>CM049372.1:28777103-30256623 GCA_026937815.1 Etheostoma perlongum
CATCTTTGTTTTCACCAGCTTGTAAATGTAGTTAGTTAGTGAGTTAGCTAACACACCTGATAACAGTCAATGTTGGTTTTCTTCCTTTACCTGGTCAGTCTATGATCATGATAAGAAACAGTATTAATAGACAGGAGAAGCAAGCATTCATCAGACTGACTACCCGTCACCTGTTGCTGTAAGATGCCTTTTCCAATTAGGTGTTAAATATGTTTTTATTAATGTACCATGTAATCATGCACCTTCAGATTGGAATTTTTTTCTCATGCATATTTTTGTACAAAGTCTTGCAAAATAAAACTTTCTACTCCCAAATGCTCCCATTGGCCTTCAAAAGAAGACTGATAATTGTGCGACATAATCTTTAAATAAATGTCTTTTTTTACTACTTCATTTTGGAGCCCATCCCAAATGGAGTCATAGAAAACCTGGCCAAAGCCCACATGCATACATCCACCAGAGGAAAAATAGACCCAATCCCAAATGGGGTTGACTTAAAAAGAGTCCAAAAGAGAGAAAGCATGAACACCGGTAGAAGCATGATGCATTGTTAACTAACAAGCAGTCACAGTCAAAAACAGTCACAATATGATACTAACGCAGTAAGGACAAATCTAAATTCACAAAAACTAAATAAAAAAAGTTTAACTGTTTGAATCGTTCAAAGACTAATTTATAGAATTCCTACTTATACTACACTGACAAAAACACATTCTGTAGCCAACTAGGTGATAGAGTGATAGAATGAATAAAAAACTAATTTAATATACAGTATGTGAATCAAAAAATGAATAAAAGTGATTTAATAACACACATTTACACCAATACACTACTGATTTCCAAAATTGTTTTCTCCCACTGTGATTTTGACATAGGATCAGAGTTGATAACATGCTTGGATGAATTGGAATAATAGATGTTTTGACACATATAGAATTATTTATAAATTACACATTCAGATGATTCTCTTATCTGGTTCAAATGGGTACACCAATATGATAAGTGTAAGCCTAATCTTCTATATTATGTTATAGTGAAGGAATGGGGTGGTGGCTGCGGCTGATAGTAGTGCTACAGGAGAAAGGCCTTACATAACCACATGTCCAAATACACCCAGAGAGAGGAGGGTGGGGGTGGCAGGGTGGCGGGGTGAGAGGGCTCAGAGAGCGAGAGACAAGATCGAAAGGGCAAAGAGAGAGAGAGAGAGAGAAAGAGAATGAAAGAGAGAGTGTGTGTGTAAATAATCCAAAAAGAATGACATCTACTGGTCTACTACTGCTTAAGTTGGTACAAAGCTGTGTTAATGAATTGCACCATGTCTGACTATGCCACTAAAATTGAAACCTGCAGCACGTTTTTACATTATCACGTTTCTAAATCAGTAAAAAGGGTGAATGCACAATAATAAGATAAACACTATTGCACCGCAATGTTTTGTGGACACATCCCAGTCATTGCGCCGGGTGTTGTACAGTGTTGCCTGTGTTATCTAGTGGTGTGTTTAGTTGAAGACAACTGAAGCAGCCTCTAGGATACATTTAGAAGGTCTAAAAGTCTCTTGAAGTCTCTTCAGTGTACAACGTCAACATGCTGAAGAGAAAGAGGAATGATATTTAATTTTGTGTTGACCAGGTTGACTGCCACCATCTCTAACTTTGTAGGTCTTCTACCAACAATTGATGTTGATTCTTTTAACCATGTAAACTAGGTTTCCTTAACCAAGAAGATTTAGCTGCCAAGTTGCACATCACATAATAGTGATATAAGCTGAAGTCAGTCACACGGTTTGTTCTGGAAGGCACTGATAAACAACCTATTTTGTAAATCAGGTTTGACGGTTTATGTCAAACAGGTGCTGTCAAAGGCCTGCCGTAACATTCAACACTCCCTCATACCTAAATGACAGAAAAGGTTGATTTCTAATGACTCCCAAAACAACATATTTGAACGTTTTATTTAATGCTTTGATAAGGCATATTTGCCTTTGACCGTAGCACATGAGCACGATGGCGATTTTTATCATGTGACAGTTAAGGTAACAGTCACACTTTTAAACATGCAGTTAACATTGTGAGATGGAACTAGTTAGGTGTAGGCAATAACAATACTTAGCATTAGAAAACATTAAGATTTGCTTATAATGAGTCACATAAGCCTAGGAAAATGAGGACCTACAGTAACTTGAATTCATTGCATCACAGACTAAGGTCCAGAAAACTGGGTTAATTTAAAAAAAATCACTTTGGACTTTTGGTTTCATACAGGACATGAACCCTGGTCTCCTAAGTGAAAGTCCTGTTTTTTTAAAGCCATCCAACACCCCAACCTACTTCCGTGGAATTTTGCGGTCTTATACTTGCAAAAATAACTACATGCAGCCACAAGAAGAATTCTATGAGCTGCTAGCAGAATCATCCTATATGTTCACATTTCCCTGTAATAACTGCTGTTTGAGGACAACTTTCATTGCAATGAGGATATCAGGAGCCCACTAGTCAACAAACATTGAGTGCTACTGTTCCCTGAGCTTCCTTGGCAATCTCTTTTATATCATTATCTCATGCTTCCGACAGTAAAAACAATATCATTGAAATTCAAGGTGGCAGAAGCCTGGGAATTGACAAATCATCATTTAAGACTTGTGGGGGGTTAGTGAAGAGCTGTGTTTTCCTGTCTCTCAGCTGTACAACAAGACACCCAACAAGTCCAGTAGGGCTGCTTAGTGGCCACTTGTAAGAGACTGTGGTTGTACTGGGAACCTTCCAGGTGGGGAATGTGTATGAGGGAGTGATAGAGAATATCCTGCCCTGATAAACAAATATTGCATCATTTCCTTTTTTCAGAGAGTGTGTCGTCCTCTACACTTTAAATTGTCATTTCAGTAACTAAGCTGTTATTCAGAGTGACTTAGATTTGAGTGCAATAGTAGAATGAGCTTTCTACATCACTGAAGAGTACAGAGAACCAAAAGCAAAGAGTCAGTGTGTTAGCACATCTACAATCATTATGTAATCCTGCTTTCCATAGAAGTGGAGCTCAGGAATCAAACAGAATGACAATAGAAGGGCCACAGTCACATACAATGACACGCCTGAGACAACAATGTTGAATTAGACCAAATACTTAGTGTACGTAGCCATCCACCCACTCCCCCATAATTCTTCATCCAGGTTCTCACCAATACTCTGTCCCTTGTTCCTGTTTTTTTCCAGTGCACATTTCATCACATATAAACAGCTAGTCGTGAGGCTTGTGCTCCTCCCTGACTGTAAAAGACGTGGGAACAATCTTTATATGTGGTTAGTCCATCCTTTGTATTTTTCAGCTGGTTCTAGGTTTGTCCCAAGCTTAAGTGTACCTCACACATATACAAACACACAACAAGTGCACAGATATTTCAAATGGTTGCCATGACGATGCACAGTGGGAAAGGAAGGAATGCAGGATCAGTGGTTCATCTGGATGAAATACAGTAATATAAAATGAATAGCAACCAGCTTCTTTCTTCCAATCCAAAACTGGCGACTGCTGTTTCAGTGACCTCAAGGGTGTAAGGGATACTAGAGCACCGACTGATCGCTGTCTCAACCTTCGGGGGGAATGTTTGTCTGAATGGAGACATTTTTGGCATTGGTGCTGCTTCCACCTTCACCTATCAAATAACTGTATAATGTTGTTCTCTACAGAGGGTCACTCAGAAAGTCATTCGGGACCATAAGGAATCCTCACACCCCACCTATAGAGACCTTACACAGTTTCATAAATTTCATAACTTCATAAAACCCAAAACCAGCAGACTATTTCAGAGCATTATTTGTTGTGAAGTGTTGGGAAAAAAAACCTCACACTAAATGATTTAGAACCTCTGATGCATTTTTCAAACCAAACTTGCTCAAAAGTTTCAGAAAGTTTCTATACATTTTTTGCACGGGTTGTGACACCAACTTCGGTTCCCTCCCTGTCTTCTTCCCCACCATCCCCCTTGCTCCACCCCATGGCCTCTATCCACCAGCTGTCAGACAGGCGAGTGGGCCTCTGCGGAGATGGACAGACAGATGGATGGAAAGCAAGAGGGAGGAGGCAAAGGATGGTAAGATGGAAGGAAGAGAGAGAGAGGTGTGACCCACATAGCGGAGCCTGGAGTATTTATAGAAGAAAGTGTCCTAATTGGCAAGCCGCTGGGAGAGCAACAGCACTGCACCAGTACCCTACTCCTTGTCCTTCACCTCCTCAACCTTCCCTTCTCCTTGGCTTTTGCCTTCTCATGCCACCTCATTCTCCTGGCCTCTTTCCCTTCCTGGAAGTTGTTCTATAACCCCTATTTCCCACAAGGCGCGTCTGCACTGCGTTTTGGAGGCGCCATGGCCCCCGCCAGCAATCACAGTCATTCAAGTCAATTCTTGATATTCCACCAGCTGTAATGCAGCGTATCCCAGAAGCGCGCGTGAAGCGGCTCTCCGTTCCGCGAGCTGCAGGGCGGCCGGTCAGCCGGGCTGGAAGTTACAAAAAATGACTGTCAGAGTCTCAGAAGTTTGATATGGCGCATGGTGGAGGACGTAACAAAACGGCGGGGCAGCCGGACCTCAGCAGAGATGCACCCAGTGGAAAACCTGGGTGAAACTGCATCACTCTTTCTGCTGCCCATCCCTCCTCTTCCTCATCACTGATCTCATCCTTTTACTTCAACCTTTTACCCATCAACCTCTTCTGAGTCTCTCCACCTTTACTCTGCTCCCTCCAGTTTCTCATCTTCAGGTTTTTGACACTCTTTGTCTCCATATCTCTTCCACCTCTAACTTCTCCTCCTAACCCTTCTCTCGATTATTTTTCACCATCATCCTTTTGTCCTAATTGTCCAAGGCTGCTTTCCCCTGCTTTTCCCCTGGTGTTGGAAAATGTGGTTATGTGTACAGGACATTGAACACTGCTTCTGCAACTGTTAATGCTTCTCTGTAAGGTACTTGTCCCTTACAGATAATGTAATAAATTAAGTTAATAAATAAATAAAGTAGTAGAAATTAAATTGACCCAAACACAAAATGGATGAAAACATACAATAAACTCTGGAAATATGGATGGATGGAATTAAGGAAGAACTCACGCAGGAAGTACTCGGAAGCATCTGCCTCATAATCAGC
Source organism: Etheostoma perlongum (assembly GCA_026937815.1). Lineage (NCBI taxonomy): Eukaryota > Metazoa > Chordata > Actinopteri > Perciformes > Percidae > Etheostoma > Etheostoma perlongum. Next base: position 28,782,242 of record CM049372.1, read on the forward strand.
ATCCTCCGGGAAGTGATCTATCTGCTTACACATGCCTTTAAAAGAACCTGTGTGAGAATGAGAGAAAGAAAGAGAAGAAAGATATGAATATAGTCACAAGTCAAAGCACTTAAACAATTGATATGACAGGAGAAATGGTTTATGTTTATGTCAGTCCATCCACACATTTCTTTCATTGCAGTAAAAATACTGTAACATAATGACATATGAGGGAAAGAAAGAAAAAAACGCAGGAAAGGGAGAAGGTAATCAGAGAAAAAGGGTAAAGTGGGGGAAGAAAAGATGAAGAAAAGGTGGCAAAGAGCTAAAGAAAGAAAGGTGAGAAAGCAATGGATAGAAGGAAAGAGGAGAAGAACGTTTGATGCAGCATTTGAGACAAAGCAAGCAAGGAGAGGAAGAGAGATTGTCACCAGCTTTGAAGGAAACACATCACAGGACAGAATGTGACAGACAGAAGAGACGACAGAAGAAGAAGAAGAAGAAGAAGAAGGCAGGAGGAGTTTAATCTAAACGCCTCGACAGAGCAGGTGGGAGGGTAAGGAGGAGGCAGAGAGAGAGTGAGCAAAATGCAAATGAAAGAGGGGAAGAAAGGAGAGCTGATAGTGCCGCTCATTAAGAAGAATTGTGTGTGTGTGTGTGTGTGTGTGTGTGTGTGTGTATGTGTATGCTTGGTTCAGCTCCAGTGGTAATTTTATGCCCTCCCAAACCACTGCAATTAAATGGGCCCTTGTTAATTGGCAATTGAAGGACGAAAGACTAGCGCCGAGCTTTCAAATGGGCATCGGTTACACACACGCACACACACACACACACACACACACACACACACACACACACACAGAGACACACACACAGGCACGCACACACACACACTTGTCACATACTGTAGCATCGGCCCTATTGTGAAGCGCCTCACTGGCTGTCTTTCTCACTCATCACGCTGAGAGCACCAGCGGCTAAGTTTTCAGATTTTATATTTATATATTTTCATGACTACAGAGAAAATGAACAATTTTGTAACCAAAGCTCGACACATGAAAGTGAAAAGAAAATGATGACAGGACTCTACCACAAGCCTGTTTCATATTTACATATCTGTAATACACCATAGCAAACACTAAGGCGAACAAAGTGTTTTTCATCAGGTAGACTTTGATAGATACATTAAAGATATTTCACCAAGAAGCTGCACGGAAACCTTTCAGCGTGCTGCAAAAAAGCTTTCATCATTTCATGATTGCGGCTTGAACTGTGTGGAGCAGTGTGTCGCAATTTTGTACCGTTCCTTAGTGATGAGCAACAGCATAGCGTGTTTCAGGAGGAAATAGCCTCACATTCACATGGACTCTTGTCCCTATAACTGTTTGTTGTGCAAATGAGAGAAATGCTACAAAGTGAACTAGACTTGAATCATGCGTGTGTACTCAATGGGCTTTTAGACAAGTATAGAAATAAAGTACTACAGTAAGAATTGATGAGTAGAGGTCTCTCAAGTGTAGTAGTTCCCCCTCCAGCGGACATGAACAAGGCCTCAGGGTTCCTAAAAGACTGAGTCATCAGTACTACAAACATTACATCATTGCTTGTTCAGTAAAAAATAAGGGAGGGGCGAGCTAGCCTCCGTATTGTTTTGTACTTTGAATGTCAGGAGCACCTTCATTAACAGTTCCTTACTGAATGCATGACAAGACTATTAAAACAACGGCAGACCTGGGATAACTTCCCATTCAAAAATGTAGGAGGCTTGTCTTGTTGGGGCGCCTTTAGACTACAACATTGATTGTTTACGTTAATTGCATGTTACACTGTGTGAGATGGGTCCAATAAAATCTGTCGTGGTGCTACAATGTAAATAGAAAATAGTACATGAAAGCAGAGGCGCGTCAGCCATCTGCGCCACTCTTACAATCAGCATGCGTTGACTATAGAGATGACACTTTTAAGCATCGAAAAATCGCAGAAGAGATGGAGATGGAGAGAAAACTTTTTCCCCCTTTAGCGTACATTATGTTACGTTTTGTGCGTATATCCTTTAAAAAATCTGTGATTTCATGTCGTGCTCTGATTGGTTGGCTTGCAGATCTGAGTCGTAGCAGCAGTCACATCGTAAGAATTTGGTCCTTAATTTGGTCAGAATTGTGGTTCAAGGCCACTGTTTTGGACTGGGAAACAAAGATTTTTCCAACTTTCATCTCAGATAGTTCAAAATTGTGTGTAGGGACTTTGGCCTCAGACTTGGTGATGGTGTCTGAGTGTGTGTCTGCTGAAGGGATTTCAATGCTTCATCTGATGGTGTGATTATAGGGCTGAGCAATATCAACTGTGACTGAAACTTTACTTTATGTGAGATATAGTATATTTTAGTATACATATAAGTATAAAAGTAAATAATGTACATACAAATTAGTAGATATAACCATACCCTTTGTAGCTCTGTTACACATTGCAATTGTCGAGCTGATTATGAGTTCAGACACAACTTATTAGACAAGGTGTGTTTTTGCTGCTGACAGTCAAAGATAAGATTCAACATTGTTTGCCTTGCTGAACATTTCTACATCTGAAACTGGGTCAATGACAGCACAAATATGAGCATGAGAAATCATAACAGAAATATTGGCCCAAAACAGCTTGTAAACAGAAACACAGTGGTGTGCAACATTTATAATCCAATTCATCCAGGTTTCAGTGCAGAGTCACAGTTCAGAAGTTTACCATACTTTTACAAAATACACTTACAAATTTCTCAGCCCAGTTCAAAACACATGTAACCAATTTTAGCATAGGGAAAGTGTATGTATTCATTTATGACATTTGTGTTATTATAGTGAGCTGTCCAGTGCATTTACTCAGTCTTTTCTGACTGTCATGACTAAAGCTCCTGTGTACACTTTGTTGGAAGAGTACTGACTTTATGTGTGATGTATCTCTGTAGGTTCAGTTCTTACACCAGGTTAGATGGTAACTGCTGTTAACATGATTTAAGTTATTTTCTTGAGCATGATCTAACATACATATAGCCACAGTATTATAAAAAAACATTTAAAATGCTTTCCGTTGGTGTTGCTAGGAGATGTGCAAAGTAGAAGATGTAGTTAAAACGCTGTTGTATCATCACTCTGTCAACTTTAATAATAATACTCCATCAGTTGGGTTTTCAGTTTTAATTTACTAGCGTTACCACATGAAGATCCCAGATTATGTCAAAGACATCAATTCACAGATTCACTGCCGGGCAGAATCTCTATCATCTCCACTCTCTTTCCTCAATCATCTCTCTCTCGCTCCCTTTGACACTCTCCCTCACTCCCTCCAACACATGCCTCCCACGCTGCAGCACAAGCACATGTAATTTGGAATAGCATTTTCCCTTCCTTCTCTTTCTCTTTCTCTCTCTCTCCCTCTCCCTCTCTCTCTCACATGCATATGTGTATGTACCCTGAGGACCAGATTCCCATTTAAACTGAGCTGGCAGCTATAAGCCCTCCGCTCGTCCTCCTCTCTCTCTTTCTTTATTCTCTCCGCAATTCAAATTAAGAACATGCTTTACTGTCTCACATAAGGATGAAACCTGTGCAGCCTGTGAAACCAGAGCATTACATCATCATCTGAGATTCACTGATATTGACATTAACAGATGGTCAGTACCCAAAACACATAGAATGGAAGATTTCAGCCGAATGCATGAGTCTCAAAAAGCCTTGATCTCGAGCCCCCCCTTAAAAAGGGTCTAGAATAGCCAATGACTTTATTTCTACCTCTACTTATCTGAGTGCTGTACAAAAAACACTGTTCTGATAGGTCAATTGTCAAAAGAAAAGTAGTCTTACTACCCTCTCTGGTCATCAGGTGAGTTAATTAGCTGCTCATGTGCAATATGTGTTTTGTTTTGTGAACACAATACCAGTTTTGTGGTGTAAAAGGTTAACTTATAATCATTATAACATCAGTCTCAGCTAGTTTTCTTTGTTTCATGATTCATATTTCACATTTCCAGTTTGCTGTCCACACTGAAAAGGCTATGGGAGATCTCTTCGCTCATCTTTTTCTTTTAGCATACAACAAAAAATGTGCATTTACCACATTGCCGTCATTATACTCCCTCAAGATTTTTGGGAGGTGACTCCTGTATTTTTTAATTAACTGTTCTGATTGACGACACAACACTGACGTCAGCAGAAATACTAAACAATATGTGTTAGGGTTGACAGTCATGCATGAGCTTTTTTTTAAAATCTGGCTTACTTGATGTACATTGCTGAGATAAAGCCCTTCTCCCTATTTTTGCTATCATGGTGGTTGTGATTGGTTTAAAGAAATACAAACAAGCCAGGGCATTGTTTCCCCTATCGCATTAACACATTCTCACTTCCCCATTGTAGAAAATATGGATGCTTGGTCATGTGTCTTTGGCATTTTTTACTAACGCTAAAAGTCTTCTTTAAAGTCGCGACTCTTGACATTATATTTGACGCTCTGGGTCGGGACATACTGGCATGCACCACAAGAACGGGAAAAGATCGTGAGTGGGGTTTTGAAATGTATTTTCAGTGACACGCTGTACAAGAGCGGAACAGTTAAGTTTAGGAAAAGATTGTTGTATGTTTCTGTGCCGCATGTTCTCATTCATTCAAAAAGCTACAAAAAGTTAAGCACTGTAATTCATAAGAATTCCACGTTTTTTTTGCTCTTGTATAAGTATGCGGCTGGTTTGCTTAGGGAGGAGGTCTGGGTAGATGGGTGGGGGTTTTAATCACACAGGACTTTCCAGCCAGAGAGTGAAGTTTGTGTCCCAGGAAAACCGCTTTCACTTAGGAAATGCTTGTTCCATAGGAACGTTTTAATCCATACCACAATATTTTTCCCAATCTTAACCGGTCAAATTTGATGAACTTAATTTAACCGTAATGTCCACTTTTTTGGGTAACTGAACCACTAACTACCGTTGATACAACGGAGGTCTGTAGCCAGCGTCACAAAGCTCTGTAGCGGCTTAAACAACTAGCAACTGCTGCTCGGCTTCATGGAGCTCATAGCCAGCCGGCGTCACATGACCTGCTGCCAGTGTGTTTCTGATTGAAAATAAATGGTAGCCTGTTGCTATGTCTCTGTCTCTTATAGGGTGTGTGACTGTAGGGTTATGCTGCATTTCAGTCCTACATACAACCCGCCATACTTAATGCAACGTCATCTTACAGTGCCACAGTTGCACTGCTGCTCTGCCCGGTGTGTTTGCTACATACTGTATGCTGCAGGGTGCTTTTTGCATCTGATGCTGGGAGCCACTTTCCAGTCTGTATTTTAGGAGTTGGGTGTGACAACAAGTTGATTCTGCCACTGACACAGCTCTGTGGAGATAGGTCTAAGTAAGTGTTTTTTTTAAAAGATGCATTTTACCCTTTTTTAACCCTTTGCCCATTCTTATCACAATATGACACCAGATGTTTTTAATTCAAGCTTTCTAGGTTTGAAAACCAATGATGGCTGAATTCCATGCTGCAGTTTCAGGGCCCTGGTATTGTACATGTTTGCTCACTGTCACAATGTCATGTCGTTAATTGATAGTAACACCTGTGTCAAAATGTCTGCTGTTAAAAAAGGCTTGATTAGACTTCTGCTCAGGTTGATGTCGGGCAGAATTTGGATGGGGATCGCAAAAATTTCATACGAATCATAAACAGACAAGGAGGTGAAGGAGATGTCAATCAATCACAGTCTGCACACAGAGCTGACAGAGGCCTGATCAGGCAAGATAAGTGAACACACTTGTGTAGATGGACTTTGGATGTGTAAGAGCTTCATATAAATGTTCATAGTTAAACCTTTAACACTCAGAGTCCTTTTTCCCATCTTTTGTTAGCCTAGTCTCCTCGACTCTGTTATGTACAATCAAGTTATATTAGGGCTGTAACAATATACAATATATAACCACACTCGTGATACTCGGACCTGTGTCGTGAGTGAAAAGGCAGAAATACGACACACACCTTCCAACTCTCAGAGTTATCCTTCCTGTCCAGATCCAATGCAACCAACATCTATAAAGACGAAGGGATGATGTATAATCGTACATTTTCATACAATTATACATCATATTCCTTGTTTTAGTTTAACCTTATTCCCACATCTCCTTTGAGTTCAATACCATTTTGTTAGATCATTCATTCATTCATTCATACAGTAGGCTAGGCTAGTGTGGCTAGGGGGGAACTAGCTAGCTCGCAAACTGCACAAGTAGGCAGACAATGCTAATATTGTTGACCTGATTTTGGCAAAGCCATTTGAAAGTCTTACTTACGAGGAGAAAGTTAAAATTAAACAGCAGGACAGATCAACACCTAAGATTGATTTATTAACATCTAAGATTGATGTAATGCAAAAGATAGGGAAAACAGGTAACAGGTATTTTTAGCTCTCTTGGTAAGACAAAGTTAGCTGGCTGTCTGGAAGTGCTGTGACGAAGAAAATGTACAGCTGGCCATGCCTCATGATGAAACCATCTCTTACAATAATTAAATGGACAATTTTTATGATGAAGGCCAAAATGAGCTTCCCCTCTTTGAAAGACCAGCAGCCACCACTGATCTGGAGATATTAAACAAGACAACTAATGTTTGTGGTTCTGTGTCTTATGCGACACAGCTGAATCGAGAGGGTTAAAGCGGCTGTACTGGAATTAATGGAAGAAACGGTGGGCAAGGATTGCAACCACATGGTTCTCCAATACCAATACGTGAAATTCCTACAATTTTTCATGACCACATTCACTAACATACAGAACAAAAAACAGAGACGTTTGGATTACAACACACACAGAGGGAGTGTGGCTTTATTCTATGTTCAGTGTGCCATTACTCTAATTTTGTAAATATTTGTTCGTTGCTATATGTATGTTCTGAATGTTGGGTACAGCCCCTTTAATTGCCAACTTGCTGCATGTGTACACACTATTATGCAAATAAAAAATATATCTCTTAGCATTACCAATATTCCTTTAAATATGCTACCATATTTGACAACCAACTAATATTTTTTTTCAAATTAAGTCCTTTTTGGAACCCAAACCTTTACGCTTAAGTCAAGCTTTCCTTTTCTGTACCTTTTAGGCTCAGGTCCAGTTCAAAACTCATGAAATAGCCGATATAATACAAGCTCATACATCCAGACCCTGGACAAAAATACACCAAATTAGATCTAAATTATGTTTAAAGAAGGCAGGCATGTGACACAAAGTTTCCTTACAAAAACAGAGGCTATTAACGCTCTTTAATTCACAACTATTTGTAATCATATCATTGGCAGTTGTTTCATTGTTAATTTGGGGGTTAAATGCAGGATGGCTCCCAACAATACATTTCATTTATTTATACACAGTTGTACTTCTCTCTGATTCTTTGAGTTGTAGTCATGCCACTCAGGTATACTTTTAAAATAAACAGTTTCATGTTTTTTATTCTACAATGACATCAGCTAATCTTTTGCTTACACAGTAACAAACAAAACTTTTGTGTCTGTTGCTGTATAAAATCCCCAATTGAACACCCCCCTCCACCCCCCCAGTCGTCATAATGAGGTGTCGCTCTTCCAAATTGCCCCTGTTAAATTATACATCCTACTTAAACATGGAGCAGATACTGTTATTCTGTGACCAACCTGCACCTCAGGGGTCAGGACGGATCCGTCACCCACTTATCCTCACAGCAAGAGGGGCCACTGTGACTCTCCGCAGATGATTTATACCAATGAGAAGAGACCGTGTTAACCTCCCTGCTGTCATAAGACAACCAGAGTGCTGCTTGTCGACTCACCTCATGGCTGTTAAGGATAAGTTAATGTAGTGTGATGAAACAGAAGCAGACATCCTTTTATGAAGTATTGACACCCTAACCCACTGCAGAAAGTGTGTGTGTGTGTGTGTGTGTGTGTGTGTGTGTGTGTGTGTGTGTGTGTGTGTGTGAATCAGAGATGTAATGTAAAGTACAAATGCCCTCTTCTAAACCAGCTCTGTGTGTTATGCAAATACTTGGCAGTTGGCACAGCGTCTTTATTCTTTATGCTAATTATGGCTCCCTCTATCTGTATGCTAAAACACCATTAAAGTAATCCCTCAACTGCAAAGGTGGATGAACATCAGAGACCTCAAAGGAGACATGCTGCACACAGCAAAGATGGCTATCAGCTCAGGTCACTTGATTACAAGTGTGACGCACAGAAAATGTGTTTCTTTACTTTTCTTCTATTAATGTTGATTCATTCAGGAAAGGTTTTTTCCTCACGAGTTATGGTCTATTGTTCCTTACCAACCCTGCCTTACTTGCCGTTTTCAGAAAGAAATCAAAGAAATACAAAGCATGCAAAGTCCAAAATCAACTGTTCATACATTTGATGATAAAAACCCGGACATAGAAGACGTATTCCCCTTCGACATGCAGAGTATCGACTGCAAAACGTTCACTTCATTAAATGACTTCATTGTGAGCTGTATTTCATTTTAATCTTTGAACCAAGACAGCCCAATTCATTTCCGCACAATTTCAGAACACATTCGACAATGGAGAGACCTATTAAAGATAGTTGTAATAAATGTGGAATTAGATTCTCACCCTACTTGCACTAACTAATTTAGATTAAGTAATTACTTTTCCTATCAGCAGGCACGCTGATGTGTATGCACACACAACACATAAATTAGTCTGATGTGTAGTTGTGACAGAGGTAAAAAAAAAAAAACTGCTGGGTTTTGCTGCTGGAATAGGCGATGATTTGATTCTTTTGAGACAGGGAAGTGGAGCAGTGTGTTATGTGGCCCAAAACAAGAAGCAGCTAATTTGACAGCAGCAAAAATGGCTGGTTTGATTTTGATTTGGCAAGACATGGGCAGTTTGGTGGAGGGCACCAAAGAGGCCAGGTGGTCAGAGACTATCCCATAACCAGATGTTCATACTTTAATTTAAAATGAGTTCATCACTGCTAAAATGTCCTTCAATGTTAAAATTAGAGAGGTGTAAACCAATACACACGCTTGCTTTCAAACGTGATTTCAAACGTGATCTTGCTAAAAATATGAGTGGACTATTTCCGCGATCACATCACATTGTTTATACGGTAAGTGCGAGAAAAAGCAGAAGAAGAAACATTCACGTCAGCCTCTGAGTTGGAATTCCAAGTCAGAAATGTCAAGGCAAATCACTTGCAATAAAATACTTTATTAGCAATTCTAGGATTGCTATACACTGTTTTTACGTGGTGTCACTTGTTAACAAACCACTCAAAATAAAGAACAGTGCAACTGTTGCTAGTTTAAGCTTTTCACAGCAGTGACTGCAAGGCTAACAGTCAGGGTAACAGTCTTGGATAATGTGTGAACAAGTTGGAATTGTTCTTTTTCCATTTAAAACTGGGTCACGTTGGAATCAGTGGGATCCACGTACACCAGGAAGGAGCAAACCAAAACCCATCCCCAGGCAGAAAGTATTGTCAATAACATAAATTTTGCATTTAGTAGTATAGTACAAATTACACATGTGTATGTAAAAATCATAGCATGTTAACAACATTATGGTTAATGTAAGGTAACTCAAATACTTGATTGAGGTTAGGAAAAATATGAGGTAAGACATCTTCACACAATACTTACTTCTATTTTTTTACATAAAGGTGAAACTGGACATTAAAGCATTATCCTATATTAACATATCCCTATAAATACTTTTTAAATGCCATGTTTCAGGCCTACACGGGGTTGTTAGTAATAGTAAAAAGACACATTCCAGATGGAGAATTGCTTTAATGAAGACCCTTGTGTACCCATGGCTGACTTTTGCTTATAAATACAATGGTGAAATGTGCACACATCTCAGGAAATGCAAAATCACTATACACTTGTGATTAAAGTTCTCCACAAGATGTTTCAAAGTTGAAACATACAAATCAAAAAAAAATATGCGTTTCAAGAGCTCAAGCTGTATTTGCCTTTAACAGCAACCAGTGAACACAACTAACTAACCTCCAGGGCGTAACGTCTCGGTGCGCTGGCTTTATTCCTGAACCTGATAAGAGGAAACTGCTGAATCTCAAAAGCTACAGTAATGTACATGTTAGAAGTGCCATACTGCACCATGGCACTTAGATCTGTGCTGGTTTCATGTATAATGTAGAAGAAAGCATACACATATGATGCTGCTATTTTCCCATCATGCATTCTTCATGTGTGTGTGCAGCATTATATCGGTTGCACAGTTGTAGACATCCCTCGTCATGCATTCCCCCCATATTAGAACTACACATATTTCTTGAATAATATACAACAACAAATATGTACTGTAAGGAAAGTTTATGTTGCTACCAGACGTATCCACATAATTTAGCGGCAGCACTTCTTTTGGGACAGAGCTGTACAGCAGCGCTAGTAGTTTGCTGGTTTAAAGTAGGACTTGCACTGTGTCACGGGTATGTAGCACTCTCAAGACAAGACTGTTAAAACTGGGTGAGTGCATACTAGTCTCAAACAAGATGCTGTTTTTCAGAGCACATTAACAGCCTTCCTTTACCTCAAAATGGGTACAGCAATTGGAAACTGACAGCTGTAACAGAAAACAAAGCCTTTTTTTGTGAAACTCTTTAAAATGATTCCATGGTCAACTGCATGAAAACAGAAGCACAGTCTACATGCCTGGTCGCTGGAAACTTGGTGATGTCATAAGAAGGACTTTTGGAAGCGAAGAAGTTTATGCGATCAATCGCATTTTGTACTATATTTTGTCTCACAACAAACCAAACTGCCTCTCTATACTCCACCAACCTGGGTTGTATTTAATTAGATGGTGTCACACTGCTGATATTTCAACCCTGCATCGTAATATAGTTTTAGAAGTCCCAAGGTCAAGGTAAATGGTGGGGTGATCGAGCTTTCACAATTGCCACCCCACGACTCCGCGGAACAAGTTACACACTGACATTCACACTATTACAGATAGTAAAAACTCAAAACTTATTGATTTAGAATGGCTTTTAGTATGTTGTAGTGCTGTGACATTTTCCCTCGCCTCCTCCTGTTTCTATGTAACCTTTTCTGATTTTACTGGTTTCTATGTTTCATTCTTTATTGTATGTTATTTTGTTTTATTCTTGGTTATTGATGTACAGCACTTTGGATACTTGGTTGCTGTAAAGTGCTTAATGTTGAATGATTTAAGATTAGGACAATGCACGTTAATCAACATTTCTGTTTATGCGCCAGTGTTAACCACTCAGCTAATTCTCAACTGTAGTTCTAGTTACCTAGCATGCATGTCTTTATGGTGGGAGGAAACTGGAGCATGCGGAGGAAACCCACACAAACGCTGGGGAACATGCAAACCCCATAAAGACAGGCCCTGGCCAGACCGGGGATCAAACTTTGCAGGGCCAACTTGCTGTGAGGCAGAAGTGCTAACCACTTAGCCAACGTGCTGCCTTTTTTTGATTGATTGACTGATATGAACAACAAATAACAACAACATGCAAAAACTCAAAAAAGTGTATGTATCCAAAATAGGAAAGATAGACAAGATGACAAAAGGAACACAACTTGAGACGAGTGGTTCTGTACACAAGAAGAAAAAGTACAAAGATGCCAATGAGACCCTTTAACTGATTTGCATCCCTCCCCACGTCCCATTTATATGTATATATGTGCAGATTAGATTTGGAACAGAAAAGGGTCAAACAATTATACAATTGCTGTTAATGAACAAGTCCAAGGGCCTTTTAAATGGGAGTAACTGCAACCACCTGCAAACAACCACACTGTCCCCCTTTCTGAGCGGTCCCTCAGCTCGTTTTCATCTCCCTTAACTGCTTTATCCTAGTTTTGTTTAGTGAAACTTTCTGCCATGTTTTCCTCCCCCTTCCAACTTCATTAATTCCTTTGGCACAGATGGGAGAAGGAAAAAGGGAGTAAAAGGATGTAATAAAAAGGGCGAGAAAAGGAAGGGAAGAGACAGACAGAAGAGATGTGAGAGACAGAGTGGTGACAGAAATGAAAGAAGCTGATAGCGTCCCAGTAAAGCTTATTGATAAATCAAGCAACAGATGTTTAGTCCTGCATAAAATTACACCGGGCCGTTATATGTGGAACAGCTACCTGTCCTCATTCTGCAGCTCCACTTTACATCCCAGAGAGCCAGAGTACGATGTGTGCTCAGATTATTCAGTGGGCTATTATTTCAATTTATATTACTATATCATTATTCTAGCAGTCTATCAAAAATGACAGAATAGACAGATTTTGGTGTCACGTCAAGATTTAATCTCTTTGAATTTCCACACAATTTCCTCTTCCGTAGCCTATATTTGAATTAAGTGAAACGTTTGAGCGTATGAAGGTATCACTCATGTGTTTTGAATCTGCGTGTTCCTGGCAAATCATTAAAGTAATATGTTGAAAAAAAAAAAAAAACGGGCAAATATATAGAATAATATTGCAGACGTCTTTTGCATAATATCTCTACAGCTTAACATGTTTAACATATTATTTGGTATGGATGCAGTCTTTAGAATCGCTTCCACTATTTGAACTAAGGCTCTGTGAAATTGAGCAATGTTGCCACACAACCTGAGTGATCCAGTCGGGTTTCATAGGTTAAAATGAAAACATGGCTTCCAGCCTAAAATGTCCATAATGTATTGCAGTTAGGGCAGGCAATACATTTTCAGACTTTTTGACATTTATTGGTGTTTTAAGCCCCCAACGGATTAGGCAATGGTTATGGTTAAGGATAGGGTTAAAGTTAGGGTTAAGGTGCCTTGAAGTCAACGGTCGCAGCGCTGCCTGGAAGGAAACGTTTGCGGTTTAAAACACCATTGAGCTGTTCTGACAGTGTTGATGAAGCCATAGACTAAAATAAGAATAGGTTCCTACCTACTTTCACATGTGTGAACCTATTTTTTTGTTACACCCTCAACCGGACCCGGCAGACACCGCCTACCAAGAGCCTGGGTCTGCCCGAGGTTTCTCCCTAAAAGGGTTTTCCTCGCCACTGTCCCACTACTTGTTCTTGGGGGAAATTACTGGAATTGTTGGATCCTTGTAAGTTATAGACCGTGTTCTAGACTGTAAACCAATGAATCTGTAAAGTGTCTTGAGATAACTCTTGTTTTCAAATAAAATTTAATTGAAATAAAATTAAATTTAATTGATTTTCCAGTAACTTCATACTGTGGGACCATCTCTGTCTCGTAGAAATGATGTCCATTTACTATTGATTAGATTTCCTAATTACATTTTGGAAAGCAACTGAATAATATTGCAACAGTTTTGTCCAAGCTGAAGTGGGTGGAAGTGCTACATTCATGTACCACACAGAAGTCATACACAGGGAGGTGGTCACGGTGTCTAGTCGGTGTACAAGGTGCAGGAATGTGATGTTGGAGACTATAGGGTTCAAATCCTGAGTCCTGTGTGGGGTTAGATTTAGGCAACAAAAGCACTTTGACTAAGGTTAATAAAATAAACACGTCATGGCTTGTGCTACAAGTCACAGTTGACTTTTTCCAATATTAAAGACTGATCTTTCACTGCTTAACCAGGAGCTGTGAGTTACTTAACAGGAACATTAACAATGTCTCTCATACTTTAGTTCCTATAAAATGATTTCATACTGCAACAAATGATGTATTCTATAAACAAATGTTTGTGAATATTCTGCTAATATGTTCTGAATCAACATTTTAATCAACTTGCAAAGTTCCCGATAGAGAATACAATCCAGCTGGCATTATGTTCCTTTAAAATGTACAAAGCCCAATTCCAATAAAGTTGGGACGTTGTGTAAAACTAATTATTGAGCTAATCTGAGTCGAGTTGTGTTCAAATGGTGTAGGGATTGTTGGCATGTCTAGAAAGGGCTTTACTGCTGCAGGCATGGGATGAAGCCTGTGCACATGTGTAAACACTTTAACTGCTGCTTGATAAAAGCTTGACTAAGTCTAACTTTATTAGTCCGTCAATGCCAAGAGCAGAACTTATTGTTACAGCTGTACTAATGACAATTCCAGATGCAATAGATTAGACACTTACAATGTCTGTTTTGGTATTTAATTAACAAAGCAAACTCAATTTTTTCATATAGCCCAATGTAACGGGGGATAAAATATGGAAGAAACTTCAGGAAGAGAAACTGAGGAGTGATCCCTCTCTCAGGACATCCATGTAACTCCCACTTACAGGGTCAATTCAAAGTCTTGAGTCATCCTATCATATTTGCATAATAATCTTTTGAGTACAGAATCATCATTGATGTTCTGTCCATTTTTCAAATGTTGAAATTATTACAAATAAACCTCTTAATAGATCCTAAATATATACACTTGCTTTAAAAGCCGATGCAAATGCTATGCAGTGGCCTATTGATCTAAAAAATGATGTGAACAGTGGTTACCCACAGCACACAGGCTGACTCATGGCTGCAATTACAATTAGAATATTATGCAATGGTTATATACACCCCAAACACGCATGTACTATTCATGACCTGAAATTTGTGGATTGATTTACAGACTGAAGAAAGTTCAATGAAAAAAAAATGCTGGTCATGGTGATAATGTCACATATAACGCCACATTAAAATTCATTCACGCTCTAGTAGAAAAACACAAGTGCAAATGGGTCAGAATCAGCCATCAGCTCATGAGGGGTTACGATGTGACTGAAGGGACCACGAGACCGGGAAAGACAGTGGGTCAATGAGCAATGAATGTCTGTCATCATCTGCCTTTCTTCCCCATCCAGCTCTCTCTCTCTCTTTTGACTCCCTCACCCAACCACCCTCTCGTGCCCTACAGAGTGTCTGTGATGGTCGTTGCATAACATTACTAAAGAAACCACACCAGCGAGCTCTATCGGTGGGGTCAGGAGAGAGAAGTTATGCAGGGAGCACTGACCCAATATCTAATGAACGAGAAGAGGGATGAAGTGTGTATGGGGCGTGATGAAGAGCGATGTAGATGGAGAAGGAGGAAGAGAGGACAGAGGTGAAGTCAATGCAAGAAATGGATAGAATGGAGACAGAAAGCTAGGGAGAGAGAGATGGAGGGAGGGGAGATGGAGTTAAAATGAGAGGGAGAGAGGCTAGAGGGGGAGAGAGGAGGAAAGAGACAGAGAGGGGCAGACAATGATTTCAGGCAAAAGGAGCCAGGACATTTAAACTATTAATAACCAAGATATTAGCAACAACAATGGTCTTCTCCCCTCTCTTTGGCTCCATCCATCCTTTCCTACAGCTTTGGAGCATCCCCCCTTTCCCTCCCCACATTTAATATCGCTCCATATCTTTCCTCCTGACTGTTCTTTTCTTCAGTTTTATAAAGTCACCATGCATTTTGAAAGCCAGTGATCTATTTGCAGATTCCTCCTCCTAACTACCAATCTAAGTAGAAAACTGTTTCTTTGTGTATTCTTCAGGTTCACAATGAGAAACTTCATCTGGATCTGAGTTTTATTTTTGTTGTGATTGTCACACCATCAAATGTGTTTTATGTGCTAATCATCTTTTGTGTTGTTGATTGTAACTGAAAATGTGTCACATTAAGCCTCATTGAATCATAATAAGCTTTATTTGTGGTCTGTTACCAATTCGGAGACCACTCATTTTGACTCGGATTAGTTTTTGTGAGGTTGAGGTTTGATGTCTATTTATCAGGAGACAATGGGTAGCCTTTTCTTCTGCTTCAGGCCTCCACAATGACTAGAATATACTATTATAATGCAAAAAAAAAAAAAAAACAGCCCCCCTCCCAAACATAAGTGTCACTTTGACAGGGAAGTGATGGAGTTCTAATTAAAAAGTATGTGTACTTTGCGCTCCAGTCTTAACTTTTTAGACAAAACTAACTGAAAATGTTTTTTTATCCTTGTCGTTGTGTGCCAAATTCACCCATGGATGGTTAGGATAATCATTAAGTGGCATTAAGTACTCTGTTGGTCACTCAGTCAGTTTAGATCAATGTGGTTTATTTAGCCAGAGGTGGAACAAATACTAAAACATTGTACTCAAGTAAAAGCACCAATAATTTGTTGAAATAAATCTCAAATACAAGTGAAATTACTCAAGTCATACTTCACTCAAAACATAATCAAGTACATTTGAAATTACTGGTTTTCAAAACGACTTGAAAAATACAAAATACACAACAAAACTACTCAATACAGTAATGTGACTAAGGACTCTATTTTAACGATCTAAATGCATGGCGTGAAGCGCATGGCGCAGGAGGGTCTAGGCCGTGTCTAAATCCACTTTGACGGTGGAAAAAAATGGTCCGGGTGCTCGTTGCCTCAAGATAGCGTTACACCAAGAATTCACCTGAACACACCTATCTGTAAGACCAGCTCAAAGACGGGCGCAAAGACAAGTGCAAGATAGGGCCCTAAATATATTTCTTTACTTTCCAGCTCTGTACTAAGCAATTGTAAAAATTATTTTTTCATACAACCCAACTGCATTCCCCATTACATTTTGAGGAAAACACATTTTCTCCCAGATTATACGTCCTCTTACAAGCTCCATGCGCAGGTTGTGAAATGGTCACAGTTAAACATGTGGTCAACGTTGTGAATTAAAACAAAAGTCCTTGGTTAGATTTAGGAAAAGATCATGGCGGCTGAAGATGGATGAACGTTGACTTTTGGTTTCACAAGGGACACAAACAGTGGTCTCCATGGGGACAATGTCCCGTGTTTATTAGACCCATCCCTTCCTACTTGGACTTTGAATGTAGACTTTGATTAGAAAGATACTTTCCCCTCGAAACATAATACAGACTGTGTGGTGGCACACCTGAGAATTGTACGATGCTTATTGTGTAATAGTGTAATTTTAGAAGCTTTTACAATTTGCTGTGATATCTGCTGTCAAGCTCTTAATTACATTCCTGAATTTTGTCTTCTCTAATCTGTCTCTGTGCTCCTTTACCTCTTCTTTTTGGTCATAGCTGTGAGACATATTTTGTCTTTCTTCCTTCAAGTCCCTTATTCCATGTTTTGTCCGTCCAGAAATTATTCTTATGTAAATTATGCCAACACACTTATCTTAATTTATAAATAAAGATGACCGAGCATTTATGAGCTGTCATCCTTCCGTTGCAGTTTTACACATCCACACCTGGAAGCGTCAAAGTTCAACCAGTCCTTCAATAAGCAGCTACGAGGTTAAGTGATTCCCTCAAACACATCGGCAGTGGTTGCTGAGGGCAGAATGTGGTGACGGAGACATGTGTCTATTTGTGTGTGTGTGTGTGTGTGTGTGTATGTATATGTACATATGAAAAAGACCATACAATATATGTATGTTTGGTGCATTTGTGTCACTGATTTTATGAGCCATTAGCTGTTATCCTTAAGGAAGGCATGTTGACAGGTTCGGCTACCACTGAGAGGATTGGTAGGAAACCACCGGGAGCTGTGTGTGTGTGTGTGTGTGTGTGTGTGTGTGTGTGTGTGTGTGTGTGTGTGTGTGTGTGTGTGTGTGTGTGTGTGTGTGTTTGTGCGTGTGTCCATGCATTCATGTACAGTAACTGTGTGCGTTTGTGTGCGTGAGGTCCCATTGAGTCAGTGGAAGGAAAGCAGGGGGTATATGAGTGTGAGGGGAGGGAGGGCTGGGGGGGCTATGACTCATCTACTGCATGGGCCTCTGGCTCTCTCTCTCTTGCTGGCTGCCTCCCTCACTCTCTCTCTCTCTCTCTCTCTCTCTCTCTCTCTCTCTCTCTCTCTCTCTGCATAGCAACGGTTGTGCAAAAGCTCACATAGGTCCTTAGCAACCAGTGCTGATAGTGTAGTGGCCTATAAACAGTCCATTAACAGGTCAGAGGGGCCAGGGAAATCATATAAACACCAATCGATGTGGACAAAATAATTTGTAGATTTGTCAAGCGGACACTTAAAGGTGCTGTAGGTAGGACATCTCCTAAGCCCCTCCCCCTCCCCCACAAGGGAGAATGAATGTGTGTGCCTGAGCAGTGATTGACACACAGTTAGGACCCCCTCCGATTGGTTCATCTGAACAAGGAGAAGTGGATTTTTGGGCCGAAAAAAAAAATTTTATTACCTTTTTTATGTAGTTCTTCTCAAATGGGTCAGTTTCAGCAAATATGACAGAAAGTTAGTTTTATAAGGCTTACTCTTACTCTTACACATATTCTTTAAAGATGCCAACCAAATGCATTTTTACAATTAAATGATACAAATGTAATCCAATCAAATTTCAAAGCAGCTCTAATTATTATTTTATACTAACGATGATTCAAACGTTTTAGCAACTTTCATTCAATTTTGTTGGTTTTAAAAAGCAAAATGTTAATGACTGGTTTTCCATAGATGATGATGAACTGCAGGTTACTGCGTCAAACACGTATCACGTCCTACTGCCCAATGGCGGCTTTGTTTGCATTGACACTGATAGATGGGACAAACATGGAAGCCATTAAACCATGCTGGTAATAGACAGCCTGTTCTCATCAACCATATGTCATATAGCTACGAAAAGTTAAACACTATAATTCTTTAGCATTCCACGTTTCTTTTTGCTGTATGCATCCCAATGACTGCTGCTGTATAAGAACGTAACTGGCCTCACTGGGGGGAGGTCGGGGTGGATGGGATGCTCATAACACACAGGACTTTCAAGCAAGAGAGTGGAGTTCCCCAGGGAAAACAAAAGACTCTTACCAAGGAAATATGTGTTCCTTGGGAGGGATTTAATCCCAACCACCATCATTCGTCATTTTAGTGCCTATACTTCACTGTATATCACTCACTTTTTGTCGCCTAAAATCAACTGTAATATCCCCCGAAACGACCGGCAGCTTGCAGTGCTCTGTAACCAGCTCAAAGTCATCTATTCACACATTAACTGAACCATTAACTCTCTACTAATATGAGTAACTAATGCTGAAACCTACTGTCAGAACAAAACAAGGGGGAGCAGATTTTAACCCCGTCCATCTCTGGGACCAAATTCCGGGGAACATAAAAAAAACGACCCAACTATTACCATTTTTTAAACAGGGCTAAAGACCAAGCTCATTGGTTTTTATAAGTGTGTTTATGTATTATTTATCTTATTTATTTATCTCTTTATTTTTGGGACTTTTTGCTGTTTCTGCTATTTCTAAGTAGTGTAGTTCCAAATTTGTATTTCTATGTTTTCATTTTTATCATTGTTTTTATGTGAAGCACATTGCATTGCTGCCATGTATGAAATGCACTATACAAACAAATTTGCCATGCCTTGCCTTGCCGTTATTTACCGCTGATAAGACACAATGTGGAAAACTGTAGCCGGCGTCTCAGAGCCCTGTAGCGGTCAAACACATCTACTAACTGCTGCTGATATGACGAGCTGTGACGGAGGTCTGTAGCTGGTGTCGGCTTAAAACACCTATCAACTGCCACTCTGCGTCATGGAGCTCAAAGCCTGGCACTGTAGCCGGCGTCAGTTTAGTAGGATTTCTTAAGTTTTGGTGTGCTTACATTTTCGTACTATCATATTCGTTCATGAGAATGCGTTGTAATAGATGATATTTATCAAAAATCTCAGGTATGATCAGGTTTTTTTTCCAAATCAGCAAAAGAGTAACCACGATGTGTTGGTCACTATGAGCTGATGCTTCTGCGATCATAAGTTTATGTTTTATGACCACAGAAACAGCTTCCCGTGTTGGCATTTTTCAACCTGCTTGCCTCGTCAACAACAGTAACTATGACTAAGAATCACTCACAGCAGCATCAGTCATCACCTCAGCACAATCTCAGTTCAAAATCTTCTCTTCCTGTCGCCGTACCTCTCCTCCCTTTCTCTCATTACAGATGTTGCTCTCATTAAAGATGTTGTTTGGAAAGCTTTCTCCCGTACACATCCACTGCTGCCTGTCCTCTACCTCCCTCCTTTACAGATGTTGTTTGGCACATCTCTGCCCGTCCCTGGCTTCTTTTTCTCTTTCTCCTTTCCTCTACTTCTCTTTACCCCCACCTTTTCACTCTATCTCTTGCTACACTTTCTCTTTTTTCAGATTCTGTTTGTCTCTCCATCTGTTCTTTCTGCCAATTTTCCTTCATCTCTCCACCCCTGATTCCATCCTTAATTTCCTCACTTTCCCTCTCTATATATCCAAACACCCCCCCCCCCCTTCCTTCCTTGCCTTCCTTGCCTTTTCAGACCAGTTCTTCCGTCTCACCCTGACATCTCGGCCAGATGTTTTCTGGACAGAGATGATCTCTCCTGCAGTGATAATGAAACTGAAAAGTTTCCTGAGGAAAAAGAAGAACTTGCTGTTTTGGGGCTTGCGGGGTTGTGTCACAGTCATATGCTCGTAGCCTGGATAAAGAAAAGCAACACATGCTGTCACGCAAGCTGTGTAAGTGTGTGTTTGCGTATATGTGGAACACAGGTTTGTGCAGGCTTGGAGTGGGCAAGATTGTGGGTATTTATGTTTTTAACCTAGCTGCAAGATAGATTTTGTGAACAAAGATTATTTACTGGGGGTTTTAAGGTTGCTGATTTGAGGCTATAATTAATATTTGTATACAAACCATTTGTCCACTGACAATACATTGTGATAATGTGAATGGAGTCTGGCCTGAAACTGTTTTAGTTCATTCTCACCACTCTTATAGCATCATTCTGCATTCAGCATCATCAGTTGTTTTCAGTAAAAAAGCTACTCCCAAGTGGCCAAAAAAAACTGTTATTGCAGGTTTGAGTGTAAAGAAATGTGTTATTCAGGATGTGTTTAATATGCTGGAGACACTGAGAACCAGGCATATTTTAATTCATTTTAAAACTTTATTAAGTGCATATCAATATTTGTAGGTTGCAATATTTTTTCTAGGTTTTTTTTTGCTGCTTGTTAGAATAAGTAAGCACTTTGGTCTTTGGTAGAACAATGTGACAGACATGTCAGTATTTTTGACATTTTATAGACTAACATATTGATGGAATAATCAATAGATTAATCAGCCTTGAAATAGGTGCTGGGAGTCAGCAGAAATACAGAGGGACATGAATGAAACAAAGATTGAAGACAATCCTGTTTGGATGAGACCTCCTAAGAAAAAGAGTGTTACTAAAAAAAAGGCTTTAAGTTTTTTATTGATGCTATCAAAACTATTATATATGTATTGCCCAGTGTGTAGTTCTGTGTGCAATGTTTCAGTACACAAAAATGTTTGTACATATGTCTTAATTGTAAGACTAAACTTAACTGAACTAAACTTTATGCACGCTCTTGTGCAATATTCAAAAGTCTTTTTAGCTCGTATAATTTATCAGGTTTGGTTGACATAAGTTTGTCTTCATCAATTCTAACAACTTTATCAGGAAAACTGATGAAAATGGTTCCTTTGTTTTCCAACCAAGTTCAAACTTTGAGTTACTTAACCCACATCTGGTATTTTTAGAGTTAGTGTGGCTTTGAAATCTCCAACTGTTGGATTCCCGGAACAGACGAGATGTATTTCCTTATTGAAATGATATAAAGAGTGTCAAACGGGGGCGCCACAACAATCACCATGACAACAATGATTACTCATCCCCAAACAAGTAAAACAACAATGAATAACATCTAATCAGGCTACAAGTACTGAAGGTGTGATTATGCACAATGCTGCTGCTTCGCTATCGGTATGCAAACCATCTCTCTCTCTCTCTCTCTCTCTCTCACTCTCTCTCTCTCTCTCTCTCTCTCTCTCTCTCGCTCTGTGCTCTGGGCAGAATGATTAATTTGTGACTATTGATTCCTTAAGAATGTGGGAGGGATTGAAAGCGATAGGGAGGGGAGGACGGAGCATCCAGTATTCAGAGAAGTGCGTTGCTGCAGCTCTCGCCTCTGGTCCTTTAAAAGCCAGTGGGTGCAGAGTTTGGATCCACCAAATCACCTCCGTTCATCCCTCTCTCTTCCACCTCCTCTCTTCATCCCTTCCTCCCCCCCACCTTTCTTTTTCCAACTCTTTCCCTCCTGCCTCTGCCTCCTCCTGTCCTCGGCTTTCTAAATTATCTGGGAATATTCAACAAACGCCAGAGCGTTTCACACCAAGCAGGAAGGAACCGAGGGCAGAGAGAGACGGAGGGTGAAATGCTTAGAAAACAAAAAATAAAATATTTGCCCCTCATAATGTTCATAAACTACTTAGTTCCGTAAATATCTTAAAACCAAGATGCCAGCCTTTAGCTGTGTTGCACTATAACTTCAAAACACTTTCTAATTTAACAGCAGTGGAAAATTAGTAGAATAATTCTCATTTAATATCACAAGGAGCATATTAAAACACCAGCTTCTTCCTCAGCAAGGACCACAGTGGGCTTCTTTCAGAATGGAGATACATTATAAACTTTTTTAATGGTTTGATACCTTTTCATCAAAAACAGTAGCAGAAAAAAGCTTATTAATGAAATTACATTTCTGAACACACATGATCACCTAAACCTTTAAAACTAGAGTCCAAATTGCATCTCAGCATGCTCTATATATATATATATATTTCTACATGTTTTCACTGTTGCCAAACAAACAATGAATTGTTGCGGCAAAGACCAATTTTGATTTACATTAGTTACGTTTGTGCATTAGTTACATTTGCATTAAGACATAGTGTAAACAAACATTCATTTCTCATTCTTTTTTCAAGAATTGGGACTAAAATGTGTAATGCAGTAAACATTTTATAGTCAAAAAATACATTTATCAGTGCTCTCAGTACACGGTTTCTAATTAACCTCAAACATAGCTTCGGCTTTTTTGAAGGCCTATTGTAATTTCTTGTTATCAGCCAACATGAAAGCTGATGCTGATAAATCTGGATTAAGCTCATAACTTGCTCTTACATTTCTTTTGAATCTCCCCATCTAACTACTTAACAACAAACAACACAGGGAGAGAGTTGGGGTGTGTGTAACCACAGCTCGGATCCAAAAAAGTACAACAAAGGTTTTCTCTAGAAATGTTGCATGTGTTTGGGGTGTCTAGTTTAATGATTGCTATATGTTTTTTTTTAATCAACAATAAGTCTTCATTAAAGCAAACAATCCAGAGCTTCAAAACACACAAAACATGTGATGTTGTGAGAGAAATGACACTCCACTGTACAGTGACCAGATGGCCGACGCAATGTGTTTTAACAGTCATTTAATTCACAATGAGGTTTGAAAAGAAACGCTCATTTAGACACATACATGGATCCCTTACTCTCACACACAAACACATATTCGCTGCAAAGCTGCACTCAATTAAGTTTTTCATGTCACCTGCTTGTCAGCACGTCTTTGTAGAGTTACAGAACAACAACCAACCACACTAGCTGGAGGCCATTTTGTGTCCGCATGCTGCTGTCACTGCACTGACCTGAACTCCAACTCTGAGAGGCTTCAGGAAACTGCTGAATCGCTTCACTTTATTCTGACTCAACTCGTGTGCTACAGTACCTGCTGTGGGGAAGAAGCTCCCTGTTCTCTACAAACAGCACGGTCACATTCTCAACCATGTCATCAGCTGTTTACATGAGTGATGTAGGCCTACATCTTGCTTGTTCATCAAAATCACATTATATTACATGTAACTGGGCCCAAGGAAATTACGCAAGGGGACATAGGTTTAGTTTTAGCATGGCTGTTGTGCTTTCCAAAATAATGACAGAATTACAAAAAAATGGAAATGCTGATTCCTGATACTCTCTGACATGTTGAATTTGCATATTTACAGCAAAGAGCTGCCTTATTTTTGACTGATGTTCCATTTTAGCATCTTTTAAGGACAATATTAGGCGTAACTGAAAATAAAAAATATTGATTCAATGATTTACTGTTCAATGATTTAACAAAAAAAAAACATGAAACAACAAACTTCCACAAATAAGGTCTTGTGTGCACTGTTTAGAGGCAAAAAAAATCTGCAAATGACTCAGCCCAGCACTCACTGCTGCTCTATAAGCTAATTGCTGTGTGAGTACACAGTATAATTTAAACCGACTCAAATTATTGTATCAAGTCAGATCTTTTCTCATCAGGATGATGATGGCTGGACAGTAAGATGACACTGTTCAGAGAAAAGAAATAATACAATTAAAGTGATGGGGACTGACATAGGATTTTGAGTATAATCCTCAGTGGAAAAGATGCCCTTTTAATAATATATCCAGTTGGAAAAAAATGACGTGAATGTGTTCTAATGTTTAAGAATCAAATGCTTTGCAACAAAGGGTCCAACATTTAATTTCAAAAGTTGGATGGAAAAATAGTAAGTTGACTTAGCTCACAAAATAAATAATTGATTCTCACCCCATCTATGTAACAGACAACTTTAGCTTTTTTTGGGATTAGACAGGAATGTTTAAGAATGTAGAAGGACTGTGATAATGGAATTGAAATTTTTTTTTCCCACTGTTACATGACGACTGAAAATAGGATAATTATAATATAGGTATAAGCTTTAACAAGCGTGGGGATAATGGGTGAGCATGCAAGCTGTGTTTCAGCAACACATTCATCTCATTGTTACGTTTACACACCAGCACACAATACCACCTGCCCAATACAACCACACACTTTCACTGGGTCATTTAGCAGCTGCAATTGATCGGTGAGTGGTTAAAAGTGTCAGTAACTGAATCACTCTACAGCTACTTACGGTATGTCTCTCTGTGATTCTCCAATGCAGTCCTGAAGGGGGGGAGGAGTACTGGAGGAGTTATGTGCATACGGACCAACAGAAAGTAGTTAAAACATGTTTTCAGTGCATCCACGACTTTGCATGAAAGTCTATGTTACACTGCTGATGCACACATGAAAAAGACCCCCATGGAGTTGTCTCTTGCTAAAATAAATGTGGGGCATTGCTGGGACCAAGTTCTACACTCATAAATGTAGATGAAACTATTAGAAGCTACACCTGAGCCACTGTACATGCTGTTGTGTGAGAGAACAACCTAAAGCCAAATCTTCCATATTACAAAATCTGAATAATGGTCTATTTTACTCTCCTCAAGTTCAGTTTCCTCTATTCTATTTCCTCCTCATCCACAAGCCTATGCTCCGTGACTGGAACACTGAAATCAAAAAGGCTGGAGGATATGGCGGATTAATTCAGAAAAACACTCCACTGCTAATTATAGTAATCGCTACCTTTTTTGCCTTCTCTACTCTTTAGGGGTTAACACACACAAGGTCAAAAATGGCTGCAGGTAGGATCTAGAAGCCTTTCTCGGGAATGTCAGGATGATACCTTTGCAGCCACCATTTTCTGTCCAGTTCAGGGAATCCACCCGGCAACCTTGTTTTCACAACATTTGCAGTAGTGTTAATCAAAATTGATACAAATATAGTTAAACCTATGTCCAGTGTTGAGCAAGTTACTCAAGGAGTGAAATATGTTGCTCTTTACTTAGTACTCCTTAAAAAAGTAAAACTATTTCTTTATTTATTACTTAGTAACAAAAGTAATTAGTTACAGAACTTGTTATACTGAAAAAAAAAAACACAAAACAAACGCACAACCTGCTAGCTCTTTTAAAACTCATTCTATGTTATTGAAAGAATAGGTAACCTTACAGGAGTCAACAATCAGCCAAACTGTATAGCTGCAAACCCTTTTTTGTTTTTCCATTAGTTTTTATTTTGTTTTGACTTTTTATTTTCAAACTCAGTTTAGCTTTAATTAGCTTTTAAAGCGGGTTTGCAAGTTTAGTTTTTATTAGTTTTAGTATTATTTATTTATCTTATTAGGACAATGCACATTAATGAACATTACTGTAAATGCACCAGTGTTAGCCAATTGGCTATTTTTCAACTGTAGTCCTATCTAGCATGCATGTCTTTATGGTGGGAAGAAACCAGAGCACCCGGAGGAAACCCACGCAAACACGGGGAGAACATGCAAACTCCACACAGAAAGGCCCAGAACGACCTGGATTCAAACCTACAACCTTCTTGCTGTGAGGCAGAAGTGCTAAACACCGTGCTGCCTTAGTTATAGTTACATTAGTTTGAGTCTTTTTTGTAATATGGGTTATTTGTCGTGGGTTTAAAAAAAAATTACATATGATGATGAACATAAATATCTAAACAGTCTACATAAGTCGCAGCAGTAAGTGCAGAATGTGTTTGACTTGTTCCAGGTGTTCGAGTAAAGTGGCGAACGTTTTATAGTCAATCGACTCACACAGTTGAGTAGACATCCCAGTATTAATCCACAAATTAACCCCCCCCCGCTTTTGGTGTGCCTACATATTTACTAATCAGCTATCGGGTCGCCGGTGAAAGCCCACCTGTAGTGTTCTCCGTCATGCTGCTGGTCCTACGTATCCATCCATCCATCCCCGTAACATTACCGGGGTTAGCTTGTGTTTTGGGGAAATGGGGCTTTGCGTTCTCCTTTACCTTGTTAAGGTAAGCGACATTAGCCTCCTTGTGCCTGCTTCTTAAATGTTGGCTACTTTAAAATTCGTGGGATTTTTTGCTGTAATAAACTGTCCACGTATTTTACCACCTTCCACTGCAGGGCACTGGCTTTTATCACACAGTCATGACCAAATAGGACTCTGCCGCTGTCTTCAGACTTCCAGTACCACCATGATGCCAGGCGAGGGGCATGGACTATGTTTGTTGTGTTCAATTTTACATGGAATTTTACTGAGTTCACAGTCAGAAACTTCTATGGAAATGTCAATGGTTGGAAAGATTATTAACGTTATTTGCTCTATGGAAGACATTGACAAAGACAAAAACTAAGGACATTTACTGGATCATTTTATTTTATTTTAGTTAGTTTTGCAAACAGACATTACAGTTTTAGTTTAGATATCGTTTTTTTGTAATGCCTCATTCATATTTTTCTTTCACTTAAGTTGCCCACATCTGGCGCATATCTGTAAACTCATTCCACATGGATATAGAAAAAAGGTGTCAAAAAACTGACACCTTTCTGGGTTTCACTTTGTGTCCTGAGGACAGGAGCTATGGCACCAGAACGCCTCTCACACAGCCAACCACCACATGATAAAGATATTTGTTTCCACAGAACCAGTGGTTGATGGGAAACACACCCGTACACCTGCTGATCTTCACTGATGGAAAACTTGATAACGCTACCAGGTGACATTAACTAGTACGCACTTTATCTGGAAGGTAACAGAATGGTTTAGCTGTTGGAAATCCGTCCCTAACGGAAAGGTTGGATCACCACAAAAGTCAAAGTAGCCTGTCAAAATGTATGTGAGCACATAGGCTACACTGTCAAATAATTGTAATGAAATTGTAAAAAAGAAATGTAAATTACAGGCTGGCATAATGTTTTTGAATGTATCCCATAATAATGCAGCCACTACACATAAATATCATACAACTTCATATAAACCTGTTTTCTATCAATATCTGGAAAACCAACCAATATGCCACTATTTAAATTGTGAAGCTCCAAACCCTGCATACAACATACAATGAATACATACATTTACCTCAGAGTGCTTCTAATCGTTTATTCCAGTTTCTATTCCTCAAAGTGTTGAAACAATTGATTCATGTAAATGTAAAATGATTTGACAAAATGGTAACACCTTTGTGGGATAATTCATCACTATATAGTTATTGACTAGTGGATTTGTTTTAAGACTATAATGAGGTTGTGACGCTCATTTTATCCATCAATGTCAACATTCATCGCTTTTTGGTACTTTATATACAGCATGTGTGTGTTTTAGTCCTTTTACTTAATGCATCACTTGACCTTACAAGAAAACAAATTTGACCTTTAACCTCTGAACTCTGACCTCAGTACAGCCAGGGACTAACCCTCACCCCCTAACCAATTTTCATGTAGGACATGAACCCAAACACGCAGTCCGTAGCAGCAAACTAGAACATATGTAAAGTGTGTTTTTCATGAAGAAAACACAAGCGTTTGTGTTTGTTTGTGGTATGTATGTACTATATGTGTATATTTATAGACAGCTAGCAGCTGTTCCCCTTGCTTCTGTAATGCAATTCAATTTCTCAGTCAACATTTTTTTCATCTGTCTTTCTAAAAAAAAAACTACTTTCCGTTTTTACGACAGCAGTTGCCATTAGAAATTGAAACACTTGTGATTTGACAGAGTTGACGATGATGATGATTACTTTGTGGGCACAGTAAACACTACAGCTCCCATGAAATGTAAATGTCATGTCATGAATGTAAAAGCATGGCACTTTGTAACTTGGTTATGTCTACATGCATAAAATTCACCAACTCAACCAAAGAAATCTGCTGTTTATTGTTACAATGTTTAATCCTCTCTGTCCCGCTGTTATTACAGACATTTCAAAATTCTTAATCATTAATAAATTAATAATTTATGAAGTCAAGAATTGCCATTCCTCAAGCAGTAAGTGGAAACATAGCTGTATTAGTGTATGCATTTATTTTATACAAAATAGTTTGTGTGTACAGTATATAAATTAGCTTGTTTCTTGTAACAGGTGCATTATGTGTCTGTGTGTTTGAGGCTTATCTTACTCTCTAATGCAACAGTAATCAATGGGCTAATGTGTCACATACAGGCAATTGAGACTGGGAACACAAACACGCACACAGTTTACACTGTGTTCATGACTCATGCAGCTTACAGATGACAGCATTGTTACTCCATCAGTTTGACCATATGCTGCGACTAAGACTAACTCCATAATAGAGCAGCAGCAGCTTTACTCTGCATTGACACTGAGAGCAGCTTGGTCAGTCTGTCGCTCTACTGTGACTGATGGTGGTGATGGTGGTGGGGGGGGGGGGGTGGGGGGGGGGGGGCAAAAGCTCTGGTGACCCAACATCTATAGACCCTTTACACAAAGATAGCTGATGGATGTACTTCTTTGTCTTGAAAGTACAGAGTTTCTATGTCCTTCCTTTTTTGGTGTCACCCACATTAATCAACCAAAAGGTCCTAGAAATAGCAGTATGTCTTTCTATGCAGAAGGAGACATACTGTACATACATATTGCTCACACACACACACACACACACACACACACACTGACACTGGGTTCCCTGGTCATTCCCTTTGGCTCCTAATGTCTGTAGTATTAGAGAGCAGTTGGGCCTGTCAGCACCTCTCCCACCAGGCGTTAAACAGACTGTGTGGAGGTGCCAACAGCTCTCTACTAAACCACACGCAACCTACTATACTGTTAAACAAAGAACGTGACATACTGTTACTACAGTAAAATGCATATTTTTTTCTTACTTTTCGTCACTTCTTTTTATTTTGGTACTTTTTTTCTGCTTAATACTGCTTACTGTATCTCTTCAGGCCTTTAAAACCGCCTGAAATCAAACCCTGAGAGGGAAAAAATCCTGAGATGTAATGTCATAAAAGTTAGTAAACAACTTATGACCTTATACATTTTAACTCCACAGTAAAAACTGACTTAATAAATGTTTCTTATTCAGTGAAAATGTAATTTACTATTATCTACTAATATGTCAGAACACTCATTTTGAACTGCACATGCATATTATGTACACAGAAAGTGTTCGGATTTGAACAGGTGTACTTAATATTGTACACAAAAAAGCAGTAAATGAAGTATTTCTAGACTTTTGAGAACAACATGCCCTGTTATCTTCATAAACCAAGATACTGTGGGGGAACATCAATATTGATGAGCAAATCCACTTTTATTTTACTACAACTCATGTGACCTGGATGATTGGATACTGTCCCTGTACTGTAAAAGACTGGACATCAGACAGAATAACCATAAAATACTTATTCTAGTCCAGTAGCTCCCAACATATTTGCTTCCAACCTCTTTATACAATAAAACAACCACTAGGCATGTACCAAAGACAGATTTTTCTCTAATAAGATAACCTAAATGAAAGGTACAGAAGAAAAGAAAATGTATAGTGGCAATTTTTATTTCCTAGAATCAGAATCAAATTCCTCATGTGTTATTATATGTCCATTTAATATATTTTAAACATGTTGAATATCTGATGTGTATTAACTCTGTACTCCTTTTTTTCTCTACTACACCTGTGTGTGTGTGTTTGTATGTGTGTGTGTTTGTGTGATAGATGTCCCTCCCATGGTGCGGAGCGGAGTGTGTGTCAGTCCCAGGTGGTGTGTGAGTGCTCGTAAACAGTGTCTTTGATTGAGAGGCCGTGATGCCTGTTAGACAGGCGGCCTTGTGCCGCCAACCGAGAGCTGAATTGCCATAGTTATGCAGCGTAATGTGAATGAGGAGAGCTGCTTTAAATTGAAGGTGGAATTACTGCATTAATTAGCTAATGAGGAGAAGGTCATTAGGGATTTAACACCGCTGGGCGACAGCAGATAATAAATATGATGTAGGATACGTATATTGTAAAAACATACCGACAAATGTAAGATCACGTGTTCAATCATTTAATTGATGTTCACTACACTAAATGACATGATACTATGCTATCATGTCATTTAGTGTAATGAACATCAATTAAATTATTGAACACCCTGACTGTAAGTGTTGCATTACAGTCAGGGTTTAAAATGTAGGTCTTTGAAAGGGTTTTAATAGAAAATTCAAAATAACGTTTGTTTTTCAGTGAACACAGAAGGCAAAAAACAACAACAGATACAGTGTGTACTGTGTAACAGATATGGCAGAAGGCTTTGAAAAAACTGAAGAGAGTAAGGAGAGCACAAAAGATAGGTACCTTACTGTTGCTATGGATCGGAAAGAATTTATGAGAAAGACCATGACTGCAATTCAATATGCACTATTCAAAGGTTTGTCTAAAATCCCAGCCACACAAAGCGGACTATTGTAATTTATTTGAAGAAGGCTGTACAATAGATGCTGGACAGATAGAAAGTTCTGTTCTTCACTGAAAAGCTTACTTCAGCTAATTTAGCTAATTACTGGCCTGTCATTGTGTTGTTGGCCTTTGTTTCCAATTTTAAAACATGAACACGATGAATCTAAAAGAAGCATAATAGGAAAGAATTTTCCTTAAAACTTCACTCAAATCAGTTTGTGAATACATTTATGGTAAGAATTAAGCCCTTTTGTTGCTTCATTTTTATTTCTGCAGTGCCAAGTTGTAATAGTTGTTAAAGGCTTTTTTTTTTTTTACATGGCATGAGTTTTTGTTTAAAGTCCTCACATTATGCTTTTGGGCTTTTTCCCTTTCCTTTATTGTGTTGTATTTTTTTTTGTGCATGTTATAGGTTTACAAAGTGAAAAAGCCCACCCCAAAAGGACCTACCCTCCTCCAAAGAAAACACTGTTCACCAACTGCTCCAAACAGCTCTGTTGTAGTCCAGCCTTTACTTAACTTGGCAATATAATCCTTATCTTTTATGGCATATACTTATGCATACCAACAAACATCACATGTAAAGAAAGCAATCATAAGCATGTGCTAGTGAGTGCATAATAGCAGCAAGCCACCAGACAATTGTCATACGTTCACTGTGTGGGCGGGTTTATGTCTCTACAATGTAGTCAATGCTAATACACACATGTAGCAACTATGTATGTGCACAGGTATTCAGAAGCATATACAAGTATACCCTGTAATTATTATGCTATTACCTAACTTAATCATAAGTTAGGTAATAACAAGAAAATTTAACCTGGGTCTTATTCTTATAATTGTGGCCATTGCAACTATGGATCATTTGAATAAAGGCAGTACAATAACTAACACGTCCTCCAAACCATACAACCATAAAGGTTTATCCCTACGCTTTAATTCAACCCATAGGAACGTTTCATGAATGAATACCTCTAGTGGTGGTAGGAAGGACGACCGGCAGGAGCATTATCCGTCCTCATATCTAAACCAAACTCTAATTTGAAAGAAAATTTAACCTGGGTCTTATTCTTATAATTGTGGCCATGTTGGATCATTTGTTTTAAACCATACAATGTTAACGTTTAATTCAACCCATAGAAACAGTCCCCTTTTGGTTACATCTAGGCACAAAAACTACTTGGAAGAATGTGACAAAGTTCCATTTGTTCCATTTGTGACATAAAGTGAAAACAAACTTCCCAAACTTTTATTTCAAAGCAGAACCCTGGTCTCCTGAAGAATTCCATTTTTTTTTTACCCATCCAGCAGCCCATTCTACCTTGTTACTAGGAATTTGGTGATGTTATACTTTTGTCACCTAGGACCGCTGATGCCGTCAGCATCCTCTCACCATAGCCTTCATGCCAGGATGAGATGGCTGCTGCGTAGGCTTTGACTGTAGACGGAGCCAAATCATTATCCACTAGTGTTTGGAGATACGTCAACACGAGAGGCAGGGGGCGCGATGTGGGACCAGTGCCCGTCTCTTTGCACCATCACTGGAAAGCAGACCAGCGCCCTGGATGGTGCGCACCATGGCAGGGGGCAAGCCCAGTCTCTGTAAGCGTTCCCGGTCAGCAACCAGCCCCACTGCCGCTGGGTTTGAAATATTTTGCCGTTCAGCTGTCATAATGCGTCCTTGTGCCACAGAAGTTGCCAGGGGGGCCGCCAACAGCTGAACAACAGTTGGGAACCAAGATGCGCTCATGCACTTTGGTGCCATAAGAATGATTGACAGTTTCTCCTTCTGGATGCGCTTCAGGAGGTCAGGGATCAGAGGGACCGGGGGGAAAGCGTATAGGAGGGTTTTAGGCCAGGGCTGATGGGAGAAGGTGTCTACGCCAAGGGGAGGATTGTGCTCAAGGAAAACCACAGTGCGCACTGTGTGTTCTCTCGTGAAGTGAACAGATCCACTTCCCTTACCCACGAACCTGCATCCATAGCCTTTGAACAATAGTGGGATTCAATCTCCACTCGTTGTGACAGGGCCCTCCCCTCAACATTAGGTCCACCGCCCGGTTCAAAACCCTGGGGATGTAAACCGCTTTGAGGGACAGCAGATGACTGTGAGCCCACAGCAGGAGGTGATTTCCAAAAGCTGGGCCGAGCGCACCACCTCGCATTCGCACATTCCTCCCCAGCCAGTAAGGGACGCATTTGAGTACACCGTCACGCGGATTCGTAACCGTTACGCATCCGGTGGAGATTGGGGATTAGCGGTGGAGGGTGGAGCCACCTGAAACAGAGGGGAAGGCTGCCGAAGCGATGCCGCTTGCCATTCCAGAGATGGGGAGAGTCTCAGTGGGAGGGCATCAATCCCCGTCTCGAAGTTCACTTCTCCCAGGGGGGGGGGAGGGACAATATCCGAGGGAATCGAGCAAACGGACTCCTGCCCGTTGAAAAAAACCTTCCTCCAGCGGATAAAGGGTGTTAACAGATTCCCGTCCATCTGTCCAGCTGCCATCCCCTTCATTGCTAGCCTAACAAACCAGAAAAGCAGCGCAGAGGCAGGTCTCGCTGCGGGGGTGGAGGTCCGACGGCAGGATGTAGCCAGTCCGGCAGTTGACGCAGAGGCGAACACCGCTGGAAGTCAAGCATGTCTTCCTACTGGGAGTAGGAAAAGTGGGAGCTGAGCAACAGGTCCGATCTGTTTATATACAGTATCTGTGAAGCCTGTGCTGGACGCAAGGGTGGGAAAAAAAATCTTCACGACTGCACATGCGCAAAGGGGTAGACCCAGTAGCATAGCTTTAGAAGATGAAACCTATATGAAATAGAACATATAGAAATATAAACATGTCTATAATGTATGTAATGTAAGTATCAATCATAGCAGCAACACTACCATGTTTCTATAGCTACAATCTATGTGACTCATCTCTCTCTTCAAATGCTCCATAACAATATCACCTACAGATGGATCATAAATGCTCTGCTTCTATCACAGCTGTCATGATGCTACATCATGTCTCCAAAACCTTTTTCCTATCATAGCTTAGGACAAAAAGAAAAGAACATTTTTCCTGAACTGACAATTGTGAATTTGCAAAAGGTTTTTACGTACAAAAAGTTTCATAAGCCCAAAGTGGCGTTGTATTTTGTCAATCTAGGCCAATGTACTGCAGTAAGGTGGAGACTATTAAAGGTGGTGAGGTTCTCAAAGGTTCAAAAGGTTTTCATGTCTTCGGTAACAAAATAATTTTGTGTGAGATGAAAGCTAAAATCGAATGCTGGTACAAACACATACACACACAGAGCGCACACTCTCAGACACTCACACCTCATTCCAAGAAACATATCACTTGTCACACACACCTC
Organism: Etheostoma perlongum; assembly: GCA_026937815.1. Lineage (NCBI taxonomy): Eukaryota > Metazoa > Chordata > Actinopteri > Perciformes > Percidae > Etheostoma > Etheostoma perlongum. Next base: position 28,816,400 of record CM049372.1, read on the forward strand.
GCTTGCTCTCAAACCCGCCGTGATGGAGATTAATAGCAGCATTTAGAGCCTGCTGAGCGCCACCTGTCAAGGCTTGGGCCCCCAGGGCAGCACCGGTCTGTGCCTAGGAACGAGAGACTGTCCTGGGGCAAGATCCATCATGGAAGTCTGCGACAGGCTGGATCTCTGGAGTCAGTCTCCACAGCTGGACCACCGACACAGGGCCATCCGTCCAGGATGACAGGCACACAGAGTGAATCCAACTGGCGCAGACCCGATAGCTGGTAAATGGAGGAGTATGGGGACCGAGCGCAGGGGCGTGTGATGGCTGCATGCAGGACGTGGGTGTGTGTGTGTGTGTGTGTGTGTGTGTGGGAGCACTTTTATAGAAGTGCATGCCGTTATGAGCAAAAATGTGGAATTTAGTCTTTTTGGGATGTTTATCCAGTGTACGTGTTGCTGTCTGAACTGACTGACCAGTCAAAATGTCACTCAAACTGATTTTATTCATCTAATCAGTGTTCAAACTGACAGAACTTTATTTGGAATTCTAGTTAAGATCTGAATGAAGATTCCAAACATCTGACACAACGGGTGCATACTGTACATGATACTGTCAGACAGTGTGGACTGAGATGATTTTTCCAAACTTCAAAGCGAATAAAGGGGAATAAATGGGAAATATGTAGCCAATATTAAAAGGGTTATTGTAGATAAAGTTTTGACATTTTAAACTCTGAGGCTAATGAATACAGTTCTTCTTGCCATCAGCTGCTGCATGGACACCACACCTTCAGGACTTCTTATCTACTTACTTGGATATTTCCTGCACATATGCTCTTTCTTGACAATGAAAAAGCAAACCAAATACTTTTGTTTTATTAACTGTTGTACACCTTGTAGAACCAAATATGTAATGTAGTTTTTCCAATAATTACTAATTATGATTTTTAAGGGACTTTTCTTTGCAAAAAATGATGCGTTGTGATATGATTTTCAGGAGGTATTGTTTAGTATAAAAAAACAAATAATAGCCTCTGGCTGTTATTGGAAAAATCTGGGGGGGGCATAGATTTCACATAAGAGAGATATTGTCACTTAAATAAATTATGAAGCTAAAAATAATTTCAAATAGGGTTTTGATGCGTCGTTAGAAGGAGTTGGGTGGTTGCAGCACATTGACGGCTGAGGTTTGACAGCTGCCGTGACCTGTCAGTCACTTCTATTACAGTATCAACAACAGCACGCCCACAGAGCGCTGTTGGATGCTGACTGTTTGCCAGCCTCAGTGCCAAGGCAGAACAATGGTTCTAATTTCCTTAACCAGCACTGCATAATGCCCTATGAATTTGTACAACCTTTAGCATTTTTATCCAAAGGACTATGGCTTTGACCTCTGCTCTCCTTAAAATTGGATACTCTTAAGTGGGAAATAATACACTTTAGTGACATCTGGTTTAACTCCAGATGTTACTTAATATGCATTTTTATCACTCAAAATTTGACCGTTTGGTCAGTTTTGATGAACAGTTATGATCAATCCATTAACATTGTTATTCAAATCATATACTGAATGACTTTCTAACACCGCCAGAATGTGTTGGCTACAGTCTGTGAAATGTTCATTTTTTTAAGCTTCATTTAAAGCTTCATTTGAAAACCATCAATAGAAGCTTTGAATGTAAATCAAAAATGACATTCGGTGTAGCCCTTTAATATAGACAGAATATTTTAGAAAAGGTGCCTTTTATAAAAATGTACTTACTGCGTGCCATTTCCTATTTGATGTTGTATCCCATAATATAATTCATGGTCAACACACCAAGCAGGCTTCTCCAATTTTGAATTACTGACTCTACACATGTATACTAAACGTCTTTATAAGTTTCACCACCTGCAATACATATACAGTGGGTACGGAAAGTATTCAGACCCCTTTAAATTTTTCACTCTTTGTTTCATTGCAGCCTTTTTCCAAAAATCAAAAAAGTTCATTTTATTTCTCAGTAATGTACACTCAGCAACCCATCTTGACAGAAAAAAACAGAAATTTAGAAATTTTTGCATATTTATTAAAAAACAAAAACTGAAATATCACATGGTCATAAGTATTCAGACCCTTTGTTCAGTATTTAGTAGAAGCACCCTTTTGATCTAATACAGCCATGAGTCGTTTTGGGAAAGATGCAACAAGTTTCTCACATCTGGATTTGGGTATCCTCTGCCATTCCTCCTTGCAGATCCTCTCCAGTTCTGTCAGGTTGGATGGTAAACGTTGGTGGACAGTCATTTTCAGGTCTCTCCAGAGATGCTCAATTGGGTTTAAGTCAGGGCTCTGGCTGGGCCATTCAAGAACAGCCACAGAGTTGTTGTGAAGCCACTCCTTCGTTATTTTAGCGGTGTGCTTAGGGTCATTGTCTTGTTGGAAGGTAAACCTTCGGCCCAGTCTGAGGTCCAGAGCACTCTGGAAAAGGTTTTCGTCCAGGATATCCCTGTACTTGGCCGCATTCATCTTTCCCTCGATTGCAACCAGTCGTCCTGTCCCTGCAGCTGAAAAACACCCCCACAGCATGATGCTGCCACCACCATGCTTCACTGTTGAGACTGTATTGGACAGGTGATGAGCAGTGCCTGGTTTTCTCCACACATACCGCTTAGAATTAAGGCCAAAAAGTTCTATCTTGGTCTCATCAGACCAGAGGATTTTATTTATCACCATCTTGGAGTCCTTCAGGTGTTTTTTAGCAAACTCCATGCGGGCTTTCATGTGTCTTGCACTGAGGAGAGGCTTCCTTCGGGCCACTCTGCCATAAAGCCCCGACTGGTGGATTGCTGCAGTGATGGTTGACTTACTACAACTTTCTCCCATCTCCCGACTGCATCTCTGGAGCTTAGCCACAGTGACCATTGGGTTCTTCTTTGCCTCTCTCACCAAGGCTCTTCTCCCCCGATAGCTCAGTTTGGCCGGACGGCCAGCTCTAGGAAGGGTTCTGGTCGTCCCAAACGTCTTCCATTTGAGGATTATGGAGGCCACTGTGCTCTTAGGAACCTTAAGTGCAGCAGACATTTTTTTGTAACCTTGACCAGATCTGTGCCTTGCCACAATTCTGTCTCTGAGCTCTTCAGGCAGTTCCTTTGACCTCATGATTGTCATTTGCTCTGACATGCACTGTGAGCTGTAAGGTCTTATATAGACAGGTGTGTGGCTTTCCTAATCAAGTCCAATCAGTATAATCAAACACAGCTGGACTCCAATGAAGGTGTAGAACCATCTCAAGGATGATCAGAAGAAATAGACAGCACCTGAGTTACATATGAGGGTCACGGCAAAGGTTCTGAATACATATGACCATGTGATATTTCAGTTTTTGTTTTTTAATAAATATGCAAAAATTTCTAAATTTCTGTTTTTTTCTGTCAAGATGGGTTGCTGAGTGTACATTACTGAGAAATAAAATGAACATTTTTGATTTTTGGAAAAAGGCTGCAATGAAACAAAGAGTGAAAAATTTAAAGGGGTCTGAATACTTTCCGTACCCACTGTATATATACTTATAATGTTATGGACTTATTTCAACACAGAAGGAACGACTGACTGTAAATCACAATTATTCTACTAATATTCCACCAATCAAATAGCACACAAAACTGCTAAACACCTTGAATATCATCAATTTATAGATCATGTGACAACATACAGTTTGCACCAACCAAATGAAATATTTGCTTCACTAACTACTACAGATTTAATGCTCATTATCTGACCAAGAGACTAAGAACCCACCAAAGTAGGACAAAATGAAAGTGTGTTGTTTGCATTGACAACTGCAGGCTGTAATTTCAACAGTGGAACTACTATTTAATCTGTATTTTCATCATCAACATTTTCTTGTGACTGACAAAACAGATCCCAAATCCCATATAATCAGCTGACTTTTGAATAAATTTGCAATCCCATCATGTCACGTAATGAAGCCTCGGATAAAGCACCAGTGTGTGTTCTTTTAGGAATCAGATTAAATGTAATTTGCTAGTCCCCATCTCTACCTACAAAATTTCCAACTAGGGCTTGAAATGTAAGATCATCATCATCAAGACTTTTTTTCCAACCAGATTACTTCAGTAATCAGATTACATGTAATTTGTGCTTCCAATCCACTGAACCACTAACTGGAGCTTTAGATAACAAGGCGGTGTGCTTTTTTTTTGTAATCTGATTTTATGCAATTAGTTACTCCTGGCGTATCACTAACTGGAGCTTTAGATAAGGAGGCGGTGTGCATTATTTTGTAATCTGATTCCATGTAATTAGTTACTCCTATCCTGGCGTATCACTAGCTGGGGCTTTAGATAAAGAGGCAGCATGGAGAGGCTCTGTTGACGATCAGCACTGCAAAGCTAACGGAGCTGATGGCTATTAGCATAATTAATGTCATCGCCGTAATGCACTTCAATTCTGAGACAGCCTGCCTCACACACAAACACACACATTCAAACACCCTAGCATTTGTATACAGGCCTAAGCATGAAGGCCAAGGCATAATCAAATCTGCTATACAGAGCTCAACTCTCAACATGGACCTGTCATGTGTGATCTTTCCTGTTTCTTGATGCGAACATATCGCTGTGATGACAGTCAGTAAGTCAGTCAGTCAGTCAGTCAGTCACTGGTATCTGCAAATCACGTACATCATGTCCTGAGCATTCAAATAAAAAACATGCACTCTGACGTATTGTGTTAAAAGCCGGGGCAAGATAGGTTAGATAGAACGTAGGCCTGTGTGTTAAAGATAGCACAGGATGCCTGAGGGGGTGTGACAGAAAACCAGGGCTGCCTGCTCTTTCTCTCTCTAGTTCTTTTTTCTTCCTCTTTTTTCTCTTTCTCAACACCTCCCAATTTCTCTCCTCCTCCTCTCTCTCTCTCTCTCTCTCTCTCTCTCTCTCTCTCTTTCTCTCTCCCTCCCTCTTTCTCTTCTCTGCACCACGCAGCTATAAAGCAACTGTAGCTCTGAAGGCAAAACACACAGAGCGAGCCTGGATCTTTCTCAGATTCTTCTCTGCTCCTAACCATTTCAAATCTCCAGTGCCAAGGACACTGAGCGAGCTTAGAGTGTGAAAAGTAAAGCCACTTAGCGGGAAAAATAAGCATATCACATGGAGTGAGTCGGCGTGGCTGCATTCACATCGACTAAATGTGTTGGTTGATTTGACACAATTTTGCAACTCTGCCAAGATTTCATGTCCTTTCATGTCTTAAAAAAATAACACATTTTGTCCCTAAACTCACAACAAATCAGCGTCTGTGCAGTTCCAAACATCCAGCAATGAATGTATTCCCATGACCTTGTCATCATTACATAATTTGGTCATATGGTTGATCACAGGTAGCTTTATCACACGTGAATATCACATTCTTAACAACAGAGCTTGTAAAAGCAGTGATGTCAAACAAGTTGCTCACCATTTCCTTTTGACATCATTTTGAAATGAAACCAGTTAATCATTGAGAAGAGTGAAAGTTCATGGTGCAGGATAAAAAGACACTGAACTCAAAGTACAGAACAAGAAAGAAACAACAGTCATTTTTAATGAGGTAATAAAAATTCAACATATTTCATGGGTCTTTTTATTCTTTTAGCCTAAAACCCAGCAATTCTTTATTTTACTTCACTTATTGCGCAGGTTATGTATACAGCTGGCAGTGGTGTCTTGCTGCCAATTCCTGTAGTCTCAAACCTGATTGGTTGGAGCTCTGTTTTTGTTCTTTATATCCAGCATTCATCTCTCAACACATTTCTTTCACAACAACTCTGCCTTCAATGTCCCATAAAATGCTCATTTTCATTTTCATGCATGTTTTTTGGGTTTCTACTAGAACATATTTACATGCTTTAATGTTAAAAAAAACATTTTATTTATCTCACCCTGTCTGTCTAAATATTCCTTTATTCTCCCTCTGTCTGAAATGCTCTGTTTTAGTAGTGCCTGTCTCTTTAAGCCCCACTCCTGAAAAAGGCCGGTCTGCTCTGATTGGTCAGCGTTTTCGGGTCTTTCTCAACTGTGCTCTGTAACGGCCCAGTAGCATCACTTTCAACCTATGTATAGTGTAGTTGTGACATCCCAATCTTTCAGAAGACGGCTCGTTTAAAGGCACAGTTTCTTACTATTGGCTGTGTGCATTTCTCGGTTGATTGAGTGTTTGGATAGATTCACAGTATTTATATAGCACCTCAACCAGCTATTTAATTCAAAAGACATTGACATCTTCCTTTAAAAATATGGGACCTTTAAGACTTTTTAGGTAAGTAGCCTCCCCAGAGGGCTAGCATTAGCAACTGATTCGGTGCAGGAATGAAAGGGACTTAGGCATCTACACTACTACGTTTTCATTTTCAAGCAGCAGTTTGAGACAAAAACCACAGAAGAGTTTTTGCTCCGGCAGCAGAACTAATCTCCATCCATATTACGCATTTGACAACGCATATCACATGACCATTTACATACACTAGGCGTGTGTTGGTGTAAACAGTAAGATTGAAGATTATCTAATGTTATAAAAAGGATGGATATGTTAGTTGAAAATACTTTAGAGAAAGAACAATAATGGCAAAAGGTAAGACCAGGGCTTTGGAACTGTTACTGAAAGGTATGTAAGTCTACCTAACTGACAAGCCTGTCTGACGTGCGTTATTGTTTCCAAAGGTCTCTGTTTGTCCAAACTACAAATCAACCTGGGAGTTTTAAAACCAAAACACAGGCAGCAGTGTTACCAAATGTCTCCATTCTCAGGCTCAGAAACGCCAGAGAAGTGTTGACTCAAGTCTTAAATGCGGTAAATGGATTTAGTATTTTTAAACCAAACCATAGTATGGTAAAAGTAGATGAGTAAGCAGAGCCTTCATGGGAGAAAGAAACTAGAAGGAATAACCATGGATGCGAGGAGGGGCCCATAGATAATGCCTACAGCATGTACAAGGTCCACTATGTAGTACTAATCCCCCTGATACAGTGTTTGCTTGCTGTTTTTAAATGACCAGCCTTGCTAAGCTCAAACAGTGGTTGTAATGACAGGTAAACGTAGCTTCTAAGCAGTTTCTTGTCTATTGCTATTACCTCCAGCGTGTCTGTTGGTCATGCAGAATTCATAAAACCATAGTTATATTTATAACTGTCGTTGTAACGATTGAATAAAAAAAGACTTTAGCTCTTTGTCTAGTTTACACGTCATAATGTTCTTATGTCAAAAACCTGTAAGCATGTATCAGACTTTTCTTGTTTTATATTCTGGAGTTGCTCACACATGTGAAGTAGTATAAACCACATTGGACTCTAACTTTGTATAGTTCTAAGCTTTGTTTAAGGCATGGTGCAAGGTTCCACAGGCAGAGGGACAAACAGCAAAAGCCGGCACACTATTTTTAATGTCTATTGTAATGTTTCAGCTTTACCTGCACATGGTTTACTGTAGTATCTGCCTTATTAGCAGAAGAAATTAAACTGAAAAGACTCACAACCAGGGTTAGTTTAACGTGATATGAACCAATCCCAAGAAAACAATACAGTAGCTAAAAGTTGGCAAAATAGTTGGGAAAGTAAGGCGTGCACTGTAGCAACACTGTGAAATTGGAGAAAAGTTGAGTATGTATAACCATCATTTAAGTTTGAGGCATGATTTCAGAGTTGAATGTCATAAAGTCAAGTGGCAGTCCAACTGACAATAATAATGAGAAAAGACTCCTTGAAGAGAGCATGATGCAGTGTAACAGTTCTATAATGACTGTGGAAAGCCATGAAATAAGCACAACCAGGGACTGACCAATAACACCAAATGCCAATGCTTAATGATCTACATTTTTGTAAGAATTAAGGGGTTGCATTTAATTTTAAAGATGAGCGACATGACATTATTTAGTTTTATTTTATTTCAGCTCCATCGCCCCCAAGCAATGGAATTCACTGCCTGACCACATCAGACACTGCGACTCAATTACTGACTTGAAAAACAGACTTAAAACATATCTCTTCCAGATGGCTTATTGACTGACTGACTGACTGACTGACAGAATAACTTTTAATTTAATTTATTTTTTTATGAGATTATCATATTTTAACAACCGTTTTTGTTTGTGAAGTGACCTTTGGTGTCATGAAAGGTTCTTTAAATAAAATGTATTATGCTGACATAAGTTCTAAATGATTAAGATACAACAAATCACAGATTTAAATGTCTTGATCTCCAACATTTGCTCATTTTGTTTGTAATGTCAGAGCTGGAAATTTAGATACCATGTTGGTAAAGAGCTTAGTGTCTTTAAATGATTACACATGAAGGCGAGGTGAGGGGCTCATTACAGTTTAAATTGTAATGTATTTTAATGTTACATTGAGGCCTTGAGACAATGGATAACCAGGTGTGTGACAGGATCAGGCTATATGGCTCAACCAATGTGACAATGTGAGGTCACAATTAGAGAGTGTCACGTCACAGCATTCACGCACACACACCCATGCTCAAGCACACGCAAATGCGTACACACACGCACACACAGACACACACACGCACACGCACATGCCTACACACACGCACACGCACACATACACACACACACACACACACACACACACACACATACAGTACATGAATAATAGATAGGTGGTTATTATGAAATACAATACATCAAACTATAGAAAGAGTGTTGACTCAGCAACGTGTGTCATTCCACGTCATAATTAGCGCCTATTTTAGATGTATTTACATTTGCATTAGTGCATACATCAAAGCTGTTTGCTCAAAGTTGGAAACTAGACAAGAAGTTGTAGTAGCAAAAAAATTGCTCTGTCAAACTTTTAGATAGTCCGTCTCTGTTTGTATTGCCGTCTCTCTGTCCTTCCTTCTCTCATGAACCCACATTTATAATGACAAGACATCAGCTATTGTTGTGGGACTCACTGAATGATGACCAATTGAATCAGAGGAGACGTACCGCAAATGCACTAAAACTATGTCAGCACATGGCTTTGTCCTGTGAATCAGGTGAATCTGGGGCAGGGTTTTGTGATTCAGGAGTAAGATGGATCACACAGGGATGGTGTAAGTAGGAGTGGGTCCTCACCCCCTGCAGTATGTGTGTATATGTGTGTGTGTGTGTGTGTGTGTGTGTGTGTGTGTGTGTGCTTGTATTACTATCCTCGTGAGACACAGCAAACTTTTAAACTTTTGTGTTTCTCTATTCTTTTTGGAAGGGATTTGAGGCTTAGGACGTTTATGTATGTTTAGAATTAGAAACAGGCTGAAGTTAAGGATAACAGTTGGGTATTTAGTGCCAGTTGTTGGGATTAGGAAAAGAACAAACTCAGATCACAGGAATTTTAAAATCCTATCTTACTTCACACAGAAAGAGACATTTCACAGTTTTTTTCTGTGATCGCAAATACACTCACACTAGAAGGCATCACACACTACATGATGTTAAGATTTTTCTTTTCTTCTTTTAAATACACTCATGTGTTTCTCTCATGAACACACCCAAAACATTATTATTCGACAAATTTCACTGATATGGTATGTAGGGCAAAGTCAGTTTCTACCACATTAAAACTGGATTGTTCTACATCTCAGCTTCCAAACCAACCTGCATAGGAGTTCCATTTCTCTTTACATTCACCGTTCCAAACATAGATGCAGATGTCCAGGTTGATCTTTTAAAAAGTTGGATTGTCTGAATCAAACTGCTGAAAGTTAACATCAGCTTTACCCCAATGATAGTATGGAAAGGAAGAAGGATTACTGAGTACTAAACACTCCCTTCATAGACATAGGGAAGGAATATACAATTACTGTAAAAAAATACTTAAGAAAATCCTCTTCCTCAATCCAAATACAGACTGCTGGAGACGTTTGTCAGCTCGGTCATGAAGATAAACGTGAAGTTTTACAGATTTCCCCTTTCAGCAGTATGTAAAATGACAGCAATTACAAGCTTGTAGCAGGACTGGTGGCCATATCAGCAGGACCATGTAAACTGGGGTCCAGTTTGGGAGTTTGTTAGTTAACCGAGCTGCTCTCTGCTGGGACAAATGAAATGCCAATCCATACACCAGCCATGACAGACCAAAATGACAACCCACACCTTGGACAGGAAAGCATCCAAACAAGATATGTTGGAAGCATTATCCAAAACACCTGTTCAACATTTCATCATTAGGTTAAGTCTTCCTTCCTACACTTAACTAAATGTGAAGAAGTGAAGAATGCTGCAGTTTTAAAATTACGTAAGAGTACATCATTATGAAATAAAAGAGTGGGACTTATACTACTTGGCAAATACGGATATGATGTCACAAATTGCGGGCAGAGAGAAGGAAGTATGCAGATAGATAGATAGATAGATAGATAGATAGATAGATAGATAGATAGATAGATAGATAGATAGATAGATAAGCAGGAGTGTCAATAGAGAAATGAATGCAGAATACATAGAGATGGTGCAGGCATGTGAGTGTATGTGTAGGCATTACGAGTGTGAATGCAGGACTGTTTGTGTGTGTGTGGGCATGAAGGAATCGATCTGCCCGTGTGCCTGAGCGGGGTGTTGTTGGTGTATATGGTGTGTGTATATACATGTTGCTTCTCCAGTAGATCTCCGGCTCACCTTCCAGGCAGCAGGTCCTCCAGAGGCCCGAGTGCGTCATCACCTCTTCGTTTTTCTTGCTGGTCTCATTCTCGTTGGTGCTCTTGATCTTGCAGACACCACGCGAGTACAGCCAGTAGTCTGTCCCCACGGCGATGGTCATAAGGCTGAAGGCGGCAAAGGCCCCCACCGTGGTCAGAAGCATCTGAACTCCGCGGTCAAACACACCCATGTTGCCGCATTCCACGAAAGGGGGACCCCCTTTCCTCTTGATGTATAGGAAGTAAATATTTGTGAGTTTGCGTCGCCACGCCAGCTCGGAAAACGGGGGGTGGGTTGTGTCGGGAGGATGACGGTAGCGGGGGCGGGGGGGGTGGGGGAATTAGGGGAGCTCGGGGGAAATCGTATGGTTGGTTTTGGGGTGGGACAGCAAATAGGTGAAAAAAATTAAGATGATGGTGAAGGTTGTCTGTTTGGCCCAACAGACGGGCTAAAACAGACTTTGGTTAGGACGGTAGAACCTTCAGCTACAAGTTCTGCTCCTTAAATGGCAATAAGTTGCCCTGCTCTGAAAACAAAATGTTGACCTAAAAACACAGGCTTCTATCAGATCCCACAAGAGACCTGGTCTGCGATCTAGGTCCTACTTTGTTGAGTTAGAAGGCCTCTAAACGTCAAATTCTCAATAAAAAGGCCAATGTAATGAGAAGATGGAGGGTTTTGCTGTGTTTCTCTGTTGTCGTCTCAGGCTGTCTGAGCTGACTGAAGCAGTTATAAGTATTACAATCCTCACAGCTTCAACGGTGATGTATGGAATGATGTGCACGTAGCGCTTGATTTTTCCCACATAGGCTGTCACGTTTAGCCTACCCTGTTATTCTCTGGCTCTCACACACACACACACACACACACGCTCACAGAGCTAAACTTTCACTCACACACACCTGTACACAGACGAACACGCGCATGCATGCAGAGTGAATTAATTCATTCTGAAAAGGGATGGAGAAACATGTGGGTGTGGGGGTGAAGGGTGGTTAAGACTAACGCACTTGGCGGCCTGATATGTTTAAAATGGCCCCAAAAAAACAGGCAAAAGCAGATACCTCCAACAGATGATGACACAATTTGGGATAAGATCTGACTACCTTGATGTTACCCAGGGGATCAGTGAATTTTGGAAGCTCATCTCCGGCATTTCTAAAGAATCAGGCTATTACATGTATTCTGTGGGAAGAAGGTGATGGGTGACAGGCAAGACAGACAGGCAGGGCCCACAATGTGTTAAACAAAATAAGGACTGGATGTGCTGAAAGAAATGAAAGAACAAATTTAAACCAGTAGAATCAAGCACTCCCCCAAAATCAAGGACAGAATAATAAATAATGGCAAATAATCAGCCGGTACCATGACTGCCATGAAAATCAGCCATTCCTTAAGCTATAAAGGAAAATAAACCAACCAGGGACGATTAACCCCTCTCTCAAAATAATAAAAAAAAAATCAAGCCAAAAAGAGGAAGAAAAAATAGTAAGTTAATAAAATCAAACGGCAGCCTGCTTAGTTTTCCTTTTTCCTAAAATTCTGATCCCCAGTTTCCATATGTGGTCCCTAGACCTTTCTCCAGCGACAGTGGGGATTTGCTATAAGGGGACACAGGCAGCGGTACCGACGGCACACCGCGGAGAGAGGGGTGCATCCAGGCGGAGAGGCCGAGCATCACCGGTCATGCAGCCAGTCGCAGGAATGAGGAGGACACGGAGGGATGGACGAAGCTTCCCGCAGCGACAGAGCCTCTTCCTCCAGCATCCAAACGATCCTAGACGGTTATATCACGGCCAAGCGGTGTACACCAAGCGCACATACACACACAGCCGTTTACAGTCATCACATAAAAAATCATCAGAAATCATCAAAAAAGGCTGTCAGGCGTGGGGGATTACTGTATGTGCGCAAAAAATAATAATAATTCAAATTTCAAGGCGAGCAACACTTCAATCCTTGGTTTCCTCGTTTTCTTCTTCGCAGAGCTGAGATAGAAGTGGAGAGAGGAGGAGTAGGAGGAGGGGGTGGATGATGGTTAGAAGCAGCGGATAAAAAAAATCGACACAACCAGAGAACGAGGAAGAGAGAGCGAGAGAGAGAGAGAGAGAGAGAGAGAGAGAGAGAGAGGTAGATGTTCCGTGTACAGCAGCAGCACTTTACGCAAAAACAAGCGCACTGCAAAAAAAAGTCCTTTTCAACAAGTCGGTTCATCTAATGCTGAATCTCAGTATTTCATTTTTCTGACGACAAAAGCCCACGTGGCTTCTTAGTGAAAAGAAAATGCATGTCCCCTTTACGTTTTTGGAGAATTATTTTTTTTAATACCCTTTTCAAAAATATTGACGGCAAAGCAAGACAACTGCATGTGTGGGCTACGGAACTCAAACAGAGTGCATTGTTAGTCTTTAAAAAGAAATGCATTAGGATGAAATCAATTAAATCAGAATGACATGACGTTAAGAAATAGATAAAATTCAAACAGAGAATAAACTGAACCAGCAATACAATTATAGTGAAGCTACAGCGCTGTAATCTGAACTCATATTCCATTTATTGTGTTGTAGCTGTTCACCTATTCGTTCTTACAATATTTACTTATATTAGTAGCTATTTGGGAACTTCTCTGTTGGAAATCCACAACTTGTCAAGCACTCAACATCTTACCTATTGCCTATAATACTTAATTATAGTTCTTTTAAGGAAACAATGATGGACCTAAAAAAATAAGTTCTAGTGCAGATATATAAAACCATTTATATTTTATTTTTTTCTATCTAAAAGTAGTCAAATTTAAGGTTTCATAGTCCTAATAAATAATGTCAGTGTGTCTTTTTTAACTGTGGAATGTAAGATTGCGCCCCTGGTTACTAAATCACTGAAATCAAAGGGTTTTACCTTGATGATAGTAATGGCCGTGTTAAAACTACATGTGGGATTAGATTGTTTGGGTTAATTAATTTATTTATTGATTTATGTTAAAACAGACCTTGATAATTAATACTCATCGGCACAATTTCATTAGGACGCAGGTGTGACTGAAAGATACAAACAAATCCCTTTGGCATCCTCATTGCCCTGTTGAAGTGTCCTGGAGCAAGGCGTCACCCATACTACACCCAGGAGTGCTGCTCCATCGCTAACCTCCGACCTCTGACCTCTACATGGGAGAGGGTGCAATAAAAAAAGACAATTTTTTGACAGGGATCAATAAGGCATCACGTGTTCATCATCAGCGGGTTTTATAGTTTCCAAATAGACTGATGTGTGTTTTAATTTCCTGGTGAGGGGGAGATATGAGACACAAATGATGAAAGGGTTGAGCAGTGTGTGTAAAACACCTGAACGAGCGGTTAAGGGCTTGGATGGGTTCAACAGAAATAGATGGGCTAGGTTGTAAAGCTCAGTGATCCATGGTTAGTATGTTTGACTCAGTCATATGTTTCATATCCCCTCACCTCGCAGATAAGACAATGACAATGTCACCACCACTGAAATGTCCTTCACATTATGTTGAGGCACTTTTTCCAACAATTATCACCAAGAATACAAAACAATGTTTTGTATTCTTGGTGTCCGGACAATGTCACCCTGAGCCGTGGTTCTGCTCGAGGTTTCTGCTTCTTAAAAGTAAGTTTTTCTTTGGCCTAGTGCTTGTTCTTGGTGGGAACTGTTGGTTTCTGTAAATAACATCACAGGGTTCGGTCTAGACCTGCTCTTTTATGAAAAGCGCAGTGAGATAACTGTTGTTGGGATTTAGCGCTATATAAATAAAATTGAATTGAATTTAATGTTTTTAGGTATGCTTTGTGTGCTGAAATATTAGTTAGGTATGTGCAAGCAAATGTAGATGTCATGATGGTGCATGTAGGTGGAAATTACAATACCTAAAATGTGAATTAATGTAGATCTAATCTGCATATTGTGTCTGAATAATTAATGTATTTTTTAATTATTTTTACAAACATATTCAAGCTAGTGTAAAAATGTTCTTGTTTTGTTTGTTGTTTATCTTTTATTAGTCACATCCTGTTCATCCTCACAGTGCACCATGGTTACTGCTGCCTCCATGTGGTGCTGAAACGGACAGCTCCTTCCCAGGATCCAGAAGCACGGCAACTGTCTCCCTCTTGTGATAGGCTGCTCTGTGGCCACATGGTTTTTTCATGGGGAATGCCAGGGATCTAGACACAGATGCACACATATGAAAACATCCATACTTAGTGCAGCAGTCAGGCCTAGAAGCAACAGAATCTGTTGATTTGCTCTACGAGGAGGTGAAGATAGGTTGAAGCTACATGATGAAAATGATAATTAGTTGTTCATGGATGCATGGGGTTTATGTCTTTATTGAAGAGTTTTAATTGATCACTACTCTTGTTGTTTATCTTCTTTGCCATTGAAAAAGGTTGGGTTAGTAGGGTAAGTAGTGTCACTTTTAAAACTTTAGGTAGGAAAATAATCTCTTTCAAAGAATTCACACAGTGGTTAGTGTTTGTTTAGTTTAACCCTCATGTTGTCCTCGGGTCAAATTGACCCGTTTTCCTATATCAATGTTCCTTTTAATTACCCAAAATAACATTGATTCCACACAACGCTCTTTGGCAAGTACAAATCTCTACTTTCATTAATTCTGGGGTGTCTTATTCAATTTTATAGCATTTGGAGAAAAAATTGAAGTGGTTTTGAAATAGTTTTGAGTAAAAGTTGACATATTCCAGTCTGTGATTATCCACATATTATCAACATAGTGTACATTCCTTTCATTTTAATCTAAATAATTCCTAATTTCTGCTTTTCTAACTCAAACATTAGGTATAATTTCCTATAAATGAGGTTTATTGACCATAAATTCCAAAGTAACTGTAAAGCTTAAGTTAATAAGTTAGTGTTATGTAGCATTTAACGTCAACAAAAGTTACAAACATTGAAAAAAGTGTTGAAAAAAGGGACAAAAACGTGGGGAAAGTTTAAAACATCAATTAAAAAGCATCAACAAAAGTGTTGACTTTCAATTTTGATGTGAAGACAACACAAGGGTTAAATATGTCATATCCCAGCATGATTAGATGAGGGCATTTTTTGCTTTTTTTTAATAATATGCACATGCAGTATCAACAACAAGAAGTAACAAATCACAATTTAAGACAGAAGTACCAAACTTCCTTTGAGACAGTAATGAGAAAGACTTACCATGTTAGATATTTACGAATTGTTGCCTCTCCTTTTCATTTGGTAATTCTTTATATAGCAATACTGAACAGTTAGTTTGGTAAATGTGTGAGCTAACACTGAACCTCAAAAGAGAAGTCAACTCAAAATTAGTTCAAAAGGTGTACTCCAGTGATTTAGTATTTTTCTTGCAAAACGTTAAGGTGATTGCAAGATATGCTTTTAATAAAGAATAGCAGGTGAGGAGGGTCTAAACAAAGATGCTTTGAAGTTGTATTATGGGATATGTAGGATCAGTTTCTTCTGATCTATTTGTATTGGTCAGTAATATCCGTGAAGTAGGCTACAGAAGTAGGCTACATCTCTTAAAATAAAAACACCACCTTTACCCTGGCTCACAGTCAAAAACAATCAACCTCACTGTGCGCCACAGCTGTACCAATCACTACACTAAAGTAGACTGCCGTGCATAGCCGCAGCGCTCTCCAAAAGCCACCAATGAAATGTCTCTAGTAAGATATCTCTGCATCTGCAGCTTCAAAATTGACTTAGTGTCAATGTCTTTTAAACTCCATACCTCCAGTTTGTAATGCAGACTTTCTATTAAAAATATTAAGTCTCAGGCCCAAGCTAAGATAACCCTGTAACCACCTTTATTAATGTGTTGAGAAGTGCCATCACGAATAAAATAAACATTGGCTGGAAAATAAGTGGATTGACCTTTCTTTAATTAATTAATATACATGTAGAACTTCATCCAAATATCCCCATCCAAATATTTAAAACTAAACAAGCTGATACTATGCAGGATTACTGTCTACCAACATGATCTTGAATTACATTTAAATCCTAAAGAGATTGATTGCGTACTGGCTCCAAGAAATAGAGTCTGTCAGAGAAGATGAGTTATGACGTGTCAGATGCATGGAGCTCACATCCCACACATAGTGCAGCAACGCGGCTGTGGACTACAACAGTACAAAAGCTAACCCACAGAAGAGGTGCGAATCCTTTCATGATTTCTAGGTATCAAAGTTCAGATTTTTCACAGTTATCTCTCACTGCCATTTGCAGCCTCTGATATGCAAGATTTCTCTAAGTCTGCCAGTGCTGCTGGCCCGACAGAGTGATTCAGGGAACTCATAGTGAATGTATAAACCAAGAAGCAAAAAGGTAGCATCTGGTTCAGTCTGATAGTTCATCTGTATATCCATCCAGCATGTTTCAGGAGATGTCTAAGACATTAATGGTCTACTGGTCTACTAAGAAACTTGGAACAATGGATTTTGGCATTTTCAAATTACGCTAAGTTGCCTGTTCCGGATGCTGTAATTAAAGGTCAACACTTCAATTTTTTAAAGGCCATAACTGCGGCAACAGACGTATGATCTGGATGTAATGAGGGAGGCTCTGTCTTGTCCCCGATTGGCCTATACAGATGTGGGTAATTACATGCTTACATGCTTACATGCACAGTGGACGTTTTGCTTTTTGTTTCAGGGACCTTACCTCATCTTACCTAGAAATACAAATTCACCCCTCCATCAGATTATTAAGTTGAAATGTATAAGTATTACCTTTATACATGCCAAAATAAAGACCTTGCTTTGGCATTGGAACATGGGTTTGAATGATTTCGACATTTTGTATGACTACTTCTTGGCTATGAGCAGTGACTTCCTAGTCTTTCTGGTTGCACATAATAATTACATGACTACACTTATTTTTTTTAATGTAATTAACAAAAGAGATATGGCATGGTAATTAGTGAGCTTCAGTTTTGTTAGCGTTTTGACAGAGTGTCCCAACATATTTTGTTTTGTACGTACTTTGGAAGTGTAATTTACAAATTAGTTCCTTTGTAATTTTTTAGTGTCTTAACTGTGTGAAAATCTTGTCTGTAAAGCTTCTGTTTAAAAATATAATGAAATGTGACAAATAAAATGTTGAGATTTGTTTAAGTGCTCTTAAAAAAGTACAGGAAAGTATTATGATATTGCAATATTAATCATTTTGAAAGAACAGGTTGAACTTTTTTTCAAATTACCTCATTCAGTGACGCAAATCCTTTAGACTAATAACTTTTCATACATTGAGTGAATTACAATCACAGTGACAAAACTGAGAGATTCATAAAAGACCCACAGTCTGATCAATATGAACTGTTTCCAAGTGAAAGATACAAGAGATTTCCAAAAGAAGAGAGGAAGCATCAGATAAGAGTGGGAGGAAGAAAATGAGAGAAAAAGATAAAGAGGGAAAGAAACGGAGCTGTAGAGAAGAAGAGAGAAGCAGCGAGAGAACAGTCTGCCATGTTGGCCGCCCTCCCTCCTCCTCCTCTGGGGTCTAGAGGACATGTTTAACATTCTACTCTACTCCTCCTCCTCTCCTCTCATCCAGCCACAGCCTCAAGTCCCTGCTGCACTCTGGATCCTGATGGCCAGAGACCAGAGGAGAGGCAGAAAATCCCTTAATCATGACCAGCACGGCATTGTTACTGCATTGTTGTTGCTGTGTCTTTGGGTGCTCATTCTGCACAAACGATATGCCGATGACACACGTGCAGTTTGTTGTGTTTTGTGTCACCGTTCTTATTACAGGAGGTGTTTTACCTCTCAATCAATGCCGATACTTTGTCAAGAAACATATTCAATGATGCACCAACTATCTCTAAAGAGAGGGAAGATTCATACCAACATGCTTTTATGTACTTTTGCATTAAAAAAAAAAAGTTGTATAAAACTTGTCATTGTTCGAAACTTCTGTCTTTTTTTTAGGATCCAGTCTGATTAATTTTTTTGTTTTTTTAAGTGTTTCTTTTGTTACATTTAGGCTATACCTGCTATGTGTTTAACAGCTGTGATTTCTTAAGCACATCAAGAACACAATTATTCATTTACCCAATCATGACTTATAGCAAACCAAGCATGATGAAGCTTGTGCACCAAGAAGTAGTGTATGACAATTATAGTTTGAAAGGGCCCACAACTTTACCATTTAGGTTTAGTCCCACTGCTCCTCTCAGCCTCATGTACAGCCACAGCTGTTTTCAAAGAAAACAGCTCAGATGAACCCACTGTACACTACCTGCCCAGCACCAAACAGCAGATGAAGTTGATGACTAGCTTGTCAACATAGTTGAATATTTGTTGCAGTTAAAAAGCCAGATTAAATGATAATGTAGTCTATATCCACAAAGTTCCACTTCCCGGGACTGCTCCGTTGCTGCCGGAATTTCCACCAGATGTCTGTTACCTTCTGCTTTCTTTGTTTTGTAATGGATTTATGAGGACTATGGTTAACTGCTCCTCAGATCTCTGCAGGGTGAATCCAGACCGCTAGCTAGACTATTTGTCCAATCTGAGTTTTCTGTTGCACAACTACAACAATCACAATAACGTACACACGATCCACAAGACTATTTTGCAGCAGCACACTGGCTTTTAGACACAAATTTGACGAATGTGATTGGTTTGAAAAAATGCCAATGAACCAGAGCACGTTTTTTCCCATCCAGGAATGCTGTGTGGACTAACCAGACCCTCCTTCCAGTGCTCTGGAGGAAGGTCTGGCAATGCGAGAATAATGGTAATGTTGCTCTGTGTTTGTGGGTGTGAAAATACTGTTTAACATAAGGTGACAATATGTTGTGTTGACCGCTTAAGTAGCTGACCCGAGGTGGTTAAAATGATTACTGCTTAATCAGTTAATCAGTGAATACAGCTTTAAATATTTGCTTGGGCTGCCACGTCTTCACAGTGTACATTGTTGAGATACTTTGCCATTGTTAGACAGTACAAGTTGACATGTCAAAGTTCACCAAAGTTAAAGTTAATGTTTTCTGGGCATTTACCTTGCTGCCGTGAGCAAATGCACCGATAGCAGAGAATTGTGCGGGCATGAATGGTTTTACTGCAGCCATGTTGTTCATCTCTGCTGCTTTCTTAGCATGTAAGAATGAGTGTGCGAGTGTGCAGAAGGTGGGTGCATCAGCATGTGCACCGCATTTTAATTTTAAGTACTTTTATAATTAATGTGGAGTAATTTACACACAAAATGACACATCAACAGAAATTAGAGACACATGCATACTACTCTTTGTCTAACTTTATTTGCCTAAAAAGTTGAAAGACAAGAGAAGAATGGAGCCACTGTAGACTGACCTCATCTTTCTTTGCTGTCCTTTTTATTTCGTTTTTCATTGTCCTTTTTTAAACTCACAATTCCTATCCTTCTCTCTGTCACACTCTCAAGTGCTTTTTTTATCCTCACTCCGCCTTCTTTTTTCTTCTCTCTTCCTCTCTTTCCTCTCTTCCCCCTCATTGCCTGAGGGTGAGCTAGGGTGTCCTGTTCCTCTCGTTCTCATCCCAAGCTTCCTGTCTGCATGAACGACTTTGCGTTACCTGCTGCAACCTGGCCTACTTCGAAAGTTCCTTTTCTGCTCTGCTCCAGCGCCACCAGCAAAGTCACAGCCAGACAGAGAGAGGTGCTGGGTTGGTGAATTTGCAATGTGGAGGGAGGAAGAGAGAGCAGATAAGAGAGGAGAAAAAATATACACTACCCATCAAAGGTTTGGGGTCACTTACAAATTTCCATTCCACTCCATTATAGACAGAATACCAGCTGATCTGAGTGGGTGGCTGATCTTTAATGCAATATCTACATTGCCCATTACCAGCAACCATTCATCCAATGTTCCAAAGGCACATTCTGTTTACTAATCTGATATCATTTTAAGACACTAACTGAGAAAACATTGGAGACCCCTTTTACAATTATGTGAGCACATAATGTAATCTGAAAACTGCTGCCCTGGTTAAAAAAACAACAACAATGCAACTGCTCATCTCAGCTGGTATTCTGTCTATAATGGAATGCATTGGAAATTTCTAAGTGACCCCGCACTTTTAAGTTGGGGAACAATGGAAAATGTATTTTCTGTGCTGATGTAAAGGAGGTTATGCTTTTCTTTCCCTAGAGGTTATCTACTGTTGTAGTGATGAAGAAAAAACAGACATGGAAAATACTTTCCGAATGGATGTAGCCACTTCTGTTTGTCCAGCTCTGCTAGCTTTTAATTAGAGTTTTACACTTTTTTGGACATAAAGTCAAATTTAGCATTTTCCCTTTTCTGATTTGCTTTCTTCTCATTTACAGTGGAAACACTTAAAGTGGAATCATGTAAACAAGTCATGTCCGCGTTCATTTTCATTCATTACTATAATTACGCTCAACAAATTAGACCATCACTGAGACAACGTACACTGCGTACAACGCAGACGTACAGTACATTTATCTGAAATTGGTCGGAGTTTGTGGTGAATCTGCTACATTTATGTGTAGCACAAAACTGGCTCTATTTAAATGCTGCAGCTTTATTCAGAGTCTAGTTTATTCCAACTTGGTTTTCACATTAGCTGACCCAGTCAGAATACATTTTTGCTGTTATCAAAAGCTATTACCAGAGGGGTAAACAGAAACATGCTCACTGTACTCACAAATATGAGAGTATGAGAAATATGGTCTTTCTTAAAGAGCACAAAATGCTACAGTACAGCTTTGATCATTCATTCAAAATGTATTGGTTTATTAGAGAACAGGCAAAGCTCTTTAATGTGTAATTTCACCCAAATCACACACACACAGACACAACATTGACCTAACTATCTGTAGCAGTATAGGTAATCATTTTTATTTTCTTCTGCTAGAAGTATCTTCAGCGTTTTCTTATCCTGACTAATGGGATGGCTTCCTGACCTCATTTCATGATTAATTTGCATTAGATAAATAATACATAAACAGACTCAAGTATTTGTAGAAGGGTTCTGAATCCTCAAAAGCAAAAATGAAAAATCATGAGTAGACGCCCCTTTTACGTGTGCAAAATGCATACTTGTTTATGCCCGAAACACTCCATGCATCAACATTTTAATTGGAGTGCAGTCCTGCTTGTGATGTTTTGTGTGTGCATGAAACCATACTGTTTCATCAACTAACTGATCTTTTTTTCTTATCACATACATAAAAAAAAAATACAACATCCATCTATCGGAGTCCGGGGTCAGATAGGAACGTGCCTGGAACACCTCCCTAAGGAGGCGCCCAGGGGGCATCCTTACCAGATGCCCAAACCACCTCAACTGGCTTCTTTTGATGCAAAGGAGCAGCGGCTCTACTCCGAGCTCCCCACAGATGACTGAGCTTCTCACCCTCTCTCTAAGGGCCATGACACACCAACCCGATAATCGGCCGTCGGACAGTCTGGTGAGGTCAGTGACTCACTCTTCATTTTGGTCGACCTGACATGCTCAGTCAGAAGGCGGGCACTGCCGGCAGTCGGGCTCAAATGACCAATCTGATTGGTGGAGTGCTAACCCGGAAACGAGGAGCAGGATGAGACTCTAGTCACGCGACTAGAGTCTCTCAAAATCTGACGGAAATCTTTCAAACTGACCTTTGTCGATCTGAAATGAAGACAGATTCAACAACTGCATGGCCTATTTAGGCGGCTGTGGCTCAGCGGTAGAGCGGTTGCCTGCCAATTGGAAGGTTGGTGGTTC
Organism: Etheostoma perlongum; assembly: GCA_026937815.1. Taxonomy (NCBI): domain Eukaryota; kingdom Metazoa; phylum Chordata; class Actinopteri; order Perciformes; family Percidae; genus Etheostoma; species Etheostoma perlongum. The sequence goes on from CM049372.1 coordinate 28,838,784, forward strand.
AGTCCCATGTCGAAGTGTCCTTGGGCAAGACACTGAACCCAGAGTTGCGTGTTTATCTGATGAGCAGATGGCACCTTGTACGGCAGCCTCGGCCACAGTGTATGAATGTGTGTGAATGGTGAATGTATCCTGTATGATGTAAAAGCGCTTTGAGTAGTCGTTAAGACTAGAAAAGCGCTATATAAATACAGCACATTTACATATTTCGATTTGGTGTGTTCCGAGGCACCTTTTTGACCGACTCCGGGAGACTGATCAGTCCAACGGCCGAGGGTCGGCCATCTGATTGGTGTGTCAGCGGCTTAAGGGAGATGCCACCCTCCTGAGGAAATCCATTTTGGCCGCTTGTACCCTGGAACTCGTTCTTTCGGTCATGACCCAGCCTTCATGACCATAGGTGAGGGTAGGAAAGAAAACACACAACAGTCCATCATAATGGCAAATTATAATGTTAAGTGATAATGTAGTTGTACCTTTATTACTTATAAAATTGAGATTGAGTGTACAGATACAGGTAAAATACTTTGTAACTGTGTCATAAACATTTATATAGATGCCTAGAAACAGTCTTGTATTCAACGTAAAGACTGTAGGTCTAAAAGCTAACATGTATGTCTCCTTCCTTAAGCCAGGGGTACAATTTAAATAAGCGGATAAGTGCAAAATTGAGTACGATGAGAGACGTGCTAATTGCTGTGGATTTTCAGTCCTCCAAGGTATTGTCTCCCAGACCCTGCTGTTACAGAGGTGAACTTGTCTCTCCTCTCGTCTCCTGGGTGAACGGGTGAGGTCCCGAGGCGGCCCTCTCTCTTTAGAAGTCAGTGATAATGGGGGCAGAGCAGAGCAGAGGGAGAGAAAGACAAGAGCTCAATCAAGATCTCTTTTTCTCTTTTTTTCACACTCTGCTTTTTTCACTCTCCTGTCTCTCTTTCCTACTTTTTCTCTTTCATATTCTGACCTCCTGTTGAAGATTCCTTGTGCCAGTGTGTTTCTGCGTGGTGTGTATTGGCTGGTATCCACACTGTGCATAATACTGAGCAGACTTGTCCCAAGAATACCAGCCTACACATAGCCCACCTTATCTGCTGTCACCTGTTTGTCATTATTTTCTACTATTTTATGTACAGCAATTTTGTATATATAGCGCAAGTAGCACCATTAGTAAGAAGTCTGTTCATGCCCTATGGAGTTGCAAAATGGGAGCATCATTATAAACTCTGGAAGTTAATAGGTCTCTGAGAATGAATCCTTATGTTTGGTTCATTAATTCATTTCAACCCGTCATCATGAGTTAGTGCAGCCCTTTGACCAAAATGTCAATTAGGCACAGATTATATCTCAACAGGCCTTCTGATTGATTCGTTTTGCATGCACAGATTATATTCCATCTTTAAAGGAGATGCTCCAAACTTACACATTTGTAAGATATAAAAGGCTTCATTTGTGATTCAAATGGGCTTTACATGATCAAAATGTGTGTTTTTCTTCACTATGACAGCTCTCGCCCTTTATAGCAGCTTTGCGACTCAGCGGCGGATGGAAGGGTGGTGTCACAAGTCAAACGTTACATGAATACTACTCTCTGTAGAGCAATACACTAGCAAAATTGCTTACAGTTCCAAAGCAACAGAAGTGGCTTATGTCTGATATCAGTCTTTGTTCCAACCAAAAGACTAAGGTTCAAGCTCCCATGTCTGCAAGTGTCAGCTCTGCTTGAGTGTCCTTGAGCCATACATATTGAGTCCTGATGAGCTCCAGGATCGTAATCTGTAGCTGACATTGACCTCTGACCCGGGGGGGAGATGTAGGAATACTCTCACCGCAAGTATAATGAAAGGGGCAGACTACAGTCTCATTAAAAGGTAATTCAGACATAATATATTTTAATGACTCAGGTTGAATTTATTTGCCTTACAAGCACAAGAGAATAAGATTATATTGACTGATCCCTGTGGAGAAATCTAGTCATTACAGCCACCAGTAGCAACAGGAGCCAATAAAGACAGAATATACAAAACGTCATATCAGAGGATGTTTAGCTGTAATACACTCACAGACTTACATTAGGCATTAGAAAGAGTATCCTGGATGAAGGAGAAACAGCTATAATGATGTACAATATGCACACTGTTATGCCGGTAAAACAAATTCATCGTTGTTCAACTTTGTTAAAATCATGAAGCGCTGAAGATACTCTTTCATCTTGTAAAACCAAACCCTATAACATTTTTCACTTTCACAGAAAGACCGATGAAAGACATTTTCAACGGGCGATTACAAGGAAGGTTACAGAAGTTAGTGTAACAGAAGAGACTATTCTTTAGCCAATAGTCTTCTGATACCGACTTGGACATCTTAGCTGTATATTAGAAATGTCCTTTGGTTAAGGTCTGCCTTCAGCCTTTTCTTCTCTCTCTCTCTCTCTCTCTCTCTCTATTACTCTTTCTGTTTCTTCCTTTCTCTCGCTCTCTCTCTGGAAGTTAAAGGACCAGTGGAGCCTTATTAGGATGCAGAGGAGGAAGGCTCTGCTGCAAATTGAAAACATATTGATTCTCCTCATGCTTGGAGGGAGAAGGGGCGAGAGACATAGGGAGGGAAGGAATAAGATGGGGAAAGAGAGAGAAAAAAAGAAAGAGGGGGTGAGGGTGAGGAAAAAGGAGGGAATATTCCAGTGATGAAACAGAGAGGGCACAACAGTTGCCCAGTGCCTGTAGCAACTTGCACTGATGTCTGGTCTCTGTCTCACACACATACACACACACACACACACACACACACACACACACACACATACATATGCATTTTTTCATATACTAAGATTACATCCCATGGGTTGAGGGCTCTATGGTCACCATGGCAACGGGGTCAGGGCAGCGATTGTGCGCATTTGCATGAGTGTGTGCGCGCCTTGTGCATGTGAGCGTTCTCTTAATACATCCATGGTGAGTGCATGCTGTCATGTCCAGCTGTGGTGGGGTGAGGCTGCGGGATGCCGATGAGAGAGGACAGCACATAACACGTACAGATGTGCTGACTGCACAGTTTCCATGGGAACATGCCCCCCACCCCCACCACCACCAACATATCCCTCCTCCTTCCATCGCTCCTCATTGCTCTTACAAAAGCTTGACAAGCTCCACTAATGTCTCGCTGCGTCTTTATGCATGTCCATACATTCCTGCTCTCAGATCAGCTACAGCTCAATCTATCTTGTTGTGAGTGCACGAGTCAAATCCTCTAAATGTGTGTGTGTGTGTGTGTGTGTGTACGTGTATTAGTATGTGTGACATGCTTGTCTCCTTCTTTAATCAAGGATGAGGGCAAAGAGAGGAGAGTGTGAGGGAGGTGGTGGATGTTATCAAACAGAGTGGCTTTCTGTCTTGCACACACACACACACACACACACACACACACACACACACACACACACACACACAGGGCAAGCGTCATTTGTGTGCATGCAGACAATCACAGTCATTGCCAACCTTATTGAAAGGAACTGATTTGTTGTCTATGTTGGTGTTATAACTACCAGAGCTAATCATTAAGCATATTCTTGTCGTGTGGTATCTAAACAAAATTGTCATCCATCCATCCATGAATTGTCTATCATCCAAGGCGTATTTAAAAAAAAAAAAAAAAATGTGTTTGTGGCAGTAGTGAAATATTGGTATTACATAGCATGTACATGTGCACATAGTTATTGGTATCCAGATTCAGACTGCTTCTTTTTTTTTTTTTTTTTAAGAGAACGCCAGAATGATAAGCGGTGATTTGGATGGATCATCAACCATTAACGACAAACATTCTCTTTCATGAAAGTCACATCTGGCACTAAAATATCAAAGAAAAAAAAATACACACAAAATAATGCTTGCCCTATTTGTACAGTTAAAAGGTTGCATTGTCCGGGAATCGAACTGGTGCCCCCTCGGAAACACTGATCCACCAAAGCAAGGATGTTCTGAGAGGTCCCTCTACAGGTGTACTACTGTATTGCAATCAACTGTATTTTTGAGCGGATTGCCCTGCACTTTGTCGCCCTGTACTTGATTAATAAAAAAGTTGTCTAAAAGCATTAAGATGAAAACATTTTTTTTGTGACTTAAGTCATTGACATTATCAACAAAATATCAACTAAAAAAGTTATACGTAAAGTTTTACAAAAAATAATAAAATTGAATTAAAAGAAGAAAACGTCTGGTTAACTTAAAGTGAATAATTCGCCTATAACTGTTTTAAACTCCGTGTCAAGACAATAAACAGGCTAGAACAATGGAATGTCTTTTGTGGTGTATTGTCGCCATTAAATGCACAATACCATATGACGTCGATAAGTTACACACACATTGACAACAACAAATCGATTACTAAATTTATTCATTTACTAATTACTATTTACATTAGCATCCACAGCTTGAGATAATGAAAATGGAAAATATGGCAACCATAGACATATAAAGATATACAGTATGTCTATGATGGCAACCTTCGTTTGAGAGCCTGCTGATTTACGACAGTTTCACAAACATACAGCCCACTCGCTTTACGGTAGAGTGTGTCGTTCGCTGAGCACTGCCAAGCAGCTGTCAGAAGGTAAGTTACTAAAATGACTCTTGACAGGTTTGGTGCTACGGAATAACGTTAGGTGCTTTTTCCCCTCTCGTTATGTTCAGTAGTCTTGTAGTGTTGCCCTGTCATAAAGTCCCCAAAGCTTTACTCCCCGGCTAACAATAACTAAGCTTACTGCTAGCGCACATGCTAACGTAACGTTAGCTGAACACAACTCTGCAAGGAACCAATAAACTAGAAAGTAGAAAACTATGATATTTAAGAGGTTAATACAAAGTGTGTTTTTCACATTTGCATTATCCTTGGGTGAAAATAGCTGCCTATTTATCTTAAGAAATAAAGTAAAGTAAATGAGTGAAGAAGACTGACAGCGTATTGCTAACGTACGTTACTAGCTACCCTGTACACATTTGAAATGGTAGCACCTAGCTACTATGTGAATATGCTGGCTTGCCACAGTGGCAAGTGGTGGAAAGAAACTCAATTTTTGTTTCGTTTTCACATTAAATTGTGCTAGGGAAAGGTTCCAGTCATTTTCAACTAGCTCCTTACACTTGTGCATGATTCATCATAAAGCAGAATGTGTCCGTCAGATCGGCTCACATAAGAGTCAGTTTTGAGGTTCGTGAAGAGCAGAATGTTATTATATTGTATAATGATATAATTATAATAGAGGTTTTGAGAAACCATGGTATGTCTGTTAACCCTTCTGTTGTCCTCGGGTCAGATTTGACCCATTTTAAACAAGTTTCTATATCGGAAATTTGGGTTTCTTTCAACCAAACTGTCTAAAAAAATAATGTGGATGGTTCCCCACAAGGCTCTTCACAAGTAAAAAAAAATAATACTACTTCAATTGAATTTGAAATTTGAAATATACATACGCTCTCCGTCTCTGCAAGATTTGGAATAATTGAGATTTCTCTTGCACAGATACCAGAAGCCTTACAACTTTCGGCAGGTTGCTCACGTCACTACGTTGTCAAGCTTAGTTGGAGGCTGCGCAGTAACGCTCAGCCATCACCGGAAAAGTGCTTTTAATATTCTTCATTGGTCTCCGACCAGAGCAACAGTTGTTGGTCCATTTCTTTAACTGTCTATGATTTATACTCCAAAGTGGGGTCAGTTTCTAAACTGGGTAAACCCCGCCCACTCTGCCACCGATTGGATGTCGTCCTGCAGCTCGGTCTGGAGACCTGCACGTTTAAAATTCTCCTGCTTCAGTTCACAATTTTGCGGGAAACAATCACAAACTGGCTTATGTACCTGGCGGGTTTAACACAATGACAATAGAAAAGCGACCAAGCAGTTTCTTGTTTACATTCAACATGGCGGCCACAGAAGCGCAGCAACCTATTGATGCTGCTGTTGCCTCTACATCACCCGGATGCTTGGTCTGATTGGTTGAAGGACTATCCAATTGCGTACAGAGTCATTTGAACTATGCCCGTGGGTCACGCCGCTTCTGCAAAGAAAATACAGAGCAAACTCCCATAAACAAACGCTCAATCTCAAATCTATTGAGCTTGACTTGGTCTGTGATACCCAGAATAGGTCGGTTTCAGCAAATATGACAGAAAGTTAGTTTACCTACGGCATCTTTAAGTTAAGAATCTGAGTACTTCCTTCGCCACTGTGGCTGGCTGACCGGTATGTTTTTGACCCGCTCAGGCAATGCACTTTGGACTGCCCAGTGCAGAGACACTGCAAGGTGGCTCCTTCAAAGCTTTGGCTGTGGTGAGTGTTATTTTCCTTGATGCTCCACGCTGTATGCAGATGTCTCTAAACACACTTGGGATTGTTCTGTCCATGTCTGTTAAACATTCATGCCTATGCTCTAATGTATTTTGGAGACCTTGTTGCCAGTGGTGGAAGAAGTATTCAGATCTTTTACTTGACTGAAAGTACTAATATCACACTGCAGTATTTTGTTACAAGTAAAAGTCATGCATTGAAAATTTTACTTAACTAAAAGTATGTAAGTATCATCAAGAAAATGTACTTAAATGCAACAAAAAATCCTCAGATGTAGAAACTGGAAACCATCCAAACAGTTCTATGTTTAGTGGTCTAATCATTTCACCTGGACATGCAGGCCGTTATATTGTTGGGTAGTTTCATTTATAATAAAAACTTGTATTTTATAAACTACATGTGTTTTGTGTGCAACAATCTTATTTTTTAAATAAACTAATGAATATAGCTTTTAGATTATTGTAGTGGAGTAAAAAGTACATTTCCCTCTAAAATGGAGAAGAAGAAGAAAATGGCATGAAATGAAAAAGACTCAAGTAAAGCACAAGTACCTCAGATTTGTACTTAAGTACATGTAACTAAGTAAAGGTACTTAGTTACATGCATGACTGCTTGTTGCCATGTAGGTTGGGTCTCATCGTCATCCTCCTTTTCTCCTCCCAGACGGTGCTCCTGAGTGTGTTTATGTTCCCTCTGCTGAGGACTGTTGGACTGAGGGCCTTCTCCATGGCGTCTGAGACGTACATGTCGGGTACACACTCTGCAGCCTTTGTCACATGTCCCAACGACACAGTTGCTAAAGACTTGGCCAGGTGATACAATCAGCCACATCTAAAGGGTGACTGCCTTTTCTTTTTTCCTATTTTTTTGTGTGGAAGTGACTGATACAAACTAAATTCTTTTAAATTGGTCCAGTATTAAGTGTGAACGCTGTAACAGACAGCCACAGACTGGACTGCAATGTAAGCCTATGGGGCAAATATGCATCGTTAATTTTGCTTTATTTTGCATTGGAATGCGTAGATTATTATTATATAATATTATTATTATTATTATTATTAAGTGTCTGACAACATAATGGTTCCCTTCAGAGATGGGCCCTTTTTAAAAACCTATTTAAGACCTTTTCTTTTTAACCAGAAACTACTTTGAGGTCACTAGCGCTAAACCCACCAGACTCCATTTAAAAACCAATACTTTTAGCGTGTATAGAGCCTAGTGTTGTTTTTGGTGGCCTGTTCTCATTATATTTTAGTCTAGTCTTTGTGTCAAGCTGTCATTTTAGTTTTTAGTAGTTTTAGTCACGTTCATACTTTTTTTAGTCTAGTCAAGTTTCACCTGACTAAAAGTCTAAACATTTTAGTCTTATTTTAGAAATATCCATGACTATTTTAGTCGACAAAAATTGATGATGTCAATGCAAATTGTATTTTAGTCTCTTTTTAGTAATGCAATTATATTTATTCCAGTCATCATAGTATAAGTACCTAGTAGTATAGACAAGGCCAGAATGTTGGCCAACAAAGGATGCTTAGGACACATGGAGTCAGTAGTCAGGTAGAAACTAAGAATACACACACACACACACGCTAATAACACACGTTTGTCTCAGTCGTTTTCAGCTCCCGTAGTTAAGTCTAAAGCTAACGTTAAAATGAGACCCATTCACCACAGCCTCATCACGTTAATGTCTTGACTTTCCTCAATTTTATCATGGAATTGAGATGTCTCCTAAGGTTTATTGTGTTTTTTTCCTGTGATTTTGTGGCCGCATTTCTCCCCATCTTTTTCCACAGCCCCTTCCGTTTTCTTTTTCCACTTCTTTGTAATGAAAATTTTTCCAAATGTTTATTCTTTTTCTCCCAAAGATGAACCCACAGCCTCTTTCTCTGTGTCAGACTTCATTTTTTTGTTCGTTTACGTTTGTCTCCTCTCTAACACTCACCGCTGCATCTTCTAAATTAAATAATGTCGTGACAGGGCTTGAGGAAGTAACGTCGCCTGCGTCTGCACAGTGCGACCTGATGCAGCCCTGCAGTGGGTCATGGAACAAAAATACTGCAATATAATAAGAATAACGAGACAAAATAACGTTACAAAATTTTGTCTCGTCACGTTTTGCTCAAGAAAATAGACATTTTAGCATAGTTTCATTTTGGAAACCCCAGTTAGTCTCATTTTTATTTGTCAACAATATTTCATTATACATTTAATTTTAGTCATCGTCACATGACTAGCATTCACTTTGCGTCTCTTCTCGTTTTCATCACGTGATAAAGGTTTGTTGACGCTGATATTTAGTCATAATTGTTGTTGACGAAAACAACACTAATAAAGCCGACATATTTTCACGTGTAGATCGGTAAACTATGTCTTTATTTCAACCAAAACTAAAGTTGTGATGGTTTGAAAACCAAAATGGCTTTTCATAGTTTTAGGTTGTTTCTGTCGACTCTGAATGAAGTGCATTTTATGATGCCAGAAATTCTGTTTATTTACACACATTGAGTCTGGTGGCTTCAGCAAACACAATTTCGCGGAGGTTAGTCATGTTTATAAGAAGGATCTTAATTTTTAACAAAAAGGTCGACCTCCTTATTAATCCTTTCCATAATATTGTCAGACACAATATTAATCTGAGCCTGTTAGAGGCAAAAACAAGCACGTTTGTGTCCTATTAACTTTCATTGCAGCGATCTTGCTAGATACTGGACCAATGTCAAAGATTGTTGTTCCCATCAGTCACTTAGACACAAAAAGGTAGGAAAATAGGGCCCAGGTTGAAAAAAAAGCAGAAGTTACCCTTTTAATTCTGTTTTAGAAATGTGTTTTTTAAACATGATTACAGAAAAAAAGATCAAGTAAACCTTATGCAACTCTTTTCTTGATGTTTCTCGCCGGACGTAATGAAAACAGGATGTCCTGTTGGGTTGAACAAGTTTAGCTCATTCTCCACATCATCACCCTGCAGAACAAATGTTTATTTTCATTTCTGCCATTCAGTCAACACCATTCAGCATTCTTGCCAGTTCTTTCATACATATTAATCTGTGGCTGATTCATCATTTTTCTTCCATCTCACAGGGGTATTGTGGAAAGGAAACTAGCTGCGTGCGTCAACATTGTCCCAGCCATCACATCCATGTGAGTACTGAGACGGCTGCTTTTCAGTGTCCCGCTATACCGAGTTGTTTGTGTTTTCAATATGTACAGGGTGTTTTTGCCTAATGACGGGCTATGAATGAAGTTTTTTTTTTCAGGCAAACAAAATATGGATGACTCACAATGATATTTCAGATGACAAATTACTTTTTTTTTTTTTTTCAGATATGAATGGCAGGGTAAGATTGAGGAGGACAATGAGGTGCTGCTGGTGAGTGTTGAGGACTACATTTAATATTTCAGGCTGTTTAAAATGTCACTCTAAATGCAGCTAAATCCTATTTTCTACGACACAAGGTAAATTACTATCCCTGCTACCATTACCTACCGCATGGTGTATGCTCCCTGTTGTCCTCCGGGTCAAAAACCACCCGCCTTCACTAAAGCCCTAAAATAAAGCAGCTTAATGGAGTTTTATTTCTGATCAACAAAACAACTTGTCATTGATGACAAAGTGTGTCAATATATGAGGTTATCCTTTTCACATTGCAGAAAGACTGCTTTTAGTCAATTGAGACACCACTTGTTTTATTACAACACAGCTCTCATAATTAGCGGTGACACGGTTCATGGATAAACATCCGAACCGTTCGGTTTGCTTGTCTCGGTTAGGACCGTGTGTGCGTCGCATGGGTCAACACATGTGCAATGTAGCCTCGTGCCCGTATGTGACCTCAGACACTGTGATTCTCTTTCGCAAGAAAAAAGAGGTGTGGACAAGTTACCAACAAAATGTACAGCGAAAGACGGTGCAAAACATTTCAGACCTTCCTGCTAAGCTGTGTACATTATAACATCAATGTACGCTGTGACGTTAGTTCACTCTAAGTCGCTGAAATGTTCTGCTGTTTCAATCCTGTTGACTCTTCAGCGGACAGGACTGCTACTCAGCCATTTTCATATTATACCAACATTTTCAGCATCCTGAGCTTTTTTTGGTAAGGCTCCTAGGAAATCTCAGCCTAGAGTAGTTTTATTCTCCCCAAAACAAGTTTCCTTTTTATTTTTAAAGAGAAAAAAAATCACAACTCTTTTTTTTTATGTTTAACGTATTCTGACTTATTCAAAAGACTGAGCTTTTAAGGATACAATTTTTGTAAGAGCTACACACAGCTAAGTTGGCAGTTTGATAAATGTAAGTTTTTCAATTGATATTCTGTAATATTTCAATCTTCGTGTGCTAAAAGGTTCCTGTAGATGGCAATACACATTCTCCTTTTTTTGCCAAATAAATGAAAAGCTTGTTGAAATCATCAATGTCCTCCCTCTTGCTGTATCAACACCTCACCTAGCTTCCTCAGAGGTGGTCTCAATAATGTGCTTAAAGTCAAATCAAAAGTTAGTTTGTGCATGATTACATGATATAACAATTTTTTAAGAACCGCACAGAACCAACAACCATGATAGGAACCGAACCGTGGGTTTTTTACACCGTGCCACCCCTAGTCATAATGGTTTCTTCACTGAAGAGAAAATGTATTACAATTTCTTTTAAGGTACTGCATACGTGGCAAACGATATCTTTTATGAATAGATACTATTTCTTTATCTCTGCATCCCAAATACTAGACACAACCTTGCCTCGGGGCCTGTAAACGCCTGCTAAGATAAGGCTTACATGGAAATGTGAATAAAGGAAATATTTAAAATTTTGTAGCGTTTTCTCTGCCGGTAAAATTAGTGGTGGGTCATTTCTGACCTGAAGGGTTAAATACTATTATTCTTGCAGCGGTACCTGTAACCATTACTGCTGCTTCTGTTATTTCTACCACATGTATTACCATTACAGTGTAGTACTAACTGCTGCAGATAGACTTACGGCTAAAACTCAACCATAACTATGGCTGGGATTTTATCAATACCATTGTTAATACAATACTGCTTATTGACATTGATAATTAGCAATAACTTCATTGCAACTTCTTTAGAATGTTGGAGTAAAAAATCTGGAGTGAGAGAGAGGGAAAATAATTTTGGGGGATGCTAGACTCAGAAAAGATTGATTTAATAATATAATAATAAAATCATCAAGTGTGTGAGGAAGCCTGCAGAGCTCACACAGCATCTCTCCCCTGTTTAGATGATTAAAACAAGAAGTTCCAAGGTGCCGGCTCTCGCTGAATACGTCCGGTAAGTCAATTTTAAAACTCAACAGAGAAAACACTTTTCACCAGCCTAACTCTCCCAGGAACATTTTGTTGCTCCATTATCTGCCGTGACTCATGCACTCAAAGAGCATGGCTTTAATTACTCCTGTTTATATGTACTGCATGCCAGTCTGTGCACTCAGTTGACTCATAACTGCTTGTTGTCCTCCCAGCTCCAACCATCCTTATGAGGTGGCCGAGGTCATCAGTCTGCCCATTGACCAAGGCAACCCGCCCTACCTCAAGTGGATAGGACAAGTTGTCCCTGAGTAAGGATGGACTGATGGACGAGTGGATGAATTAATTCCTGGATGGATGTAAAACTGAATCTGAAAAACACTACTATTTCCCTCAAAGAGACATCAAGACACTGTCCAAATCAGTAATGTTATTACTAACTGCACAAGACCAAGAGTTATAAGATGAGACAAAGTGCCCATTGTGTAAATAAGTAACACAAAAGATCAAAACTATGATGTTATCTTAAATATGTTTAAGATAACTGTGTTCCAGTCATTATTGGATTCTTGTGTTAATACGTATTTTCCCTTTTCAGTATATTTACCACTAGAGGGCAGACTTGGTCTTTTGAATTTCAAAATTAGCCATGTGCAGAATAAACTGCTACAGCTTTGACTTGTTTGAATATGCCACTATAATGTTTGAACATCAGTTGGATTTCTTGTTTCATTTGTGAAAGAAGCATTTTTGCAATAAAGTGGAGGATCATTTTTTAATTTGAAGTTTGTCTTGGTGAACAACGTACAGTAAACAGTTACAAACATGTACAGTAGTGTATACCTGTACACACTATCTGCATTAGTTCAAGTGACACAATTTCATACAACACCAAGTTTTATTGTGGGACAAAAATACTTATATACAAATATAGCACTAACTGTAGAACAACATGGTATCCCATAATATTTAGGGACTCTAAATTACCCGTAGCAATAACGTGAGTGTCAACAGTTGTCTGTTTACATGTATGTGTGCCTCTTGCACAATGTCAGCTGGGATTGGCTCCTGCTCCCTCGCACCCCCCTAAAAGGATAAGCTGCTATAGCTAATGGATGGATGTATGGGATATCATCTGTAAACATTTAATTAGCCCCTTCTCACATTACACCTGGCTTGTGTACTTTACCAAAGCTCTGACATCATCGCTGATAATACATCATAATGGTAAAACTGATCATAGGCAAAATGCTCTAGTGATACAACCTGCCTTTCTGGGATTTCACTGAAATCTGTGAGATTTAAATAAGACATAAAACTATAGAGTTCACAATTCACTTCAATCACACACCAGGACTATTTCGCCCAATCATCATAACCAATCAATTAGCTTTACATTGACCGTATTGACATAGTAACTATGAGCATAAAGCAGCAACACACGACACTTAACACCAGGGATACACACTGTCTAACAAGTTAAAAGAAAAATATCTCCTTCATAATTTTAAAAAGGATTTAATGAATAAATACAAACATAATCATCTGTTTTCTACACAGGGTGTGCAGTTTCCTCACTAGCATATTTCAGATTTGATGCAAAAGTATCTCTCCTAAAGTTCCAGTTACACACAACAATAGTCTTTAGACCTTTAAATCTTCTGAAACCTAGAAGGGCGAAGGCACTACTTTTTTGTGCTGCCCATCTTGGGTAAGTAAGCTGAAGCAAGTTGTCGGTTACAGTTGACCTTAATACTGGAGAAATGCAGCGTCTGAGTTACATCTGTGCTCAGATATAGTATAGAATTTGTTACACAAAAGCTCAACAAAAGCACTAAACAATAGACACTAAAATGTGTTTCAAAAAAAAAAAAACTACTACAATTTACCTTTTAGGGCTGTTTTTGTTAAAGTAAACACACTTTTTAATTTCACAGTGGGTCATTAGTTATGTTACCTCCCAGTGGGATATCATTCATACAGTGCATTAGACATTTCAGAACAAGATGTTCCTAACTAAAAACCCCAGTCTTTTTTAACATTATTATTGAATAAAGAAATATAAAAAACATTTAAAAAATAAATAAATATACTGTATATGATTCTAGAATGAGTCACTGAAGCCCTCACCAACCATACATACATGGTGACATCAATCATAAATGACCTTTTTGGTGTAACACTAGGGCTTTTGTCAGTTTTAAGGGGGACCGTACCATTCCAGTTGGCAACACAGTTTCAAGTTCGAGATTAAGTCGCAACAAAACTGTACTGCACAATACTTGCAGCCAGTGATACAGATCAGATATACTATTCAGGTTTCCATTTGCTTTCAGTCCAACATGGTTAACAATCCTTCTTTCATATTTTGTCAGTCACATTATTTTAGCATACTTGCACCGTGGCAAAAATAACAGCACTTATTGGCAGACTATTACATAATGCAAATTTCCATCAGGGGGGAAAAAAGAGCTGACCCCAACTTCCAAGATTTGCACAAATTTGTAGAGTAGTCACTCCACATTATCTAACACTGAGCCTGTTTTCTGTAGTTTGTAATATTCACAGCCATTTCAAATATGTGAGAAATTATACAAATGGCATCTTTGGTGAAAAAAGCCCACATAATTAATGTAATCTGTTACAGATAACTGATTTCAAGCACTTTGTTATCTTCCAAGCTTTTTTCCAGTTGTGACATGCTGTCTTTGCTTTTGCTGGCCATAGAGGACGCTACCTTAGCAGGATCAAAGCCTGGGCCTTTCTCAGCCAAATCTCCATGTTTGGAACTCTGACTTGGCTCCGGCTCAGGTTTGCCTTTCTGCACAACCTGTGTTTTTGAGACCTCTGGTACTTCACTTTGGTTTCCATTTTCAGATTTTTTGCACATTTCACTCATCTGTATGTTCCCTCCTCCTTTTCCATTGATTTCTTCATCTTCTTTTTCACCACAATCCTTCCTAGGTACATTTATGACTCCTTCACATATGTTTTGTGCTTGAAGCACAATGCCGCCCCACTCTTCTGTTGGTCGCTGTACCTCAGTGCCGGCCCTGTCGTTGTTCTTCACCCTGCGTGAAGTGCCACACAGGGCTTTCCTGAAGCCTCTCTTGAAGTTGTCAGATAGAAATCCGTACAGTATGGGATTGGCACAGCTGTTCGCATAGGACAGCACAACAACAAAAAAGTAGAGCCCCCGGAAGTCCCCAGGCAGGACCATCAGGAGGTTGACGATATTCAGAATGTAAAACGGTAGCCAGCAAAAGACAAACACTGCCACCACGATAACCACCATCCTGGTGATTTTACGCTCCGACTTCCTGCGCCGAGAGGACGTGGCCTGCGCCCGCTTTCCAACATTGCGCACCTTTGGAAAAAAAGATAAAGAACTTTAACCTGTCCTACTTAAACACACATGTTCACTCAGAAAGGCTAAGAAATAAAAGATTTTCACGTTTGCCATTTTGTGTGACGAGTTGTGCCCACCTTAGATTTCCAATACAAAAGTGAATCTAACTTTGAACCACTATGTACCTAAGAAATAGTTTGTAAGAAAACTGTTGACCATCATATCTGTATGTTATCTAAAGCGGATATGAAATTCTTCCTACACTTTTATACACGTTGCTGTTTTTTAGTGCATTAGAGGAATTAGAACATCACAATCCCCTTTCCTACTATGCTTTCTTTAGCAAAGGTAGTGTTTCCTGTTTTATTCTTGGAATGTATTGAAGTGCAGTGTTGCTCACATAAAATACAACATGCGTGAACATTTATGATGTAAGATATGGAAAAAGTATCATTGAAACAGTGAAATAGTATATAACTCAAAACATAACCAACACTAAAAGGATATTTCTGAAGGTTAGAAGAGGAATGGAGCTTTAATTGTGGTGGATACTTACTCTCTGTTTTTCCCTTGAATCATACTCTGGGACAGTGTGCTTTTCCATTATTTCTGTACACATATATGCTTTGGTACAAGAGCCCTCCAACATCGTTAGCGATATCGACAGAGGACAGTCCAATTATAAAGGATGTTTGCGTGACTGTGTACCATTGTTGCTGCATTAAAAAGAGCTTCTATGTAGTGCTGCTTCATTTGAAAGGATTTCTTTGTGAGTAGTCAAAAACAACATGTTTTGGTAAAATATTTTCAACATAAAAATAACGTAATGCAACACAGTTGGAAAGTGGTATGAGCTAATTAAGGAACCAATGGTTTTGGAAGTAAAAGTCCCATTTATTTTTTGTGACTCATAATCGGAGTGATTCTACATGGTGGTCATATAACATAACATAACTATGACGATATAAATTTGTTATCAAGGAGAGTCTCATGTTTCTATTTTAAGTAGCAGCATATATTTTAAAGACCTTTTTGAAATTGGAATTCAGAATAGGGAAAATCATCAGTGGCAAAACATCTGGATCACTGTAAATGCTGTACCTTGATGACGATTAGCAGGTAGCACAAGCAGATGATCAGCAGGGGGCAGAAAAAGCCGACGGTGCACGTGTACACGATGAAAGACGTCTTCCACACTTCTGCTGGCTCAGGCCACACAATGCTGCAGTTCCCATCATCCTTCAGCACGTCTGCAAACACCACCACCGGCAGCACCACCACAATAGACCCGCCCCAAACTGTGGCACTGATTGCCTTGGCTACACGGGGCCGCCGCCACCAAAAGGAGCGGATGGGATGCACCACAGCCAGGTAGCGGTCTACTGACATCACAGTCAGGCAGAAGATGCTGGTAAACTGGTTGATGGCGTCAACTGTCATGACCACACGGCACATGAGAGAGCCAAAGGGCCAATAGAGCAGAGCGTTCTGCACCGCCAGGAAGGGCAGGCCCAGCATGAAGAGCTCGTCTGCAATTGCTAAGTTGAGGATGTAGATGTTGGTGACGGACTCGTTTTTGGTGTAGTTGACAACAACGTGGATGACCAGAGTGTTGCCTACGAGGCCAACAACACACACTATCGCATAGATACAAGGGATGAAGATCCCAGCCAAGCCAGGGAGGGATCCAGGTTCTGGTTTGGTGCAGTTCTGGCAGGTGTTGTTAAAAAGGAGAGCGCCGTCACTGGTGGTAACACTGAGAATTGGTTGAGAAGTGGTGGAGAAGATGAAGAATTGGGAGTTGTTGCTCCATGTAGCTGCAGGGACTTCCTGAGGCAGCTGGGTAGACTGGATAATCTCCATGGAGACTTTAAGGAATACGAGGAAAACGAAACTTGATAAAATCCCAGTGACACGTCCCAATCCCAGTGACACGTCCCAATCCCAGTGACACGTCCCAATCCCAGTGACACGTCAAAAGGCCCTAAAAGGCAAAATTAGCACATTACATTATTATTTCATACACGTGTATGTCATACATGTTACAAAATGTGTTACACTTGCTTTGTCCAAAGTTAAAAAATATGACTAACCATAAAAGGTTCATCGTTTAATTTTGTAAAAGATTTAAAAATTAAAGTGGTAGTTTGACATTTAGTTTTTTTCCACTTAGTTGCCAAGAGTTGTGGTGTATTCACCTTATCACAGAAAAAAAGTGCTTTTACACACACCTCACCATTATTGTGTATATGGTGTGTTGCAATGTACTGTATCTGTGTAGATGCCCATGGTGCGGTTGGGGCTAAAAAAGATTCAGCTGCGGCGTTTTGCTGAGAAAAAGTGGTGACGACAGTTAAATTTAGCCACCAAGACGACATTATGAGTTGTTTCATGTTGGTCTATTGCGAAGACCAACATGCAGCACAAGACCCTTTCCGTAATATTAATATGCCTAATATATCATTTCAGTTTTTTTCAATGAATTTTCAATTCATCAGAGTATGTTTGCAATCAAAATGGTTAAAAAAATATTTGTTCCAAACTCAGATCAGTGAAGCTTGCAGAATGCTTAACAACCCTCCTTCCATTACAACAAAAACAAGCCTGCACCGGAACAAAAACATAATGTATTTTGCCCTATTAGTACCAGACTTGTTTATGAAGCCATCCTGGATCTTAATAACTAACATGCCGTACGCAGGCACACCCTCATCCCTCACAGCGATGATTAATAATTGGTGGTCTGATAGGAACAAAATGTCCTGACCTATGGAGAAAAAATACAGAGGCATGTCCTCCACAACCTTGACTTAAATGTGTTAATGCACTTGTGAGTTAGATTGGAAGAGAAGAGGGGGGGAAGCAGGAAGAATCATTTACAGTGCTACTATAACTATATCAACAAAAGGGAATATTGTACAGTGTGTTTGGTTAAACAATAAGTGTGATATGTTTTATGTTTTAAGTAAAGGCTTTAATATTGCAAGACGAATACATAATAAATGGATTACCTTGGTTTTATTTCAAACTACAGGTCAGCTAAGAAGGAATTACCACTACCTCTGAGTTATCTTTTCTGTTCAAAAACAAATCTTTGTGCACATCAAGCTTTCTCATTTCTAATGTGAGATGTTCCTTTAAGATGCATGTAACAGCCAGTGGCCGGAGGTCTGGGAATCAATTACTTAATGCAATTTGCCAGAGGACAGTATATGCTGGGCAGGTGTGAGATTACATGAGCCACTTAATGCTTCAAAATATGCGAGGACACACACTTACATAATTCTGTGAATATAGACTGATAGCCTGTATACAATATCAGGTTTTAGTGCAACTTTAGATTTTTTTCTGTTGATTTGAGCACCTGATATGGTCCTATTCTGATTCAGTGATGAGTGGGTGGTTGTGTGTGTTTCAAACCTGATGCAACTTTCAGGTAGTCCTACAGTTCAATGGTGTGAAGCTAAACACTCCCCTAAATTAGAGGAAGGTAACAATGAATACACATTTGGCATGTTTATAGTTAAGGTAGAGCAACATTATGTTTTAACAACCACATTTATCGAAAATAAATTGAATTGAAAACTAGATGTTAAATCATTTGCTTGATCTTAGGCATGCAGGTACAATAAAGAAAATCTCATTAAAACCTATTTTGTAGCAGATTATGCATAAGAAAAGGCTCATGTCCAAAATGCGAAGGATGAATCCAAAATTACAAAGCAAGCTGTGGATTTCTGTAGATCATTTATCATAACAATTCCAGCCTAGAGGATTGAGATACAGGTTTATCACCAAATGACCTGAATCCCTGGACCAGCTGGTTTAGTCTGGAAGGGGAAAATGACCCCCCCCCTTCAATAGTTACAAGAACATGCATAGATTACAGGAACATGGAAAGACTTTTTACAAAAATATAGTGCAAAAAAAAATTTATAAAGTCAGCAAAAAATGATGATGTGGCTCGGGAAAGGGAAGTTTGGGGTCCCCTACTGGAGCTGCTGCCCCCGCAACCCGATACCAGATAAGCGGATGAAGATGGATGGATGGATGGCAAAAGATCCTTGACACATCGGAGAGCTCACTTAATCACACTCACAATTCCCTGTGAGCTCCGGATTTCCAAAATGTGCAGCACAACATGTGCCATTCTAATCTGGGAAACACACAATAGAGCAGACTGACAATCTGTCTTCCTAGAGGGGGCATCAACTCTTTTGTCTGCCATTCTATGGCCAGCTCGAAGAAAAAAACTTCCTGCTAGATGTTGCTATGGCGATTTAAGGTCAAACCAATGCTTAAAATGCCCCGTATGGAGCAAATGAAAGAGACAACAACAAGAGAGTTTAAATGAATACTGATTGAAGAGCCAGTGCTCTTTACATTTATATGCAAAGGAAACAATGGCATCCATTGGCCATTGTGTGTGTGTGAGTGTACATTTGTGTGATGACATACACATGTGATGTGCCTATGTGTATACAAATGATGGCATCTGCTTCTGTTGACTGCAGATACTGTAGGTCTGGAGATATCAGTGAAACTTTGATGTTCAGTGTATTTAAGAACTGATGCCACCTTCCTTGTTGCTATGTGCTCATTATAATTTAACATTTTTAGTATCAGCAAATTAGTTAGAAGCTGGGACATTGGGACATTAACTACCAGAGTACAATTATTATTTTGGCATGGAAATGTACTGCAAAGTAAACATTAAGATCCATAGACTCTCTTAGGGGATCTCTCTCCCTAACCCAGTATATACAATATACAGTATTGTGATACGGCTCTTAGTAAATCTTGCATAGCTAGGCCCTTCTCTAATACAGACATACGAAGCTTAAAAGTTAGTTAAAAAGGGAGCAGGGACAGACACAGTTGGGAGCTGTTGTTGTTATTCTTTAATAAAGTGATGCAGGACACTTTACAATGTACTGAGCAGAGTAGGGGGTCTACTTCTGAAGGTGTAAGAGGGAACATTTTAAACTAATATTTAATCAAATGGATGCCTCAACATTTTATTTTAGCCTCATTCCCTCATTCAACTGCAACAGGCAGCTGCTTTGAATAATAAAAAGATGATATGATGAACTGGCTGTTAACCACCTGTCCAGTACCAAACCCTGCATAGATAATGTTAGCAACTAGTTGATGAACTTAGTGGAGTATTTAGCCACAGAAGAGCCAGATATTTTGAGTTGTTGTCTCTCAAACGTGAATAATGGACTTATATTTGGCAACTAAACACAAACATGACTTCAATCAATCAAAGCCAATATTAGAAGGAGATGTCAGTGTCACAGTCTGTCTTTCTGTCCTATTCTGTAGCCACAATTCCACAGGCCAGTTCATTACCATTATCCATCCATCCTCCAGATGTCCTTGGAGTTTCCCTCCGTCCCCCATCTACACATCTGGTCCTACTTTCCTCATCAGCCTTTTGCAGTTGCCTTTCCTTCCTTGCCTGCCTGCTCACTATTTTCCCTAATTAGACCATTTGTACATAAACCTGTTCATTTTCACTTGTCTGTCAGTTCCTCTGCAGTTGCTAATATTACCTCCATCTGAACCTGCTTGTCTGTTTCAGTAAGCTGATTTCACAATTAAATCCCTGAAAACTGTGGAACTGTGAAATATATTCCCACAATGTTTAAAGGCTTGTAAACAGTTGAATAATTCAAAAAGAGAGTTTAAACAAATTATTTTAAAGTGGCATTTAATTTAAAATAGTGTGCATTCCTGTCTGATACACTGTCTGTTGTAACACTGCTGTAGGCCACCAAATTTGACATAAAGGTCTTAAAAGATTGATGTGTGTCTGGAACACACACATTGCATGGGCTTCTATAATGTATCCTACTTAATGTGCCAAGGTGTGCCCTGGCCATGTCAAAGTGTCATTGGGCAAGACACTAAACCTCGAGCATCGGGGGCAACTGTTGCAAGTGAATGAACTTATCTGATGAGCAGGTAGCACCTTGTACAGGAACCATTCACACACGTGTGAATGTGTGTGAATGGTTCCTGTACTATGTAAAAGCGCTTTAAGTGGTTGATAAGATTAGAAAAGCAGTATATAAATACAGTCCATTTACATCTTCCTGAATCTCTTGTTAGCTTTGTTGCACCAGCTTTACCATTACTATAGGTAGAAAGGATTTGTGACCTAATAAGTTCAGTGGTAATAGTAGTGGATTGGTTTTTGTATTAGTTCTAACACTGCTATTATGAGGTATCCCCATATGTCATTCTGTTTTATTTAGATTAGATTTTTTGATTTCAAGGGCAATGGCTATACTTACAAATACTGGGTAAATAACCCAAAATGATGGTCTTGTCATGCATGAGACTTTTTTTCTGTCCTGGACTCTGTCTTGACTTGGACTCTAACCTTTTTGGACTCTGCCTTGTCCAACTTCTTTGGACTCGGTCTTGACTTGGTCTCGACTAGATCTCAGGTGCTAGGTGCGTGAGTGTGTGAGGCCACATGGGCTCAGACAGGTATAAATGGGATTGGGACAGCACTTCACAAGATTGCATGTTACCTTGGCAACGTTTAATAACAAAGATGTTACTGACATTTCCGGATTTCCCTATGCTCTCCACTGTAAACGTCACAACACTTTGAACTGTGGATAATTCCTTTTGGTGAAGTCTACATTGATGAAGACTCACGGAAAGGGCTCAGTAAGTGTGTACTTAAATCGTCACACCCTTTGAAATTCGACATTGGGACAACCCTAAGCCCTTCAAATTTTGCAAGAACGCGCACCAAAGTCCGTGAGTCTGTGAGTTTGGCCGTTGGGATTGGGCCACTGTTGCCACCCAACACCTGAACAGTAATTGTTCCTTGACAAAAAACACTAGCTGTGTGTATGTCTGTACTCAGAGTCAACTTGTTTATGCCCTAGCGGAAAGTACCAGTGCTTTTACTAATGACGCTGGTCGCCATGGCTGCCACTGCTGTTGGATAATCCACTTCTCTCCTATGTTCATTATATTCCAAACACTAATTTTCTCTCCACGGCGTAGCTGAATTCACTACTTCCATGCGTGCTCATGACCCCAAACCTCCACTGAAAGTAGTGTTTTTTTAGGTCAATTGCATCCTGACAATTGTTTGGAACACAAAGAACAAGATCCATTGTGGAGAATCTGGGTTGCTATGGATTTCATTGTACCTGTATTTTGAATTTGTCCTGGCTACAGTCTGCAAAGGAGTGTACTTTTAAGCCTACAGGGGGTTATTATTTCATATGAAAAGCTGCAGTGGGTAGAATGCCAAATAACACCTGGATTTAAAGTAGAGTGCAGCTCTCCTTCTCCCTTATACCACACAGGCACTCTCAGAACAGCCAAGAAGAACGCTCTCGCTCTCTAAAATGACCTGTGGTTGACCAAAGTCTCCTGTCGTGTCTCAATTTTCTTAAGCCTGGAAACAGAGCAAGAGAAGGTGCAGTTTTCTATCCGACCACTTAAATTACAATACGCTGAAAAGATTATTGTGGAAATTTAGCCCAACGATGCAAAAAATGAAGAGCCTACAGTACTTATTTTGAGGTGGTGCGCTCCTTTAAAAGCAGTGTCACACTGCTAAAGTTGTGATGTTTACAGAAATAACATATTTGCTGTCGCAAATTTAGTCAAGAGTATTGAGCAGCCGAGTGTATGAGCTTGAACGGGTCACATTTCTGGTACCTGATAAACCTCTCATACATATACAGTAAATAAGCCAATATTCAGAGAACATAAACATTACCATCTGAATTTTCTGAAAACAGCCACTACTGTTATATCCAGACTGTGTGTATAAGAGCCTACCTTGTGATTACATGGTTGGTACTGGAGGTGAAGGGCTGCTTCCTCCTCACTGAAAACTCTATTGATGCCTGTGAAATTATCTCATAATAGATTGAGCCACAACATATAAAATTAAATAAATGCCTGTCTGCCACACATTTTGTCATTGTCATTTCATGCTGATTGCACAAATTATTACTATTACCTAAGTGGATTTTAGGGCATTTCCTTTGTTTTGCTTACAATCTACTTGGTCTGTAAAAAAGTTGACCCCTATTGGAGACCTTTTTTTTTTTTGTCACTGAATATATTTGCATGGCTTTTTACCAAACATTGTGTTGCAGATAAAGGCTTTTTGCTCCCCTTATGGATAATTTCACAAAGCTGCCATTAATACTTTACATTAACAGTCATCCCTTCACCCTTATGCTTTTACTCACATACAGTACACATGATCAACTATATTTAATGCTACAGGACAGACAACCACAACCTCCACACATGGCTGCACCCATATCCTCCAAAACACACACACACACACACACACACACACACACACACGGAATAAGCATTCACAAACTGAAGCCAGATACACATTACTGTATCTATTTATTATGCATCACTTAAACACTGCTGGTGTCTGCTAATAACATCATGTAACATTTAGGCTTGCACTAATGCACATACTGTACATGGTAAACAACATTATTTGTTGCATGTCAGTGTGCTGATGTGAGCATTTAGCTGAAGTCTAACAGAGCTGCTGGCAGTAATCTTAATCTTGTTCAAGAGTGACTTCTAAAAAAATGTGATACCTTAAAAAGGTAAATTTAACTTGGAATAAATAACAGATACAAAAATTTGCTGACAAGACAAAAAATACACTATGTACAATATAGCCTAGTAAGTAATTAGTAAGCAAATGGAAAATGCCAGTCTAAGCAGATGTGTAAGATGCTTTTATAAACTTGCCCTGAATTGGAAAAAGTTTTTCCGAAATGTTATTTTAAAGTGAAAAAGCCATCAGTAGCCCCTCACACACACACACACACACACACACACACACACACACACACACACAACACACACATGTTCCTTGCAACACACACCATGCACTCAGTAATTAACTTGCTGCAAATTATGCTAAAAACTCAAAAATGACCTTTTGAGGATGACAATGGACTAATTTTGTGTATGTACTTGTCATTTAGCTGAAATGTTGTTGTTTTTTTCTAAAAATTATCCTACAAGAAATTATCAGTGGAAGAGAGATACACCATCAGCTAATTGACAATCCATCAGTTTTATACCCCCCGGGAGTCTACTTCCTCTGCTGCTGTCCAATTAACAGATTTGCAGCAATGGATCAGGTCTCCGTCCCCACCACAGCTCAGAGCCTGCCTCCACTCTTTTCATTACAAAGACTGACAAGAGCTGACAGATTAACCCGAGTGTGATCAATACTCCTCAAAGCTGGTCATGCACATGCGGACGTGCACACACAAACACATTCACATTACGTTTTCACATGTGGTTTGCATTTTACAAGCCACACAAGCAAATGTGCACATATGCATAGAGACAAAGATAAGAGTCATTTTACCCATTCATTTTTTTTTTTTTTTTTTTAGAGGTAAAACATGATGAAGCCTTTGCAGCAACCAAAGAGAACACAAAGTATGTTTTTAGTGAGGTACACTATGTTTGTGTATGTTTGAGTGTATTTATGGTATGTTGACATGTGATGCCACAGTCCTTAAGCACATACAGATACAGTTAACTCCTCATCCCTCACATCCAAAAACATCAATATAGGCCTAGGCTGATTAAAGGCCAAATTGGACAGATGAACAGAATAGGATTTAAAAGCCCTAAAATCTACATTAGAGTGGATATGTGCCACAAAGCTCCTGTGTTTCCCCAGACAGATACAGCATTAGAGAGAAATAAGGGTCACAAGAGGTTAGATAATGTTTACTCAATTGATCCATTCATTTCAGCGGTGATACTTTACTATAGGGTCAAAGGGTTCAAATGCTGACAACAATGAAGATACTGGATACAAAGTATATGCTCAGCGTGTTTCTTATCAGATGGGCGCGTAGAGAATTTTACAATAATCAATATTCAAAATGTTTTGTTATTTCTTTCATCTCTACCTTTCCTTTTTTCTCCTTTTTCATGCCTTCATCTTTCTTCTTCCTTTTTCAACTCTAGTCTCTCATTGTTTCCTCTGTTCTTGCTTCTTTCTTCTTTTCTCGCCTCTCCTCCATCCCTGAGCATCATTTCCTCTCCTCTCCTCTTTCATTTCCTTTCCTTTCCACTTTCTCTCTAGGCTCACCTGCTCTCATGAAAAGACGTTATACTGTTATTTTTCTCTCCATATCCATCCATCTCTCATATCATTTCTTTCTCTGATTTCCCAGTCCAGTGATTCCTAACCATTTTTGATCTGCGACCCCTCAAAACAAATTAATGTGCGATCCCTCATCTCATGTTGTGCACTTAGAGTGGACTTGAGTTGAGAGCAGTTCAACCAAAAAGAGATTTTTCCCTATCAGGATGATTCATTTGAAGGGTTTCTAAGCAGTCAGAGCTTAAAGTATCCGGTATTTCTCAATTTGAAAAAAGCAAAGATATGTCATTAAAGTAATTTGTGCAACAGAATGTTTTCCAATACCTTTAGTACTGTACTGATTTGCTTGATACTGCTTGTGTTCCTTAATTTGCATAATAACTGTGTGCCGTGTGTGTGTGTGTGAAAGAGTTTTTCGTTACCCGTGATAAAAACATCATAAACGTATCCCACCAATACAGAATAACAGTCAGTCTACTTACTACATATGCCTATTTGCAATATATCCTTAACCAAACTACACTGAATAAGTGTTTCTGTAAATCGATTGTGTAAAAAATTAAATTGAGATAGTGAATTTAAATTGGCATTTGGATACTCACACAGACAAGAGAAACTTGTCTGTGTGCCCGTTAAATTTATTAAAAACGACGCGCGCTATTACTCCATGACGCAAATTCTGAAGAGGCTGTGCGAGCGGCTCCGTTTGATAAGAAAGCGTTTTTATGAAAGTATTTTACTAAACTCACTGATCAAAAACCTCGTTTAATCTTCAATGGACAGTAAAATGTAAATAACCGAACACTGAAGACACAGCAGAGCCAGATCACACATTTGAAAACACATGATAAAAAAAAAGAACTTACCACAGTCCACCTAGTCTAAGGTGTGTTTGCATCAGAGTCTAGTTGAGGTTCAATTCGCCTAAATTTGACTGTCGCGATTATAGAGCTCCGTCTGTGTGCAGAAAGCTGGGAGAACAACCTCCACCCCCACCCCAGACCTCTACACACACACACACACACACACACACACACACACACACACACGGTGTTAATAATGTTATCGACTGGTTTGCTACAGGAGCCTATATATCACTTAATGACCACCCATTCGTGTTTGAATTCGGCTCCCATTTGCAAGGAATCCACTTAGACTTATTTTGTCCATTACATCCTATCTTACCAGTGTCTCACCTTAAAGGTCCAAAACGTATTTTTGATTGTCCAGCTTCATGATAAATTAATAATGTCTTATTCTCCGCTCCGAAAAAGAATAAATAAATAAAATAAAATTAGTAGTGGGTTTTTAGAAAATACCACCTTTTCTTCTAACCCACTAGAAGAAAAGATGGTAAACCACAGTCTCTCTCCATTTTCCTCTCATCTCTAGCTACCTTTATAAAGAAGATCCATGAAGCTCAAGGATAATAAAGTATCACTCAAACTGAACTCTGTGTAACTCGCCAGATGAGTCTTTGTGTAAATATAGGTGGCCCCACAAGCTAGAAAACCTTCTGCACCCTGGTGCCCTTCCTATTTCCTTTGCCCCTCAGACCTGAGTCCACCACGGGCAGAGCCCATGTTATTCCACGATTGATAGTATTTACTTTGTTTTTAGTCTTAAAAGATGTAGGCTACATTTGCAGACCAAAAGGCCCTGAGAAACGGCACATTCCTCCTTTGAAAGGAAAAACAGTGACCTCTTAAAGGTGCAAGTGTACTGAATGCAGAGTTAACCCATGGTGACTCAGGGTGGCTAAAGATAGAAAGGAGCCATGATGTTCACTGTTTCAGCACCGCAAACAAAGTATTGGCGTGACGCATGTTATGGTTGGGGGTTTTGCTGTGGGTTCTTTTCCTCCTTTGTCTTTATTTTATTTAATCCTGTCTTGTCTTTGTGTCTTGTTTTCTCCCCGGTCTTGTGTTGTCGATCCTGTCTTGTGTTCCCCTGAGTGTCTATGTTCTGTTTCCTGTTTTATTTTGAAGTCTGGTTTTTGTCTCGTCCTGTCTTTAGTTTTACTTCCTGTGATTACCTGATGTTTACCTCGTGTATGTAGTGTCTGTGCTTCCCTTGTTTCTTGTCAGATCGTTTGTTTGTCTGTTTGTCTCAGAAGAAGCTTCCCTCGTTCGTTCCCGTTCACTAGGTTTTCCTCTGAGTTTTTCCCTGTTTTTTCTTCCTGTCTCCCTCTTGCCTTTTCCCCCTGGGCCTCTTTTGATTTTTGGATTTTGGAGTTGTTTTTGGATGGCGTTTTTGCCTTTTTTTGTTTTGTTATTCATGAACATTTTATTGTAATAAACTCTGGACCATACCTCATTCTGCTTGCATCTTCCTGTATTTGGGTTCACACATTCCTACACGTTACAACACACGTTCTATGTACTCATGAAGGTTGTGAAAGAAAGCTGTTTGTCTTTGGAGAAGGATCCTAACTGGGTTTTGGTGATGTTTTTGTCACAAAGCTGAAGTTTTGCAAAGGGCTGTATGTTTGAGCAGATCATTTCAATAGACTTATAGTACAGGTATATTAACAATTTTAGTTTTAATGAATGCCTTTCAATCAAAATATCAACTTAAGTTAAACTTTTACTCATCTTTTTATCGTAAACCTAAACACAATTTGTGTTCATGTACTTTAATTTATATGTAATGTCTGCTGAATGGAATATGGCTGAGATAAGGTTTTAATTTCTGTATGTCAGATCCTTTTTCCCCGCTGGGCAGGAACACTTGATAAGTGATCAAAAATATGCAAAAGTTCATATGTTTGTAGCCAATGGGATCTTGTTGATAAAACTTCATGAGGTGATTGGTGGCTCGAAGGCCAACAGGACAGCTGGAAGAGATTTAAAAAGGCACCAGTGTTACACCAGGAGGTCAGTCATTAACAAAGATGGGCGGCGTAACATGTCTTCTCCTTTTGCTGTGGGCCGGTGAGTAGACATCTAATGCTTACACGTCTGCTGCTTACTTTATACATTATTTATAATTTGAGATAGAATTTATCATGTATTGTAATGCATGCATATTATGTAATATATGGTGAGCCCAAGTTTAAGAAGTAAGCAATACCATGTTTAAGATTATCTTGAAAATGTATAATCATAATCAGAAATAATTATTATTGCAAGGTAAGTGGCACTTGCTAGGAATTTTCTTTGGTTGATGGTACATTCATAAAAACAATAATATAAATTTAAAAAAAACAATAAATACAGAAACAAATAACACATGCATATAACTATTTAACATTAAGAAAGAAAAAATAGGTTGTATGGGTTAGTGCAGGATGTACAAAAATGTAGCGGGATGTACAAAAAGTTCAGGATATGTAGAATGTGCAGAGGACAGGATGTAGGATTAAGGTTCACTGTCAGTGGGGGGTCCAGGGATTTGGTAACGAGACTTACTGCTGAGGGGAAGTAACTGTTTTTGTGGCGTGAGGTTTTGGTCCTGATGGACCGCAGGCTCCTGCCAGTGGGGAGAGGTTCAAACAGTTTGTGTGAAGATGGTGATGGAGCAGGTGAGGATGGACACAATGATGGCAGTGTAGAAGTGCATCATCATAGTCTTTGACAGGTTCTTCAGCTGCTACAGAAAATATGTCTTTGTGGTGCTTTTTTAATAAGGGAGTTGATGTTCAGCTCCCACTTGAGGTCATGGGAGATGATGGAGCCCAGGAAGTGAAAGGACCATATAATGTTGACTGTGGAGTCACCCAGAATAATGGGGGCAGGAGGGGCTACATCCTACCTAAAGTCCACACATCCAACTGTAAGCCAGTGTGATGTGGTATCTCATTCTGATGTCCATTAATATCCTAAAAGATAAATTCTAGGTCAGTTGGAGGTGTGTCTGAGGCAGAGTTTATGCCTAACAATGACATTTCAGACATTTCTTTGTGGCTCTCAAGCATCCTCTCTAGAAAAGCCAGTTAAAGGTTCTGGTAGGTGGTATGGTGCAGCTGTTAGTGATAATAAGTGTATCCAGGGCTTAAAACAGCAGGTAGTGGATGACAGTAAAATCATAGAGACTTCAGGCCCTTCAAGAAATGTCAATGCATGAACTTTGTGGACAAAGTTCGTCAGGTGGTCATTGTCTGTTACCATGGCGACAGTGCCTGCACCAGGTGCTTCCATGACACTAGCATTATGCTCTCTCCTCTTCTTCTTAATTTTTGGCCATAAACAGGCATCATGTCATCAATTGGAATGGAGCGTGCATTATATTGGCAATTTAGGAGAAAGGTTTTGCCAAACTTTCTTTTTTCAGTGTGATCAATTTCTTCCGATTTTATTTTGTAGTAATGAGTAACAAAGATGCATAGGGGAAATGTGGAGTAAAAGTAAAAGTTTTTCGGAAATCTAAATAACAAAGTTGTTGAGATTTTTATGAGCTTTTACCATTATATTTGAAGTATACACATTTTTCAAATTCAATATGTATTAGATTTGAAAAGGTTGGTAACTGTTGCTCTAGTCATTGCAGCGTGACTCTCTAATTTCCACAAAACAACAATTGATAAAGATCACAAGTTAGCATAGATGTGCACATTTTTAGCCATGACGTTAAAACTTCAAAGCGTGATTGGTGGCTCAAATGTCAACTGGAGGATGTAAACAGGGGGAGGATGTGAGAGGGTGTATGACAGCGATGGCTTGGCTATTGACTCTTCTCTTTTTGCTGTGGGTCGGTTAGTTGTCAACAATTATCTCTGGATGTTTAGTTTACACTAATAGCATCTTCCCATATATTAAATTGTTGTTCTTTACTGGGTTCAAACAATCACTGTTGTAACTCACAAAGGTGGCGGACTTTCTGTTCCAGGTGTTACAGTGAGCACAGTGGTGGATCTGCAGAAGAGAATCATTGGTGGTCAAACATGTGAACCAACTGACCGTCTGTACCATGTGATGCTGATAGCAAATGACCGTAACCATAACTTCTTGTGTGGTGGATCTCTGATCAGTGACCGGTGGATTCTGACTGCAGCTCACTGCTGGAAGACGGGAGGGTGAGACAGTTAAAGCAGTAACAATTGCTGGTAGCCGGTGTCCCGGAGCTCTGTAGCGGCTAAATACTCACAAGCAACTGCCACTCTGATTTTGTTGTTCTATGGCACTATAGACTAATAATAATAATAATTTTAGGTATATAATGAGCTAAACTCCACTACATCGCCCCTGAAAGTGTCTGTAGACCAGAAAGGCCAGAAAGGAGGAAATCCAACGCATCCCCCACCTGGAAAATCGCACCCTGACAGTATACAGTATGTCTCGATCATCAACTCAATCTGAAAGTCCTGAAGCAGCGATCAGTAATCTTGATAAAACTAAAGTGAAGACAGAAGGACTTATGTTCGTGTTTAGTAATTATGACCTTTTTTAACCTTGTAGGACTATGACAGCACATTTAAGTGTTCATCCAGGTAACAACAGACAACCTGGAGTGGCAATCACAAGACATGAGACTTTTTCAGATGCAACCGGAGACCATGACATCATGCTGCTGGAGCTACCTAACCCAACTAAGGTTACACCTGTACCACTTCCTGACTGTACCAAGGATGTTAAAAAGTGAGTCATGATCTGTACCCCTTTTACGTCTGAATACTCTTGAACTCAAACTGAAATTCATTAAGAATCGTTTTGTAAATTGGGTTGTAAAGTCAGTAGGCTCTAGTTTGTTTGTTATTTTTAGTATTGAAAAAGAAAATAAAAAAAAAAACTTTTTTATTTCTTATTTTTTCAGAAAAACATTTTTTTTTCTTCAAGAAAACAGTTCAGATTGCAGGTTATGGAGGCACAACTGCAGGTCCTAACGGTGAAAAAAGTAAGATCAATCATCATCAATTTCTTTATTTTATAATACATTTGTATGTTTATTACAATTAGTGTTCTTATTATTTTGCTTTTATATTTGGCAACATTGCTGACACACATTTACATTAAATACATTTGTATTTTTTCCTAAAATGTGATTTGTATGTATATTCATGCATGTCCATAATAAAACATAAATCTGCCAATACACTTAGCAACTTAGCACAATTCAAGATATCTGGAAAACAAATTAACATTATTTAATAAATCAGATGAATAACCAAATTAGAAGGTGTTGTTTGATTCTTATGCAAGTTTAAGTAAGTATAAATAAATCAGATTCCTCAGTTACAATAGAGATCTGTTTTGGGCGGCTGTGGCTCAGGTGTAGAGTGGCTGCCTACCAGTTACCACCTACCAGTGTTCGATTCCCTTCAGTCCCATGTCCAAGTGTCCTTGGGGAAGACACTGAACCCTGAATTGCTCCCCATGTTTGGGCCATCGGTGTGTGAGTGTTTATCTGATGAGCAGGTGGCACCTTGTGTGGCAGCCTTGGCCCCAGTGTATGAATGTGTGTGAATAGCGAATGGTTCCTGTATTCTGTTAAAGCGCTTTGAGTAGTTGTTAAGACTAGAACAACGCTGTATAAATACAGTCCATTTACATTTACATTCATTTTTTTGTGTACTGTGTAAGAATATAATGATGACTTTTGATTTTCATTGATGGAAAAGAAACATTTTTGTTCTTTTTGCATACAGTAGGTGGAGTATCACCTACCCTCCAATGTGCTGACACCAAGGTTGTTAAATGTCCATACAACCTGAACATGCACACGTTCTGTGGTGAAAAAACTGGAGTGGATACATGTCCAGTGAGTTAATATGGCTTCTAATCTGATATTGTTTCTAGAGTCATTACATATTTTAATACTTTAATTTACATAAGTATTTCAATAAAGAATATGAAAGCATGTAATAAACAATATATACATTTCTTTCACAGGGTGACTCTGGTGGAGGAGTGGTGTACAAGGGCATGATTTATGGTGTCATTAAATGCGGTGGTAAACTTGCCTGTAAAATACCACATGGATTTATGGATGTCTGTAAATACATGGATTGGATCAGAGACACTATCAAGTCTACTTCAACCAAGATTGTTGACAAGAAAAAGGGATGTTTTGGCTGTGGTTAACTCTGAAATGCTCTGTCATTTAAAAGACATTGTATTAATAAAATTGTTAAGTTAATTTGAATTTACTATTGATTAAATTGCAGTGAGATTTTAACATTCATTTTCAAAGCCCTTTAAGAGAACAATAATTGTGATTCTATGGCTAGTTTCACATTGTAGTATCTGAGTTACAAATGGTAATTTACACAATGTTGCTATCAAACTGTTAAGGTTTAAAAAACATTTATCTTTTGTTAACAAATATATCCTTTTCCTTTTTAAAGTTTGCCTGTATGCAAATTCAACAGTTTGAGCATGTTATATCATGATATAAACAGACTAACACAAGGCCAAATATATCAGTCTATTGTTTAAAAAATACTCTATAACAATTAGAATTAATGTTTGTTTGACAATATTGTAATTTTAAATAAAATGAAGATGACTCACAATCATTGTTTCACAGATTGTTGCTTTTATGCTTTCATTGCCACAGAAAAAGATACATGAACATATGTCTGCACAATTTCAAGCTCCACTAGTTAAAATCATTACAAATGCAACAGATTGTTTTGGCCACTAATGGCAGCAGAAACACCCATGTGAACACAATAAAGACATATTACCTTATTTCATAGATTGTTTCCTGTAAACATGCAGCAGTTACTGAACATTTAACTGGTCACATGATGAAGTTAAATCCTACATTGGCTCTACTGTATTTAGCTCTATTTCTGGCCTCTACCATATCCTGAGGGTGAAAGGCCTTTTTCACTGCAGACATTTTGGCTGTATTCCACTTAGTGGAGACCCTGGTATTGTGGCTGGCTTACCGGGACACTTAATAAAAATAAGCGTTTCATTATAATAAATATTATTTATTAGCGTTGCTATCAATTTCACCTCTGCTTTACCTACTTTGACAAGTCAAAATGTCTGCTGTGAAAAAGGTCTATTGGCTCGTTAGCTGCTCAATGCTCCACTATGTGTTCATAAGCTAGTCGCTACCTGTGTCTGTTTGTCGGTTGATGTTGAAGAGGTAGTGTACTGGTGGGTTGTCAGAGCTTTTTTCACTCTAAAACGTTGCCTGCTGTGGTCTGAAAGTTAACCTTTGAGAGCTGTGACTGTAACCACCAAAGCTGTGGATCGGACAGATAAACAATGAGCTAAAACTCACTGTTAGGCTCCATTATATGTGCTTTATATTACCAATTAATCCAATGACTAACTCATCATCGGTGAGAAAGGGGCAAAAAAAGTAAGTTATGTGTACTCTTACTTTTTTGAAGAAGGCACTTTTTTCTTGCCACAGTTTTGTATGTTCAGCCCCTATCCAAAATACGACAATAACATCCCTGTTTTACCCAGGCCCAGGTTAAAATAAGTGTGGCCTGAGGCTTGGTCAATTTAAAATATTGAAAACCCATTCAAATCCAAATGATATACCAATTAAATGATGAAAGGTCACTTCTGGCAACACTTTAAAAAGTCTGTATTCGGATGGCTATTTGGTACATGGTAAAATACTGAAAACAGACAATCTTTGCATGTTAAAATAGTGGAAGGTTACAACCCACACACAAACAGTGTTTTTCAAGATGACTGCAAACACCTGAACAAGAAGCAAATGAACTCACAGGTCACAAATGCAAAGTATGACTGGTGGGTGGCTCTACAAGATGTATAGGAGGAAAAAAAAAGGATAATACGAAAAAGTAATTGGACAAAATTAGAAAAAAATGTCTATACAGACAACCAGACAATTTAATAAAAAATAACCTAAAATATATAACCATTTACGGCAAAGGCACCAGACCACCGGAGTCACTTCAGTTGGAAGATTTGGTGTTGAAGAATTGTTCATACATGTGCTGACCACCTCTAATCTTCTCGTCTCTTTTGGACCTCCATGGTCCCAGAGCTCACAATGTCAGCTGCAGCCTCGGGTCTGGACCAACTCGGACCAACATTAATATTAAAAGGTGGAACATTATTCACACATGGTGTTTCTTGGTCTTTTTTTGATCAGGTCAAGTATGTATATAGAGCCTTTGCCACTTTGATACAGGCAGGCATAGACCAGTAGAGCCATTTCCACATTTGGTAAAATATTACTTATTTTCTAATGAAGCAGAACAATAAAATCCAGCATTGAGATGAAGGTTGTAATTGTTGTAGAGGAAGTCAGAAAAGTTCATCTCATCATCATCATCATCATCATTATCATTATTATCATCATGTTTTTGTCTAGATCATAGCTATAATTTTCTCACATAATACAAGCTGCCGTATTTATTTCAGTCCTTAAGATCATCAGGTTGAGAGAGGAATTAAAATGCTGACTCGGTTTGGATCTCTGTCCAGTTAGAACATGGTCAGGTGTGTCAGGGTCATCAAGCCAGTACTCACACTTTCCTATGATAGACACACTGTGTGGGCCCATTTTCAGTAATATTTTTACTTGTAATTATGTATGGTTTGCAAAAATGGGAACTGCTGCGTCCGTGTAGATGAGAGAAGCAAAGTGTATGCACGTTGTGCACACGCTGCATTATGGCCAAGCATGCACGCCTAAAATAGCATCTGAATAACCTGCCACTGACTTTAGACTAGGTTTTTCCTGGTCTGTGGCGGAATTGTTTTTTCAAACTGCAAAATAGCACCAGGGAACGTTTGCGCCTGAACACGCCTCCTCTTTTCGCTAAAACCGCCCCCGGTAGCACAAATTCATTCCCTGATTTACCGCCATGCGTCTGTGGAGGGAAAAGTCCGCTGTGCGTCTGGTGCAAAATAGGAATGAGACATGCGTCAGTGTGCAAAGTAAATAGTGCTGGGTGCAAGATAGGGCCCTGTATGATGTATAAATGCTGAAATTACTTTTGGCTGATTCCCTTTCATTGAAATGATATTCAGTTTTATCCATTCATTAAAAAGCCTCTTGAAAGCTTGTGCAATTTTGGAAAACAGTTTTAAAGGTTCTTCACCCCACATGAGGTTTTTTCTTTAAAGTATGAGGTAACCAACTGACTGGTGAAATATGTGTAAATGCTTTGTTGCTCTTCAGCAATTTTCCTTGGGATAAGTAATGTTTGATCTGATCTTAGATAGATAGATAGATAGATAGATAGATAGATAGATAGATAGACATTTTTTGATCCAAAAAAATGTGAAATTACGAAAATGATACATTAGGATATAATATACATACATACAATATACATGAAATAATAATAATACTAATATGAATAAAATACAAGAACAAATATTTGAACGTCTACGGGATGGGAATACAAAATGTGCAACTGCTTAAATAGTAGGCTGAAATGTAAACAAACCAATTAGTTAGTGCAGTATTGTGAGGTCTCAGAGTCTTATCTAGCACCCAGTGATGACGTGTTAAAAAGTTTTATTACTATGGCAGAGGTAAACTCCCTCGGTAAATAGTACGCACGAAACCCCACAGCCAGCAGTTCAATGTCCGGGCTACAGAAACGTTCCTTCACATTCACATGTCTGGGGTTGAACCACTTTTCACTTACATACGGTGCAACCCCCCTCCATTCTTCTTACCTCTTTCTATAACGTCCCGCTTTCTATAACATCCCTGTCTGCCCAAACAGAATCAGAAAGTATTTTATTTGTGTTGTAGCTTTTGCGTTTGTGTTGTGGCTTTTGTGTTTGTGTTGAACAACTCTTGAACAACTATATACAACTCTTTTACAGGGGGACTCTGGTGGAGGAGTGGTGTACAATGGCAGGATTTATGGGATCATTAGGGGTTTGGATTGCACCAATATCTGTATGGAAAAATCTGCATTTGTGAACGTCTGTTCATACAGGAAGTGGATCAAGAAAATCACGGGCCTAGACTGTTAGTGAAACAATACTAGGATGTTCAGGGTGTGGTTAACTGTGAAGCGTTCTGTCATTTAAAATGCGTTTCACATGTAGTAATGAAATTGTTAAATTCAGTGAGATTGGTTTCAATTGATTGCTTACATTAAATGTGCATCTATCATTTGTAAAGCCCTATAAGAGAAACAATTGTAATTCTATTACTGTAGTATCCCAGGGTACTCTGAATTACAAATGTTAATTTACACACTGTTAGCTATCAAATGAACACAGTTTTTTCAACCAATATATCCTTATAACCTTTTCAATAGAAATAAATTGTACATTTGCTCTTATGCAAATTCAACAGATAAATCATGTTGGAAAAACCATTAAAGGGCCAGATATATCTGTGTCTGTTTAAAAACATACTTTTCACAAATAAAATGAAGATGACTCACTATCATTGTTTCACATATACTTCTTTTATTCTTTCCGTTTTAGTGTCACCGCAAAATATACATGAACTGATCTACAGTATGCACAAGTCAAAGCTCCACAGTTAATGTTTTCAAACCTGCAATACATTGCTGTTTCTTTGCCACTTATGGCAGCACAGACAAGCTGTAAACACAACAATGACATATCACCTTTTCTCTTATGTTGT
Source organism: Etheostoma perlongum (assembly GCA_026937815.1). Classification (NCBI taxonomy): domain Eukaryota; kingdom Metazoa; phylum Chordata; class Actinopteri; order Perciformes; family Percidae; genus Etheostoma; species Etheostoma perlongum. The sequence goes on from CM049372.1 coordinate 28,875,382, forward strand.
TTACTGTACACATTCAGTAGTGACTGAGCATTGGCAGTCGTTGGGATTCAGGCTTTCTGGCCACCTGATCAAGTAAAATCCAACATTCACTCTATTTAGTTCTGTTTATGGCTTCTACCAAATCCCGAGAGTGAATAGTACCTTTTCACTGCAGACATTTTGACATGGCATAAATCACAGGTGTATTTGATGACATTGAGTCATTGATGAAAGCTGCTTTGCACTTAGCAGACTCTTGTATTATTCGTGCTGGCTCATTGGAATATCTTACTGGAACACTTAATACAACCAAGCCAGCATTAGTGTTTAATTTCACCTGTGCTCTATCTAAAAGACAACAGTTGCATGTGAAGTTAGATGTGGTTCTTGAATATAAGCAAATTTAATACACATTAGTAAGCATCTGACTTACTATGAACATTATTTGCCAAACTTAATGTTACAGCCACCAGCATATAAAAGAAACAATACTAAGAATTACATTAATTTCCAGTAATAATTAACATAAATGTAACGTATTGCTCAGTAACCTAAGAAGAAGCCACATCTATTACAGCACACATATCCATGACGGAGCAAACAGTGTAATACACCTTTAATAGCTAAGCATGTGGCTCTGTAGCGCTAGTCCGTTTACTGGTGATTGCACGTTACTAGCAAATTGCCCTAACACAACCTGAATATCAACACGTGGGTACACAGATAATATTAAACAATCTGCACATCTATCAGCTATGCAATAAAACACAGCAACAGTATTATCTGGTCGATAATATCTCTCTCCAACTAATGAGGGGTGGCTGTAGCTCAGTCTGTAGGGAGTTGGGTTAGGGTTGGGAACCAGAGGGTTGCAGTTTAAATTACAAATTAAATGTCATGTTGTAACACGGACAAAGCTTATCTACATTGTAGCAGAACACTTATTGAAATATGAATAAACTTAGTTTCAACATTTACACAGATAACAAGGTAATAAAACCCATGGCAGTTTATCAGGCTACCGATCAGTTTAAACTTACGTTCTGTGTTACACACATCACTTCAAGAGTCCAAAGTCTGTTTCACAGCTGCGGTCTGTTCCATTTTCCTGCCTGACCATGAGATCGCAGCGACAACTCTCGTCACTGATTGGTCGATCATCTCAGGAGAGAGAGCAAGTGTCACTATGGCTTAACAACTGTTCTATTCAATGTAAATGTAGCCGTTATAAACAAGCAGTTAGCATTTTGAAATAGAACATTAACTCTTAGTCACAGTTAGTTAAACATCAGGGAATGGCCTAAAATGATTTAAAAAAAGACAATATTGTGCATATCCATGGGGTTGCAGGTTCAGGACAAAAATGTTTAACTAAAGTAAAGTCTGCACAGCCGTTAAATGCCCCAAAAAAGTATTTAATAGGGCAGAATCAGGCACATTCCTCAGGTGGGCCTAAAATGCGTCACGTAAAACAATGTGCTTACCTTCACCAACGGATTTCATGGCATCACAAGCTAAGGTCCCTAAAACTCGGTAGCTGTCAAAAGGTCACATTTGACTTATGGTTTTATATTGTACACCAACTCCTGGCTCTTGAATGAAATCTTGTGTTTTTTTTACTCGTCCACCCCAAACTGCTTCCTGCTCCTAAACTATGTGACCTTGCTTACTCATTTGCTCTCGCGATGGTTGCAGCAGCCGCGAGTGGTTTCCGCCTAACAATAAATGTAATTATGGTTCGTCATGAGCGGCTTGCACAATTTACCTAATACGGTATAGTGTTTTTGCTATTTGAACTGGTAATGACCCTCCTTCTCACCTCACTGCTGTGAGGATGACTAACTGTTTTATTGGTCCGCGAGTTTCTGCTGAAATCTTCATGTTCAATCTGCAAGTCAGGATGAAAAGTCAGAAAAGAGCAGCTCTCTAACCCTCTCTTGTTATTGTATTTTTAAGGAATCGTTTCATTTTTTACGGCCATTTTTCTATTCTATTTTTTGTTCTTGACTGTTAAAGTACTTTGCATACATTTTTTACTTCCTCTTAAAGTGCCCATATTATGAAAAAGTCACTTTTTCTTGAATTTGAGGTGTTATTTTGTGTCTCTGGTGCTTCCATACACATACATGGGAAAAAAACATCCATGCTGTTTTGAGTGAGTAAAATTTTGTGTTATGGCAAATAAACTATGGTTACTGTATGGTGAAGGCTTGGCAACTGTTAGGCAACTAAAACCCTTGTTTAACGTTAGAGGAAAAATCGTTGTTACAGTTAAAATAAAAGTGCATTACGTCACATATTTCTGTGAATAAGTGAGTGAGTGACATGCAGTGGAGTGTGTAAAGAACAGGTGGTTCAGTGAGCTCCCTTTTTTATTGTCAATTCCTTGCTGTCACTTCATGGAGAACAAGGGCAGCAACTATTGATAAGTGTTCCAAACTTTGCATAAATGTGGAGAGCTCTGCAGCCAATAGGGTTGTGTTGATAAGGCTTTACGAGGCGATTGGTAGCCACAGCTGTTCTGACAGAAAGGATCAAATTTGATGGTGAATGGCAGCAATGACTTGGATTAGGCTTCTCCCGTTACTGTGGGTTGGTGAGTATTCAAATATTTGTATATAATGCATGCATGTAATTGTTTGTCTAGCTAATCCATTACATTCAGTATCCTGTTATTCTGATTCTCAATCTCCCTTTCCCTGGTGCTGTCAATGTCTGTGTTAGTCGGTATGGTAAGATATTATAAAAGTTATTTCTGTTATGTTGCATTTAGTCTATACTTGGCATTCCACTTCTGGAATTGCTCCAGTGCCGCAGGAAATTCTGCCGGATGCATGTATTTTTGCTGATGTCCGTTTTTCTTCTGCTTTCTTTGTTTTGGCATTTTAAACTCCAGTGGATTTATGAGGGCTATAGTTGACTGCTCCTCAGATCTATGCAGGGTAAATCCAGACAGCTAGTTAGAGGATGAAGAATGCAACTTTAAGAAACATTACACGCAAGACGCGATATTCGGGGGTAAAAGTCCTGTGTTTGACCCATTCACCACCCCAACCAACCTCCTCGCGCAGATATTCGGGCCTTCACTTGCTACCATAGTCCCTTCTAATGCTACGTCATCTTCTCATTGGTTTTACATTGACATTGTTTTCTGTGGTGGCCACACAGACTTTTCACACATTCCGTGCCACCACCAGGTAATGCAGTGTTAAAAGTTTGTGATCATTTCACGTAATTCTGTGAGACCAGGCTAACTGTTTTTCACTATCCCTTGCTGCCGTTAAACAAATGTTTCTGTTGTGGGATTAATAAAGAGTTTGAATCATGAAGCTTGCATCTTGCTTCAAGCATAAACTCACCTTTTGAAGTGTTTTTGAAGCAGAGTTGTTGTGTTTATTAATGATTTACTATCAAAAACATTTGTCTGGTTAGCGACATCCTATTCTCAGTCATGTATAATAGCAATATTGTCTTGTGTCCTAATGGGGACACTCCTTTTTGGGGGTTATTACTGCTGTGCATTGAAAAAAGAAAGAAAAGAAAATTCCTTTACCATGGACCTGTACTTTCAGGTGTCACAGTGAGCACAGTGCTGGATCTACAGAAGAGAATCATTGGAGGTCAACCATGTGAGTGTCAGTACCATGTCAAACTGAGAGTTGCTGCCGGTAAATCTTCCAAATTGTGTGGTGGCTCTCTGATTAGTGACCGGGTGGATTTTAACGGCAGCTCACTGTTGGAAGCCAGGAAAGTAAGGATATTATCTTATATCTTAAAATACTGTAACAACAATGTATATGTATTAAAATTAACAGAAGATAATGTATTGTGAATTGTCAACTGTTTATTGACAGGAAACGTTCAACATTCTACTTCCTCTGTTAGAAACACACCAGCTTAGAGCTTAACAACTAAGCCTTATTTCGAAATAAATTACAAAAAAACTGTCAATGTACAGTAAATTGGTAATTTATACAAACTTAATGTGTACTTCAATGTAAAGTGCATCTGATCGGCCTTAATGGAGACCACTGATCAAACAATTTAAAGCCAATAACGATCAGTGACCGATCAATCGGAGCACCTTAATAAAAGAGATGAGAAACAGAGTGGAATGATTGGATGTGTTTCATTGTGTGATATTCATCTTTAACCTACAGTGTGTTTGCAGATGTGAGTGTGAATCCAGGGGGTCCAGCTCAAGAAATGCAAATCACAGCAGAACCTGTGATCTTTACAGACAAAGACAATAACAACAGGAGGAGGTCTCATGATATCATGCTGCTGCAGCTACCTAGCCCCTCTAACATTCCACCTATAGCTCTTCCTGACTGTAACCGTCGTCCAAAAATGTGAGTTGTGATTTGTTTTGCCTATAGTTCTTCGTTTTACAAGTTTTACAATGTTTAGGACCACACCCATCTTAAAACTTGGCCTTTCCTTTTTGATCTCAATAACACACCTGTAAAGTTTAGTGACATTTGGGGGCATTTGGGTCAGGGGTGCAAAGTAGGGGGCCAAGCCCCCTTCCCTGATTCCTTACCCCAAACGTTCAGGGCCATTTCACGGACCACACCCTTCTTAAAACTTGGCCTTCATTTTGATCACATCTACAGTTCACATCTGAAAAGTTTAATGACTGCATCTTCCACGATTGTGACACTATCTCTGTGATGCACGCACTTACACACACGCACACACACACACACACGGCAACGGCATTTAAACCTACATTGTGTTTTTTTTTCCTTAGGAGACGAAAGGTAACATCTCTAAACATAGAGTCGTGAAGGGTAGTGACACTAAGGGTGATCACGAAAGGTAGCACTAAAATTGACTAATTAGTGTGCAGGTAGTCTCAAGTGGGTTAGGGTTTTATCTGTCTTAATGTTTTTATTTTTAACTGTTTATACTTGTGTTTTATCTGTTTTTTGTTTGTTTTTAACTGATTTTGTGTAAAGCACTTTCAGCAACAATTGCCTTGTTGCTGAAATGTACTATACAAATAAAGCTGATTAAATAAAATGGATTAAAAAATGATTAAATAAAGCAAATTTCTAATTGGGTTTGGTCAACCTAAAACTACCAATTCGGTCAGTAGTTAAAACGCAATCGGTATGGGATTGGCTAGAAAGTAATATTCAGTTGGTTGTCATATAGAATTTCACCACTAGATGGGAGAAATACTTACACAATGTAGTTTTAAGTAAATATACAGTAAGTCAGACCCATCTGCCCTATTGGAGGATTTAACATTTATAACAATATGTATCAAATGCTTTTAATATAACCTAACCACTTGGTTCCTGTTGTTATTTTCTAGGTTTGAGATTGCAGGTCACGCAGCCACTACTGGAGGACCTAATAATGAAAGGAGTGAGATGATTTTAGATCATTCAATTAAGTTCATGATCTATTTGTCTTTTGTACTAAAATTGTATTTAATATATATTTTAGTTCTCGCAGTACTGATGCACAATATAAAAAACGGCCTCAGCCAATAAGCAGATGTATGTTTCTTCATAAGGTTAGTTGTATTAAGGAACGTTCAGATGTGTTTTGTAGTCAAATGTTTTTCCCTCTTTCTTTCTCTCTTTTCTCTGTAGAACCCGGTGAATCGCCTACTCTCCACTGTGCAGACATTGAGGTTGTCAACTGTGCAGACCTCAAAAATACACTGCAGAAAGATTTCCAAAAGGTTTACCAAGCCAAGGTGTATCAACACTGGTTCTGTGGCCAAACACCTAAAATGGATATATGTTATGTGGGTTGGCATGACCTTTGATATGTTCTCTCTTCTTCTGTCATTTACGTTTTGAGTTGTTTTACGATGCATATATTTCAATTAGGGCAACGATTATATTAAAAGCAAAATATATATTTTCTTTCACAGGGAGATTCTGGTGGAGGAGTGGTGTACAAAGACAAGATTTATGGCGTCATTTCTTTTCTGGGGGGACCCTCACCATGTGTGTAGGAAAGCAGCTGCATTCATGGACCTCTGCTATCCAGAATACGCCGCATGGATCACACAAAATATATCCTGAAAAAAGAGGTCTACAGATGTGTTGAACTGTAAACACTCTTTCAAAACAAAAGCTGAATGAAAACATTTTGTTTTGAGTTTTGTAAATTTACAACCCTCCTGTCTTTTGACCTTTTGAGTATCAATATCAGAAATGTGGGCTTCCATCAACCAAATTGCCCAAAATATAACATGGGCCTTTTATTCAGTTTCATAGCATTTGAAAACAATAAATGTTTTCAAAACATATTTTGACTAAACATCATCTGATCCTAAGTATTAGTCATATTATTTAGTAATTTCTACTTTTTTCAACCGAAAAATTAAATGTGATTTTATATTGGCATTTTTTTTATTGACCATGATATCCAAGAACAAGTGTAAAACTATAGTGGTAACAAGTTGGTATTAGTAGTTTAAATAATATTGGTAGTGGGGGGGGGGGGGAGTGTAAAATAAAAGGTACAAAAACAAGAAAAAAGTAGATTTTCAATTTTGACCCGGGAAGACAACACAAGGGTCAAACCCAGAAAATACTGTGATAGATCGGTTTAATATTTGGATATAAAGTGAACCTCTCCATCCTAGGACCAGTGCATCCCATCATTGGCATACCTTTACAATTCTGAATACAGTGTAAGATACTGTTGATTACCTTCAATGCATTGCATGACCTTTCCCCTCATTACATCTCTGAGCTCCTTGTTCCTCACTCCACTAGAAGCCTACTCAGATACTCGATCCCTGGTCTTTCATCCATTCCTCGCTCCTACTGTAAGACCAAAGTTGATCGGGCCTTTGCCATTTTAGCTCCAACCCTCTGGAATCTTCTATGGGGGGGGGCCCATAGAAAATGACTTTCTACAGGGCCCATAATTTTGTGCTACACCCCACACACACACACACACACACACACACACACACACACACACAAATAATGAGATATGTTCAACACCTGGCGGGGAGATAGTGGAACCTTTCCCCCATTCACACCATCAATCATTTGGTTACCACTGGAAATCAGTGAAAACAAATACATCAGATTATCATATAACCAGAGGTGGGTAGTAACGAGTTATATTTACTCCGTTACATTTACTTGAGTAAGTTTTTGAAAAAATTTTACTTCTAGGAGTAGTTTTATATCACTATACTTTTACTTGTACTTGAGTAGATTAGTGAAGAAGAAACTGTACTCTTACTCTGCTACATCAGGCTACAATGAGCTCCTTACTTTTCTTTTTACCTCTTTGGTCATTGTTTTTACCCCAGCGTACGGCTCATTTTAATGTTTTATTTTGACAGAGAGAGAGAGTCTTCCGCTGAGTCTTGTCTTTTAGGTTACATACAGTGTGTTTTGCACATGCAGTATCCATCCAAATTTTATGTGAAAAATCTCTCACTTAAGCTATTTTGTAATTAATAAATTATTTTTTATTTATTTTATTGATTGGATGAACTATAATTTGCCGAAAGATGATTATTTTGTATTTGTGTCTGTCTGGTTGATGCTTGTGTTAAGAAATAAATCAGACGTTACTCAACAGTTACTCACTACTTGAGTAGTTTTTTCATCAAGGACTTTTTTACTCTTACTCAAGTAATTATTTGGATGACTACTTTTACTTTTACTTGAGTCACATTATTCTGAAGTAACAGTACTTTTACTTGAATACAATTGTTGGCTACTCTACCCACCTCTGCATATAACTGCCCTGATGTTTTCCCCTCTAGGAAAGAAAAGTATGACTGATGATGCTTGATGATGATGCTTGTAGCAGATGGTAGGAGTAGCAGTGTGATATATCAGCGTTACCTTCGCCAGACCCTCCACGCTGAGCTCTTGTGTCTCAGCTGGGATCATGTAGATGATGCTGCTTGCAGCAAGCCGGAGAGACTGGAAAACCTGCAGTTTGAACCTCAAATCACGTGTCACAACGTACCGAAGGGACACAAGTCACGTCAACTATAACAAAATAACATTCTCTCTGTTTTACTTGATAAAATGTCTTTTATTTTGATATCACAACAAATAATACATTTGTTCATAACTTTTAAAATACAACCTTGTTCAGCTCACTGCTCATATGAAAACTACATCCCTGATCCTTTTTTATTATTGTTCATGACTCTCAAAACAACAGTTGTAAGACATTATGAATCAATATTATAGCAACACTATCTTTGCACGAACAAATATCATTTAAAGTTGCACAAAAGCACCTGGATGTATTTTTGGCCTCAAAACGGCAGTGAGAGGCAGTCTGGTCTGAAGGAATGTTGGTACATGGAAACATAATATAGTAGCTCTCTTGTGCTCATGGTCTTACATTATAGTCAACAGAGCAAATCTATAGTGTGAACTGGGGCAGTACAAAATCGTGCCTGGTACAGCGTCTATAATGCATTTTGAAAAAAAACTGTCTCAGAGTATGCAGCACGGAAAGGTTTGGTGCCATTTTATTATAACTACAAAAGCATTATTTGTTTTAACCAGTGGAAATCTAGTTGTAGTTTTCTATTAGAAACATAACAGAACTTTCAAAATGTCTTCTTTAACAAGGGCTCATCAATCTGAATCTCTTTCTCTGTTCTTTCTGGTCCTGCATGAATCTAAAATAATGAAGATCACATGAATTAGTAACAACTTCATAAACACGCACACAGGTTGAGATGATACCTCCCTGCTTTATTATAAAGACCAAAAATGATTATTTCCTACAACTAAGAAGTGACCCATTACTCCAGATGCAATTTTGTATAAGTAATTTCTCTGTCACATGATGTCAAATTGTTTCTGTACCTTGGGATATTAAAATCCCAGTGGATACTATCAATTCTTCAATGATTATCGCAAACTACAAAACAAAGGAGCTCAAAATGAATTAACCTTTTTTGGTTATATGTATCTCCGCGGAAACAGCCTTGGATCGTCGTCTTTCAAATGACTGCTGTATTTTCTAGCTGACTGCACTATGTGGCTGTCCTCCTCGTTGCAAATTGGAAATCTGCCCTGTAGGTTAGTAGTGAAATTACTTTAGAAGGATTGGACTTTGTGTATAATTATCTGTTTCTAATTATTTCTGTTTATGTCTAGTGTGTCTCTTTATGCCTTGCTTCTCTTTGGCTGGTTTTTCTTCTTTTTGCAAAGTGTGTGAAACCAACAGGTTGTTAAACCAAACAATGATATAGTTTGTTAAAGTCTACTCTTTAAAGGTGCTCTGAGCGATGTCACGCGTGTTTTAGGCTACAACATTTGTTGTCACATACAGTAAACGTCTCCTCACTATCTGATAGCTGTCTGTCCCCTGAACACAGTGTAAAAAAACATGGTCCCTGTAGACAGCCCAGGGTCTACTAACGGCAACAGAAATAAACTGGTGTTCCATTATAAAATAGTGTTCCAGCGTTCCAGCCGATAACCAACAAGAAGGATTTTGGGGTTGGGGTTCGGCGGTTAGTGTGCGGAAGCACGGAAGGGAGGGGGTTGGGGACGGGAATTCTTCCATCATCATTTTTATGTCCACTAGAGGGCTCCGTCAAACTAAATAAATGCAAATATGAGTTGTAATTGCTGTTTGTACAAATTTTAATTAGGGGAGGAGATACAGTCTCTGTGAAACTGTATGTTTGGTAAAGTAGAAGCCTTTGAATCATTCATTAGTGATCATTAGCCAACTCTTGCTGCGCCGTACGTGATCTAGATTCCCCAGAAGTTAAAGACTTATGATCCAGGAAAAGCTAACGCCTGAATGACTCATTGTGACCCCTTCTTCTGTCCCTCACTTATTTACTACATTTTACTAAATCATCACTCCTTTCTTCTCTCTCTTTCTTTGAGCACTCTCTCCTTCTGTGTTCAGGTCAGACTTACCATTTACAGCAAGGTGCAGCCCTTCTTCTTGACCTTAGTGGGCTGGGGGCAGAGCACGGCTCGGATGGCCTCATCAAACACCGTCTTCAGACCGCGCTGGGTCAAAGCCGAGCACTCCAGGTACTTCACTGAATCTGCATATACGACAAAGGACACACAGATCACATCAATGAAACAATACATAAAAGAAAGAATATGAAAGAAGTAGGCTGAAGAAAACAAGCTGCGATTGTAAGCCTGCACATTAAACCTGTAATGTATGTATCCACTATATGTTAACTGCACTTTTCAACAATTCCTCCAAACCATAGGAACACTTAAATTGTTTTTCAAAAAATATATGCACAACAATTCGTATGATATCTTACAAAGTTACAGCGACTGATCGCTGGTCACATGACGGTCGTTCACAGTCAAGTGTCGCAACCTTTACAGATAAATTTAGCCAATAAAAGGTTACTTTGAGCCAGGTAGAGGACACTGTGATGTTACGGTAATTTCAGCGCCCATTGGAGTTGAGTTTAGCCAACAAACGGTACTTGTCCTAACGACAGTTACGTTTAGGCACCAAAAAGACCAGTTAGGATTACAAAAAAGATTGTAGTTTGGGTTAAAAAAAAACTGGTACTCCTGTGGTGGCAGGAAATCCGACCCACAGAAGCGTCCCCATATCTTAACATAACGATCGCAGTTTTAAACACGTTGTAAAACAGTACAGCTTACAAGCTGTAGTTCCAATGAGACAACCTGTAGCGGGACCAAAGAGAGAAAAGTTACATAGTATTGCTTTAATAGGATTTCAATTTCTTCAAATCTTCATGCTACATCTAAGATGCTAAGAGATGTTTTTGCATATCTTTCCAAGCTGCAAAGAAGGTCATTCCCCTTATATGTGTTTATTTCATCATGTGTTTCATCTGATAACAATCCATATTTAATCTGCTTTTAACTCTGTTTTGGTCACCAACTCCTGAGAAAAACATAGGAGTGTATAGATGTTTTAAATGCGTTATTTAGTTTGTTTGGTCCCGGGCAGGTGTGTTTTGAAGAGAAACAGCTGCCTGCTACAACAGGACACAAGGTTAATGAGAGCCATGACCATAAACCAAAACAGTACAATTGTGGGAAGTTGAGCTGAAAATATTTGCTGGAAGATGCTAAAACGCTGTCACACTAGTGACTCATTGACTATAACATATGGATGCAATCCTTTGGTCCTTTGGTGTGATGGTTGTCATGGTATTTTTTCTCTTGAAGCTGATGTCATGGCAACAAGTGTTTTATGACTGAATAACATCACATAGGCTACTTTTGTCTGTCAGAAAGGCTGCTTGCTTTCACTTTCAGTAAACTCAGTATACCACCACAGTGAATGCAGTAATCACAGAACGCACATCGTAGGTTCACGATTATATTACATTTTATATTTGCATTTATCTATAACACAGAAGCATGGGTAATAGCACTTGTTGTTTCATTAACCAAGGAGGCTACAAATGTCTGTCATGCAAGTCCTTATAGAAAACCCCATGAGCAATACCCACCTATCTCTTTAGCCAGAGCCAGGCCCTGAGGGTAAGTGATTGGTGCTAGCTTCTTTTCCTTCAGCTTCTCAATGGTGTCCTTCTCGTCCCTCAGATCCAGCTTGGTGCCCACCAGGATGATAGGTGTGGAGGGGCAGTGATGGCGGACCTCAGGGTACCACTGGAGAGAAATAAAGTCAAACAAAATGAGAATCACAAACTGAAGGGATGTGTCAGAGATAAAGACAATTACTGGGGTGAAGGGGAGACAAGGAGGTTGAAGGGAGTCAAACTGGTTACTTAAACTGTCACAAAATAAGTGTTAACATGCAATTGACATGCTGTACTGAAGGTATGGACTCCACGTTTCAGCCCCAACTTGAAAATAATTTCAGAGCGTGATTGACATTTTCATTTTCAAGCCTGTCCTGGCTGCTACCACTCTCCTCTTTCACAATCTGAAGATTATTATGTTTGCTCTATCACTCACTCAGGCACCCACTATTCCCTTCTTTTCTTCATTCCTTTTTCCTCTGACATCTCATTGACTTCTCACCTTATCGCTCCATTTCTCTCTATAAACCTTTTCCTCTTGCTCACCACTATTTACCTTTGTTGGCCTCTCTCCATCCGATTTTATAAGTGATGCTATCTGCTGAAAGAAGTATTATGTAGATTATGTCTGCGCCTAAAATAATAGTTGTAGTTTTTGAGCTGCCTAGTGGGGCAGTCCTCTCTCAAGCCAGCCCGTTGACATGTGATGATTACTGCTGCTTCTTCGAGTCAATCCTTTTGACTTTAAATGTCTCAGCATGTATTGCTGAGCTTTATTTTCTTATGAAGTCTCATTGGATTACGTTTTAGACATATTAAATTCTATCTTGGTCACAGCCAATAGGGAACTTGTGTTGTCTTCCCGTCAACCATGGAGAAAAAAATCGCTTTTTTCCCACAATTTCCCACAAAGTTTTTTGATATTTTTAATGTTGACATTTTCTTATTTTGACTGCCCATTTTTTGTGACAAAGAAAAACTAAAAACCAACTGAAAACAGGTCAATTTGACCCAAGGACAACATGAGGGTTAAAAGTGACCAAATAATATTTGTATGCTTAGTCAAAATACCGTCAGTCTAACATGTTAAGCGTATACGGTACAAGGGCAAAATACATTTTAGTGCCATTATCTTACATGAAGATAAAGCAGTTTCTATTTTTGGCCAAATACAGCCTCTTTTCTGGGTGTAAAAGCAGAACTTAAACCCTCTGTGATACTGAAGTCTCATAAAATTCAGGTTTTTTTACCAAAACCCAGTTCTCCTTTTTTAATTTCCTCCATACCAACTGATCTAGCAGAAACCATGTTTATGGTACATCTCATGTCCCTTGTTACTATGGTGACTCTCATGGGATTAAAAATGAAGAGCATAGCGCAGGTGGAGGAAATCTAATCATTATTTCCTTTGTAAACACTCAAAAACAGAGAGAGCTCTGGTGTTGACAGCGAGGTGCACTAAAGCAATATATCTCACAATCCTACACAATCTGGTGTTCATATGTCGAGATTAAAAGGCTGAATGATTAACCCACAAGACCCTGAATAAAAATAAGCAGAAATAGAAGATGGATGAATGGATAGATGGAAATCTAAAATCTAGAGGTGAAACGGTTAGTTGTTTCATTGATTGATTCCATGTATACCATTTATCAAGCAAAAACACCAGACATTCTTTGATTCCAGTTTCTCCAATGTGAGGATGTGCTGCTTATGTGTTTATATAATTATTCTAATAGAATAATCATGCTTTTGTTTAAATAATTTGTATTATACAATAATGTGCTTACTATAATAATAAGCAACAGGCTCATGCCTCTAGGTCAACATCAGATATCTGTAACGCTCATGTCATCACAACGTTAAAATAAGGCAAAAGAAAGTTGCATTTTAAATAATTTTCCAAAAGCACCGACCTCAATAACTTTATAATCCACAGACCATAGCAACAAACATGTCCCAACCGTGTGCGTTACTATTTAGTGTCCCCTGGTTGTGAGCATCGTGAGAAGCTGCGAATGTGTTGTCAAATTAGTGACAATGTGTTGTCGATTATTTGTTTGTGTTGTGTCTATTTGCATGTGTTTTCCTAATTTGCAGCGTATTGATCTCCCTGGGCCTCCACACCTTTGGCATACTAAAGTCTTCACCATCGCTGTTCCTATACATTATCATCTGTTAGAGCCCAGAATCTAATTCTCTGTCTGACAAAACGTCAAAGAGTCACTTTTTAAATTCGCCCTGTGTCCCTGTCTGCAGAACCACAGGCAGCTTTAAACACAATGACTTTCTGTCTTTTCCTGCTCTATTCTTTCCTCCTTTCTTTCTGTATGCCAGTGCAGTTGAGAGCTAACGTTTCTGTAAATTATGCTGTTTTATCTACTACTTTTGGTTAATTGCTTTTTCTACCTTTTTTATTCATGCATACACATTCAATCCACGTCCCATCCATCTTATTCAGCAAGTGTGGCAGAAGAGGCAGCAACTAAATCATTGCTTGTTTCTACTAATATACAGTCTAACCATTAGTACTCCTTGATTTTATAAACTTATGTTGAATGTATTATTTGGACCTTTTTACATGCCATATATATTATATATTATATATTATTTAGTTGACATGTAAAAAGGTCCAAATAATGTACCACAGATATAAGACTCACCTTAGCTCTGACGTTCTCGTAGGATGCTGGGCTCACCAGGGAGAAACAGATCAGGAAAACATCCTAAAGAATAGAAAATGAGATGAGAGAGATATTCAATGATACATTTGACTACACTGGGATGTTATATCCTTTGCATGCTTTTGTGTAAATTTACCATGAAATATTTACATTATTGTATATTTGTATGTACTGATAACAGACTTATTTATTTTAAGGGTATTATAAACCTTAAAAGTTCAGGTTACTGTCATTTGACCAGAATTTTAACATCATCCACTTAGTCTGCTTTTCCAGAGCTTTCATCAACATCTAGTGTGGTTATCTTATGATACCAGGAAAATATCATTATTTTACTGCATATTAGACTGCATCTACCGACATTTTGCTGCATCGAAATGTAAAGAATGAAAAACAGAAATAGAGAAGACCTAACACAGCTGATTATCCTTCTCAATTTCATAGCATGTAAGCTGTAAAGGCGCAAATCTTTGGAACGAGTTTTTTCTCAGTGAACATGAACCCAGCCAGAGCAGCCTGCGCCCAAGAGGGACACTGAGTCATGTGGCTGTTCTCTTTTTGAAAGTAAATTTAATGGTTTTAAAATGTAAACGTGCAACATGTTGTTTAATGGTGGTTGAGTTTGACTAAGAAAATAATTTTAAAAGATGTGGTTAGTGAATGCAATCATCCTCAAATCAATGAAAATCCACTGTTGTGTCCACATTGGTCTATAGCCACGCCGTTCCACTTCCCGGGTTTGCTCTGCTGGTAACACAAATTCTGCCAGACTTCATTAATTTAGGCAGGATGTTCCTTTGTGTTGGCATTTTAAACTGTGGTGGATTTATGTGGACTGTGGTTAACTACTCTCACGACTAAAACATCTTTTGAGCTTACACATGTTCCACCAAAACAAGTTCCTTCCAGAGGCTATTTTGCACCAGCCAAGACAATTGTGACTGGTTTAAAGATATGCCAATAAACCAGAGCATGTTTTTCTTCTACCCCAGAATGCTGTGTGGACTAGCCAGACCCTCCTGTGCAACGCTGTGGAGGAAGGTCTGGCAATGTGAGACTAAGTCCACATAAACTGCTGCTTTTAAAGTCAACTAACAAAGCTTTTGACCAAATGAATAAAAACACCCACGTCAACAAGAAGTGCCATCACCCAACATTGCTTAGAGCACCTTTAAAGTACTGCTTTCATTCATTTTTTTTCATGATTTTAATATTTACCATGTAATACATATTTTCCTAACCTTGCCTCGAAAAAAGAAAAACATGTCACACAAAAAGACCCTTTATCATTTTGCTCTAGATAGTAAAATAAGTCTGGCCAAAGCAGAAACACATTTAGTTAGAATAGAACTTTTTAGCAGTCACTACTTATTTATTTCTTTACTAGTACAATGCAGCCAAATGTTTTGTAAAATTGTTGTTTCTTTGGATGGGTAAGGCTAAATTCTATCATTTCTGTCTCCCCTATGAGGAATTCTAAGATATAACGTAGTTGCGAGTAGACAAAGAGGACACGAAGGTTTAAAAAAAAATGCTTCAGAAGAGGAGATTATCTTCACTTAATTTTTACACACAGCCACACTGAGAAATACAGAGAGAGTGTGTGGGGATGATAGGGTTTATTAGCTTTGTAGGAACTCATTTGGCAATGTCTTGAATGTAACAGACGTTTATTAATATCAAAAAGTTACACACTGAAGCTTAAATTAACATGCTTATTTTTGACATGGCTTGAGAAAAAAGTAATTAATGTTTCTAATGAGTTTTAGTAATGACACACACCATTCAGGGATGAGAAAAAAAACCTGCTCTGGTTTATTAGCATTTCTTTACAGTACTCAATAGTCTTGTGTGTGTGTGTGTGTGTGTGTGTGTGTGTGTGTGTGTGTGTGTGTGTGTGTGTGTGTGTGTGTGTGTGTGTGTGTGTACCGTCTGTGGGTAGGACAGTGGGCGGAGCCTGTCGTAGTCTTCCTGTCCAGCTGTATCCCAGAGGCCCAGGTTGACCGGCTTGCTGTCCACCATCACATTTGCTGAGTAGTTGTCAAACCTGTGGGGAGCGCAGCAGTCAATAAACCAATCAATCAATCAATCAATCAATCAATCAATCAATCAGTCTTTCATTTAAGGGATTATTTGAACAATTAATTAGTTCGACCTAGAAATCCCATCCCAAGGTATGGCCATATAATTAAACACAAATTTTTTATTACAGAAACCATGGAAAAGGACAAGTTTATTTGGACAGATGAATTACAATCCTTAGACTGAAAGGAGTACACACACTTGATTTTAAATTGCTGTGTTGGTTTGCCATACAAAATGAATGATCTATTTGGCTTCTGTTGTTTAAACACATGGGTGTTTTAGGAAGTAACTGCTCCAGCGTTGTAGATTATAACGCTAAACTGTGCTGCCCCTGTGTGGTCACACTGAAACACTACAGTCTCATCCATCAACTTTGTAAATTACTTTCCTGAACTTCCCTTTGGACCATGTACCTGTGGTGGAAGAAGTATTCAGATCATGTACTTAAGTGGAAGTACTAATTCCACACTGTAAAAATACTCTGTTACAAGTAAATGTCCTGTATTGACAATGTTACTTAAGTAAAAGTATGTAAGTATTTAGTATGTACTAAAGTATTAAAAAGTAAAAGTACTCAATGCAGATAAACCCTCACATTTTAAAAACTGGAAATTATCAAAACAGTTCTGTCAATCAAGTGTTTAATCATCTAATCTTTTCAGCTGAACTTGTAGGCTTTTATACTGGGTATGTTGGGTAGTGGAATTTATAATAAGACATTGTATTTTAGAAACTACGGTACATGTATTTTGTGTGTAACAATCTTAATTTGTAAAGTAGCTGTCAGATTAACATAGGGGAGTAAAAAGTACAATATTTCTCTCTGAAATGTAGCGGAGTAGAAGTAGAAAGTGTCATGAAGTGGCCGGGTTAGCTCAGTTGGAAGAGCAGGTTTGACCCTGACATGCAGCCCTTTGCTGCATGTCATTCCCCTTCTCTCTTCCCTTTCATGTATTCCTCTGTCCTGGCCTAAAGGCCTAAAATGTGTCATAAAAAGAAATGACTTAAGTAGAGTACTTGGAAACATTCCACCACTGGTATGTACACATGGTGCTGCTACACACACTGTAGGACAACATACACTCATTGACATCAATGAGAGGGGAGGTAGGTACATTTTTTAATGACTAAAGAGTTGATTTGCAAAAACAGATAAAAGCCATTCTTAAAACAAAGAAACCAACATCAGTTTGATTGAAGATTTGTGAAAACAAATAAAAACGGAGGTAATCTGATTTTGCAAATTAATCTAACTTGACTTGGATCGTCTAATTGATCATTTTGTTGGGCAACTTTGATAGACACTGGCAACTAACTCTGTTTTTAGCAACATCCTGGTTTCACCTTGTATTCACGGTCATCTCACCCCATCAGTTAGTAAATCACAGCCGCTAGAGACTTTTAACAAAGTGGAGGAGATACATGTATATCGCCCATGTTCTTGCCTCTCTTCACAGGTTGCAAGTCAGTTTTAGAGTTGAGTTGTTTTACTTTGAAAACCCTTCATGGACCTAAATCCTGTCTAAAGACTAAAAAGGACATTTAAATTGCTTCTTTCTTTACAAAAAAAATGTTCTGTTTTCCTATTCCTAAAATATCTTAATTGTTAATGTCATTCTCTTTTAACTCATTGTATATTTTTTTTACATTTATTGCAGGATTTTACTTTTAATAGATAGTGTGTATAACACCTTGTAACTATGTTTTGAAAGGTGCTTTATTGGTGAAGATGATTATTTATATTATTATATAATGTGATGGGGAGTAAACATAAAATCAGTGGCTTGCTCACAAGCACTGCAACATTATTGTAATTGTTGAACTAGAGAATGGTTTATAATAAACTTTTTTCTTCTCTATTTAACTGTCAGCTTTTTTCTTTTAGAAAAGAAGTGTGCTTCCTAACATGCAGGTTGCTGCCAGCCAAAACCTGTGATTGTTAGACAGATGAATGAAACGTGTACGTGTGTGTGTGTGTGTGTGTGTGTGTGTGTATATTTTTACTGTATATGTGTGCCATATATGTCCCATGTGTGTCATTGCATGCACACTGTTGCATACTACAGTTTTGCAGAAATGTGAAACATGTTAGTTACTCGTACATGTAATTTACTTTGTAATTTACCGTGAGAAAGAGAGCATGTGTGTTGGTGTGCCTCATACTCACACTGTAGGAATGTACTCCCCGGGGAAGGCATTGGTTGTGTAGCTGATGAGAAGACATGTTTTACCCACCGCTCTAAATCATACAAGTAAAAACACATGCAGTGAGACATTATAAACAGACAATATCAATACTTCATTCAGGCTAAAAGAGACAGTAAACATAAGCTATAGTACAGTATACAGTACATACAATAAAAAATAAAAAATGTCATACTCTTATGGAAGACAGGATGGGAGAGTAGAAATATTTTAATTGTATTTGTTGTATTTTGAGATATTCCTTGAGCTGTTTCTTTATCACCCACAATGTGTTTTTTTGTCTAGCAGTTGAGAAGCTGTTGTGCATTGCATGCTTGATCCAAACTTGGTTAGATTTAGTGTGTAGAATGGATTTAGGACAACACTATAGAAAAGCAGAGGAAAGAGAGGATGAGAGATGAGCTGGCAGACTGATCTCAGAGCAATAATCACACATGTATAGTATCAGAAGCCTCACATGTTTACAAGTGTATTCTATTAGTTTTAATACCACATTTTATAATTGAGATTGGAACATTTGAGCCAGTAACATGTTCATTACAGGAGCGCAGTGATGTCTGGCTGCATGCAGGGGATGATCAAACAAGTATCAACTAGTCCTGTTCGTATTTTGCTCCAGAGCATTAACACCAGCACTCGTGGCCTGTCTTCACCAACGCACTGACACACAGAGCAGATCAGATTCTGCATGAATGTGATTGGAAAGTTATGACAAGTTGCTTCAGCCTTTAATGAAAACCAGGTGTGTTTTTTATATATGTCAGGCTGCACACCTCTGGAGCAACTACAGGTTAAGTGTCTTGCCCATGGTCACATCGGTTAATGTTTCGCAGTGGGAATTAAATCCATCACCACCCATACATAATGTATACGTAATGAAGTGTTGATATTGCTTCCACTTCCATTACTTTCTGAAAGTGCACAGTCTTACGGTAGTAAAGGTATTTTTTTATGTAAAAAATAAGTGTATTATTATTATAGTGGAGGCAGAAATGGTAGTTGTAAGAGTATAGTTGTAGGTAGTGTGGTCTAAAATCAAAATGCTGCAGTCCATTCAGAGTCACGGCTATTATTGATGCATGATTCAGGCATTGGTGTCAGTGTGTGAGTCGAGCAAAGAGTCAACATTTTTTCCAATGTTGAAGCTTTTATATATTTTTTATGTAAAATATGTGCCACAGACAACGTTGATTCCAGTACCAAGTTTTTTTTTTTTTTGTGGAACAACATTACAGTTTTTTTCGATTGCTAAACCACTGTGGGCACTACTGGAGTCACGTGCAAAACCCTAACTACAGTCTGCACAGCAGCAGTTCACATGGACCAAATCTAGTTCGATTTTCATAGCTCGAACACAGTTTTCAAAACTCTACAAAGTTATCCCATGGCTTTAACCACAACCTGCACAACACTGTGGATTTACAGCACTTTGTTCAGATAATAACAACACACTGCTGTCCAAACTGTTGACCACACATTCAAAAAAGAATAGATTTCAGTCTGATTGCAATTTTAGCTGAATGCCTAAGCAGGTGTCTTGTTTTAGACCAGTTAGTGAACATACAGTATATGATGTTTATATAGAGAAAGCTCAGAAAGCCTTTTTTGCATACAAACACCAAATGAGAATGACACAATTATACACTGTACCTTTTGAGAAAAACAGGTAAAAGAGCAAAGATACCAATATATCCAGGTCAGCTGTCTGAGGTTATATACACAACTATAAAACAAATCTGAAAAACATTACCATTACTATAGTAAAACTGCGTTCTCACTGTCAAAAAGTAATGGAGGTGAAAGCATTGAAAACACCACATTCATGTGTATTTAGAGATGATGCAGACATCCAATGTGATGAAGAAAACTTGTCGCATTATGCTGGAGAGAGGAAGGATTAGTCACACTATTCTATATAACTGTTTTGTTCCTTTTAGTTTTTGCGCCAAAATACTATATTGATGCAAACAGCTGATTTTCATTCCTTCTTCTTTACCTTATGTGAAAATTGTTATATTATGAAATCTAAATCTTTTCTTTAAATAAACTATTGAGTAGTATGAAGTTACTCAATTGTTCAAAATGTTAAGATGAAAGGTTAGTATTTTCTGTATTGGTGTTTGACGCTAGTGTTTTTACTCTTAGTGTGTTCAGACTGACACAGTGTGTTATGGCAGTGAGGATTGTGTATAGTGTTTGGCTGCCCTGAGCCTGTTTTGAGACGTGTGTTAAGAGTTGTGTTGCTTGGAATGAGTTTTGCAGGAGATGTGAACTGTTTAGCTCAGGTGGCTGTTGGTAGTGCAGAGCGTAGTTAGAGTTTTGCTAATGTAGCCCCAGTTGTGCCCACTGTTGTTTAGCAATCGAAAAACAAAAAACAGTAAAAAGTCCCTCTTACTTAGAAAAACTGTGGGGGCCGTTTTCAGTATTTATCATATCTCCTCTGGGACATTGTACTGTATTTGAAAGTTTTTCAAGTCATTGCCAAAATAAAACATAAAAAAGATTGCCTTTTGGAAGTCACTCCATAGAGCACTATATATTTATTTTACTGCATTTTAGTTGTGTGTAAAATTTATTTTTCTACATTTTTCCCTCATAATACCACAATAGTGTAAAAAATAAATAAAAGTGGTGTGTCCTTGGCAGAATTGGCAGAAGTATTACTGTTACTAGGATATTTTGATCAGGACTAATACAACATTCTGCATGGCTAGATACCACTGGACATGAGCTGAGAAAATAGTCCTACATCTTTCTATGATTTGAACCCTTAAAAGAGAAGTCGACAAAGAAACTTTTCAAATAAGGGCACATCAAAGGTGGCTACTTAAAAAAAAAAAAAAAGACAAAATACACTACAAATTCATCCATGCTCTACAAAATGGCAAAGTGGCATGTTAAAGAAAAGGCCAGCCCAGGAACAAGATGAGTCAGTAGTGGTGTGAGCACCCAGCTGTCAACTAAGAAAAGCTTATTGTGTGTGTGTGTTTGTGTGTGAAACCTTCCATCTTAGTGAGGACTAGTGTATAGTTTCAGACATTAAGTTTGATTGGTTGTCAATTCTCCAAAAGGCTGTTTGGGGATTTAGACTTTATGTCTAATTTTTTTATGGTTAAGGTTTTGGTGAAATGTGAAGGTTAGGGTTAGGCATGCACAATGTTTAAGATTAGGATTATAGGTTAAGTAGTGTGTTATGTCAGCAAAGGCTTTCAGAAGTATAGAAGCGCAAGCTTGTGTATGGTTTGTGGTTGTGCATGAGTCAAATAGGAACTGATCCGTTTCGGATGCATCAGTTACTACTGAAAACAGGAACCAGCCAAACTCAGCTATCAAGAAGAGAAAAAATACATCAGCCTCTGATCTGTCACGGGCTCTTTCTTTTTAATCTTGTTTTCCATCAACGTTTCTGTCCCCTGCTGACACCATGCTACATTAACTGGTTTTAGCTTGGCAAACTCGTCAAAGGAGATTCATCCTTAGTCTGTCCCTGCTTCTGGCTTTACTTCACTCTAATTTACTTTTCCCATACCTAACTTTTATTTCATCCACTGTATCTTTCTATCTTTTTCTCCTTGTAAATGTCAGCATGTTGGTTTGAATCTCATAAAAAAACACAAGACACTTTCTATCATTTGCACAGTAAATAGTTAAATAGCTTCAACTAGGCCTACATTGAAGCATACATGTGTTGGTTAACTATCACCAGTTTGTTTCCAAGGTTGAAGAAATTGAAAGAAATAGGGTGCAGTAGAGTAAAGCTGTAATGTGTGCAGGGGGAAAATTGGCTTAGTTTTTATTTGTTGAGTTTTGAACATGTAGATCTTTTGTTCGTGCCCTTAAACTTTAAGGGCACGAAACTACTTAATTTCTATCTACTTAAGTCTTAAGTAGATAGAAATCTGTGAACAGTGGAATTCATCAATGTGTCATAATGAAACAAGTGGTGCTGGAGGCTGGGAGACATACAGTGACTACTACATGCCAGTTGGTAAGCTACTTTAGCTGGTGAGCTAAGCGTTACCAAGCTAGCCAGTCGGGAACAAGCTAGTCAGCCAAAATTAGTATATGTAAGTAAGTAAGATGTAAGTAAGTAAGAAAAGCTTATGTAGTTATATAGTATAGTATACATTATATAAGTGCTCTCAAAATGATTTCTATTTCCTTGGAACTGCATTGTTTACTTTATTAAGGATTTTATAGGCCTATCAAGTGGTCAGTATGTGTATGTGGACATCAATATGTGTACAGGCCACCCATCAGGCAAACTCTATGAAGGCAATATATCAGCAGTATGTTAGCTTGTACGTAGGCTACACAGTGAGTCTATATCCTTGACGTTACACTCCCGGGATTGCTCCGCTGCTGCAGGAAATTCTACCAAATGCATGTGTTTTCCGTTTCCTTCCACTTTCTATGTGTTTGAATTTTAAATTCGGTGGATTAATAAGAACTATGTTTGTACTGCTCCTTATATCTCTGCAGGGTAAATCTAATCTGATTTTTTTTCTTGCACGACTATTTTGCAGCGGCTCTGTGCGGAGCTTAGCATGACGATTCTGATTGGTTTAAAGAAATGCCATTAAACTACAGCACTTTTTCCTCCTGTCCCTGAATGCTCTGTGGTGGAGCCAGAACGTCCTTCAGCGCTTTGGAGGAGGGTCTGGCAAAGCGAGACTACTCACTGAGAGACAGCAGACTTCCCTACAACCTGAGACCAACTTCCTCTTCATTCTCTCTGTTAACAGAAACTTTAAATTCCATTTTAAAATCTGGTTTATAGTCACAGGCATTTGGTCACACATCATCTGATTTTCTTAAAGACGGTACTATCTCCACAATGTCTACATGGACAAGGTTAATCTTCTATGAAGCTAGTGGAACTCAAACTACTGCAAAGTACAGGATGTTTGCAGTGGCTCCCACATAATGCTACATTAGCTGTACCAGAGTCAAGAAATAAACAGCCATTGCAGAAATTGAAATAGAAACCACCTGCTTCAACTGACTGCTTCTCAGCTCTATATATGTATGTCATAGCTCATACACTTAATGAACACAGTAAACACAATCTTATTAGAAGCCAAGATGCAGCGCAGTCTATTTGGACACCGACACACCATCTCTGGTTTTTTGGCTCTGCTGAACCCTGCTACGTCCAGCTATGCCCTGCTGTGCCACGCTACATACTGTAATGCCCTGCAGCGCCCTGCTATAACATGAACTACTACCATTTTTTAATCACTGTTCCATTATCCTTACTGTGACTGTTATTGCCACTGTTCATCACAGCCACAACCGCACCGTCAGACACCACCCACCAAGAGCCTGGGTCTGGCCGAGGTTACATCCTAAAAGGGAGATTTCCTCGGCACTGTCACACTAGCTCTTGGGGGAATTACTAGAATTGTTGGGACTTTATAAATTATAGAGTGTAGTCTATTGATCATGGGGTGGCTGGGGCTCGGAGGTAGATTGGTTGCCCCTCAACCCAAAGGTTGGTGGATTGATCCCAGACTCCTTTGGCCACATGTCAAAGTGTCCCTGAGACAAGACATTGAACCCCAAGTTGCTCCCCCGGACACTGTATGTATAGCTGTCCACTCGTCCTAATACTTGGGATGGGTTAAAAAATGCAGTAATAAAATTTCACTACATTCTACTGTGTGTATGTGTCAATTAAGAAAAAAATTTGATCTTTTTGTTTGGTTTTGATTTTTGGGGTCAAAATGATGTGTTAATATTAGGGCAGCTTTGTTGTCATTGACAAGCACTTGATCATGGTTAGTGCATTATTGTGGTTATGGTTAAAAAGATACTAGTTGACAGAAACCAGTTGACTGTTGGAAGTTAACTGGAAATAAACAGCTGTCTCCCATGTTAAAGTCCCACATTTTGTGGACTGATCCACCCAACTTCCCACTCTATAACAATGTCAACGTAAACCAAAATAATACAGAATGTCTCACTTCCCAAGTATTTACAGACATCAGTCTCTCTTCTTTTCCAGACTTCAATTTTAAATCACGGAGTCTCATTCAACACACACCAGGAAGCTCAACATACACAAGGAAATGGAGCTATGTTAGCTGCATGCTACCTGTAAATGTTAATGTTCTGTAACCTTTTCCTGATCTCAACAGCTGCAGTACTTCCGCTGTACAATTTCCGCCATCATGACAACTGGCCTATTTGCCCCACCTTTAAAGATAAGTATAGAAGGTTTTCTGATGTGGTAGTCAACATGTTCCAAGAGTACAATTCAGTCTGAAGCCCTAACAAATTTAGCAGGTTTTCTAAGAGAAAGAATACAATATATGGTCAACGTAATTTTTTTTTTTTTTAAATAACTCTTTTCTTGTTTACTTTTTTCATTTCTGTGTCTTACTGTCTTACTTTGAGCCACTCTTTTGGGGCATTTCTTGGATTTGCATCTAGAGTGAGGAGTCTGTGCTCTGAGCGTGCTGCATTACAGCGTGTTCTTACATGTTGTAGCCTGCACCATCCAGCACCCTCAGTGTGAATCAGCGCTGTCAAACACACGCCTAAAGATCTACACATAACACAGGACAGGCTGTGTTCTTCAACAAGTTTAAAAGAACAGTACCCTTAAGGGTTTTTTTTGTTTAAGTAAACACTATATCACACACCCTCATCACTCCGGAAGTTGCCAAAACTGTTAGTCGAGGCTGTTGAGGCCATATGAACATCTTGTACATTACCATTAAATAACCCTAAATTCTTAGCCTAGGGCTAAACGTCCCCACCATGCATCAGCTGGGTTAACACCTCTTGTTTCAAGACACAAAGGCAGCTTAAGTTCAAACAATGTAAATGTATTGTAAAGTAAAGTAAAATAATGGCGTACCCATCTCCCACGACCACACATTTGATAGCTTGCATCCTGTTCCGCTGAGCTTCGTCTGTGCTCTTCACTGTGACAGAAACAGAGAAGAAGGTTCAGAGACGCAGCTCAGTATGCAACTACAGGAAATTGTTACACACCTCCCTCATTCCCCTCCCTTTGCTGCCTCTTTTTCTTTCTCGGTCTCTGCTTTCTTCATTTTTTGCACCAATCTCTTCTTCCTGTTTTGTTGTGTTTTCCCCCTGAACAACAGAACCTGTGCAACCATTGTGTAACTGTTATAAAATATAGTAATAATGTGTTGAATGACTTAGAAAAAGACAAGATTGCAATAAGTGAGAAGTGTGAATTGGCGATTAAGTGTT
This sequence comes from Etheostoma perlongum, assembly GCA_026937815.1. NCBI lineage: Eukaryota > Metazoa > Chordata > Actinopteri > Perciformes > Percidae > Etheostoma > Etheostoma perlongum. Next base: position 28,901,038 of record CM049372.1, read on the forward strand.
TTTGAAACAAGGAAGCTGCAGTAACAATAGCACTGGGCTTTATTTTAAAACTTCCTCTTATGTTGCAATCAATCATGCACACACGCACAGGAGGGATGGGCTTTTATTGTACAGTGAAGTGACAGTAGAGCGAGAGCCAATCCTCTTTCTTTTTTTTCTTCCCGCCAGGCCGCAGGAGTAAGGGAACGGAGGAGGCTTTGCCAGTCCTTCTGCAACCTGCATGGATGCATGCACTCACCACAATCCAGTCAGAACAGCAAAGATATATAGAGCACAGATCGTACAAACAAAACCACTTTTCCTCAACAAAAGGAACTTAAAAAGTAAGAAAGGTTCCTCTGTTTTCTTACCTTAGTTTTTAAATTCTTCATATTTTGCCACATTGATCTTCCAGTATACGGAAATGAAATATTTAATAAGCTTGACCAATATTTCCATCTCTACACCATTATTGAGACGTATGCAAAAACAAATTATACAAAATGTATAAATAAAACTTATTTTCCAACCACATGTTCCCATTATGTGTTATAGGTATGTTTATTTGAAGTACATTTAGTAGATAGTGTAAATGATGGCAAGGACCCAAGGACGACTTATTGCTTGTGGTCATTACTAATATTCGTTGTGAGCATATATATGAAGTAATGTACACATTGGATTGTTCAACGATAAGAAATATTAATAATATGTTCATGTGAAAATCTCTAGTGTAGAGGCCATGTAGTGGTGTAGAGAGCAAAGTTTTTTTGAAACAAAGGAACACAACAGCAGTGGGCTGTATTTTAAAACTTCCTCTTCTGTTGCAATCATGCATGCACACACGCAAGCACACGCACACAAACACACACACACACATTAATGGTAGATTGTATTAAGTTGGTTAAGAAAATGGAAAATGAGTCACAGTTATACACAAAAACCTCTCCACTCACTCATGATCCACTGGGAATAGCAATACTTATGATAACACTTTGTTACCACTAGATGGCCCTTCAGCATCATTTGTTCATGTTTATCATGTTGAAAACTGAGCATTTACAGCAGAACAGCTAATTAAGAGCTTATTAGACCAATTCACATTTGCACCTTACTTTAATCTTTCTGAAAAATATCCTATCCTCTTGATTAAGATGACTTTACATATGCTTCCTGAATCCTTCTGTATTATGTAAATGTTACCTTAATAACTTGGATGTTGTGTCCTCGATGTATTGTAAGATTTCTAAAGTTCATTTTAATAAGGTTGTCTATATATTATAGGTTTTTAGCAGATGTTCTACTTTAATATCAATAACCATGGGATAAACAGAAGTTTACAGTCACACTTGAACAGGATACTGCGTGCAAAACGGCACACTCAACCACTTGTTCTGTTTTAAAGAAAGGTGCTAAGGCAGCCTGAGTTAGGAAGGAGAAGGAAGACGATCTTATCTTCAAATTAAAAGTGTTTAATTTACAGTTGATATAGAATAAATTGAAACAAAACTAATCTTTTATAGAACCAAATGACCAAGATATTTTCTGTCACAGCTCTCATGTCAGGGCTTTAACGCTTACATCACCATGTGATGATATTCTTGGCTTTCAAAACTCACTTCCTGGCCTGGACTGAGTTGTGCAAACAAGGTTCTCCACCCAAATGTCATCGCACTCTCTGTCACATCCACTCATGAAATCTTGGTACTGCAAATGTTATATGCAAGCCACAAAAGCAAATTTCAAAGCTGTGTTGTTTTTTTGTTTTTTTTTAAATGGTGGATTGCTGCTTTTTCCTTTTCTAATAGTCTCTGTTGGACCTACAGTTTAATTTCAAATATTATTGTCAGTCCCAGATAATACAGGTTTTGTCCATGTTCTAGAGGTCTTACACCCCCATGTTTTTTTTTGCCACCGTGACATGGACTGAGCCTTTGTACATGCTAACATGCACATGCTCTACCAGATGAGTTATCCAGACGCCCCTTGTTTTTAAAATGGTCCTACTTGATTGCTTCTCTTCATGAACTAATCCACTGAGTAAGCATTTTATTTTGAAGGGCGTTCTGCTTTCCATTTTTTCTGTCTGACATTGAGATGGATGGGTAAGAGGTGGGGTTAAAAGAGAACATCTACTTCATTGAAGTGTTACTGCATTATATGCTGGGGTAGACTGCATATCTTGATATCTCAACTTGACTGCGTTGCCACTTTTAGTTTTTTCTCTTGGATATAAATGACTGATTGCCAAATGGGTAAGATCGGATTTGCTCTCTTTCTCTCTTTTTATTGCTGGTTCTCATATTTTGTATTTCATTTTAGACATCCACAAAGACTTTAAAACATGTATTGAAATTGCGTTTTCAATTTGTGGTCTAAAAAATTTGTTATTTCATATTTTAAGTTGAGGCATAAGGCAGTGTTTCATGACATTATCAACTTTGCTATGCTATTTAGCTGATTAAATTGTCTTTTAATCTATTCCTACATATGATCACTGATTATGTATTTAACTATCCTTTCAATGTTAGATAGATAGATGGATAGATGGATAGATAGATAGATACATAGATACATAGATAGATAGACAGATGTAAAAATCGAATCTGTGATGATTAAAGACAAGAGCAGAGTAAAACTGTTATAGTTTAGCTTTTAGATTAAAAAAAACTGCTGTGATGTAGAAACAAATTTAAATGAATTTAGATCTTTCTGGTGTGAAACTGTGCAACCATTTTTTTTAATACTTAGATTATTGGAGCACTGTTCTTAGTACACTGTTTACCACAATCTGCACCGTGTGGGGAAACGATGCACAGGGTGAACAGTGTGGGTCTCACTCTCAGCTGAAATAGGGAAGAGGCTGTCATACTCGGAACTCACAGGACTGCACAGCACTAATAATAATGTCAAAAATGAAGTCGGTATCTTTAGTTAGATATCTAAACAATCCAACATTAAACTTGCTGTGTCAAGCTATGTCCACGGTTAGTTTTTGGATAAAAGCCCAACACTTAAACATGTAAATGAAGAGTTGAAAACGTGCTTGTCAGAGTTGTTGCACAAGATATGTAAAGGAAGGGTGGGGATATGGAAGTCCTGTGGTCAGTGAACAGCTCACAGATCTCTACAGGAAGTGATATTACCATTTTGTTCACTTTATATTTTAAAAGGATTGTTTTTCACAGAGGATGCAATCTTTTATATCCATGTTGATGTCTCTGACTGTGTGAAACAAATGCTACTCTCCCCTATCTGCCCTGCTGAGGGAGGCGCCACAGAGTTCATATACCGTCAGGTCTATTTCACTGGTGGCGTACCAAAATAACATAAGCTGCGTTTATCTGTGAAATTTTCTTTGCTAATGAGAGACATTTATAATGCTTCTGTTTTTGTCTTAGGGAACCGCTCTCTGCATGCGGACATTCAAATCAGCCCTCTAACTTTGCCTAAAGCTTTTTTCATACAGGCAAAAGCTGCAGCTGATTATCCTTGTATGAAATTAGTGAGATGCAAGTTATAATAATGGAACTGGCTACCTTGCAAAATGTCTCATAACTCATCTGTTCCAGTAGGAACAATTGCAGTGACAGCCAACCCAACCACATATGACATTCTTGTATTTATGGTTTTTAAGTCAATTAAGATACAACATGGTTAATGTATATCACATTTGAAAATAATCTGTGCATTAGAAGGGACACATACTTTTGCAAAAATACAAACAAGCTTTGCAGATGCAGAGTTTCCAGAGATAAGTAGTATCACCATGTTCAGCATACATTAAGAGACATATTGTACAGTATACATCAATGTTCTTTAAATTCAGAATCCAAATTCAAAGAACAAAGTCAGCAAATCTCATACGAAAGATGATGATCTCAACAACAATAGGATGAATTGGGGTGCCCGGGGGTGAATCCTCATGTTTTTTGTGATCCCTTGCTTTTTTCTCTTCTCTCTTCTCTTTTGAAATATTGCAACACCTACTTGACATATTGGCAGCATTTGGTACAGATAACCATGGTGGCGTATAGATGTATCCTATTAACTTTGGTTAAGCCCTCCTGTACAACCATGAGGCATACATTTATGGTTTGGAGTGAAATGTCTCAACCACTACTAGATGGATTGTCATTGAAACTTATTATGTCACCCTCACAATGAATTGTAAAAACGTGATCCCTTAACTTTTCATCGAGTGCCATCATCAGGTCAACATTTTAAACCTACTCATATTCCTATCACCTTCAGATGTACTTTGTATTTACTGCTATTAGCTAATGGTAGCATGCTAACATACTCAACTAACATGGTCAAAATGGCAAACATTAGCACTAGCCATTGCATATCACTCAAAGCATCACTGTACAGCCTCACAGTGCCGATAAATTTGAATTTTTGAAATTGAATTTGTTCCTTTTGCACAATAAACACAAGAAAAGAAAATAATACAAAACAAATAATGTGCAGGTGAGATTAAGAAAACCCCTTATAGAAGGATTCTCACCTCAATAATGAGCAATTACAATCACAAGAGTCTTAAACAAACAACAACAAATTGAACACAAGTCAATTTGAATAAAGAAAGAGCATAAGGTTGGCTACATAAACAACAAAGGCATTAAATTAAAAGAATGTACATTAAAGGAGGCTGTGTGGTTTTCTGTGTGTATGTGTGAGTAGTTAGACTCACACATACACAGAAGGTGTGGCTGCAGACTCTATACTTACTTTAATCATAGGTTACCTGGATCATTGAACCCAGCAATGTAATGGGTTGAATGTGTGAAAGGGACACTATATACACAACGCTATACCAATAATCAGGCAGAGAGAACTCTGGTACACCAGATGATGCAATAACCACATTGGATTGATGATATAGTACCTGGGAAGTGTAATTTGTCACTCACCTAAGGCTCTTGATGGACACATTATGTGTGACATAACAACCTGAAAGTATAGTTTTGTAAGCAACCACAACTCCTAAATAAAAACCATTTCTTTCATGATTCATACATCCTTTCTCTATGTCACTGAGCAACTCTTATGTGGGAGTGGGGTGAGATGGTGGTTGGCAAAGAGGACCTATGACAAAGAGTTCAACCACAGAGCCTGTTAGCTGTGTTTGAATATATATCCATGTATTTGCATGCCTCTTTGCCTTGTGTTTTTCACGAAATGTATTCATGGGTATATTTTGCGGCTGCAGAGAAAAACCACACCACCTGTCTCTCACGTCTTCCAGAGAAACCTCTCTTCCTCATGCTGTGGCTATCTTTGAATGCTTGTACAATATGCAGATATTGTGTGTAGATTTATAATAAAATCAAATGACAGATCTCGTGTGTTTCCACAATTCCGGGAAGCCTACAATAGATGATTCAGCCATCAAAGTTCATGACATCGTTATTTTACGTGACTATCATAATCTGCATTCCTGAGAATGTGTTTGATGTTTTTGTCCCAATTTCTGTACAGTTTCCTCAGATTTTACAGCAGATGAAAACATGGAGCTTGAAAGCATTAGGACGTATAAGGAAGTCCTTCTGGATGATATCCAGGTACGTACACGCACATATTGTAACCCTAAAATTGAGTTTCTCAAATTGGGATATGCGTAGCCCTAGGGGGACTTTGGAGTACTTCAGTGGGTGTCAGTCATGCATCATACAAAGACTTAAACACTAAAATAATGCATGCATCTACTGATTGTAAACATTTGAAATGTAGCATTTAAGGGATTTCAGTTCATATATTGTTTTTAGTAGCTCAGACACTGACTTTACACAGCTAGGCCCTTTTTTCTGCTGGTAGTCAAATATATTAACATGTTGGACAAAAAATGCTGTCTAAAGCTTTAGTGCATAACTTTTTGATATTAATGAACGTCCGTTACATTCAAGCCATTGCCAAATTAGTTGCTACAAAGCTAATTAGGCTAGCAGCTCCACACAACTCTCTGTATTTCTCAGTATGGCTATGTTCAGAAGATTGTGTTGTCTGGTGACTTTACCACACAGAAGCTCAAGTGAAGATAATAACCTCTTCTGAATAGTCCATTATGTTGTTTTAATCCTCCGTGTCCTCCTTGGCTTCTAGCAAATGCCGGTCGATGCGCAATCACGGAAGACTTGTATCACAGTTTTGTTGTCATTACTTTGGATTCATCATGGGGGTGGCAGAAACTATGCAACATAGCTTTAATTTTAAATTTGATGGGGAAAATGACTCCTACTCTTATAATTGATGAAACCAATATTAAAGTTGTATTCTTTCATTCTGTCCAGAAGTTAAAGATGGAGATAGACAACGTCATGGCAGATATACTCAGCTTTGAGTCTTCAGAGGAAAAGTGAGTTTTGCTGTGGGAATATCCCCACACCCACCTTACAAACCAGTTGTTCTTTTTATAGAATTCTTTTTACAACTCCCACCTAATGCTCCTATTTCCTCAAAGAGGACTTTTAAAAGAAATAAGTAAATTAAATCCAATTTTTTAAATAGTATTTGTGGTATTGTTTCAAACAGAATGGGTGCTTTCAGGAAACAATAGTGTTATCATGTAGCAAAGGGAATGTAACTAAAAACTCCCTCCAATAAAGTAAATCTCACATTTTTAAAAAATTCCACCTTTCTGCCTGTCATATAAAATCAAACCGCCTTTTTCTTGAAACCTGGTAGTCCATTAGTTTACTGTACATTTAAGGTTAAAGAGTAACTGTTTTTTTCAACCTGTTTTTTTTTACCTTCACAAAAGTGTCGTTTTAACCACTGACAGGCTCAGATGAAAGTGTCTGACAACATTATGGAAGGCATTTCTAAGGAGGTTGACCTTTCTGTTCTTTTTTTAAACATAAAAACATCTGTTAAATTGCATTCACTAAGCCCACCAGACTCCATGTGAATTAATAGCAATTTTATCATCGTAAAATACACTTCATCCAGAGCTGACAGAAACACAATAAAAATATGAAAAGCCGCTTTGGGTCATCTTTTTACTTTTCTAACCATCACAACTCTAATTGAAAATAAACACATAGTTTAGCGATTTACTTGTGAAAATATGTTGCCTCTATACACACTAAAAGTATTGCTTTTTTTTCAAATTGAGTCTACTGAGTTTAGCGCTAGCAACTTCAGAGCTGTTTCTTGTTAATTAGAAAGGTCTCAAAGAGGTTTTAAAGGTCCATCTCTGAAGGAATCCTTTCCATAATTTTATTAGACACTTCCAATAACAATCTGAGCCGGTCAGTGGCAAAAGGACTTTTGTAAGGTAAATACAAGCTGGACAATCACCCAATTAACTTATATTGTAGCTTATTTCGCCGCTGCTGACTGCAGCGATCGCTCACTGGACCAATGTCAAAGACTGTTGTTCCCATCAGTCATTTAGAGACAAAAACATGAAAATATGGTACAGGTTGAAAAAAACTATAGTTACCCTTTAATGTTTAATTTGTGCCTATCTAAATGTCATGTGTGATGTCATGTGTCTATATTTCTAAAGAAAATGCAGTCCCACACATGACCCACTTTCACTGGAGGTGGATTTCACTACCTTTACACAGATTCAGGCTGTTTTCTCTTGTTTACAGTCTGTATGCTAAGCTAAGCTAAACGGCTACTGCCTGTAGCTTCATATTGACTGGTACTGAAAAAAGTCTGGTATTGAAAAACCTCTTTGAGACTTTTTTGACTGGTATTGATGTTCTTCCTTACTCTCAAAAAGCATTTTTCCTTAAATGTTTTACTATTCCTGGAAGCTAAATCTGTGTCTGTGACTATATACTACTGCATAGTAACATTTAAACACTTTAACATTTTAGTGAAGATAAATGACAAAATAACCAAAGAAATAATTAGCATGGCCACTAATGATGATGCAGTTGAATGCACAGTATAGTTTATAAATGGCGTTAAGAGTGATCTTGAGGCTTATGCTTACAAATAATTAGTTGTAGGGAGAAGTCAGCTTCTCATAGAATTTAAGATAAAAAAAGTTTACAAATGTGTATGTAGCAATATTTAATTATATATTTAGTTGATTTTGTTTCTTCAATGTTGCTTTTCCAGCAGCAAGACCATAGAGAAGAGCAAACTGTCTGCAAATGGGAAGAAGAAATTCAACATGGACCCCAAAAAGGTGAGTTCAGAAGAGTATGCACGTGTGTCGGTGGGTAGTCCTTTGAGACAAAAGTCAAAAGTAAAGTGAGCATGTTTTATCTCAAATATTTTGATTAGCAGTAATACATCATGGGGCGGCCTGTATCTCACCCAGTAGGCTAGACCGTGCACTCTGTGTAGGCCGGGTTCTGCAGTGGTCCAGGGTTCAAATCCGACCTTCAGCCCTTTGCTGCGTGTCGGCCCCTTCTTTCTTTTTCTGTCAATCCCACTGTCAAAATATAATCTTAAAAAGAAATTCTTTGTAAGAAATGACTTCTTGCTGTTCAGAAATGGTTTACAAAAAGAACCTTGTACATGTCAACGGGTGTCTATGAGATCATTTTTCTCAAATGAAGCCCTTTAGCGAGCAGCTCTCGCTTGTCTCTGTGTGGACTTCCTCGCACCTAACCGCACTGTTAGTCTGTCAAAGTGCAGGTCCCCAGCACAGTTTCAGTGGTAACAGTGAAACATCAAGCTTGTTGCTGTTGTGAACGCAGATGTTAGCAACAACACATAAAAAATAAAAGCATTGGCATTATTTTGCTTACCGGAATAGGTCTTCTCTGAACTGTGGTTAGTATTTTAGGTTGCCTGAACTTTAGATGGACTTTAAATTAGGTCAACTTTAGGCCCTCTTTCTGTTGACTTTAAGACTTTAGATGACGTTTAGATTCCTCCATTATTATTTATGTCTATTTGCATAGGGACAAGTAGCATAGAACAACTATACCACACATTTATGTAGCCTAAGCTCATTTGAAATGCATGTCCCAGAGCCTTTTTTCAAAATAAAATAACTCAACCCTAACAAACAAGACAGTAGAGAACACAAACTCATCAACAGATGCATACTTTAAAATGCAAACAAATCACAGGAAAAGAAAACAATACAAAACAAAGACTAATATAAAAAATCACCGTACAGCAGGAGTATCCGATTAGATCATCACAGGGACATAACATGCTTTCTAACCAACATGAAATGTGTGTATTTGGGTCTTTTAATTTTGGGAAAGAATCTTATTGTCACACACCATGAAGAAAAAAATCCTATTAAATAAAAGATTGAGAGATATTTTCTTCTTGATATAGGTATGTAGATTGAATTATTACTTCATGGAATCACTAGTAATATTAATACTTCAAATTCCAGTATGTTATTTTTGCCTTGTTGGCCTAGGCATCAATGCTGCGTTAGAGGTTTCTACTTTTAGAGATCCTTATTTCTATTGCAAATACATTTTTGAATATCCTTTTTTTCCTCTCCAAATCGAGTGATGGAGATGAAAGAGGAAGAGAAATTAGTTTTAAGGAATCAGGATTAGAGAAGCTACAAGCTCGCTGGATCTTACCAACCGGAGATGAGGTCATTACGAAACTTAGACACATTTAGTAACCACAGCACAGTGGGCAGTGTGTGTGTGGGTGTTTTAGTGGACGTGTTTAAAGCACTATGTCATAAACTAAAAACGCAACTTAGCTGTGCAAGTTTAGCTGTCAAAACAAATCGTAAACAGAAAATAATGTGGAAGTACAAACGTGATCTGTACCTCCAGTAAACTCTACTTTGTGTGTGTGTGTGTGTGTGTGTGTGTGTGTGTGTGTGTGTGTGTGTGTGTGTGTGTGTGTGTGTGTGCGTGTGCAGGGCATCAATTACCTGGTGGAGAATAAGCTCCTGGAAAGAAGTGCTCAATCCATCGCTGAGTTCCTCTACAAAGAGGAGGGACTCAACAAGACAGCCATTGGAGAATTTCTTGGAGAAAGGTGAGGAGGGAGGGGGCGGAGGAGGAAAGAGTGGAGGAGGTTGGAAGACAAGGGGGCAAAGAGGTAATTAAATGATGAGATCACTAAAGAGTAGGAAGAAGGGCTGGCCAGTATATCAAGATGATATTGGTATTGTAATATGAGACCAGATACGGTCTTAGATTTTAGATTTCGTAATATGACATATGTGATGTCTTTTCCTGGTTTTAAAGGCTGCATTACAGTAATGTGATGTCATTTCCTTAACTGACCATGACTGTTCTAGCTGTTGTATTATTAACCTTTACCCACTTAGTCATTATATCCACATTACTGATGATTTTTTTATCTAAATTGTGAAAATATTTTGTAAAAGCACCAATTGTCAAGCCTCAATATCGACATTGAGGTATTCTGTCAACATTAGCATGACATCTGATTTCCTCCATATTGCCTAGCCCCGTTAGGAAGGGGGTAGGGGGGGAGAAAAGGGATGAGGAGGAAATTGAGGAGATGATACATTAAAAGGTAGAAGGAAGAGAGAAAACAAGCATTAGGTATAGTCAACAGCAATGAGAGAAGGAAGATGGGAAAAGAGGGGAATGTAAAGAAATGTGTGCACAAATGAAATGTGAGGACACTGAGAGACACTCCCATTGACATTTATTGTCAATTATCCCAAACCTGGGGACACAGAATGGGAGGAGGAGAATATATTTAAGACCATTGTTGTGTTCATGATTAAAATATGATGCTGCAGCAAGAGGCAGTGTGCTTTCTTCAAGTCCTTGTTTTTGTCCTATGAACCTGCACAGAAGAATTGTTTGGATGTGCAAATGTTTCCTTTCAAAGAAAAATTAGAAAAAAATAAATTAAAAAAAGTGGGAAAAGCATACAGCGAGTGAAAGAGATTTGAGAGCAGGTTCCAACATACAAAGTGAAAATCTTTCTCTGGTTTCATGTGTCTTCCTCCTACCATGGTGTCCCACAGGGAGGACCTCCACCTCCAGACCCTGAAGGCCTTCGTGGAGCTGCACGAGTTCTCCGACCTAAACCTGGTCCAAGCCCTCAGGTCTGCTCCCTTTAATCTTCACTCCTGTCTCATCTTTTACCTACACTCCTCAGCACAGAGAACAATAGCATCAACAGAACAAGCCTTTTTTAGGCTACAACATTTTTTTTTCATATACAGCAACATCCGCTAGCTGCCTGCCAATAACAAGAAGGATTTGGGGGTGGGGGGTTAATGTTACAACAAAAGGCCTGCATCACAAAGTGGGGCTGTAGAGGAAATGTGTCAGGCAAGAAGAGTTAAATTAAAAGATACTAGTGGTTGCATTATGGGAAATGGGATGCAAAGTTTTAAACTCAGCACTTCGCAAACATTCTACAAAAGATTCTCCATAAGTAAAGAACAAACCTTCTCTGATCCTAACAAGTTAGCATTTTCATTGTGAGCATGTTAGCATACAGATATGGCAAAGGATGGCCTTCCAGATTACAAGTGTTATAATGTATGCATTGCATACTGGGGGTTTATGTTGTTGCGGTGTGTGTATGTGTGTGTGTGTGTGTGTGTGTGTGTGTGTGTGTGTGTGTGTGTTACAGACAGTTCCTGTGGAGTTTCCGTCTGCCTGGTGAAGCCCAGAAGATTGACCGCATGATGGAGGCTTTTGCCACGCGCTACTGTGACTGCAACACTCATGTCTTCCAGTCGACCGGTGAGCTTAAATCTGCCATCTGTCCACTTCCTGTCTGGACCTGTGTGTGTGCGTGTGTGTGTGTGTTATTATTCTAAGAATGTTTCCCATTAATTGACAACAAACCTGGTGTGTTACATTCCAGTACATTCAAGTGCACCAAGGGTAACACCCAGAAAAATGTATTACTTAACATCACATTATTCTTCAAAGAAAATTTTGATGAATGATATGAAGTTAAATAGAAAACTGAGTTACCAGTTGTAGTTCCTGGTTCATTACAAGAGGAAGTACACTAATAATCAGCACCTGCTGGTAAATGTGTACAGACTGATATACACACTGTCAATGATTTAAAGAACAGTCTGTCAGGTGCCAGCAATCTTTAATGCTTTTGGTATAGTTTGAAATCAGGAAAAGAGAATAAGAGGAGGAAAGGGTAAGAATGTGAGCAAGCAAAAGAAGGATAACATAAGAAAAGAAAAGGAAAAGTAAGTGTGAACAAAAGAACAAAGAAAAATAGAAAGGGGATTTCTACAGAAAATAAAATGGAAATGGATAGGTTTCATCATGGAGCCAATTAAATCATCTTGAGTAGACAGGGCTTTAATATTTAAATAGATCACAGCCGAACTCTGGAGATCAAATGCTCTCATATTCAAGTTTATGTTCTGCTTTTTTCATAAATTGCTCTTGTTACATGTGCCTCTGCTGAGTGTATCTAGTTTTCTTTTTTTTTTTTTTTTTACAAAAAAGCTTTATTAAAGTTTTTTTTACAAAATTCAGGTTATATATAGTTGGCATAGGTACATTAGAGAGCGAAAGAAAAAAAATCAATAATGAAAAAACAGCAAACAATTAAAAAATTGCAAAATGACCATAAAGTGCATAGTGGCCTAAAGTGCATAGAGTATAAAGTGCAAAATATCACAAGTTGAAAATGTCCCAAGGAAGGAGCTGTTTTTAATCTAAATATCTTCTTCTCAGCTCAGTGAGCACTTGTTTGCAAACTTCATCGCTGGTTATTAATGTCTGTTGTAAGATCATACAGCACCTAGTCTTCCAAAACTTGAAACATACTATACACACTATACATATGATTATTTGTATAAGCTCCTTATATATCTCTAAAACACTATTGTCCATGATACATTATATTACAGATTCATAAGACACATTGAACTTTACACCATACACTTTGAGTTTGTCCCAGACTTCTGTTGCTCTATAACAATCTATCAGGAGATGCTGTTGTGTCTCATCATCGTTGCAATTAGACTCTGGTTATGTTTTAGTTGTTACATAGCAACTCCAAGACACAACAGCTCTGACAGGAAGTCTGTTTACAGACATCAGTCATCTCATATCCCGTATGCTCTCTGAGAAGTTCTTATTTTTTTTTAAATTTCAGGAGCAGGGTTCCTTCGTCATGTGATAAATGTTTGTAATTAATATAACCACCATATTTAAAATCAGTCCCCCCCTCTCTTTCTGTCCCTCATTCAACCCTACTTCCTCTGAGTGTCAGGCTGGTGACTGTTGTTGGTCTTCTAGCCCACTGGTATTCAGGCCTCCCCTTCTCTACTGTATGTCTCTTTACATTTTTTTTGTGTCTTTGTGTTTATGCCTTGCTGCTGTAAAACCAATTGCCCTCCGAGGACAAAATAAAGTTGAAGTCTTCTTCACTGACTCAGTATTTACGGGTGGACTACATGACTTTTTGTTGCTGTGTCTTACTTGTTGTGTGTGTGTGTGTGCATCTTCCTCACTAACACCAGACACGTGCTACATCCTGTCATTTGCCATCATCATGCTCAACACCAGCCTGCACAACCCCAATGTGAAGGACAAGACCCCTCTGGAGCGTTTCATCTCCATGAACAGAGGCATCAACAACGGGGAGGATCTACCTGATGACCTACTTTCGGTGAGAACCAAATCCCACTGTCTAAAACAAGACAACAGGAAGTAAAAACCCAAATATATATATATATATAATATATGGCCATCACCATCATCTGAAACAGAAACTCACAAATTTCAGGTTGGTCACAACTTTTCATTTAACAATGTCCCTGACTGTGGGCTGGTAGATTACAGATATGTGAACACAACAATATCACTCATAACTGAAATCACACATGGACATGTTTGTGATTTGGTGTCTCTGTTCGAGTGAATGGAATAACATGTTTCAGTTTTAGTTGGCAATTTGTATCCCAATTGTTTGGACCGTTTAAACTTTAGCATCTAATTCATGCATTTAATTCATCTGATTGGTGTTTATGTTTTTGCACACAGTTCATGTTCAGTGGATGACAAAAAACATTGATTAAATTTAGCAAATTTCTGATGTTTTTTTTTTTTTACTTATTCAACTCTACCCAGAAACTGTACGAGAGCATTCGCAACGAGCCTTTTAAAATCCCAGAGGATGATGGGAATGATCTGACTCACACCTTCTTCAACCCTGACAGAGAAGGCTGGCTCCTTAAACTTGGTATAACAACTCTCCACAAAAGCATTGCTCTTATGAATAATTTTTAAATTTGTCATGTTAAATAGAATTTAACAGCAAAATCCACAAACTAAAAAGAAGAGGTTTAAGTGTGCTGCATGCTGCTGTGCTTCATTATATCTAACCAAGCTGCTACATAAGGCTGAGAACAGGAAAGCACAGAGGAAGCAGTCAGAAAATGACCCAATAATGGAGTTTACTTTTTTTTGCATGCCAACCAGGTCAGTGTTAGGTTATGCAGAAGTTCACCGTCAAACAGATACCCTAGATTCTTATTTTCTTTTTCATTTTGGTCAGCTGGGTTGATATCTTGTCAGTTTCCGCTGACAACTGTTTGTCTCTTTTGTATTTCAGGAGGCCGAGTTAAGACGTGGAAGAGGCGATGGTTCATCCTGACTGACAACTGCCTCTACTACTTTGAGTTCACCACTGTAAGCCTCCCACACTGCTCCTTTTTAGCTAGTTAGTTTATTTAGTTGGTTAATTTAACATGTTAAAAAAATAAAAAGAATAAAGATCAATAACATGTACGTTTCAGTACAGGCCAGAAAACCAATAAAAACCAAATCCTCAGCAAAAATATCTATTAAAGATGATTGTAAATGATTCAAATAAGAATTTCAATGTTGAAAATGAGTAGGGAAGAAGTAAAAAAAACTTTTCTGGTCCTCTTTTTTCTAGTTTTGTACATTAATTAAAAAAAAGTTCAATTCTATCATTCATTCATATATCTATACAGTCTATATATATACATACATAGACAGGGGTGTCGGACTGAGAGTAAAAAGGGGACAAGTACCCAGGGCCCTCATGTGAGGAGGGCATAAATACATGCTTTCATTCACATTATACACATGCACACACACCTACATCCTTACCAGCTAACCCCTACCGTTGTCCAGGTTCCATCTGTCAGTTAAATCACCCCGAATAATAACGCATCCAAACTAGACATAATATATAAGCCCAAAAACAATACAGTCAGTACACAATACTATCACTTGGAGTACTTCTCATACCCATTCAACATATTGATTTTATACCGCTTTGATATTTAATATAGCTGAAAGTCTGTCAAGCCCTAGAATCCCTCTGCTAGCTTTTCGTTTTGTATCTGTGAACATCAAAATGTGTTTTAGTGTCGCTAAAAATGTCAGAAGTTGTTACAGTATAGAATTCTCAATCTCTTCTGCTTCCCTCCTTTTTGCGACGCTGATGACATTTTTACTCTCAGCTTTTCCTTCTTGCCCTCCTGATATATCACTCCATCTCATTTGACCCTGTCTGCAGGACAAAGAGCCCAGAGGCATCATTCCTCTAGAGAACCTTTGTGTGAGAGAAGTGCCGTATCCTCGCAAACCGGTAAGATATTGTCAGCTGTTTAAAAGCCAATTGTATTGTGTTGAAAAGAGAGTGTTCTGTAAATGTAAAACTCAAGCTAGGTGAATAGATTTTAGATTTATAGGTGAGTAGATTATCACGTGGTTTTGGTGTCGTCCAGTACTGTCTGGAGCTGTACAACCCCAACAGTCGAGGGCAGAAGATCAAAGCGTGTAAAACAGAGACAGACGGAAGAGTGGTGGAGGGGAAGCACCAGTCCTACACCATCTGTGCTCCCAGCGCGGAGGAGAGAGACTCCTGGATCGAAGCCATCAGGTCAGATCCACGCGCACACCCACACACACCCACACACACACACACACACACACAGCTGGTTTTGCAAACAAGGAAGCTGCAGTTGAGCATGATGATGGCAAATGACAGGATGTAGCACGTGTCTGGTGTTAGAGAGGAAGATGCACATGCACATGCACGCACACACACACACACAAAGACATAGACAAGACATAGCAACAAAATGTCCATCATGTAGATTCCAAGTCATGTAGTCCACCCATAAATACAGAGTCAGTGAAGAAGACTTAAACACATTAAACACAGGCATAAACACAAAGACACAAAAACAACAAAAAGAAGAGAGACATATAGTACAGAAGGAGATAGGGGCTAGAAGACCAACAACAGTCACTAATGGCCGACACACACACACACACACACACACACTTGATTAACCTACATATTGTTTTTTGTAGCATGGATCGGACAAAATGTCCTCACATTGCAGAAATGTCCTCAGTACAATGGTTTAAAGAACCAAACCCCCACCCACACACACACGCACACATACACACACACATAAAATACTACTGCATCAACCTCTATATAATGACGATCTTGTTTACTTCAAACAGAGCGAGTATTACCAAGGACCCGTTCTACGACTTGGTCTCTGTCCGTAAGAAGAAGGTGATAAACCAAGCTCTTCAGGACTGAGCTCCCCAGTGCTCCCCATGGATGTATAGTACTGCCCCACAGTGGGATTCAGCCTCCCTTTAAGTTGTGTTAAACACCGCACAACACAACTGAGTGAGGACACCAGAGGTTAGACACTGACAGTGGTCCTTTAGACTATAGAAAAGGACTTCTCTTTCCGCTTCTCTTTTTACAGACTAAACTAAACCGTGTCAAAGGTGAAAACGAGCCACAAAGAATGTGTGGATATAACTTCTGCCATAACAAGTGGGTTTTTGGTTGCCTGCACCACCAGACTTAGTTTCTTGTATCGGGAAGATACAGTTATCAAGGGATGTCCCAGGAGGTCTAATGTCTGCAGGCCATACAAAGGGAAGACATTTCTCAACAGTTCATACGGCAAAAAAATGTATCTTTTCAAGTAAAGTAACAGTAAACAGCTCAACTTCTGTCCAGTGGATCATTATTTCCTGCGTGAAAAGCGTTCATAATATGCTACTGTTCTGGTTAGGTGTCAATTGAGAAGTGTTGCGAATGCTTCATTTTGTAAATACAGATATTTTTCAAGCATTTATGGGAATTCATTTTTTGTTTCTTGAACTTTATAGTGATATATAATTTGCCTTAAAATGCAGAACACTCCCTAATCAGACCAATGATTTCACTCATAGCACAGTGCAATATGTGCAACATGCATTGTCTCAATTTTTATTGTAATGTGTACACTGTAATATATGAAAGAAGTGTTTTAGCAGTACCTTGTATTGTGTGTTAGTGTAAGTATTGCATTTGTTATATTATCATGAATTATTTAATATTAAAACTATTCAAATGCCTGTTGACATGTACCGTTCATGTTTTTGGTTTAAAGGGGCAAACTGACAGCTGTGTTTTCGGTGCTTTCGTCTGAAACCATCAGACCACACCTTGCTTTTTCATGTTTATGATCTGTTTGTGTGTGTATGTGTATGTGTGTGTGTGTGCTAGCATATTATTATGCTAAGCTTACATGCTTGTATGTGCATCTTGAAGGGTGAAGCACCTAAACCACATTTGTGGTCACATGTAAAGGTTTAGAAACCATCTAATTTTATCCATTTTACAAGTTACCTGCAGCTTCCTCAGGCCTTGTTTATTTGATAAATTATCATACCATATACAGTAAACACATGTAAGACCTTGTTCATGACGTTGTATTGAACAGATGTGATTGTTAGTTCCAGGCTAAATATCAATAATGTGTCAATGGCATTAACTTATCATATTATAGCAGGTCCTAGCTGCATATCAAACCACGATCACTACCACTACTTTACCTACACCTGGTGTTGAGTCAGATATCTTTTCACCTGAAAATCCAAGCTAACGAGCTTCTTACAAACACATAACACCACCAGGAATTGCAGATGTGAGCCATTATGCCACTGAGGGTTACCTGTCATATACTATAATGTATGTTTGTTTTAATCAAAACTTGTGTCCCCTAGGTGAGACATTTAAGGACACTGGCTGTTGGAATACAAGTCATGTTAGAATGAAATAACCTCTGGCTGTCAAGATCTGACTACTGATTCTATTCTACAGAATGTTAAAATTAACATTAAGATGCAATTATCACAGGAAATAACACATCTCCATTGCCTGCTGTGTCTCACAAAAAAAACAGTCTAAAAAATTAGTTAACGCCTCTTACTTCCTGTTTCAGTGTTGCACCACAGCCACCTCGCAACCCCCTTCCACCCCATGCTCAACTCAGCCCCTGAGTTCCCATCAGGCCTGCGGTTCCTCTCTGAGGTCTGTGCTGTTAGCAAACAGCCAGAAAAGTGAAGCAGGGGGTGGCAGCTAGCGGTAGGTTTGTACAGTGCAATTGTCAGCTCTCCATCTTAAATGTTGTACTACTGTTTCTCACCACTGAGTGGCGCTGTCATCAATGCAATGCCTTCACGTTTGAAATGAAAAATTTCTCAGAAATATGAGAGTTTTGAGAGTCATCCAGTAGTTTTCAGACTAGAATATATGAACAATCTTAACGTAAGATTATTAAAAAGCTGTTCATTATCTGACCATTTATTGAGCAAACTGTAAAAGAGATCCCACAACTTAATAGTATGGTAAATAGACATTGAAATAAACAAGAAGCAATATTATTTCACAGATAAATTATAAGCTAGCAAATTAACTAAGAAATGTAGTCCAGTAGTGTTTACATATAAAATACCTCACCCCCACAGGTGGGACACAGGTAGAAACAGGTTGGTTTAGTTTGTATTTGGTGTTAGAGTCAGACGGAGAAATCAATCACAGCCTGACAATGTCCTGCTTTGGGTTTCTCAGAGAGGGTTTTACCCATTGTTCGGCTCGGCTCCACCACAGTGTCCCGTCCTCCTTTTTCCACTGCAGATTAGACACACACAGAACGTCAAAGGTGTGTTGTTTTTGATTCTCGGCGTGCCAGAAGATGAATTTAGTTTCAAAATAAGCTGGAAGGAGCAAAAAAAAAAAAAAACACCCGCTGGCTAAACTATTTAAACATGGCGGGTTTGTTCAGGACACCTCCCGCCCCCATCTGTCGCTAGAAATGATGACACGGTAAATAGTAAATAGTGACAATTCTCTCCAACCAATCAGTAGTCTGCAGGTTTTCACCTCACCTTTTGGTATCGCTTCGGCTTGCTTGAACCTCGACTGAGGTGGTACCAAAAAAGGCGAGTAGAGGCGAGTCGAGCAGGTACCATGCAGTGGAAAAACACCATTTGACTATTGCCCTGCTGGTCCACTTTTTATTTTGAAAGAGCAGCTGTGATTTATCATTTGGATGCTTGAAGGGGTATATCAATTTCTAACTGAGAATGTTCACCGAATCTTTGAGTTAGTGTCCAAGTCAAGTCTCAAGTCTTCATCTTAGTTATTATGAGTGTTGTTTCACTCTCACCGAAACGGTGTCTTTGCAGTCGTTGCAGTCCACGTCGTTGTTTGGGTGAATTATTGACGTATTGCTATCTTGCGACAGCAATAAGTGATTGCACTATTGACCAACAAAAACCTGGTCTAAAGTCAATAGCATGTCATTGATATTTTGACAGAGTATTAGTGAAATGTGCCTTGGCTCGCGCACAGCGCACACACACTGTGCTTGTTACACACACACACACACAGGGAAGCGCAGATCAGAACCAATGCGCCCGGCGCATGGACCCTTTTTTCCGCTGTCAAACTAGAAAATGTGGATTTGGACACGCCCTAAATGCAGCTGCGCCATGCGCTTCACGCCGTTCGTTTGGATTGTTAAAATAGGGCCCTCAACTTTCCCATCTCATATATAACCTCCAAAAAAATGCTCCTTTCAAACGATCTTCTACCTGCACACCACCTCTGTTTGCAGAAAAAAAAAACAAGTCGACTTCTTTCAGGTTTAGTGTACTAAAACGTGCACTTAAAGGTCCCAGAACATGGTGCTCTTTGGATGCTTTTATATAGACTTTAGTGGTCCCCTAAAACCATATCTGAAGTTTCTTTCCCAAAATCCAGTTGGTGCAGAATTACAGCCACTAGAGCCAGTCCCACAATGAGCTTTCCTTAGGACGTGCCATTTCTGAGTCTGTAGCTTTAAATGCTGTTGAGGAGGAGAGGGTGGGTGAAAGGTGGAAGTGTGGCATTGACCAACTGTTAAATCTTGGCTTGTTTTCAAGCCATGATGTCTCTCTCTTTCTCATGGGTGGGCCAAATTCTCTGGGTGGGCAAAGCAAAGACGTCTTCCCCTTATGTCCTCATAAGGAGCAAGATTCCAGATCGGCCCATCTGAGCTTTCATTTTCTCAAAAGGCAGAGCAGGATACCCAGGGCTTGGTTTTACACCTATCACCATTTCTAGACTCTGGGGCGCCATAGGCAGACTGGGAGAACTCATATTAATGTTAAAAAACCTCATAAAGTGACATTTTCATGCAATGGGACCTTTAAACAACTTTACATTCAGTGTCCTCCAGAGACCCGTATATTCACATAGCCACAAAAGTCCTGAGGAAAAGTTGCAAACAAATACCAGCGAATACCTCATTAAACCTCTCTGCAGCCCACCAGGGCAACAGATATTACCAAGCATATTGATTATTGCCTCAACATTTCAAATTTGGCACCTGTATTTATCAGTGCCTTAAGAACTGTTCATTCATTTGGTCTTTCTGTAAGGCACTGGATAAAGTTCTTACAATATTGCACAATCAAAGGTGATCATAGTGTCAGTGGAAGTCATTTTGTAATCCATTTTAAGAATGTAATCCTATCAATGGAGAGACTGGCAGGTTCACCTCAGGACACTTTACATTTTCCTGGACGTCCACTTTGAAGACCTGTGAGAAAAGAAACAACAGTAAGAACAATCGAAACATAGACTGGTTAGATTAAAGAGACATGTAGAATTGATCAGTATCCATAGAGGGTCATGCCTCCCACTGTATTATAAAATAGTTCAGTAATACTAACAATTGAGCATTACTCAAAAGTAACTTTAGTTGATTTGCTATAGAAAAAGATTAGATTAGATCAGCACTTTCCAAACCCTTTGCGTGTAACCCTTACAATTAGGAAAAGACGACTTTAACCCAGTTGCAAATGGCTGTAGATTATGACCGAGCCAAAGACTAATTGTTTTCCTAGAAAGTGAACATTGTTACTTCACCTATCCTGTTAATTGATTTATGGGTGTGGTTGGGAACCACTGGGAATCAATCTATAAATATCCACTTTATTCCTGACTTACACTCATCGTCCGGTCCAGTGTTGACAGATTGCTTAGAGTCTGTCCTCGGGACCGGTTTAGGTGGCTTCTTAAGCTTCCCTTTGGATTGAGACTTCACGTTCACATCAAAGTTGTCCTCATCCGTCCTATTGGTTTCTGTGGGTGAAGGGCTGCCCGCCAGGTTGTTATCCGAAAGCTTACTGGATAGTTTCTTCCTGGTGAATTTCTTAAACCATGTGGGCTTCTTGTCCTGCGGGACTCCATTGGGCCTCTTAAAGATTTCGCTCAGGGCTTCTGAGGTCAACGAACTCCGGCGCTCCACCTTCTCACTGCCAGCCACTCGTGGCCTTGCCGGGTCCAATTCCTCTGGAAGCTCAGCCA
Source organism: Etheostoma perlongum (assembly GCA_026937815.1). Lineage (NCBI taxonomy): Eukaryota > Metazoa > Chordata > Actinopteri > Perciformes > Percidae > Etheostoma > Etheostoma perlongum. The sequence goes on from CM049372.1 coordinate 28,922,578, forward strand.
GAGCGGACCCTCTTTTGGGTCCAGGCTCCTGCAGAGACCCTGTTGAACGTGGGATGTCCCCAAACACCAGGGAGTATTTGGGGTTGTGGTATTTGTGTGCAGGCACCTGGATTTGTGCATTCCGGGAATCCCCTAAGCTAACCTGGAAGCGGGATGTGGTCGCCGGTAACGACGGCCGTTTTGGGCCCACTTTAGAGCGTATTGTTGCAGTTGCATTAGTAGCAGGCGGGCTCACGTGGAACTCCTTGTAAAGGTCCAGCTTCTCGGAGATGGCGTAAAGCTCACGGAAGTCCTGGTCAAAGAAGTCAACCACCTGCCCCGTCATCACAGTGATCATGTTGCGGTCCATACGAGACGTACACCAGGAGAAACTGAGACAGAGGCAGGTTTAACAATGGTTATCAACTTCATTAGATTCTGTGTGTCCTCAGTGGTCCATTAGATTTACAACAAACATGAAATCATTATATTATAAAATAATTTAAAAAAGACATAGTTCAACAAGCAAGCGTCAAGAACCAAGACAAAGTCTCTATCATTCATTTTTTAGCCATGCCACTGAAATATCTAAACAACTTTTGGATGGATTATTACATAATATTCTACAGACTTATATGGTCCCCAGAGGATCAATCCCAATAACAATGACAGGCAGAGTCAGACATTTTCAAATCGTTCTCATAGGAACTCCAATTAGATTTAATTCTTAAATCACTGTGTACACAATGCAATGCATACAAACACATTCTATTCGCAAGTTAAGGAAACACATTCTGTATTAAACATATAAAGTAAAATCATGCACGGACAGTGTACACATTCATACCTCACCTGTATGAGCCAAACATGACTTTGTCCCCGTCTACCAGCATGTACTTATTACACAGTGAACCAGGCAGTCTACCGAAGGACAAACTGAAGCCAAGTCCCTGTAGTGTTCTGGTTCGGATGTTCTGCAGCCACAGAGGGTCACATTCAGACAATGGACAGGAACAAAACACAGACAGTAATGCCAACATGCTGCATTTGACTCAGAAAATTGTATCACTGCATTGCTTGTATCACTGCAGCCATACAAATGCTGACCAATTGAGTGTAGGCTATATTTTAATTGTAGTTTTAAACAAGGCTGAAATGTATACATGCAGTGTACAATGTACAGTGAAACTTAATTTTCATTTTCATGTCTTTTATCTGTTATCCTTTGCTAGTAGCCTAAAATGGGTCTCTTGCTTGATGTCTCTGTGCTACGTTTATCTCCAATGTGCCGTCTTACCCGAAGGTGCTGTGAGCCAATCTGCAGCCTGGAGCTGATATCCAGGAAGTGTGGCACAGCTTGCTTATCCAACAAGATGTAAACAGGCACAGAGCGAAGACAGGCCGCATCCATCAGGTCCTGCAGGATCTGGACGTCTGTGAGCATGTCCATCACTATCGCTATCACCTGCAAGAGGAAAGGGAAGACTTTGAAAGGATTTTAAAAAGCAACCTACCATTCAGAAAGTATTCAGACTTTTTTCACGTTTCTTTTTTTTTTTTTTTACCATAACAATAAATCTGCACTTGAAATGCCATAATATCAATGCAAAAACATGATTAGGTTTGTAAATCTATCTAGAAATAAAAATCTGAAAAATCACATATCAAATATTTTTATCATAGTTTCTATTTTTTTAAATTAAGAAATTTAGCACAGGCGCCATTTCTCTTGATCGTCGAGATTTTTTCTACACCTTGATTAGAGTCCACCTGTGATAAATTGTATAGATTGGATATGAATACTAAACACCTGACTATTTAAGGTGTCCCAGCTGACTAAATATTTCAGAGCAAAAACCAAGCCAGGAGTTTGTAGTAGTACTAATAGTAGATAACTTTATTGTCCCTGTGGGGCATTTGGGTTTGTGGCACAGTCGGCACTTCAGGACACATCTAATATATGATACAAACAAACAGTCCCTCCATCAGACACCGACTACATAACATGAGAACATACATCACACACTACAATAAACTACACTATACACTCTTGCGTACGACCTAGCCAACAGAACATCTAGCTTATTTTGACTGATTTAAGGCTTTTATGGCTTGTGGTACAAAAGAGAACTTGGATCTGTTCTCGGTCAGAAAGGGGTGGGCAGAAACGACGCCTGCGTGGCAGTAGTTTAAAATGAGATGCCAGGGGGTGGGTGTAGTCACATACAATGTTATTGGCCGCCATTATTCTCATCAGTCTAGTGACACTATGAGCAGAGCTCAGAGACACAACTGTGCCCAGGCACAGATTTTTGGAAGGCTACTGGATTTACATTTAAAAATATGTACTGTACATTTTAGTGCTGTCAGTTAAACGTATTAATAACGGCGTAAACGCACACCCATTTTAACGGCGGCAATTGTTTTATTGCAAGATTAATGTTCTTTTTGGCCTAGCAAACTTTGGAGTTTTTTCACATGCTGTTGCAACAACTAGTAACGTTAGAAAAACTATAACACTACACCGGATCTAGCTAGGTCGGAAACAAAACAACAAGGCATGGTGCACACACTTTGAGGCTTGCGAGCCGGCCAAAGAGTAGTAACGTTACGTTTTGAGTGGATGGCGAGCGTGAGACGCTGAAATGGATGCCAATAAGATTCTGAATGGAAAGTTTATATTTTAAAAGTTCAAAGTGACCAAAGTGATCTGTGTGTTTAGTCGTTGTGAACTGAGCTATCATCGCAGCACGTCTAGAATGAAATACCACTTGATGGCCAAGCACACAGCTGATGAGAATCCCCCCCTCGTCAAAGTATTTTTTTCCTCCTTTTATTGATGGAAAGTGTTACATTGTGTTAATGACTGCTCCAAGTGAGAATGTTAGTGTATACACAGCCTACACTACATAGAGGCATATAGCCTACACTACAGTAGGCTATATGCAGAGAAATCAAGGGAAATTTAAAATAGATACAAATGCGCAATTAATTAGATTGCGAGTTAACTATGACATTAATGCGATTAATCGCGATTAAATATTTTATAGTTCGACAGCACTAGTAAATTTATGAAATTTCCTTTGCCTTTTGGTCAGTTTTTTAATCATACTGTGAGGAAGAAAACACATTGTAACCATTTAAAAGGAGAAATCTTAGCTAAGACTGACTACTGTTTCTCATTTATGTTGCTTTTCTAAGGACAAGAAGAAGAAAAAAAATCAATAAAATGCTTACAGGCAGAATGTCTTATGAGATAGCTAACAAAGAAAACAGCAGGTGAAGCTAAACTGTCTAAATGAAGCACTTTGCGAGCCAGGGATAGAGTCACCCTAAGGGCCCAGTGAGGCCAACATGAAAGTCTTAGCTACTTGCCTTGCAACAATAGAGAAAATCTCTGTATTATCCCTGTGCTGTGGTCCAGTCAGGCTGACAGATCATAGAGATAGAGCTTTACAACAACAACAAAAAGGAGAGCAGTTGAGATTAAACCTGTCTTCAGAAAGGCTTCCATGCAGCTTTAGCTTTCTGCTCTCACAGAACATTGGGATTAGAAGAGGATAAAATTTCTCTTTTTCCAAAAAAAGAAATTCCCAAATTAACAAAGAGCCAGGAGTTGTGTATTTAGGCGAAACCAAACAAATGTAAAATAAATGCCGGAAGTGATCAAAACCAATATAATGAAATGCAAGGGTTAAAACCACTGTGTCCAACTGCATTGCAGTATACAAACATTTTTTTTATCTTAACAAAATAGCGATAAAACAGTTGCGTGTTAAATGGATAAATGTCAGGATGAAGGTCAACTAAAGGAAGTTTATAGAGTGGAAAAGTCTAGAACCCCATTAACGCCCCCTGCATCTCAGTGTTGGTTGGAAGCTGCCCATTACATTTTCTCCTATAAACAGTACACAGAGTTGATATTTGAGCCTCATTGTGGCACTACACAGAAGGTTACTGTGTATTTTTGAAGACCATTTAATGGACAGACAGATGACCAAAAGTGGCATTCTCAGTCTTATACACTTCATAGGTAAAATGAAGCTACAGAGACACAGTACTCAGACAGAAGTTGCATGTTTGAGAACAAAAGGGAGTCCTTATCAGACAAGTAAGGACAAGTTCAGTCTAAGCAGAGGAGGGAGGTTAAGGAAATGTGTGTTATTCAACTGTTCCACTGTTCTCCTGAAAAGCAAATTCATGGGAAAAATGTCTCTCTGAATTCGCAACAAATGTATCTCTGTCAGGCAGAAAAAGGCCTGTTGTTCCCACCCAGTGTCTCACTGAGGAAAAAGCTGAGTGGACTTGTGATGGTTACAACAGAGATACAAGCTAAGACGTGCAGACAGTAGGCTGAGTGCTGAGAAGCCTACTGACTGGATCATCATGAGAAAGAGACAACCAGTGAGATGAAATATAATAACTGCAAAGGTACAAAGATGAATATATTGCTGCCTGGAGAACTGGTTGGCTTTCCCTAATTAACAAAACTGGTAAAAAAATAAAAAAAAAATTTTTAAATCGATCACCAGGAGAGTCTGGTACAGCCTAACTCTGGAGATAAAATGCTCTAAAATTCAAGTTTATGTTCTGCTTGTTTGGCAAAGGTTCCTCTATGCAGGAAAAACCCTAAGTAAGTATTTGACACATGTCTGACGTGCGCCTTGACCCAGTTTTAAGGAGGCATAGTAAGGCAAGGTGAGTGGTACAGAGCCAGTGCTGTGTCTTACTGTGAGCAGGCGGAACAGATGACTCAACATGAGTAAACATTATGATGGGCAATTCTAGTACACAGACCCAATTCAGGCTCTTGGTTACTGTGTAAGGAGTTACTCACTCAAACAGTCAATCACCCCGCCTTTATACAGCTGCATAAGAGAATACTGTCTCTCTTTTTTTAAGAATATGACAATAAATTCACTGGTTCCAGCTTCTCAAAAGTAAAAAATGTGCTGAGTGTCTTGCTTATAGAAGTAAATGTATAGTAATTGGGTTTTGTACCATTGGACAGTAGATTTATTGATCATTATATGTTTTAGTTGGAGCCCTGTAATGGCCATGGTTTTGGAGTTATGTGTCAACCATGTAAGACTCGTATGTCTACATACTTCCAGTCATAGAGTGTAGCACTGTTGATATAGCACAAATGAACCATACTACACTATTATAACTATTTTTTACAGGCAAACTGACGTCATCATGAATCGGCTACCATTATAAAACGCTTTTTCCACGTAGACCTAGGCCTATATGTTGATGTAGCCTAGACTTCGGCCAAATGTCTTTATTTGTTTGCTGATCGAGTTTGCGTTTGCTTACTTAAGCATTGACAAAACCCACTGTACCTTATTTTGCCCCATCCACTGAGATTTAGCTCAAGACATTAGGTTATTGCCTTAGCAGCATCTTAATGTTTCCAGACCAGAAAAAGCCTACATATCAATTGTATACAGTAGGCTACATGTGGTTAGGCATGTGTGTTATGAATTGGCCAGAGGGAATTACAGGATTTAGGCAGGCAGAAAAGGCATAATAACAACCTGCAAAGGGTGTAAACAAAACTCTCACTTTATTATAGAGCTATACAATTAATCGCAATTATATCCAAAATGGCAATATGGACTAGTGGAATATTTGTCCCAGCCTACAAATCCTACAGACTACAGAAAACATCTTTGTTTGGTGCAGATACTCGCAAAAATCTCACACACACATTAACACACAATAATACAAACAAGAGCATTCCCTTCAATATCGTGAATCATATTGAAATCGCAATATCAGTCAAAATAATCGCAATTAGATATTTTTCTTCATACCGTGCAGCCCTACTTTATAACGCTGTGTTCTTGCTCTGTTACAGTTAAGCTCACACGTCTGTTCTAATTGTCTTAACTGGGTATTGAGATTTGTTATGTATTGAAGAGGCTATATTAAGTTTGGTATTTTGCCCATAATATTTGGCAGAGGGTTGAGTCAACCTCACACGTTTGTGTTTATTGTGTGTTTATTGTTTTGACGCGGCTGTAATACAACTTGGTACTAAAAAAAGTTGGACTTTGGCACTTTAATAGCTAGCCTACTAATAATACAAATGGCATGAATTCTCCTTATTAGGCCTACTTAGCCCTGCTCATAGTCCCCCTCACCTTACTGGCCCCCTGGATGAGTCGCCGCACCACCTCCTTGATGTGAGGTCCGTTTTCTTTGGGCGGGTGTGTGTGTACGGCTACTCGGGTTATCCCTTTAAACATGCCCCCGCTGGGCCAGCCGATATCCAGCGGCGGCACCTCGGTGTCAGACATCTGGGGCCAGTAGGTGGAATGGACCCCCGAATCTGCGTCGGTACCGGCGGCTCCCTGTTCTGAGCTGGCCGTCGGGGCTTTGCTGCTACTGTCTTCATTATCTAAGTCGTACTGCTTGAAAGTATTCAACAACAGTTTGACTTCCCTGGCCGATAAAAAGTCTTTCATGTTGTCATCTTTAAGTCGCGTTTTGAAGGCGCCGTCGCCGTTCTTGAGCAGCTCCTCGATGGCCGCGCGCTGCTCCTCGCTGTAATAAAACTCGGGTTTGGACTCCGGGACCTTGGCTCCGATGTGGCCGTCCTCCATGCACATGAGCTGGGATTCGGCCATGGCTGTCCTGGAGCTAAGGAACTCTCTCCCTCTGTGGGGTCTGTTTGTTGATACCAAAAGTTAAAGTTGGGTGTTTGACGCCCGGGCAGGTAAAGACTGGGAAAGTTTTCTCGCTACCTGGTCGCGAGAGAGACTTGGGGCTCGACGTGGGGCTCGTCACGGGTGTTGCCTTCAAGTGTAAATGGAATAAAGACAACTACAATCAAGACACGCAAAAGAGACTGCCAAAGTGTAAAATGTTGCCTTGATTCGATTACTGGTAGGCAGTGAGAATACCGTAGCGTTTTTTGACATTGAATAGCTTACTAATTTGTAGTTTTCCGTCACATTTTAGATTTTGGATGAAGCCTAGCCTACATATAACCTAGTTACAGCCCTAGTTGAAAATATTCTGTTTATTTAGCCATTTTATTTAAATTGTATTTTTACAACCCAAATAACTAATCTCTGTACTATTTTGACCATTCAAATATAACTTGTAGGCTATTTATCTTTTTTAGAATGGAATGATATGATTTAGGATTTCCAAACAGAAGGAACGACATACAGATGGAACTTGAACGCAGCCTCATGTATATTGTTCTGTAGCCTATAGTACTTTGCACTGCTTTTTGCACTTGGTTAAATTATGTCAAACTGCAATTTGTTGTCTTAGTAGGCCTACTTGTACTTTGTGCAATGACAATACAGTTGATTCCATTTGACAAAGACTCCTCGGTTGTCTCTGTTTACGTTTTATTCTTTGTACTCTGTAACCCTGAAACCTGAAAACCTTACAACTTGTAATGAAAACATGTATTAAGCTATAGCAGACCTATGAAGTAACCTAAAAGGGAAAGTAAAAGTAACCGTATGCTGTGCTTACTGTAAATACAGGGCTTGAGTAGATTTACATTCCACCACTGGAAAGGACAAGTCAAGATAATGTGTTAACCATTTTAAAATCTACAGTCAACTCTCAATGCTAATGTTTATCACTGTTTTTACTGTTCAAATATACCAATTTGAAAATAAATATGTAATAGTTGATATCGACATACATTTTAAACTAAAGTTATCATGTTTAGGATTACTACAATATGTAAACCTTAATGATTCTCTAAGAAGACCTAAAAACAGCCAAACAGTCCTCCTATTATATCTTCTATACATCCAATTGTACAGGACAGAAACAGAATGTGTGTGTGTGTGTGTGTGTGTGTGTGTGTGTGTGTGTGTGTGTGTGTGTGTGTGTGTGTGTGTGTGTGTGTGTGTGTGAGACTTAATGAACAAGTTAGTCTTCATTTCTATTCTAGACAGCTAACACTCTCTGTCACAACACTGAGGCTTCTGCTGCTAGTTTCAGGCTTTTGGCTTACTGTAAGTTAGGGTTGAGGTTACAGTTATTAGCATTATAAAAAGTTAATCCAATATTGCATGTGTTTGCATGTGTTCCTCTCAGATGGGTCGGGTGTAGTTGGATGGGAACAGGCCTGTTTTGCCCCTCAGTAGGCCTGTCCACCAGGCCTGGTCCGAGCTCTCCAGGACCTCGATGATATCACCGGCGTTGAACTCCAACTCGTCCTTCTCTTTAGCGTGGAAACTGTACAGAGCTCTGACCTGCACCTTGGAGGAGGCTTGGTGCTGGGCCAAGAGAGGACAGACAGGATGAGACACAGACAGATGCACAAACTCCATGAATCATGTGTCAAAAATGTTTTAGGAGGGTACAATATTATCGCATTATGGTTTCAATTTCAATATCTTGTGTGGTGAGATTTCTAGACTGTGGCATGCTAGGATTTAAGTTAAATGTAGAAGTTGTTAGAACACTACATGATTTGAAACTGCATTGTTATTACAGAAGCTTTGTCATTTTGGTTTTGAATCAATGTATAATTTCTCAGGACAATTACATGGAAACCCTGTCACATGAATATATTTGAAAAAAATAAATATATAAATGTATATATATATATATATATATATATATATATATATATATATATATATATATATATATATATATAGAGAGAGAGAGAGAGAGAGATACATAGAGATATGCATGAGGAACTTTTCATAAAATCATCTCTCAATGCAAATCTATATCAGGATGCATAGTATCCTGATCCATGAAATAACTGGCCTTTAATAATAAAAATCTGCCTGCCTCAATGGGAATTTAACATAGGGGGGTGTATATTTATGCCCCCTCTATTTTAAGGACAAAGATTTATTTATTTACAATACATTATTCATTCACAAAGAAAATTGGTGTCCTTAAAGGTTGGATTTTCCTAAATATTTTGAATTAAGGCATTAAGATCAATTTCTCTTTTTAATCAACTTTAGCATGGGTGTGTAAACTTTCTCAAGCCACTGTGTGTGTATATAGACAGTGTATCGAGCAATATTTAAATCAATCAATATCAATAAATAAGGTCTCTGTTGTAGCTATTACTGTGTAGCAAATGGGATGTAATGAATGATGAAACGATGTCATGTGGCATAAAAAGATGTAATGCTTAACATGCTTAAAAATGGTTGGTAACTTTTTTCTAGGCATCGACATTTTGGAGACACCCAATAACAGCATACGGTCCAACAGATGACATTTGAAGGTGTGTGTGGTAGTTAGGTGACTTTATATGCCAGATAAAGCTCTGCTTTCTCAAGGTTTTTAATTGGCATCATGATGGAACCTATCTATGGATTTCCATTTATTTTTCTATAGAAATCCCCTTTCTGTTTTTCTTTCTTCTTTTTTGTTCACACTTACTTTTTCTTTTCTTTTCTTATGTTATCCTTCTTTTGCTTGCTCACATTCTTACCCTTTCCTCCTCTTATTCTCTTTTCCTGATTTCAAACTATACCAAAAGCATTAAAGATTGCTGGCACCTGACAGACTGTTCTTTAAATCATTGACAGCGTGTATATCAGTCTGTACACATTTACCAGCAGGTGTTGATTATTAGTGTACTTCCTCTTGTAATGAACCAGGAACTACAACTGGTAACTCAGTTTTCTATTTAACTTCATATTATTCTTCAATCGTTTTGGGTGTTCCCCTTGGTGCATTTTATTGTACTGGAATGTAATACACCAGGTTTACACTTCATAGGAAACTGCAAGGAAATATTCTTAGAACAATAACAAACACACACACACAGACACACACACACACACATAACCAGAGTATTGTAATTGGATTGGATTTGTTTACCCTTCTAAAAATATGCACAAAAAATGCTAGACAGGGACACATAGTATGTTTACCCAATCATTCAGACAGCACGCACACCCATCAGTGTACGCACAGAAGAACAACATACTGATACACATTACTGTTGAATACCTGTCTTGGTGCAGGTGTAGGTGGGCATTCGGAGATTGGAGAAGCGGGGAGAGGCGGTAAACTGTCTGAGCGTCTTCGCTGTTGAGACACAAAAATAATTAAAATCACTTTTATCATGTTTTTATAAAACATTGTGTTCACTGAGTAAATACTACATCACTCACGTTAAGTTCCCATAGCTCTCCTACCTGTTGTCCCATCTCCTGTAGGAACACTGGACATTCTTTGGAGATAGAGGTGTTTTTGTAATATTCCACCAGTTGATTGAGAGAAGGGAACTTTTTTGCCCACAGGTAATACTGCCCTCTGCTGTCCCGCAGCACCTTGAAGTGCTGTACACCTGCCGCCTGTCTACAGTGGAGTACAAGACAGAGAATGCTTTGTTTTGCTTTGCACGCCTTCTCTAGTGTCATAAAGGCCCCAGCACAATACTTACAAATTAAGATATAGAATTTGTCTCCAATGTAACTAAATGTGAGATGTTTTCAAATTGTAACCTGTATTACATGAGGGAAAACACACTGACTGGCTTCTTCTTAACAGTCTTTTCAACCCTTTACATGATGTATCGTCATGGTGACCGTCTGCACCTGGGTTTGTGTCATTGAATAGGCATTTTGTAGGAAGTCTGGAAGCTTCAAATTAATCTACATGAATAATTTCAGTCTAGATCAGTGAGTATATACTATGAGTAAAAGCAATGACATCTCTGCATTATTGTCACATTGTTGCAAGCTTAGAAGTTTCTCTGAAAGAAAGTGCATCTGCTGGAGGAAGTGGTGTGCTCAAATAGTTATATATAAAAGAAGGTAGAACACTTAAGCCGCAAATAGAAGTACTAAATGTGTGACAGGGACACAGTGAGTTTGTGGGTGTGTGTGTCAGAGAGAGAGAGAGAGAGAGAGAGAGAGAGAAAGAAAGAAAGAGAGAGAGAGAAATGTCCACTGAGAGGAATAAGGCAGGGAGATCACTGGCAGGCATCACAACACAAAACAAAGCAAAAATATCTTAGAAAACTGGAAATGGTGGATGATCTTTAAAAGGCCACTTAAGTGGTAAAAAAAATCTAATAAAAGCATCCCATGATATTAGACGTTAAGCTCAACAATGTTTTGTTGAGAAAAGTTTTTTTACACATGGATAGCTCAAAATTTGTACAAATAACACCCCACTTGGCTTAGAAAAGTCAGCGTGTACTGTACGTTTATGTAAAGTCCTGATGTCATGTTGCAGAGTTGCAATACTAGTCTCTTTGGAGAAGCAGCATAATATCAGATTTGCCTGCAATGAACTGAACATGTACGTATATTGGGCATCAAGCAAAATAGTAAAAGCAGTAGCAGTTAGCAGTCACTTACTGTACCACCTAGAGAAATCATAACTCTTAGCTTAATGGAAAATGGTAACCACATTTGTCTCTTGCTGGCTTTATATGCAGATATAGACATACACAAAATGCACCTGACAGAGATGGAGAAGTCACTCTGAGTTACGTTTCGGCTACCCCGTATGATGAAGGCCCCCACAGGCTGTAGCATCAGCTTCTCCTCGGCATCACTGCGAGTGTAGTCCTCCTGGTACCAGCTGGAGTCAGGAATAGTTTAGGAATAGTACGTTCACAGGGTAACAAAGCCATGATGGTGATAAAGGGAGCAGAAATGATCAATTATTCATGGCAGAACGTGTGAGAGAATGAGAGGAAAAGGAAAGCAGGCATGGATATGAACACAAGGTTGATCATATATAAAACAAAGATTATTATTTTTATTATAGGTTCAATACAATGCAAAGATAAACCAAGGTATAAAAGGAATGAAATTGCTAAAAACCTGGAAAAATACTCAAGTAAAGCTGTCATTTTTAATTAATTTTTTTAGTGTGATGTGATGACTGTCTTTCCACTCTTAATCTATTTACTGTGGAGACAGACGCTCTTAGCTGGTCATTCTTCCCTTCTACATTTCATTAATCACATCCAACGTGCAGCAGAAAACACCATGCAGCAGTAAAAGTTGTTTCAGTAAGACAAAACATAAGTTGTGTTTTTTATTAAATGGGCGGGGACTTGGTGCTTGATGCTTTTTGGCTTTATGTGAGTTTTACCTGGGCAGGTGAATGTTGATGAAGTTTTTGGGGACAAACCCCTCTAATCCATGGAGTTCTGCTTTGTGCCAGTTTCCAGTGGTCTGCAGAATCTGACACAGTGGGACACAATTACATATACAGTATATGGAAGAGGATTAGGGCCACATGTGAAAAAAATGTATTTGAGTTTTGAGTTTAAAGTCAGAATTTTTACTTCAATCTCAGACTCAGAATTCTGACCTTTTGACATTCTTTTTTTAAGTCTACCATTTTATTTTGAAGTTTAAAAAAAGAAAAAGTTAGAATTCTGAGAAGAAAGTCTGAGAATTCTGACCTTTTCTCAGAATTCTGAGTTTAAAATCAGAACTCAATACATTTATTTTTGTTGTGGTTCTGCTGCTTTTTCCCTGTATGTCTGTCTATGTTGTCTGTCATCCACAAGAGGGCGTCCTACGAGGAACTAGGTCTAGAGGCGTGACCACTCATTATCCATCAGTCTGTCTGCACAGCTGCATCCCATCATCATCATCACCCATCACGCTGTTTATAAACCCGGGCTGACCACCTCTTCAGCGCCAGTTTGTTACAAACCCCTACGTGGTAACTAGGCCAGTCTTCTAGTGAACGTTGCTTGTTTACCGTTACTATTTGTCTAACTTTGGTTTTTTTCGTCATAGATCTCGTGTTCCGTTGTGACTTTGTGCAGCTTCCCCAGACGCGCTCCGTTTGAACTTCCTTCCACTCATTCACCACCTCCTGTACTACATCTGTTGTTTGGATTAAACCTTTTTTTGTTACACTTTTTATCGTCTCTTGTGTTGTTCTGTGTCTGGGTCCAACTGAACCCGCGACAATTTTTACATGTGGCCTTAATCCTCTTCCGTACACATAAGACACATTTACTCCAAATATAAAACCACAACCCTGTTTTCTACATTTTTTGTAATGTAATGAGTGAACTTATTCAATGCCTCTAATGTCTCCAAACAAATTATTCTCTATCTGATTCATAGCTCTGGTTTTTATAACTTGATGGTACCTGGAGAAATATACAGAGAGACATATAGAGTTTAGACACCAGCTGATCTTTTCATAGGACCATCATGCAGATGGTTTTAATTTTTATTGATTAGACCCTAAAGTTATCAGATGTAATTTTTTTTATCTCGACCTACAAAAAACAATCTTGTGAGAGTGCATTCTTGCTTTGTATGATTTGTGAAAAGTCTTTCAGAGGCTGATTAGTTTGCTCTTGCATTTTAATTTTTCTCTTTTATGTTGATGCCATTGTTGCATATCTTTACTGTATTCCGTACCAGTATGCATTTGAATGTAAGACACAATGTGTTTGCTGAACACAAGACTACAATTAAAGGACTTTGCATTTTCGATGTTCTTACTGTTTAAAGTGTCCTAATACGTTAAACTGTTAACTACTGATTCAGGCTGAATCATGTCCATACTCATCACTGTAACTTAAGAGGAAGACTAATTATTAGTACTATACTTTAACTAATACTATGCTGTCAAAACATAAATATATACTTGTACTTTCTCCTCACCTTTGCCATTTTGCTTTTTTACACTTTGTGACTGTTTTGTCACGAAAAGCCCAAAAGACATAAAGATCACCTTGCAATGACTGTCCTCTGAAATTAGGAAATGAACTTGTATTAGAGCAGCAGGATGCACTTTCACAACACATGATATAACCTGCTGCACAAACTATAAAAAGCACAGCAGAAAACAGTGGACACAATGATGCAAATACCATTGCTCTCACGCTGGCTGCATGAATGTACTGAATGTCCAGTCTTGTAGGTGATAATGATTTACATGAAAACACTGCCGGCATCAACAACAGACTGTAATTTGAATGCTTTTTTTGTTGAGAGCTATTCATAACTTGAAGAGAGCAAAAACAAAAAAGTAGGAACTATGTACAGTGGAAAGTGAAGGAGTGTTTTGTGCGAGCGTGTTGTGCAGCACAGGTGTGTATGCTGCTTGCCTTCAATCGCTCTCCTTTTTTGAAGCTGAGTTCATCGCCAGCTGTAGCTTCATAGTCGTGCTTGGCTGTAGCCTCCATGGTTAAGGAGCTAATAGAAAGGGAGGGGAGGAAAAGAGGTATGACGACGTTAAAGCAACACTATGTAACTTTTTGGACCTTAAAATAATGTTTCCAAAACCGTTTCAGTGGTTAGCTGACACTGTCACAGCATTATATGATATAGAAATCCATTTATTCTGATAAAGTTCAGCCCTCAGGCCTTCTACAAATTGTTGATTTTGAACAATTTTGTCATCACAATAAATTGAGAAATGCGTGTGGAGCCAGAGTGAGGGACTTTTTTTGTTTACTTTCAACTCTTATAGCAGTACACAAACAAGCCAATAACATTTGCATTAAAAGTAAAAGTTTTTAAGAGGTCTATATACAGTGCACCTCGTAAGTATAGGAACCCATGCTTAAGTTGACTAAAAAGAGGAATCAAAAAATCATCTTTTGGAAATTTACCTTATTGCCTTAACTAAAAAAATGAGGAAAATCCAACTTTTAAGGAAACCAATTTTCCTTTTAAATGAATAACATATCACAAATAAATAAATGTTCTTCCTTAAAATACAGGGGCATAGGTATACACTCCCCTATGTTAAATTCCCATAGAGGCAGGCCGATTTCTATTTTTAAAAGCCAGTTATTTCATGGATAAAGTGTCCTTGTCCTTTGGAATTAAAATAGCTCCAGTATCCTGGATCCATAGAATAACTGGCCTTTAAAAATTAAAACCTGTCTGCCTCTATGGGAATTTAACATGGGGGAGTGTATACTCATGCCCCCTGTATTTTAAGGAAGAACATTTATTTATTTATAATAGGCCTACATTATTCATTCACTAAGATTTTCCCTCATTTTTTATTTAAGGCATTACGATCAACTTCCAAAAGATGATTTTTTTTATTCCTCTTTTTAGTCAACTTAAGCAGGGGTTCCTACACTTATGAGCAGCACTGTATATATGTATATATATACATAACCACTGTCTGAATGTGAAGCAGGTCCTGACAACATGTTGAAATACAGGCATGAAAGATAATTTATGTAACTGAGACATCTAATCCAACTCAACCAAGTTTAACGTTGATGTCTAGATGCAGTTTGACTGATTTTAGGAGACTATAAAAGTGGCCACATTTAAAAGGTGTCACAGGGCTGACACTGATGCAAGTTTTTTCTGTCATTCCTAATATTTGCAAGTCAAAAAGCACAACAAAGAAGAGCTTTACCCTGTCTTCTCTCCTTAGTTGATTTTTCTTTTTTTTTTACGCACATTAAATGAATGGTTATGACAGATGAAATCAATAAGCTATCACAAGCTTCACCTGGACCTCTCATGGTCAAGTGCAATCGGATCCACTTTGTCGTACCTTCAGCGCCGTAGGAAGAAAGTCTGCCTTGACAGCTCAGAAAGCAGCAGGACAACAAACCATGATTCAACATGACAATCTGTTGCCGTTTTGTGCCTCATTGAAGAGAAAGAAACAGTGTGTTTACTCACCATGTATGTGTTGCTCTCCCTGCAGCGCTGATGTCGCACTGTTCATGAGGAAGAGAAGTGACAAACTCCTGCTACCGGTTCACAGGAAGCACACTCACACTGCAGCTGCCACTGAAACACACTTTCTGTCGCTTCTGACCTCTTGCACACAAACTGAAAGAGACACACATACTGTACACATAGGAACAAATACTGTATGAAGTGAAAGCAATGTCTACATCTAAACTAGCTGCATGATTGTTATTAATTGTTAAATATTCAGTGCACAGGTTCACAAACAGCAGTAGTTGAGTATTAACAACCATCACTGCTGCTTAAAGGATGCTTTAAAAGCTTACTTTTAAAGTAGGCCTACATATTTTTTCAAATTTACTTATTATGTCAAACTGGAAACAGCTAACGCCTCCAGTTGTGTTTATATGGAGCCGTATACTTAAGATACGATAGATAGATAAACACATCTCTTCCAACTATACCTTGGACAAACATAAAAAATAATCTACTTGTTGTCTGGACTTTGCACCTTCAGGGTTGAAAGCATTTAATTGAAAGTCAAGTTGGATAAAAGCGTCAGCTAATGACATGTAAAAAGATAGAATGCTAACAGATGTTAGCATTAAGCTTAAAGTACGTGAGTTTAAGAACATCTTGGGCGGGCAAAGTACAACTTTGACTTAACCCTTGTGTTGTCTTCCCATCAAAATTGACGCTTTTTATCAACATTTTTTATTTTTTCTTATGTTTTTGTCTCTTTTTCAACACTTTTGACGTTTTTTTTCAGTGGTTGTCACTTTTTTTGACATTTGACACTACCTAACACATAATTAGAAATTAGGAATTATTTAGACTAAAAATAAAGGAATGTATGTTGATGTATAATCACAAACTGGAAAATGTCAACTTTTACTCAATACCATTTCAAAACCACTTCAACGTTTTTTCCAAATGTTGAAAATTGAATAAGACACCCCAAATTAATGAAAGTAGAGATTTGTACTTGCAAAAGAGCGTTGTGTGGAATCAATCATGTTATTTTGGGTAGTTAAAAAGAACATTGAAATAGGAAATTGGAATAAGAGGACAACATGAGGGTTAACCATTAACTTACCGAAATGAAAGTTGAGCCAATTCTGATGATGCTAAGCTTGTGTTTTTTTTTAATTTGTAAATGATGCAGCTTACTTACCAAAAAAACACACATCCCTACAGTTAACCAGAGCAGTATAATACATTTATACTACAAAGCAAGTACAGATGTAATTTAATTTTTCTGAATCAAACATACCAAAGACTCCAACACAAGCACTGGGATTGTATCCCTTCTTACAATCAAGCTTATTGGTGTCCAAAACAAGAAGTCTAGTCATGGGGTTTGCCTTGTAACGATGATGTGGCAATAATTCACACTAAACATTCCTTCCGTACAGGTGACATTTCAGTTGTGGTTTGCTGAACGTATTCTTGGGTGGAGCTGCTGTCTAGTGATTTGCACATTAACAGCGTCTGTTTACATGTATTTAAATGTGACTGAATAAACACCCATGAAGCCAGTAAATAATAACTCGATCCAGTCGAAAACCTGCCATGCATTGAACATGGCAGAATATGTGGAATCTCTGAGAAACATATCTGCTGCAGGTTAGATATTTCCAATCGCTAAACCTTTAATAAACACTTCATCACAGTAAAATGTGACACAGGGACAGAACGGAGCTATCTATAGGCCTACAGTCAATTGTGGAGTCATTGTTACCTGTGTTGGGGCCATTTAATGTTGAACTTAACCCTTGTGTTGTCTTCGCGTCAAAATTGAAAATCAACACTTTTGATGATGCTTTTATCTTTTTCTTACGTTTTTGTCCCTTTTTTCAATGTTTGTCACTTTTTGTGACGTTTAACACTACGTAACACTAACTTATTAACTTTAGTTTTACAGTTATTTTTTGAATTTATGGTCAATAAACTTCATTTATAGGAAATTATACCAAATGTTTGAGTTATAAAAGCAAAAATCAGGAATTATTTAGACTCAAATTAAAGGAATGTATGTTGATGGATAATCACAGACTGGAATGTGTCAATATTTACTCAATACTATTTCAAAAACACTTCAATTTGTGTTTTTCAAATTATTTAAAATTTAATAAGCCACCCCAAAATTAATGAAAGTAGAGATTTGTACTTGCCAAAGAGCGTTGTGTGGAATCAATCATGTTATTTTGGGCAATTATAAAGAACATTGATATAGGAAAACAGGTCAGTTTGACCAGGGTTAAATCGAGCTGTAGTCACCATGTTTGCCACATGATGGCAGCAGACTGTAAGAAAGAGGATTGGAGCTAAGGATATTTTTGGACACACCACAGAAACTAGAACTGCGGCCGATGATCTTGTTGCCGTGTCAGCACCTTGAGAAAAACAAAAAGACTTTATAAAGACAGACTAAACAGGAAGAGTGACAGACCGAAACAGAAAGTGTTAGAGGTGAGAGGATGACTGCCACCACCAACACCCTGCCTGGTCCTCTGATATTTACAGTCAGTTGTCAGATCAGTGTGGTGTTTGGTGGTGATTTGATCCTGAGACAAGGCTGAAAAGCAAATGGGATTTGAAAAAAAGGGAAGCAATCACTTCCACCTGTGAGAGGATTATGTTACCTCATAGATGATGTATGTGTTACTTTCTTTTACAGTGCCAAAAGAATAATTTGTCTCTTGATAGCTGTTGCCAAGGTGACCTACAACTGTAAGTGCATCTATTGTTATGCAGCCAATTATGCAGCACGTGGAAAAACATGACAGGTACAGGTGCAGCTGAAAAGAGTTATTGTCCTGTGTGTGTGTGTGTGTGTGTGACACACTGTTGACTGTGTTAAATGGCCTGAGCCCATTCAATATCCCATCTTGCTTCATGACAGAGCTCATAAAACTCTGTTTGAACAGGTGGAAAGGAGTGGTGTATTGCTCAATGCAGCGCTGCCATTCAGCATTAATGTTGCCCCTTAACTCTGTTTGTGCGTGACTGTGTGCCGTCTGTGTGCGTTAACGCTCTGCGACAGTTGCATCTTTTAGGTGCTGAGAGACTTTACACTCTGGAGAGTGAGTGAGTGCAAATGGAAAAAGAAAAGGGAGCACAATGTATTTGACAACAGAGAGAGACAGAGATATGTGGAATATTTTCTGTGAGCAGACATCACATTTCATTCTGTTTACTTTACCCAACTGTGCTCCTCTCGCTTCTCCCAAACCTCTGACCAAGTCTGAAGAGCCACAGGGAGTGAGAGGAAGGACCAAAGGAAAAGATATTGACTTTTAAAAACTCCTTGACTAAACCACTCCCTGAAATTCTGAAAAGACAAAAAATATCCTACCAGGATTTGAAGCCAGACCAAAAAATTCCTTCTTAACATTCATAAATGTGACAGCACCGTCCCCACTAGGAAATCACCTGCACTCCAGAAAGAAGCATAACCAAATCTCCCAGTACTGGTTTGAAATGAAAAATGTCATCACTCAAAATCAAATGTATTAAAAACTCTCAAATTCTTCCATTTCTTATGAGCTGGATGATAATTTCGATGACCAGTGGGTCCTGATGACATCAGAATGATCAAATATTTGCATTGTAGGCTACATCATGGTAGATCATTTAACTATGCAATCCATCACTCTATCCATCAGCAACTGCTCCTCACTCATCCAAACAATCATCCCAAGATGCATTATGGGTAGGGCTGGGCGATATAGAGAAAATCAAATACCACGATATTCTTGACCACATACATACTTGACCACATTTTATTTACACAATGAGGTTTTTGATACATATTCTCCAGAAATGATTTAATGATTTAGTGGGTAAAGGTAAATAATAGAACAGCTAGACTAGTCTGGTAAATTCAGAAAATGACATCACTTTACTGTAATGCAGCCTGTACAACCAGGTAACTCTTACCATATTACAATATATCCCAAATCTAAGTTGATATCTAGTCTCATATTGTGATATCAATACAACATTGATATACCCAGCCATAATTATGTGTGTTTTTGAACTATTTAAATCTTCAGAAATACCACAGCTTCACATCAGCTAGCAGCTTTGTAAAATTACCCAATCAAAGAAGTGACTTCCTCTCTCTCTCTCTAGCAGATCCCATCATGTTAGTTTTAGGGAAACATTTTTATATCACATCAATAGTTTGAGCTTAAAAACTACAGGACCTTCAGTATGTGGATCATGTTGCCTATGAAAAATAAGGCGGGTCAGATTTTGTAGTCTACAGTTGTTACTTCAATGTGTCTGATGCATGTTTAATCAATATTTGGTAAATATAGGTAAAGGATAGTCTAATATTTAAGACTTAACTAATAGTTTATTTGTGTTTTTTAAAGTTTTAGTTTTCATTTCTGCATCAACGAAGACTGACAATCGCAACTTTTGGAAGAACTGCCTGTTTAACTGGACTGAATGCCAATGATTTGATTGGGTGATTTGAGCATTTAATAATAATAATGATGTATACTTTATCAATACCACAAGGGGCAATTACAATTTACAATCTGTTGTTATTACACACATTTCACACAGGCTTGAATTACACACACATGCTCAGTACATGCACTAATGGAGAGATGTCAGAGTGGGGGGGGCTGCCCATGGAAAGGCGCCCCGAGCAGTTGGGGGTTCGGTGCCTTTCAAGAGCTCTTTGGCAATGCCCAGGAGGTGAACTGGCACCTCTCCAGCTCCAGCCCAACTCTCTACTGACTGAGCTACTGCCACCTGACTTGTTGGAGTAACTATTGATTATTAAATTGAGAGAGAGAGAAAGAGAGAGAAAGAATGCTAAGGAACAGAGAAAATAACTGAAAGAAATGGAAGCAGAAAATTGGAGTGACGGGGGTAGATAGGGAAAAATAAAGAGTATGAGAGAGGAATACTTATGACTTTCTGACTCTTGAGTGTAAAAGACTTGGTAATAGATGATCCCACATTTCACAAACATGTCACTGAGATATATACCAATCAAGCAACACATGTCAACTAAAACAAAAACCTATATTGAATATTGGATATTGGATGTAAAAACACACACTTTTAGTATATGATCACATTTGGCTGCAGAGAAGAAAAGCTCCCATTTTCCCCAATGTGTGACCCTTGCATTCACTCTGTCTGCTCAAATTAAACTAAAAGTCTTTCCCCAACAATAATTAGCAAATCATACAGACTGATGGCTGTACCATTTCACCACCTCCACCCCTATCAGACTGAGAGGAAGAAATAAAAATCAAAGAAGTCCTCACAGAAATCTCCCTTGAAAATATATTACGCAATTTTGAAAAAAGGAAATCCTTCAAATGTTTAAAAATAGTTTTTTCCCAGTTCTGTTAATGTTGATTAGTACAGCTTCTTTGCTTGGGTGTAGTAGGGTGATGGAGACAGATAAAAAAAGGGTTTCTACTGGGTCTCGTTAAAATGGTAAGTTATCTGCTTGCCCATGATGTAATTTGGATGAAAGGACACATCAACTCAATACACAATCTAACAGGGACTCACTCATAAAATACAACAAAGAGGTGAATTTTGGTAAAGCTCCATTGATTTCCCTCATTAGGTCTGTGCCAATAGTGAAAGAGGGCATCTAGATAAAAAGAAGCAGATGCTATAGGAATAATTTAAAAATCGGATATAAGTGGGATGTAAATTCTACAAATAAGTTTTAATATGAGGATTCATAGTGTATATATTTATATCACATGTTCTGAACATGCTACTACTGAGGCGGGTGACATTACTGATGCTGACCAGCAGGGGCCAGTAGAGCGCTGTAGTCTGACTACATTTGCAACTGATGACGCTGAAAGGAAGAGATGTGTGAAAGCGGGCGCCCGGATTGCTTAGTTGGTAGAGCAGGCGCCCACATGTAGAGGTTTACTCCTTGATGGTTCGACTCCGGCCTGCGGCCATTTGCTGCATGTCATTCCCCCTCTCTCTCCCCTTTCATGTCTTCAGCTGTCCTGTCAAATAAAGGACTAAAATGCCCAAAAATGTATTTAAAAAAAGAGATGTGTGAAAGCAAACAGACTTTCAATCAACACTGGGGGGGAAATAGATACACAACAACCTGTGTACACACTCTCACACTCACACACACACACACACACACACACACACACACACACAGGCCAGCCTGTCCATCAGTCACATTCTTGACAGAATAATGATGTCACACCGCGGGTTTGCTGCTCTTTGCATTTGACAGACACCTGATGTAATGGTGTGCTTTCGTGTCAAACGCACACACACACAAACACGCACACAAACACACACACACACACACACACACACACATAGGTCTTTGATCCTCTCTCACACTATGTCCGTCTCTCTCTCAGACGAACATACAGACATGTTTCACTATCTCACACACACACACACACACACACATTTCTGAGTGTGTAGCTTTTGAGGAGGAGAGAGGCTGGGGATGTGGCCTTGACCAACTGCCACTTGCCAACTGTTTGAAATCTCTCTCTCATGGGTGGGCCAAATTCTCTGGGCGGGTAAAGCAGAGAAAGGGGAGGTAACCTTGCCCCTCATGACCTCATAAGGAGCAAGATTCCAGATCGGCCCATCTGAGCTTTCATTTTCTCGAAGGCAGAGCAGGATACCCAGGGCTCGGTTTTATACCTATCACCATTTCTAGACACTGGGGGACCATAGGCAGACTGGGGGAACTCATATTAATGTTAAAAAACCTCATAAAGTGAAATTGTCATGCCATAGCACCTTTAACACTGGTGCTGTATGGAGCATAATTTCATATCTGTTGGATCTAACTAAATATGTTCTTTGTTTTAACTTAATCATGCCACTCAGTACCTCATCTTCATCAGAATCATCACTCTCTAGGGCTGGGTTAAATTATTAAAAATGTACAGTTTTCTACACTTAAAATCCAGAGGTGTCAAGTAACATAGTAAAATCCAGAGGTGTCAATGAAGTTTGTAACATAGTACAAATTTTGACTTTGTTATTTTACTTAAGCAGGTTTTTCCCCTTAAATTTTGGGTATGAAGTTTGTATTTTTGTTATTTAGGATTTTTTTTTCTATACTTTTTCCACTGGAGTAATTATTTCACAGCAAACTTTTTATGTTTACTCCTTACATCTTCACGCAATTATCTGGACTTTCTTATCTGGACTTTCTACTCCTTACGTTTTAAAAAATAGCCTCATTAATCCTATTTCAGTTCAGCTTGTTTTTATTTTATTGCTTGTTTTATCGTTCAAAAAAACACACACACACAAAAAAACACTATCCAGATAAATGGTGCCATCTGGGTAGAGTGAATCCTTCACAGATTCCTGCAGCAAAGCTTGGCTATACATTTACATTCAATAAAGGCTATTAATGATATGCATCTGAAACTTTTTTCAACATTACAACATTACAACAACTAGTCATTGTATCTTCCGCTTCATGAAACACATGCTAATGCTCAGTAGTACACATATATGGTTCTTTAATGTATTTTCATTGTACTAAAATGTGTTCATTTTCAATGGGCATAAATGCAGCTGAAACAGGTGTATCCTACATTTTTCAACATTCACATTTTAATGTAACATCATAGTTATTATGGCCTTTAGAAAAAAACTATTTTTGGGGGAGGTAGGGTAGTGCACTATAGGCCCCTGTGGCGCAGCCTAAGCTTCTGTCCTTAATGGCATTTACTTCCCCTTAGATTACCATAACTTTACATTACTTTTACTTTTATACTTTAAGTAGTTTTGAAACCAGTAGACGTACTTTCACACTTTTACTTGAGTAAAAAGTTTGAGTTGATACTTTAACTTATACAGAAGTTTTTTTAAACCCTAGTATCTATAATTCTACCTGAGTATTGTATGTGAATACCTTTGACACCTCTGTTCAAATCTACCTT
The DNA here is from genome assembly GCA_026937815.1 of Etheostoma perlongum. Taxonomy (NCBI): domain Eukaryota; kingdom Metazoa; phylum Chordata; class Actinopteri; order Perciformes; family Percidae; genus Etheostoma; species Etheostoma perlongum. Next base: position 28,946,120 of record CM049372.1, read on the forward strand.
TGTTTGAGTGATCTTATATCAATTAAATCTTTTAATATACGCCTTTTCAATGTTAAGTACAAAATTACTTTAACCTTTTGGTGGTCAATTCTTAAAATCCTCTTTGTTCCCACATCTTTTATTCTTGTCATTACTTTTCACTATAGATCCCTTTACAGTATCACTGTGTGATTTCTGTATAATGATCAAATCAGCATCATTGCTATCATTACTCCCACCACTCTTTAGATGCTCTCGCTCCTATAACCAAAACCCTTCTCTCTACAGCTAGCTATGTTTTGTATGTTGGTCTACACAGTCCAGGTCATACCATTGCCCTTGTTTGCCACGGGCACCAGATGGCACATCCACAGGAGTTGGCCTGTCCACGGGGCCTCCATCCCCCCAATGTACAGCACCAATCCCCACCCCAAGACCCACCCTGCTTCACCAGGGCTGGCCCTGAGACAAATTCACATTTGACATTTCAGCCATCTAGCTACTGCTCATATTACAAGTAAATTGCAATACCATCAGTCATTCCCTTAAAACATCACAGTAGGGCTTTATCATGCTTTCATCTCTTTCTTTGTCTTAATTTAGACAGTTTTTTACACTTTCACCCTTTTACTTTAAATGTTCAAAATATCCAGTGTAGTGTATGGAATATGTGGTGATAATGGCACTGTGCCAATGCATTGAGAACTTTAAAAGCACATTAAAATATGCAGTATTTTTAGTATGATGCCATAACTATGATTTTGAACCTTGGCTTTCGGTGTATTTATGTCATCCAAGAATTGCACACATATTGTTGCACATCTCTCATATGCTGAGATTGTTTTATCCTAAAAGATAGGTTAAAGGCAAAGATGCCCAACACACTTATAAACTTTAATATCTTTATGGAAAATTAACATTAAAGAAGTGGTTGCCAACACTCACATTACACTTAGCAAAATAAAATATTAAAACTACCATTTTGTGGTGGGGGTTAATATTTACTTTGGAATATTAATAGCATTTTGGAGATGTTCTGATTGACTTTGGTGATGAGTTTTAGATGAGACGGTGAATCAATGAGGCTCATCAGGAGGCTGGGATGGTGCAATATAAGATCTTTATTCATGACAAATACCAGAGTTAGTCTGCAAAAAACTGAACCAAACATTTTGCATTGCGGTAGGTGCCGTTTTCCTTTAAACCTCTGCAGCATGTAAGAGTGTGTAAGAAAAGTTGTTCAATTAGGAAGTGCATTTGTTTTCATAGCGTGCAGAAGACTGCAGTGACGGAAGACAGGTTACCGTACAGTCAGCTGTTTAGATAAGCTCAAACTTGGAGTGGACATAATAATTGTAAGCTATGAACTGTGAAATTTATCAAATATAGTAGAATGTAACGTAGTAGTTATGTAGGTGCGGCATAATGTCTGACCATCTTATAAATTACACTGTGTCCTAAAATATGCTGGAAAGTGGTCTGATATTGTTATTGTCTTATATTGCCTGCTAGTTAAGTCTACTATTATTCCCTGCATGTAGCGAACAATGAATGTGTGCATATTAATAGTCTCTAAATTATTCCTATGCATTTTTGCTATTCATATCACGTGATTGTGTCGGGGGCACTTTCCCGTTGCATCCAGTTCACACAACGGAAGATCTCCAGGCCATGTGTTTTCTAAAGGTGCAGTGCGTATGGCCCTGTCTGCCTCAGTAGTTCTCTTCTAATTAAAACAAAACAGTTGAAACAATTAAAAAGTCCCTGAACATCACTGTTGCTATGGTTACAGCAGGTGGTCTGGGACAGGCCTACTTTCTGTCCCCAGCATCAGAAATAAAGGTGGAGGAGCAGCGTTCAGTTTTTATGCAGCACATATCTAGAATAAACTCCCAAAAAACTGCAGGTCCGCTGCAACTCTCAGTTCTTTTAAATCAAGGCTAAAGACTTTTTTTTCTTTTTTAGATTATTTTTTTGGGTAATTTTCAGCCTTTTTATTTTTTACAGGACAGCTGAAGACATGAAAGGGGAGAGAGAGGGGGAAATGACCAACAGCATAAGGCCGCAGGTCGGAGTCGAACACCGACCCACTGCATTGATGAGTAAACCTCTACATATAAGCAATCTGGGCGCCCGAAGACTTTTCTTTCTGATGCTGCCTTTACTAAAGTAATTTTTCATTCCTTACACTGCACTTTAACTTTTATTCATGTATTTGATACCTGCCCTTTTCTACATCTGTTTTTACATTAACTTTAACAGATGTTTGTAACTGCTCTTTAATGTTAAATGTAAAGCACTTTGAAATGACTTGATGCTGAAATGTGCTTTAGCCTACACATAAAGCTGCCTTGTCAGCTGACTTGCAGTTACAGGATAGTATAAACTGTGAAGATTACTAAAACACCTTTTAACCCCCTTCCTCCACATGATAGTGCAAGAACATGCACCTCCCTTTGTTACTCACAGCTCTTTGGAAAAAAAACAAATTATACCAATTGAGGACAGAAAAAGTGGTCTGGGAAATTATACAATGACTTTATAGTATGCTACAAAAGGACTGGTGCGTCCAGATCACCATGCACTGCTAGCTAATGAGACATTCTTTTTATTCTCAATATGCTCAGACGCATGTTGGAAAGTGCTAAATAATTTTGGCTCAGCAAATGGTTAGAGTGAAGACTTTCATGCAGAAAACAGGTGATGGTATATTTATATTAACTCTCCCATCTAGACATAGATAGATAGATAGATAGATAGATAGATAGATAGATAGATAGATAGATAGATAGATACTTTATTCATACCAAAGGAAATGTTAGGCATCCAGTAGCAAGATAACCATAACACAACAAACACATATACACACACATATCACACATACATTTGAATAAAAATCACTCACAGAAATGCATGATTATGATATTTTTGAGATGGAAGTAAATATCAGAAAAGAAAATATCAAAACATAATCATGAATTAAAATAGGTATATTAAAAAAATCCTATTTTAATATATTTGAAATTACCAATTTCCATGTCTGTCATGTCTAGTACCACTGGTATTATTATGTTATAAATAAGTTCTAAATTCTGAATGATAAATGGTAAAATGGACAATTTTCTAGTTAAAGCAACACTAAAGAACTTTTCCTCTTCGGTCCCCCTACAGGTTGGAAGTGGAATTGTCTATTACCGTTACGATTAGCATTATTGTTAATTGTTTGTCTCATTTGGACTACAGATCTGCTACACAATCTGGCAAACTTGCACCAAAATAATGTGCCTTAAAATAATTAAAATTGTTTCAGTGGTTCATCAACTCGTAACAGGGTGAACGGCACTTCTGCATTCGCTTTGCAGCTCGGCTATAACCGCACTATGCAAGTTTGCCAGATTGGGTAGCGGATCTGTTGTTCCGATGAGACATAATGAGACATTACGACAGCATTAATGGACAATTCTGCTTCCAACCTGTAGGGGGACAGAAGCGGAAAAGTTCTTTTGTATTGCTTTAAGTTTATAAAGCACACACAATCTTCTCCTTCATCCTTGGTGGCATTCAGTCACGTACTATATACTTTATTTGATTATAGGTTTTATTGAATCAGAACTTTGTAGATATATAGTCACATTGATGTTTTTTTTCTAATACAGGTTTTCAAAACCTTTAGTACCAAAACACAAGCTTCCAAGGAAGGAAAGCTGGCATCAAATTTCCCGTCACATTTCTAATCTTGTTTAGCCTACTTAGCCTATTCCTGTATCTGTTTCTGATTGAATTTTAGACAATTGTATCTAGCCAAAGTTCTCCACAGCTGCTCTTAACAAACTTGGCTGGGTTCTTTTGTTAAAAAAGGCGTAAGTAAGATGATGTATCATATCGGCACTAGTTTTGAAAAATGACAAATAGTGTAGAGGAAAACAGGCTAAAAAAAGGGATTCTAGTCTTCATCAATCAAAGCATTGCTTGGCAAGAACAAGTCACGGCTCAACAACAAGCAGAATATAACACTGCAATATATTGTGACTGTCCCAAACTGTGATAGCATCACGCAGAGGCCATGTGCTGTCTTGGCTTCGGAGTAGAGTCCCATAATGACCGCTCAGCTCCGCCAAATGATCGCCTCCATTTATGACCGCTGCAGCAGCTGTGAACACCCCAGCAAACTTCACCATCATTTGTTTTCGTCCCTGTGGTGTCTATTTCAACTTCTATCCTTAACCTCCCTTTATATCAGAGATCTTCAACTGGGGGTCCGGGACTCCAAGGTGGTCCTCAGAGTCACTGCAGGGTGGCCTTCAAGTTATTGTCATTTTGGTATTTTTTTCCAACATATTATTAGCAAATATAAATCCCTATTGATGATAGGCTTTCTGGCATATAGGTAATGTTGTCACTAATATAGACACTCACATACAGTACAGTTAATCCTAAGGATTTACTGTGCCACGTTAGAAGATGATATATAAAATCATGCCAACAATTATTATTTTTATAGCTTAGTATTATTGGCAAAAAAAGGTATAAAGGCTTTAGGCCACCCTACACATTATTGTAGGCCCAGTTTAATATGCAACTTTATTATATACAATATACTGTATGTAGTAGGGGGTCCCTTGCTCGGCCTCTCTTTCAGTTAAGGGGTCCTTAGATAGATAGATAGATAGATAGATAGATAGATAGATAGATAGATAGATAGCTGGCAATTACAATAAATTACAGAGCAGACGAGTGCAGAGTGTTAAATGTCAAAAGAGAGAGAGAGAGCGAGAAGGGGGATGAGAGAGGGAGTGAGAGAGGAGGGGAAGGAGAGAGGAGAAAGAGAAAGCTAGAAAAACGAAGTGTGAGAGGATAAAGTGTGTGTGTGTGTGTGTGTGTGTGTATGTGTGTGTGTGTGTGTGTGTGTGTGTGTGTGTGTTTTTGTTGTTTAACTACATTTGTGGTGTTCAAGAATCGGGAGTCAAGTATATTTGTGAGGTCTGGGGCTGTTTGAGTGTTACGACTTGGTTTTAGGATTAGGGTTAGAATTGGGTTATGGTTATGGTTAGGGTGGGTCCCCACAAAGATAGTAAGACGCACTATGTGTGTGTGTGGGTGTGGGTGTGCGCGTGCGTGCGTGTGTGTGTGTGTCTTGGAGTGGCTGACATTTTGAGCTGGGACCAGATTGGTGTTTGGAGCTCACTCCCTTCGCTTCAGGCTCTCTGTCAGCTCATTTACAGCACTGAGAGACCAGAGAAAGAGAGAGCGAGGAAGCTGAGAGAAAGAGAGTAAAAGGTTAGAGTAGGAGGAGAGCGTTTCTGTGGAACGATGGAGACAGCCAAAGTAAAGCCAAGTTTAGTTTATTTCAGTTACTTCTTAAAAACAGAAGTGAGAAAGAAGATGTTGAAAGCATAGATAAGGGGTTCATTTTATTAAAAAAAAGACAAGATTAAGAAATGGATCTCAAGCAAAAAAACATGAATATAAACAACAGGTTTTGGTTAAAGATGACAGATTGCCTTAAAACTGGAGTTTCTCACTGAGACAAAAAGGAAGCACTGGCATTTTCAGTATGAAAATGAGCAAGCTGCATGGACAAACAAACCTCAAGTGTTGTTTGGCCAAAATGGTAACGAGAAGTAACTGCTCCAGTTCTGTGGACTTCAACGCCCAGAATCCTCTAATGTGCAATCAGTCAACTGGCCATGGCATGCTCATGCTTGGCCCAGCTGTTCTGTGATCAATTAGGCTAAATACTACCAAAGTGTTGGGAGAGGCAGAAGATCTCACATTGGCTTTTGGAAGATATTTGATCTGCAGTCAAATAATGGCAAAAAAAGACCAAATTGATCGAATCGGTTGTTTGGTAGATGCATTTTTAATAATAATTGCAGTGAGCACTAACCTCTGTCGAAAACATTGAGTTCCATGTGACTGCTTACCAATAAAAAGCACCCCATATTTATTACCAGTTGAATGTTTTATTGTATAGTAGCAGTAGGACATTTTGGATTTGCATTAGTAACTTAATGAGCTCTGATATTGCCAGGATAGTTAAACGGTGAGACTGATATTAATGAGATTACATCTGGATTAAATGCTGTATTATTTCCTGTAAATCATTCATGTGTAGGGAAGCAATCTGAATACCTCTAGCAATGAAAGATGAGAGGTATGGTAATTACTGAATGTAAATACATTAAATGGCGATTGCTAAAAAAAAAGCCAACCAAAAGCAGTATCATTGGGTATCATATGGCATTCAATTGATATCAATTCTAAAGATTATTAACTGTAATGGATAATTCAGTTTATTTTATCATGCTTGAGGTTTTGGCCACCAATCCTATTGGTTAGTAAAAACTGATTTTGTTTACTGCCCTACATTTGTGACCATTGACTTTGTGTCAGGCTTATTTATGGAAAAATCACATTTTCAACCAAAAGTGAAGTTGCTGCCAATAATCTGCCATGTTTGCTGCTACAACGTCAGCACAGGGCCATCGGGGCAAAGTCTGACTGTACAGCGGAGCAGAAAGGCAGGAAGAGAAGCCGTGCACATTAAGCTCTGCGGCCTTGTTTTGTGCACACTGTCAGCTGTCAAGATGTCTCAGTAAATCAGGCCAAAGCCCGGTGCACTCATTATAATTGGCCATTAAAGTATCATCACAGGCACAAAAGAGCATTAGTCTCCTCGCTTGCTGATAGAGAGATGGACACGCTGTACAATGGGAGTTGTCTTAGGAGAGCTCCGAGGCCCGTAGCTTTCCTGGAGCTCCAGGATGATGAGGCAGCTTTTTCTGCCATCGCAGCCGAGTCAGATGCCATCAATCTGGGCTACAGCCAGGGAGCAGGCCTTTGGGAGTAGCGCCAACTCCTCCAAATTGGACAAAGAAGAACATTATGTGTACGTATTAATGGAGTTAGTAACATAACACATTGCACATGCGGAATGATGAAGAATGCATGTGTCAACACACACACACACATACACACAGTGCTGAGCTATTGGCTGGCTGTCAATATAAATGCAGTGCTGCTGAGTGCAAAGCAACCACTTGGCCCGCCAGCATTACTGCAAAGCACCATTTAACCGTGTGTGTGTTTAAGTGTGTGGGAGAGTGTCTGTGTGTGTGAGAGAGTGCACGTGCATATTGCGTGTGCATGTGTCCAGGTAGGCCAAGTCTGTAGGTGTTGATGAGTCTGCAGTTGGAAGGACTTTGTGGAGTATCTGTGTGGGCAAAATGTGGTGTTCATTTAAGTATCACAATGGGTTGAGTGTGTCTTGTTTATCCATCTATCTATCTATCTATCTATCTATCTATCTATCTATCTATCTATCTATCTATCTATCTATCTATCTATCTATCTATCGATCGATCTATCTATCTATCTATCGATCTATCTATCGATCTATCTATCTACAGAGAATAACAAAAATGATAAGATGCCACCTTATTCATAAAAACTACAACAATAGACAAATGGTATATATTTACATAAAAGGATCACTGCATCAGAGAAATAATCATCTGCCTCACATTATCACATTATCAGCTAAGCAGCAACAACTGAGGTCTGAAGCAGCAAATAACTCTCTTGTCAGACCCCTTGCCAACTTTGAATGGCTGTGCAATTTTCCCCAAGGAATCTGCAGCAAATCACTGACATTAATCTTTGAGCACACACAAATAGACATGTATATCTTGCATCTTGCTTAATATTTTAAGGCCCAAAACTCATAAATGTGTGATCAGTCAATTTTAAACCTTTATATCCCAACCCACATGTACTCTATGTGAACCTTTCTTCCTCACACACCCCCACATCTATGGGCCAGCACGACTGCAATTATCTATTTAGTTCCTCCACTGCTCAAGAGCACCCTGTCGCTATTTAGAGAGCAAGGGGAAATGTCAACGAGTCAGACTTTATTAGGACTTTCTTTTCCACATTTCAAAAACCGGAGGCTCATGATTGTTTGTTTTCGGACAGTTTTTAAATTGGATTCTTTTCCACAGAATGTTTTTAATTTATTTTTTAACAGACATTCCTCCTCAATATTTTCTGATTATACGGTACCGCCAATGATGACTACATAGTATCTGTTTCCATCAAAACAGAGCGAAAGCAGAAATTCAGAAAATACATGTTAGAGTATGTAAAGCTTAAAAAATGAAAAAGAAGGGTAATGTCTCATGGTATTATCTCTAGAAGTGCATTACTCAACTTTTTTTTTTAAATTAAAGTACTATCAAATTGCAATACTAGTAGAATCACAATGAATGAAAATCGTAATACAAATCAAATCCATGTATTGTGAATGAATTTAATCCGGACAATCGCCTGAGCCCTATGCTGCTAGATTTTAACTTGGGTGAAAAGACCATAGAAGTTGACCTGTAGATATTGTCCATATGAAAGCACCAATAATAATACACCTCATACTGGCTTGTCATTGTTATACCTTACCAATATAATGGAGATGAAAATACAAACTCAGCTACAGAGGGGCCATTTTGTAAAATCTGATTTGAATCCTGCCTTGGTCTATAAAGTTTTATGTGAGGTCTTTATGGTTTTTGAGGGACTGTTTTACCCAAAGTAGCATTTCTGGCAAAAACATAAACAATCTGAAATGACAGTATGCAAATGGTCAAAATAAAGACATTTAATTTCATCCTCAGTAAGTGTGTTTCCATCCACTTGAGCAGAAACATTGTGAGAAAAAGGAAGTCCAACTATTATTATTTTTGTTATTATTATAACCTTTATTTATTCAGGGAGGGCCATTGAGAGCAAGCTTTCTTTTCTAAAGACGCCCTGATTACAGCACACATAAACTAAAATAAAAACAATCTCCACAAATTACAGTACAAATAAATAATCTGATCATAAAACAATACCCAAATTAAAGTATGTAAATTAAACAAAACCAAAAACAAGTGAGAATCACTGGACACTTGGTACTATAAAGTTTGTCTTAGTTCTACTTTTCCCCCATTCTGCCTCTCTAGCTGTCCCTTCCTTCAGCCACACTCTCCCTTCCCCAGCATGCATTGTCACTCTCCATCCATCCACCAGATGACCTCAGGCTTTCCCACCTGCAATCACCTGACTCCCTCATTTACCTTCACATCTGTTTCTAATTTCCCCCATGAGCCCTCGAGTATATAACTGTCCCATGTCAACTTGTTCCTGCCAGATTGTCTCTGGGTACCATATCCCACGGCCCTTATTTGATAGCTCCTCGACTGAGCTTTCTCTGCTGAACCGGAAGTTGTTCTGTCCCTCCTTGGCTGTCCAGAAGGGATCATCAAGAAGCTATAGGTGAGGATACACAAGAGGAGCCTTCCCAGAAGTCGTGCAGCTGAAGTTTTCCCGTCTGTGTTTCTAACATAATTGACCTCTACAGAAACAAGACCAGTAATCTACTCCCTGCAAAGTTCTATTCTTAAGCTGACATTCCTACATATTTTGCCTACAAAAACCCTGAACTGAATATTAATTTTCAGATGATCCAAACCCAGGACCCCATGTAGTGATTACACAGAGGACAAGAACGGGGGCGTCATCTGCCTTCAAGTCTCATGGGACAACAACTCTAAGCCACTAGTGTGTTGTCTCTTCTGCAGCAAAGCGTCCTCCCCTGTTGCAGCAAAGAGCAACTGATGGGCTCTGAAGGAACATACAGACAGATGGGCAAAGAACACACACACACACACACACACTCACACGCACGCACGCCTGCAGAGCACCAACCACAGAGCTGCATGCGTCTTACATTTAATTATCCATGTAATGGTCTCACTGTAGTGACATATTAGAAGGGAGTGAGACAGAGTGGAAAAAGGAGAGAAGGGAGGGAGATTAGTCCTTGGAGAGGGAAGGAGTTTCAAGCTTTTGCCTCTTTATAATAGAGACTGTATGTAATGCAGTAAAGATAGACTCCTCTCACTTTTCTGGTGGACTCTCCTGTGTCTATTCAAGTTGATTGTTTTTGTGTAGATATATTTAAAGCACTAAGCTTCAGACATGAAGATTTTGTGTGTTTTAAAAACCTGTACATAATACAGGCTATGGGCCAAATCAAGGATGATAATGAGGCCTAAGTTTGGAATCGAACATAAAGCACAACAAAAACCATGTTACATTAGAAATAGAAGTGATTAAAACTAATTCATAATACTAAACACAGTCTTTGTAAGGTTTCATGCAATTTAAAAACTGATAAAAGATATACAGTGGTTTATAGGCTACAATAAACTGACTGTTTAAAATAATAGATATGACAATTAACTTATAAGTAGGCTATTTATTTAGTTTTTTATTAATTGCACTTTGACAAACTGATAACAGACAGATGTTTTCGTTGCTTCTGTGTAAGTGGGCCTAAGTGAAATGACAAAGTTAATTCTAGAGCCACATCATGCACTACTGATCAGAGAATCAGTGAAATTGATACATTTTCCATTCAAAGATCAGGCAAAGAAACTGAGAACAGCCATAATCATGCAGTTACAAAGTGAGCTGTCTTACACTAAAATAAAAAGGACAGTGGTCCCGACAGGCCCGGTTCTATTTTCTTAACTTGAGCGGTGAAAACGACCAAGCATCCGGGTATTTGCATCTACAGATGGGGGTCATGGAGCAGAAACATTTTTCAAATTGAAGAGGTCAGCTCAGCACCTGCCTCAGCCCGGCAACCTTCAGCAGTAAAAAAGGAGACTATGGTAAGACAGTACAAAATACAGATTTATCTGCTTTTAATTATCTTGATAGGTTATCAGGGTAGCCAACTAGCTACTTTACATAAACAGCTGAAGGCCAGAAAGTGCTACTTCTAGCTAGCTAACCAAAGATGTAGCTAGTTAGTTAGCTAGCTAGCTATATCCTTTATGCATTTGTTAAGCTATTAGCTAACGTTAGATAGCCTAACGTTTAATTTGCATTAACATACATTAACCTAACTCACTAACGTTACTTAACTGTTTTGAAGTAACGTTACTGGCACAATAGCTTTTGCGTTAACGTTTGTCTAAAACTCAATTCATGAGTGTAACGTTAGTGCTACTAGCTAGCTAGTTGTAGAATAAAGTTTTGTTCATGCAAAAGGATGCTAAACAGCTTGCGTTAATGTTAGCTAAGTTAATGATATTATAGGGCCAATAAATTAATACATATATCTACTGTATATGGCAGTAGACATGCAAGGTATAGACCAATATTTCTATATCAATATTTTTGTTAGTTAGTCATGTGGATATCATACACTACAGTGTACCTAGCTAACAACTGCAACTGTAAAAGCATACAGAGATAGAAGAAGGTTCCAGAGGGTAAACTTTTCCCCTGTTGCTAACATCTTTGGCAGCTGTCTTACATGCAGGATATGGTGTGGCTGTTTAATTTCTATCATGCACTTACACTTACCATGGTTGCTCTAACATCAAAATGGAACATTGTCAACACTTGTGTTGGTTTTACTGCGCTTGCACACATTATTTTGGTTTGTATGCTTTTATGCCATGTCTGTCATTACTGTGGTACCTAAACCAAAATCCTCTTTTGCTGTCTCTCTAGATCTGCGTGTCTCAGTGTATCTTTTTAAAATAACCATATCTTCTTCCTCACTATGCATATTACGTGAGGATATATTACAGAGATGTAAATGCTGTGATGATGGAAAAAGGAGGAGGGAATGATAAAAAGAAGAAATATATATCAGTTAAGGGCATGAAGTCAGGATTTGGCCTTAATATTTCAACGTCTAAGATAATCAGTACGCATATTAAGTGAAATCACACTTATGGATGGCATTGAAAATAGACAATTTAACCTTATCCATTTTGGGTTATTTAATTGAGGTATTACTTAGGCTAGTTAAATACTGTAAGGTGTGAATAATTTCTAATTATATGAAGAAGTTCATATCAAAGAACATTTTACTAACGTACCATCTTAAAATAAATCAAAGCTTTTTTTTGGTGGGGGTATAGTTATTGTTCTGTCTCAATTATCCCTTTCCTTGTGGTTCCTTTTCATTTCCTTCTTATCCCTTGCTGCGTTCTGTCTTCCATCTAAAGTAGAACAGACAGAGAAAAAAGAAGTCAGAATGACTACTGAAACTACTCTCCACCATAATTTCATGAAGTTTAAAGTAGCTTTGGTACTTCAACTCTGTAACCATTACAAGAGACATGTTAGACTAAATATCTGTGTTGCTTTTCTGCGCCAGCCCAGGAATAGTGCATACTGGCTGGGGCTCTCCACTGTGGTTTGCATGCAGTATTCAAAGGTGATAGCTGACCTTTTAATGCACTGATTTGTGTACATTAGCTTTGTGGGGGGGATTCATTATCTTTGTGGTGGTCATCGATTTTCAGTCAAAACTGCATTGGTAAAAGTGTATTTTTTAACTGATCACTTCATATGAAACAAATCTCATTTGTTCTGCGTCAAGCAAAAATGTTCTCAGTGTGGTTTGGAATACTAAATGGCCCTGGGGTGATATGTTAAATGCCAAAAAGGTCACGGTATTAGGAATTTTTCAGCGTACCTGAGCCTGTCTGAGTTATTACCATAAACCCTACCCATGAGCAGGATTGGGCATCGAGAACCAGTTCCAACTTGGAAACGTTTCAAAAATTACGATTCCAATGGAATCCTATTGTTATTGGAATCGTTTGGAAGGTTTTTTTCCAAATCCGATCAACGGTTTCAAATTTAACACGCGTTAGTAGCGGCCACCATACTTTCAGGCGCTTGTGTTGCAGCCAAAAATCTTTTCCTTTATTTTACTTTGAAAAAGGTCAGAATTTCCTCAGGCTCTTATATGTGAAATATGCATGTGACCTGTTTTAACTCCACCCCCAAAGAATCTACATTGATAAGAACTGGAATCAAAAGGAAGAACCATAAATATTGGAATCAGAATTGTTCAAATCAATTGATGCCCATCCCTAGCCATGAGCGGTCTTTGACCCATGTCTGTGTCTGACCTCATTCCAGTTTCTTTTTCTATCGTTGCCACATGAATAGGTCCATTTGTTGAGGACACTGCACTTCCACATCAAGGTCACTCCAACTGATGAAGAGCCACAAGTGAGGAGGAACAGGCTCATCTGCAAGGCCCCCCCGTGTGGAGGCTGTTCAATGGCCCATCATCAGGCTAGCCCCAACCAACATCTGTTAACATGGCATCTGTTGCACCCTTCCAGGTAAAAAAAAGAAAGAAAATAAAGTGTTTGTTTCACAGGCTGGTGTTATCTATTTCAGTTTTTTTATAGAAGATTTGTTGTCTTAAAATGGCTGTACTTAATGTAATAAAGTACAACCAGTAATAAGTAAGTAATATTTAGCAGTACATTTCTATTTATTATGTAAAATCTAATGGAATAGAGGCATCCTGAGCAGAAAATGAAGTCACACTCTCTCTATGTGTTATCTGAGCTTTTGTGTTCTTTGTTGTGATAGCTGGTCCGACCGTGTGCATGTTGGTGCATGTTATCGCATTTGAGTGACTTGTGCGTCAGTATCTGACGCCGAAGCGGGTGACAAAGCGCCGGTATTTGACGAGTTGGGGAACGGTCTGTGAGAGTCGTGTGGAGTAGGGCTGCACAATAGAAGGAAAATATGCGATACTCGATAACGTTGTTGAATATTGCTAAAAAGATATTAACTTGCGATAAATAAACAGATATTAAAAGCATTTCAGCTGCTTTCAGTATTCTGCTAAAATACAACACATTGCTTGTTGGATTTAAAACAACTGAAAGTAAATCATTTCCAACATTCTTGTATTGATCAAATTGAACATTGAATATAAAAGGTACCACTAAAAAAACCCAGTTAAATTATAAAGTGCAGTTTTCTACTGATATTTTCTTTAAACTAAGAAATCAAAGCCCTGCGTGTCTTTCGTGATATGTCACAGCTTTTCGCGATGCATATTTATTGCGCCAGTTGATATTGTGATGACGATTAAAAAAAGATATATTGTGAAGCCCCAGTGTGTTGGCAATCCCAGACCACTTTTTTTTTCTTTTGAATATCAAGTACAGACCCTTTATGAGTCCCTCTACACAAACGACATACTTAAGAGGCATACACAACAACAGACTGCTCCTGTAAAATCTAGCATTCAGTGAATGCTTAGTTGAAGTGGCGTAGTAAAAGCCTTGTCTAGTTGAGGTCGGACACAATGTACAACAACCATGTCATTTACTGAACTTACCACACTGTTTTAGCTGTTGTATTATTTGCCATTACCCACTTTGTCATTATATCCACATCACTGATGATTATTTATCAAAAATCTCAGTGTAAATATTATTTTGTGAAAGCACCCATAGTCAACCTTACAATATCAACGTTGATGTGTTTGGTCAAAAATATTGTGATATTTGATTTTCTCCATATGGCCAATCTTTATTAACAATTGTATCATGGTATTGTGAAAGTAATGCAGTCTTGTCTTATGTCATGTTGTTTATCGTTTATTTATATGTGTTTCTCTTGACTTTTTAAATATTAACCTTCATTAATACTAAGCTTATAATTTAAGCTTGCATACATCTTGCTCCAAATTAAGTGGTTGGCTCTCATCTTTCCCCTAATTAAGAAAATAGCCATCTTTTTAAAACTATTTACTTCACTTTTGTCAGTAGCAGGTACCAGCAGCAATACAAGAGCTATGGGATGTAGAAAAAGGAAGTGGACCTTGACTTTCATGATGAGGCCTAAGTATGATATATGAAGGCCCTGTTAAAACACCATCCATAATATTTATCATCTGCAAATGTGTTTATTTGTGCATAATGTATGTTCACTTGAACATTGTTTAAACCAGAGTTTTTAATGTGTAAGGCTATGGCAACTATGATTTATAGTCCATTCAGAGAGGTTGTGTGCATTTCTGCATGTTTTTCTGAGCCTGCATCGCTCCCCGTGTCTCCAATTTATCTCAGTGCTTAAAATAGCTTTGATTTTTTTTAAGGTTATTTTGTGAGGCTTTCCCTTTTTTATATTGACAGTGGATAGACATGAAGGGGGAGAGAGATGGGAGGATGACACAGAGCACAAGTCGGATTTGAACCCAGGCTGCTGCAGGACTCAGCCAACATGGGGCAAACACTCTTAATGGGTGAGCTAGAGGACAACCCATAGCTGTAGTTTCATGCTGAGTGCTGTTTTTTTGAAACATGGATGGGATCAATGCAGTCATACAGGTTGTTGTACAGAAATACCAACTATTAAATGTCATATTGCTGTGATTAACCTGAAGAAAATGGCAAAAACAAAACTGCTCCAACGGATCCTCTGACCGAGAAATGTCACTTGAGCTGTCTGGTCAGAGCAAAGTTAACCATTCCTCCCAAAATTAAATCAGCCAACATGAGCAGAAAGGTAGACTAAATAATGAAATTAAACAAAATGGCAAGATCATTTGATTAGACCCCTTTTCTGCTCACTCATGTAACAAATCAACATCAAACCCTTCATTTGCTTCTAAACTCCTGTTAAAAAAAGTAGCCTTTCCTCAGCTATCATTATTCTGGTGGCACTGAGATGTTTGGTTACATCTTCTTCCTGCATGTTTTAACTTAGACCTTCAAAGCCCTTGGTGTTTAGCTGAGTCTACTATTGCTCTCCTTGTACATTTGACCTGGACAAGCATGTGTGCAGAATGCTTAAAATAAAAATCAATCAGGATCGTCTACCTTCTTCCTCTATTCCCTGTGGTCCATCACAGGTATTTATGAGGACCAGATGCAAAAAGAGACAAGTGGGCATTAAATGGACAGTGGGAACGTGACAGTGGTGCACAACGAGCGCTTTGCCTCCAGGGTGGGATTGCTAACCAGCGTCTTGGAGGCTGCCTGACCTTCCTTGTTCTGTTTGCAGTGGCAGGGGACAAGGTGAAATCCAATAAGATTTTGATAAACCACGCTGTCACCTCTGCTGTGTTTCTGTTAGCGGATGTGTGTGAGTTAGGGAGAGGGGGGTGCCTGAGTGTGCAGTGCTTTGCTGTATGTTAATTGTGTAAAAAATGCAACCATAAAATCAAGTTCCAGATGGATCCTGTGTTTCTGGATATTGTCTAAATTTTAACTTCTATATCATAAAAGACCAAACTCAGAAATGTAAGAGACATACAGTGGGTACGGAAAGTATTCAGACCCCTTTAAATTTTTCACTCTTTGTTTCATTGCAGCCTTTTTCCAAAAATCAAAAAAGTTCATTTTATTTCTCAGTAATGTACACTCAGCAACCCATCTTGACAGAAAAAAACAGAAATTTAGAAATTTTTGCATATTTATTAAAAAACAAAAACTGAAATATCACATGGTCATAAGTATTCAGACCCTTTGTTCAGTATTTAGTAGAAGCACCCTTTTGATCTAATACAGCCATGAGTCGTTTTGGGAAAGATGCAACAAGTTTCTCACATCTGGATTTGGGTATCCTCTGCCATTCCTCCTTGCAGATCCTCTCCAGTTCTGTCAGGTTGGATGGTAAACGTTGGTGGACAGTCATTTTCAGGTCTCTCCAGAGATGCTCAATTGGGTTTAAGTCAGGGCTCTGGCTGGGCCATTCAAGAACAGCCACAGAGTTGTTGTGAAGCCACTCCTTCGTTATTTTAGCGGTGTGCTTAGGGTCATTGTCTTGTTGGAAGGTAAACCTTCGCCCAGTCTGAGGTCCAGAGCACTCTGGAAAAGGTTTTCGTCCAGGATATCCCTGTACTTGGCCGCATTCATCTTTCCCTCGATTGCAACCAGTCGTCCCTGTCCCTGCAGCTGAAAAACACCCCCACAGCATGATGCTGCCACCACCATGCTTCACTGTTGAGACTGTATTGGACAGGTGATGAGCAGTGCCTGGTTTTCTCCACACATACCGCTTAGAATTAAGGCCAAAAAGTTCTATCTTGGTCTCATCAGACCAGAGGATTTTATTTATCACCATCTTGGAGTCCTTCAGGTGTTTTTTTAGCAAACTCCATGCGGGCTTTCATGTGTCTTGCACTGAGGAGAGGCTTCCTTCGGCCACTCTGCCATAAAGCCCCGACTGGTGGATTGCTGCAGTGATGGTTGACTTACTACAACTTTCTCCCATCTCCCGACTGCATCTCTGGAGCTTAGCCACAGTGACCATTGGGTTCTTCTTTGCCTCTCTCACCAAGGCTCTTCTCCCCGATAGCTCAGTTTGGCCGGACGGCCAGCTCTAGGAAGGGTTCTGGTCGTCCCAAACGTCTTCCATTTGAGGATTATGGAGGCCACTGTGCTCTTAGGAACCTTAAGTGCAGCAGAAATTTTTTTGTAACCTTGACCAGATCTGTGCCTTGCCACAATTCTGTCTCTGAGCTCTTCAGGCAGTTCCTTTGACCTCATGATTGTCATTTGCTCTGACATGCACTGTGAGCTGTAAGGTCTTATATAGACAGGTGTGTGGCTTTCCTAATCAAGTCCAATCAGTATAATCAAACACAGCTGGACTCCAATGAAGGTGTAGAACCATCTCAAGGATGATCAGAAGAAATAGACAGCACCTGTGTGTGGCTGCTGCAGTATCTGAAGAGCAACGTGTTGCTTTTATCTTGAAAATAAAAAACTCAATGCCGGAGTTGTGGAAAATGTAACATGCTTGATTAGTCAAGTTAAAAGTGTCTTTGTGTACTCATAAATTGATCAAGTCCCACCGTCTGTGTTTGATATGGATGCTTTTTATGTGTCATCAGATAAAAGCATGCATATTGTATGCTGGTTAGGGGATGATTTGTGTCTCAGTCGGAAATGAAGGGAGTTGCTAAATGCAAATGTTGCTATTACAAATCTAATCCTGGTTCTACAACGATCATAGTGGATTTTAACTGCCCACAACTGCTGGGCTTCCCATAATATGTCATACGGGTTCATTGGACGAGTGATCTTGTTGATATTTCACAATAAAAAGAGTTTAATATGGAGTTATTTTTTTGAATATACTGTATAAATATACATTATATTGTATTCACTTTTGTGTTAACAAAACTCTGATAAAACCCTCGCATAAATTTGCATTGAGTAGTCCATCTCCCTTCCATCAACCTCTATTGGCAAACCGTATATGAAATACAGAAATAGCTAAATGTCTGGCACAATCCCCAGAAGTGTCATTTGCTTTACTGGCTGTGGAGAATAATATGTTTCGACTGCCTGTGTTTGCTCATAACTCACTGCCATTCATTGTTGAGCAGCTTAAAATGCAAGTAGGCAAGGGAGAAGATGCAGATTGTGTAGAAATGCCAAGAAGTTGGCAGTTTTAGTTCCCAAACAGAAAATTGCTTTTGTGAGACACACAACCTCAGCACCTGGTGACTTAACTGTTGGGTTATTGGTACGTATCAACACACCTGCCAACCCCTCAGAGGTGTATTATGGGTGGGGATTTGTGCTAAGGGACAATGCAATCTCATTTCTCTTTTTAGGGTTGACTTGTCATGTGTTGAACTTAGTCACATGGCCACTTGAAGTTAGAATAATGAAAAGGAGACCTCAAAGTGTGTGTTACGTCTCTGACAAATAAAAGAGCATAACTACAGTGATTTTCTGGTGTGGTTTTGCCATTAGCCAGAGGTCCATATCTGCCAGCAGAAGGATGGCCTTAAAAGAGAGGAATAGTAATTGTTGAATAAAACGAGAATTTCTTCATCCTATTAGCTTGATTACAGGCAATTTTTACAGCTATGGCTTCATCAGACGGGAATGAATGAACCAAAATCACCTAGGTCACACAGAGGGTATAAGAGGAGAGAGGACTAAAATACATATTTTACTGAAATAATTAACTTCTGCTAGTGTTTGCTGCAAGCTCTATTCCCACTGCCTCCAAGCTCAATGAGCTCTAGTGAAGCAAACATTTGCTTCATGGGCAGCATCAGCAGTGATGATGGGGCTGCTGGGCCAAGTGATGCGCAAAGCCAAGGGGAGTACATTTTACAAATAGTTCTCATGATGATGGAAATTAGGAAGATGATGTTTGGCATCCAAACACTACGGGAGTACCATGCCTGTTCAGTTAGAAGAGATCCGTTCTCTTCAGTGATCTTGCCTATGCTATTGCTATATATATATATATATATATATATATATATATATATATATATATATATCTATCTATCTCTCTCAGTGATACTAGCTAAGCCACATTTGCAAAATGACAGGACTCCAGGAACCAGTTAATACATGAATAATAAAATGTATCAGCTAAAATAAAAGGCTCATAATTTGTTCCTTTAAAAATTCTTACTGTTTGAATTAACTGATGTTTAAAATGTACTTATCAACTACATGAACTTGGCACAAAGATTGACTCAGCCAATTTGAACTTTCACCTCTAACATGGAAAAAATCTATACAATAGGAAATGGCATGTTACTCATAATTGCATCCTACAGTATTTTGCCCTTTTACTGTTTGCTCTAGCTCATTGTAGTGCTAACAGTTTACTTACTTCTTGCTTTGTTCGAAGGACTCTATTCTCATGTTGTAGCTTGTTCACAATTAGTTTTTAAAAGGTGTATTTTAAGTACAATAAATGCCAGTAGTTTTTTTTTAATCAAATACATAAGGTCCTAATATGTTCTATAACTCTTTTTATATGATGTTTTAGTACCAAACATTTGGGATGCTTATTTTGTTTGTTGTGCTGCATTTTGGTGAACCGTCTATGGGCACAGTGTGGCACAGCAGGCGAGCCACATCAGGATTGATATGATTTTACCTGTGTGGACAGCCGGTCTGACCAAAGCAAAAAGGTTTAAGACTGCAGGGTAGTTTTTACCTTGAGAGATGAGCTCTTGTCCGCAAAACCTGACAATTTCATTCTGTGAGCTTTCATATTTGTATGACAGTAACATTGTATATGATGTTTTAAACTGTAGGTGAAGCATTTTGGATGGATTTGGCGGTTTGTGATGTCGATGCTTAATTGTGTTTGAATGAGCCAAAAGAGGACCTCTTCCGATTGAAGGCGATAACTGAAGAGTATCTACAGGAACTTCCTGGGAGGCTCAGCCTCTGCTTGGGACTCGTTCTTTAGAGTTCGTCTTGAATTGTTCTAGCAATCCAAATAGCCTGCTGTATGTTTATTGCCTCACCACTTCATCACTGAACACGTCCATCTGCTTCCACCTTTCCTCTGACTCTGCCTGATATAACCTTGTGTGCTGCTAAAGACTGCAGCTCATGTCTCAAGTGTGAGCAGACCTCTGTATGGACTCCTATTCAACTGACTTACATGCCAGAATGTCAACCATATTGATTTGCAATATTTATACTGTTGTGTGATGATTTTTCCTTTTAAGGAATCTTTGGCACCCCCTAAAGAGGTTTTTATCAGTGTCAAAATGCTAAGATTTGAGAACAAATATCAATTCAAATCCTCTCTGTGTTTTTTAATGGCAATTTACCAAACAACTGTTGAACAAGCAGAACATAAACTTGAATAGGAGCGCTTATCACCATTTTACCATCCAGAGTCTGGCTGTGTTGGACTCTCCCGGGGATTTAAACACTAGTATTTAAATATTGATATCATTTTTTAAGCAGTTTTGTTGGTTGGGGTTTTACTTAGGCAAGCATAATTGACATTTTTGTTCATGAAATTGTCAGAAATTAAAAGCAAATGCATATAGGTTGAAGCTGAAGTTAAGCTGAATGCTTAGTGCGTGCGTATTCACCCCCCCCCAAAAAAAAAAAACAACCCAAAAAATAAAATTTTTTAGTCAGGACAAAAACCCTTTATACAGCCTATGTTGTGTATATTTGTATGTGGGTGAAAGGATTTGATATGCTGTACATGCCTGTGACTTTAACTTTGTTCAATTGACAGTTAACAGTCATTCTCGGAAAAAATGAGTCACCTAAATATTTCTTTCAGACTAATGCATTTAATCAGGAGCTATGTACCCAGGGCCGGCCAGAAACTCCCTCTTTTTTGAATGTTTGCATGGGAACATTAAAAAGCGAACCAGTGCGGCCAGATTGCCGTTTGTCGGCCCGGTCGCTGTCCTGAGTGCTGAACTGAACTCAGTGTCTGTTTTCCGCCCACACTGTCGAGCTCCCTCTCCCTGTTTTCTCTGTCTTCTTTACAGTGTTTTCTCTCGCTCACTTGCAACCCCTTCCTTTTCCTCTCTCTGCCACTCACTTTCTCTTGCGTACACATACACATGTATTGCTCACCATTGATTCCGGCATCTCTTTCTCTCGCTCCCTTTTTACTCTCTCTTGCTCTTTTTTAGCTCTCTTTTCTCTCTCACTCTTTCGTCTCCCGTTCTCTCTCTCTTGCTCTTTCTCTCGCTCGTTTTCTCACTTTCTTCGACACACACACACACACACACAAAAGGCCCTTTTTCCTCCCACCTGTACCCGCAGGCAGAGACACGGAGCCTGTGACTTGTGGAACTAAACGCAAAGACAGAGAAAAATGAACATTTATCTATGTCATGTTAAACTAGTAATTGATTACTTTACATAGCCTAATCTTCACGTGGTGTTTTTTGGCTATGAATCGTGCTACAGAATCCCCAGGAGAACGTGGCTCTCACGGTTTCGGTCCCGTTTTTACATCTTCCTTTTATTCGCTGAGATGAAATGTTTTGTGCGTAGGCTCAAGCGGCGACTGGGCAAAGTGTTTATAACGACCCCCACCCAACCCCACCCCACCTCACCCACACCCCACCGTTTGGAAATGCACCGGGGACCCGCCAAACAGGCAGGTGTAGTCTCTCCACTGTATAATTGTTTTCTATAGTCCCTCAGGGTTAACTGCTTTGCAGTTTTTGATTCAATAACTCACATTTGCGCCTCAGTTGAGGAATTCCCCGAGTTTGGAGAGACACGCTGCGCAGCGAGAGCGGGGGCGGTGGACGGCAACCTTCAGTCTATCGGCTTTGCCTGAAATTCATCAGAGGACATCGTTTCGGAGGACCTTGCAGGGTCATGGGGGCAGTAATGGAAAGTGGATCGGCGGAGAGCAAAGGGGCTTGACACTCCTGCCTGTCTTTTTCGATTCTTTCCCTGATATTCTGCGGTGCAACGCCTCCGACCTGCCATCTAGAGCTGCCCGTAACCTCTCCAGTCTCGGGCGCGTCAGTCTGCGCCGATGGAGCGATTATTCCTTTGGTCAACTTGGATGTCGTTTCTGGGCCCCTCAACAATATTAGTCCCCCTGTTTCGGTGAACAGAAGAGAATAAAAAAAGACTGGAAAGAAAGGAGGACAGGAAGACACGTGGGGTTCCCGAGGCGCACCGTCGGATCCGGTTTTGATGCGCGCAGGTGTCCAATTCATCATCTCATTTTTTTTCTCTTTTCAAGAGCTTCTACCTTACAGAGTTCTGCGCAAAACTAGAAATGTTCAAGAGGAAGGTGTTCAGCCGAAGTGCTTTGAACACAGGAATGCTCCTGGTCGGATATTGGCTCTGGGTTTAAGGGGAATCACTCGGATATCAATCCTCTCCGGCGGAGGCACAGCTTTGGCTCTGGAGTTACGGATAGCAGGGGAGAAGAATTTGAAAGTAGCTCTTATATTTACGGATTAGCAGGATTTTTCTTCTCCTGACGCACTGTAGACGCGCTCTTCTTTGATGTCTGAAAAGGTAAAAGAAACATTTTTTTTTTGTTCATACATTTAGCTGTTGCTTTAATCTCATGTTGTTAAACCAAGCATTAGTCAACGCCTCGGTTGAATGGGATGAAGTCGGACATAAATAAATATAACCATCAATATAAACAAGGACCAATAAGGTTTCTTCTCACATGGGCGTTCATCTATGGTTGTTGATGCAGTAGATTCTCACTTCACAACATATAACATGTGTTACCAGCTATGAATACATCATGATCTGTCTTTAAGGTGTCAAAATAAGACCAATTCATAATAATTATGTTTTTACATAAGCCAAAATTACGCATTGGAAAAACAAGAAAGCATATGCCCAAAGACACAAAAACAAAATCAATTTTCACATAAATCATCATAATATGGGCTATAATTAAGATCGTTCATTATTTATTGAACATAATGTATAATGCTTTTCGTGGGGTTGTTATGGGGTTTCAAGACTCTGTTGGTCATGGAAGGAAAGGGCAAATTCAATAGAAGAAGAAAAAAAAAAGGTGCTTTTCATTTACGTGACGCACCTGCAGGTCGGTCCAACCGCGAGGGGGATAATGGATTTCTATTTTCCTTATATAGCTCTGGGTCAACAGGTCCGGGAGCGTCGCTCTCTCTCTCTCTCGCTCTCTCGCTCTCTCGCTCTGTATTTGCGGACTAATCTAAGGACAACAATTTGAAAACTGAAGAAAGTGTTGATCCTCCTTGGTTTTCAGCATTAGTGCAATTCAGCCATGGTTGTTTAGGCAAATCTTAGCACTCTTGTTTGTAATGATTTTCAGGCGTATAGCGACCAAATGGGCGACAGGGGACGCCCTTTCAACTGATTTCGAACTATCCCACTGCCTTCCCTAAACCCATGAGGTTTTTTGCTGCAAGTTAGGTTTGCACTTTGCACTATGTATTTTTATATCAGGCTAATGCACAATTAATAGATGGATACAATCAATGAATAGACAGTCTTGCATTACTGTTTTAGCTTCATAATGTATCCAATTTGCTGTATTGTATCCAATTTGCTATAAAGTGAGCATAATGTGATGCTTAATTTCATGCAGTGACTGAAGTGCACGATAGAAGGTAGGCTTGTTCTGGAGGGAGGGAGGGAGTGTGAGAAAAAGACACTTTGTGCATCCTTGCTGCTGGATAAAACCGGTTAAAGTGTAAAGATGCAAGAGGTGAGGCAATTAAAGTCCCAGAGGATGAGATTTCATCTCATCAAGAATGATCAGAAGGAGGGGTGTAATTGGCTCATTAGTGTTCCCCTGTGTATGCCGGCCCATCAAACAAGGGCACAATTTGTGAGGACAGCATGACATCTCCATCAAAACCTTAATACCACGATACCTTAAAGTTAACATTCCAAACTCCTTTTCATGTATTTTTGCTGAGAACTTATGATCTTGCTTCACGTTCACATGGGTGGTTTTATAGCCTCCATTTAGAGGAGTTAGCTTATGACCACAAGGCTGCTGGTGCAAACCCCCCCAGAGATCTGTGATTGGTGGTAGGACTAAGGTTTTCATCTTACCACTGTGGTAGCCCCAAGCAATGAACCACATTCCCAACTGTCTCAGTGGTGATGCTCAGCAGTGAGCGATCACATTGTTGTGGGTTTCCTCATTTGGGAATACCATTCGTTAAAGCTTTAATGCATAACTTTTTTATATTAATTTAACGTTTGTTACATTCAAGCCATTGCCAAATTAGTTACAAAGCAAATTAAAACTTATCAGCTCCATACAACTATCTGTCTTTATTTCTCAGTATGGCTATGTTTACAAAATGGTGTCGTCCGGCAACTTTTTTAAAAAAAAACGTCGTCCTCCTTGGTTAAAAGCAGCTGCTTGGAGGGGGGCTGGTGTGCGATCACGGAAGGCTTGCACCATGTGAATGCAATGTCAGTGTTGTCATTACTTAATAGTCCTCATGGGAGAGACAGAAACCACGTGCTATAGTTTTAAATATGATTTTAAAGAGTTGGACGAACCACTGGCACCAGTAAAAATTGCCAAGCACAAGGACTTTCTCTTGATTAAAAACTTGTAAATGTAGTTTAAGTTCTCTCACTTACTCACTGCGACTCAGATCCTGACCTCCATGGGGTGGAATTTATGAGTTGCGATGAAGTTGATGATGTTGGAAAGACCAATTGACATATACAAGCACAGATGTGTAGCAATTCAAGATCTGGGTCCTTAAATGGCGCTTTGGGGTAATTGTGGGAAAGAATGGCTGGCTGAGTTAAGTCAAGGCCAATACAAAGCGCTGTCTTTGGTTGCAAACCTTGAGAATACGCTGATTTTTTTCCTTTAATTTGTAGTGTACTGCCAGCTTAAAGGCTTTGTTGGCTATGATTGTGTGAACATTTAATGTACATTTAATTCCAACTTCATTTCACATCCTAAATGCATTTGACTCCTGTGCGTTCTGGAAAGCACAAATTTCTGTCTTTGAGATAAAAGTGGCTGCATCCAGTGGCTCATGGGGCTTGTGGGGGTTTTAGTGTGGCTTAACGCTGTAGTCCCTTTTTAAGTGGATGATCTTTGGATGACTGGTTGACACGGATGCTAAGGGATAGATATAGTAAGTAAAGTTTTGTGTGTATGTGTGAAAGAGAGAGAGACAGCCAGTGAACACATAATACAGGAGTTGCATTGCTTGCTTTCCCTTGTGGCCTCCAGTATACCAATGGCTGTTGATGCTTGTAAACAGCAGGAGACGTTTTTGGGTCACACAAAGGCTTACTAAAGTATTTTCAAAAAGTGAAGAAAAGGTAGCACATCTCAAGTTCAGTATAGATGATATATTCTTTTTCAACTTACTTGAGTATTTTTTGGTGATTACTGATTTTTCTGCGACGAGACAAGTTAGCGCACTGGATGTTACTTTAGGGCGCCAAAACAGTACAACGTTGAATAAATACCTGTAATAAATTCATCATACTAACAGTTAAACTCTGGAAGGACTCCAGCCATCTTCTCTACGGGGGAAAAAGAACAATGTGGGGAAAAGCAACTTCTTCTGTGTGTTAATTAGCAGATTGCAATCCAAGTTTAAGGCTCATATTATTATTGTTATTATTATTGTTGTTGTTTATATTATTATTATTATCTAAAATTTTATTATCTGACCCACCAGAGGTGGTTTGATTGAATGACTCCCAAGAGATAGTCTGCTGCACCATTACAGATAAACCACATTGTTACAGTAACAGTTCACTCTTACCCTCTGGGTGTTTTCTAAATGTAAACCTGTCCAGATGTACTGCAGGGAAAAGGATGGGAAATGATTATATTGGTTTTCCAATTCTGGAGGCTCCAATGTTATGTGTCATTTTGCACTGGCCTTGGATTTTGATTGACAGTCCTGTTATGAGCACTCGGTTTGGGAATGATGTAGAGTTTTTGTGGATGTAGACTGTGTCACAGAGGTGTTGATTTAGTTCTACAACTCAGTTCTTGAGTCTGTAAATTCATGCTTTTAGCAACCTTTCTGTGAAGTCGCCATCTGTCCCTGTCAGCGAGCTTTGACTTGCAACTCCCCTTTTCCCTTTACCAAAGACTGTTTACTTCTGTGTCTTGTTAAATAATTTAACAGTTTTTGTGACAGATGCACCTTCAAGTTGAGTACAAACTGTTTTGCTTTTTTTGGACATCAGTTGCTTCAAAGTGTCGGACCTTATTTTAGAGGGGAACGTGCTCATTCAAAGGTTGTTTTAGTCGTTCAACAGAAAACTCAGATTGGACAGATAGCCTAGCTAGCTGTCTGGATTTACCCTGCAGAGATCTGAGGAGCAGTTAACCATAGTCCTCAGAAATCCACCGGAGTTTAAAATGCCAACACAAAGAAAGCGGAATATGAGGGACTTCCGGCAGATCTACCGGAGCAATCCTCTAAATGAATCGTCGTTTATATAGACTAAATGAGCAGTGGTGCTACATTACACAGAAAAGAGCATTTATTTAAGGGGATGAAGGGATTGTTTAAATCATCATATGTTGGCTGTAAGCAGTCCAACGATGTGCTGCCGCGAAGGGATTAAACACCGAGAGATGCATAAACATACTGTAACACGCTTGAGATTGTATTGCAATGATTTATTCCTCCACACGTAAAACACAACTAGTACCGCAGTTACTAAATGTATAATTACTTTGTGTCGATATGAGTGCGTTAGTGTGGCGGCTCCCAGCCTCTCCCCTCTGTCAAAGCCCAAAAAACCCAAATATGTTATCACTTCCGCTCAAGCCGCGATGAACAATAATAATACTACTACTAATAATAATATTAATGAGACCATAAACAACATACAGTATGTGGCTCCTACACTAACTATATTAAAAACAAAGTAAGATTCATTCAGCTTCGCAGGTGATTTGCGGCTCAATACCACTGTCTACTTGCTTTGCTGTCATTTTTAGAGCAGCACATTGCTTCCCACCTCTGCTATCAAATATCCTGGCGGGATGGGGAACCTTAATGAAACACACATTGTTCTTGTGAAGTGTTGTGCTGTCTTCTGCTACTACAGTGGATGCACTTTGGGAGGATGGTCTGTTCTACATTGTTACTATGGAAGACAGATTATGAGGTTTTTCCTCTCGTCCGCCATGCAGTACTCCAGTGCTCAGTAATGGGAGCTACTGTCCGCACTTACAACCCTCGATCACTGCAAGGCTTGCTGGGATCGATATAACCTCATAACTCTGGGACCCTAACCGCAGATCATTATAGCCCACTGGAGACCAGGCTGATACGCACGCACACACACGCGCACACACACAAGAACACCCATAGATGTTGTCTCTGCTATTTTACCAACCATCCCAAAAGGAACGGAAGATTGGGGCCACACACACACACACACACACACACACACTCACACACACTCACACACACTCACACTCACACTCACACTCACACTCACACTCACACTCACACTCACACTCACACTCACACTCAGTGCAGCCCAGTGGTGCAAAGACATTTGATTGTCAAGGGGCTGCAGGTAGAGGAGATGCAGTCTGGGAATCCAGCTGATGAACAGCCGTTGTGAATAGCTTTTCTTTGTGTTTTTCATTCTTTATGTTACCATCATTATGAGACATTTTGTGAATGATGTTGAACATGCAGGGTCTAGAAATGAATTTGACAAATAAATCAAGAAAATGAGACAATAAGGTTTTTATTGGCTTGTGGCCCAGGTTCAACTCCGACCTGCGGCCCTTTGCTGCATGCCATTCCCCCCTCTCTCTCCCCTTTCATGTCTTCATCTGTCATGTAAAAATGAAGGCCAAAAATGCCCCCCCAAAAAAATAATAATAATAAAAAAAAAGATTATCTACCCAAATGTCAGTTTAAAGGGTAGAGTAATCTGTCAATTATTTTTTGGATTAACCGATCAGTTGTCTGGTCTATAAATGTCAACAAATGGTGAAAAATGTTGATCGTGTTTTCCAAAGCCCAAAGTGACGTCCTCAAATGTCATGTTTTGTTCATAACTCAAAGACTTTCGGTTTATGTTTATAGAGAAGTAGAGAATCTACTAAATATTCACATTTCAGAAGCTGGAAAGATTATTTCTACTTTTATTTCATTAAAAAAGGCAAACTGATTGAACTATTATAAAAGATAGTTGGAGATTAATTTAACAGTTGAAAATTAATTGATTAATCTTTGCAGGTCTAGTTAAAGTTCCCTTTAAAGTGGCTTTAAGTAACACTAACTGTATACTGTATCTGGCCCCCGAAAACGGAACAAACCTAAATTGCTTGGGTTAGGTATACATTTGACAATAATGTTCGTACATAAATCTTAGCCTATCATTATCCGCGTGGCTCTAGGGATGGAAAAGTTGGTCGAGTGTGTGTGTGTGTGTGTGTTCTCTATTCCTGTTGCCCTGACTCTGACCCAGACTTAATAGTGTTTGGCTTTGAGTGTTTGTGCTTCTCCCTCTATCATATCTATATTTAGGCTTCTGTCTCCTTCATTTTTGAAGGCTGTGCTCCATGGACAAACAGACAAGTCGCTATGCCAAGTTGACACATGCAGACCACTTCCTTGACTTTCAAATTGCTCAGAGGTGGTTGGGCATTTGGAGTCAAAATACAGAGCCAACAGAGCAAGAGATTAAAATTTGACTTTCCACTGTGACTGGGGAAATTTTTCAGCTTCTCAACCTCTCCATAATGCCAAAGTAGATGGACAAGTTTGTATTAATTAAGAAGTTCTTTTTCCATTGGTTTTTATATTGGCATGTCATGTTTTATCAACTTAGATTGTTTCAAACTATAGTTTTAGTTTTATAAGTTGATCCTTATTCAGCATCAGCACTGACTTTGTTATAAATGTCCCACTCTGTGAGTTTAACAGCTCCATTTCTCGACTCAGTCAACAGCTGAGACAGCTCTTCCTTTATCACTAAAATGTGAAAGAAGTGTGAAGGAAATGTGAATGAATGATGAATGTTACCACACATTAGCGTGCGTGCATGCGTGCGTGTTAATGCATAGGCGATAGATTGAGACAAAAGGGCAGCAACTCCTCCACCAATGGCAGTTGTCCCCGACCATTTTCATATACTGTAGGCACAATTAAAGCAATGCTCAAAGTAGGAAAAACCTCTGAATATAGGATGATAATCCTCATCAATTGTAGATAAATACTTTTTGAGGGTAGTTTGAATTACGTGTAGTTGTGAAATTACGCTATACAAATAGGAACCCCACTAAAATGTCAGGATGAAACAATTGGATTATAAAAATACAGGTCACAGCCTAAGAACGTTCTTGACCTTGGAAACAATAGTTTGACCAAGAAAAGAAAATTTAACTTAAGGTCTACTTACTAGCTTCTTCCAGGGCTTTGAAGGACATCTCAATGTCTTCCACATCTGGTGGAGTATGCTCAGTTGTCTAAGTGATGGATCAGTTCCCATCATGTGACCAATTCATCTGCTGAGGAAAAGCTAGTAAGTGGACCTTGTATAACAGTTAACTGCTGCTTTATTTACAGCTTATTAACGTTTCACTCCATTTTCCTCTCTTTTACTGTAAGCACACAGACAGATGTATGAAGGATCTGTGAAAATTGCAGTTACATCTGAATTTGAGTTGAAATAAATCCCTGAAGAACCATGTTCAACATTGTGACAAACATCACCCTAAAGTGATAAAATAAGTTTGAGTCTGTGTATCAAATGATCACACGGAGTAGATGGAAAGTAAACTAGACTTTGAAGTGCTGCCGGTAAAATCTACAACTGCCCTACTGTGACAAAAGTGCATGATGCGGGGGAAATGCAGTTTTTGTGGTTAATGTCATTGCAAAAATCTTAGAGGAAGGTGATTTGTCCTTTCTCAAGTTTCCTTTTGAACACTATTCCCAATGCTAGTTGGCAATCGTGGTTTGAGACTTTGGATAATAATGCAGCAGCAGTTGAACTGTGTTCCTCTGTGGTTTGGGACTTTGTGTGTGTGTGTGTGTGTATGTGTGAATATTTTTTTTGTGTGGAATGAGATTGGAAAAAAAAAGACAGCTATGCAGGAGTGATTAAAGTAAAAGAGTACCTGACATTTATGATCCTAGAATGCAGGAGGTAAACCCCCGCCCCACACACACACACACACACACAATACATTAGACTGTTGAGCACAGAACACAGATATATCAGTTTTAAATTACATTTTTATTTCTTTATCGACACTTTCTACATCACTTTTCTTTCACTTTTACTTACCATCTGTCATTTTGACAGTGAGTTTGGCAAGACATTACTTGGACTACATTGTTGCTCCGGTGACTTTGTGTATCCTCATTGCAGAGCACTCTTAAAAGTGGGGCAGAGGGGAAACGCATCTGTTCATCAGTATGCATAAAGCTTAGATATTTGTGCTAAACTGTAAACAGAATCTGAGTTGAGACAACCTACAATGCACAAGTAACAGCCAAGCATCACAGGTTACAGTGGGGCTTGAAAGTTTGGGCACCCCAGGTAAAAACTTGTATTAATGTGCATAAAGAAACCAAGAAAAGATGGAAAAATCTCCAAAAGACATCAAATAACAGATTAGACATTCGATAATATGTCACAAAAAGTTAGATTTTATTTACAATTTCAAAATAACAGAAAACAAAAAAATGGCGTCAGCAACCTGACAGTGTCATGGATTGTTCTCAATCATCGTCTGGAAAGACCAGGTGATATCAATCTTAAGGTTTTAAATGCCCAGATTCATCTGACCTTGCCCCAACAATCAGCACCATGGGTTCTTCTAAGCAGTTGTCTAGAAAACTGAAACTGAAAATAGTTAACGCTCACAAAGCGGGAGAAGGCTATACGAAGATAGCAAAGCGTTTTCAGATGCCAGTATCCTCTGTTTGGAATGTAATTAAGAAATGGCAGTCATCAGGAACAGTGGAAGTTAAAGCAAGATCTGGAAGACCAAGAAAAATATCAGACAGAACAGCTCGCAGGATTGTGAGAGTCCAAACCCACGTTTCACTGCACGATCCATCCAGAAAGACCTGGCAGACACTGGAGTTGTGGTACACCATTCCACTATTAAGAGATACTTGTACAAACATGGTCTTCATGGAAGAGTCATCAGAAGAAAACCTCTTCCACGTCCTCACCACAAAAATCAGCATTTGAAGTTTGCAAATGAACATATAGACAAGCCCGATGCATTGTGGAAACAAGTTCTGTGGACCAATGAGGTTAAAATATAACTTTTTGGCCGCAATGAGCAAAGGTACGTTTGGAGAAGAAAGGGCACAGAATTTAATGAAAACAACCTCTGTCCAACTGTTAAGTATCGGGCTGGATCAATCATGCTTTGGGGTTGTATTGCAGCCAGTGGCACAGGGAACATTTTACGAGTAGAAGGAAAAATGGATTCAATAAAATTTCATCAAATTTTGGACGCTAACTTGATGCCATCTGTGAAAAAGCTGAAGTTAAAGAGAGGATGGCTTCTACATATGGATGATGATCCTTAACACACCTCAAAAACCATGGTGGATTACATCAAGAGGCGTAAACTGAAGGTTTTGCCATGGCCTTCACAATCTCCTGACCTCAACATAATTGAAAATCTATGGATAGACCTTAAAAGAGCAGTGTGTGTGACAGACAGCCCAGAAATCTCAAAGAACTGGAAGACTTTTGGAAGGAAGAATGGGCCAAGATACCTCAAACAAGAATTAAAAGACTCTTGGCTGACTACAAGAAGCGTTTCCAAGCTGTGAAACTTGCCAAAGGGGTGGGGGGGTGGGGGGGTACAAGGTATTACCTCTGCAGGGTGCCCAAACTTTTGCAGACACCATTTTTTTGTTTTCTGTTATTTTGAAAGTGTAAATGATGGAAATAAAATCTAACTTTTTGTGACATATTATACGAATGTCTAATCTGTCATTTGATGCCTTTTGGAGATTTTTCCATCTTTTCTTGGCTTCTTTATGCACAATAATACAAATTTTTACCAGGGGTGCCCAAACTTTCGAGCCTGCAGCATCATTGTATATGTAGATTGCCAATCATTTTATAATTTTTATATGAGTCATTACTCCAGAGAAGAACCAATATGTACTTGACTGCTCATTAATTCAATGTTGTGTATGGCACAGAACTTGCCACAAATTATCTTTGAAGTTTGGCTCTTCCTTCTGATGCAACACAATGCAACAGGGCCAATGTGAAGCACAGACATAAGACATTAGTCTCAGTGGAACTTTCAATATATGTACAGTGTATATACTAATATATGAATATTAATAAATCAGTCTGGAATTGGGGTGTACTGTAACAATACACACATTTGGCCTACACAGCCTACACAGGGCGCATACTCTCATTGAGCCACAGTTTGGATTGGTTTGAATCCAAATCAATTTTAAAATATATTTATTTGTAGCATGCCTTCATGTAATCACAGAGGTTTCTTGTCTGGAAAACTTAAACAGAAATTGTTAGTTTTATGTTTGAACAAGAAGGGAGAGAGCGCAGTCCTCAGCTAAAGCAGGCCGTATTTCACGACTTTAATGCAGTGGGAATTTTCCAAGTCAGGAACCCATTATTCAGATTTTTCTTATTCAACATGAATGCAACACAAATGCTGTATCTTACAATGTTAAAGGTAGTGACATTTTTATTTAGTATCCGCTCCTGTGATTTAGATCCTCTCCAAAATATAATAGGTTTTTCTTTGGCCCATGCTACAACCTCTTACCAAGGTTCATGGAAATGTGTCCAGTAGTATTTCCGTAATCCTGCTGACAAACCAAGCCAAAAACGTAACCTCCTTGGGGAGAGCCGTTTACTTTTCACTGTTAGCATGAATGTCCTGTGTAAGAATAAAACATTGCTAATGCTAATGTTCTACCTGTTCAGCCAAAAAGCACCACTTATTTCCAACCTCTTCTGGCATTTCTCTTCTTCCTCAAACTGACTCTCCTTGCATGTCTTTTAAACAGCTCTATTATTTCACATCCCTTTCTCCCCCCACACCGCCAGCTCTCTGGCGCGTCCTCTCTTCCTCATATTTTCTCCTGGTCCTCTCGTTCTTCCTCTTCTCTTTATTTCCTTCATATCTGTAATTAATCCTCGCTCACCCCCGCTCTCATTTCCAACCAGCCTGAATATTGCCATCATTGTTTGCTGCTCCCACCACTTTTTTTTTTTGTTAAAGCGATATACAGTGTTTGTGTGCATGCCTGTGTGTGCACATCTGGATGCAAGAATGCATGAGCAGCCCTGTCATTTCACACCTGGTTGTCAGGAGTGGTTACTCAGTGTTGGTGGCAACCAGCTGATAATTAAAGCAAAGTCAAGCACAGAAGGACAGACAGAAGAGAGGGATGAGCAATGAGAGGAAACTAGGGAGCCATGAAGCAAAAGAGACACGCGGCCTTCTGAGACAGAGATAAAGAGACTGAGTTTGTGCGCATGTTTAGGTCTAAATGCCTGTGGTTTTCAATTTATTTTGATGTTTTTTGTTGGAACTATGTAATTTGTATCAGATTAATAATTTTTCTCTTCCAATCTTATTTCTCTCTTGCTCTCTTAATCAATCAATCAATGTGTCTTTATTGACTTGGATAACAGATGTAGACATTGCCAAAGCAACTGACTAAATATGAAAACAAAAGTCATTAAGTAAAATAAAAAAGAATCGTAATAAAAATGTGAAGACTTTAGCGTTAGATATTACAAATATGTATGGATATGTAAAGTGCTATTACAAACGTATAACTATTAACTAAACAAAGAGCATTTTGTTAGGGATGTGTGGGTGTGCGTCTGCAGGCGTGCATACAATAATACATACACATATATCTCTCTCTTTCTCTTGCTCTCTGCCTTTGCAACCAAACCAAATCCACCCACCTCTACTGACACACTGTATCCTTTTATTTTTTGCTTCTGCACCATCTGTAAAGCTGTTGCATCACTTGACCTGCACACCATCGACAACCTCCCTATCTCTAATTCAAGTTATAGGAATTCCATTTATGAGTGAAAATAGATTCTTGTCGTTCAGGCTTTTGTTGCAGTGTAGGATTGGGTTGAGGGTTTACATGCACTTTGGTCTGTTCTGGGTTGTTTTGTCCATTGTTCCTTTTCAATAATACGATTATGTTTACTGCATTAATGGCTGAGATCTGGGAGTGTGTGTGACATTGAATAGTCAAATGATTATGCAGGCTTTAATGAAGCCCCCATGACAGCCAAAAGGACTTAGAAGTGAAGAGGCAAAGCTGTTGGCTTGTTTACAACCCGTCTGATAGACCGACTACTCCTTTTGTTTTGCTCTGTTGGACTTCATTAGAGCGATTTTGCCATGCTCTCAGATCTCAGCACACACCTTGCCAGTACAATGGTATCATAACCAACCATAAAAATAAGTCCCATGTTATGATAAACTGGAATTGTCTTTAAAAGTCCAATGTGTAGGAATTTCTCCCAACTAGCATTCAGATCATATATCGCAATCAACTCTCTCGCAGCACGCAGTTCCAAGTATGTATTACAGCTACGGTAGCCTTCACGCTTCAAAAAGACCGGTATCTTGTTCTTTTAATATCAGTTTTCTTTTTCTGGGTGTAGAAGAAGACTATAAGCAACAATACCCATTAGCAGCATTAGCAGCACCTGTGAGTTTATCAAGTGCCAGCAAAAACGAGAAAGGTGGAGCAGTATGTCCTATATGTCCCTTACCGGCTAACGTATTTCAAGGTGGTGCATGAATATGGAGCTCTACCCCAGTGCAATGCAAATGTGAAATTTCAAGCCAATAGGAATACTTGCAATTGATGGTGGTGGTAAATATTTATGAAAAAGGACAAGTTTTGTAATCATAAAACACTAAACACGTTCTACACTGGACCTTTAAAGTAAGGGAATTACCGCTGGGCTTTCCCACAGCAACCACATTTCTTTAAAGTCTTGCCAACAAGAATCCAATTTCCTTGGTTACTGGTTTGGATGTGCATGTGCATAACAAAGACTTCAGACATATGGTATACATGAACTGTGTAAGCAGTGGGATGAGGAAAAAATCCAGTCAACATAAGCCAGCCATGTTGCCAAAATATTGTTGGATGTTAGGGAGTAATGTGATTACCGAGAAGCTGCATGTAGACACGGGTTTTACATTGTAAAGAGCAGTGTTACAGCAGAGGTTGTACTTATTCTGTGGTTTCTTGCCCTAATCTGATTGCTCCCAGTAATAATTCCATGTTAATATGGCCAATGGTATTGTGATGACCAACTTTGAGATTCTTTAAAACGCAATAAAATGTGTGTCCTTCACTGTAATGTATTTTAGGTTTGAGTCTGTGGTGACTTTTGCTGCTCAGTCCTTAGCATCACTTAGTGGGTGACAGAGCTTGTTTTCTTTTGGTTACATGAAGAATTAAAAGCATTGGTTGAATCACAACTTTCTTACATTCGTCTGAAACAACAAGTGGCAGGACAGAAGTGTTTTTTTCATGAGAAAATGAAGTGGATTATTACTTCAGTTTCCTTTTAGTTTATTCTCCTCATTCATTCCTTTCATCCTTTTCCTGCTTCTACCATCTCCCCCTCCCACTCATCACCTACTGCACAGTTCCACTCATCCTCCCATCTTCTCTCTCCTCTCTGCATTGTCTTTTTGCCCTCTGCTTCCCTGCTTCTGTAATAACACACGTCAGTCAGTGATTATATATCTGTCACTGATCACTTCTTAGTGATTAAATAGATTGAGCACACAGGCAGACAGAGTGATACTGTGGCTCACGATTCACAGTCTAAAACAAAATGACAGTTTTTTTTCAACCTGAGAAATGTGGCATCTACTGTTTGAGATAGCCTATGACTTACAGTACATTGCACTTTTTGTGGTGACCATGAGAAACTGCAAAACCTTAAAGGGGGACAGTCTTACATGTTATTTATACGGTTTAAGACAGTCAGAAAATATTAATGAACATGACAAATACTGCTCAATTAGCAATGCATTGGGAAAGATGGCAGTGGGAGCACCCAGGGGAATGTTGTGAGTGTTAAACCAACTCACAATATTTGTAGCAAACGGGGAAGAGGACCAACTGGATATACTTTCATATAAAATGCATGTTTGATGCTGTCATACTGTATGTCAACAGTTTAACTAACGTTATGTTGGAGAGCTAATTTACCGGTTGACTTACAGACTAAAGAAAATGACACCCCTCAAACTGGCGGTCAGTCCGACCAGTGGTGAGATGTTACTGTTCGGAACGCTAGATTTGGTTAATCTCAGACGCTAGGAAAGCAACACAATACAGAAAATAAGCACCGCTTAGCCATAACAATGTAACAAAGCGCCATTCACTCTCCATTAGCAATTAACTAAGATTAATTTATCACAGATTATAAAGTTAAAAAAACAAGCTGATGTAACTTTAATATTATTTTTATCATCAAATGTAATTGTACCATGACCTGTATTCTTAATTTTATGTTTTTATATACAACCAAATCATTTATAAATAAGATCCCTGGCAATATTGATACATGGATTCTAGCTCGTTTAAGACGTGATGTAATCTATTGATTCTGTTGCTTTTGCTTTTTATTACATCTTTCTTGACACCACAAGTCAAACTCGTTTTTTCTGACATTTCCCCAGTGGATGTGGCACAGAGAAAGAAGAGAAGAGCAGGGAACGCTGTATGTTTATTGATGTTGTGATTGTTGGTATTCATTAGAGCTCGGTGGCCTTCCCAGAATGGCACCAGACACCAGAGTGTGATTCAGGTTTTGACCGATAATTGGTGGTGTGAGATTGTTAAATCTATGAGGTAGCAAATGTCATACAGTACATGTGAAAGGGGTTAACAAATCGAGACATTTTCTCTTTTGCCACTTTATTTCTTTAAGGTGTGTAGCGCTGCAAAGATAAGCGGAGTATAATCAATTAAGTTTTTTTATTGGTTCAAATGAGAGGATTTTGTACTTGTTTTTCTTTTTCATATTAGTAAGATGAATATCTTTGCAATTATTTGAGTGAAGCCTTAGTGAAAATAATCGTGAGTAGCAGCAGAAAAGGGCACTACTGTCAAAGTTGACTTTTCTTCTCCAAATCATTTCAATTTTATTTCAGTATCAAATCATAGTTATTTTAAGACACTTTACAGATAGATTAGGCAAGGCAAGGCAGCTTTATTTGTATAGCACATTTCAGCAACAGGGCAATTCAAAGTGCTTTACATAAAATCAGTTAAACAGATAAAACACATGTACAAACAATTAGGTCTAGACCACACTCTATAATTTAAAAAGCAACCATTTCAACAATTCCCCGTAGAGCAAGCATTTAAAAAGCATTTAACAATGGTGAGGAAAAACTTCTTTTTAGGCAGAATGCTTGGACAGACCCTTGGTGGGCGGCCATCTGCTGCTGCCGGTTTGGGACACAGAGACCGAGAAATATGATTCATAAAAATGATAGCAGTTGGAATGATAAACAGTGGCAATTAAATTAAATTAACAATAAATAGAATTCAACTATTACTAGAAATAATAGTTGTAGCCGTTCAGGGCGTAGCAGGGCATGTAGAGTCATGCATCTGCATTTGTTGAAATTACACACATAATCAAAAGGGGGAAGAGTAGCCTCTGGAGTTCATAGAGCTAGTTTAATGTATTTATGGCCAACTTGAGAGCTGAAAAATGTATTCAATTGCTCAACAAAATCAGTATAATGAGAGAAGTAAAATGAGTATTAACTGCAAGTACACCAGTGATTT
This sequence comes from Etheostoma perlongum, assembly GCA_026937815.1. Lineage (NCBI taxonomy): Eukaryota > Metazoa > Chordata > Actinopteri > Perciformes > Percidae > Etheostoma > Etheostoma perlongum. Next base: position 28,984,014 of record CM049372.1, read on the forward strand.
AATATTTCAGTTCCATAAAGTTGGGGGACCTGCAGTAGACACACCATATTAAAAAAACGTGTGCAAAATCAGTTTAGCAGAGGCAAGAGGGACTTATGCTGCTTGTATGGGTTGAACCCCAACAATACTATATTCTACACTACCCTGGTGCACATGTAAAATGTACGAAATATCCCTTTAAGTTCTGTAAACCGTCAAAGGAGGCTTGGAGTGACTGTAGCCAAAGGAGGGGCTGTAAAAAAGCACTATATATCAGTATAAAAGCACATCAGAAGGGAAAATAAGGAAGAACAGAAATTGGACCGCCTGTAGGTTGCTGATGACCACAAAACGTTCAGCTGTCGCCAAATTTTCTTGGCCAACACACTTGTTGACTGACCACATGCTGGCTCAGGCCCATGGTGGTTCAGCGATAAAGTAAATAAGTGGACTTGAGGGAATTTGTTGAGTCTAAACAAATGTTTAAAGAAATGGTTCAAGTTTTGTAGTAAAGTGATTTGAAGCGTTGAAGAAGCCAACTTTTGGGAGGTGAACATTTGGCCGGTCAAAGTAAAAAAAAAAAAAAGTAGTAAACTTAAAAAGTAGTACAACAGGAGGAGAAACAGAAAACTGTGGAAACGACACTTTGTCTTATTTTAGCTCCCTCATCAGCTAAATTGTGGTCCCGTTGGAGTACAATGACACCTTGGTGGTATAATATAGCAAATATCTGACTTCCTAAGAGAAGAGTCGCTTCAAAAATCTGCCAACAATCTCAGTCTCAAGGTGCACTAGCTGTGAGGCGGAACAAAGACATAAGAGAGAATTGGCTCAGTGTTCAGAGTGAGTGAGGGAGACTGATTTGGAATGAGCGGGGATGTCACACTCCACATGGAGGAGGTTGACCCTCTTTGACTACGATCCAATACACACACACACACACACACACACCACACACTCAACTGCTTGCTTTTGTGCATTGGTTTCACTCACACTTATGTGCCTTCATGCAAACAGACACACACCCAGGCCCACACACCAATTAAAACACATGCGCATGCTTGAGTGAGGGCAGAGTTTAATTCCACTGTTTGCTTCATGTGTTAAATCAACTCCATGGTTACGTATGTAGGTACGCGGCGATACAGACTAGGGCTGAACGATACTGTGTTTTAGCATCGACATCGCAATGTGCGAATGCGCGATAGTCACATCGCAGGACATTGAGATGTTGACATAATCCTTTTTAGCTGCTTGATAGAAAAGTAAACTTCCACCGTTGTCATTTGACATGATTATTACCGTCTGACCCTTCCCCTTTAAGACAGGTAGCCATGTGGGCACCGTGTGTATGTGACGTTAGTCCGACAGGGTTTATTTTAATGGGAAGTGAGACTCTCCGTGTGTAGATGTACCGTAGGCAGAAGGTGCCGCTGACACAGTGATGCGCATAGTTTTGATGGGTAGTCAGTGAAGCTACAGCAGTCAGTGTTTTATGTTTTAAAGCAACATAATCACAACGTCTCCCGGCCATTTCCCCTGCAGAGAGCTGCTACCAGCCAGGCTGAAGCTAATATAGTTAGCCTAAAGAAACAAGCACAAAGCTGCTAGCAGCCAGGCTAAAGCTAATATAGTTAGCCTAAAGAAACAAGCACAAAGCTGCTAGCAGCCAGGCTAAAGCTAATATAGTTAGCCTAAAGAAACAAGCACAAAGCTGCTAGCAGCCAGGCTAAAGCTAATATAGTTAGCCTAAAGAAACAAGCACAAAGCTGCTAGCAGCCAGGCTAAAGCTAATATAGTTAGCCTAAAGAAACAAGCACAAAGCTGCTAGCAGCCAGGCTAAAGCTAATATAGTTAGCCTAAAGATCCAAGGGGTCCGACCGTCCCAACTAACGTTACGGTTCGGAGCCGCGAGGCTGGAAACGTAATTTAACGTCATTTCCACTGATTTAACTGTTCTTGGCTACACATAGTTTGTTGTATGTGCGCGTGACATGCAGGTCTGATCAATTTATCAAACTAACAAGCTGGCCCCGCTAGTCGACCAGAACCTGAAGTTCAGAGGAAGCAACATGCAGTCCCTGTCATTTACGTTAGCCTGGATTGATTATTATATGAATACAATGGTGTCATGCTAGTCAACCAGCGTATTTCTACCTAATTTCCCTCACCAAAACCACTTCAGAAGAGTAACGTTAGTCACAGCGCTTACTTGCTTTGGTGTTTGTAAAGTATTAAAGTTTAACAAAGATTGGTTCACATTAGAAAAAATCCTTTTTAATTTTTTTCTTCTGTGTAGATGCACTCCCCTACAAAATCACCGCAGTAGTCAAGAATGATTTATCATTTCCAGACCCTACGCCAGTCTCTGCTATTTTCTTAAAGTGATACGCTACAGAACTATAAACCTTAGGCCACTTAATTACTCAGTGTAGAGCCCCTGCAAAAGCACTTCTTATTTTGTAGTAATTCATTTAATTAACAGGGTAAAATGGGTATAAAGGGGCAGGAGTAAGTTTTACTTCTGCCTACTCCTTTTTGCATGTGTAAATACAGAGTAAATAAAGTTCTTATTACTGTTTTTCTGATGTTTTATTGTATTTACATTAAAATTAATCAATCAATAAATCCTGCTTAACATGACTTCAACTGCTGACAATCAAATCAAATCCTGCTTCCAGAAAACTTCTCTTCACCAAACTCACTCACTCTTCTCTTGTTCCTCTCTGTAATCTGGCCAGTGCACTAGTTTTGTTAGGCACTGTTCTTATTTGAGTGCAGTAATGGCTGGCAGCTGGCCTAATAAGCAATGGTTAAAGAAATGAACATTACAAGGAAAGGTGTCCATTGGTTAAGGAGTTTGGCTGGCTGTGGCTCGTTGGATCCAGTTGTCATAATGGTTTTGGCCTGAAGAAAAAGGTGATTTCCTTTCTTGCTTTCTTTCTTTCTTTAGCCTAGTCAAAGCTGGACAGTGTGTGGGATCCTGCTTTAATTGCTGTCGCAACCTGTTAAAATTTTTTGTTAGAGTACTTTTTGTTTCTCTCGTTATTTGTGTTCATTAAAACAATTTTGGCCGGATCTATCAAGCTTGTCAGAGGTATTATGGGTATTGTGTACAGTAATGAGCTCTGTCAACTAGTGAGATAAAAATTAAGCCTCAATATCTTTGTTTTGTATGAAGAACGAGGAGATGATTACGAATGTCATTGTGTTGACAACATTTTGTTCTGTTATCTTGAAGAAATTTTTCAACTCAACATTTATTATGTCATTTGACAAACAACATCCAAAAATGTGCCTGTATTATTCTATAGACATAGCACTAATAAGTCAACTGAGTTATTTTGAATAAAAGAAACAAAATAATTGTTATCATTCACTGGAGATATAAGTCACCAGGTGTAGAAAGTTAGTTGGCTGGCTAACAATGGCACATTTACAGATTGGTTGATTAATATGCATTATTCTTATAAATAAAATAAATGTAAGCTAAAATGTCTCCTTTTTTACGTGAGCAAACTTTTATTCTGCTCTCTTCTTTTATTTATTTGTTGCGGTTTGTGTCTGACGATTTACATCAATAATAAGCTGCTAGTGTATCAGTGTAGCAGTAAAGACTTATTACATACTATTTAATTTTATTTTATTTGTGAAGCAACCATATTTATATGGTTGTTAGCACACCCACAGAGTAATCAATGGCTCCTGCGTAGTTCCACTCCCACACAGACTGTTGCATTAAGCTCTAGCAGAGGCGTTTGACTGTCAGATCTGATCCAATATCTTCCAGTGCAGGGACTCGCCTGCTGATAGCTCATCACTGACATCATATCGGTCAAAGGGTTAAACGCATCTCGCCATCATTGAAAAATATGAATATCTACAATTTTAATTGATGATAGATGATGATACATCATACAACAACTAACAGACTGTTGTTGTTGTCTAACAACAGTGGTTTATTATAATTCACTCAAAACAAGAAATATTCATGCAAACCTTCCATTGAAGTAAAACAAAAGTTATACATTTGTAGTTGTGAGTGCTTTTCCAGAGGCAGTGAACTCTATTTGGAGTTCAGGAACATGTGCATGTACTGTGTATGTGGTTCATAATCCTTTTAATAAGGATAAATTAAACAGAATATGGTTCAGATATGTGGTTGTGTATTAATGTAACCAGATCTCTGACTCTATTTCTGTTTCCGATAGGGTTGCGGCACGCGCGCACGCAGAGGTGCAGATGGAGTGAACTTGAGCAAACTACGTCGGCTCTGCAGTTTTGTTAAAGTCACAGTGACTCACGGCAATGCCGATATAGTGGTTTCAGGAGTTGTTATAGTTTTTCAAAACTTCATGCAGACAACATTCACTGTGATATATTAATGTCGAGGCGAAAGCGGTCGCGGGGCTGTTGACGTTACACTTCATCTGAGACAACCAGGCACAACAGTGGTTTCTATGCCCTGGGGACTGACTGACAGGCTGAATTGGTAAGGCAAGGAACCTTTATTTCTATAGCACCTTTTCAGCAACAAGGCAATTCAAAGTGTTTTACATAAAACATTAAAGATCAATTAAAAACAAGCATGATAACACAGCCTAAAAAGAATAATATACAAATATAAGAATGAAAGTTACAGTGAGTAAGACGTTAATAATGGTTGTAGGGATGGGTCTGGGAGGAGAGAGGGAGGGGTTTTATTTTGTTTATTTTGTTTTGAGTGTAAAATGTAAATATATAAGAAAATGTTAATAGTATAAATACGTTTGGAATTATTTTTTCCAAACGTATTTATTTATTTTTTTTGTAATTACAGAGGGAAAGAAAGGCACCGATGGGTACCGGATCGGAATTTTAGGTACTGGTGTCGGTACCGGTACCACTAAAAATGTGAATGGTACCCAACCCTTTTTCCGATATGTGACAGTTTTTCTTTACACACTGTTTTTTGGTGAACACCGTGAGAGAAAAGACTTTTAGTTGAGAACTGTTTTGGCAGTAAAGTTTGTCAGGATGGGTTTATTTTCGTCTATTTTCATCAACCAATTATAGATGTTCAAATGCAGTGTTCAACCAACAGCAGCAATTAGCATGCAGAGGCCTGCTTCTCGTACAACAACTGTTATTCAATCAGCGTGTTGTAAAGGCAGAACAGCTGTGGTACCTAATACACAAAAGGGTTACTGTAAACAAAGGATTGGGATTGCACGAGGCTTCTTATAACAGTTCTGATATAAAACATTTCCAAAAATAAACAATGAAAAAAACAACTATTTGCACAGATTCAGATCTTGCTTATCGTTTTGAGATATTCCTTGCAGCCAAACACTCACTGTCATGACCCCGGCAGCATCTCAGAATCCCTCATACAAGCCTGAACTTAATGATGTATGGGTGTACAAATATATCAATATCTATTATTCAGAACAAGTACAGAAGATTTGATCGCATCATATGTAAATAATTGTCTGTTATGATCTGAATGACTCATCTCTCACTTCTCAAATATCAAAGTAAAGATGTGAAGTATTTTCTAGCGAAAGCCTTCATCTTGTAACATGGTCAGTTGATTAACCTGCTGTGTGACTAACACTCACTTATCAGAACAACAGTTGCGTCTTAGTGCAGTCAATGAGCGCTGATTGGTGTTGAAACATTTGATTGTGGCACGACAAAATGAAAAGTGACGGCAAATGCTTTTGAGCAGAATGCGTCTTCTGTGCATGCTTATATTCCAAGTATTTCTTTTTGTTGTCTTGTTTTGATCAAATCAACCTTTTTGAACCTTGATCTTTTTTTGTTTCTTGCTCTGTGTAATCGCCATCTGTTCGTACCCATCTACCTCCTCTCTTCTCCCTGTCATCCGCTGACAAATTCAACAGTACTTTATTGGCAGTCAGTCTTAAATAACTATAAACGTTGCCAGGGTTTTTTAATGTATTACAATGCTTATCAGCTAAAATCAGCAGAGATATGATTCAGCTCAACATGTCCTGTGTATCTGAAGTCATGTTCCTAATAGTTGTCATCTAGATCAGCCCTAAAATTGTTGCTATTTTTTTTCTCCAGTTTTCTATCCAATGGTTGAGTTAGAATAACAAAGTTAGCTCTTTTCAGAATGCACTTAGCAGATGTCATGGCAATCTTCTTTTTATATTGCACGATGAAATCTTGTCCACAGAAAATGCTTATTTTACTTTTTGCTGTACTGGCGAATCTCCAGTTAATCTAGAGTAGACATGCAGCGGAGTGCATTTGATTATATTTTGACCTGAAAGTGGCACCACGCAAAAGGTAAAAGGGTCACAAAAATCATTCAGAATCATCCTCTAGAGATGAACTAGCACAAAGCTACTGTAAATCTAAATCAGTTTTTATTGAAGTTAGGAAAACTGGATAGGCAAGCTTAAGGAAACTGGAACATATGTGCAACTGCAGGCAGGGAAAGAGAGTGGTATTGGAGCTATTACTCTTCAAGTGAATGGTTGTTATGGAAGAAGGGTGTCTGAAGTGCCAGAGAAAATCAAGTTCCCCTTGAGACCAAGAGGAAAGACACAGATGTGTACGACGAGCAGAGATGGCAAAAGTACTCACTTCAAGTATAAAAGTAAAAGTAGCCTTGTGAATGACAACCATTTTTTATTCAAAACTACCTGGACCACACACGTTACCAGAGTGCTTGCTGAGAAACGTTAGTGGACATGGAAAAAGGCTCTTTATATGCCATTACCTACATTTTAAATGAATGTATGCCAATAGGCCTAAAACATCACATATTGTATATGATTATTGTGACAGAGACTGGGACTCAAAGTTAATAAGATTTGGACTGAGTAGCAAGATATGAACTCAGTTGTGATTCTGTGAGAATTCACAGATCCAGTTTTTCTTTTTTAATCTTCCCCTTAATATTTAAAGGAATCTCTCTGTGTGTGCTCAAATATGGTTTTTGGAAAGAAAATAGGATAAAAAATTAATTACTAAACAGACATTAATTAAGAAGTTTTGCAGCACATTCGCCAGGAGTCATTCTTTAAACATCTCTCTCAGATAAGGATGATTGGGAATGTCTTGCTGCTTGTCTGCCGAATCTTTAGGATCTTTGTTTTCTTCATTTCCAATCATGTCGCCCTCCATACTAAATCCTAAGGTTGGCGCCATCAAGCTGCACTGATTTGCCGCAAATGAATGCAGAATGCCGCAGAATCTGTCAAGTCGTCTTAGTAGTGCGTCAGGTGTAACGTAGGCGTACACTATAGTCCCATCCAATTAGATTGAAATCGGTATTGATGACGCGGAAATAATAATAGTAACTCTAGTGAAATGATTTGAATTAGTAAGGACTAGCTTAGGACTGTATTTAAAGCTGATTCTGCTTTCCAACTTCGCCCCAGTTGTCTGTTAAAACATGGATGGAGACAACTTCTCTCTTTTGATGCTTTATTACAAACAAGCAACGTGCAACCTAGATAACAGGTGAAGAACACAAACAACAAAATCACTAGCTAACTAACTTACTTTAAATGTGCAAGAACTATAGACCAATACAACAGGCTTAAATGAGCTGAGTACATAAGTTATACAACTTCCAGTTCTCAAAGACGCACACAAACAATCTCAACTGATTATCCTCCGGACAGCTAGTCTTTTTTTTCTTTTCTCTCACTTTATTCTCCGTCTGGTACGCCCCCGCTCGCACTGTGAAACGCGTGTCTGCACTATTCTCCGACATGACGACCTCTTGTACAAAACTAAAGTAACAAGCTAATTTTTTTAAATGTAAGGAGTAGAAAGTACTGACATTTGTGTTTAAAATGTAAGGAGTAAAAGTAAAACGTCAGCACAAAAATAAATAATAAAGTAGAAATATCAGAACAATCTAGTATTTGTACTTTGTTACTTCCCATCTCTGACAACGAGTGTGTACACGTGTTATGGCTACTAAAAACAGATATCAAATTATCAATAATAGCTCACTACTCTGACTTAATATCAATCTTTATAGCAGCTATACTTCATTTGTAGAATACAGCAATGGAGTCGTAGTCATGAACGTAGGGTGAATTATTGCCTGAATGGGCAGATCCCCTTGGCTTTACGGTGCTTTATAGCTTGTTGCAGCTCATCGTTTTGGCTCACTCTCACCGCTGTCTCAGTGTTGTTTTCTCGTCACAACATTGAACAAATTAAAGTTTGCCTTTTTATTAATTGTAACCAGAGTCTTTGCCGAACCTTAACCATACTGTATTGCCATGTGCATATACAGTACAGTATTGTAGAAATTGGCATTGAATGTTTTTTTCTGTTTTAAAACTGTGACACAGATTGATGATACATACTGATGATGATATGAGTGTCTGCTTGCATATTCATGTTGTTACCATTTACCAGGCTTTCATGGCACAATATGACATGCTTGATGCATGATATGCATGATATTGTACAGTCGGACAGACTGCAACCAGTATTTGACCCCTTTTGTACATTCATTCATTCATTCATTCATTCAAATTCAAACCTTTATTTAACCAGGATAAAAAACTCCTTGAGATTAAAAATCTCTTTTACAAGAGTGTCCTGGCAAGTGGCAGCAGCACGTTTCAAATAGACACAGAGACACTTACAGGTAAATACACTTAAACAGGTTTCAAATTTACACAATGTCATCATAAAAAACCCTGGGTCCTAAATCAATCTAAAAACAGTGACATACAGACTGCCTTTCTGCAAGGTCCTTTAAAAAAGCCTTTAAAAGAATAAAGTGAGACCAACTCCTTCAACTGTAGTTCATTTTGAAGCTGATTCTATGCGGATGGTGCTGCAAAATTAAAAGCCTTTTTGGCAAAGTCAGTGCGGGCTTTAGGGACTGTCAATAAAAACATGCAATAAACCTGCGAGATTGCACAATCCACAGTTGCATATTGTCCTTAAATATAAAAAGGTAGAAAAATCCAAAGCATTTGTGGAGCACCAATTTGTATTTTCGTCTGTTTTGTTACGTCTCATTAATCAGCTTGTGACTCCTCACATTTGTCTAGCAACCCTTTGTGGGTCCGCCATAGTAAAGCTCCATAAACTAAATTAGGCACATTGAAAGAAGGACTATAATGTGCAAATCACAGGAAGGCGGTCATTGAAAGCTGAAGAAAAGAGGCAAAACACTAAGAAAAGATAAACACATCAAAATAAAAAACAGGACAGATAGCAGGTGAAATGAAAAGAGGTCGAAAAAAAAGCAGATTGGAGGAGCCATTGTACTGAAGCTTCAGAGAGTAATAAAGGTGAACAGGAACAGAAAAAATGGAAAGTAGAGAGAGAATTAGGGAAATGCTAGAATAGGAGGAGTGATTAGTAGAGCTTTTAAAGACAGCGGGTGAAAGTGTCACACACTTTAATAATGATGCCCAAACACACATTTGGACACCATCACAGATTTGTTCTTTTATGTCATTCCTAGCATGTTGCTGGGACAAGGTTTTGGTATGGGAAGTGTTCTGGTTGCCAAATTGACCAATCAAGTTTGAGCAGGCTTTGGTTGCATGCTGGTAAACCGTGCGGAGAGCAAAAGAGGCAGAATACACTTGGCAAAATGCAATCTTGAAACCCATCTGCTATTAGCTGACTAATATTTAGCCTTTGATTAACTTTTTTATTTGATTATCTGCATTCATATGCACAGAATCAAGCCGCATGTAGACATCTTCGCTCAACTCCTGTCTCATGTTGCTAATCAGGTTGTAAACGGATATCTGCTGGCCACACCGGAACCCACTTAATAATGGCCGTCACCCAATGGGTTCCAAGATTGCTAGTTACTTGACAAGATGGTGAGCTTGTTTAAGATTATTTTTTGGGCATTTTAGGCCTTTATTTGATAGGACAGCTGAAGAAAAAGGGAGAGAGAGGAGGGAATGACATGCAAAGAGCCGTAGGTTGGCGTCCAACCCAGGCCCGTTGCGTCGAGGAGTTAACCTCTATGGGCGCCCGCTCTACCAACTGAGTTACCCGGGCGCTCCAGTGAGCTTGTTTTGTTTGGTGGATTCAGCAGTAGCGCGGTGTGACTTCTACTGTACCTCATTGCTTGATTACTCTTGACATCTTCTGTCCTTTTATAGTTTGCTGAGTCATAAATGTATTACACCTTTACTGATTTAAGAACATGTTGTGGTCGACATTTACGTCAAAAGATGAGTAAATCAGACAGATGAACTAAACTGCATTTAGAGCTCAGGTCTGCACTCACCTGTTTTCAAAGGCCACACTTGTCTTCTTCCGCTATTTTGTACCTCTACAGCCTGTATTCACAATCCATTTATCCCAAGCCCGCCTTCTTATAATATAAATTATAATTATAAAACGCTCTGTAAAAGAGTCCCATAAGTGCGGTTTCAGTGTGAAGAAATTCACTGGCAATTAATGTTGCCAGATTGCAATTTGGTGCTTGTGTGGCATAATACGGCACACATTCGGAAAGCTTACCAGACAGCCCTGTGACTGCACATAATAATGTTATTATCAGAACACAGCATTCTGCTGCAGTGTTAAGTCCTGTGAATCAGACAAACATAGAATAGTTGTGGTGAAACCCACTGAACGCTAAGTGGGGATTCAGACTGGATACAGCGCAGGGGCCGGCATTGGTGGGGAAGACTTGTTTAAAACTCATCAACCAAAGGAATTGTATACAACCCTAAATGGCCCCTCTGACTCATATTTCAATCATTTAATAACCATAAAAGAGAGAAACTAGACAAATTTTGCAGCTAAAAGCTAAAGCGCTAGCCTTCACAGTGGTGTCTTTGGTGTCTTTGGTGTCTTTCTAGCCTTTACAAGTGATTTTCTATCCAGCCTGGAACTTGAGCTTTTTTCAGCGATGTTTGCATTTATCTACTTGATGTCCATAATTCATCACGTTTTCGGTCACTTCTGCCGTTAGCTCTGTGCTACCGTCTCGGTTAAGTCTCCCATGATGCATTTCATTGTTAATTGAATCTGTTTACGTTTTTCAACCTATGGGATGGCAGGTACGTCACACATTACGCCTTAAATGGGCATCCGAGCGAGAGCAAAGAGTATATAGTGGGAACGATAGATCCCTCCAAGTCAGACTAGTCTAATGTGATCAAAGATAGTCTGTTACCGTTCTATACCGTTTTACAGAGAAGAATGGCTTGTTGTTGTTTTGAGATTTGGCATACATTTGGGCCTTTTTTTGAAGAAATGTAAGCAGTTTATTTTTTTATTTTTTATATGATTTATAATGTTCATTATGTTTATTTTTGCAATGGATGCCTTCACATATAAAGGAGATCTGTTTTAGACAACACAAATGCTTGTGTAGCATTGCTGTGTGCCCTCACTGCTTCTAACCTCTGACCCTGTGACTGACAGTGGCCTACCTTCAGAAAAATGTGAAAAACCGTTTTGAATTTCCACTCATTAATATAGATAGACTCAGACACTGAGCATTTTGTAGTTGTTCATATGTGGTGTTACCTTAACCGTCTTTTCCAGGCGTATTGTTGCACAGCTTGAGCAGAAGCATCCCGGCTTATTGTGAGTTTGTGGTGATAGACGCTGGAACATCACATATTTCACTGTGAGCAGATGGAAAGAAATACAGCACCCTGCTTGGTGGCAAATGGATGATGCAATTGCCTTGCATTTTCTGCTCCATCAAACTGAAGGAAAGCATTTGAATATGCCGGTTGGTGTTAAACGGATCACTCAGAGCCTAGAACATGGATTTATTTTTTGTTTTCTGTGCAGCGATGGGTGAAAGAGGGGGAATAACTCTTAACAGGGCTAATACTTACACCATGGGCGCAGCTTAAGGCTTTCTTAAAGTCTCCAGAAAACAAACGGAAATCAACAAATCCGCAACCCAGGATAACTGTATGAACACAAGGAACTCATGCAGACTCCACACAACATGGAAGCTTCCTGCTAGGCAATACAATTCTGCCACCACACTAGCACCCAGTTGAATGAACAAATAGACAAAATGGGATGAGGTCAGTATGTATGTACAAACTGAAAACTATATTCATTTAGGGCTGCAACTAGTGATTATTTAAATTTTCATTTTAGGGGTGTTTCAAACCTTGGTTTAGTCTGTTGAATCAGACCGTTCTCCTCCTTGGTACGATTTGTTTGTGCAAATCTGAACACGGCAATAGTACTCCGGTGCAAAACAACAGTACAGAGACCTTTTTTTAGACAAAATGGCATTGGTCCGGTCTCAAAAAATATCTAATAGTGGCTCAGATACAGTGGCCGAAACAGTTCAACACAAATACAAAAGAAACAACACAAAAGCAAAAGCAACAACACAAACGCAAAAGCCACAACACAAATGCAAAAGCTGAAACACAAATACATAAGTGACAAGGGAAGTGAGTGTGTTGTTGACAAACGGAGCGGGAGGAGAAAAGTTCTTGTATGTTTCAGACGTAAGTGAAACCTGGTTCCTGCTTATTTATGATTACTGTCGCTACATGATTGTCACAAATGAGCACTGTTGTTCAATATCTTTTTTTATTTTCATATGTATGTATACTCTGTCATTCAGGCTACAAAGCTACAGCTATAACGTTATCTAAATGTCGCTCAACATCTTTTAACACGCGAGTGCTACGTTTAAAGTCTATAGTTTGTCACGTTTAGGGAAGCTGTTTAAATCACACAAATATTATATTAAACAAGCAGTCCTCTATAGCAGGTTGCTTTAAGCTTCGAGTCACTGTGGTTTTCCAGACACTACATGCTTGTTCTCACAGCTGCTTTTTTAGCAAAGAAATCAAATATCTCTCTCTCTCTCTCTCCCTTCCTTCTCTTTACCTCTGTGCTCTGCAAACTGTCAACTCCCAGGGAGTGGGTGTGTGACACACTTACATAAAACCAGCATGTTACACAATTTCAATGTTCTGTGTATATATGTATGTGCTCATACGTGTGTGTGTGTGTGGTTGCGTGTTGCCTGCATGTGGGCTGTGGGGCTAAACGTCTTGACAGAGCCTAATATAAAGATTTAAAGGGATACAGCCGATTATAGCACTAAAAGTGTGTGGGTTTGCAGCTCTGTGTGTTTGTGTGTGTGTTTGTTTACAATACATTCGAGACTGTGAAATCCTCTGCCGCAATTCATTGTGTATTTATCTGCACTGCTCCTTTTACTTTACTCCTAAGCACTGTGTCGCCTATTTAACTGTGTATAGAGCATGCATCCTAATCCTCCTCAGTCTTTTTTTTCAATAAACACTGTTAGGGAATATGTGCAGTTCTGTACTATCTTAACTGCATTGGTGAGCTACAGCTGCACGGCAATAACTCATCCTGCCCATTCAGGTGTAGGTGTGTGTGAGAGAGAGAGAGAGAGAGCGAGCGAGAGATCAGGATGAATAGGGTGGTGCGTCAGTCTGCCATCTTCTGTAATGATGCACTAGTTTCCTGTCTGACTGACATCTTCCTCACTTATTGACCTCCCAATCACCTGGCTTCCTTCTTTCATGCGTCTTGTTGTTTGGTTCTTGCCCCGTTGCTTCCTTTCCCTCCCTCTTCGCTCACCTGTCTGACCCTATCTGACTTTCTTGCCTCCTTTCTTCCTTCCTTGCTTCCTAATGAAGCTAATGGTCCTGTCCTGGCTGATTTTCCTTTTTTCTCCCACCAATTTGACCTCCGGTCTGAGCGTGCTGTCTTTCTTGCATTCTTTGCCTCCCCTCCTTTTACTATTTTTGTCTAGTGTGTATTCACTAGTGGTGTAACGGACCATAGTTGATCCTTTTGGACCACAGGCTCAAAAAGCCTTTGAACCGCGGACTAATTGCTAGATTTATCCATTATAATAGTGTGAAATCAATTTTTACTGTTGCTTTTATTTAAAGAAAGCTGATCAATCTCTATGGAGATGATGAAAAGATACATCATTTTCTGTTTGTGTTCTGTTTTTGGAGCATGTTAAAAGCAGTTGATATGGACTGTCTTGGCTACTGGAGGAGTGGAAGAACTCGAAAAAAGTTGTGATGCTAGCTACAGCTCCGTCGTACCAGTGGCGGTTGGTAGTTAGGTTACCTGAAAATAGGGATCTTTGAGCCAGGCACAGACGCCAGCTACAGAGTACGGTCATATCAGCGGCAATTGAGTTACCCGAAAATAGGGGGCTTTGAGTCGGGTATAGAGCACCGCAAGCTTTTTAAGTTTAAGCGACACAAACTTAGTGTTATTCGGTGACGATAGTTACGTTTAGGAACCAAAACAGCTGGTTAAGCTTAGGAAAAAGATTGTGGTTTTGGATTAAAACACTCCCCAAGGAACATGCATTTCTGGAGTGACAAATACGGTTGTTAATGTTGACACGGTGTGAACACATTTTTCCTATGACTGTATCCCTGTCAGCCTAAGAATCCTTTCCGTCCATGCCGCTCATGTGGCCACCTGTCTAAATTCCATGCTTCATCCCTCCTTCTGTTCTCTCTCTCTCACTCTCTCACTCTCTTTAGTCCAGTGATATAGTATGATGACCCTCCGTGTCGGAGTATGTTGAAGGATTAGTCATTGCAGAGAATCTCACCTACAGGCCAGTTGTGTCAATACATTATTATCTGTCTGCACAAGGTTAGCTGTGTGTGTGTGTGTGTGTGTGTGTGTGTGTGTGTGTGTGTGTGTGTGTGAGCGCGCACTTCTGTTCTCGTCAGTTCCTCTCTTTATGATTCACCTTGGGACACCTCTTTATCTCTTTGCTGTTGTTTAGGCCTCTTCTTCCTCACTTCTTTTTTTTTTCTTCTCTCAGCCGACTTGTCATCTCTACTCTCTCAGGAGTGATGTTGTCATCTTTTCTTTTCCCTCTGCTGACTGGTGCTGCTTCTATCTGCGTGGTTCCATGACACACATATTGCACATAAAACCCCCAAAATTACAGTTTGAACAGGAATCTACATGCACATATGTGCAGTATGTTCTACTGCTTCTGTAATACATACTCGCTCACACAGTCAGGACCCTCTTGTGTAATTCTAGCGATTGATTTGCCCGAGGCCGAGGCCGGTACTCACGAGGTATCTGTCATATCACCCCCACGCACCCTTCCCTCACTTCCCATCCATCATCTCACACACCCGTCCCTCTCTCTTTCTCTTCCTTTGTCTCTGTCTCCCTCTGTCTCTCTCTCTTCCACTCTAATATGCACACAGATATCACAAAATCTCACATCCACCATCTAATCCTTTCATTTCATTCCTCTTGCTCTAAAGCTTCTCTTGCGCTCAGTCTTTACCCCACCACCACTGTTTTATTGTACTGTATGTAGGTGTATGTCCTTCTCTATATATTCAGCATCATCTGTTGATCCATTAAATCAACAGAAACCTGTGCGTGCGTGCGTGCGTGCGTGTATGCTTATGGACTGATTCCAAGCCATTAGGATCCCTGATGGGAATGGTGACTCACTGATGTGATGAGCTGTCATTTCTTATAGCAGAGAATGCCTTGCTCTGTGAGTTCACGCACTGAAAGGCTGGCTATTTAACCTTCTGTTGTTTGGTATTTACAGACAGAGATGATTTTGGCTATTGTCAATAAAATAATATTCCTGACATCAAAATACTAATTGAAGTTTAGAAAGAATGAAGAAACACATACATGGGGCAGCTGTGGCTCAGTGGTAGAGCGGTCGCCTGTAAATCAGAAGGTTGGTAGTTTGAAACCCTACCCTTCAGTCCCATGTTGAGGTGTCCTTGGGCACGTTTCCCCTGATGCTGTGCCATCAGAGTGTAAATGTGTGTGAGTGCTTATCTGATGAGCAGGTGGCACCTTGTACAGCAGCCTCGGCCCCAGTTTGTGTGTGTGTGTGTGTGTGTGTGTGTGTGTGTGTGTGTGTGTGTGTGTGTGTGTGTGTGTGTGTGTGTGTGTGTGTGTGTGTGTGTGTGTGTGTGTGTGTGTGTGTGTGTGTGTGTGTGTGTGTGTGTGTGTGTGTGTGTGTGTGTGTGTGTGTGTGTGTGTGTGTGTGTGTGTGTGTGTGTGGTTCCTGTACTACGTAAAAGCGTTTTGAGATATTAAGACTAGAAATGCGCTCTGTAAAAACAGTCCATTTACATCATTGCCAAGGTGGTAGTGCTGGGGACTGTTTTTTTCCCACCAGCAGCTAAGTTTACATGAATTTGACAAATTTATGGCAAAATAAGATAAATAGTTAAACTACATAGCTTTTGTTTCAGCTTGTTTGTAACAATTTTCTAGCGTAAAGTAGCACAAACTGGTTGTGTAAAACAGCAGCTGTGGATGGGAGACTGCATGCAGAAAGAACAGATTGACATATTACTTTTCTCTGTTACCTGTTGAACAGCTGTATTGTGAAAGTACTGGCTAAAGTAAAATGGTAAACATGGTTAACGTTTAACCTGCTAAACATTAACATGTTAGCGTCACCATTGTGAGCATATTAGCATGCTGACATTAGCTGTGTTAGGAAGTTTATCCTTTGTGTAAATCATTTCTAATATTGTTTATCTTAAAGTCATAACTGTGTCAACAACAGCTATCTTCCTGTAGTTTGACAAACAATATCACACTTTACACCCAGCATATTTAACAGTAAATGTCACTCATAAAAATACAATTTGTTAATACTGTAAGCTTACAATTGTCTATTATGCATTTTAATTTCATTTTCTTTTGTTTTTTAATACAGTGGATGGCTTATTGTAGGAGTTCTTTATTAAACATAAATTAGAATCTGAGCTCTCATGTGCTCATTATGGGTAATGACAGACCCAAACTACCTTCAGACTAAACTTTTCAATTGCCTCTGCAATTTTGGACTAAATATTCAAAAAGTTTCCTTTTTTAACATCGCTGTTAAGAAAACGAACAGTAATGGCCATGAGACATTCTGCATTCCATCGGTACAATTAACAGCTCAAATGATACCGTATCTCACAAATTTTATTTGCATAATCAATTTGAAATGCTAAAGTAGCAATTTAGTTTTATTTGGCTCCATTTCGGCAAATGAACATGACCATAATCTGCAAAGGTTTAATAGTTTGTTTTTCCACTTTGATATCAGGATCCCTATTCTCTCCTTTTTGAGTAATTCCTCCAATTACAGCAGGAAGCTACCAGAATATTAACAACACATTGCAATACTGTATAAATGTAGTTACAAAACCAGTGTACAATTTTTAAATAGTAATTGGATAGATTTCTGTCCATGACTGTGAAAGATGCAAACAAAAATTGTCATGTCATATGCAAGCATTATGTCCTGCAAATAATTAACAGATATAATTGAATCACATGCGTTTACTGCTCCGGATTAGGCCAAATTTGTGGGCATTTAAAATATATTAAATATAGGCTAGGCTTATACTAAACGTTTTGCTCAATGGCTGAGACATATGGCCTTTTCAGAAAACACAGAGAGTAGTTTGGCTAAAATCAACCCATTACACACTGCAAACCTCCCAGTTGGTAGCAGTGACATGTCGCTCACACTAGCTAGGCTATATATCAACACACTACCTAACCGCTCCTTGTTATCTGTGGATATTTTAACCCAGTAAGTATAAGGGTGATTTATGGACACGGCTTTCTATGTCCCTCAGCAGTGCAGACCGATAGTGTGACTACAGACAGATTGTGTTAGCGCCAGCCGACAGAGGGCTACAGCTGCTTCTGTTGGTCTATTTTTACCAGCCATAGATCCTAGCGGTCTGGTACTGTCACACACTCACATCTAGACTAATGGAGGACACACTGAGAACCACACTGATGATACTCCACACACATTAAGAAGCACTAATTATACACACAATGTGCACATACATATATAAATACAGATTCTCACATGAATTCAAACAAGGGGCAGTTTATTTAAAAGTCAACCAACAGATCAGGTGTGCATGAAACCTTCATATTTTACTTTGTAACCACTTTCACCCACCAATTTGTTTCGGGTTGTCTTTGACCAACATACATTAAACTAATGGCTTCATTGGTGTAAAATTTGACATACTGTGGAAATGCACGCTCCCAAGTCGAAGAAGCCCATTGATTGTTTTGACTCTAATGACCTTTGTTCTGACACCACCATCAGCCAATGCTCAGATGAGATATTATCAGAAGAGAAAATACATGTATGTACAATATATATATATATATATATATATATATAATATAGGCATCATATGTCTTACATTCCAGGATATTATGTAAGTGTCCTTTCTCTTTTCTTTCTCACAGAAATAGTTTTTGGATCTGAATAAAATCTGTTTTAGCCTAATGTTACTACTGTGAGTCTGTTCAGCTTTACAGATATCACACATAGCTAATGAACCATTTCTGATGCAAAACACATTTTGCAATGTTCACTCACTATGGCCACTACTAATGTCATTGAGCCAAAAAAAGAACAATAATGTTGCCGTCAGTGGCATTATTTGCTAAAATTAGCTATCATTTCCTCTGAAAAATCCAGCAAATATATGGTACCCTTAGATACTGTTACCTGACACAGGTGATTTAACGTCACCGCTCGTTTACACACAGTTTAGCAACAATGCAAAATGGTAATTGAACGTTACTGCATTAATAAAGTACACAAAAATAACTTTGATTGCCTTGAACGTCAATCTATTATTTCTATTTGTCTCTCCACATGCATTTTGCCTCTGTCATTTTTTTCTCAATTGAATATTTCCCTCTTGCCCTCTCCCACTTTAATCCCCCCTCTCTTACTCCCATTATCTTTAATGGACTCAGTTAGTCAAGATGACCATTTGTTTTGACCTGCCAGTGCTCTGTCATTACCAGGTGATGATAATGTCAGAGGGATGGCAGGGGAGAGGAGGGGGGGGTGACACTTGGGTTGGACAGAACACAACAACAGGACTGTTTATTCGAGGTTAGAAACTCAAGAAAAAAAAAAGTCTCAACAAACACATTCAGGTACCTGTCCCAGCCAAAATAGGACACAGACAGGGTAAAACAGTGCTGTTAAAAAAATTGAACAAGGAGCAGAAAAAATCACCAGCCTCTCAACCTCGTTCACCCGTTGGCAGCAGTTCTGTTATTGTGGAAGCCCCACTGTTTGCCCCCTGTTAGACTCGTTCTTATGTCAGCTTCCTGTTGCGTTTACCATTGCATGACATCCCCATTTGACAAGAACCACCCCTCCCCCCCTTCTGACTCTCTGCTTCCCACCCTTCCTTATCTTTACTCTTTTTTTTTTTTTTATTCATTACACTCCGTTAATTTTCTTCATTCCAACTTTTAAACGCTTCAGTTCTTCTTTTTCTCCCATTGTGCTGTGCAGTGTCTGGCTTACTAAATGAAGGGTACCAGCTGTAGCTGAATGAGTCTTTTGATTATAGAAGACATAAAGAAACCAAGCGAGTGAGTTGAGTTGAGTTGAGTTGATTTGTAAGGTAATAATATGTAAATCGTTGACCTAAATGTCTGTTTGCTGCCATTTGTCAGCTATTTATTGCTACAAATAATTCCTGTATGGTTTAACTTTTGCTGAATTAAACATCCAGAATCTGTTTGGGACAAAGGGGGTGATGTTTCCTGCAGCAGGAATAGCATTTTGTTTGGAGTAAACACAAGAAAAAACTAAATACTGTGAGCTAATATCGGCAGTGCAAGCATGTTTATATCGACCAAGAGTACAGCACCTAAAACTGGGAATTGTAGTACACTAACACAGCATACTGTAACTGCCTAGCAACAATGATGGAAATGTAGTAGTTGCATGCCTTCCAAAGTTTTTTTGAGGGGTACCTTCCTCGAGGTGTCTGCAAAGCAATTTAATATCATTTAATTGAAGAAAATAGTTCAACACACTGACTTGTTATAATAGACACTGTATTTATGTATGAAGCTCGACAGTGCAGGCTAATAATCAAGTCGATCAATGATCGAGTTGTAATACAGGGTTGGGGATTCGGTGTGTGTGTGTGTGTGTGTGTGTGTGTGTGTGTGTGTGTGTGTGTGTGTGTGTGTGTGTGTGTGTGTGTGTGTGTGTGTGTGTGTGTGTGTGTGTGTGTGTGTGTGTGTGTGTGTGTGTGTGTGTGTGTGTGTGTGTGTGTGTGTGTGTGTGTGTGTGTGTGTGTGTGTGTGTGTGTGTGTGTGTGTGTGTGTGTGTGTGTGTGTGTGTGTGTGTGTGTGTGTGTGTGTGTGTGTGTGTGTGTGTGTGTGTGTGTGTGTGTGCGCGCAATCCAATTATATGCAGCCCAGTGTTGACCAGCAGTTTTATAGAGGCTCAGTGTCACACTCAGTTCAGTCAGATTTGTGTTGGTAAAGGTTAGGACACAAATGGGAAGAAGAGGAGGTTAATTGCAGAGAACAGATGGTGTGACAGTGGATGGAGAAGGACTGCTGGTTTGTAGATAAGAGGTTGCAATACACATTTTAAATAAAAGTTTAACAGTATGGATAAGAGTTCTGGAAAATCCCTCTCTGTGTCTGTGATTAGCCAACATGTTAATGTCCAATCTCTGTTTTTAACGATTTTCCATTAGTACATTTTTAACAATCCCTTTGTATAAGCTCCCCTATGTCTCCTTCTTTTATAAATTGGTCAAATGGCTTCCATATTTTCTCATACGCCCCCAATTTGTTTTTTTAATAGATATGTTAATCTCTCCATGGACATACTATACATTAGCAGGAATGAGGTGAATTTAATTGAGGTTTTGCTAAATAATAATAACTCACTAAATGTATTGTGAAAAATTCTATAATGGGCCTAATGTGGTCAGTAATGGATTTTGAGAGCTGGACTTTCAAACCACTACAGTACAATGGTGTCATTTATTTTCCAATTGACCTTTGCTGCACTGCAGTTTGGGAGATTTTTGGTTTGCGCTGCTGAATGTATTTCTTTGCGTACTTGGTCAAAATAAAAACCCTTAGCTTATACTTTGTGTTTTAAAGAAAACTACACCTGCACGTTACTCTGATAATGATGCATTCTTAGTTTTTTTGTTTGGGAGAAATGCACATGCACTTACTGTAACATCTATCTTATTCACACGAAGGTTAAATGCACCTTTCAGAAGTTAGGCAAAATATCAGCGTATCGTGCGGGAGTGCGTGGGTCTGTGTCTCACAGGCCACTCTGTATGCTCGTATTAAAAGAACACTAAATTTAAAGAAGGAAAAATAGGGGAAAAAGTGAAATCATTATTTGTGCTTAGCTTTTTGCAGATTCAAGTTTAAGATGTCCATTTATCCGAGGTGTAACGTCTCTGCTGGCTGAAATAGCGGTCCATCTCGTTGTGGTCATCGGTGTGTGGCTTTTCATTTCCCCGTTGTTGCATCCCCCAGAGACCGCGGATCGTGTCCCGGTGGCCGGTGTTGTCACCGTCAGCCGCCTGTGGCGTTTCATTTCCCCATTGCTGCGTCCTACAGAGCAGCCCAGTGTCATGGCAGTTGTCGCCAGTGTGTGGCGTTTCATTTCCCCTTTGTTGCGTCCCCCAGAGACCGTGGATTGTGTCCCGGCGGCTGTTGTTGTGCCCCAGAGCAGGCTGCTGCTGCCCAGTCTCATGGCAGTTCGTAAAATGGTCACATTCTGAATAAACGAGAAAATCGTGTCCCTGTTGAAGAATCAATAGATCAAAATAACGTGACCATTTCACAAAATGAATATTTTCATGAATGCTGGTTGCCTTGGATATGTGAAACACTTGCATTTAAACATAATTGCAAGCAGACATGTTTGGCTAAGATGTCTTGCTACATTTCTAGAATGCGTAGCTGCAATGTTTCACATTTCAAGGCAAAACCTGCTTGGTAGCATGAGCTATATGCTTTACAACAACATCTTTTATAATATCTTGTTTTTTCAGTGGGCTTCAGTTTAGCTTAATGAACTGTAATGTTCTCTCTCACTCTCTCTTCCCTTAATTCCTCATCCTCTCATCTCTCCCTCCCACCCCTCTCTCATATTGGCAATGAATACAATCAGCCCTACAAATTAATTCCCCCTCAACCCCTGTTGGCCTTCTTCATGGTCTCTACCAGGTTTATGGGATAACTCTCCTATCAATTAAAGACTAATTCTGTTAGCTGTCATGTATGAAGCACCAGGGTATTTCCTCAGCTTATGAAAATGCCAGCCTGATTTTAAGGAAGTGTCATCTCTAACACAATCTTCACATTGTGGTACATTAAAGGAGAAGGTAGCATGTAAGAAATGGCAAATATTAAAAATATTAAACTGGTGCAGGTATAAAAGCTAAATACATTGAACCAATAAATCTTTGTTCTATGTCAATGCTAATATGCTGCTGCAAAATTGCTGCCCACTCGCCTTGACTTTGGTTACTACAATTGAAAGTAATTTATTAGAAGTGTTTTATGTCACTTTCTAGTCAAAATACATTTGCATTCCAATTTATCAAATTAGCAGTTTAAATATATTCTTTACATGAATGGTGTTACAGTCAAGTATTGTGTTACTTGTAAACTTGTATTTTTTGTCAAAAAAATGCTCTAAAAACCTGCAACAACACTGTTATAACTTCGCCAAAATACAATGAAACTGGAAGGATGCAAAATATCAAGAAAGCCCCAACAGTCATAGCAGACAACTGCCCCAGATCTATAGGGCCCCTAAATGTCCCCTACAGCCAAAATGGAAAAACTGGCCCAGACCCCCAGTGGTCCCAAAAGTTCCAGGATTACTGCGGGCAACTGCTCCAGACTTCCAAGGTGCCCAAACCTTCCAAGTCACTGCATATCAACGGTTGTTAGCAACTGATTTATTGACTTTGGTGGCCTTTTCTTAGAGTGGCCCTTTGTCAAAATCTAGCTGTGAGACCATTATTGTACTTACATGGTGCATATTTTTAAATTTAAGTTATGTTTTAAAAAAAACAAACAAAAAAAAAAAACATGGATAACTGATGCAAAGACAATTGTTGTCCAGGATGTAATTTTCCAGTATCAGAGTACTGGTTGGCTTCTGCTGCTATGGGCTTACAGCAAAGTAAGATGATGCTGCCTGCTGGGACTTTTCCCTGTAGTTAATCTGGGAATAGATGGAAACAAATACAGTCTTGTTGATGTAAAAGAGGACATATCATGGTAAAACTCAATTTCTTCAGTGCTTTTGCACAAACATTTGTGAATCGGGATTGCCTACCAACTCACAAACTGTGAAATAAGACAACTTAGGTGTGCCATATTTATCTCGCAAACCAATCAGAGCAGACTGGGCTTTTTGGGAGGGTGGCGTATGAATACCGTTCTATTCAGACAGACAGTATGAGAAAAATGTTTTTTCTAATTAAATCATGTTAACATGTTCTAGTATCAACCTAAAAATGAGCATGATATGTCTCCTGTAAAATTTGGCCACACACATAAACCCCATATAGCTTCATAAAGTCCTGCCAACTACAGACTCAACACCTACAGAGTTGGCATACTTGCACACATGCTTGCACGAAGCAGCGAAAGCACCCCTGTTATCAGCAAGGCAGTCGAATTGCTTTGAGCGAATCACTGAAGCCTTAACTGGTAATACTTACTCTCTCCCTGAAAAGCACAAACCCAGAGGCCATCACACATCCTTGTAATGTGAGTAGGAACTGTTGCTGAGGCAGAGACTGCACAGAAGTGTTTATATAGCAATTATTTGTTCCCAGCACAGCCACTGTAGCCTACTTTGTCTTCAGCAGCATTGCTTCTGTTTGAATCAGTGGAAAGATGGAGAGATGATCTGATAAGTTTGTGGACGGTAGCCAGCTGGCTCGTGTGAAACCCAGGATAGAGACGTACCGTAGTTGGCTGTGAAGAGAAATGAACCGCGACAGATGTATTCACCCACAGCCACTAATTCAGACACAAAATACATAGTCATAGTTTAGACATTTTTCAATTTTTTTCCTTTTTTTTTTTTTTTGCCCAATTAAGATTGAAATAATTAAATATTTCAAATATGTGTGCCTAGCTTGCCCATGGCCCCTTACTGTCTGAAAACAATACATTAAAAGTTCAATAGATAGATAGCCTTTATTATTAGACTCACGGTCCATAAAATACATCAACAACAACAACATAAAAAGATACAAATACACAAGACACACACCAATTAAATAAGACGGCTATACTAGTAATCCCATAAGGGTGACTAGTATCGCAAAGCACTGAGCCTCGGGTCAATCAGATGTGAAATGACAGAGTTACGAGAAGAATTCAAGCGACCAATACATTTATACATCAAATTCCTCAGTAAAGCGGAGAAAGTAATAACTCCTGCCTGACAGAACATTTCACTTGCACTACACCACCTAGGTTTCCTGAGTAGAATGCGCAAACAATCATTATAAGCGACCCGCAGCTTATTGAAGCTTGCCTTTTTGTACTTGACCCACAAGGGGGCAGTGTAAAAAGTTGTACAATATGCCTTAAAGAGGTTTATCTTGACAGTGTCAGAACACCAGGAGAACTTTTTGGCAAGCATGTTAGCCTGCATATATAACATGCGACGCTGCCTATACATGTCCTCATCATCTGACATTTGATCTGTCAAGATGTGACCCAAATACTTAATTTTGCAACCAACAGTTAGCACTTGCCCCGCAAGATGGAAAGATAGAAAAATAAGGTCCTTATCCACTTTCACTCTACAGATCATAACCAAACTCTTTTTGGCATTATATTTCACATCATATTCAACACCATAATTTGAACATATATTCAACAGCTCCTGAAACCCTGCACTGCTAGGAGAGACAAGAGCCAAGTCATCTGCATACATAAGATGGTTCACTAGCATGTTACCCATCATGCATCCTGTCTTACACTGTCTCAGCTGGTCAGACAGGTCATCCATGTAAATATTAAAGAGGGCCGGAGATAGTATCCCCCCCTGACGGACGCCATTACCAACACCAAACGGAGTAGAGAATACATCCCCCCATTTGATCTGAATGCTCTGATTGGAATACCAAAAAGCCAGAATCCTGATTATACTATTGGGTACTCCTCTTTGCTCAATTTTAAAAACAGCTTGTGGTGGTTAACTCGGTCAAAAGCCTTGGAGGCATCAATAAAACCAATAAAAACAGAGGATTTTTGTCTTCTGTAGGTTTCTACCATTTCCTTAAGTGCATAGATACATAGATCAGTACCATGTCT
The DNA here is from genome assembly GCA_026937815.1 of Etheostoma perlongum. Classification (NCBI taxonomy): domain Eukaryota; kingdom Metazoa; phylum Chordata; class Actinopteri; order Perciformes; family Percidae; genus Etheostoma; species Etheostoma perlongum. The sequence goes on from CM049372.1 coordinate 29,009,139, forward strand.
GGCCTTGAAACCAAACTGGTTATCTGAACTATACATAGTATATCATGTCATATTTCAATGACATGAAAATTTACTTTATTAGGTTTTTTAACATTAAATGCGATCCCCCAGTCTGCCTATGGTCCCCCAGTGGCTAGAAATGGTGATAGGTGTAAACCGAGCCCTGGGTATTGTGCTCTGCCTTTGAGGAAATGAAAGCTCAGATGGGCCAATCTGGAATCTTGCCCCTTATGAGGTCATAATGAGCAAGGTTACTTCCCTTTCTCTGCTTTGCTCGCCCAGAGAATTTGGCTCACCCATGAGAGAGAGACATAATTGCTTTCAAACAAGAAAGTTGGTCAAGACCACACCCCCAGCCTCCACCTTGCCCCCCTCTCTCCTCCTCAAAAGCTACAGACTCAGAAATGGCACATACTAAGGAAAGCTCATTGTGTGACTGGCTCTAGTGGATGTAATTCTGCACCAAGGCTGAATTTGGGAAGGAGACTTCAGATATGGTATGAGGGGACCACTAAGGTCTATATGAAAGCATCCAAAGAGCATCATGTCATGGAACATTTAACAGGCAAACTCAAACAACTTTCATTGACACTCATTTGTTAGTCTAAATAGATTTGAATGCGTTTGAAAATTGCCTGAAATAAAGTCAGCATTTATGCAGATTGGCACTAAGCTTTTTAGGATTGAAATGGGTCTTGAGTGTATATTTAGTAAACAACTAATGATTTCCTTTGGGCATCACACATGTGCACAAGTGTGTTTGTATAGTGCTGCAACCTTCATGTGACTAATTAATGGTTTCACATTCAAGTCTCAACAAGAAAGATAAATTAACTGTCAGCAACCTAAAACATCACAATGTTCACACAGCTTGCATAGCAAATCAAGTTAGACAAAAAAACAAATGAAGTTCAAATAAAGCTCTTGTCCAGCTTCTGTTAAATACACAGGACATGAAAACACTATACAGAGCCCCGTACAGTAAACAGGAAGCATCGCTCTGCCGTCTCTGCCGCTGCCACAAGAAAGCTTTAAAACAATATAATGTTAGTCTCGCTTTGCCAGACCAGATCCACAGCACTGCGGAGGAGGGTCTGGCTATTCCACACATCATTCTGGGATAGGAGAAGAACATGCTGTGTTTTATTGGCATTTCTTCAAATATATCACAGTAGTAGGTGGAGCTTAGCGCTGGACAAAGCCACGGTCTCTCTGCAAACTAGCCTCGGGAAGAAACTTGTTTTGGATGGAACATGTGTACGTTCGAAAGATGTTGTAAAGAAGATAAAGTAAAGATGCAACAGAAAACTCAGATTGGACAGATAGTCTAGCTAGCTGTGTGGATTTACCCTGCAGAGATCTCAAGAGCAGTTAACCATAGTCCCCATAAATCCACCTGATTTACCAGAATTTCAACACAAAGAAAGCATAAGGTAAGGGACATCCGGCCAAAAAAATAGTGACAGACTGCAGAAATTACCTGTGGCAGTAGAGCAATCCCGGAAGTGGTACGTAGGGGATATAGATTACTGCATGGATTGGCAACCTTTTTAATAAGAAGTGTCATTTTAAAATGTTCTTGTTATTCATTGTGCCATATCAATATTGAGTCCTTGTCATCTAAGCAATCTAAAGATTAGTCAATCTTTGAGGAATGGTGAAAAAGCCTGTCACACTACCGTAAATAGCAGGCTATGATCCTGCATGACGCTGACTGTGAAAGAGGTCATTTGGCATGCAGATAGGAACATTTCCCAAAAAAATCTTGCACACTTATTGCTAGTGTGCCAATGGTGGCATACAGGCCTTAGGTTGCTGACCCCTGGACTACGATAAAGGTAAAAACAAAACTGCTGACTATTTGCCAAACAGCAAAGTGCTTTTAAATTGTCTCATTTCTTTCACTCTCTCTCAGTGAAATAAAACTGTGTTCAAGTGTGGTTGGAATCGCCTGACGCCCTAAACAATCTGACAGTAATTGTGAAATATAAAATCTGCTTGTGCATCATTGGGGGGGGGTTAAAGAACACAACAGGACATCACACAAATGAGCCATAAGTGATACTCCCACACTGCCTCACCACCCTGCGGCAAAATCGCCGGGTGCTGTTTCCCTGTCTAAATGCAGATTAACTGTCAGTGCTGCTCCCTTGCGCTGCTCCTTCTTCAGTGGCAAAAAAAATAACTACTGTGAAGTTTTGGTGTGAATGGGGGATAAGCGATCGTTTGTCAGTGTTTGTTTCTCTACAGGAACGTCGATGAGCTGATGTGTTGTTAGCTGGAAGGAAATGTCAATGGGGGATAGTGGGAGCAACACCGGGCTCTACTGGGCCTGCTAAAGCCTTTCATCTGAGATAGCCACCATCATTAAGAGCCATCCATGTTTGCTTTTCGGTGCCTGTAGTTGGATTGTGCTTGTCTAACGCAGTGTGAGGTACAGTCTTAATGAGCCTTTTGTGGGCCTGTCTCAACGTGTTAATGCTCATCTGTCTACCCATGTATGTGTAACAGTGTCTCTGAGTTTGTTCTTGATGAGTCTGTGTATGTGTCTAAGTGAGCCACGGCCCATTAAGCCGTCAGCACGGTCTGGAGCTTGCTAATGAGTATCTGTGTCACATCAAAACACATCATGACTAGACCAAGGCAACTAGCGCTTAGCTTCTGACACTGTAGGTCTAACTGCTGGCTACAGTGTCTGTGTTGGTATTAGTGTGTGGTTATATCTTGCCATTTCTTTTAGAGCTGTAACAAATCAGTTACATCAGCTTTACAATGAGTTGCCTCAGAAATACTTGAGATTAACAATATAATTTCCTCTTTCTGTGACAATTAAGACAAGTATGTAATTAGTGTTATAGACCTAATTTCTATACATTGTCTTGTATATTGCTTCACACCATCACCAGGCCTAGTTAGCTAGGTGTTAACCTTAATAGATGCTAGGGGTGGGGGAATAAATTGATACAGCATAGCATCGCAATATTTTCAATTGCAATACTGTTTCGATACAGAGGCACCAAGTATTGATCTTTTATTACATATGTGTTGGTCAGTTTGTCTGCTTGACAATCCCATTTTGCAGCAATAAAATTAAAGTGATACGAACAAACCGAGAAATGTATCTTTTTAGATATTAAAGATGTTGACAGAGTTTCCTTTTAGGGACTTTATTTGAAATTGTAAAAAAATAGAAGTTGGAAAAAAGGTTATAAATTGCAATATATCGCAGAATATTGCAATATGTTTAAAATTGCAATAATCATGGCATAAGTATTGTGATGATATCGTATCGGGAGGCGTCTGGTGATTCCCACCCCTAATAGATGCTAATAACTATACCACAGACATACATGCATGTGCTATGTGTGTCTTTGCCAAGTCCTCACTTGCATATTCTGTCATTTTTCCATCATCTCTTTGCTGTGTGTATGTGTCTCATCTTCTCGAGCCCATTGAGTCAGGGTGTTGTGAGGTGAATGTTGTTTCTGCTGGGTTAATAGAGGTTGCTTCCGACCAGGAGGAGTTCAGTTTCAGCAGCACTGGGTGTAGCACATGCTTGTCTTTTGAGTTGAAGATCCACAGAAACACGGCAAGAAATAAATTCAAAAGTAATAACCCAATACCACCTCAAAATATTTGTAGTGTTCTACTGTTCAAAACAACCTGTTGCAAAAGGTCTTTCTCAGTAGTAGAACTACTCCGACTGCAGTGGATGAATTTGGTGGTTAGAATACATCAGTGCATTTGAGTTAAAACGTAAGAAATTAAATATGTAAAAAAACTCAAACAATGATATGCTTCAGCCAAGCCAGAACACACACATATGTTGTACAACCTTGCTTTAGCCTTCATATATATATAGCTTTAGCCTTCATATATATATATATATATATACACATACACATACATACATACAATGAAATATTGAATATGTCGATGGAATACAAACACACTAAGCAAATTAACTAAATCATTCTGAGCATTGCTAGTAAACTGTGTGTGTGTGTCTTATGCATTAGCCTGATTGGTTATCAAAATACAATAAATCAAAACTATGTGAAGGAAAACTCAATTTATACATTTATTTTAAAAGAAATTATTTACAAACTTCTCTTTCTGTGTGTGTGGGTGTGATATATGAGCTGGCAGCTGACTGATCAGTAAAAGTCAATCCGTGCATGACACATTCCGTTAATCACACGTTTACGCCATTCAGAAGTTACATCACCATCTAGGATATGACTGTGATGTTTTGTGATTGTCTTCTCGCTGAGTACCAACCAACCCAACACTTTCAGCTTTGTTGTCCGCAGAGGACCACGGCCGGTAAATCAACCACAAAAATAGGAATAGGAAAATAGTAAAAATGTTCCAACAAAAAGGCATCATGCTTTGTAAAACAATTTTCAGAAAAATACTTTTGCTTGTTTTGCCTTTCCTATATAGTATAAATTACTAAACATTAACTTGTTTAGCCCTCCAAACTTAAAATGTAGTTACTCCTGTGACTTGAAAAACAATGATTTTGTCCCACCTTTGCAATAAGGTGTAATTTACTTGGCGTAAAATAAAACATTGTTTAACAGCTACTGCCTGTTTTCCTGGGGAAATTATGGCTTTTATTCAACAGTGTGATTCAGTAACATGGATCATTAGTTTAGATTAAACAAAGTGGCGGATCTGCACGTAGACCCTAATATTCTTCTAATATATTTATTCATTTTTTAGGTCACTGAAAGTGGCAGTAATGATGACGTGTGTTCTCTTCCTCTTTATCCTTTAATAATGACATATTTATGCCATAGCCCTTTGACATCAAGAATATGTGATTCTATGATAATAAAAAGGGATATTGTTCTTCCTGATCTTCTAACCACTGAAACCCCTGTTCTACCGGAGTAGCATTTAACCCTTGTGTTGTCTTCCCGTCAACCATGAAAAAAAGTTCTCACTTTTTCTGACATTTTTGTCACTTTTTCAATGTTATGGGTGCTTATTTTGATGTTTTTTCCAAAGTTATTTGATATTTGTAATGTTGATATTTTCATCTTATTTCGAAGGCCCATTTTTTGTGATGAAAAAACTGAAAATGGGTCAAATTTGACCCGAGGACAACATGAGGGTTAACCTCTTTTTAGACTTAGTTTTTTTTACCTTTCCAAGGCTGATATCATAATTATCACATTATACCCTGCATTATTATATCTGTGACAGATTAATAGGAGACACGGCCCATCATTCATCACGTAGGATAGGGGAAATTGATAATTCACTCTTGATTACAGTACAGTGTATATTTCTACATATTCTATATATTGCAATTAGAGCTGGGCGGTATCCAAATTTTTATACCGTCAAACCTCCTCCCTATTTTACCGCGGTATACAGTAATTAACTGACTGTGACTAATTAAAAATGATGACGGAAGGCTCAGATGGCAACAGACTGTTGGCTTGTGCCTACAACGTTCAGAAACTGAATACCAAACACTAATACCGAGCCGAAATGCTGCCAAACTGTAGAAGTCGTGTTCTTCTTCGAGACCAGGTCACTCGGTGCAAAGACTTGCCATCTTTTTTTCTCTCTCTCTCTCTCTCTCTGTCTCTCTCTCTGTCTCTTCCACACTGTCACGTTTTTTTAGGCAATAAAGAAATTAAATTTAATATTTAATCCTTGTCTCCTATTGCATTTTTTTTTTAATGACGGTATTGAAACTGATATCGTTGCTAATTTTAAGACCTGTATATGCTTTATTACCGCCTAACCCTAATTACAATTTAATTAATTCAAGCACCTCTGATACTACGGCACATACACGTGTGACAATATTGGATGTAAGTTGACGTAAATTGAATCCCACTTGATTTTTTTTTGTGTTTAGTTTTTTTCTTCCTTACTCTGTGTAACTTACTACTGGATTATCGCCTGGGTGAAACATCCTATTGAACTGATCTTTCTGTTTTGTCCAGATATAAATTGTCCCACATTTTAATCTGGTGGTGCTTGAGAAAGACTGGAAATGCTTGAAATGATTTTGAAATCACATTTCATTGCTTTCCTTTTTTTCATTGCTTAGCTTGCCTGTAATATCCATCATAAGTCCATTTAAAACAACCTTGAAGGTGAACAGCCAAAATGACCCCCCTCATCCTCGTCTGATTGTGTCTCATTGACTGTTTATGTTCTATGACATGTTTAGTATCACCTTCAGGTACATGGAGGCCACTGTGTTACACTGTGTGCACCCGCCAGTGTGCACGGAATAAGCAGAGATAGGCAGAGAACCAATGTAAAACAGGCCAGCAAACAACTTCATTATTTAGTTTGATGGTGCAGAGACTCAAAATGCACAGAGCAATCACTTGTTAAAGTCCTTCTGTGTATAATAGGTAGTTCAACTTATTAACTCCCCAACGAAGGCACAGAAGTTTTGAAGCTTTTGGACACATTCACGATTCAAAGTACTTTACTCGCTCTCGCTGTAGGACAATTCACAGCTGCAAACACAGCAATGAAGCCAAAGCAATGTCTTGCTGCAGACAGTAAACAGCAGCTAGCCTGTCCCACTGGTCCTAATGAGTAACAATGTGTCACTGACTCCTCTACTTTGTATTTTTAATCAGGGAAAAAGGATGTTTTAATAACAAAAGGCTGCCCAGATTCACTTTCTTTGTATTTGTTTTCTACCACTTCCCTGTCTAGATCACTTCAACATCTTACTTTGTACATTATCCTGCAAAGACACTTAATTTGCAACCCGTGGGCATACTACCTCTGTTTGGCTACATCTCGCATCATTTGGGTTGTTTGGGAAAGTTTTTGGGCAGTATGCCCAGGGCCCTATTCTGAAAATAAAGACAACACAAATACCATACCACCTTCTGTCCACAGCCTTGCATTGGCAGATAATCACATACCTGCAGTTGCTAAGCATCATGTTGTTGAATGATTCTTGAGAAAACATTCATGTCTGACATTTAATGCTTTTAAAGGGTAACTACCATTTTTTTCCTTTGTTTTTGTCACTAAGTGACTGATGGGAACAGCAGTCTTTGACATTGGTCCAGTATTTACCAAGGACGCTGCAGTCGGCAGCGGCGAAACTAGCTGCAATGTAAGTTGGGGCGATTGTCAAGCTTTTATTTACCTTCTCTAAAGTGCTTGTTTTGCCAATGACAGGTTAATATTCTATTATATATAAGTGTCTGACAACATTATGAAAAGGATACCTTCAGAATTCAGCCTTGGTGCAGCATTTCAGCTACCAGAGCCAGTCCCACAATGAGCTTTCCTTAGTATGTGCCATTTCGGAGTCTATAGCTTTTGAGGAGGAGAGGGGGGGGTGTGGCCTTGACCAACTGTCACTTTGCTCGTGTGGGAGGTACCCTTGCTCATTATGACCTCATAAGGGGCAAGATTCCAGATCGGCCCATCTGAGCTTTCATTTTCTCAAAGGCAGAGCAGGATACCCAGGGCTCGGTTTACACCTATCACCATTTCTAGCCACTGGGGACCATAGGCAGGCTGGGGGACTCATATTAATGTTAAAAAAACTCATAAAGTGACATTTTCATGCCATTTTCATGCATTTTCACATTATAGCTATACTATATACTAGTATAATTTGCGACTTGTTATCACTGCAGCGGAGAAGAATCCCGACTTCACCCTTGGGGAGCATAGCATTGCGTCCCAATGGTGAAATTGTACAATCGCCAGACAAACTTATGTTACTTAGAAAGAAAAGTGAATATTGGTCTGTGACTTGTAAAAGATCTGGATCCCAAAGTAAAATTTCATAGTGCGGTTACATTTGTCTGATTGACTATATAACAGACATTACAAGACTAAACTTAACAAAATAAGATGTCTAATGAAATCTTTACAATGTGAGTATAGTTTTTGTTTTTCCCTACATAGGTTCCTCACTTCCTTTTAGTGACATTTTACTGACAAATAACTTTAATGAATAGTTTGACATATGTGGGGGGTACAAAAAAAGCTAATATGCACAATTTTTGAATGCAACATGTGCCAATCACTAGTTCTTGTTTACCGCTATGTGCAGGATATAAATCTCTGCCCATTATTTGCAACGGCGTTGTTGATTTACAGTTTAACTTTTTAATTGTCAGCAACATACTGCATGGTTACATAAAACTGTTAACATTCTGTTTTTGTATGTCTGTTTTGTAGGAATCATGTTACTTTGCTGCTGCAACAACAACCATGTTATGTTACTTCACATAACATTTGACTCGATGATTACTCTGCCAGATGCAGAGATTTCTTGCATTAAGAACTCTTTTCAGTGTTTGCTTTAAAATTTTCTTTTAGCAGTGTGGGCAGCTCTGTCCGAACAACAACCTATTTTTTATACTTGCCTCTTTATTGATATTTTATATCTGCACTCTCGTTCTACTTTGTACTGCAACACAGAGAAAAATTGTTGTACAGCAGCACAACAATTTCCCTCGGGATGAAAACAGTCCTTATCTTTTCATTGTAAGGATTCTGTATTCCTCCTGACAAGATATTTCCCTTGTGTCTCGGCTCTAATTAGCTGGCTTCCTTCCTTCTGATGCAAAGATGTAACTGTAAGCTTTGTCACAGTTGATGCTGCACTTCCTTGGCCACTGACACAAATTATTCCATATTGCTCATGTAATAAACACAAATTCACCTTCCTTTTCTTTGTAGTCATACAAGTAACCTGAATGCCAACTCATATTTCAATTCAAATGAGCGAGGCCTACTTTGAGGACCACTGAAGGCTTGTGTCTATGCCTGAAGTGGACTTGAGCTTTCAATAGCTTTTATTGGGAATTGTGCGCTCAGGCTCATTCATTGGGAATACATGGGCAGGTGCCACTCAGTCATATCGCAAGTCCTGCTCCTTTCTATTCTCTCTTTAATGCCGCAGTATTGATTCCTCTTAACACTAAACCTCTGACTAAACCACTGAATTCTTTTTCCGCAACACTCTTTCCTTATTACTTCATTTTTCTCCCCCTAACCTTTCAGCAGTTCTTCCTTTTCTCTTTCACGTCCTCTGTTGTACTTCGACCTCTCAACCTCTGTATGTTGGTTCTTTCAGAGATCTGACTTTAAAAGAAATATTTGCAAGATCATGTCATCTGGGTGCCTTGTTAAATCGTCTTTAAGTTTAGTGCAATCAAGTCAAGTCAAACACAGGAGATTGGATGGTTTATCACCCCAAAAAAAACTTAAACCAGTGTTTCTGGTGATTACTTGTATAAATGCACTAGTTCAAATTTATACCAAAGAAACCTTAGAGCAAGTCCACACTTAGCTGGTTAAACTTGGAAATGTGTCTTATTCTCTACGTTTCAGCCCTCCTTTCAGACTAAAACAGCATTTGTTTAGTGTGTTTCTAAACCAGTTTTATTAGAGACATCTTAAACGCTGGCTTGGTGTTTCAGAGTGTACGAGAAAAACCGAGCTTTTGAAAAACGACGACGTGAGCCAGCCCGGTGAGGCAGTAAAGTTAAGAACTTTCTTCTGTCGCCTCAAACCTTTGCTGTGATCATTCAAAATGCACGGCGGAGCTGTTGTCAATTACCTGTCTTAAAAGCTGATTTTGTCAGACACAACAGTTATAAAATAGTGATTTCATCACGGCATCGCAGCAGCCTCGGAATGACCGGTATCATCAGACATGATTAAATAACTTATTACGTGCTTGTTCTGTCGTCTGACAACTAAATATGTAAATGAGAACAACTATATTGTGCATTTGGCTGCATTCCAACACAGTATAGGTGATGACAGAACAATGAGGTGTAATGGGCTGTCACTAGGGACAGTAAGCAGCTGTTTTGCTGATCACCAAGTTTAGACAACCTTCTCTGTGATCACTCATTTTATAGCCAATGAATCCGCACAGGTCCTGTCATTAACCTGTATGTATAGTATGTTGATTTTTAAAGGTCAGCTGTCACAATAAATAATGATTTTTGTCAGCCAAGCTGTGACTTTTGGCACTCACTAACAAGTGGTTTGTAAATTGAAATTGTTCTTTCTTTCTCTCTCTGTCTTCTGTGTCTCTCATCGCAGACCGTCGCGTTGCCATGACGAGCGAGGAGGAGGAGGGCCCCAGCGTTGCAACAACACCGTCAGCGGCAACAATCTCCAAGGTAGCAGCAGCAGCCATAGCCAGGGGCGATAGCAATGATGTCGTCACTTCCTGCTCCCCCCGCAGGCCCTCCCCGCACCGCCTCCCATATCCCAAGAAAAAGGAGGAGAAAGAGGAGGAAATAGAGGAAGGGATTATTCACGAAGAGAGGATTGAGAAGGAGGAGGAGGAGGGGGTGGTGGTGTGTGAGGGGGATGATGAAGAAGATAATGAGGACGGCAGCAGTGATACCAGTGTGTTGGTTGTGCCCTACCCTGAGCTGGCTCCTGTGGTCTTCTTCTGCCTCAAGCAGACAACGTGTCCTCGTAGCTGGTGCATCCGCATGGTCTCCAGCCCATATCCTTTTATTACGGTGGGAATGATGCGTTCAAGTTTGTGGATCATCTCCACAAAGTGCTTTTTATTGTCTTAATCAGTCATCATTTAATCATTAAACATTCTGGTATTTTTAGGCTATGAAGAAAACATTTAGGGAAGCTATCATTTCTCTCATAAGTTTCCACTGGTCAGTGAACAACAGTCAACAAAATACTCTAGCTTTTGGAGGTTTCCCCTAACCCGACAAGTTCAAAACAGTCTCAGGTGGTGCAGATTTACTACTACTTATACTTTTGCGCCTGTTGTTTTTTCTGATGCAGGTCTGACACATTCTGCCCCAGACACATTTGTGTAAGGTGTGCTTCTCTTCTTATTGCATTTTAAGGAGGATCACAATTGTTGGACACATGTTAACAGTGGTGGAAAAAAGCAGGAGTAAACATAGTGCAGATGAATGAGATGAGATGTAGCCTACCAAGCCCTGAGGGAGGTTGTGGTGATGAAAGAAATGTTGATTTACGTTTGCTCTACTGAAATCTGAGTGATTTCACATGTAGAGTCCCATCACAACAGAGACAACAACACATAGATCTACTGAAGTAAGACTTCCTTTACTGTGAACCTTGCAAAGGTTTTGAGGCTGTTTGTGTGACCAGAGATAACACATTGATTTAGAAAGATCTGAAAGGATCTATAAATCGGCTGTGAGAGAGGTAATCCATTGTCAGTTGGCTGGTACCGTTCAGTGCTGAAGATGTTAAAGGTTTGTTTTACACATTGCAGGTTCCTGTTAAGAAGATTTGCGAGATTATGTCGGACTACGTCTGTGAGACTCATGGTAGTTGTATGTTGTGTTTGTGTATTATATCACACAGTGTATACACAAACAAACACACACACAAATCATAGCTATGTGAAATGACAGGAATATAGATTACAGTGCAAGCTGTACACTCCATTTGCTGCCCCCAGGCTCAGCAGACACTGAGTGTTAAGCTTCTTAAAGGGGCGCTAAGCAGTTTTGGCCATTTCTTGGCTGTTTTCTCGCTTTTTGCTCACAGATTTTTCTTTAGAGCTCTGGCAGCTCCTATGCTTTCTTGTGTCTGAATCCTCGCTCGGTCAGTCTGCCATTTCCTCTTTCTCTATTCCTCTGACAATGCTTTCCTAAGTTTCTGTTTCTTTTTTGCCGGCTCGGCCATGACGATAGTGTGAAAAACTCTGTAAAAACTTCATCGCTACCTTGTTAGCCGGTTCCTGAATGGGCGTATATGTGTGCAGTGCCGTGAAGCAATTTGTTATGTCGTGAGACATGATACCATGCGATGCGAAAGTTGCAAGGGTGTTTTTTTTTTTTCGCTCACAGGTGTTAGGGGGGAGCGAGATGGCCACCATTCAAATAGAAAAAAAGTCATATAACCAATTTAATGACTCCGAAATTGTTCAGTTAAGGTAAATTAAGAGTAAGAATGAGTGCGTGGAACAGCCAGAGATATGACTGACTGGTTGAAATTGATTTGAAGCAGAGATAGAGGAAGAAGAGGACAGTGAGAGACAGTGAGAAGGTGACAAATGAAAGGATGGCGAGATACAGTAAAGAGGAAGAAAGGTGTATTGATGGAAAGACATTAAGGTGGGTAGTTGAAACAGTGTCTATGTAAAAAAAAAACTATCTAGGGAAAGCGTAGATAGTGATAGTAATAGATGTGATAGTAATAGTGCTTAAGAGGGCTATAAAGGCTGGAGAAGGAATACAGCAAATATAGTATGATGTGCATCACTGTTTGTTTGCTTTTGGGCATGTATGGAGCGTGTCTATGTAACATCTTTGATTTGTCTTTATTTCCCATAAATAAGGAACAGCATTTTCACTCCAGGGATGAAGCCAACTGGCATTCAGTACATGATTCCTGTGACAGGGAGAAAAAACATGATTGAAACAAATGTTATCTTTTCTGCACTTCCTATCTTTCCATTAAGCAGACATCACATCAGCTCCCGGTGGACCTGGTAATAATTTATACCAACTATAGAGAAAGAGGCCGAACAAATATAGAGAGAGAGGGAACATAGGCAAGCCATCCATTCAGGTCTAAGGGAAATGTCTTCCTCTGGAAAATCTCAAAACGTCAGAGTAAAAAAAAAAGTGTCTTTTAATTCCATCTCTATCTCTTTTTTGCTTCTGCAGTCACTTTCTACGTCTCTGCTACAAGCTAACAAGTGAATTTAGTATAAGGTGGTGATGGCGCAGTGGATATGTCACATGCCTTTGGTGTGGGAGACCTGGGTTTATACATCAAGCAATGTGTCCCTGAGCAAGACACTTAACCCATAGTTGCTCCGGAGGCTTGCAACCTCTTATATATAGCAATTATAGCGTAAGCTAAATGACATGTAATGTAATGTATAATTTTGTCCACTAGATTGACCTCATGTTCTGTTAGAGTCCTGTGGTGCAATTTTGGTGATGACACATATGAACCAACTTGAAGGCAACACTTGATGCAAAACATTAAGCGTGGCGAGCTTTAAGCCCTGTTTTCTTTATCTGTATTCAAATCTTTGAAGCACAAGTTCCATGCTAGTGGTATATTGTTTGAAGCGTTCCCTGCTACTTTTGCTGTTATACTGCTGTTTTGCTAGCTGGTGCAAGCTAATGCTATCAGAAAATAAAGGTTTTGTGATGACTGTTGGCTTTACTACTTTCTTACTTACTGTAGTTACCATAGCAACCTGGCAATAGTAATGGAGACGCCAGCTGGTTAGCTGGTCAGCTCTGGTGCCATGAGGATGATGTCTAACTATTTTTGTCATCTAGTGCAACCCGCAGGTCAAAATTTAACTTTATATAATGACCAGGAAATATCTAAACACTAGATTCTCTTCAGCCTCAGCTGTACTTCTAGTTCACTGGTGACACTTAAAATGCTAATTTTAGCATTAGTAAATTTAAGAGTAATCAGGCTTACTCTGAGTTGCTAACAGTTAAATCTGACAAAGCATCCAGTTTAAAGTTGAGCTGCTTAGGCCAAGCTTTCCATTGTTTTAGCCCCAATTCTGAATAAGGACTTAAGAAGAAAAATGTCTCAGTCTTTCACTAATACAGCAAGTCTGTTTTCATTTAGTCTGTTTTCAGTGTTGTATCCTTACTGTGCTACTGTGCACTCCTTACTGTGAAATGTTTGTGTCTGCGTCTCTGTATGTGTACGTGTGTGTGTGTGTGTGTGTGTCTAACAGGCCACTCTGTATGTTTGTATAAAAAGAAAATGAGATGTGTGTGTTACTTGTTACTTTTCTAAAATGAATAGGCTTGTATTGATTGTACTGAGGTCCACTTTCCCACATTATGAGTTCAGATTGAGTGGCATTGTGGATTGATCCACAAGTCTTTGTGTGTAATAAATTCATTCTGTCCACTACCGGAACTTCTGTGGATGAGCTTTATTTTTACTCCGGTACGGATATTGGCAAATTTGGGAGAAGACCAAGTACAGTTGTGTAACTGAATTGGGGAAAACAAATGGAAAATGTTCCCTGTAGGATGGTTTGTGTTCAGACATGCTTCTTTTTATTTTAGAGCTCCACATCCCTCAGTCTCTAACAATAATCATTCAGATACATTTGCAGCTATAGTGATTCAGGTGGAAATTGACAATTTAACCTTTGCAGTTGAGTGAACCGTAGTGACCTGATCGAGCAATCTGAGGGCAGTCTAAGGTCAGCTACATACTGGATGCATCTCGCCAGCTTGTCAGCCGAGTGACATGTCCGTTTTAGTTTGCTTTCCATGTTTACGGGTTAGCGCTTACACACTGCCTGTTTGACATGCACATCTCACGCACAAAAACGCAAGCATGCTAGGAATAGAACCAACGCTTATTTTTCACACGACACATGAGCGTGTTGGAAGCGTTTCCAGGGAAAATAGAATAGGAAAAGATGTTTATGTCATTTTGACACAAATACATATTAATAAATGACATGTTGATGTTTCAAAGTCTCTAGGGTTTGACATTAATGCCAATATAAATGTAATAAAACAATAAAAAAAATTGGTAGGCTTACACAAAGTTGTTAATGTTATTGAATTAAACAGACAGGACACTTACCCACTTTGCAGAGTTTGAATTTCTCGATGCTATGTCCCAAGATAGCCGTCCCTGTCCGTCACCTAGCAGCAGGAGCAGCAGTGTTGGGTGGGACACGTTTCTGGTGTGTAGGACATAGAAAAATCCAAGCAACTGACACTCAACAATAACGCCATGCTCGCACAATGCAGCCAGTCTGTAGCTGGCCTAACAAAACCAGGGAGTGTAACTTGAAAGAGAGTTCTTTCTTTTCTTTAAGAAAGATAAATGGGAACACTCAGAAAAGATAGTTTGAAGAAGTAATAGAAAGAGAGAATGAGTTTAGAAAACGGTCTTATAAGAGAGTATAAAAGACATAAGTGTATAAAAGTATGGAATAGTTGTTAGCCAGTTATTAGTGCTTCAAGGAGTTCTGAGTGCTGGCTCAGCTCCCCTCCCTCTTCTTCTCCCTCTGTCTCTATCACTCTCCTTCACCCCTTCCCTCCTAGACAGTTAATAATTTGTAGTTTTCTTTGTGTTAAATCATTTTTCCGAGGCGGAGTGGGATAGTTGGCAGTCAACATTAAAAAAACAGCCTCTGGGTATCTGCAGTGATAGACGGATCAGACGTTTTGTCGCTCTGCACTTATTCTAAATCGCTGTAATTTTTCCATATACCTCCCGGCTTTTATTTTTTGATCGCTTTTTTTGTTGCTTTTGAGAGTGGTTGGCTTATGTGTTACTCATCTGCTCATTTTAATGACTGCCCGGGTATTTTTCTCCATCTGTCATCCACGCTAACCACACCCAACATATCCATTTGTTTCACTCTTTCTTTGAAAAACAAGAGAGTTATCCGTGATTGAAGGACTACTTATATCATTGGGAGTAGAACACATATTATAAACACTTTAATAATAGTAATTTCCCCTGTGGGATTAATGAAGTATAACTTATTGTTTTACACTATTTTAAATTGCAATATAACAGGGGCTTGTCCCAGGTTTCTCCCTAAAAGGAAGTTTTCCTCACCACTTGAGGTTTCTGCCTAAAAGGGAGTTTTTTTCTCCACTGTTGCACTAAATACATACTCTGGAAATTCATGTTAGGATTGTTTGTGGTGTTATCCACTTGTGTGCAGTGAGATTTTGAAATGCATGGATCCCTCGAGTTGGGCCATTTTCATTACTCAGTGCCAGACACTTAATCTTTCAGATTTGGGTCTGGATTTCCAGGCTACTAAATGCTTGCTCTTGGGGGAACTTCTGGAATTGTTGGGTCTTTGTAAAGTATAGAATGTGGTCTAGACCTACTCTATTTGTAAAATGTCTTGAGATAACTGTTGATCTTATTTGATACTAGAAATTCATTTGAATTGAATTGATTTATATTTTACAATTTATTCAGAAATATTTCTGTCATAGGTCCATATTTATAACTGCATTTGTATAAACTTCAATTCAGTCCAAGTGTACTAAATGCACTCTTATGGCTTGTTAGAGGTATTGTAAGGCCTGCAAATTTAACTGTGCTACAATGCATCAAAGTGTATATACTTAGAAATGTCTTACTAGCAATATGTATGTAATTCTGCTCTACTTTGGCATAGTATTTGTATACACCTTAAGTATATTTTTAACTAAGTGCACTCCTCATTTTGCCAGATCATAAAAGAAAAGTTCTTAAAATTAGCAGTATAATGTAGCTATAACAGCAAAACTCTCAATAGTTTATCCCAAAGACATGTCTGGGTTAGCTGGCACTTGTACACAATAAACTCAGTTCACTGACTCGACAAACTTGGACAGAAGTGGTTCAGAGAAATCTTTTAGCTGGACCTGAGTTTTCTTATTCTACACAGTATAACATATTCAAACCGATGTGCTGCCAGCATTTTACCATCCTTGTGTAATTGCTATTTGTTTTTGCTGAATTGTACATTTCCCATGCTGAATCAACTGCAAAGTTACATAAACAAGAAACATCAAGGGAAACTCGTCACGGCCTGTGATTTCTCTTCCCTACTACAACAAAGCTAATTCCAACAGGGAGTACTGTCATTGTAGCCACATCTGTGTGATTCCACTGATGCTGTGCCGAAAGTGGAGATGCGGAGCTGCAAATATCATGTTAACCAGCTGCTGAGTTCATTCACATAGAGAAGGGACAATCAGAGCAGCATGGGCAAGGAAATAAAATAGATCATTTGAAAGGCTGAGAAGTAAAATTCTGCCCTCCACATCTAAACCTGTACCTGTAGATTGAGAAAAAGGAGGACAGCAGGGAGATACAGGGACAGATAACCCAGAGAGAGAGAGAAGAGAAGCAGGCTCTGCAAAGGGAAACAGAGCATGCTGGAGTGAATATATATTCTGCTCCAAACCAAATCTGATGGCAAGGGAAGGTCAGATTAATAGCTTCCAATTCACTTTCAATCTCCTCTGGACCAACACATGTGGCCCTTTTGTGCCAACAGCATTATTGCATACACACACACTCACATACACTCTCACTTTCACACATATCCAAAGATACATCCACACAAATTCATGTGTAGCACAATGAGCCTCTCACTGCGTGTGCCTTATGTGTGAATAGAAAAAAAGCTTAAGATTCCTGTTTGATATTTTGCTCAAATACTGTCTATTCAATACATCTGTCCTTTACCTTTCTGCTGTCCTCGAGTGATACCTCTAATAAGCCCACTGGTCATATGATACTAGATCTGGCTGCTGATTGAGCATTAGAGTGTAGGGTGCATACTGTACGTTATTTAATGAATGGGGTGTCTGGGTGGTGACATGGTCATATAGATAGGATAATGGATATCCTATGTTGCCTTTTTCCAGTGCTGTGCATCAATAAAATAACATTCAGCTAATTGGCAGGCCCAAAATAATCAATAGACAAAAGAGCATAGCTGTGAAATACCCTCTGGTTTATGTGATTGGATGATGATAGGATTAATGCAGCTAAACTGGATCTTCTACAAGATGTCTGCTCAACAAAATCAGTTTAATTGATAAATGACTTTCCTGGCAGTGGCTGCAGGTGTTTCCTTTAATGATGTCTGAAGGTACTTTTTTTTGCTGAACAGTGCTTGGCATGCGGGTTGTGTACAGCACAGCATAATCTGACAGAGCAGCAACCTGATTGGCCACGCTGGTGTTTTGATAAATTGCCCACTTGAGGTGAAAGTGGATGTTCTCTTCTTTTTGATGAGTTGTCCATGCTTTCTTGTAGGCCTGCCCGATATTGACAAAACACTACATTGTAATATTTTTTTCCCTGCGGTATATATTGCGATGTGTAAAAAGAAAATCATTTTTAAAAGATGACATATATATATAGCTCTTTTTGGAAATGATAAGTCATTCTCGACTACTGCATCTACGTACATAGAAGATAAAAAGGATTTCTAATGTGAACCATTCTTTGTTGAACCTTTTTTTTTTTGTAATTAGTAATTTATTGAGTTTTGAACATTACAGTCAACATTACATTCTGCATTTCCATTTGCATCTTAACTTATATCCCAAAGTGATGACAGTTTAAGTAAAAAGAAAAAGAAAATAAATAAATTTAAAATAAATCAAATTAAAGAAAAATAAAGAACGATAACAGAAACAAACTGAAACTATTCAAATAAATAAAAACACATGGATCAAATGTACAGTTTTACTATAAGCACCACATGCTCATCTGGTAGCAATGTATTGTCACATATTTTTCTGCCCCTCTGTTGAATTTTAACTTTACAAACACCAAAGCAAGTAAGCACTGTGATTACTCTTCTGAAGTGATTTTGGAGAGGGAAATTAGGTAGAAATACACTGGTTGACTAGCATGACACCATTGTATTCATATAATATCAATTCAGGCTGAAGTGTAGAGCCTCACTTCCCATAACAATAAACCCCGTTGGACTAACGTCAACACACGTAAACATTCACGCCATGTGGCGTGTTATTGCGATAAGAAAGCAACGGTTGAGTTTAGGAAACTTCACACGCGGGTTGGGTTTAGGGAAAGAATAATCGGTTGAGTTAAGGAAAAGAACAATGGGGTTGGATTTACTAAAAGAACAACTTTTGAGTTTAGGAAAAGAAAAATGGGTTGGGTTTAGTGAAAGAAGAAAGAGTTGTTTGAGTTTAGGAACTCTGACACGTGGGACACGATCCCAGGTTTCCTAGGTGAAAGTTTTTACCTATCCAACAGCCCAACCAAGAGATGTTTATGTGTATCTTTGGAGATCCATGAACATGCATCAGCTTGCTTCAGACTGCAAGTGGTTGCCACCACAGTGTTTTGTATTTTAAATCAGTGGCGGGAGGATGCAAAGCTGCCCTGACGCCTCCTGGCTACCTCTGATCCTACCCTGTGTCATATATCACAGGCTACTGCTATGCAATGTGATCTCATAACACAGCTAAAAAGAGAAGGTTGTAGAATGAAATATATTATTTTTGGCCACAATTAATACATCAGGTTTTTTTAAGTAACGAGTATCCTAAAGGTTTTTTATTGTCCTTGATAGGATAATATCCATGTTGTTCTGATACTGTTTCTCGTCATTGATCTTTCTCTTCTCTGTGGGTAAAGAGGTGTCAAATTCAAAGAACTCATAGAGCTCCTGTATCGTTTGATTCACTGTTAATTCTGTGGTTGTCATGGTCACACGGTAAGCAAGTTGGAAAAAGTTGAATCATCAGAAACTCTGAATGTATCAGCAGCCACTCTCCCTCTCCTTGCCGCTGCTCCTGCCCCTGACAGCGGTGGCATAGCTGTCATCACATTTGTTGAAAACAGCGGAGGCTGCAGCTAGAAAGCCCTCACTGTCTGAAAGCACCTTAACTCCAGCCTCACTTGTAATTCTTTCTGCATCTCATCACTGGGTTGTCCATTTGCTCTACTGCTGTAGGGGACGTTAACATGTATTGAACTTGAGCTCACAGTGCAGTGTGTACATGTTTATTGTTACATGTGACCCAATATGCTTCATACTTGTGACGGCGTGAGCCTTCCCTTTTCCTTTTGTATTTTCAACAAAAATATCCAGATTCAAACCATCCAAACTAATCTGATTTAGTGAAGATGTATCATTGCTCTGCTCTAGCATTTTCAATTACATCTTATCTTTAGCCAGTGATAGGTTGTGCAACATTATTTTACTTGTATTTTGCAAACAGGAATGATGCATTCTAGCATTTTAAATGACACTGTAGTGGCGAATTGTCTTCAGATTGAACAAAACAAGCTAAAAACTCAATGTTCAACAGCTACTGAGGCACAGAAGGAGTGCCTCTTACGCAGAGATTAAAACTTTCATTTTTCAGGCAGAGATGCCATTCTGTGAGGTTTATTAATCCAATATCTCGGCATACAAACATTTCACAAGAAGGATCAATGGCGTCTCAAGGCTCTGGTAAAAAACCATCAGCCCTCCCCGGTGTCTACCTCCCACATACCTGTTCACCTCTATATGTAGACTACACCTGGTGGCTAAAGCTGCTTGGTACCTTCAAAACAAAAGCACTAACAGATATTAAAATTAACCCAAATATAATACTAATGATAAACAAATGTATGTAGCTGTATAATTCAAGCAAAACTGAAATTAAATGAATCAAGTATTTAACTATTATATATAACAAAATAATGAATGGCTCCAACAGACACAGTTTGAATTCAACTACAGCACAGTTGCCCAAAACGAAATAGTGTATTTTTTTCATAATGCCTCCATGGTGCAAAATTAATTTCTTGCTAATATCCTGCCAATTTAAAAAAGAGGATGTGTAGGATTTGTATTTCTTTCATTCAGACTGAAGTCTGATTGAGATATTAATGAGGTAAGTTTGCAAATATTTTACTGGATTATTTATAGTCTACAGGTTAAGAGTAACATCCTGGATTGTTGGCTATACATTTTCATTGAGTTCTGCAGTAGTCCACCTATAGAAATAAAGCTGGGCGATATGGAGAAAATCAAATCAAATCAATGACTAAGTGGGTAAAGGCAGATAATAGAACAGTGTCGTAAATTCAGAAAATTACATCACTTTACTATAAGGCAGCTTTTAAAACCAGAAAAAGAAAACAGTTCTATTTCCCAGGGCAACACCGCCACAACCCATTGCCCAAAATTTAAGTATCTAGGCATTATATCAATATAATATCAATATAATAGGCTAGATATTGTCTTAAATTTTGGACAATTAAAGATTATAATGATATATTGCCCAGCCCTACATAGAAATAGATGCATATTGTGGCTGTGTTGCCATCAATATATGAGGCTAAATATCGGCTTACATTTTGGACAATATCTCAAATTAAAGATGATATTTTGCCTAATATGTCAATATTGATATTATATTGATATATTACCCATCCCTATATAGAAATGGACACAGACGGTGGTTGTGTTGCCCAGGGAAATAGAACTGACAGCTAGCCTTCCTGTTTGGGACACTCCTTTCTCATAACTGGATGCAGCATGGATGAAGGTTAAACTTATTCATGAAGACATGTTGAAGCTGTCAACAGCAGTGATGGTTGGAAAAAGACATCTTCTGTCTTTTCTTGTCTATCTTTTCCCATTCTTCTGCCACTCATTATTTTTCATACTCACTGTTTTTATTGCTATGTTACCTTGCCTTTCTTTGGCACTCTCCCTTGGCCTCCCCCTGTGCTTATGCTAATGCCGGTATTAGACATTATGCTAATGTCACTGTACCTATCCATCAGACCGGTGGAAAGGCTGCATGCAAGGACCTGTCCTTCACTCTTCTCTTTTGCTCCCTTAATCCCTTCATGTATTTATTTATTACAGTTTATATTTAACAGTTAAATGCATTAGTATTCATTTGAAATTACAGCCCAACCAATAAATCAGAGGGCCGATATTAGGCATTTCCCGATCTATCGGTAATGGCCATTATTAATGCCGATATATATATATATATATATATATATATATATATATATATATATATATATATATATTTAAATATTCATTCATCAGAATCATTTATAATGGCAAATAAATGATTCTGATATATGAATATTTAAAAAATAAAATAAAAAGGGACAGTCAACTGTTATGAGGTTTGGCGTTGCATAGTTTGTCCCCCAGAGGGCGCTCTACAACGTCCCTGTTGGCAACACATCGGACTTTTTTCTTGTTGTTGTTTTTGTACAAAGGAATTCATGTTTAATTTCTTTGTATTTTTATACATTTTATTTATCAGAACTTTAATATATTTTAACAAATTATTACATTATTTTAGTGAGAACTCATAAATAAGTCAGTAAGTAACTAATGTTAAATAAATCTTTTTATGCTTTGATACGTGTTTCTGGATTATTTATTTTAATATACTGTATATCGGCCAAAACATCGGAATATTGTATTTTTAATTTAAATAAATAAATATTTGTATTGGTATCGGCCTTAAAAATTGGTCAGGCTCTATTTAAAATGTTTTAGATTATTTTTTTCGACTCCATTCCCATCCCCCCTTCACTGATTCTTTTCCCCCACTGGACTGTTTATTGCAACCACTCCCACTTTTTGTATCTTCTGCTTCTGTTCTTTTCTATTTTACCATGGCTGAATAGTGCAGATGTAGTTCATAAGCTAAAACTGCAGCTAAATGAATACTGAACAAGCCTAATTCAAGCCAAACATACTAGTTCCACAATTTACTCATCGATGTATTACTTTCACCTCCTCCTGCTATTCGTCTCCTCCCTTTGAAATGTTTGCTGCCACATGTTGACAGAGCGGTGTGACACAGATGGGGAATAATCATCCACTTGGAAATCCCACTGATGGTGTTGGTGGCAGTATGTGTAGAAGCATTTGTTTTCATACTTTTTACATTCTCTTATGTGTAGGGAGAGAAAAAAGCATACATGCATGTCAGTATATGCTGTCGTGTGTGTGTGTGTGTGTGTGTGTGTGTGTGTGTGTGTGTGTGTGTGTCTTAGTCTTACCCAGTTGTCACCAAAAAAACATAACCCAAAAAAAACCCTAAATAATACCTGACTTTTACCTTTGCCTTAAGCATCTTTACAAAATGGACATAAGTTGTTTGGAAATGAACTACACCATCCAATATATTCTGCAGGGTCCTCACCATCTTTTATCACTGCATTGCCATACCATTTCACTGAATATACAATTTGCTTCTTGGCAGAAGCTGCAATTCATTTTAATGGTGAACCTTTCATTCAATTACAACTATAAGTCTCAGTTCTTGCAGAGAGCCAAGGAACATGGCACAAGTACTTTACAGTTTAATATGCTGACTCTCATTGGTATGACTTGAGGATAACATCTGTAGGAGTGAGACAGAGAGGTACAGATATGAAATTAATATAAACGAGTGGTATCTTTTTCTCTCCGTATGGTTTTCTTAACAGTAATGGTGCTACTTTTAGGCTCTCTTTTATGGCTCTGAACACGCGTGCCATATGAAGCTAAAGCTTTTAGTTTTTTTGCATTAGCAGATGGTGGACATACATATTTTGGCAAAGTGAAAGAGAACACCACCTTTTTTTTTCTCTCATCAGAAGCAAATAGGAACAGAGGTACAGACAAGTCTCAGTGTAATATGTTTGCCAAGCATTGTTGCCTGAGGGCCAGAACACAAATTACCAGTATTGTTTTGCTTTGTTCCTCTGCTTCCATGGATCAATTCTATCCTATTTTTGCCTTGGCCCCTTACATGACTGCTGTCGTTTTAGGTGAAACTCACCCTATTGTGCCAAATGTCATCTTCAGGCCACCTGTGTATTGAGAGCAATCAATAATGCAATAGCGACATCAATTAGTCCTCAATGCCATCAGGTTAGGTGGACGTATGTTTGGCTTGGGTTTTTGGGTTCCCTTGGGCGTTTGTCATTGGATCATTGAGCTTTGTCTAGTGATACACTGTTTTTGTAAACTCTACAGGCTCTTCAATTTTGTATGCTGCTGTGATGGATTATGTTGGACACACGTGAAAGATGACTACTGGTTGTAAGTGTGTTATTTAAACACTTATGAATAATGTCAAAGAAATACAAAAGGTTCAGAGGTTTTCCATGTCAACATTGAAGAAAGTGAATGGTTTTGTATAATTGTGTGCATTGCTGAATTTAGATGATTACTCACACCTGTGCTCTATAGCTTACAACTGATAACCTTAGCAATTGATTTTCAACTATTTCACCACAGCACACAAAACATTATTAGCTGTTTTCTAAATCAAAGTACTATAATATTCCTTTTGACATGGCTCAACACGGCGAAAAAAGGAGCTGCAGCAATGCAGTACAACAAAAATGTGATGTTTTTTGAAAATTAAACCGTTTAAACCTATTCAGATATAACCTCTAAACACAATTATGACCCTGAGAATGAGCATAATATGAGCACTTTAACTTGTAGATTGTTGCCCTTAAGACCATGAATCTATACCATTTCTGTTGTAAATAAGATATTGTTATGGAGCTACATCCTTTTTCCTGGTGCCACTATCATTGTGCTTATTTTGATTCTTTTTCAATCGACTCTCACTACTTTGGTGATCTGACAGTCTTACTAATAGAATCTCTGAAATGAAGCTAGATTTGCACTCACAACTACACACAGTTCCAGTTCTATATTCAAAAATATTAGCAAATCAAAATTTGGGAGCAAGTAGAGGCTGTAAGCCAACAAATTGTCTGGTGAATTATAATTGCACCAACATCTTCAAATAAATTGTTTATTGAAGTTTAAAAAAAACAACCTAAACATGTAATTAGCTAACAGATGCTGGTGTTGGTAAAAAACAAAATACAAATTGTCTCTTTTGGTGCAACGATGCCACTAAAGACACTATGCAAGAAGTTTTTAATGTTGTTTTTTACGTTGCGCAAAAAAAAGACTGTGAGTCTGCTAGGTAATTTATAGTTACATAAAGTTTCCAAATGAGTTAGTGAGTCTATGGTTTGGCCTGTTCTGTTGACTTCATGTATTGCTGCTCTGACTTCATGCTGGTTGCTTTCAATACATATTATTGTCAGCTTGGCATCGCCCACTGGGTCTGCAAATGCTGAAATAACACATTGGCTCCTGCAGAGAGATGATAAAAGGGTGTGTGTGTGTGCGTGTGTCTGCATGTCTGTGTGTGTGCAACCCGCAGGTCAAAATATTCACTTTTTGATACTTTACATTGTTTTAGCCCCACTACTGGTAAGGATTAAAAAGAAAAATGTCTCTCTTTCACTCATCCAACAAGTCTGTTGTCATTTTGTTGGTGAGTGTAGCCTTACTGTGCTACTTGTGGGGTTTGACTATAGACTTATTTGTCTGGTTTGTTTTGCTTTATAAGGTCTTCAAAGGTGTGCAAGTCTTCTCATACAGGGCGAGGATAACCTCCAAGTCTGTCTTTGACAGCATCTGCTGGTTTACACTTCAGCAGCACTTTGCATTCAATGAAATCACTGTAGCTGAATGAGAGGAAATTGTGTGTGTGGGGGGGGGGGCGGAGAGAGGGGGTAAGAGGTCATCCAAGATGAGCAGCAGCCTACAGACCCAAAGCCACAGACCCAGTAATTAGCACAACACAATCCTTTACATGGGGTTGGATGTATGTTTGTATCAGCATCATCATTTCTGTTGTTCTCCTGTGTTTTCTTCCTCTTGCCTTGTCTCATTTTCATCCCCTACACACTTTGAATTTGCCAAACAGTACCTTTAAGCTATTAAGGAGCATTGTGGTAAACTGTTAATCTTTAGAGCACACAAATGATGAATGCATTACATAAATAATATCATTTTTATTTACTGTTTTTTTCTTAGATAAAGCAGTACTAATAAATGTCCAGACAGACAAAGAGTGAAAAATTGAGTCAGTTCCAAATTAAGCCATTCTATTAAGTTTGGTAAATGACAGTCATTAGCCTGTCATTAACACTCGCTGCCAATGATTGCTATCTGCATGGTGTCATCGTGGGAACTGTTGACTGGCATGTGTTAATGTGTTCTGTGTGTGTGTGTACGGGTGCATGTTTGTGTTCCTTTGTTCTGCGAACCGTAATTAGCGTCTTAATTTAGGAAGCGTCTAGTCCCTGCTGAAAGTGACACTTGTCCCTACAGATACCACACTTTGTTCCTCTTGTTAAAATTATGACTATTAAGGTTGTCAATTTGTTATGTCTCACCCTCATTATGATGATGCCAAGCTATAGAAAAATGCAGGACAAAGCATTCATTTTTAAAAGCTCCATGGACGTATTGACCTCGCTACAGGAGATGGATGTTAGAGCAATGCAGAGAGAGAGGCAGAGTGATAAAAAAGGGATATAAATAAGGAAAAAGATGAGTACAAGGAGGAGTGAATTGAGGATATACTGTATTGATGAGGTTTGGGACAGAGATGATAGGAAAATAGTTTGAAGGATAGAAGCTGCGTAGTTGATGCTTGGTCACAAATTAAATATGAAAAAAAAAGAGTTAAGACAACTTGAATACTGTGAGTCTTGGCTATCTAAACACGTAACTCTATTGTTGATACTGAAGTCTCAAATTTTCCCTTCATAAAATCATAGAACAATATGAAAATAAGACAGCAGCAGGCAGAACTTGCTTAGCCACCGCCCAGTATTGTTAGGCCTTTGTATTACTATAGTCCAGCTATCATTGGTGTGCAAAAAACAGCAGTAATTCATTATTTTTTGGAGTAAACATTTAGCTGAACTTACACATTGTTTTTTGTCTAGGTTGAGCAGGACTTTGTCTCTTAAACAACTTCCTAGAAAGAAAGATTATTACCAAAAGACGACAAAGAGTCACTGGAGTAGTCCAGTAATCTGGTCTCTCCATTATAAGAACCCTTGTTCTTCACCAGCAGAATCCAGGCCTCTGTTTATCAACAATTCAGTTGATAACCCCCCCCCCCCTGCACGGTTTTAAGGCTCCAAACCTGGGAAGAGGAAGGGATGTTTTGATCCGGATCGAAGGACCTAGCTGACAACAAAGAGTCACTGGAGTCACTCTAACATAATTTTACTTGCGCAGGGAGCCAATACACTGCAATGGGTACAGAGATCGACTGAAGAGCGAACTCCGCAGTCTTCACTTTATACATTGATATCCCTCCTCCTTTCTGCATGGTTACCATGCCCCAAACAGCAGCACTCTCAAAGCTCATTAAAACTCTATCTGACTTATGAAGGGAGTGAAGCAGTCAAGACAGGAAAGGGGAGAAGTTTAGCCTTAAGTGTCTGAAGCTAGCTGGGAAGGTATGTGGCTCTGGGTTCTCCAAGATGGTTACTATAAGCCAGTAAAAGTTCAAGAGAAATTCAGCTTTAATAGTTACATTTTCTAATAGGGCTGCACAATTAATCAAATTTGAATGACAATCACAATTTTGACTTCTCATGATCAAATTTGCGTGATTGAGCGTTTTTTTAAATTTTTTTTAAATGCATTCATTTCATAGAACGCTCCGGGTTTTTTTGCAAAGCCAGTCTACCGCTCCGTAAGCCACTGTCTGATCATGTGCCAGTCAGAGTTGTTCCCTGCATCACGCAGCTTAGTTTCTAGATGTAGACAGTCCCAGAGGACAGAGTAACGGGACGAAAATTCAACAGATAGCAGTTGGTCTCAAGGTCAACATTTTGTCCCGTCTGTGTTGTTTTTCAGACAACAGCAGTGACCAGTGCTAGTCGGTGCTAGTTAGTGTCTGTTTACAGGGCTCTAGGGCGCGAGTAATATTTTTCCCTAGATCGCACCAGTGCACCTAATGTCCTCGCATCCGCTGCAATGTTGTTTATCAATATGGTTTAATTTTGCGTTACATGACCCATTTCTTCTGTAAAGCCGTGCCTGTGTTGGATCTCTCCTCTACTGTCTCTCGTCTTACTCTCCGCTCAGCCCCGCCACACAGCGGCGGCGGTCCACACTTCTGACATTTGTCTATAGATTTAATTGTTATTAACACTGCTGTATATTGTTAAGCATGAGAGGCAAACCTGTATTTGTACCAGTGTTTCCGCTGGTAACTTTGCTATCGCTGCCGCCATGGCAACAAACACAGAAGAAGTTATTGAATGCAACTAACTTCAGTTTGAGGTGTAATAGCGTGCGAGACAGAGCCTGCTGGACCTGGGAGAAAGATGTGACTCATAGCCACAATATCATAATAATAATAATAATACAAATGCAGCGCAGTGACAATACAGACATTTCATACACACGTCTGTAACTCTGCTGACCCGCCATTCGACTCGTGCTGGACCCATTCATAATGAGTCAGCGGCTCTCTGTGACGTCCACTCCCTCTCTCTCCCTAGCTCTTTTAATCAGTTATTGTTGAAAACAAGTGAAGGAGCTATCTCAGAGATACATTTAAAAAAAATCCTACGCTATTTATTTCAGATAGCAAATTTTCATTTACATGTGTTGCAGCTGTATGTATGTATGTATTTATGTATGTATGTATGTATGTATGTATGTATGTATGTATGTACAACATACAACTTCAACATGGAGAAAAATGTAGCATAATATGGACGTGAAAGCAGTTACAAATAGCCTATGTGACAATAGAATATGTTGTGGTTAAAATCAACAGTAATCGTGATAATTAATCGTGATCACAATATTGATCAAAATAATCGTGATTATCATTTTGGCCATAATCGTGCCGCCCTATTTTCTATCAATTATTACTTGGGATTCTGATTGTTTTTTAATGTGAAGAAAGGTTGGAACGAAAGGGAAGAGGATTGAGAAATAAAGTGAGATAGGTGGTTGCAGACTGAAACGGTACTCAGTTGTTGACAACTGAATCCATCACATTCTAACAGAACATTATCTGTAAATCTTCAGTTCACTACGAGATTTATCAGCTTCCAGATAAACTCAAATCTATCTACAGCTGCTGACACAAGTCTGAGGAGAAACACTTGCTCTGTCATCTTTAAATAAGGAACCACGTCCACTGAGTCTTATTTACCCAATCCCATGTGCATGAAGACAATAAGTCTAGACATTAAATTTGTCATTGATTATGCATAATGTCTTGCATGAAGGCAGCAGCAGATGAAAAATGAAAGTAGTAGGTTCTTGGGAAAGCCTTTCAACAAGAACTGAGTTGAGGGAGAATTATAGCCTACGTAGATCAGACATTGTGAAGGAGCAGGGCTATGACCGAGTCAGTGAATAATATATATATAATAGGTAGCGCCTGCACACTTATTGCTGCACAAGTTTAATGACCATGGATCTTTGTCAGCTGGTGTGGTTCATCCAAAAAGGGTGATGAAGGATCCAGAAACAAAATGAATTCAATATTAACAAATCAATAACGGACATAGAAAAAGTACATACAAAGGAAAACAGTAATACTAATAATAATTTTAACTTTTATTTATATAATCCAGAATGGTGCAAAAAATAAAATGCACCATCTCATCAACAAATACATACCAAAAAGGGAAGTTAAAGCCCGCCCCTTCGGTTTGAGCCCTGCCAATGGTGAGTTCCCAGACCCAACATCTTGATGTGGGTCTGGTTTGTCAGGCTAGATCGGCACCGCTCTCCCCATAGGAAATCAATGGAACGGCCTGCGCAAAGCGGTTTTGCAGCCTATCACGTGTAGGCGGCTTTACATTTCTGTCCTCTCCATCTCTCACTCATTATCTCTCGTGTCCAGGTTAATCTCCATCATTTGTTCCCGTTACCTTGCTCTATTTCGGTAGCAGCTGAAAGCAGCGTATGCCAATTTTGAAATTGGCTGTAAAAAATAGATGCAACAGATATTCAGTGAGCTTTCCACATTATAAATTGATAGCAGAACTTATATCTGCTATTTTGACAGATGGTACACTTTTTTTGGCTTTGAGCTTTTGCTTATGTTTTTTTTTTTTAATGGCATTGTGTTGTAGACATTTTCCACTGGTCTTAGTATTTTTAGCTCTCTTAGTAGTTTTGTTGTGTAATTGGTGGTCAGTCTGTTCCTCTAGTTTTTGCTCTTAGTTTCACAAGCCTGGCAGTGCTGGTGGATTAAAATAGCATGTAACAGTGGTCGTGGGCAGGAGAGGAAACCTACGCACTTAATGTCTGCATCATATCACTACCACATAACAGAAAGAGAGTGAGAATAGGAGGGAGAAGAAAAAAGATGGTAAGCACAGAAAATCCCAACAGATGGTCTAAAAAGGAAGACTCTGTGTGCATGCGTGTGTCTTTTCATTTTTTTATCTAACTGTAATTGCACACTGAGTATTTCCCTGCTACTTCTATTCCTTGTATCTCCCCATCACTGCCAAAAGACACCTGTTAGTAAACTAGTAGAACTTAATCCATCTCCATACCTTCAGTCCTCCCTGTTCCTGCAGTTTATCTACTTGTCTATTTTCCAGGAGGTGCTGGACTACTAAATTAAATCGTACTAATCCCATAATCTCACCGAAACCACGGATCTCCCTTATGTGTGTGTGGGCACGCAGTTTTGGGCTTGTAGCGTCAAATGAGTTTGGAAGTATGAAAAAGACTGAAAAGACTGATAATACATAACCAAACCAAACTGTGGTTTCATTGGTGGAATGGTAGCTAACTAAGATTTAGGAATGTAACAATAAAAATGTTGATAACAATTACTGTTTTCATTTATAATATTATTATCACGGTGGATTGCCACGGTGTGGAAACCGTTTGTGTAATCCTTCCCAGCTTCATCCGAGTCTCCTGATGTTGCCTCAAACTGTAGCCACCAACATGCGTTTCTTAAAGTTGGAATCATGGCGGAAGGACGAGATGGCAGCGCTCAGGACATTCATCAGCCCTCTTAGAGGACTATGTCTGAAGCATGGGCATATTTTAGTTATAAGAATGCCAAAGGACAGTTATCCTGTCTGCAGAACGTGCAGGAAAAAAGTTTTTGCTAAAGGACATTGAACATACTTTTAAAAATCCCACGATAATACCAAAAACTCTGATAGATTTGGTTACTATAACCATCAGTTTAAA
Source organism: Etheostoma perlongum (assembly GCA_026937815.1). Classification (NCBI taxonomy): domain Eukaryota; kingdom Metazoa; phylum Chordata; class Actinopteri; order Perciformes; family Percidae; genus Etheostoma; species Etheostoma perlongum. The sequence continues at coordinate 29,039,689 of CM049372.1, forward strand.
TTTCCATACCGTTACATCCCTCCTAAGACTTAATCAGTTAACAGTCCTTTACAGAATGAATCCTCAATCAATTGAATAATGAGCCTTGATGGTAATTTAATTGGCCCAACATGTGAGTTTTTCACAGTGCAAATGCACACACGCAAACAAAGCATGCTCACTTAACAGGGGCTTCCCAATATGGTTGTCAGTGCTGGTTGCCACAGCAACAGGGCAGAGCTTGTTTTAAGGAATCCTATGGCAGCTGTGCACAGGCCATCTGGAAGAGAAGTAGAGTGGGGGACACAGAGCGAGGAGTCAGAGATTTGAGGAGGCGGAAAGTTGTGTAATTCTTAAAACTTTATTATTTTTTTAATTGTCCTTTTGATGATCTGTCACAGTTAGTATAGCCAGTAGAACACGAGTCCGGGTAGAGATGGCCCTATTAGAGTTCCTCCTCAATTCCAATGATTGGTTTTATGGCTAATTGCCTGTAGCTGAAGTGGTATGCTCTTCTGTGCTTGTGTTAAGATGAACACAAAACATTCCACAGAGCCATAAGAGAAGCACATGAGACAATAACAGCACTTCACAGCCAACTGAGAAGTCAGACACGGTTAAGATTAAACCACAGAATATAGCAGGAATGAACATAGTCTGGTGTATGTAAAAATCCATAGTCAAGCAGATTTACAAATACAAAACCAGCTTGTTGGCACACACTCCAAAATGCAGCATTGAGGCGGATAGTGGCTTGCCTTGCTAATTAGAGCTGGACAATTAGACGATGTACAATATTGTATATAAATGTAAATGTAGCAGTACGGAAAAATAGGCTTTACCATGTTGTTTCATAACAAGCGATGGTTAGCGACCCAATAACTTTATTGATCTTTACCTAATTAAACATGTATAATTTTGACAGGTGAAACACGTGGTACATTCAAATATAAGAATTTCATATGCTGACCAATAGTTTGCTGTAGCACACAAGTCAGCTTTAGCCAGACTCGGTAGAGGCTGCCAATCTTGTGCGTGATGGTCTCATTTGTTAATAGTAATTAGACTTATTCTGCACAGTTAATGTGCTAATGATTCATAGTTCATAGTTCATATCACACCAATGACCAAACGGTTTCAATCTAACTAGGAGTGAAGACAAAAGTCAGAAATGAGTGTTTGAAAGCCCAGAAGGCAGCAGGCCGATGAGTAATGAGAGATTCATAGAACAAAGTAATAGCTTCTGTTGGTACTGTCATCCTGACAATTAACCATGTAATCTTAACGTGTGTGTGTGTGTGTGTGTGTGTGAGAGAGAGAGAGAGAGAGAGAGAGAGAGAGAGAGAGATGTGCGCGTGCATGCACTCCTCTGACCTGACAGCTTAGGGAAAAGAGGAGCTGACATGAGACGCTGTGAAGCATTACCGTGTGATATCCCATGACATTTGCTGCTGTCCAAACTACACACATGTACACACCATCGCCTCCACACACACACTCCATCCTCCCCTTTATCCAGTCAGCTGTACTGGATCAAAGAACCCCTGATGGAAAATTCCAGAAAATAAAAAAGACCCAGCCAGCAGCCTCTCTGAACATTATGCAGTGATGGAGGAGAGGATAGAGGGAGGAAGAGGAGGCAGGGCTAGAGAGCGTGAGTAACTGAAGGATAAATGCCGACGTGAGACCAGTTTTAGGTGAGATAAATGTGAAGGACAAAAAAGGGAAGACCAAAGCAGTAAATGTTGTTAGAATAAATGACTGTGCTGACTGTTGAATGTGCTGCACAGTACATTACATTAAGGCTACACTTTTAGGAAACCACACCAGGTAAAGTTTCATGCTCAGCAAGAGGTGACATGCTTCCTTTTGCAAAACACACGGAAAAATCACAAATCCCTATGGTTATGCCAATGTATGGCTCATACCGATTCAAAACCCAATTAGACAGGCACCAAACCTAGACACAACACCGCTCCTAAGAATAGTTCTAGCACGTAACTCCCCCTAAAATTCAGTTCTTTAAAATAATTTTCCATTTAAGTATGTGTTAAGGCTCCCATCTCTCAAAAAAATGCCTTGGAACACACTGAAGCGACACTGACTTATGCGTATGTTCTGCATGTGTGTCTCCATAGTAGCAGGCGCCGCTAATCTGTATTGTCGCCCAAAAAATTTAAACCGCAAATGACGTAACATCTGTCTTGACCTAGTTAACACAGAGCACACTGTCTCCAGTCATTGTTTTCATCAGAGAGTGTTGATAATAGTCATGAAGGATTGTTGTCTGAGGCACTGAAGTTTCTGTGTTTTGGCCAACCATATTTTATAAATGCAATGCCTCTCACAAATTGCTCCTCCTGTATCATAGTTTCTTTAGCAGTAGTGGAAAATGGATGCAGACAGGATGTTTTGTGGCATGATGGGATCGTCCTTAAGGACACCAAAGCCCCCAACCAACCCCCCTGCATCTTTCTGTCTCTCTGTCCTTTTCCCCTCTCTTTGTGACTAATAACTTCATTTGAGTCAATTGGTTGCCATGGAAACCGGAGGTCGTTTGCCTCCGTCGTGTCTCTTTGGATACAATAAAAACAAGAAAGAGAAAAAAGGCAAAGAGACATTGAGAAAGGGGTTAGAAAAGAGTGACGCCACGCAGGGATGTATTAAGAATTCATTTAGCCCCCGCTGTCACACACTTTCAGCCTCCCAGCTCTTTCCGGCTCTGTCACGCTGATGCTATCACATTCAAATCTTATGGGTAATGGTCTCTGATGCCACAGGATTTCATCTCGCCAAGTTTCCCGCCAGCCGTATGATGTAACTGAATCTGCTCCTGGAGCTTTGGATCATCAAACTTTGGCCTTAGAACTTCACTCTCAGGGGGTTAGACCTTAGGTGTGCAAGGAAAATCAAGCCGTCCCAACATTAATATAGAATGTTTTAGAGCTTAAATGAGTCTATTTAATCAGTATGTCAATAGTCAGAGTATTAACTGTAATTCATTATTTTATTTATTATAAATGAGAAAAAAATGTTTAAGCAATGACTGAAAGCTGAATGACTGTAGCGTTACTTGGACTTTCAGAGCTTGTGATGGCCATTTAAAAAATGTTTTACATTGGTGAGACTTGATTAATTAGAAAATGTATTTATTAATTAACATGTCTTTAAGTGAGGTACTTGACAGCAAACTGGGATTGGACCAGTATAGTAGTTTGATGACATTTAATGCAAGTGACTGTGTTACATAGGCCTATCACTTCTGTAAAAGACCTGGCTTACTCTCAGAATTTCATTAATATTGCATATATGGAGGTGTGTGTGTGTGTGTGTGTGTGTGTGTGTGTGTGTGTGTGTGTGTGTGTGTGTGTGTGTGTGTGTGTGTGTGTGTGTGTGTGTGTGTGTTTTTCCAGGATTGCTTTAGATGCTCCTTTTAGCTGTTCACCCTTTTCAATGACAAAAAAAATCTATCTATTAGGGAACACCCAAAAATGCTCCAATTCATCAGAAAGCTATCAGGGAGCTCCATCAGTCACGCTGTACTTCCAGCTATTTCATTGCAGCTGCTCGGTGGCCCACGTTGAAATACTGTAGGTGTTCCCGGCAGCCTCCAGTAGTGAGTGACTGGTAGTGAGTGGCGCTGGATGAATATGAAGCAGAGCATGCTGAAAAATACTACCCAATTTTCAATCACTCGCTGGTAAAAAGAAAAAAAAAAAGAAGGTTAAATAATTCTGGAAAATAAAACTATTTCTGTGTAAATCTTCTTGGAAGACTCTGTCTGCAATAGACCTTTGTGCTTTGAATTTAACCTCATTCTCCATCCAATTGTAGTGTTGATGTGCAGTATGTGTGTATTTGTCTGCTTGAGGGACAAAAAAAAGATAAAGTGTCTCCTCCAAGGCACTTACACTAATTGACTCGTTTTTCAGAAGTGGAGAGCGACAAGCCAGACACTTGCAGATTGTTAAAGGCAGCTCATGTATAGGTGGCGTGCATGAAAAGCTAAACTGGAATGCTGGGCACTTTGGCAACTCGTTGAGACTGTTTTTAAAGAAAGCATTGGAAATAATGCAGTGGAAAAAGCCCCAAGATAATCCTTATAGCATTAGCCCAAAGGCTGTCATCATGACATAGACTGGTGGAAATAAGAAAGTGCTGACTTGCGGTTTTATGCAGCCATGATTTTCACATTAAAGTGTGATTTCATATATCTGGAAAGGATGCGCTTTTGAGGTGCTGTGTTCACTGGCGCCGCCTGCAGAGTCTCACCACAAGCTCAGTGACACCAACGGATGATATCTCTGTCCTCATTATTTAGGAAGGCCTAGCTACAGAAAATAGCTGTGTGTGGCACATGTGTACGTAGTGTGTGAATGTGTATTTGTTTGCCTGCGGTATGGGCCTGCATGTGGAATGATAACATCTTTTGAATATTTCAATTATTTGTGAGCGGACCTAAAAATTGATTGATTTTCTTGCACATAAATGAAAACTAAATAATATGCTAATATACTAAATAATAACACATGAACAAGCAGAACTAATCAAATCCTAGACAAAACTCAAACTTAGGTCATCTTCTGTATATTTAAAGTTCCCATATTTTGAAAAAATAAAATCACTTTTTCTGGAAAAAGAGTTATCTAACTGATGTGATCTTACCTAGCTACTGCGCATGTGCAACTCCCAACAAAGATAGTTAGATAGATAGTCTGTAACTAAATCAAGTGAGATATCTCATTCTGTAGCTAAAACAGAGACCTAAACACATAAGGTGAAAAGAGGATCTGCAGCAATGTGCGGAACAACAAAAATATGGTGTTTTTTGAAAATGAAACCATGTAAACCTATTCTGGTACAACCTCAAAATACAATTATGAACCTGAAAATGAGCATAAAATTGGCTTTTTAAGCTATAGTGTGTGGTTTCTGTCACCCCCAAGAAGAATTCAAAGTAATGACAAAACTGTCGGCGAGTCCACATGATACAAGCCTTCCGTGACCACGTACGGGACATTTCAGATTTTCTCTTTTCTAAAAGTTTATCTTATTGTATCAAGATTTGTAGGTCCCTCCCTGTTTTCCCTTACCTGCTATTCTGTAAACTCAAAACTCCCTTCATTTTACCTGTTGTCTTCAGTACCATGTACATTTCCACAGTGCTAATTTTAACAGTACAACAACAACGGCATGTGATACTCACCACTCAGTGTTCACTCAGAGTTTTCCTTCTTAAACACAAACGCTGTTTTCAGTCACTTTTTTTAGTTCCTGATTTGCTGATAAGCCAGTGAAACTCAATGAAAGTCCTTATAATATGTTATAAAAATGCCTTCCACTGGCTCAATGAGCATAATTCCTCAACTCCCTGGTAGGCTTTTAATTTGAAAAAGGAAGCAAGGGTTGAGTTTCACTAGCTTCTTTAATTGAGCCTCGGGTATTATTACAAACCAGTTTTTATTTGAGACTTGTCGATAAGTCTTCATAGGTTGTCTCTATTTAATACGCCGATTCTTAACCAATTCATACATTAACAGTAACCATAAAGCCTGGCCTGACTTATCCGTGATATTATTTTTTCTATAGTTTTTTTTCGTTTCCATATTTGTAAATGCAGCGTGCTCATGTTTACCCCCCCCGTGTCATCCAGTGTTTTTGAAAGCAATATTTAAAAGGTATAACCCAGTTTAAAAAAGGATTCTACAGTGTATCAATGGCTGTGTGTGGGATGGTAGTCTGTGTGGCCGGATGAACAAGTGTTAGATGACGAGTCATGCCTCTTTACCTTTTCTTACATGCTATTAGCCTGCAGGACATTAATATTAAACATGCCTCCCTGCAGTGCTGAATATTACTCTTTAAATGATCCCCATCAGCTGACACACATTGATTTAATGTGTGATGTAATGTGAGACTTACTGCGCACAAGTGAGTGTGTGTGTTTCTGTGTGTGTCTGTTTAAATGTATGTGAAAGTGTGCACACGCGTGGGTGGGTGAGCGTGAGCGTTTATGTTTTTGAACATGTTGCTTGGTTTTCACGTGCTTATTGGCATATGTGTACTTCCCTGCTTGTGTGTGTTGATGAGTGGGCGATTGTGTGCCTGTGTGCACAGCTCTGTCCGTGTGTTTGTGTATGCATGTGTTTGCCCACTTACAGCCTATCTTTATACATGCTGTGATATCAACACTAGTCCATCTCTTTCTTGAAAGGTTCATGCAAGGCCAAGAGAAGCATGTTGACAATTCATTCTTCATCATTCAATCATTCAGCGTGGTACGTTAAGATACAAAACAGGCTACCCCGCTTTTCTTCTTCTGTGTGCTTTGTTGTACTGTAGGCCGCCGCGGGAGCATTTCAGCATCCTGTGCTGCATAGCCTCAGGAAAGGATTGGACCACAAGGGCTATTACAGCACATCCTCCTTCACACGCTTGTTAACCAAGGAGTGCGTCACTCCCTCAATACACAGAAAATGCATATTGAATCACTTCGTCACACTCCGCTGCTTTGTTTCTGTCGGGTTTTTTCCTCTGGCATGCTGCTTGGATTTGCATGTTGTGCTTGCTCTGTTAATGTTTCCTCCAAATCACGCTGTGGTACTCTGAAAACATCAACGCAGATATTTTCTGTGTTCTGCAGCAATTTTTCTGACTTGTCAGAATGAAATGGGATCGTCCTCTTAGGAACCACAGGTTACATTTTGAATTTATTTGGGCGAGCATGGTGTGAGTGTTAGGGGAATAATACAGTTAGATGAGAATAGCCAGTTTAATAGTGTAGGATTACACTAGGGCTGCACAATTAATCACAATTGTATCAAAGTCACTTTATGGACCAGTGCAAAATCCAAATCACAGGGGGGCACAATATTTGTTAATAGAAAAATATGTCACAAACCATTCTGAATGAAGAATTGTGGCGCTGCAGAGACGTCCCGGCCTACAAATCCTATCCTACAGACTAAAGGAAAAACTCTTTTGTTTGGTACAGATCCTCGCATAAATCACACTATAATCATTTTAATTTCTTTCAATGTTAATTATCAATGAAAATGAGAATACTGAATCAAAAACGTCATTATCAGTCAAAACAATCCCAATTAGATGTTTTCCTCATATCGTGCAGCCATAGCCTACACATTGTAAAAGTCTCTTAATGTATGTTTCATTGCTACTGCAAACGGTGCCTGCCCATTAACGGCAACATTTCAAGAGAAGTGAAAAATCATGGCAGGTTCTAAAAGTCAAAGCTGTACTCTAAAACTGACATTTTGTGACTGAATTGGACCCTAAAACTTTTGTTACTTTAGTGTTGTTACCCACAACCCATCTCCCACACCAAAGGCATGTGTCTTATCCACTGCGCCCTCACGAACACTCTGAGAACGTTAAAAAGTCTTTCCGGCACTTTGGATTTAACAACGTGATCTGACTCTGTAACTGAGTAACACTAGAAGAGGAACTGCTCTGTGTCATATTTAGGCTATGTGCAGCCTGTACAGTTTAAAGGTCACACACACTATGATACTAGCTATCATTTGTAGTTCTGACTCATGCACCTTGAGGGCCTGTTTCACTAAAGGGGCATTGCAGTTTTTAATGGCTTTGTTTTTGTTCATTCTCACCACTTTTGTTTTTTTAATATTTTTGCATTTAATTTAGCTGACGCTTATCCAAAGCGACTTCCAATAAGTACATTTGACCATGAAGGTATCATATACATTAGCTTAAAATAACCGCATGCAAGTGCATTTTCCTCTATTTTCCCCCCTTATTTTAACTTAGCATCATCTTTTTAGCCAAGGTGCAGAAGAGGTTTCTGTCACCATTGTTGTTGAATTAGGCATGTGCTTTGGAGTCGAAGTCAAACCCACACCTATTGATCATTCATGACTGTGATAATTATGAATTAATGATTAAAGAATGTATGACTGAAGAGTCACAGATTCCTAAATTGTCCTCTCACATTGTATCCTGTTCTGTGTCTCTCCTCTACGAGCTGATTTCCTTAACACTTATTTTTTCTACGTGGTTCGAACGTGTGAGTATGATGGTGATCTTGTTGAACTGCGTCACCCTGGGAATGTACCAGCCCTGCGAGAACATCGACTGCTCTTCAGACCGATGCCAAATACTACAGGTACACACACGCACACACACACACAATTTTTTGTGATCATACTTTTGCCATCCTCAGATTTGAAGCATCCCTCCACAAAATGTCACAGAAGCCAAATCTGTGCACATTTTCAAAACTCATCTGAAACGTGGCCTTCTTTACAATTAGAATTTCAGCTTCACAGAGCCACTAGCGTGACGGAAGACTATTGTTTTACTCTTCTTTTTTTTAACCACCTTGTGATCTGCCATTTTTAAAAGTGTTCTATACATGTACATTTGATTTATTTGCTCTACATGCCTTCATCTATGCTGCGCGAAAGCACTTATTCACTTACAAACATGCGTAACGGATCTGCACACTTACACTCAGCCATACATATTTTATTTTGAACCCAAACAAAAGCAGACACACTAAGGCCCTGTTTACACGTACCTGGTTATTTTGAAAAACAGACACTTCATTTGTGCCCTTCGTTTACACGCAAACAAGATTTTTGAAATCTTCGGGCAGCTGAGGAAGAGAAGAGAGAGGAAGTGATTCGTTGCCGTTTCTATTTTCGGGATTCTGATTGGGTAACATGGGCTTGAGCTTCACGTTACACTGCCACCTACAGGTTTGGCATGCTCTTGATGGCATATATACACGGGTACGTGTTACACGCTTTGCTGAATACTGACAGCTGTGCACAATGTTATTTTTGAAAACGGAGGGGTTGAAATGTCTGTCTATGAAATAACAGGCCACGTGTAAACGTAGCCTAAGCTTACAAAGGCAGAAAGACTTGAATACACAAGTGCAAAAACATCCATACACATACATGCTCTCACATTCCTAGAAGCAGAGAGCAAAGAGTGTGCTTCTAGGAAGTGTGCACAGTATATCCTTTTATTCCTACATACTCGTGTTGACGCACTAATTCACATGCACACACACCCTCCCTCTCCTCTTCTCTGTATCCCTTCCCTTTCAGCCGTTGGATGTCTCGCTCTGCCCTCGCGCTCTGCTCTCCCTGCCATGCTGGAACCTGTAACTCCTCACAGTGACTCACTGCTAGCATGTGGTCTTTATGGTGCAGCGAGCATGACTTTCTCACGCACGGCACCCCAGCAGCTTTCCTCGTCATCTGGCAAGACACTGAATCCCTTCTCACTTTATGTCAAAAGGTGGCCTGAGTGGGTGTAACGGTCTGTGCGCGAGCGTGTGCACGTATGTCTTCAGTCTGTCGGTGTGAAGCACTTGTTGAATCACCCCGGCGTCCTGTGCTTTTTATTATTTTTTTCACATTCTCACATACAAGGGAACACACTCATCATGTAACAGCCAACACACACAGTAGATTGATTTGGCTCCCTGGGGAAGCTGGCTGGTGAGTTGGACCTAATAGAATTTCTTCTCCAAGTATCTATAGACCCTATTCAATATCAGCATGGATTTAGTGTGCTACAGCGCCACAGTCAATACTCTCCTCTCAGAAAATCCCTTGACCAATACCATGATTTCAATGGTTCCTCACCAGCAGAATTTTTAAGCTCTGACAAACGTGTACCTAAAGACTACTGAAAGCTTAGTTACTTATTTAGCTAGTCAGCTAGTATACGCTTGTACAGTAGACGGATGGGTGCGTGGATGGAATGGGGGAAGACGATTTGTGCAATAAGCCAAATTCAGATCATCTAAAATTTTTGCTCCTTAGTTTATGTGAGAGTCAGAGGCAACTAAAATAGTAGTTTTGTCCTAAAGACACTTCACAACTCATCATGAAGGCTTTATCCTCTTCTAACGCCTCTCGGATGTGTGTTCATACGTCTTTACAGGTGCTGTAGGTAGGATTGTGAAGTTCCGGGACTTAGCCAAAAACTTCTCAGTCCCTCCCCCCTGTCTGCTAAAGCCCAAAATGGTCTCCTAAGCCCCTCCCCCCACAAGGGAGAATGATTCGTGTGCATGAGCAGTGATTGACACGCAGTTAGACACCCCCCCCGGCCCTGCTGTGGATTTTTGCAAATTGCACTACAGGTTGTAGGGGGTGCCAGAGGAGCCAGATTTTTTTTTTAAATTACAGGCTTCATGTAGTTCTACTGGAACATGGGGTCAGTTTCAGCAAATATAACAGGAAGTTAGTTTTACAAGTCTTACCTACTGCACTTTTAAGACCAAACAGAAATTAAATATGCATTTTGACTTCCCTCTAGCTATCCTATTACCTGAATGGGTGAGAATCTTCCTAGACGTCACACGTTGTGTTGAGACAACAGTGTTTTCATCTTACTAAAAAGAAAATGTTTGAGAACCAATAACAAGCCCTCAGTAAGAGAACTGCACGCAAATTGGGTTCCTTCCCTACAAATTTAAAAAGACCAAATGAGTGCCTGGGCTTGGGTACCCAACTCTACCAAGGCTGTGTCCTGAAGTGTCTTTTATAAAAGCAGTATTCTTTGATTTAACCACCTGTTGAGTTGGATTAAAGAATGTTTTGAAGATGTGAAAGGTTTGGAACCTTGCATGCTGTCACACTAAATTAAGATAGTGAACATGATGAACATAGTAACTGCTCAGCATCTGCAAGTTAGCATTGTCAATGTGAGCATGTTAGCATGCTGACGTTAGCATTCAGCTCAAATCGCTAGCACAGCTGTAGGCCTGTGTATGGAAAAAATGAATACTGATGGATATATATATGTTGTGTCATATCATCCTCATGATTTAAGTATGAATGAGGATATACTTGCAACACACAAAACACAGACACATATATACACAAGCAATTTTCTACCTGCCAAAGTCTGAAAAGTTTGAAAAGCCAAGAACATAAAATAATGGAGACAGATAGAAGGGTAGTGCAAAACAAGGAAAAAGCAGAGAGAGATGGATAATGACAGACGTATTGAGATGTGGAAGAAAGAAGAGACAGTAGAGACAGTACTAGGATAAAAAGTAACCCAGTGAGAGCTGTAAGAAAGAGAGCTGTTGAATTGTCAGAGGGAGGAATGTGTTTTGACATTTGGGGAAGTTTCCTTTGCCCTTGGTCTTTACATAAGGTGCTGCACCTCCATCTCGTCCATCTTTCCGCTTTGACAAAGGTCAAGCTTGCAAACTTTGACCGTTCCTCTACATTAATAGGCCGGTCCTGCATCGCTACAGTATGCTGCTTTTGAAGCAAATGACAAAAACAAAGATTCACATCAGTGATTCAGTGATTCATGTTGCCTCCAGTACGTCCCTCTAAAAATCTAATTACAGGCAACACCGAGCGCGTCAGTTGATCTCTAATCCCCCTGTATATACACAGAAAAGAACACTGGCTAATCTAAGCAATAACACGCATTAGCAAGCTGGGATCTTTGATTTATTTGGATTTTTTTTGCTCCGCTCTTTTAATTAGATGCATGATTAAAGCTGGGGGGGGTGTTGCCGATGCAGGGGTTATCTCTGATTACTGCACAAACAAATTATTATCCATTACCCCACCGTTTAGGGAAAACTGCTCAATTGGGGAGAGGGTGGGAAGGAAGGAGGAAATAGAGACTTGAATGGAGAAATATGATTCTCATGTAAAGATAAGAGAAAGAAGGTAATCAAAAAGGTTACAGGAAGAGAGATGGAAGTAAAGGCCGTTTTATGCTTCTGCAAAAGCTCCACGCAGAGCTTTCGCCGTAGACTACGTAAATGGCCTTGTGTTTATACTTGTGCGCTGGTGTATACGTCGAGCCGACGTGTGTGTGTGGGGGGAGTGTGTGGTAGATGGAGAAGTAAGAGAGTGGTGGCGAATAGCTTCGGAGCGAGTACTGGCCATAGTGAGAGGAACAAAGAGTCCCTGACCAAGGTGAGACATACAGTATTTATCAGGAAAAGGTAACTCTCTCCTTGATTTCATGTTGTTTATGGAGAAGAAGAACCAGGAAATGAGTCTGGGGGGAGATGCATCACTGCCAAGCCACGGCTGAGAGACGTGTGTCACTGACCTAAAGGCAGGGGCCATAAAAGAAACATGCATCAACAGTCACACCATATTCAAAACACATTTTATTACAGTGGTTCCCAACAGGTTTAGCTGGTGACACCCTATGTATTTTAAAGCAATGTCTTCTCGGGCCCTCTGGTCACAGGGCGTCAGTAGATGATGCAGCCGTACAGTAATTCCACAAGGTAAAAGAAAAGATAAAACTCAGAAACATTGTTTTGTATAACAGAATTTAGAATTTAATTCTTGTTGTGCCCCCTTTTGATTCATTCCACAACCTCTTGTGGGGTCTAAACCTCTAGGTCAGAGGTCTTCAGTAGGGGGTCAGCGGAGTAACTGCAGGGGGGCCACCACATTTTTGTAAATTCTTTAAAAGTTCTTTTCAAAAACTAATATCGCTAAACATTAATCCAACATATGATTAGCAAAAATAAATCAGCCTATTTGTGAAAAAAACATTGATAGGCTTACTTGCCTATAGGTAAGGTAGTCACCAAGGTAACCATCTACAGATACAGTTAATCCTAAGGATTCACTGTGGCAAATGTATTTTTAACATTAAAATATAATTTAGAAAATCATGCAAATATTATTATTATTTGAAAAGCTTAGTATCCTTTGCACTTAAAGGTATGTATAAAGGGTTTAGGCTGCCTACACGTAATAGGCTCAATTTAAAATGCAACTGTATTTTCTACAATATATGTAGTAGGGGGTCCCTGATCCGTCTCTCTCAGTGAAGGGGTCCTTGGCTTAAAAAAACATTAAAACCCCTGATCTAAATTGAAAGCCACAGTTTTACCCCATCCTAATCTACTAGTAACTAAAACTGAAAGAGGTTCACCCAAAATAATGTATATATTTTACACTTGCCTCAAATACAAAGTGTGGTTGTTTGTGTTAAGTCTGCTTAAGATTTATAGATGTCCACCTTCAATGGAAATAAATGGATGTTTGTTTGTGGTACCTGAAGTACTTTGAAAGTTCCATTCTTGACAACATGTCTCTGTCTCCCTATGTCTTTCTGTCAGGCTTTTGATGCATTCATCTACATCTTCTTTGCAATGGAGATGGTTATAAAGATGATGGCCCTGGGAATCTTTGGTCAGCGCTGTTACCTCGGGGACACTTGGAACCGACTGGATTTCTTTATCGTCATGGCAGGGTGAGGGCCTCCTCTTTCTTTTTATTCTATCCTTTTTGCATGGCAGTGGAGCACGAAATGAAAACGATCATATTAGGCATAATGGGTGAACACCACATTTCTAAAACTCAATTGTAGGATTTAATGGCAACAGAATATATTTTATTTCCAGTAATGCATTGTCCTAATAAGTTCCATAATTGTAATTATTAGTCTTAGTGAATTAGTTAAAAGTTCAACATTTTAATTATGATTCATCATGGGTCCAGGCTCTAATTCCCCTTTTTTATGGCTTGTGCCATCCCGACATTTGGTTCATTGTGCTACCATGCATGGCCAATCATGTCAGTATTAAATATGTAACATGACTTTACATATTAACATGCTGAAAGTCACTGGCTTTTACTTGGGACATGGCTGACAATAACACAGCAATATTAAATTTGGCTGAGCTAATCACCGCAATGTACTTATAATGAATGAGCTGAAATTACGTTATATTCTGAAATTTATCACATGCTCATACTGGTACGGCCAACTTATTTATTTTGCTGTGTTCTCTGGCTTCACAAATAGCTCTCGAAGAAATTACTGATTTTAAGCGTTTATGCAACTGACCCTTATTTTACATGAATAAATAAGGGTCAAAAAATAGGAATAAACATTTCAAGAAAGAGGTGTCTTGTATAATATTATGGGATAGATGCTGTCTAATCACTACATCAAGGATTGCTATGTACTGTAACATACTGCTGTTTAATGTTCTAATTGACCAGGGAAAAATCCCTGCACACATGTGTTACCATGGGTACCAGAACCCTACATTCTTGAATGTACATTCATTAGACAAATAGCTTACACAGTTGGGACTTTAATCAGCGACAACTGAAGGGATTGTTGAAGGGACAGTTAAAGGAACAGCTACAACTTTTCGATAAAAAAAAAAGTTTGCTACTTTGCTCATTCAGATTTTATCCCGGCACTTCCCGCTGACGTTGTAGTCCAACCAACTACTACAGGAAGACGAGTAACTTGCCGTACCCAGCAAAACATTAAAGTGTTAGCAGGTAATCCACATGGAAAATCTAAATAGCTGGACCTGAAACTTTCATGTCGTAAACTTTCCATGTGATATATTTACATCGGTTTTCTGCAAGAAGTAGCTGTTATTATGCACCCGTTTTTGCTAGTTTAAGACCAACGCAATTGTCAATTTCCCCGTCCGGTGCCCATGTCGTTTAAATCGAAAGTGCACCTGCGCCCATGGGTGTGCCGGTCTTACAGAGAGGTGTGTTCAGGTGCATTCTTGGCGTATTGCCGCCATCATAATAGCAATGCTCCAAAGTAGAAACACGCCTGGCTTTAACAGGAAAGGGAGATGACACTCTGATTGGTTTATTGCATGTTACGCCCAAAACACACGTATGAATGAATGAAGACGCCAAGTACAACCCTTTTGAACCAGGTGCCTGGCGCACAGACCCTTTTTTACACCATTAAATTGGAATATTTCTTGAACGCTTTAGCTGTCCCTTTAATCGTAGCACCTTAAAGTCCCTATTAGCTTTGTTGATGGTATTTAATCAGCAGATGGATTCAACAGTAGTTTAGCCTTTGAATTCATGCTCAAATCACATATCTGCCATCACAAAATCCTGTGGTTGTTTTCACACCCAAGACGAATGGCATCACTGCCATTTGAGGTTGTAGGTGCATGCATGCCCCACCAATTAATAGCCTACTATAGTCTAGGGCGACAGAATGAGTAAATTCAAGTGATGATAAATGAATAAACCTCTGTTACCAGAATGCTGTACCCTCTTGTTGCTTTACACACTCTTGTGTTTTATTGCCACAGAAAAACATTATAGTTTTTCATTGCAACCAAAATTCACACCAGCTGACAGCTGAGATTAATTCATCATTTTAACTGCTGGAGCACTAATGAATATCTAAATATTATTTTCCTCAAAGACATGATTAACAGTCGATCTTTGCATCACTCACATTGTTTTCAGGAATTAATACAAAGAGCTCTGCATTCTCACGAGCACAAATACCATTTTGGTAGGCTTTAATTTTACTTGATTGTTAAACAATAGAGTCGGTGACAGAATAAGGAACACAACAGAAAAAAAACTCTGCCAAGAAGCACACATTTCCAGAGCATGAGAATTAAAGTGATTAACATGATTTGATGATTCAAGACAATTAAGTTGTATCCTATTATTGTTATGATTTTTAAAGAGATGATTATCATGTAGAGCAGTATCCCCCTATGACCGGTAAACAGATCCTTAAAGCAGATGACACTGCCAGGTTATCTGGGGATGCTGTGTAAATATCTCTGTAATCCATTCTGTTGACTGTTGATGTGTTTTTAAAGAGACTTTCTCCATTATGTTGGAGATTTCCAAATGTCATAATTAACTTTGGCATACTGCGCACAGGAAAGCAATTATGAATAGTCAACAACAACACATAAACTATCTGTATTAAGTTTCAATGGCTTTTGTCATCATTAAGAAACTTTGTCATCATTAAGAAAAAGATATACTGTCTTAAAAGAAGCTGTATACTAATTGAATCATTCGCAGTCTACCATCACTAGTGTATCTAGTAATAGAGCTCTTGTCTTATTATGTACAAGTACTGATATGCAGAGATTAAGTATTAACTTTGGAAAAAAAACAAGTATTTTGAACTTGACAGCAGGGGCCAAGTTAAGTCTGGTCCCAAGTAATCTCACATTGCCAGAACTTCCTCCACAGCGCAGTGTAGGAGGGTCTGGATAGTCCACCATTCCGGGATGGGAGAAAAATGTGCTCTGGTTCATTGGCATTTATTCAAACCAATCCTAATCGCCTTGGGCAGAGCTAAGCGCCTGACAGAGCCACGGGGCCTTTGCAAAATAGCCTAGGAAAGGAACTTGTTTTGCTGGAACGTGTATGTTAAAAAGTTATTTGAGCCATTCAACAGAAAACTCAGATTGGACAGAGACACTCATTTTGTTTTGGGTGTAGGACACAAATTGTCCTTTGGTGTCACTACTGTGCTTTTGAGTGTCTATTTAAGTAGGAACCTTTCAACAGGTAACAAGGATGCTGTTAATTGGACAAGCACAGATAGTTTGTTTGTTTGTTTGTTTAAATCCGTATAGTAGCCCCTCAGTGGCTTTTAGGCTTAGCCATTATAACAAGTCAAAAACTTTACTCAACAATTGGAGAAGTTTCATCTCTGCGGCGATAGATGTTGGAAGCTGCTGGAAATGGACATCTTTTCACCAAACAGCTGTAGCTTCCAACTGATTAGCTAGAGGCCGGGTGGCGGACGGTGTAGCGGTGTTAACCATGTTTCAACCATCGGATCAAGGAAGCTAGGAAAGGAGCTGCTCGTCAAATACCGGACAGTAGAGTCGTTCACAGGGATTGGCAGGGCTACAATGCTAGGTATGAGTAGCGCTACACTATCAATGGCCATTTCATTGGATCGTAAATCCAATCCATTTGTGGTCAAAGGCAAATGCCAATTGACTTTGTGAACTACTGAATTGAACTAATCAATGAATAAGTGTGAAACTGTGGACAGGTCCAAGGCTATTGCGCAATTCACTGAAAAGAACATTAGCGCAAATGACTGTGATACACAAGAAAACAAAAGGAAAAAATGTGTTGTGAAATGAACTGCTAAAGCACATACTGAAAGGCTGGAAAGGTTACAGAGTGACAGGAAAGCTAAGCTAAATAAGCCTAGTAATTTCAGGAAAAAGATGGTAATGATGAATAATACTAAATAAGTGGAATAATAAGTGGAACCAGTAAACAGGTACTGTAGAGACAGTGTTACTGGGTTATTGACCAGAATTGAACCTGACACTGTGGGTCAGAAGTCAGCTGTTCATCAGAGAGATGGCTTGTGGGTAGAAACTGTTCCTGAGTCTGTTGGTTTTGGCGTACAGTGCTCTGTAGCGCCTACCAGAGGGGAGAAGCTGGAACAGGTTGTGTCCGGGGTGAGATGGGTCTGCAGTGATGGTTCCTGCCCGTTTCCTGACTCTGGTGGATCAGATCAGTGGCTGCAGCCTCAAAAACACTCCAATCAGTACAGTCAAAGCAAGCCTGTAAATCCAGCTTTGACTCGTTGGTCCATCTTTTCACCCTCTTTATGCTTAACAGATTTTAGTTTCTGCCTGTATGTCGGGACAAGATGAACCAGTCAGTGATCAGAGATCACCCAGGCTGCACGTGGGACAGAGCGATAGGCGTCCTTTAATGTTGTATAGCAGGTCCAGTATATTAGTGTCCCTGGTGGGACACTTAATATGCTGTCTATACTATGGTTTGCAGTTTATGAATAGTGACTCTAAGTGGGGGCTGCATGATTTTTCCAGCACTGTGACATCTGTACACCAACCTTCGTTTATGTAGAGACAGAGTCCGCCTCCCTTTGTTTTCCCCGTGAGCTCCAGTACGCAATCTGCCCGGTAAAGATTGAATCCCGGGAGGAGAAGTGCACTGTCCAGGATGCGTGGAGTGAGCCAGGATTCGGTAAAGCAGAGGGCGGCAGATCTGCAGAAGTCCGAGTTAGTTCTGTTGAGGAGCAGCAGTTCATCCATTTTGTTGGCCAAAGAGCTGACATTCGCCAGGTGGATAGAGGGGAGTGCAGTGTGAAAGCCCCGCTGCCACAGTTTAACAAGCGCGCGCCAGCGCGCTTCCCCCTCCGGCGTCTCCGGTGGATCCCATAGAGAGCTGCTGCGCCTCCAACTAATAACTCAGAGAAAGTTCCAGGTTTGGAAAATAGCGGTGGAATAATATGAGGTGTTGAACGTCCAATATTTAATAGCTCATCTCTGGTAAATGTTACCAGGGAATGTTGGCAGAAAACAGACAAAATAAACAAAAACATGAAAAGCACAATGGAGCGTAATCCAGAGGCGGCCATCTGCGGTGCCATCTTAGTTGTATCACTACATCATTAAAGAAAATACAGACTATGGAAGAGCAAAAGCTAAAGGCAAAAGGAACAGCTGGGGCTAGACGCTTTGCTAGAAGCATCCACTGCTAAACTAGCAGTTTTACAGGCCTCAGAAGTGTTTCAAGGACATTATCAAACGCAATGAATTCCTACCTGAAAAAGGCAGGTAGAAAAGAAGCAAGTGAGATGAATGCTATGGCAACGGAGTACCAGCCAGTTAAGCAGAACAAACCCTATTAAAATAAAGATTGGACATTGCCAGCAACTAACCCAACACCAAATGTTAAGGAGCCACAGGAGGCTAGTTGGCAACAAATTACTCAACTAAGGGAGTGGACTGAACCACAAAACCGGGTTTATCCTCACAACAGTACAGTTCCATGGAGCCACAGTTACAACCCTCTTTGCTTTATGCTCAGCCAGCAAATAAAAGGCATCCTACTCGGCATAACCTGTAGCTAGAGGATGAAAGTCAGCCCTAACCATTCAATGCTCAACCAGTGGATGACATGCATCTTGGAGATATTTGCACCATTATGCAAGGACAAAATGAAATCACAAATTCCCTGGTTCAACAGCAATGTTTAATGGTATTGCCTGCCAGAGATATTCCTCTATTTGATGGGTATCCTCTTCAATATATCTCATTTAAAAGAGCATTTGAACAAGGTGTGGAGGAAAAAGCCAGCACTGGTGACTGCATTTATTACCTCGAGCGGTTTACCAAAGGGCAGACAAGGGAGCTGGAACGTAGCTGCTAACATGTTGAACCTGCTGAAGGTTGTGCTCATGCAAAAAGGTTGTTGCATGACCATTTTGGAAATTAATATAAAATTGCTGCTGCATACTTGGAAGAGGCTTTGGCTTGGCACTCAATAAAATCAAAATATGTGAATGTATTACAAGCCTACTCTGTTATTGCGTTCATGTTGTAATTTCATGGAGAAGTTGCAGTACATGCAAGAGTTAGATATGATGAGCAACATGAGAGGAGTGATGTCCAGGTTGCCATTTTGGTTAAGAGAGCAATGTTGCACATGACATTTTGGAAAAATCCAACCACAAAGCTCTGTTTAAGGAATTGCTTGCCTTCATCAAAAAACATGTCAAAGTCCTCTTAGACCCTTTATTTGGCAACATTCAGGAAACGTCGTCAGAAAATTCTGGATCAAGGGATGTTAACAGGTCAAAAACACAGACAGGGAATAGACTTAAGGGAAATAGCTTTACAACCACCGTTGCACCTGTGTCATCAAATGAGAGCCGCAGAGACTTAAAGGCGGTCTCATATGTCTCTACAGTTGTCTGCTTGTGTTTTTTGTTCTCAAGATCACTCTTTGGTAGACTGTCAAAGGTTTGAAAGGAAGAAGCATCGAGATAAAATACACTTTCTGAGGGAGAAATCGCTCTGCTTCGGTTGCTTATGTGCATGACATAGGAGTCCTGATTACAGTGAGCGTCTGACCTGCAGGAGTTGTGGTCAGAACCATTCAAGTGTGCTTCATATTGACAAGAGAAATGAAGCCAACACAGACAAACATTCCAAAAAAATGTCACATGCAACAGCATCTAATAAAGCCTGTGGTCCTACAGGGGTCGGTAGGGATCGCTGCCTTCTTTCAATCTTGCCAGTCCAAGTCAAATCCATCAAAGGAGACCGGATAATTACCATCTACGCATTTTTTGACCTTGGCAGTACTGCCTCCTTCTGTTCAGAACATCTCCATGAAAAGAATCAATCTGGCTGGTAGAAGAACACACTTTTTGCTGCAAACCGTGGGACAGGAAAAGATTGTGCCGGCATATGAATGTTCCGACTTAGAAGTGTATGGGTTGGAGATCAACCTCTTCTATAATCTCACAGAAGTCCTCACTAAAGAGAAAATGCCTGTCAGTACAAATAACTTTGTGACTGAAGGAGATTAGGCAAAATGGCCATCTGTCAAATGTTTAAATCCCAAACAAAGGCTAATGTGGACCTGTTGATTGGAAGCAACAAGATGTTGGAACATTTGGAGATCATTAACAGCCATGAGGACAGCATTGGGTTATAATAGAACTTTAAAAGGTAACAACTGCAACATTTCTATAGCAGTTGTCAACAGGATTTCTGGGTCAAGAATAGGGGAATTGCTGAGTCAGCAGTATAATCATGAGTTCAATGGGAGAGCTTCACAAAAAAAGAGGTATATCAAGAGAGGACCTAAAGTTCATGGAAATTGTGGAAAATTTTGCAATACTTGTAGAGCATCACTACAATTTGAAATTGCCCTTTAGAAAGGAAAATGTTTCTCGGCCCAACAACTTCTCTGTAGTGAAGCAAAGGCGATTAAGCCTGAAGAGGAAGTTTTTGAGCAATAAGCAGTTTAATGAGGAGTACATAACATGTCTTAACGCTATGAAAATCAAAGGCTACGCAGAACGAGTACCTACACAGCAGTTGTATATATCGTAACAGTGGCAAGGTGTGGCACGTCCCTGACCATGGTTTATATGACCCAAAGAAAAGGACACTAAAGGTTGTGTTTGACTGTGGAGCATCATTCAAGGGAACATCATTGTACCATCAGCTCCTGCAAGGTCCTAACCTTACTAGCACATTGCTTTGAATCCTACTCAGATTAAGACAGGAAACTGTAACGGTCATGGGTGATATACAATCACTGTTCCATTATGTGAAGGTGGCTGAAGAGGACAGTAATTTCCTTCGATTTTTGTGGTGGCCAGAGGGAGATCTGACCAAAGATGTGGCTGAGTTCCACATGACTGTCTATCAGTTTGGACAGTCATGTGGACAGTCACGCCCTCAAGAACAGCCTTTTTTCATCTTGGTAACATTGCCAAAATTAAGATCATCCTGTCTCAAAATGATGCTGAAAAACTAGTCCATGCATTTGTTACTTCCATGCCTGACTACTGTAAATCTTTATTATCCGGGATGCTCAAATAAGTCCCTTAAGACTCTCCAGCTGGCCCAGAATGCTGCAGCGCGTGTTCTGACCAGAACTAAGAAAAGAGATCATATTTCTCTTGTTTTAGCTTCTCTGCATTGGCTTCCTGTAAAATCCAGGAATTGAATTTAAAATCCTTCTCCTGACCTACAAAGCTCTAAATGGTCAAGCACCATCTTATCTTGAATAAGCTCTTAGTGCCTTATTGTCCCACTAGAGCACTACACTCCCAGAATTCAGTTACTTGTAGTTCCTAGAGTCTCTAAAACTAAAATGGGAGCCAGAGCCTTCAGCTGTCAGGCTCCTCTACTGTGGAATCAGCTTCCGGTTTGGGTTTTGGGGGGGCAGACACCATCACCACATTTAGGAGTAAACTTTAAACTCTCCTCTTTGATAAAGCTTATAGTTAGGGAGTGATGAGTTGCAGCGTCCGCCTAACCCGGCCCACCTGCTTTGCGTCATAGTTGTCAGATTCATCTACCATATAATCAATAATATAATAAAACTAGAGAGAGGCAGGGCAGTACAGCCCGACCAGGCTCCTCTCTTTACCCTGTCTCTCTTAGAGAGACACCGTCTACCAAGAGCCTGGGTCTGTCCGACGTTTCTTCCTAAAAGGAAGTTTTTTTTCTCAACACTGAATTTTTGCTTGCTCTGGAGGGAACATTCTAGAACTGTTGGGTCCTTGTAAATGATCTAGTGTGATCTAGACCTACTCTATCTGTAAAGTGTCTCGAGATAACTGAGGCACAGTTAAGCGCTATGGAGTGATATTCACTTGTATGGCAAGCAGAGCAGTACATCTGGAAGTGGCAAGTTCTCTGGATACAGATGCATGTATTAAAGCTTTTGTCACTTTATTACTAGGAGAGGTCAAGTTGCTCACATCCAATCTGACAATTAACTTCAAAGGAGCGGAAAAAGAGCTAAGGGAGGCTCTTTCAACTCTGAATCATGCACAGACTCAAGGAATGTTGCAGCAACATGGTCTTAGGTGGTGTTTTAATCACCTCCTTGATTATTTGAATCGCATGACCTTTATGTGAAGAGAAGATGGAAGCAAGTTCAGTACATCTCTGATCTTTTCTGGAAACGGATATAAGAATATTTACTTTTACTTTGCTGCAGGAAAGGCAAAAATGGAATAAATAAAAGAGAAATCTAAAAACAGGAGACATTATCATAATTAATCCTTGTGCCCCATGGGGCTCCTGGCTGCTTGGAAGAGTGTTGGACAAAAATGGACTTGTTTGCTCAGTGCGTCTGCAGACCAAGTCTGGAGTAATTAAGCCTTGATGGCTTATTTGATGATTTTCTAACTGGACAAAGCTTCTAAAGGGCAAAAACAAATACATTAGACTCGTACTGTTTTCATCGGCTGAGTTGAACTCCCCATGACTAGTAAAACGTAGCAGCTAATAAAACAATTGTTTTCCAAAAAATGTGTTTACATGTGGAATGTGTGTAATAAAATAACCCTGGGTCTTGGGTTTTAAGGAAACCAACACAATGCTGTAGTGCATGTTAACTCTAGTGTGAAAAGCAAAATGCTAACACAGAGCTGATAGCCAAATACAGTGGGTACGGAAAGTATTCAGACCCCTTTAAATTTTTCACTCTTTGTTTCATTGCAGCCTTTTTCCAAAAATCAAAAAAGTTCATTTTATTTCTCAGTAATGTACACTCAGCAACCCATCTTGACAGAAAAAAACAGAAATTTAGAAATTTTTGCATATTTATTAAAAAACAAAAACTGAAATATCACATGGTCATAAGTATTCAGACCCTTTGTTCAGTATTTAGTAGAAGCACCCTTTTGATCTAATACAGCCATGAGTCGTTTTGGGAAAGATGCAACAAGTTTCTCACATCTGGATTTGGGTATCCTCTGCCATTCCTCCTTGCAGATCCTCTCCAGTTCTGTCAGGTTGGATGGTAAACGTTGGTGGACAGTCATTTTCAGGTCTCTCCAGAGATGCTCAATTGGGTTTAAGTCAGGGCTCTGGCTGGGCCATTCAAGAACAGCCACAGAGTTGTTGTGAAGCCACTCCTTCGTTATTTTAGCGGTGTGCTTAGGGTCATTGTCTTGTTGGAAGGTAAACCTTCGGCCCAGTCTGAGGTCCAGAGCACTCTGGAAAAGGTTTTCGTCCAGGATATCCCTGTACTTGGCCGCATTCATCTTTCCCTCGATTGCAACCAGTCGTCCTGTCCCTGCAGCTGAAAAACACCCCCACAGCATGATGCTGCCACCACCATGCTTCACTGTTGAGACTGTATTGGACAGGTGATGAGCAGTGCCTGGTTTTCTCCACACATACCGCTTAGAATTAAGGCCAAAAAGTTCTATCTTGGTCTCATCAGACCAGAGGATTTTATTTATCACCATCTTGGAGTCCTTCAGGTGTTTTTTAGCAAACTCCATGCGGGCTTTCATGTGTCTTGCACTGAGGAGAGGCTTCCTTCGGGCCACTCTGCCATAAAGCCCCAACTGGTGGATTGCTGCAGTGATGGTTGACTTACTACAACTTTCTCCCATCTCCCGACTGCATCTCTGGAGCTTAGCCACAGTGACCATTGGGTTCTTCTTTGCCTCTCTCACCAAGGCTCTTCTCCCCGATAGCTCAGTTTGGCCGGACGGCCAGCTCTAGGAAGGGTTCTGGTCGTCCCCAAACGTCTTCCATTTGAGGATTATGGAGGCCACTGTGCTCTTAGGAACCTTAAGTGCAGCAGAAATTTTTTTGTAACCTTGACCAGATCTGTGCCTTGCCACAATTCTGTCTCTGAGCTCTTCAGGCAGTTCCTTTGACCTCATGATTGTCATTTGCTCTGACATGCACTGTGAGCTGTAAGGTCTTATATAGACAGGTGTGTGGCTTTCCTAATCAAGTCCAATCAGTATAATCAAACACAGCTGGACTCCAATGAAGGTGTAGAACCATCTCAAGGATGATCAGAAGAAATAGACAGCACCTGAGTTACATATGAGGGTCACGGCAAAGGGTCTGAATACATATGACCATGTGATATTTCAGTTTTTGTTTTTTAATAAATATGCAAAAATTTCTAAATTTCTGTTTTTTTCTGTCAAGATGGGTTGCTGAGTGTACATTACTGAGAAATAAAATGAACTTTTTTGATTTTTGGAAAAAGGCTGCAATGAAACAAAGAGTGAAAAATTTAAAGGGGTCTGAATACTTTCCGTACCCACTGTATATGTTTGAAAATGTGGTTGTCAAAACAGACGGGCTTGGAAAAATTCCACACCACAAACCACTCTAAAGACCACAATATAAATGAGATAAAATCACATATTCATTCTCCGCCAACATTTTCCCTCCCCCCCCCTTAATTAATATTCAAATAGTTGTTCCAAGATGTGTATTTCTGTTACATCTTCCGTAGATGAATTATTAAGCTTCTCTTTTCCATTGTCCCCCTGTAGCTTTCCATTAACTTGACTTGCATTTTTCTATCTTACACAATTCCTCTAACTTTTTTTACTCTCTTTATCCTCCTCTTCCTTTCCCCTCTAGGAAGGGTGAACATTTCTCATTTACTTTTACTGCCCTGCTTTCTCTAGATTTCCCATGAATTTCAACAGTCACCAGCCACACACTGTTCCAGGCCTTAGGCTAGAGAAGATACTGCTGTTTCCATCTTGCTTTCTTCTAATGTTTTATCTAGTCAGTTTCCTCCCCTCTGATCCCACAGTTTCAGCACTATGTCTTTCTTCACCCTTCCTCACCACACTTTTCCTTCAGCCATCATCCTCTAAGCAGCAGCCATTGAGATCTGTCACCTCGTCTCCGTGCCCCAAAACACCAATGCTCAGCGCGAGAGATGCCACCACCACCAATTACTACCCAGTCTTTCATTCACCACCTGCAGCTTGTGTAGGGGCAAATGATGATGATGGGGGGGGAGGGTGCTAAAATATTGCCCCCCTGGGAACTTGTGTGCTACAAACACAAACAGTAGGCGAGCTGCAGGAAAGGGATTAGGAGCAGCATGAGGCTCACACCAGGCTCTGCATAGCTTGCCTATGAAGCTGAAGCAGACCCCTGCACACAGTCAGATTGTATAAAGCAATGTGTGAGAATGCTGTTTGTTTGTGTGCACTGGTGTGGAGAAGGCAGGTGTCAAACACTAAACCAGAAGTTTGCTCTTTGAAGGGATTCCCCCCCTCCCGCTGGATGTTTGTTTGTCAAGCTTTTTGACTCAAGTGAACATTTCTCAGTTGGCTAGTAGTGTTTCCATTATGCTAGATCGCATAGACACTGCTTACAAATTTGATTTATAATAAAAGGTCAAAAATAAATTTCACATGATATGTAGATACATAGATATGAGATAATAATGGCAGTTCTTTTATGCACAACAAAAACATTGCAATAGGATATCAGTCTCTCCTTATTCAGATCTCCAGTGGGGTAAAATTACAGCAGCATGGCTCTTGGTTGCTAAATAACATTACTCACAATGAGTGACTCTGATCTTAATTTGTTGAAACGCTGCGCCACTGTGTTCGCCTGCAGCAGAGTGGACAGGGAGGGGGGAAAAAGAAAAAAGTGAAGGTGAAGTTTGCCTTTAGTGTTTCACTGTTGACACCTGCAAATAATCAGCATTACAGTGGGGCTCTTGCCTTGCCTGCATTAAGTTTAGTTGTAGAGGTTTTTTTGGAAACAGCACTGGGAGCAAGGGGACTCTTGGCTTGGATTGACATCTGTGAACTCTGCCAAATTCTGTTTTTAGTGTCAAAGTTAACTATCTTGAACGAACAAATCCTTGTCATAAAATACAGTAAATTAAATACATGAGTTAAATGGCTCATTAATGACCAAGTGTCTTAAAAAAGGAAGCGGGTTAAAGCTGATTCTCTTAGCTATAAATCTCTAGGATAGCTTCTTCATGCTTTCAAAGGTCAGCTTGAGCAACTACCGAACCTAGTCTCTTTTTTTAGTTTTGTTTCAAAACTGCAGCTACAAGTTCCACAATTGCCTCCTCTCAAAGCCTTTACCCACTTTCAAATATCCTTTTCAAGCTTGACAACCTTACTTTTGCCCCTGGTTTCTTATTTTTTTCAACTCAAAGCGACTCTGCCTTGGAAATGTTCGCATAACGGGAACCTGTCCTTCTAACTGTACGTACACAACTCCGCCGACTTGAGCTTCTAAAGTTACCGGAAGTCGTTCATTTTCAGTGGAAGCCGGCTTTGCTCAGCTGCAAGGAAGGGCAAATCAGCCAGCATCACGTTTTGGGTGTTTTGAGTGATCACAGCGTCAATCAGAAAGATGAAAGTAGCTCAACTTTATGGTCATGAGCTATAACGCGGTTCAATTCAATTTGATTTATATAGCGCTAATTCACAACAACAGTTATCTCATTGCGCTTTTCATAAATGTGCAGGTCTAGACCATACTCTGTGTGTTATTTACAGAAACCCAACAATTCCCACCATAGCAAGCACTAGGCGACAGAGGCAAGGAAAAACTTCCTTTTAAGAGGGAGAAACCTCGAGCAGAACCATGGCTCAGGGTGGGCGGTCATCTGCCTTGAACAGTTAGGGGTGAGAAACAGAAAAGGCGAGGAAAAGAGAGAGAGAGAGACAGACAAACAGACAGACAGAGAGACATGGAGAATTGTAGCAGAGGGTGTCGAGCAGGAACATGGAGGCAGCAGGTGACTCCAACCACAGATCCAGAGCCAGAAACACCTGCAGGAAGCCATAGGATGAGAGAGAGCACAAGACTACGGGGGTGATAGAGCGCAAGACCCAGGGAAAGGGAAGAAGTCAAGTTAGTAACATGCATTAATGGGATGAGGTTGCATACAGATGGAGAGAAGGAGGAGGAGAGAGGTGCTCAGCGGCAAATGGCAGCAACCAATCAAAATATAGACGTCCTACACACTGGCAAGAAACATACGATGTAAACTTTTGTTCCTACCAAAACATTAGTTCCGAGAAATGGAGGGAAAGTTCATAATCTCCGTTGCTGGGTTCCCTATTATTCATGATGTAACGCTGTTTGTGTATAGGGACTAGTTAACGTTACCTGCCGGTCACATCGTCTCTAAACAATCCGCTCACAGTGACTGTGTGTAAGTACAGTAATGATCCTCATATATTGTATTCCTCCGTGTTTGTGTGTGTGTGTGTGTGTGTTTGTGTGTGCGTACCGTATATTTGCGTGTAACCTTTTGTGACAGTCTGTCATCTGGGGTACTTTTGGAGAGGCTATATCTGTGAGTGCAGGCCCAGCTTTACACCTCCTCTCTCAGGAGCCATTCATCCTCCCAGCTCCTCCTCTCTCCCTTTACGCCCTCTATCTGTCTCCAACACCCAGCAAAGGGAGCGGGAGAGAAGGTATAGACCCGCTGATGTGTTGAGAGAGCATGAATGAAAAATATTAGCAATATATTGTGAAGACAGGAAGGGACATCAAAGCGTATTAATGGAGAAATGTCAAGGCTCATAAATTTACACATTTTACGCTCTCAATGCATTCTTATCAAACCTATTGTGAGAATGACAACCAGGACTGTGTCCTCTGTTGCTCAGGCTGTTGCTCGCTCACTGGAATGTTCTGCTCTGAGCATTACACGTGTGAGCAGAACCACCACTGTTCAATGGGCAATCTGAGCCAGCTAATTGCTCGCCACTATTGTTGCAGCCATAGATGCTGGTTGCGTGATTGGCTTCTGATGGGCAATGCTGCTCAGAAGTTCAGCTGCTGAGAGATTCACCGCAGTGGCAAATGATTCTTGCCAAGCTAGAAAAGTGCTTTTTTTAGTCGTTAACAGAGACTGAAGACAAGTTAGTTGGTCCCTAAGGCAGACAGGAGTGATCAGCTTTTACAGCCACTTCAAATGGTAGTATATGGTTTAAAATGATAACAATACAACATATTTATTCCTGATATGTGAATAGAGCAACGTTTTTCCTGCTGCAAGAAGACAGTAGCTGTGTTTCCATCAACGTATTTTTATGTGCATTTTGAAGAATCGCATTAGAGAATGTTGATGGAAAAGGCAAAGTTACAAAAGGCTTTTGGTGGTGGTTTTTGCCTTTTACGAAAAAGAATTAATGTGCAAAATGGGAGATGGAAACAGCTTTGCCGAAGACGTTATGGCGTAGCGAACATGGAACTCACATGACTATTGTCCCGGTATCCATCGGATGGGAAAAGGATTGGGAGTGCGCAGTATTGTGGAACAAGGTGCGTAGTTGCGGTGCGCTATTGCCTGTGCTTCAGCCACGTTGGCTAAATTGACAAATTGATTCAACAGTTTGAATTGTATGGCCCTGCACACCCTGTATACACAGCGGTGAACCTTTGTATTGCTGAAACCAAATGTCTCTGCCACAACCCTGTATTCTGCAGAGGTAGCCGACTTGTACAATGTTACCTCTCTCCATTCACCCACAGAACTTGGCTTCTAAACTCTTTGATTTAGCATGCCTGTTTGCAATCTACAACCATGCGTGATGTCAACGTGTGACGAAACTTCGCTTTGAGTAATTTATTCACTCTAAACCAGTTGACATTTCTAATTCACATTTTCTTATTAGTAAAGTTTGCTTAAAATTTGCTTGACATTTAGATGGAAACATGGCTACTGTTTACTGCACTTTTAAAGTACATGTGGTCCTCTTATGTTTTGAATAGCTCAGAAGATGGTTCTGTTTATAGAAAGAGTTCCAATAGGCCAGGGGTCTTTAAAGTCTTTTAGGTCAAGGACCCTTTAGCTAAAAGAGAGACTGAGCAGGGACCCCCCAACTACAGACATTGTATAATATTTAATTGCCATGTCTTTTGGCTTTTAACATATTATAATGCTCACCTAGCTGCTAGCGTGACACGTCCTTATACTCTCCAACTGACTAGCTAACCTAGGTGCTGACCTAGGTACAGCGCATGTGCGACTCCCAACAAAGATGGAACAGAAGCGTGATGCCTCACTCTGTAGCTAAAAAAGGGAGCTCAACATACTGGGTGAACAGAGGAGCTGCAGCAATGTGCAGTACAACAAAAATATGTTTTTTTGAAAATTAAACCACATTAACGTATTCTGGTACAACCTTTAAACTATTTTCAGACATATCTCACTTTTGGAAAAGAAATAGTGCAGTAACTCTGAGGACCCCTTAGGGGTCGAGGACCCCCTATTGAAGTCTTTGCTTTAGGCATTTAAATAATATATATTTTTTAAACATTCTACATCAATATAGATAGTTAATTTTTAATCAATACATAATTAACCCTGAAACATCATCAACACGCTCACTTCTCACAATTTGGGCTAAGTCAGAGATGACACAGACTTTGTACTAAGGAGCTGGCAGGGTAACAACCGTTTGATGTCTGATCCAACTGATTCAGACTTTTTGTTATCAGTGCCACCTGTTTATCTCTATTCTGGCATTGTTTTCATGTTTATGTGTGCTTATAAGTGTACACTGTATGTCTGTGCAGTCCCTCATATATCAAGCATATGCTTTCTGTATATATCTCTCCCCCTTACAATATGAGGTGCCAAGCCATGTACTGGTGAGGAGAGCAGATGGGAGACCATAATTAATCTTTATTTTTTTTAGCTGAACATAGATCTCAAATGTTCTCCCCCTCCATTTACAGGAATAAGTTTTGTCTGCTCATATGGTTTTCTTCAATATTGGATTGAAATAAGCATGTTATTGGATGAGGTTGAAAATAACTACTCATGTTCCTTTGAGAATAACCAGGTGCATTTCAACTTAATGGCAAACTCGATGACTCATAGTACATCTCCACAAACCAATGGCTGACGTCACACATGTCTGTCCATTAATATTAACCGTCTATGATTATTCATAATTTTACAAGATTAGACCAACAATGACACCAGAGTGTCATCTGCAAATTTGATGATTTTGTGACATTGATTTTTTGATAAAGAGTTGAGAATTAAGATATTGAATAATTGGGGCAAAGACACAATTTCATAGAAAACAGAAGTTTTTGTGGGCTTGAATTATTCTTGACCGATGGCCACTTCCATCGTTATGATTACTATGTTCCCAACAGTCAATTAGTTCAATAGTTCAAAAACAAACCAAAAGCAAGTGCACCACCATAATTAGTAATTTAACATAGTTTCCATTCTTCTATAAAAATGGACAATTGACAACTTTTAAGAATGTAGAAGGAACCTCGGCTCATGTATAATACACACACGTAATTATTGACGACACACTTTCAAGCACCACCTGTAATGCTGCTGCATGATTTATGAATATGTGACACCATGTTATGTTGATCTGATGTGTAACATATCTAACGCATTAGTGTTCAGTGTGTGCTTGTGTATCCGTAATTTCATTCTATCCATGCACTCTAAAAATTGGCAATGCATATTTAATGCAATGGGTGATGGGCACAAACCAAATGAAGTGTTTCGTTTAGTGTTTTAATGTATGAGTTTGTGCACTGTGTGTTGTTGCACATGTTACAGTATGCACATATTCTAATTAGTTTAATTAGAAGATGATCCATGAGGTTTTTAAGTTAATGATGCTGAATCCTTTTTGACACTAAGCATATAGTAAATGAAGCCTGGGAATCAGTCTGGTATTGTATAGCACCAACTGGCTCAACAGATGTGCCTCCATAGCTGATTATTCCCCTAATTCCAAATGACTAATACAGAATATACATACAGTACATACTGGTAATTTGCTACCAGATTATTTTCAACCCTTGTCAGTCAAGCAGTATGTTCAGAACTGTATATCTAAGTCTGTTCAGTCCAGTTTCTGTTGACTCTCATATGACATCTGATTATTTTTTCCCAGCTAAGATAAACCAGGCATGGTGTTAAAACAAAAAAGCACATGTAATGCTGTCATCAACTGGATGTTATTAAGAAAATAGCAGGAGTGATTTATCAAATGTATTTTCACAAAAATGATGTGTATTACTACTTACAGTGCAGGCTATCCCCCAGTGTACTGAATATTTCCCTTCCATCAGTTAAATCCCCCCCGTGGGTCATGCATTCTGGAAGAGCACACAGACAGGGTCAACTTTAATTAAAAGCCACCCATGCCTAAAATGTATAAAAGCATGGATGAACGTTACTTTAACTAACATAGCCTTTCACAACAGAAATGTAAATGACATGATACCTATGTCACTTTTCTCTCCGACGATGCAGCTATAGCTTTTTTAAAGATTTCTCTTGATTAGTTAAATTTCTCTTTGTTTCATGAAGAGATTAGAGTTTTGGTCTAGTGCATGTTTAGCCTAGCTTAGCACAAACACTGAAAGCAGAGGAAAAAGTTGATTTCAAAAGTTTTCTCTTTTGTTCTTCTAAATGAAATAACTTGACTATTTAACACAGTTCACAAGAGTTAAGAATAATCTCATTGTTCCAGTTGTGTTACACGCGGTATACAATGTTTCTAGCTATTGATAAGGTGATAGCAGCTTATATAATCACAGTTGATAATGAAGTTGAATTGCATTTTGTGAAAATGTAAATCAATCTTTCAGTATTTGATGGATATCGGAGTCATTGTCTAAGTTGACATGATCTATCTTCTTGCAACCTTTCAAAAGTTAATTACCTCTGAAAATCTGTGGCAACACTGGGTAACTTCTAGCGTTTGTGAGGCTAAACACACACAGCACAAAGAACACATACAAATGCATGTCCTAAATTATAGTATTTAAAGATGGTTCAGCCATATTGCACTACTTTGGGACCGGTGTTGTAATGTAACAAAGTACAAATACTTCGTTACTGTACTTAAGTAGAATTTGCACGTATCTGTGATTTACTTTGTTAAAAACTTTAACTTTTACGTCACTACTTTTCCTAAATTAAATGTATACTTTTACTCTTAAACATTCCCCCTAAGCATCTTCGTTACTTGAAAGAAATGTTTTCTTAATTTGCTGTGAAAGATTCTTTCTCACAAAAAATGAAAATTTAAGACTTTTACTCAAATAATATTCTAAAAGGTGACTTTAAATTCTACCAAAGTCATTTTCTGGAAAGATACTTGTACTCTTACTCATGTATTTCTTTCAATTTTTTTTTATACAAGACAGATTGGACCTATTTTAATATTTACCTGATTCAGTCAGGGTGTCCAAACGGTACAAAGAGTCTCAACAAGTAAAAAAAAAAATCTAAATCTAACTCTTACAGCTTAAAGTCTTAAATTCACTGAAGTATTGTGCTCTAAAAACATTTTTTAAAAGTCTTGATTTTCTACGTCCATGTAACTCTACTTCTAATGCTCATTAAAATGCTCTCGAGGCGCTTTAGATATTATTGTACTGTAGGTCTTAAATTGCAATGGTCTTCAAAAGGTCATAAAAAGTCTTAAATGTGACTTGGTGAAACCTGCAAAAACCCCGTTTAATGGACCTTTTGCACTTTACTGGGACGGAGTTTTACTCAGCCATTTACTCTCCTGATGTGTATTTAGTTTTTTGTAGTAGTATGTGTCAAAGTCAGAGTCTTAAATAGGACGTGTGAGAAGTCTAACAGGAAGAAATGGGGGAACATGTAGGAAAATGGATGGCTTTAGCAGACAGATGGCTTTCATCTCTGACAAAGTATTCACATGTCTGTGCATAGAACACACACACACACACACACACACACACACACACACACACACACACACACACACACATACACACACGGAAATGAGTATGAGTACCTGTACCCAGCTGGAGTTGTAATAGCTCATTAAAGCTCTGACACCACACAACACTGCAGGAATGTGAGAATAGAAAATGAGGATGAGAATGTTAAGAAAAAAAAGTAGAGAAATAGAACTGAAGCATAAAGGCTAAGATTTAAGAATTATTTTGTGTGGTGGAAAAGTCTATAGAAAAATAACAAATAAAATAAAATAGATGACAGGAGGGAAAAGGTGAGGAGGAAGACAAGTGCGTGTCCAGTGTGATCACTTGTCTGTGTGCATGTGTGTGCACCTCTATCTTCTCTTACTTGCAAAAAACTTCTGGGACTGACGATCTATTGCATCCATTAA
Organism: Etheostoma perlongum; assembly: GCA_026937815.1. Classification (NCBI taxonomy): domain Eukaryota; kingdom Metazoa; phylum Chordata; class Actinopteri; order Perciformes; family Percidae; genus Etheostoma; species Etheostoma perlongum. The sequence goes on from CM049372.1 coordinate 29,072,866, forward strand.
TCTCATTTTAATAATTAATGCCATCTTCACCAGAAGGAGTTTTCGCCTGGACTGTAAGACATTTAGTGCTCTGGTAATTGCCATATAACGGTAGATTATTCTTGCTTTTTAGGCCATTTAAAGCCAGCAGAATGGCCTAAATGTGCAATATCTATTTAGCTGCATTCTTTTTTCTAAGACCATCCACTGCCTAGATCATCAATTATGTTTCTGCTTATATATGTTGCACCTGATATGACTAAAAACAGATTAAAAATTGCTGTAAATGCTGGTGAACTAAGGTGTGCAAAGTGTTGTAAGGGACAGCCACCGTACCAGATAAACAACATGCTTCAGAGCTTGTATTCATTATTTTGACCTTTAACATTGAGAGAATAGTTGCTGATTTTTCAGATTTCAGTCAGTAGCCACTTTTGCCTGCAGAGTTTACTTGTCTCATTTTGTTGGATTGGTGTCAGAGTATATAATACTGTAAGATATGATACTGGAATACTAACAATCTTAAATAATTAAAAACAATATTGTAGTGTTTTTGTTTATTTTTTGCAACTTTTTCAGCCATGCTGGCATTGTGTCGCTAGGGATTGCAATGTCAGTCTTTTGGTCTTGACAACTCTTGGATGGTTTTCCGTTAAATCTGTTGCAGACATCCACGTCATCCGAAAGGGAGGAATTGTAATATCTTTGATGATCACCTGGCTATTCCTTTAGCCTCATCATCATGTCAACAATGTCATTTGTCCCAATGTTTCCTTTAATGACCAAATATCTGCAAATCTAATTTCCATTAACCTCAGCTGTACTTTGTGTTACTGATAATTAGCAAATGATAGCATGCTAACACACTAAACTAATATGGTGAATAAGGTAACTGCTAAACATCTGCATGTTAGGACTGCCATTGTAAACACTTGGCTGTACACTTGTAGTACATAGAATATAGACAAATCAAATACACCGACTTAGTAAGGGCAGTAACAGCAGGACAATCCTGATATATGACATGCACTCACAATTAGCAGAACCATACACACAATTAGCAGAACAACTCAGACCCTTTGCAAAATGAAACACACGTTATATATGACTTCATTCTGTTTGAACCAGTTACACACTGTTGTTGCTAACATAAAACACTTTTAGCCATTCTCATCTCAGTGATCAGCGTACTGTAAATGAAGTACACCAAACACTACACAAGACCAATGCTGCAGACTGAGGAAAATATAACTTATTTTTCTCCATATATACCCAAATCAGTCAACATGGAGAATCACATCAAACATGTCCCAGTTGTTGTGCCACTACAGTAGTGTGCATAACATAGCTCAGCAAACAACAGAAAGACAAAAAACTGTATCCAGTACAGGTTACAATTACAGTAAACAAAAAACAACATACAAATACAGTGAAAATACAGAGAAAACACTAGACTTACCTCCTGCATTTTTATAGTGCTTAAACCTGATTGGTGTGTCTACAATTAAGCAATAGTGTTTCTGCACCTGTTAGCTGTGTTACACAGATTGGCTCACAGGTGGTGTCATTTGACAGTCAGTGCATAGGAATTGAAAATAAATGTAATGTATACAAGTGATTTTAGTGTTTTGCAAATCACTGTGTAGTGTTTTGAAAAAGGTGTGAGGCTGACATTGTGCCTATAATGGTGCACATCTGGGCCAATGTTTTATTTTTTCAGTGTAAGGTTTTGATAGCTCTGGAATACTTTTTGATTTCAGTGTGTAAGCAGGTATTTTTATTACACTTTGAACATGGAGTGCAGCTTTTGACCCTGACTAATTTGAATGTGTTTTTTGAAAATTGCCGTGCCATGGCAATATAATGAACACTGTTGGGAACACCATGTTCAGTTGATTGAAATTAAAGAAAACAAATGAGAGTGCTGTGAGGAAAGGTCCAAGCGGACACATAATCTTCATCCAATTTGCTAACTTTAATGGGCAACTCTAATGTCCCTGAGAGGAGAAAACATAACCTGTGACTTCAGCTTTCAATGAGAACAAATGGTTCTCTGAGTTTCCTTTTCTGTTTGAGTTTGAGCCATACATCCTAAAAGTGAGTTTTGAGTGGGTCACTTTGTACCGACCAGAAACCTTAATCAAATATTGATTGTGGTCAAATTCCACTTTGGCTTTCAAAATGCAATTTGTACTGCTAAATCCTGTATAGTGTTTCAAAGCCTGCCTGCCTTTATCTCTATCATTTAAAGCCTCCCTCTTGATCCAGTAGGGGACACCCTGGGGGACAAACTCTCTCCCTGTTTCACTCTGATAGCTCCTGAGAATACTTGTGACCGTGTTTTTTAGCGGTAAAATAAACGATGGAGACAAAGCAGCTCCCTCAAGAGAGAAGAGACACCAGAGAGGGAAAACCCCAGAAAGAGGAGGAGGATGTTTAAGAATGTAACACAAAAATAATCTAATTCCTCCTCTCAAATACTCATAAAGCTGTTTGGTTAGAGAGCAGTCCTAACTCAAATTTTGTGTGTGTGTGCGCATGTGGATTCACGGTTTACGTAACTACTCTCTCCAGTGTGTGTGGCCTCTGTCTTCTGTTTTGACACAGTTCTGTGAGAGCCCAGAGTCTGCCCCTAGCGCTTTATCTACTTTGTGGGTGTGTAGTTGTGCGATTGTACTTGTGTGTGATATTGAGGTTATCTGTCTGTACATCTGCTCAGTGTGTGGAAAAGCTAGGGTGTATCAGGGGTAATGGTGTGTGTGTGTGTGTGTGTTTTATTGTGCCCGTGTGTATAATAGACTGTGTATTGCAGTTGTAAATGTAAATCGACTGTTCTTATATAGTGCTTTTTTAGTCTTAACGACTACTTAAAGCTACTCTTTTTACATAGACCAGGAACCATTCACACACATTCACACACTTTGGCCGAGGCTGCCATACAAGGTGCCACCTGCTCTTCAGATAAACACTCACAGACATTTATATTCCAAAGGCGCAGCATCGGGGGCAATTTACTTTTGCCCAAAGACACTTTGACATGGGACTGTAGGGCCAGGTTATTGAACCATCAACCTTCCGATTGGCAATTAAGCCATAGCCGCCCCAGTTGCGTGTTTATCATTATGCACAAATATTGTGCACAATTGTTTGTGTCTGTGTTGCATATGTGTTTGCATGGTCGAAATCAAAATGACCGATCCCAGATGACATCCCAAACACACACACACACACACACATGCACATTCACAAACAAACGCACACTCAAACTCCTGTTCTGTCAACACAACAACACCACATTGATTTAAAAAAAAAAAAAAAAAACAGCTGTAGAAATGGTTCAGTACAATTGAACTTTTTCTCAGTACACTTCATTTTGTCCATTGTTTCCAGGTACCCGCCAAACAATTAATGCTTTAGTGCCTAACTTTTTATATTAATAAATGTCTGTTACATTCAAGCCATTGCCAAATGAGTTGCTACAAAGCTAATTAAGACTATCAGCTCCACACAGCCCTCTCTGTATTTCTCTGTATGGCTATGTTCAGAAGATTGTGGCGTTCAGTGATTTTCCCGTGTAGAAGCTCGAATGAAGATAATTACCTTTTCTGAAGAGTCCATGTTTTTTAATCATCCATGTCCTCCTTGGCTACTAGCAATCGTGTGGAGGAGGGGTGAGAGCATGTGCAAGATCACGTAAGGCTTGATCTACTGACAGTTTTGTTCTCATTACTTAGAATTCCTCATGGGGGAGAAAGAAACTACGCACTATAGCTTCAACACGTAAATTCCTGTCCACAAACACAAACATGTCTATATTACAGTGTACCCTCATCCTGTACCTACAAACTGTAGACAACTGTTTCTGATGAAAAAATGGTTTAACATTGATGCAAATACGGGTGCCTAACACATGACTACTTATTAAAGAGGGGAGTGGATTTAAAACATTTTCATTTTTTCAGGGGTGCGTGATTCAGAAAATGATAAAAGTAACGATTTGATTCCGATTTTTAGGCTCACGATTCAATTCAATATCAATTTTTGATTCAAAAACGATTCTCGATTAAAAAAAACAATTCAGTATGTAAATGTAGTTACTTTTTCCATGTATGTACTGTATGTACAGTATGTAGGTACTGTAAATATGAATGAATGTACAGTATGTTTTTGTATGTATGCATGTATGTATATATATATATATATATATATATATAGTTAAATATGTGTGTGTGTGTGTATGTATATACAGTGGGTACTGAAAGTATTCAGACCCCTTTAAATTTTTCACTCTTTGTTTCATTGCAGCCTTTTTCCAAAAATCAAAAAAGTTCATTTTATTTCTCAGTAATGTACACTCAGCAACCCATCTTGACAGAAAAAAACAGAAATTTAGAAATTTTTGCATATTTATTAAAAAACAAAAACTGAAATATCACATGGTCATAAGTATTCAGACCCTTTGTTCAGTATTTAGTAGAAGCACCCTTTTGATCTAATACAGCCATGAGTCGTTTTGGGAAAGATGCAACAAGTTTCTCACATCTGGATTTGGGTATCCTCTGCCATTCCTCCTTGCAGATCCTCTCCAGTTCTGTCAGGTTGGATGGTAAACGTTGGTGGACAGTCATTTTCAGGTCTCTCCAGAGATGCTCAATTGGGTTTAAGTCAGGGCTCTGGCTGGGCCATTCAAGAACAGCCACAGAGTTGTTGTGAAGCCACTCCTTCGTTATTTTAGCGGTGTGCTTAGGGTCATTGTCTTGTTGGAAGGTAAACCTTCGGCCCAGTCTGAGGTCCAGAGCACTCTGGAAAAGGTTTTCGTCCAGGATATCCCTGTACTTGGCCGCATTCATCTTTCCCTCGATTGCAACCAGTCGTCCCTGTCCCTGCAGCTGAAAAAACCCCCACAGCATGATGCTGCCACCACCATGCTTCACTGTTGAGACTGTATTGGACAGGTGATGAGCAGTGCCTGGTTTTCTCCACACATACCGCTTAGAATTAAGGCCAAAAAGTTCTATCTTGGTCTCATCAGACCAGAGGATTTTATTTATCACCATCTTGGAGTCCTTCAGGTGTTTTTTAGCAAACTCCATGCGGGCTTTCATGTGTCTTGCACTGAGGAGAGCTTCCTTCGGGCCACTCTGCCATAAAGCCCCGACTGGTGGATTGCTGCAGTGATGGTTGACTTACTACAACTTTCTCCCATCTCCCGACTGCATCTCTGGAGCTTAGCCACAGTGACCATTGGGTTCTTCTTTGCCTCTCTCACCAAGGCTCTTCTCCCCGATAGCTCAGTTTGGCCGGACGGCCAGCTCTAGGAAGGGTTCTGGTTCCCAAACGTCTTCCATTTGAGGATTATGGAGGCCACTGTGCTCTTAGGAACCTTAAGGGCAGCAGAAATTTTTGTAACCTTGACCAGATCTGTGCCTTGCCACAATTCTGTCTCTGAGCTCTTCAGGCAGTTCCTTTGACCTCATGATTGTCATTTGCTCTGACATGCACTGTGAGCTGTAAGGTCTTATATAGACAGGTGTGTGGCTTTCCTAATCAAGTCCAATCAGTATAATCAAACACAGCTGGACTCCAATGAAGGTGTAGAACCATCTCAAGGATGATCAGAAGAAATAGACAGCACCTGAGTTACATATGAGGGTCACGGCAAAGGGTCTGAATACATATGACCATGTGATATTTCAGTTTTTGTTTTTTAATAAATATGCAAAAATTTCTAAATTTCTGTTTTTTTCTGTCAAGATGGGTTGCTGAGTGTACATTACTGAGAAATAAAATGAACTTTTTTGATTTTTGGAAAAAGGCTGCAATGAAACAGAGTGAAAAATTTAAAGGGGTCTGAATACTTTCCGTACCCACTGTATGTGTGTATATATATATAGATAGTTATTTTTTTATTTTTCCATGTTATGGATCCTATTATGATGTACAGTATGTATGTATGTTGTGTGTGATGTCTGTAAGCTACTGGGACCTTGAATTTCCCTTTGGGGATCAATAAAGTATATCTATCATGTGATTGCATTGAAACAATAAAAAAAATCGCGATTCAAATACAAATAAATGTTTATACTCATATTTTGCTTTGCTGTTGTGCCCCTTCTCTTTCCACCCCTTTTGGTTAAACTCCTAAATGCGGCATACTTTTTGCTTCCTCTCATGGACTCAGGAAGTCAACGATGCGTTCGCTCTGTTCTCTGCTCCCGCCGTGGAAAACTGCCTGTCACATTAGATCACAGTGAGGAACCAACCTCTGTGATGACATGCAGATATGGCCGTATCCAGGTACTCTGCGAACTCCGACCTTAGTTTTCATGGGCGGTGTGTTTAACCAGCGTGATTTTGTCTGATTTGTGTGAGGAAGCCGGAACAGAATCAGGGCACCGCCGGCTCCTGTCATCACCAAGGTTACGGTAATAAGCTGGCAGGGGGAGAGATTCATATTTCATGGCTCACTGAGTTAGAGCCACACCTTATGGAAGCTTTGAAACATATGCAGAGCTTTGGTCACTGAACTTTCGGTTTGGGTGCTGGACTGCAAAGTAAGAAAAGCCAACTGTTACGTTAGGGAGTTTCACCTTTGAGCTAATGTGGGAGCACAGTGCAGTTGCAGGTTTCAACTCTGAAACTTCTGGCCTGGACATGTTTTTTCCAGCTTCAGAAGGAGGTACAACTCTGGGAACATCTATGCTCTTCCAATTTGACAATTACAGTAGTTGGCAGTACCTCTCTTTTCATAAATCCTTGCAGAACTTCGGCATGGCCATGTTGTTTTCTGTTTTTGAACCTCCTGAGTTACATTCTTACATAACTTGATGTTCATGTTTTCTGGATTTAATCCTCACATGATTTCATTTCAAACTGTGGATCTCCCTCTGGAACACCAGGAAATTGGAGGATTTCTGTTACTGTCTGTTTCACTGTTATTTTGCTGTCAAAAAACTTTCTTAAGACTCCTCTCCAGATTCGTATGTTGAATGGTGAAAGGTTGAAAGCGAATAATTGGTTCCCCCCCCCTTGCCTGAGAGCAGCTTTCTTCTGTTCAGCCAGGTATATGCATATTGCTCTCCTCTCTCTCTCTTTCTCTCTGCTCCTAACATTGTAATTAACTCCAACACTTGATAAAACCCTCAGGCTCACTCCCTCTCCTTCTCTCAATCTCACTTCATTTCATTCGTTATATTACACTTAATCATCCCTTGGTGCTTTATTCACGTTGGTTTCTATCCGTCCCTGTCTCACGCTTTCTCTCCATTTCCTGTCATCCCCTTGTTTCTTCTCCTTTTTCTGTCAGTCCTCTCCATTCTTCAGTACACTTTCTAGCAGTCTCTCTTTTTGCCATTCTTCAGGCAAAGTATCTTTTTGCCTGTAATGAATGTGTCAGAAATAGGTCAAATAGCAAAATACTCTCTAGGCTTCCCATCTCTGTCTCCATTATTTCACACCTAGTTTTACTTCAAGCTTGTTTACTCCCTCCACCTTCTATCCTATCGGCTTTCATCTAGGATGGAAGCAGGTTTAATCTGACACCTTTCATGCTTGTGTATGCTTGCGAACAGGATACACTTTGATTCTTTCACTACATGTGCTAAAAGGTATATCCAGTGTCAGGAAGGCAGGAGGTCTTCTGTACTTATAGAGCTCAACAGTCCTTGAAGTAAAAATAAAATGCAACCGTCAATGGTAGACTTAAAACCAGCTACGACATGACTAAGTGATTGTATATCCTCATATAGATGCCAGAAATTCATGATGTCTTTTGCGATGTCTTTGATAAGTATTTCATTACCCACAATCCCACAGTGATGCTGCTGATTGGTGGAACTCATGCTGGTGAAGATGGGGAGCTGTTGATACCCGATCTGTGTGCACGGTCAATATGATAATCCTGTTTTACAAGGATTTACAACACTACACAAATCAGCATCTGTTCTATGTTTCCGCCGTTAGCCTCCACCGGGAAGCTATCATTAGTTTAGCTAACAGCTGATTCGGCTAACCGCTAGCTGACAGCTTAATTCAGTTTAAAATCATTTTAACTCAAACTAAACACTGGGAAAACCAGGCTATAGCTGATGTAACAGTTGCTATATATTTTAATGGTTATATTCAGGTTCTATTTTATTTATTTTTAAAGTTATTAAATGCTGTCTCAGCTAATGGTTAGCCAAATTGTCTGTTAGCTAAACAAACTTTAGCTTTCTTATTCAGTGGTGCGTGGTAGTTTATTTGATGAGTAGTTCCTAATAATGAAAATATGTACACCGTCTTGTACCTTTGACTTTTTGGATTTTCTGTTTTTTCACTCAAAATTATGTTGTATGCTTATGAGTCACGTCATAGCTGGTTAGCCTAAGGCATGGTCCAAAACATTTTATATACGGATTTTTCCAGACATCAAGGGTAGAAATCAATTGGAAATTTACTCCCAGAACCTAAGGTCTCTCAGAGGAGCGGCAGGACTGCTGAGCTCTATTTACTTGTACTTTGACATCTGTCTCCATTGGTGTCAAAACATTTTTTAATGCTACTATAACTTCATGTCATGTAAAGCAATACACCTACGAACATTCATATTCATGTTCTCCTTGTCTAATAGTGTTTTTGAAGACAAAGAAACTGATTTTGCAAGCACAATTAAGCTACTCTTACAAAGTCTTTCACTGACCCCTTGTTGCTTTGAATGTCTTGCTTTATTAACTGCACACATTCCAGCTCATTAATTCATATTAGGCTCTGCACAGCAGGACCCCGACTGTGCGAGGGTGTGTGTTCTTCTGTTTAAGCTTATTATTTTGAACAAACATAGAGTGGAGGAGTACATAAAATCAGCACAACTCAAAAGTTCTGATAAAATTGCTCCTGTGTGTGACTCATGAGTTGTTTGTGTTTTGTTTGCATTGATCTTGCTTTTCAGTCCGTTTGATACCCATTATCGACTCAAGATATATGGAAGGGTTTTAACCATTTTTCTGTATGTTTTGTCTTTGTTTTTTCAGGATGATTGAATACTCGCTGGACCTGCAGAACGTCAACTTTACCGCCATCAGAACAGTGAGGGTACTGCGGCCTCTCAAAGCAATTAACAGGGTGCCAAGTAAGTCACAACAACAATTCAAACTGGGTTTTACTTTGACTATCTACACATGGAAGATGGCCTTAGCTGTCACTTCATCACTGAGTTAAGCGGCGGGAATACTCAAGTGTGACACTGTAGATGGCATGCACACTACGAGCATGCAAGGAGACATCGCATTGTTCAGTGCAGTATTCTTTGACACACCAGATGTCGTACTGACAAAATTAGTAAGAAGTAGAGAAGACGAGACTGAAAGAAAAGGAAAGCAGGCTGCCTGGTAACAGTAGTTTACACATCCATGTTAAACACTGACGTACTGCGAAATATTACATTTATCTGCTCTAATCATTAACATGACTGTTGTTTATCTCAAAATCTAAATGACTGGAACAATGTTAAGAACAGTCTTTCCATGAAGCTGTTTCTTAGCTTTGACAAAACAATCTCTCTTTTTTTCCCCTACACTCTCCACCTGTCCTTCTTTTCCCAGTGTTGTCTCTCTCTGACCACATATTTAAGGCTGTTTGAGTTCCTGTGGTCTGTACATAAAGAATCATACAGATGTTTGTACAGACAAACCTGCTTCCCAGCCGAGCATGTTGAATTGAAAGCACAGCGTGCACAGTGGACGTGTAGTTAAAATAATTCAGGGGTGCACGTTCTCGCGCTGCGACAGCTTGTGGAGCCCTTGCGCTGGAAATTACACCCGTGGTGACGTCATTCATGGCGCGCACCTTGCGCCGGGAACAGCGTAACAAACATAATTTAAGCTTAAGACAGCGAGTTGGTGCCAACACCAATACGTCATCAGATGATTGTACCACTGTTCAGAAAAGAACAGTTCAACTATGTATAGACTGAGAGATGAAAGGATGCTCATTTATATCTGAGGCTCTCATTCAGCACCATGGACAGCTGCCTGCCAGAGTCAGAGCTTGGTTGTCCGAGGTGCTGAATATGAGTCATTGAGCCAGGAGTACCTCAACTCTGAATATGATCAGATTAGATGACAACAAGCTGTACTTATTACTTGCTGGAAAGAGTGGGATTTTGCTCTGAGCTAATAACTGTAGCGCGATGGTGAGATTTAACCACTGTAGCGTAAAACTTATCAAAAGTTATTTTATATATAAATGTGCTGTATTTATATAGCGCTTTTCTAGTCTTAACGACTACTCAAAGCACATTTTTTTACATCATACAGGATACATTCACCATTCACACACATTCATACACTGTGGCCGAGGCTGCTTATCAGATAAACACTCACACACATTTACACTCCGATGCACAGCATCGGGGGCAACTCGGGGTTCAGTGTCTTGCACAAGGACACTTCGACATGGGACTACAGGGCCAGGGATTGAACCACCAACCTTACGATTGGCAGGCAACTGCTCTACCACTGAGCCACAGCCGCCCGTATTCATCTGATTTGTGATAACATTGTTTTTTGACAATACATTAAACAATACCATATCATTCTATTCTATTCCATAACATGACCTAACCAGGGTTTTCCCAACACTTATAAGGCTTAGCTGCAGCACCCGGGCCTTTTTGGGCTCCACCTAAGCCGAATAAATGTGAAATCGTTGTGAGCATCAAAACTAACTAAATGACTTTCCTAAGATCTACTGATTGCAGTTGGTCCTCAATGGACTTCTTTAACAAGTTTTGTCTTAAAGCAATTTGAGTGTTATTGATTTATTATCTGCTCTAGCTTTTCCAAAGACACAGGATTGGTAATAATAAGGGTCTAAAATGATGTCAAATTTAGCTTCAACTTTATTTGTGTCCCTGAAGGGTAATTGGGTGTGCACATAAAAGACACACACAAATAGATACGAGGTATACACAGTCACTAGTGGTGTGTGGGGTGGGGGGTGGGGGTTAGAGTAAGCTTGAACAACAGTAAAACTGGAACACAGCATTTAAAGTATGAGAACAAATATATACCAATACAATGTGCAAGAAATGAAATAGAGTAGCCACAAGTTCAAAGATAAGACATCATTTATTTTTATTGATAAATGTAACAGAGAGAGGAACACACAAAGAACGCCAAATATGTGCACCTAAAGCTTGCTTTACGGCCCTGCGGAGGCTCTTTCCGTAGCCTATGTAAGTGGCCTGAAGTTTATATTTGTCCGTCGGTGTGTGGCAGGCAGGGCCGGCGTGTGTGTGTGTGTGTGTGTGTGTGTATGGGAGGGGGGGAGTATGTGGTAGAGCGAGTGAGAGAGTGACAACGCTTAGCTTCGGAGTAAGTACCAATTCCAGGGTCATTGTGAGAGACACAAAGTGCTTTCTGACCACGGTGTGAAATCTTTAGTAGGTTAAGTTGACCCTTGCCTGTTTCATGTTGTTTATGGAGAAGGAGAACCCGGAAATGAATAGGTAGGTAATGTAACACTACCAAGCATTGCCACAATGTGTAGTTACAGTTTTTGACAGGTTCCCTACAGCGTAGGGTCTAGTGTAGTTCTGTGTCCTCACACTCCTATATACCTAGGTAGATAAAAGATTTTACACAGACACATAAATCACGCTTACTTCTTCCACAGACAGGGAAAAACACTGACAACATAACGATTACCTACCATACCTTACCGTACCGTACAAGGTAAGTTTATTTGTAAATCAGCATTGAATCAATCCAAAACACCTCTTGTGTTATTGAGGTTGGGTGTAGTGTTTACTTCTACCTTGGTCACAGATGGCTCCTGGCATTGTTACCGGCATAACAAATGCTGCAGTACGTTGTCATTCATTCTGGATCAAATGAAGGTAGTCCCATTGTAACTGAAGCACCATGTCGACACAAACCTGACTGCCAAATGCTGCTGTAATGCCTCGTTGTCTCGGCTGTAATTATGTTGATTGTGTACCTGTTGTTTCAATGAGCTGGCGTGGTGGGTTACAGGTACATTTGTGCCTGTAAGCAAATTGTTTTTTGGCTTATGCATTTTAAACAGTGATGGGCTTCTGCACAAATATAAAATTGGAAGGAATAAAATTAGTAGGTCACATTTCATCTCTGTTAACTTGAATATATTGATGGTTGTTTGCTGCACATGCAGTTTCATCATGTGGGAGGAAACTAATTCTGGAGGGCACCAAGTGCACAGGGATATTTAAATTCCTTAAAAGTCATTTGATCCAGCCTGAGCCATTCCAAATTTGTAGAAAATCTCCTCAGCACCCAAAACCGTCACTGAAGTGATACAGAGACATTGTGAAGTGTTTTGATCGCCCCACTCTGACTCTGAGAGTGCTGCTTAGTCTCTGTCCTTTTTTGATGAGAGTAATCAGAGCTTGCTTCTAGTTGCATTTGTGCTTTATGTGTCTAAATTGTACCTTGCAGGCAATCATTTTAAGAAGCTATGAGCACTCTTTAAGTCGGATATGCTGGTGCTTGAAGTTAATGCTGTTTTGCTTCTTTTGTGAGTATAATTGCTAAACATCCCATTGCTCATTAATCTGTAACATAAACTACGAGCAATTTCATATATTTTTCTCTGAAAGCAGGTTGGTCACAGGGAAATGTGTGTTGATTTTGACATATATACAGAACATATATGAGCACGCAGACATGGAGAGCACTTACTTTTAAGCTATACGTTTTCACAGGGGAGATCACTGAGTCAATGACACTTCTTTTGTGTTGTGATTATATCCAATTATTTGCCTTCCTGTTGCCAGTCTTTTTCCATGTCTCTCTGTTGAAATATTTTTAGGTGAAAAAATAGCAAGAGTTTATTTTGTTATCCATTGTTCCTATTTTTTATGATTGGGATATCAGTGTTATGTATCTTTTTTCAACATCTTTTCCCTTAGCACTGAATTCTCTCTGTTTTTATACATTTTCTGCTTTGCATAATTCAGTCTGGGCCAATGTTTAATCTTCTTTTTTTCTTTTTTACCCAAACTGTGATCTGTTCTTACCGAAGTCATTTTTGCATCCACACCTAACCAAACCTTACCCTTAGCGAAGTGAGATAACTAAAAGTAGAAAACACTAACACATGATGTTGTCTTTATAGGGGCAGAAACACTAACATGTCTCTGCCAGACTTTATTCACATTAAAAACAATAGCTTGGCTAGTTTGTTCAAATACATTCAAATGACCTGTGTTTTTGTTTTCTTGACAAATGACCTCTCGTCCTGAAATAGTGAATAAATGACGACTGTCCTCTCTCTGTCATTTTCATTAATCATGATGCCAATCCTATAACCTTAAAGGAGAATTTTGGTCAATTTTAACACATATCTCTGTTGTTTGTAAATTCAGAGTGCTGTCTGTAGCAAGAAAGTTGAAAACAATCAGTGCTACCTACACCGTGTTATGCCCCTGCTAGAGTTAGCACCAAACAGGCTTAAACAGGGCAAGTTTTAAACTAGTTTTTAGCCTCTAAACATGTTCAAAATGTCCTTACAAGTGCCTACCCATGTACAGTGGTTCCTTCCGAGGGAACACAGTAAATCTGACTGCAGTAGATGTGACAGAAAGGCATGAAAGTTGTGTTAATCCTTACATCTGTTTATTTCCTATTTTCAGTCCACACTAGTTGATTGTCAAACTCATACAATCCAATATTCCAAAATGTATTTTTTCCTCAAAAAAAACAACAATTTGCCGTTGTTATGTCCATAGTAATGACTATGTAGAAACAGGCTGTAACCTGACAACACAGTAAAGCCAGGAGAGCTACAAGAGTTCAAGAGCTATTGAGCATGCGCATAGGTAACCAAGCAACAGTGGGCTCTTGAACGTTTGACCTGCTGCAGTCTGTCGTTCTGCTCTTCTTTTCTTCAAAAACTAATATGTCTTTAAAAACTAAAATTGATTGAGTTGTACACTTGGAAGGAAAGGCAAACAATGATAAATCATTTGAGTCTAAACCATGTGTACAGCTAGAATCTGGGAATTATATGAGCAGGGGTGACTGTTCTATTCATTGAGCTTCATTTTTGACATTGAAAAGCAAATGTATGTGTGTATTGGTCTATCTGTAACAGATCTGAGAAACAAGCTAGGAAATAGGCATTATAAGAATGTCACACTTTATACAATAAAGAAGATAACAGAGAAAAATAGATGCTTTCTTCGTGGTTTATTCAGCGATAAGGACACAAGGTTTAAAGGGAAGAAGCAAATGATAAAAGTGGAGAAAAAAGAGAGAAAGAGAGACAAACGAGGGAGGGAAGCAGGGATTATCCAGCTCCATGAAGGATAGGCGAAGATGGACGGGAGGAAGAAAGGGATGATGAGAGGAGGGATGCGGGGGGGACTCAGATGAGCAGGCTATTACGATGACGGATAGACCCGAGGAGACAAGTGCAACGGATGGAGGGAGATACTGTAGAGATAAAATGGCCGGGGGACAAAGAGGACGGAGGACTGGATAGTGGAAGATCAGATGAGAAAGGTGAGATGATAGAATATAGAATATATTAATATTATTGTTTTTTATGATAATATGCAGCTTTATTGATAAGCAATGCTCTCCCAACACACATTCATACATTTTCTCCAACTTTAACAAACTGCTTTTAGCTGAGGCATAAATCTCAATGTTGCAATTTCCCTTAGACCGTTAGAGAAACACACACGTAACTTGAATCCATTATGGCCCTATGTACTGTACCTTTAAGACATTTGCAAAAATTGGGTGGATGTAATATGCCAGCCAATAATGCAGACAAATCTGAGGCTCATGCTTGAGATTCTGTTCTAAAATGGTGACATGTTTACTAAAAACACCTGTGGGTGGTGATCTGTTCCTTGTTTAGTCATAGTGATTATTTTACTGTAAGCTAACTAGCCAGAAGCTCTCATAGCTAATTCTAGAGGAAACTAAATGAAATGTGCCTGTTTATAAGATGATATTGGAGGATTATTTGGCACACAGCCAATGCTAATGTTCAATGCAAGTGCATGGAGCAGTGATCCCTTTATTTGGCAAAAACTAAGGGTGATGGTTGCGTTAGTGGATAGGCACCCGCCATTTTCTACCTTAATTCTGGAGATAGCAGTTTGTTTCCTGTCCTGTCCAACAGTTGATATTGGCTTCTTTTTTTCTTTTGGTAGCAAGGCTCGAGGATGGACAATGTCACTCATCTGATCAGTAGACCACCTTGATCCAAACTGAAATGTCTTATCAACTATTTAATGGATTGCCATGAAATGTACACATATTCATGTTTCCTCACAGGATGGCTTGTAGATTAATACTACAAAACTAATGGCTTACCCATCAGAATCAGCTGTGTCGCCCCCTGTTGGAATTCAAATAGAATGCAGGTTTAATGCACTTTTCGCATTTGCAGCACTTTGCCGAACCGGATGCTTTGTCCATTAATATTAACAGTCTATGTGTGGACCCTGGTAAACATTACCTGCTAAACATCTGCATTTAAACATTTTTATTGTAAGCGTGTTGTCTATATTGACAGTGTTTTATTTCGGGGATTGGTCAGGTGCCACCGGGAAATTCCGCCGGATGTCCCTTACCTTCTGCGTTCTTTGTGTTCATTCATTCATTCATGTTCATTCTACACTCCGGTGGATTTATGAGGACTATGGTTTACTTCTCCTCCGATGTCTGCAGGGTAAATCCAGACAGCTAGCTGGACGATCTGTCCAATCTGTCCAGTTTTCTGTTGGATGACTAAAACTAGTTTTGAAGACGATTGTGATTTTTTTTAAAGAAATGCTGATATTAGCATTTTCCTCAAAGCCCCACTGTGCCTAGGTAGAGCCTCACATAACTTTTATAACATGTCTATACACTTGGGATTCAGCAGATGACACCAACCGATCTGTATAATAGACATGTGCTTAATAAACAATCGTTCTCTACACTTGACGCTAAAGCTTTTATGAAAGCATAAAAGCTTTCTTGAACTGGTATTGAATAGTTCACTTGTGCTTTATAAAGTATTGACAGAACAATTACCTACATGAATATGAAAGTGTCAAGTTATTTTTTTAAACCACTTTGCCTCATTGGTCACTTGATGAAAAGGTCAAAGTTGTGCGCTGCGCCAGCACCAGCTGCCAAAACCCACTCGTTTTTATTGGATGAATAAAGAAGCAATTCTCTCCTTTATTAAAAACAATTTACCACAGAGCTCATCTCAGGGGTGATTCAATCTCCATGCTGCGGGAGACACACAAACATGGAGTGCTTCGCTCATGCAGACACATACAAACACACACTGCACAGGGACGCAAAACCTCAACTAATGCAAAGCAAAGAACACACTCGTAGGTTCATATGGACAAGATGTGCACACACTCTCACACTTACACACACACACACACACACACACATATATATATATATATATATATATATATATATATATATATATATAATATAGGATATATATGAATATGAACAATGGAGGATGTGTGAAGTGAACAGAAGAGTCAGTTAATGGGATGCTAATAGAAATTATCCAGGCCTGGGTCCCACTGGCCACAGCTTAAAGGACTGGGCCTGTGTACTACCTTACCCCCCCCAACCCCCTTGGGAAAATGCCGTATTAGCAGCCAAGGTAACGACCATCCTCACAGTATTTGCCCCTGTCTTTTCATTCATTCGTTTTCAGTCTGCTGCATGTGATCGGATTAGTAAAGTTGCCTTTTATGTAAAGACAAACATTTGTTATTCTATTTAGCCATATCCCATCATCATTAAATAGCCAGGCTAATTTTAACTTTATTTTAATTTCAATTACTAATTATTTCCTGGAGGAAACATTTAGAATTTTTTCATCTTAATCACATTGAACTTGGTCAAAAAGCTGTTACACAATGTACTTTTAGGTGCTGTGTTATCCATTATTTATATTATTTGTCTCTTTAACATTTTACCTTGTTTTCTTTCCATTTTTGTGAATAACTTATTTCCTTTTGGATACAAGTTATACAAAGTTTACTGTTAGTGTTGATCAATTGTAATTTAATATTAGTGTTTCTTGAATTGCAGCATTAAAGCTGCTACTGACTTCAAACAGACTTGATCATTGTGAGGAAAATATGTTTGAGATGTCTTCAACGTTCCTAAAAGAGCTTCTGGCAGCAACACTGCCCGTGTCCAGAATAGTTCAACTCAGTTTAATTTACTTTGATTCAGAGCAAACTAGCTTGATTTAGCATTTTGCATGTGTAGTAACTGTAAAGCCAATAACCCCACAAAGAAAAACAGTCAACAGGAATTGATTCTGGACACCCTTTTTAATTATTTTGACCTGGCTGGCAGTGAGAGCTAACCGTTTAAACTTTGAATCAATACTACGCACATTAAAAATCCCACTTTTTAAACATTTATTTATCCAGGTGAATTGATTGAGAACAAGTTTTCATTTGCAACGATGACCTGTCACATTCACACAGTTACACATTAATACCTGGAAGCTACCGAGTACAACCACAGTCTGATCTGCTGGCCACTGAGCCGCTCCACTGGTTGGGGTTGAGGGCCTTGCTCAAGGGAGGGAGGGACAAGCGCTGCGCTTTCACTTTCCCCACCCAGATTTTATCCTCTCAGCTAACCTCCTGGTCACAAGCTCGCTTCTTTAACCACTAGGCCACCCTGCCCCAGAACTGACGTTCATTCGGTTCCCCAAAGGTCATGTCGCTGTACGTATGACTGTGTTTTTATATGGAAAGAATGACAGAAGGACATCTTATACTTTTCCAACAACATTTAAATCTCACCTTTAAAATCTCATGAGAAATGTGCATTTTCCAGTTGTGATTGGTCACCTTCGGCAGTCCTAAAGAACATATCACCAAGAATATTTTTCTGATCAAGGCTTTACAGCTTCAGAATAAAACCTCATAAATCACGACATTTGACGGAAGCCCTGGGAGAAGGTCTGAGGACCGCCTGCCCACTTACCCTTGATTAGTTGGCTAAATGCTGTATCAATCCTCGGATACGTTTTACAGACATAATTTAACCACTGGTATAGTTATACGGATCAGAGCCAACGTAATGGGCCATGGGATCACAATTAGTTTGAAGATTAGGGATTGATTAGGTAATTATGATAATACGAAGGCTTATATGGAAATGCCAGCTAATGTGTTACATTTCTGCACAAGCAAAAGAGTGGGAGGGATGACAGAGTGTGTGTTTGTGTGAAAGCGAGAGAGAGAAAGAGATACTGTAGTTAGGTGGAAAGAGGAGAGATTTGAGTTTGTCGGTGTGTGTGTGTTTCTGTTTACGAGTGCACAAATTATATAGATGCATCTTTGTGTGTCTGTCTGTGCACTTCTGCCGTTTTTTATTCATATTCAGAACACTTTGTCAATATTCTTTTGTATATAGATTAAAAATGACATTAAATATGAACAAAAATGATGTGTTAAATATCAAATAAAAGGGATGTGATAAAAGGTACTGTTCATTTTAGGTTAAAAAATAAACTACGGAAAAACTAACTAGTATAGGTATTGCTAGTCCACACTTGCTTGAGGTTTGAATGTTGAAGTTTGGTTCTTAATGTGCATGGCCCAGAAACCAAAAAGAAAGAAAAGAACAACCACAATAAAAATGATCCACATCTACACTCAAAATAAAACAAGCCATGACTTACTGATAATAGTCTGAGCACATGCTAAACTTACTCAGTTTTGATACTTGACTAACATCAAAAAGGCAGCATAATATGGATTATTTGTTAGTTCTTTACAAAGAACTAACAATGTTTTTGTGTTTTTCTCTTCAGGCATGCGCATCCTCGTGAACCTGCTGCTGGACACTCTGCCCATGCTGGGCAACGTCCTCCTCCTCTGCTTCTTCGTCTTCTTCATCTTTGGAATCATCGGCGTGCAGCTGTGGGCGGGGCTACTGAGGAACCGCTGCTACCCGGAGGACAACTTCACACTGTGAGTCACCGTCTGGTCTCTGTGTGTTTGTGTCTGTCAGTGTGCGAAAAAGAGAGCATTGGAGGGAAATGTGAGACTATGTGACATGTCAGTCCATCAGCTTGAAAATGTATCTGTGAGCGCGTGTGTAGTGTCTACACACTATTTAGTCTGTATGTGTTTTCATCATTTTGTGCCAGTTTTTTTTTGTAATAGTGTATATGTGTACTAGTGGTAGCTGATAAAATATCCCCCCCCCCCCACGTACAAAAGAGTAGGCCCAATCCAGGACATCAAAATGATTTTCAGACATAGTTATGACACCTAAATCCAGGAAGGTGGAGGCTGGGATGGTGAAGGCAAGCTTTGTCAGCAGCAGCTGTGTGAGGGAGGGACGAACAGGGAGACATTTAAATGGACCACCTGATGTAAAAATGGCTGTGATTGGTTGTGATTGCCTGGTATGATAATTCAATTAGTGGGCCTATGACTTCTGTGTCGTGCATGAACTACCGTAATTATTAAGAAAAAATGCAGTCTTTGTTCAAATGTTTTGTACATTTTTATTGAATTATCATGGCTATGATTAAAAGAACATGTTGGTAGGAAAGAGAAAAGTATAACAGCGGTATGTCCAAGTCAGCAAGTTTGTTTGACTCCCCTGCTTCTGTGTCCCTGAAGCTGCATCGTCACTCCATTCTCCACAGTACTGTACTCTTCCATGGAAACAACTTCTTTATTTTTCCACTGTTTCTTCTCACTTGTTTCTTCTTCTCTTATTTCACATCATCTCCTCATTAAAATACACATTAACAAAATAAGTGTGTATGTGGTGAATCATCCCCTGCTGTGCACACACACTGTCACACATATCCCCTTTTTTGTACACTTTCCTTAAACAAGCACACAAATTTGCAGGGATGCACACTTATGCATGCTCATACACAATCACAAACTCCCCCACTGATACACACGTTGCATACCCCCAACAGGGTATCTGGGGTTTTATAGCAGATCTAAGCTTTAAGATGCTAATAATGTGAATCGGGTGCACTGTATGCTTTTTTCTTCCTGCTACCTCCCTTTTCAATATCCCCTTTTCACTTGCCTCTCCCTTTCTTTTGTGTAAAGTCTTATTTGGGTGTATACTGAATGTGAGAGTGTTATTGTTACGATGGAATTGCATAGTGTTTCCAGGACTTATGTTCTGTGTCTCAGTGGCTGTGGGCTGTTTATTTTGGTGAAGGTTTTCAGAAAATCAATTACTCCTCTGTCATGTAGCTATAAAATCATAGTGCAAAGGTTTATTCAGGTCGGCCCACCGATGCTGCTTCTGCATGAGCCTCACACTCGTTTGGGGATTTTTTGTTCGTGAGACTGCATCTGTTTGTGCACAGTGGCAGCAGCAGCAGCTGTCAATCAGATGTCAATATCCTTCAACTTGTAACTGTGCATTTTTGGGTGATTTCACACAGAAAGTTGTGATTACATGCTCACACATGCTCACCCCATGCAAGATATTAATAGATAGGATATGAATAAGAATGATGTATCCTTTGTAATGGAAAAACGGCACTTTAAAGAGTTACATTTTCAAATCATAAGAGCCACAATATTAATTACATTATTGGAAAGGACTTTAGCAATACTTTCCCAGAGCACAATATTACATTCTCTAAAGATAAGATGAGAAAATACATGAGAAGATACTTTATTGTCCTCCACTTTTCTTGGGCTCGGCATCCTTACAATCATGCATTTCTTAAAAAAACATTTAAAAAAGATTATCATACAAATAATATAAGTCTGCAGTCTATATTGGGAAAGTCTAAACTGATAGATAAATGCTTATATTCAGAGTGAAACATGTGAGATGGAACATGAAGTAGCTTATGTGTACCCCTCTACATCAGAGGTGACAGTTTGTAATGACCATACCTAGTCAACTTAATCAGCAGCCTGCTATTTCTTTATCATAATATGTATGTTGTACAAATAGGGGAAATAGAGATAGTTATTTGAGTTCATCTAGTTGAGTTTGGAAGCACTTAATGGAATTTCCTTGAAATAACTGCTCAGTTGCAAGATGTAGGTTGTATTTGATGAATTGCAAGTTTGCGTAAAGATTAAAGCTTTTGCATTACCTGCTGTGCACCAACTAAAAGATCGTAGGTTACAATATGCTAGCTAAGCAATTAATTGGAATGAATTACTTTGAAGTGCACTAATTGAACACTGCTTCAATTTTCCTACAGTGTAATTAGTATTTGAATTAGTTAATGAATATTCCTTTTGAATTTACAGTCAATGTCTTTCTAGGAAACCAGTGCTACCACAGGTCATTTCATGCAGGTGGTTTTGCTAACACTCACATCTTCACTCTAGTATACCACATTGAAAGATATCTGATGAGATTAGACAAGATGAGTTCAAAACCAAATCTTTTGAGGCCATCTCAGTTGGATTGTTAATTTTGTTACCTCAGTATCAGAGAATGCATTTGTTGTGCAGGGCATTATTTCAGTTGTATATAGGGACGACAGGGGAATTTCTGCAAACTTCTTCAAAGTTTTGAAAAAAAATTAAAATCATTAATCTGGAATGAAATGTGATCACTCTCGTCCTATGCTCACTTTGTGTCCCATGGTAGCGGCATAAGAAAATAGCAAGTCGGAATAAGGAGCTGGAAGCGCAACGGGTTTTGTTTGTTCCCAAATATCTTTTTTGATGAAGAGTACAGCTAATACCAGTGTGAAATCACAGAGCTCAGACAATAACTGGGATTCGGTCGGCGGTGAGCAAGAGTCCGGGGAGACCAAATCTGCGGCCAAGCGCTTGATTAGGCCAGTTTGGCTGCACAGAGAAGTGGACTGGAAGGTAGTTTGCATTGCCGAGCCCAAAGGAGAAAATAATGATTGGACGAGAGGCTTTGAAGCCATTGCTATGGTGACCAATTCAGAGATGAGACATGAGATGGGATGTAATCATGTAATGTCCTGACCCATCCAAGTTAATTTCAGTAATGTCATGGTGGTTAAACAAACACACAAGCAGATTTCTTCATTTTACCGCAAAGCTGACGCAAACCATGTGTGACGCCTGTAAATCAGACCGCAGAGTGTTTCCTGGAATAAAACTGGGAGGTATTAAACACAACCCTTTGGCTTGTGGCTTTTCTGACAGGAGTCCTAACTTCTCAGCTGTGAAATGACATTGTCTGGTGGCGGCCGTAATCACCTCAGTATACATAAACACACAGCCGGTGTCCAATCTCTTAATGACCTGGGGTGTGATATCTGCTGTCGCTGGATGTTGGCTGGGTCATGTGCAGAGGTGGAGATCAGTGGATGCTGCTGGCCTCTGGTTGGCAAGGAGACACAAATACAAATGGCAAAAGTCACAGGCAACCAACAGGAAAATATATATATGGCCTCACAGATGAATTCATTCATCATAATACACACACCACTGCAAGTTCCTGACACACAGAGAGTGCCAAATTAGCAGACAAAAAACACTCATATGAACCAGGATGGTGCTGAGCTAATGCCTTTAAAATGAGTGCTGAACAGGTGTGCTCAACAGGTGGATAGAGCTAGGAATAGAGTGGTGAATAGAGAATAGTGAATGTGACATTTAATGATGTATTTTTTTATAATTCTAGGTTGATATCACATCAGATCCACAATCTGCTAGGTTTAGGGTATTATAAAAATGTAATCAATAGGGTTAGGGTAGCAACAACAATTTTAGGAAAACCAGTTGGTTTGAACATATATATTATTTTATTTGCTCTCCTGTGTGTGCGCCATCCAGTGAAGAAGATCCATAGGCCTCAGAGAAGAGCTGAGCTTATTTATCCGTTATCATTGTCCACCAGAAAGTAGTAATTATAGGGTCCCCTGCTTTTACTTTGTTTGATAAGAACATGTCAGCCACTTGTCCATGTGACACTACAGGGCATCTCTAAAGTAGTCCACCAAACAGGTTTTAATTGGTAGTGCTAGTGCAATACTAATATATACATACATACTACACATATTTTCTCTATAGCTGCTTTGGTCTTATGTTTGGTTTATAGCCAGCTCATCCTGTCACCTGATTGCACCCTCAGGAATAAAGAACTGAAAAAGAATGGACACACTAGGATACGTTATTATGGAACCCAATAGTAGACAAAGTGTAGACGTCTTGTTTGTTCCATTGATTGTGCAAGATTTGTGAAAATGGCTGAAGTCTGGTCCTAGTGGCGTTATTACGGATCCCACGCAACTTCTAGGCAAGACCCACCCTTCAATAGCATTCACAGGCTACTATTGGCCAGGTCTCCATGCTTACACAAGGTAATGTAATCCGGTTTGTTCAGGTCCTATCCCCTGACCAATCGGCTATCTTAACCACTCAAGGTCAGTGTCTAACCCCAACCAATCGAGCTGCTTCATAGGGTGGGTCTTGCCTAGAAGTTACTTGGGATCCATAATAACGCCACTAGGACTAGCCCTTTTCACAAATATTGCACAATCAATGGCACAAAAAAGACGTCTACACTTTGGCGAAGAGAGTAGTATTTAGATTGTTTTGGCAACTTAGGAGCAGAAGAACGCCAAGACATGCTTGTGGCACATTAATCTTTAAGACTTCATTGGTGATATATGATAGAAAAAAGATGAGAAGAGGAAGACATGATAAGAAATATCCAGAGCAACACTGTAAACTTAACTGACGTGAAAAAGCTGTGTATCTCCTCTGGTCAGCAGACTTGATAATAGCTTCTATTCAGTACAATACAGAGAGACAGAGTCAGTGAAAGAGATACAATGAGTGTGACAAAGACAGAGCAAATAAGAGACAGGGTTGTACTCCCAATGCTGCTTCTATCGAGTCTTCTTAAATACCAGGTCACATGTAATTGCTAACCAACGTCTGCATCCATCTGTATTGCTTTCTCCAGGCTGCCCTTTAAATAGCAGCCCGCTCTCGTATTAAAGAGAGATCACACAGAGCTTTGCTCTTCTCTGTCTTACGTGCCTACCTTGCTCTTTTTGTTATGGCAAGGCAAACATCTCTCACTTTTTTTCTTATTTGTTTTCTCACATAGTACTCTTGTTTTTCTTTTCTCTTCCCAGCCTTGCCATAGCTCTTTCAGTTATTGATTTAGTTTTAGATTTTTGTCCTTCCTTTTAATCATCTCTTTCCCTTGTCTTCCCCTTTTTGGCATTCATTAATTCTTTTCTTATATCATTCAATCTTTTTTTATACCTCATTTCTCCTTTCCATTGTCTGGTTTTCTTTCTTCATTCCTGGCTTCCATTTGATCCAGGAGGGTCTTCCTCTGTTGTGTCCCTCTCTTCCTCTTCCTGTATCCTTCTCTTTGACACCATCACCACAACATCTTTGAACACAGAAGTTGAAATTACAACTTTCACTGGAACTTATTTAAAGTAAAGCCATGTGCTGCTTTTGGCCTATTCCCTTGTGAGTCTTTGTAAAAAGCCCTGACACACCAAGTCCACTGCAAAGAAATAACATTTACAGGACTGGCTAATTAGACATTGTGTTACGCTTCATACTGCTTCATACTGCTTCACACTGCTTCAACTCTTATAATAAAGGTTGCATTTTAACACCTTTTAAATATTACAGCTGACACACAGCTGACCACTGGGCTACATGTATATGTCCTGTGCCTGTGTGATGGGGGATACGCGTGTCAGTACTAAAAGTGTATTTGCATTCCAATTAATATCACAGAAGACTAAATAAACTAAGCACCCATTTTCATGTGCTGTAATTCATGTTATGCTTGGACGACGGGGTACAGTTTTGCATTGCACTGCTGTTTTTAAGCCAGTTTGTAGAGGAAGAAAAAGAGTCAAAGCAAAAAATATGTAGATGCCACATTAGATTCGCAAAGCTGGGCAACTAAGCGTGACAGCAACAAATGTGTAGAATACAGACAACAAGACAGGACACAACACACAGAGAACTGTACAGGAAATAGTGAACCATAGATGCAAACAGCTGACTGTCAGCTTGGTGTGTCAGGGTTAACGTGTCTCCATCACTAGCTTTCTGCTTCTATGTCAGTATCTATGGTGTCATTTTCTTTCAATTTAACCATCACAACCATAATCATCTCTTTCTTTCTCTCTCTCTCTCTCTCTCTCTCTCTCCATACTTTCATCCACTCATCTGTCTTTCTGTTATCATTGTATGTTCTGCTGAAGGTCTGTTCCCACATCACACAAAATGTTGGAAATAGACATGAAGGACAAGATGTTTTGCTCTGTGTAAAAATCCCATCCCATAGAAAACTAGCTCGGATGGACACACATGTACAACCACACACACACACACACACACACACACACACACACACACACACACACACACACACACACACACACTCCTATTTATGGCATTTCTACACTAGCCAGGCTGAAAAATTGATTTCCACATTTTACTGATAACTGATCAAGCACAGTCATATTTTATGCACCGTCTCAGTTTGGAGTATAACACAGAGCTTTTACATGGCCTTAAGTAAAAGTCACTGTTTAAAATTAGACAAATAAGTAAGTTGACTGCTCTTTGGAATTTCAGACCGGAAATGTTACAGCTTTCCAAATGTATCTCTGAAGTCTAATGGCATTCTTAGATAGCGTCTTGACCTTTTAAGGGTATTTGCATATAACCGGATCCCCATGTGTTTCAAATCAAAATGTTCAGAACAAACTCAGCTTTCTGTTTAGTGTCGCCCAAACAGAGCAGTGTCGAAAGAGATAATTTGGCCCTAAAGCAGAAACATTTCTCAAATCTCTCGTAAAAACATACCTACACTCAATTGTTTTGGTGCGTGAAATGAGTTTACAAAAGTGTTGGGTTCACAAAAGTAGCATAATATACGAATAGAATATTAAATAAGTAATATGTTTTGAGTAGGAGTGTTGTCAAACATGGCTTGGACGGTGCGTCTTTTGTCTTCAGAGGGTTAAGTGTTATTAGTGTCTTCAGAATAAAATCAAAATCGAAAAAAGAAAACATCGATGAGAATGATACGTACACGCTGCCAGCTCAGATTCTCACAATTATTTGGTCAATTTTGTGACAATATTGAGTGACACTTTATTTTGATATACTTATCAAATTATTATTATACTTAAGTATTATACTTAAATACTTAAAGCTGCATTAGGTAGATACCAAAGAAAACAGCCGAAAAGAACTTTTTTGAAATAACCTATTATTGGTCGGAGTAATGGTGCCACAAATAAAAGGCCTACCACAGCCCTAAATATAATAAAATAAATAGTTGTTATGCTTTCTTCTTCTTTTTTTGTTCCTTCTTATTTTACACATTTAAATGTATTTCATAAAATAAAGTCCTTGGTGTTTTAAGAGGGATATTCCAACAACCTTTAGTTTTTAGTATAGCATTGTACTAACCACCTTCTCCCTTCACACTCCCAGCACTACGGGTATCAGTCTTCCTCGGCCCTACTACATGGCTGATGAAGATGACGAGCGACCCTTCATCTGCTCCCTGCCAGTCGACAACGGCATCATGTCCTGCACCGACGTGCCGGCCCGCCGCGAGGGAGGCAGGACGTGCTGCCTGGACAAAGACGACGCGCTGTACCGCCAGTCGTTGGGCCTGAGCCCCGAGCCTCTGGCCAATGGCAGCATCAGTGTAGCAGGGCTCTGTGTAAACTGGAACCAGTACTACACCAGGTGTCATACCGGGTACAGCAACCCCCACAAAGGCGCCATCAACTTTGACAACATTGCCTTTGCCTGGATTGTAATCTTCCAGGTGAGAATTTCTGTACTTGGCACCATATATGTAGACCATCAAACAGACTGCTTTTCTATATTATCAGGGTTTATGACATTTATAACTATGTTTTAAATGGATTTAGCTTTTTTTTTATTTTTCCAGACAACAGTACCCATAATGTGTACAGACAAATGAAAAGTTCATATTAAAACAGCTTTTTAAGTTATCATCAATACAGATTAGATAGATACCAGTTACACAAAACAAGGGAGGAAGTTCAGGACAAATAAAGAAGTTGACAACAATTTTGATTTACAGTGTCATCGGCATATATCCTATCCTTCGTATTCCATATATCCTTGTTTGTTGGTGATATATGTATCTGGAAAACACAAAGATAAATAAATCAAATATGTTCTTAAGTTCAAATTCTATTGAAGCTTAGTACTGTACATTAAGGTTTTTTGGGAAACATATTTATTCACTTTCTGGTGGAGAGATAAAAATGAGAATATATATATATATATTGCCCTCATATCTGTTAAATGTGAAGCTACAGCTAGCAGCAGCTTAGCTTAGCTTTGCACAACAACTGTAAAGCTAGCCTGGCTCTGACCAAAGGTTAAAGTTCACAAATGTACGTGTCATATCTTTTTAGTTTAATCCATACATACTATACATAACTCCAACAGTTCATTTTTAACACGGGTAATGTGTTTAGGTGACTATTTATTGGACGGGAGAATTTGGAAGGCAACCATTGAAGACTATTGGAATCATCGGGAGAATTTGGAAGGCAACCATTGAAGACTCAATGTCATTCTCCGTTTCCTGCCGACGGGACTTCCTGTGGATGGATAAAGTTATTATGTATTCACTCTCACCTTTCCCCTGGTTGTAGGTGATCACTCTGGAAGGCTGGGTGGAGATCATGTACTATGTGATGGATGCTCATTCCTTCTACAACTTCATCTACTTCATTCTGCTGATTATTGTAAGTCATGTTTGTTTAAATAAAGTTTGGATAGTGTGCATAGGTCTGGGTGATCAGTATCATAATGCTGTAAGAAGTATAGTTGTAGATATCTATATTGGTTTAGAATATAGTAAATAGCAAAATTACACATAAACTAAACAAAACTGTGTTCCATTGACATTACATCGACAAAACACTTCTGTTGTGTTGGACCAAACTTTCAGTAACTACTTTTGTTGTTTTTTAATTGCTTGGAATCTGTCATTATAAACAAAACACAATCCCACTTAAATGTTCTGTACTCGACATTCAGAACATTAATATAGCTGTAAACAACTATTTGTTGTAAAGATATAGTGGAGTAATGGGCCGAGCAGAGATAAAGTCACATCTGTGTGTGTGTTGTAATCTGTGTGTGTTGTAATTCTCTGTTCTTTGTTTTGATAGCCGTTCCGGCCATGCGTGCATGTTAGTGCATGTGAGTGCTTTGTGTGTCGATATCAGGCAGCGACAAAACGTCAGCATTTGACACATTGAAGTGAAGTGAAGTTGTACTTTCTGCAGTTATCCAACTTACATGCTTTTAGATTTCCTGTTCTTGTTGCTAACCAAGGAAAAGCTGTCACTCCATTTCTCTCTCTGTCTCTCTCTCTCTCTCTCTCTCTCTCTCTCTCTCTCTCTCTCTCTCTCTCTCTCTCTCTCTCTCACTCACACACACACACACACAAGGCTGTCAGTGTTAAGCTGAAATCCCTTAAGAATTCCCCTTTTTTTGCGATAACACACGTTTTAATTCCAATCCTTAGGCTTCTGTGTCCATATGTGTACTGTAATAAGTGCGTATGCTTTTTGGGCGAGCATTGATGCGGGTTTACCTCTTTTTTTTTTTTTTTTTTTTTTTTTTGCCTGTCAGTGTTTGCGTGCGTGCGTTAGTTATCATGATACAGTGTGTGACTGCATGGGCTGTCTTGTCTTTTTTTATTACACTTAATTGCTTGCCTTCAAATTCAGGCACACGCTCTGTCTCTCTTTGCCTCTATTGTCTCACCAAAACTCCCTTCATTTCTTAACCCTTTCATTTCATCTTCCATTACATCTGTCAATCTCTGATCCTTGCCACTTCACCTTTCCTATCTTTTCCTGCCATCTATCAATGATTGCCTCTGCTAACAAGTCCTTCCATCCCTTCCTCATTCACCCTTCTCTGCCTCTGTTACACCCTCTTTCTCTCATTCTTTTCCTTAATCTCCTTTCTTCCCCTCCTTCCTTTTATCTTTACCTCCTCCTGTTTCACTTAATTTTATCCCCCCTTCTCGCTGAGCTGTATACTGTGCATCATCCATGCATCTGTAACTCAACTCATTATTCTCACTCACGCAGAAACACACACTCGAAATCAGGCATACAAACAGCCCGGCCTTATATCTGTGTATATTGTATCTGCTCACGTTAAGCAGCCGTGGCTCCACTGGTTTGACAGGCGCCATCTTTTTGATACCAGGACCTCCTCCAGCAGTCATCCCTACTTATCTAGCTCCACTAGTCTAGTTTTATCTAAATTTATTGAAACTTGCACACATGGAAAAGGACACATTCCGACTCTCTTTTCCAGATTTGTGACATTAATTTCTGCATCGAGGTTTCCTTGCCACAGGCAGTCGTTGATAGTAATGTTGCCTTTTGATGTGAAATTATCAGTGAGGAGGGTTGAAGGGGGGAGGAAAGGAAGGAAGGAAATTACTGAGGACTGGAGTATTGGCTGGTGGAGAGTAAGAGATGGAAAGGGGATGATGAAATGTAACAGAAAATAGAGGGAAGAGGGATGGGAAGAAATGGAGGAGAGAGGAAAAAGGGCAGAGGAAGATGGTGATTGAGCTTGAGTGTGAGGGTGATGAAGAGGGGAGGGAGGATCAATGAAGAGAAGGGATCAGGAGGTGGTGACAATGGGCTGGAGTGTTGGCATGAAATCAGAGAGGAATGGGACAGGGAAGAGGAAGGGACCACATGTTGTTCTGACTGTTTGATTATCTTTACCAAGACCAGAGTGTATCCAGACCGAGACAAGACTTTGAGTGGTAGAGACCAAGTCAAGACGAAGACCAGACCAGTGCGAGTCCCACACTGCATGAAACGATAAAATGTGGAAAATGCTAACCACAGCCACTCCTCAAATTGATCTGAAACGTCCACATTCCCATAAAAAACTCCCACAGAAAACATTCACTTCTTTTATTGCCACAACATACAGAATGTAAACAACTGGCTAAGATGTATTGTTAGTATTTGTTTTCTTTTATATGCTGTTTTGGAAATAAACTCCTTATGGTTTAGGTAGCCACATTTTCACACCAAGGATTTGGCTGACGTCTCCCAGACAGTCAGAGCTACTTCTCCTGTCTCTTGCATTCACTTTCTTGGGAGTTTGTGTTACGGGGGCGGGGAGAGGGGGTTAACAGTTAAAAATGTTAAATTATTATTGGTTGCATTTGAAGCAGGATTTTTTTACATCAAATCTCCATAATAATGGCACAATGTTGACACATTACAATGCACAGGCAATTAAGTGACATCTCTGCAGTTGTGGTCTTGAGCGGTCTTGAAATAAAATCTGAGTGCTCTTCATCCGAGACCGAGACAAGACTGTGTCAAGACCACTTCCAAAAAGTGGTCTTGACACCAAGACCGATCTCGAGTACTAGAACACTGAGAATGGGTTTTAAAGAGAGAAGTGTTCACCAAGGTGCAACCTGATGGTGCGAGATGAAAAGTCAGCGGATCACCAAAGCCGTTCAACATGCATCAACAGCTCGCTCCCTAGTCATGGTTTGTGATAATAAGAAAATACAAAAAACAACAACATTACAATAACCATCAGGTAGCCTATCATTTTCACTGATATTTTAAATATGTTAAAGGACTGCTGTATGTAATAATAAACAGAACGGAACAAAGAAGTAGAAAACGGAAGAAGAAACATAAAATGCAGACATCAAACTAAAAACTGAATGGACAGTAAAAAACTGAACAAAA
Source organism: Etheostoma perlongum (assembly GCA_026937815.1). Lineage (NCBI taxonomy): Eukaryota > Metazoa > Chordata > Actinopteri > Perciformes > Percidae > Etheostoma > Etheostoma perlongum. The sequence goes on from CM049372.1 coordinate 29,103,604, forward strand.
GCTAGTCTAAACAGCTGCTTTTTAAAATATGAACGTGTAAAATGTGAACGTGTAAAATGCCTCAGCACTTACTCAGTTGAAATTTAAGGTGCCCTGCCACATTTATTTTATTACTTTGTGGTAATGTCTGACGTTCTACCATGGATTCTGTAACATTTTTTGGTGGAAAAGATGCCTTGGTTACCTTGTTTTAAGCCATTCTAGCGTGGTATAGAAAGCCTGCAAGAAGACTCTGCTCGATTTGTGCCAGTTCTCATTGATATTCCACAAGCTAACCGGCTTGACTCTGATTGGCTAACAGCTATCCATTGACTGCCTAGCAATCACTATCCTTTACCCAGTGAAACAGGATGAGCTCATGAAAAGTAATGCGCTCAGGCAACATGACATCAGACTGACCAGCTTTTGTAATTGGCCTGATTCCTCTTCTCTTTTCAGTGGCTAGAGCTGACAGAGGAGGTAGCAGTTCATTGTCACATTCACGACATAACACAAATACATATGCACCTAACATACGGTATTTCAAAAAATATAAGTATAAACGGTTTTGTGTGGCAAGGGACCTTTTACAATTTATTGACAATTATTATTTGACAGCTGTCAAATAAATCTACAGCACTTAAAACCATTTTTAGATTCAGGATTAAAATGAAATTGCTAGAAGAGAAACCCAAATATTTCCTCATGGCTCTCCTCTGTGTATCTAAAGCTTGAAACATTCTCTCAATTTTTTAATTCATTTCAAGATGAATGTGTTCTGATTAACCATGCATTAAAGTCTCGTAGACTAAACTAAATAGCAGGATTTTACACCCTGTTGGTGTTGGGTAGCTGTCTCTTTCCCCCCACAGAGACAATATTTGACAGTCAGGATACATTGTCGGCTTTGTTGCAACATGTTTCAAGGCTTGTCTCACAAACAGACTTAGTGGAGGAAAGTGATTTAAGCGTTACTCTCCGCATGTCAAAAGTTTTCTTCATATCCCTGCTTGTCCTCATCTCAGTAGCAGACAGATGACAAGACTTTTAATTATGTTTCCTTTAATACCGCACGACACTGGGCATGGAGAGATGGAAGAGAGCTAGCGACCGCAAACGAGACAGATAGGGAGGAGAGAGGGAGAGAGAGGTTCAGGTTTCATTTAGATGCTTTGACAATTCCACTCACGTAACATTCAGATAGATTAACTGTGTTAAATTCAATTGAAAGAGAGAGAGAGAGAGAGAGAGACAAAAAAGGGTAGAGTGGGATGTATAGTAAGTGATATGAGAGAGTGCAAGGCAAGATGAAAACAGTGATGGGAGAGAGATAGAGAGAAAGTGTGACAGATGGAGAGGCAGATGAGAACAGTGAGATGAAGATGGTGAGAGTTTAAGAGTTGCTTTACACTGATTACCATCATAGAGCAGCTTAGACATGAGGACTCAGTGGAATTAAAGTTTTTTTGATGGAAAATAGCTTGGTTCTATAGAATTAAGTAGCCAGCCACAACCTGTGTCTTTACAGAGCTGCACAGCAGGATAAGCCTCTTGATTTCATAATGTAGAAGTACCCTCACCTATACCTATTTTAGTATTAAAATGCAAAATAATAAATAAATAATTAGTTACGTTTCTGTCACAGGTGCAATATTCATATATCTCGAATTATTTGTCTCCAGGCTCATTTTTGGCAATAGCCGTTGATCAGTGGGTCTGCCCATCATTACGGTCCTGACTAAAATATCTCAACACCTGTTTGGTAGATAGCCATGGAATTTGGAACAGATATTCGTGGTGCCCATACATGGATATGGAGACAGCCAACCTAGTTTATTTATTTAACTTATTTTTATGGTACCTTTTATTTAACCAGGAAAAGACTCATTGAGATTAAAAATCTATTTTTCATGAGTGCCCTGGCCAAGACAAGCAGCAGTATAACCACACAATACACCAATAACAAAACACACAAAAAACATTAGAAACATAAAACAACTGATGTGACTGCCTCCAAGTCGATTATCATCCTCCTAAAAGCGGCCAATGAGACCAGCTCATTATGTTTCATGGATTTCTGTAACTTGTAGAGGGAGCAGCAAACTTAACTAATAAACACTTTTTTCCCCAGTTCAGTTCTAACCTACAGAACAGATGTATGTAATGCACCAACCTGTTGCTGTGTTTTTTGTGTGTTAGATGGAAGCAAACTTGCAAAATGTGTCTAGGGTTTGGTATTCTTCGCATTGCCAGACCTTTCGCCACAATGCTGGAGCATGGTCTGGCTAATGGGATCTTTTTGATGTCATATTTTTATCGTCCTTTTACCCTACTGTCTGTTCATTTATTTATTTCCTTTTATTTATTCATTTGTCGTTTGTACTGTCCTTTAAAGCTATAGTGCGTAGTTTGTGTCTTCCCCATGAGGAATTGTAAGTAATAACAACAAAACTGTCGGCACTTCCACATGATACAAGCCTTCCGTGACCGCGCCCCTCCCCTCCACGCAGTTGCTAGTAAAAAACATGGACTCTTCAGAAGAGGTAATTATCTTCACTCGAGCTTCTGCACGGGAACGTCACTGGATTGCCACAATCTATTGAGCAAAGCCATACTGAGAAACACAGAGGAAGATTTGTGGAGCTGATTAGGTTTGTAGCAACTCATTTGGCAATGGATTTGAATGTAACAGACGTTCATTAATCTCAAAAGGTTACGCACTAACCCTTTAAAGGTGTCTGATCTTTTAATTTCACTATTACAATGATGTTTATATTTGTGTATTAATTTGATTGTATTGATTTACTGCCATCCAGACTTGCCTCTCATACATACGTAGTCATTTTCACCCTGTCACGCGCACACACACACACACACACACACACACACACACACACACACTAATCTAATTGTATTTCAGTGGCTCCAACAGAGTGTGAGTATAAATATTTAATGGGATTGGCGAGTGTGTTGAACGGGCACTGCCTTCCTTTCAGTCTGCAGGGCCAGAGAGCAGGCATGAAAACTAGCCAGTCTGACCACAAATCTTTGCTTTGGATCAATAGAAAGAAGCTTTACACACAAAGCACACACCGACAGACACCAATACACACATTGGATTACACACATTTAGGTATCCAGCGCTTCCATAGTCTTTGTCACAGTGGTTCAGATGGAGAGAAGAAGGGGGTTATCAGGCTTCACAGCCCAGAGAGAGGTATACTTCATCCCACTCTCTGCCTTCTCTCTCCTCCTTTTTTCCTTCATCATCAGTTCGGCTTCTCTGGGTGACCTTGCCCATTTTCTCCTCTCTGAACATAGAGAGTGAACATACAGAAGTGCAACACACCAAGCCTTGTTGATTATTAATTATCTTTATATAATTAATAAAGGTTTAAGCCTAGGCTGTGATGTAAATTCTTCAATGTGGTCTGAATTAAAGGTTAGTTTTGATTAACAATATAGCTTTGAATCAGGTTCTAGTTAAATAAATCCTTGTGTGAGCAAGTCTCACGAGGCTTTCTTTCAGAAAAAAAAGTAATGTAATCATTAATCAAGGACAACCAGGCTCAAGGCCAGGATTCAGTCATCCGTCACGCTTTTCCCTGCACAAGTACTTTTCAAAAGTAGATAACATGAAGTTGGCCCACTGGTGATAGGTTTGAACTTTTGAGCAGAATTTTAGATATTATCGCTTCCTTTACATAATGAACGCTTCAGGCTGTAAAGCTTAACAAGCATTGGAACTTGGAAAGTGTACATTTCTAGTACTCTTAAACGTTTTTGGGGGAAGATTAAGTAAAAGAGAACCCGATAGATAGCGTAACCAACAACAGATAACACAACTTAACAACCAACTGCAGGTACTCAACTTTTATCAGGATAACGATTTTACATGTATTGTTGTAATTTGGGATAAAAAATAACAGGGCCATAGTTGTCAAATTCATTCAAAATTGACCCAGAATCCAAGAGTAAATTGATTTAAGCTGCAGATTGTATTGTTGGTTTTGTTAACTGTATCGTTTTTTAGCTTCTGCCCACCTGGAGCAGCACAGTAACCTTTTATTGATTGGATATTTGGATTTCTGTCTGAAAGGCACCTAGACAGTCATAGTTCACTTATAACCTTACAGCTTTATGTGCTTATACCGTCACTTTTTTTAATCGAAGACCAGGATTTTTTAATCCAGCTCATCTTTTGTTCTGATGATTGATTCAACCAGGCGAGTTTCATGTCCATCCAATCTGTGGAAGTATTCCAACTGTGAGTCATCACACATCCACACTGTAGCGAAAAAAGTGACTTTTTAACTCTGAACCCAAATACATTCCTTTACTTTGCAGCCTTGGTAGCCTTAGTTGAAGTTATCATTGATAAAAAAGGAAAACATCGTTGGGGCCTGTGAAGTATATCCCTGAATCACACAAGGTTTGAGAGTAAAACCCATGTGATTGGGATTCAATCTAAGCTTTACCTCTCATGATCAAAAATGTATAAGGAGATTGAATTACAACAGCATCAAGAAGGTGAAAGTGTTAGCTCCCTCTCGTAATAGGTTAATGTTGGCTGTTCATTGGTAAGGTTTTCTGGTTTTGATACCAGCTTGCTATCATACTCTTAAGAGAAAAGACCGAACTCACAGCTCAGTATCTTCAATGTGTTCATTGAAAAAAACACTGCAGCTTTGTTTGCAGCCATACTGTAAAATGTGTTATGTTTGGACTTGTCCAGCCAAGTGGGCCATCAGGCCAGAGGTAGTAGCAGATATCTCGAATGGCGTTGAGCCATCTTGCTAAGAGTTCTTTATTCAGTGTGATTAGCTGGCAGAAACGGACCATTGATAGCCCAATATTATTTCATGCAAGTGTTTTCACATGTAGCACATTTTACATTTTGGAATAAATTATGTGTTTACTTTTTCTTTCAGTGGGTCTTAAAAACTGTATTTCCATGTATGGCTCTCATCCTCCCAGATTGGTTCCTTCTTCATGATCAACCTGTGCCTCGTGGTCATCGCCACCCAGTTCTCGGAGACGAAGCAGAGGGAGCACCAGCTGATGCAGGAGCAGCGAGCGCGGTGCTCGTCCTCCTCCACCCTGGCTAGTGAACCGGGGGACTGCTATGAGGCACTCTTTCAGCTGGTCTGCCACATCCTCCGCAAGGCCAGGAGACAAACGGTCGCCCTTTTCAACACCCTGCGGGGGAAACCTCGCGGCTTTCGGGGCGTCGGAAGAGGTAGAGGAGGAGGAGAGAGGGAAGGGAGAGGAAGGCCAATGGGAGGGAAGGACGTGAGAGGAAAGCAGTGATGAGGCGTGGTATGTAACTGTAAACATATTCAGTAAAAATTAGATACATGCTTAATACACTCACCCTTTAGATGGATGGGTGGATGGATGGTTGAATAGATAGAAATAGAATAGAAATAGAAACTGTATGGTCATTGTTAAACAATCAAATTCATTGAGCTCAAATAAATAAATCACTTAATAATAAACACTTCATCATCCATCCATACTCACTCATAGTCCCATTCACACCAGCTAATTTACCATGCACTGATTGCCAACTGATTGTAATTAAAATTCCATTTCATGAAAGTCCATTTCTGAAAGCAAAGTGCGTTGCATGTCATAAATAAATAATGGATTATTGCACATTATTGTTGGCATGCATTTGGGAGTGTGCTTTTATTCCGGAGTTCAGGATGGTGATTGGCTTTGGCATTAAAAAAAAACAACAAGCCATTTCCATTTCAGGTCCACCCTGTCCCCATCATAATAAGCCTGAGCACGCCTCAGCGATGGCCCTCACCCCCGCCTCGGCCACCGACGGCTGCCCTCAGTGTGCCCTGTCACTCGCTGACGGCGTGGGACCAGCATGCAGTGCAGTAAACGATGAAGCGGAGGAGGGAACTGTGGAGGAAACGGACAGGGTGGGGGTACACTCTGGTAGTGAGGAGAAGGGCAAGAAAGGCCAGGAGGGTGCAGGGAGACATGGGGGCTGTACTCCTAAGAGCTGTAAGGAGCTGTGGCACGATATTAGGATGAAGCTGTGGGGAATCGTGGAGAGCAAGTACTTCAACCGAGGCATCATGATCGCCATCCTGATCAACACCATCAGCATGGGCATCGAGCACCACGAGCAGGTACTGTACAGATAGCGGCAGCTCTCATCTGTGTGTGTGTGTGTGTGTTCACACTTATCCTTTCCTCCTCTTTCATTCATTCTCGTTCATTGCTGCAGTGTCTATGTCATTCTCTCTCAGTCTGTCTTTTTGACACAATCTGTTCATCAGTTTAATCTTTCCAGTAACATAGATGTGTTCACACTCACACAAGAAACAATTGATGTCAATATGACATCACAGCATACACTAAGTACTCTGCAGACTTGGCTAAACTGATTGAGTAAAACCACACCGCAAATTACACATGTAGCATTTTTAAATGTTGTAAGACCACAACCAAACAATGTATTAGTCCATCTCTCAATAAGTTCTTCTTCATCTATTGAAGACATCCTCATGGTACTCAGCTTCAAGGTAATGTGTTCCTACTGAAGACATGAGTCCTTAAAAAAAGGTCATTCATACTTACTTTTATTTGTTTAAAGCCTAAAATACCACCAATACCACCAATTCCTAAATTCTACTGTAGTTTTTAGCAAAGTTTAGTCACAAAGGAAGAAGTTGTTTGTTTGTATGGAGATTATTTGTTTTTTAGTCTTGTAATGTGTGTGTTTTGGACAGGTAATGTAGAATCGACTCATAATAAACAGCGCCCGTTTTCTTCGTTAACAAAAATAAGAAAGATACAAACCTGAAGGAACATGTCACCTAGTAAAATGGTGTGACTTATTGACGTGCTTTAAATGTTTTTTATTGATTTCCTCCATTGTTTTTACTAAGTCATGCTGCAGCACGTTTAGTGGGATCAACTGATTGTTGTTGTATAGAATATTAACAGGTTTTTTTGTAAATATTTTACAAGATGAGATGTCAGCTGGTTGGCTCCTATTGGTTGGCTTACTATGTACATAACATTTCCATGGTCATTGGTCAGTGATTTCATTCTTTTACCAACATTCCAGGCCAATAAGTGGAAAAATAATGAGAACCCAATTAGAAATGTTTTAAGCTCCCCAAACTTAGACAATTATTAGTTGGAGAAAAAAAATCTAACAATGCTTAGACAGAGATTTCATCCATTAGTGATAATCTCTTCCTACAGCTATTTAAGTCTGAACTAAGAACCATGTTGCTTGCAGTGTAGATACACAGTCGCCGTTAGTGTCTCTCCCTGTCATTCAATGTCCATGCTCCCCCGCAATGTAAACTTCTTTATATACCCAACAGGATAGTCATGTGTGCTCTCAGGCAGCAGGATAGAGGTAGGGACACCAGAATATTATCTCACCTTTGACTCAGATCTCACTCGTCATCATCTCCAAGCCATAACACAATCATGCCTTGTGCTTATTTTTTTATTCCTGTTTCCTGTTTCTTTCTGTCATCCTGCATTGTGCACTCTTTGTCTTTTTGTCAATATTTCTCGCTCTCACTATACCATCGCCCACTTACGCCTGCCACCACAGCGGTAGTGGGTCGTCTCTCATTTCAGGGGCAGCTAAAAATAGAAAGAGACAGAACAAAAGAGGCAGAGGGAGACTTTGCTCCTTTTAATGGGAAGGAAATAGCAAGCTGGAATGGCTGTGTGTTTCACTGCCTGTTTAGTAAACTGGAGTCATGCCTCCCTCTGTTTGAACAGTGGTATCAGAGGCTTAATCTGTCTAGTCGCTCTGATCCTCATCCTGTAGAGATGTGCTTCCACCTCTCTTGTTCCACTTGTGGTCTATAGTTATGCAGGTGTGGGAACAAGACTTTAACCAGTGTGGGGAAAAAATGCTAGCCAGATGCTTTTTGTTATTTCTGCATTGCAAGAGGTATAATTTAGGCTGCCAGCCATTTGGGCAAGAAACCAAACTTAATTTGAAGAGTGTATTTTATATCAAAACAGTGTGTATTGGGATGGACCCTACCCTTTCTTTTTCACTAGAGAAATGACACATTTTGTAATAGTTTACTAATTAAACTACATGATTGAAATGTTTTTTTTATTTATAACAAAGCAGTTACAATAAGCTTTTCTCCATTATCTCATTACATTATCATACTAAATAAAAATATTGAAAACCCATTTCCCTTCAAGAAATGGATTGTTTAGACCATAAATTAACTGTATAAAACACTAGAACAAAATGGTAAGGAATGCATTAACTGCTATGTTGATATGCTCTAAAAACATAAGCTGCAATTCTTAGCATGTTGTGCTACATAGCATATTAGCTACAGTAGGAGCCAAGCAAGTTTGTAGTCACAGGTTAGGTTGACAAAACGTAACTAGCACTGTGTAGTATTTTGCCACTGTGTGAAGTTGAAAGTGAAATCAATTTGAAAATACAGCCACGTATTACAAGTATGTAAGCTAAGGCTAGGATTTATGGAATGGACCACTGCTGGAAAATAGGGGATGGCCATGTCTTTTTATTCTTTGTTGAGGGGAAGATCATTCAAACTTTTTTTAGTTTAGGGTTTTTAGTTTAAACTTTTGTATTTATGAAAACAGCAACATTTTAAAGTTGCTTGTTTGGTGCATATTTTCCATGTAGCTCCATGTAGCTCTCTCAGTCTTGGCCCCCCATTGCTTGTGCAAGGTGACTGTGGAAGGAGGGGTCAATAAAGCCATGGATTAACAGGCATGCTGCTGTGTGGTTCTTGTGTAGAGCCTCCAGAGAGGTTTCAGTGCACCTATAAGCCACTGAACACTTTTTACATTATTCTTGTTCGTTTAATGGGAATATTAAAAAGTCAGCCAAAGACAGCGTTTTCAGGCCATATATGGGGCTAAACTGAACTTTATCGCATTGCTAGTTACAGCTGATAAAATATGTCAGCCAGTCGTCATTTCAGCCTACAAAATCAAAGATTTCTGGCCAGAAATGAGCAGCCTGCCCTTGTCTTCTGATATGGAAGGACCCGTTGTTTCAAAATTGAAAAGTAACTGAAAATACAAAGCTATATCCCCCATTGAAGTTAAATTGCTCAAGAGAGAAGACACTTCAGAGAATTGAACAGCTGTTTAGAAATTAATAATGCAGCAGCGTGATGGGCACTGATGAGATTTGACAGGGATGGATAGAGATCAAACAACACAGCTGCATGACTGTCTTGCTCTGCAAAAATGTCAGGAAAAAAATGAAGGAAATTACCATATTTATGTTGCTGGGGACACCTTGGCCTCAGTCAAAATATTCAATAGCACCCACATACTGTACTTAGTTTCAGATTTGTTGGGGATGGCTGACACATGCAAACTAAAAGCACAGCAGAAACCAAACATATTTGGCAATCAAAAGCAAAAGTAGGTCAGAGAATTCAAAAATAAAATCATAATTGGGTTTTGAAGAACAATGAGACAATCCACAGGAAACAGATGGATGTCTTAGAAAAGAAAATGAGAGCACCCTGCATCTAAAATTGATGTTGTGAATAAAGGGAACCTTACCACCCTACCTGAGGTTTATTGAAAAATCAATAGCCAACAGGATAAGCCTTAATACGATGAATATCATTAACCAAAGTGGCTGTTAAAAAATAAAAAGGCTCTTATTAAAGACTTTTTTCACTCTCCACAGGGAAAAAGTAAAAAGTAAGAATAAATAACTCATGGAAAAACATAGAGGATTTATGTTTGTTATGATTTCTATTATCACGTTGCTGATATGCATGCATGATACCACAGCAGTGACTTTGGGTTGTTGACTCCCAGGAATGTTCCATGAGACAGGTGAAAAGGTGTTGCACTAACAGGGTCAGACTCGTTGTGCATCAGATGCTACAAGCATTGGAGTAGTGGAGAGGCTAAAAAAGACTGGACTTGTTGCTAGAATTTCTCACATACAGTATGGGATTACCCCAGGGATGTCATATTACTAAACAACAAATGAGGTTTGTCATTACCATCCAAATGACCCATATCATCATTACAGAAAAGATTAATTAATGTGTGTAAGTGTTTTCTGAGCTGCCAACTCTTATGTTAAAGTTGAATGGTAAAAAGGTACTAGAACTACTAAAGTGTAGGGACAGTTTACAGTCGTGGTTTAGAGGAATCTACTGTACATTGACTTCTGTTAGGACACAGACGCAAACAGCGGGCTCTGGTGTCAAAGTCTGACACTCTGTACATCCATCCACCCAAACCAAGCAACCACCGCAACCTCCTAAGCAAATGCAGCCGTGTAGCAGAACGTCATGTCATTTGATGAGCGTCAGATAATGCCCATAGCACCCAACAGGCACGTTATTACATACTGCGTTTTGTGTTGCCCTTAAGAGGTTTGCAAGCGCTATAGAGCTGAAACAATTAGTTGATTGATAAGTTATTTGACATAAAATGACTGAGAGTCATTGTGCCAACAGCCAGAACTCCCTAGTCCCCAGTGTTTTAAAGGACAACCACTCCTGTTGCTTTTCTGGTGAACTTGTCTAAAGTCCAATGTCCAATTGGTTTATATTACAGATTTTCCCATTTCCAATGCTGGCAGAGTAGCAGGTCAGAACACATTCACTTAACCTAATCTAAAAGTTTTAGTGTGTGTCAAGTTTGATATTAAGCTGGGCTGGCAGTGCCCAGGAGGTGAAATGGCATCTCTCCAGCTACCAATCAACACTGCTGATTAATGGATGTTTGCAAATGTGCTGAATTACCTTTCTTCATCTGCATTCTCAAAACCACGCCAGTGCTAATTTTGTGTCAGCCAAATTACTCTTGGACAATGATCTTTTAAGGGTTATCGATGTATGTTAAAAAGTTAGTCACCCATGTGAATAGAGGCAGGTTTTTAGTGCAGCATTGCTTTTCTTGATGCAGGACCCACACACCAGTTTAATATTATCCTTTTAGACTTTTACATTAGCTTTATTTTTAGGTGTTGTTTCACATCAGTATATTGAGGTTGTGTTTTTTGTGTTCACTTTACAAGTACAAACTGTTCACTTTCCTAAATCAACTTTCCACAGTGTGATGTCAAATCCCCACTCTTTCTTATTTTATTCCATCAGCCGACTGAAAAACACACAAGAGTTTAGATCTGTTCCCAGGTCTGCAGTAATGAGACTGCAGTAATGGATCTCCAGGGGCCGACGCTGTTTGGCTGGTCTGCTAACAGCGGTCAGCCATCACATTGTTACCGGCACTGGTGGGCATGCATCATTAGTCTGTTTTTTCACACTGATAAACACTCATTAGTACTCACAAACACACGCACACACACGCGCACACACAGACATGCCACATGCCGCAGTACAAATAGACACACGCATGCAGACAGACAATGCAAAACACACAGTACTCATTGATTCTGGGGTGTTGAAATGTCAGAAGCATCAGTGCCAAAGTTGCAGAGGAGCTCTGTGGAATAGTGATGTGTTGGAAATCATGATTGTGCCAATTTTAGCCCTTTGTGTGTGTGTGCATGTATGTGTTCTTCCTTATTGTGAGCAAAGACAGACAGAAACAGCAAGACAGATAAGGAGGGACTCAAACAGTGTCAGACACAGCTGAAAAGACAGACATGATGCGTATTAACAACTTGAGACTGACAGCAAGTAAAAGAAAGTGAAATATATTGGAAAGGTATTGAACAAAGTTTCATTTTATGTCGCTTTTGTACGAAGCACATTGTGTTACATTAACTTTTATAAAATGTGCTATATAAATAAAGTTTGATTGATTGATTGATTTGGTGAAAGGTAAAACTAAATGCATTGTCTTTTCCGAACAGAAACTCGAGTGAAGATAATTACCTTTTTTGAAGAGTCCATCATGTCTTTTTAATCTTCGTGTCCTCCTTGGCTACTAGCAACTGCGTGAAGGAAGATGGGGGTGGACGCGCAGACAGTTTGTTTTCATTACTTAGAATTCCTCATGGGGGCGGCAGAAACTACGCACTTAGAAAAGAAAATAAGAGCACCCTGCATCTAAAATTGATGTTGTGAATAAAGAAAAACTTTCCACCCTACCTGAGGATTATTGAAAAATCTGATTTTAAACTGATTTGTTTAAATACTGGCAGCATGCTAATTGTATCACTTTCACAAACTATTGCTTTGCTTGTGTAATTTCCAGGACTGAATAGATATAGGCCTACAGTAGATTCACATTGTTTGGAGAAAAATTGTTGTCTTTAGGGTTGTGTCTATAAGGAGTGAATTGTTGGACCTTTTTTAAATGGCAGCATCTGCAACATCCATAGTTGATGACAAAATGTGTTATGTCTTTTTGTTTGCCTGCTACCTTCTGCTGTGTTGGAAAGGAGCACACAGTAGAGATGTGGAAAATCAGAGCAAAAATGTACCTGCTATTTAATTGCTTGTCTATTGTAGCTAATAGTAATAATAGTAAGTCAGTAGCTAATCTAGTAACCAGTAGGCTACACTTTCCTTCTATTTTTTTTTTTACTGGCTTCAATGTGTGTGTGTGTGTGTGTGTGTGTGCGTGCGTGCGTGCACACACACAGATGTGTGTAAAAGCTTTTGTCCCTCTCCTTGTCCTTTTTTGTTGTACTGCCTGTCATTTCCTCTCCTATTACTCTGTACTTTTTATTTCTCTTTCACTGATTTGCTTTCTATTTAATTTCTTCTTCTTCTTAATTTTTTCTTGTAGCTATAGAGTAGGCCTACTTTAAAGCATGACATGGTTAGCTTTTGGTGATGCACAATGTGCAAAATCTATTTTTGGTTCCAAAACTATCAAGTAAATGTCCTTATTTTTTGTCTTTGTCAATGTCTTTTATAGAGCAAATAACGTATCCGACCATGACATTTCCCATAGACGTGTAACTAATGAAAAATGCAAAACTATAATAACCTTGGTTTGGTATTGCCCTTTTGTTTTGTTTTGTCAAATCGTGGCAGAGAATCATTGCTTCTCCTTCACGAATCCCTGTCACCATGCTAACGGTACCAACGTTAGCCAAATGTAACCATAGAATGATACTACGTCTACAGTTAACATAATACACTAACTACATGCATGCCAACATGCTAATATTAGCGTTAGCATGCACAGATGTTAACATAGCAGTGTTTTAAATGTAAGCTAACATGCTTACAGTAAACATACTGTTAAGGCTACTACTGTAGACTAAAACAAGAATCAGCCAAGAGCTTAAGAGCTAATGTGAACATAGAAGGTCACCAACATAACTTGCTGACATTCACAATGTTAGCATGTTATGATTTGGGATTCTTTAATTTATCAAAAAGCCCGTCTGAGGCCATCAAAGTACAATTTAGAGGGATCAAAGTTAAGTTAAGTCTTACAATGTAAAGCTGATCCTGACAAGCTTAGTCAACAATGGTCTTTAATGGCCAGTAGTCTATATTATAATACATAATATAATATAGGCTACTATATTATAATTCATGTTAATAACAATATGGCTGTTCATTTGGTGCCACAGTCTGTATTTTGCCCGACTAGCTGTCAGGATGCAAGAGAAGCTGTCTCATTGTTTTTTTTTAATCCATCCAACAATTTAGTTTTTTGGTGTGTACCCTTACAGCTACAAGGGTCTATGCTGTGCATATATACTTTTAGTGCATTTCTTTGTGCTCTCTTATTTCCCCTTCCTTTCCTTCTCATTCTTCTGTCTTGCTGTCATCTTTCTCTTATTTTTTATTTGTCACTGTCCTCTGTCAGCCAGAAGAGCTCACAAATGTTCTGGAGATCTGCAACATCGTCTTCACCAGCATGTTCTCCCTGGAGATGATCCTCAAGCTCACTGCATTTGGCTCCTTTAACTACCTGAGAAACCCCTACAACGTCTTTGATGGAGTCATCGTCATCATAAGGTAATTACACATTATACCTAAACATATGGATTTCTTTGGTAGTAAGAGGAGCAAAGAGGGGCTTTCTGGTTTCTGAAATACTGAATGTAATTCAGGTAGCATACCTTTTGTGGTTTGCCAGACTGTTATGGAAAAAGAGATCCTGCAGTTAAATTATTCATGTCATGCTTTGTCAAATTGTCATCTGCATTCTATTTGATTGAAATGTACCACCTGTACATATTCGGATGCCAAAGCGTCAGACAGCAGCAAACATGTTTTGTCTTTTGTTGTGTGTGTGTCTGGAGCTTCAGGTGCCTTGGTGCCTTTGATCTGCTGGCGTTTTTGTCCCCAATTCATCAGGCTGAGCTCTTTTGTCGGTGATCCCCATTATAACCCTGAGATCAAATACACATCAAAGCTACTAAAACTGAACAAGATCAAATGTGCAGCCCATCACAGAAGATACACATTGATTGAACATATCTACATCTGTCTTTTTATTTCTTGCTCCCCTATCAGTTTCCCTCTCTTCATCTATCTGAATGTCCTCAGCTATTCATACAGAGATGCTCTTAAAAAGGCGCCTCCATTAAAAGGACCAAAATGCCTACCAGATGTCAAAGGAAAGATATAACTGCTGTGATCCCCAATATGTTGTTATTTTGCAGCAGCAAACTGCAATTAGGAAAAGCATTGACCATTTAAGCAACAGATTGATTTATAGTGTCGAAAAAACACAATGAACCTCTTAAGAGGACACGTCAATCACTGCAAGATGAGATAAACCAATCATTCCTTATGTTGCCCATGCATTAGTGATTTTTCAGCTTTCCTTAAGTTGTTGAAAGAAACATTTAGGGAGCTTTGAATTTGAATTAAATCAGTAATGTTTACCTTTTACATCAAAGGTATATTAATAACTAATGACCTGCAAACAATAAGTTCAAGATGTAATCAGTACATCGCATGCAACAGTGAGAGTTTGATGATTATCCCATTTTTGTTGTCTATTAATTGAGACTGAATTGCTGAGGAACAAAAGATCCTACATTCTTTTGATCAGGGAGCATTATTATGCACTCTAAAATCCTAGATTAAATGTTTGTCAAATGTTAGGCCACTATTAAAATATATTTTCATTAGATTTTCTGATGCTTACGTTTGTCAATCTTAAAGGTCCCATATTGTAAAAAGTAAGATACCATGTATTTTTTATTTTATTATAAAGCATGTCCATAGATCCACAGACCGTATACAGAAACTATGCCTTTAAACAAGCCGTCAGGACTTTGTCATGTGACTATGACAGTTGACATGTTACAATTATACTATTTAATTGCCAAATCCTTACCATTATTAATTTAGTATAAACACTTGTATTCCCTTTTCCACTACCTTACCTATACTATAGTTTGGAATTGCATTTTTATTGGATAAGTGTTGGGAATCATGCCGTCCAGCATTTAGAAGCACGTTTAATTTCAAAACCTCTTTTCTCCGTTGAACCGGTTTAATCTCAATGGAGTTTTATCACTTGGAGGTGGAGTATTTTAATGTAAATGTTGCCGATTAATGCTTTAAATGATCATAATTTCTTTCCCTTACGTTGCCTGGTTGTGTATGTGGTCTGTGTTTCTCTTCTCAGTGTGTGTGAGATCGTCGGACAGTCCGACGGCGGTCTGTCTGTGCTGAGGACGTTCAGACTGCTCAGGGTGCTGAAGCTGGTAAGGTTCATGCCAGCTTTGAGGAGACAGCTGGTGGTCCTCATGAAGACCATGGACAATGTGGCCACCTTCTGCATGCTGCTCATGCTCTTCATCTTCATCTTTAGGTAAGGCAAAACATGCTTTAAAATGTGCTGTATGTGGGTGTTTGTTGGTGTCTCCTTCTGATGCAGATCATAGATCACAAGACAATCTGTCAATGCTTCTCTGGCTCCTCATCACCTGACAAATTTACAAACGCATGGAGTCCTTTTCTTTTGAACAGTGGTCTGTATATAATATTTTTTCTGAGAGATGGTTTAGAGACAGGTCATTGGAGACAGGTCATTGGGGCAGCTGTGGCTCACAAGGTAGACCCACATCGTCCTTAAACCACAAGGTGGTTCAATCCCCAAAAACAACAAAATTTCACAGTGGCTTGTTTGGTGCATATTTTTCCATGTAGCTTTCAGTCTTGGCCCCCCATCAATAGCAGATGGGTCTGACCCAGCACTGGGTTGACAGCAACACGATTTTGGAGTTGCTTTCTTTGAGAATGCAACCCTAACTAACTGCGTCACATGTTGCCATGTTGCCTAGTTTCACTGACATGGAGCTTGAATATAGTGAAACTCTGACTATCTCAAGGGTTTCATGTTGCCTCAAGCTCGAGCACCCATGGAAAATACGGAGCATCCACATGTGCCAGACTGCCTGTAGGCTACATTCACTTAAAATTACATTGCATTACAAGTGCATTGCAGTTGGTGCTAAGTGGAGCGTGTGGGCTCTGATCGTGGTTACATTTCAGTTAAATTTCTCATCTCCAATCCTATCTATAGATCTCTAGCCAGCTTACAGAAGGGTCTGTGAAGGTGGACAGGCCGTGTGGCGAGCCAGCACTCCTCGGCAGGCACCCACCGGCTGTCACGTCAGACTGTGGAGCTTCTGAACTCCGACACAGTTGGATCAAATTTGCAATTAGTCATCAATTTTTGTTAAACGGCCCATATTTGAGCTCTACGTAGATTTCTTGCATAAAAAGTCTCAGAAGTGAATTTAGTAAGGAAATAGCAGACAAACAATGTATAAAGTTTCCAGTTGTAGTTCCAGTGAGTCTCTAGTGTTGCTTTAACTTTGAATTTCTGATTGGGCAGGTCAGCTGTCAATGTGGGTTACTTTGTTGAATGGTCTCAATGTTTTATTGTTTTATTTCATTTGAATACTAGTTTACTAGAGGAGTAACTTAGTATTTGAAGTAATGCAGGGAATGTGCATTTAGTGTGTTACAATGTTAGTGAGTAAATCTACTGAAATGGCCTCCATAACAGTGGAGTGGGATGTGTAAGATGTGAAAGCAGAGGTTAAGTCATGTATGCCATGGTTATAAAAACACAGTGTCTATCTGTACAAATTTGCCAAGCGCAAACAAGTACAAAAGACATCAATAAATTGATGGGGAGGGTCATGCCGTTTTTCCCAAACATTTTGGAGGGTCATAGAAAAATGTATTCCTGGGAAGACGTTTCTTGTAGTTGGCCACCAGGTTTGCACTCACCTCAGGATGGATTTTGGCAGTTCAAACCTTCAGCTCCCTCCACAGATTTTCTATTGGATTAAGGTCTGGAGACTGGCTAGGCCACTCCAGGACTTGAATGTGCGTCTTCTTGAGCCACTCCTTTGTTGCCTTGGCCGTGTGTTTTGGGTCATTGTCATGATGGAATACCCATCAGTGACCCATTTTCAATGCCGTGGCTGAGGAAAGGAGGTTCTCACCCAAGATTTGACGGTACATGGCCCCAGCAGCCTTGGGTTCATTGACAAGATCCTCCAATGTAGTTCTGGGCTGATTCCTCACTGTTCTCATGATCATTGCAACTCCACGAGGTGAGATCTTGCATGGAGCCCCAGGCCAAGGGAGATTGACAGTTATTTTGTGTTTCTTCTATTTGCGAATAATTGCACCAACTGTTGTCACCTTCTCACTAAGCTGCTTGGCAATGGTCTTGTAGCCCATTCCAGAGTTTTGTAGGTCTACAATCTTGTCCCTGACATCCTTGGAGAACTCTTAGGTCTTTGCCCTTGGTGGAGAGTTTGGAATATGATTGATTGATTGCTTCTGTGGACAAGTGTCTTTTATACAGGTAACAAGCTGAGATTAGGAGCACTCCCTTTAAGAGTGTGCAACTAATCTCACCTCCTTATCTGTATAAAAGACACCTGGGAGCCAGAAATCTTTCTGATTGAGAGGGGGTCAAATACTTATTTCCCTCATTAAAATGCAAATCAATTTATAACATTTTTTAACATGCGTTTTCTGGATTTTCTTGTTGTTTTTCTGTCTCTCACTGTTCAAATAAATCTACCATTAAAGTTATAGACTGACGTGCAATATCAGCAGGGGAAAATCAGCAGGTCAAATTCAAAACGAACAGTCCCTAACTTCTGTTATTCTGTTTTGTAAGGTGATGTGAATTAGGTAATTACAGTACACACTCAACAACTATGTACTTGTGTTTTAAGACACAAACACGTTCCAAGTACAAGCAATTATTTTAATATTTGTTTTTTACTTTCGAGGTGGTGTGTGTAAATGCAAGATGTGCCCCAAAAATGTCACATCCTAGCTACGTTGCACCATTAATATTTGTTCATGTCATGTTTGCTTTGTCAATGTCCTTAGTTGCTGGTTATAGAAGGCATGTTTGACTATCGCTACTACTAATTGTAGTCACAGTTTGAGACTGTACAAAGGCTGTTGGATTCCTTGCAAGGAAAAATCTATTTTTATAACAAATTAAATGCACATTAAATTGTTTTTACATTTAAATTTTAAAATGTTTAATATGGCAGTTTACAGTGACAACAAGGCCATTTGGGTTGATCTTATGTAACCAGGCTTTAGGGTTCAGTCACATTAAAACATTAACATTCATCTTCATTATCTCAGCCAAGAAAGTATTTGATTACAGCCAGGGTACAATAATAACTCATAAAATCCAAACCAGCTAAAAAAAAAGAAGAGGCCAACATTTCTTCATGTATAATGCATGGCTGGCATTCATCATGTTCAAAAAACCTGCAAAGATTCATATTATCAGTCGGGTACAGCAGATGATACATTTTATGTGTGTACGGTATGCTTACACCATCAGAGGTTCTGCTATTGTGTTGCAGTATTCTGGGAATGCACATCTTTGGCTGCAAGTTCAGTCTGAAGACCGATACCGGTGACACAGTACCAGACAGGAAGAATTTTGACTCGCTGCTCTGGGCCATTGTCACGGTTTTTCAGGTAATCAACATATCACACATGGATAGGTGTGCAGACAAACACACGAGCACAAATCGCTGCATATCTACACCACTACACGGCCCTTTCTCAATATATACAGATGACTTGCACACATTTCTTAATATTTGATTATTTCTGCACAAATCTTTTACACTTAAACTATTAATCGGACCACTTGACACTCCAATTATCTATTTGCATATTGTGCTGGAACACCACTGCAACAATCTATACGCAAAGAAAATTTGAAGAATACTAGAACTCTACGGAACACCTTCTGTGTTTGGATCAATATTTAATAAAATTGTTTAAGTTGTATTAGTTGTCAATGTGCACGATTAAAACCGTGTGTGTGTGTGTGTGTGTGTGTGTGTGTAATTTTCTTAGATTCTGACGCAGGAGGACTGGAACGCAGTTTTGTACAACGGTATGGCAGCCACTTCACCACTTGCTGCTCTTTACTTTGTGGCCCTCATGACTTTTGGCAACTATGTCCTCTTCAACCTGCTGGTAGCCATCTTGGTTGAAGGCTTTCAGGCAGAGGTAAGGGAACTCGTTGTCAAGTATTGCCACATGGCTTTAGGTTGCAAGCTTGTTTTTCATTATGAATTGATGTCCACATTTGAATTTAGTTGTTCATAATTGGGGTGCCCAGGCCAGGTTTCTTGATTCTATTCATTACTAACCTGTTTAAAATGTTAATTTGGTTCTACCTGAATACGGACAGTTGAAATATTTAAAATGATCACTTGACATGTTTCCCTTTGACAACGTCCCCTTTGACAGCAACCACTGAGTTGCAGCAAATCAACAAGCTCTTACCTAACAATAATTCTATAATTTCCTGCAAGCAAGTTCCAAATTGCTAATGTTTAGATAGTAACTGTTACTTACCAAGGCGTGCTGTGTAAATTGATTTACATAAACTTTTTTTTTAACTTTGGCTCAAGGCTAGACCTTTGACAGTAAGCTTTGTAATTAAAATAAGCCCGGGCTCTCGTGCCCGGTTGATCTTCATAACCACAGAACTGATCAGATTGGCATGCATAGAGTTACTGCTACTACAACAAATACTTGTGTGTGTGTGTGTGTGTGTGTATATATATATATATATACTAACAGTCAAAAGTTTGGGGTCACTTATACATTTCCATACCACTCCATTATAGACAGAATACCTGCTAATTTGGGTGGGGGGGCTGATCTTTAATGCAATATCTACATTGCCCATTATCAGCAACCATTCATCCAATGTTCCAAAGGCACATTCTGTTTACTAATCTATCATTTAAAAATAAAAAAATAGAAAAACATTGGAGAACCATTTTACTATTATGTAAGCACATAATGTAATCTGAAAACGGCTGCCCTGGTTAAAAAAACAATGCAACTGATCTCAGCTGGTATTCTGTCTACAATGGAGTGCAATGGGAATTTCTATGTGACCCCAAACTTTTGACCGGTAGTGTGTGTGTGTGTGTGTGTGTGTGTGTGTGTGTGTGTGTGTGTGTGTGTATATATATATATATATATATATATATATATATATATATATATATATATATATATATATATAAATATACTGAAAGTAATAGGCTTGTATTGACTTTGCCATAAGCCTATAAAAACTGTAAAGGAGTGCAAGGTGGAGCAACAGCAACTCAAATTGTAGTTTATACTGCAGAAATAATAATTACAGGATTGGCCACAATTTTAATATTTATGAGGCTGTACCAGCAGTCACAACATAATAGTGTATTGAACCCAACAGTGTAATTCCAGAAGCCATCTGTCTCATTGGAAAATACTGGAAAATGATGCTGTCAATCTGCCATCAACTGTCAAACTCCCAGATGCATGATTTGAAAATAACAGTACGGTTGAGTAATCCAGTTGATTTTTTATGGACGGATCAAAGCATCACCGTATTCATGGAACGTGTGAATTGTAAGGGGAAACACTTGACACAAATCACAATGCTTTTGATTGATCCTTTTGAAATGCTTTTCACAGTCTGTCTGCCTTTCATTCTTTCGCTCTCCATCTCTCAACGTTTCTCTCCACTTCTTCCGCTCATCCACACTGTGTCTACTACTGCTACACACTAGGCATTATTGAGCCAATTTGCTCATGATTTTCCCATTGAAAAGGCAGTAGAGGAAATCCCATTGGATTTAACCAAACCTGTGGGGTTATTGGAGTAGTGTGTTAATAGTTTGACGATTTTACCGATTTAATGTTAACACACAACACAGATCTGCCACCCTGACAGTCACAGAGATGTTTGATGGTCGGTGGAGGAGAGCAGATGCTTTGACTGATGTCAGACAGTAGATTAAAGGTTCTGAGTCAAACCAAATCTGTGAAATCTGTTACAGTGCTCTTTAAAACCTCCCACAGCACAAGGCCTTTCTTCTCTTTATCTCCTTGGTCTGTCCCTCTTTTTGTCTCCAGGGTGATGCCAATCGCTCTTATTCGGATGACGACCACTCCTCCTTTGACGAGAGCGAGAAGCACGACTCCATAAAGTTGTCTGGTGAGCTGAAGCTATGTTCCCCTCTCACCTTTATAATTACAGTGTGTTTTTAATTTGAGTTTTATCCGTCAGTTGCTGAAGTTGAAATAACTGACCCATCTGCTGTAGATCAGGACATAATACAACAAACATGTCTTTAAAATCAAAATGATATCCTGTCAGCAAAGTTAAAATACAGTCAAAAGAGTTCTTTTCCCATCTGAAATAAGAACATATCAGTATCATCATGTTTGTTTTTATAATTTTTCATTTGTTAATGTCATTTAACAACAAAGTCAAGTCAATTTTATTTATATAGCCCAATATTACAAATTTGCCTTAAGGGGTTGTACAATCTGTACAGCATACAACAACCTCTGTCCTTTGACCCTTGAGTCGAAGAAAAACTCCCCCCAAAAAAATCTCATAATAAAAATTACTGTATAGACAATCAGTAATGAGTACAATTATTAAAAGCACAGTTTGTGAAAGTATAATTTGTATAGAGCACTGACAAGTACTCTAAATTGGTGGTTTTAAGATGTTTAAACCAAACCATTGGTTTCTGTAAAGTGGGTCTTAAGTTTGATTCACCACTAATACCAACATTGAAATCACAGAGTTGAATGAACAAAATGCCCTGCAATCTAGTTGCATCTTAAAATGTAAGCCAATAATCTTTGTTTTCCAGTGACGCTACTTCATGTGGTCAACCCTAAAACCAAAAGTAAGACACAACTATGTGCCAAAAGCTTACAGAAAGTCAGAGAATATCCAGCAGTCTTATGCGAAATATAAATGAGCTCTATCTTTATCCAAAGCTCACAATAGACCAATTCCAGCCATACAGCCTCCCTCAACAGACCTAGTAAACAATGCAGTTCAGAGAGGATTAAACATGAGTTCAGAGACTGGTGAAATCACTTCTATACAGTATGAGTGGGCTACTGCTGCAGAGAAAAGATCTGGACTCTGCGGTTCAGTGCAAAAAATATGAAACCCTGCAGTCTGTTTCCATATAAATGGAAATACAACAAGGTGTTTCAATGTCTGTTCACTTAGACAGCACATTCTCTGCCTCTCTGCATTTTTTCTATTTTTTTATCTCTTTTGGCGTAAGATGTGAGTCACATTCTACTTTTTCTGTATATTTCCAGTTGAGTGGTGTCTTCAACAATTGGGCAGATTTGGCATCGTCATCCCAACCATCTTCAAGGATTATTATTTTTTGAGAAATAATCAGAATTAAGTAAAAACTAAAAAATAATTTAGTTTCTCAGAAACTGCTTTTTTCCCTTCACATTTATACACATTTTCCCACTGACAGGAGCCTTAAAACACCAGAATGCAAAGTGATTTTAAACTCCTAACCGGTCTAAGAGCTGTGCTTAAGTTTTCTCAAGTTTGTGATTTCCAAATGTATTTAAACTTTATCCAAACATCCATAAGCTCAACATTTGTCCTTCTATTTCTATGGATGGCACAAAAGCAACAAAAGTGCTATTTGACATGCTGTCTCTGTTCAACTACCTAAAGACTCAAGGATCTGCACGCTGACACCCAACGGCCACCTGGAGCTGGGGGCCCTTTCGGGGCCCAGGGGATCCAACTCCTCAGAGAGGCGGAGCTTCACCATCGATTCTGGAAAGAGCAGTGTGATGAGTCTGGGAAAGAGCAGCCTGGAGAGACGCTCCCTCTCTCTGGTACTTACTGATACTATTATTACACCGACGTGCATATGTAGACATAACAGTCAGCATCTAGTGAAAGGACCATACAGATGACAGCCTGTTGAAGACAAATGATATACTACGCTGCTTACTCCCAATTCTTTTACCTTTACAAACCAAAAGGTTTAGAATTAAAGAGAGATAACATAATTTTCTTCCTTTCAATGAAATGTTAGGCTTACTTTATATGTATATTATATTTTCATGAGATATTTTTGTATGAAAATCTATTAGACTAAACTGACTTGGGATGGATAATTCCTTATGTTGAAGGTTAATTCATTTATTTTTCATTAAAATCAGAATATGTTTTTGCTGAAATATCAAAGACAAACGAAGAAACATGAATTTGGTGAAATAGATTTTCTTGAATTTGTTAGCTTGTTAGTTAACAAAATTGGCTGCCATGGTTCATCACACCCAACAGCAGCACTAGTATTGATAATAAAACTTACACAATAATAGAAAATTACTAATTACCGCCTGTATTGGGGAGGAAAAAACATTGGTCATTCAAAAAAAGTAGCATTATGCCTTGGAAAACTAATTGCAATCAATGGCTCCACCTTCACCATAGGTAAAACTTTGTGACAAAAACAAAAGCACTGCTACCCTGATTTATAGCGCAGCCTGTTTTCATGAGCCATTCATTCAAAAAGCTACAAAGAAGAATCCGTAAGCATTCTATGTTGTTGGTTTTTTTGCTGTATTTACGACATTGATGGCCGCTGTATAAGAATGCAGCTGGCTACGTGGGGAGGAGTTTGGCTGAGGGGTGGGCGTTAACACTTGCAAACCAGAGAGCGGAGTTTGCTAACCGGGGAATACTAAAGCCTTTCACCTAGAAAATGTGCGTTTCTTAGGAGTGTTTTTTATTCCAAACCACAATCTTTTTCCTAATCTTAACTGGTCGTTTTGGGGCCTAATCTTATCTTTCATTGCGGCAAAACGCTCATATTTAATGGACTAAATATAACCGTAATTTCCGTCTAAATGATGGCAGCTTTGTACCCGTCTTAAAGTCACCTATTTTCGGGTAACTGAACCACCAACTACTGCTGATACAACGGAGGTCTGTTGCCGGCGTCACAAAGCTCTGTAGCGGCTTAACCAACTAGCAACTGCCGCACGTTTTGGTTTCCCGTTGGTTACCTGCATAAGAATGCATTGACACACTGGAATATATACCTAAAAATGGTATTTAATGAAGTAAAAAGTATTAGTCTTATCAGAGGGCATTTTCCTCGACTAAATTCAGAAAAGGAAATTTGGCAGATTAGGGAAAAGACAAAATTAATTGTTGCCAAACCAAGTACAAACCACTTTATTCCCACACATGAAATTGTGGCGGCAAAGAAGAAAGTTTCTAAAAAGAGAAACTTGCAACTCTTCTAAGATTGCAGCTGCTGTACAGCTAGCCTGGTCTTCTTTATTTTAATCAGATAATTGTTGCACCCTGCATTCAACATAAAAACATCTGCATATAATGTAGATTCTAAAAACACACAGACACAATTGGAATGCCCCAGCATTTTGCCTGCTGAACCAAAACCTCGGGAGACAGAAAATGAATCAAGGTTCTACAAGATTTGGCTCAGCATCCAGTTGCCATGGCAACTTGTATTAATTGACTGCCCT
Organism: Etheostoma perlongum; assembly: GCA_026937815.1. Lineage (NCBI taxonomy): Eukaryota > Metazoa > Chordata > Actinopteri > Perciformes > Percidae > Etheostoma > Etheostoma perlongum. Next base: position 29,128,365 of record CM049372.1, read on the forward strand.
ACTCTTCTGTTTGATCACAGAGAAAGGGAAAGTAATAGAGAGAAAAAGAATGACAGGGAGAAGAGGTGAGAACAGAGAGATGGTGACGCAGTGACAGGAAGATAGAGGGGAGTGAACACGAGCGATGATAAGCTGTAGTTTAGCAACTATCTTACATCTGAGGTTATAATAAGCTTGTTCGAGATGAACTGCGCCTATTAGGCACACAACATGTGTTGTGTACAGAATAAGCCTTTAAATCACACAAATATCAATTAAAATCCCTATGAATCAAAAACAATAAAAAGTTTATAGAAAACGTCACTTTTGAGTTGATTCTGAACCAATCACCTGTTAAATCAGCTGAGGGCCAGGCGTTTCCCAGCATGCTCTGGGTCCGCCTAGGTCATGCAGTCGGTAAAAAGTAACTGCGCCGCCTGCCTCTCAAACCTGCAGCTGCCTTGATCTCGTGAGTTTATCGTTGCCGTCAGAGCAAGTTGGGATCAAGTTGGACACAAATCTAACCGGAATCCAACGGGCAGCGATCGCCGGTGATCGATTCTGCGCCGACCTGGCTCATCTCGAACAAGCCTATTATTAAACACTGTGGGCGTGGAAGATGCACTTCACTATGAATCATCTTCTCTTCTCTCACAGCACTCCAAGTTAATTGTTATCAGAAGGCACCAGTCACATCACTCAGAAAAAGTACAGAAATAATAAGCAGTCAAGAACGTTGTTGGTTTTGTTGTTTTGTTTGTTTAATTTGAAGTTTTCAGTTTTATCAGCAGCTCTGTTTGTGTTTGGTCCTCTTTGATGAAATCACACTTTGAGCTATGAATCAGTTCCATCTTTTTGTTGGGTGGTTTGTTTGTCTCACACAGCTTATCAGACACTGTTGATTGGACTCACATGAAACTCGGGGCAAATGATGTATTGCTATATTGTGTTGCAGCATAATCAATTACATCAGTGTGCTGCTTTGTTAGGGGCATTTGTCCATGTGTGGGAGTGTACACAGAGGAGTCAAAGATCTCTTTAACTCTATAAATTTGAATGAAAAAGTCACAAACACCATTCATCATTATATAAAAAGATCATCCAGAGTTATACTTTTCACGTCAAAGTATATTCTTAAATTCTTTGCCACTTACAATATATACAGTATATTTGGTGACCTAATATGTATACTTTTTTTAAGGCTAAAAGAAGTGAAAGTTAAAAGGGTTTATCAATGTTTAAAAAATAGAGAAACAAGGCCAGGATGGCAACATGTTCCCTTCAATATCTGCAGTTGTCTTTAATTGGTAGAATTTATTTTAAGTACAGTAGTTAGTCTTCAGTGTCAGCTAAATTGTACTTGAAATCAATAGTGTACAACACAATAAGCCCTTTTCTCTGACTGGACAACAGTATATCTGGAGATCAACTGTTTTTATTTGAGATAGAAATTGGCATTCCATTACAACTTTTTACTTATATAAAATGTAATTGTTAGTTTGTCTGACTATATAATTTACAGAACATTAGTACCAACCTTTGTCTGTGGTTTATTCCGTATAGTGTGGAACAAATTGTCTTGACAGTAATACAAACAAACACTTTATACGCTAAATGTTCCTCTGGAGAGATCCGCAGTGCAGTTCTGTGTGGACTGCGGGCGGGTGTTACTTAACAGCTAGCGTGCACGCTTCACTACAGTTTCTTTAGAGACAGATGCATAGATTCACCGGTATATGGCTTTAGCTCAGGCTTTGACTGGCAACATGTACATTTCTAAGGGTAAAACACATAATTAGGTCTATCATGCTGAGAGGATTAGACATGCGGAAACAAACAGAACAGGTAATGTTCCCCTAAGTGGCACTCAGGGGTTGATGACAGCCTGCTGAGTGCACTGCAGTCTCATTTGTAAAAAGAGTTTATATTACATTTGTTCGGTCATTTACTTATGTATTTATTAATTCCTGACTGGCCCACTGTAGCAGGCCTGCTCTTGTCCACGTATCCCCATGGCTAAATATTTACATACTGGTCCCTGCCCAGTTCTTTCACTCTTTTACTGGCCGCCACTAATCCGCTCCACTGGCGCAGGTAGGAGATGCTTGCTTAAAGGTATAGTAAGTGATGTTAATCCTATACACTTTCTTGTCAAATTTAGCAAATATCTACTCGCAGTGAACTAACTCTCTATTCTCTGTGAGTGCTGAAAAAAGGCATTGTTGATACAGCCCTGGCTGTGTAAATGGAAAACAAACCAAAAGAAGCACACATACCACAAAACACTATTCCAGCCAATCGGCAACAGGCGGCGTCAGTTGATGGTGGGGCGAGCAGTAAGGCGCCGACCAGCCCTTAGTTATCTATCCGTCAATCCGGGTGGGGGGGTCAAGATCAACAATCTTTGTGCAGCATTGCTTACTGCCCCTTTAAGAGCAAGTTAAAGAGAATTCACTTTTTTGGAGTTTAAAGACAAGCAGTCATTTCTAAGAGTGAGCTTACTACCTTACTACTATTTGATTAACTAATGCATTACTAAGCTGCAGAGGAGAGTCCCCAAAGCAATCCAGGATGGGAGTAAAACGTGCTTTGGTTTATTGGCATTTCTTTAAACCAATCACAATCGTCTTGGGCGGTTCTAAGCGCAGAGCGGAGCCACGGTTCCGCTGCAAAATAGCCTCAGGAAGGAACTTGCTTTTGGTGGAACATGTGTACGTTCAAAGGTTGTTATAGTCGTGCAACAGAAAACTCAAATTGGACAGATAGTCTAGCTAGCTGTCTGGATTTACCCTGCAGAGATCTGAGGAGCAGTTAACCATAGCCCTCATGAATCCATCGGATCCAATCCAAAATGCCAAGGCAACGAAAGCAGAAGGTAATGGACATCTGAAAACTGACATCCGTGACATGCGGAATTTCTGGCAGAACAAGAGCACTTAGATTTAGACTAAAATGCATCTGACCCCAAGTGCATCAAATTACCACCATGGAAAAGTATGATAGATGCACGTAATACGATTGATTTTGTGGTCCCTTCCCTGCAACCACAGCCTGTTACAAGAGAGGCTGTCAGATTTTGAAGACTGAATTATTATGAATGAATTTAAATTACAAACGTCTTTGCAAGTTTCAATTTATTTGATTTTTTTCATCAAAAGCGGGTGTTTATTATTCCAATTTAGTTTTTGTAGGTTTAGCATCCTTTCTATTGGTTATGATAACTTTGTGCTGACCAAGTTAATTGCTGAGATCTGGGAACGTGGTGATGGGTTTGGGTCTTTGGTGCTTGGAGAGGTTTGGTTTTACTGGATGCACTCTGATGATAATTGCTGTGTGTCTATTCTAGCGTCATGGTCGCAGTTCCAACTACCACAACTGGGGGCGCCCTTTGCTTCCGCAGTCGCAATGGAGCCGCAGGTAGACAATTAGATTTACTTTCAGCTATTGCCTTAATGAATTCTTAATACCTTAAATTAAGCTGTAATTACCTACATGGAAACATCAAACCTTTCCTGTTGTTTTATGCTCCTATTAGCTTCATGACTAAACTCTTAACATGCAGAAAGTGTTGATTACCTCTTTATTGCTACGTGTTGAAAACTTTTCATGCATGTTACATATTTTCTATTTCATAACTGTACGTTTGATCTGTGTCTGTTCTGCAGGTCTAGCTCAAACAGTCTGGGCCGGAGGAGCTACGGGTTTGGTGGGGCTCCTCTGGTAGGAGGCAGCCTCCGTGTGCACAGCACTCGCTCGCCCTACTCCTACACTTGTGCTGCCGAGCAAGAGTCCCTTCTCTCCCACCCACTCCACTCACATCATAATCTACCCCCTCATCATCCACCTCCACCCCCACTGTTTCTGTCTAGACATTTCGCTGCAAGGAGGGATCGACGGGCTCTTTCCCTGGAGCTCCCGGAGCTGCTTCGAGCAGGCGGACCGCCCCCGGGCCTTCCCCCCTGCTCAGCCAGACCCCGGGAGGAGGAGTGGGTCTGGGGCAGGGGGATCCATCACTGGGGGGTCTGGCGCTGGCACTGGTTTGGGAGTGTACCACCGGGATTGTAATGGCAAGGCACCGGGTCCCCACACTCAGCTAATGTCTGAGGTTTTCCCTCAAGTCAATGCACGCAAGGACAGAACAGACCTCGATGAAGAGACAGATTATGTGAGTGGCACATACACTCTATAATTTAGAGACCCAGCAATTCCCCAAAGAGGACTTAGTCTGGCGGCAGCAAGGCAAACATCTTTTTAACAGGCAGAAATCTCGAACAAAACCTGGCTCAGGCAACAGTAACCTAATCAAAACATTGATAATTTGATGATATGTATTACTGATGAAAGATCACTGCTAGTTTGATCTTTTAGCACAACCATTACCCCCCCAATTTTTTCATCTCTATTTTGTTTTCTTTGCTCTCTCCTTCAGAATTTGTGTTTTCGTATCCAGAAGATGATGGAGGTGTACAAGCCAGACTGGTGTGAATCTAGAGAGGAGTGGTCCGTCTACTTGTTCTCCCCTCAGAACAAGTGAGTGAACAACTCAACTCTAACCCTTCCCCCGAATAAACATCAGTCAAATTAGCTCTAAAAAAAATGGAAGAGCATGTCTTTCCATAGAGTTTAACTGTTCTAGGTCTGTGGTCTTGAGTAAAACGTAAAACATTAGCTGGGTAAGACCGCTAATCGAACCACAATCTAATCAACCCACACCAACGCAAGCCTGATGAAGCAGGTTAGTTGAGTGTTTGAGTGTTAAAGCTATAGTGCGTAGTTTCTGCAGCACCCATTGCTTAACTGATAGATATAGACGTGTTGATGCCTTCTGTGCACACATACAGTAAATTGCATGGACTGATTTGATTCTCCACTCCAAAAACATTTTAGTGAGAAAACAAAGTGGGAAGCTTCTCTGTGTCAGTTCTTGTGAGAGTTTGCTTTGGCAAAGTAGTTCTAGCGAGCCTGTTTGTTCAGCACTAAAGCGCAGTGAAACTTAAAGTGCACAAAGATGAGTTGACAAGCAAGACCAGTGGCACTGAAAACCAATGTTAGCAAACATTACCAGCTCTGTCCTGATAATGTAGAAGAGCAGCAAGCTGCTTAGTCACACCATTTGTCTGTTCACACAGAAAACCGCTGTCTTCTGGTTTCACAATTGGCTTGTTGAATTGATGTCTCTGCGCGTTTCCTCCAAACCATTTCTTTTTTTCTCTCGACAATGTTATTGACTCTGGGCTCCAAGTTGTGTGTGTGTGTCCATGTGTTCAGAAAGAAAAGAGAAGGCCTCTGAAAGCAACATAAATGAAAAATCACTCAGTCATCCACTCGCTCATTCACCCGATTCCCTGCGTGCTGATAGCCACTTTAGGGAAGCCAGGCCCCAGGGCTGTGTTTTGGCATGCTGGCAGGGGCCATCTGTCAAGCAAGGGCTGTATGTGTTGGCAGCATGTGTACTAGCATTAGGCCATATCTTTGCTAGTGTTGTTTTGCGTGTTTGTGGATGACTTTGCATATGTGCATGTGGAAGTGTTTGAGCATATGTGTGTCTATGCCTTGTTTATGCCTCAGTGTACTCTGTGTCCCTCAAGTGTGTGTGTATGTGTGTTTGCTCTAACAAGTGTAGCTAAGCAGAATTAAAGCAGACAAACTAACAAAAGGAAAAACAAGCCAACAACAGAAGTTATGTCTCAGGTGGTATGGGAAGTGCCTACACCTCCGATACCGCTGCTCATGCTCAATATCAGGGGACGGTTGTTGCCAGATCTGAATTGATAGATAGGGATTGATAGGGAAAGGGTTGCCAGTTCTGGAGAAAAAAACAGTCAGATTAGCACATTAATTCTCTCTCAGGATCAGTAGCTTATGTTCCCTTTATAGCTTTAAATGAGGTGTGTGAGAGTTTCTAAGGATATTAAAATATATTTAGACTGAGATAGACAGTGGTTCTCATCACATCATGCAAATAGCAGCTGATGCCTGATGAGCTGCCCCACCTCAGAATAAGTTCCCCCTAAAAAACTTTTCAAAAGGAAACCCAGATTGTTTAATAAGAATAATTGTTGTAGGCGGGGAGAAATGAAAAATTCCAACATTTCAAAAAAAAACATTTAGCGAGAAGTCCATTAATTAACAGAGCAATGTTTTGTTTTTCTCCATAAAATGCAAAAAAATTTATAGTCACAGTTCTTAACTACAAGTTGTTTAGTTGTACTCTTGGTTCATTTAGTCATACTTGGTTTTCAACAAGTGTAATACTGCAGCATATCAGATGGCAAGAGTGAACGTGGCGGTGAAAGTCAGGGGACTTGAAGGACCAGACCCGGGGCTGGCTCTGGGGATGTGGAATGTCTTGTGTCTGTGGGGGATGGAGAATGTCTGGAGGAGGCCCCTGCCCAACAGTCTTTCAACTCACACCTCCCTGTGAAGGCTGGGGGCATTGGACCTGAGTGAACAATGTTCAAAGTTTCCATTGCTGAAGCTGCGGTGGGGAGCTGTGATCCTAGAGTCTTAGGTGCGGTAACCCACAAACACCCTGGTGGACACCAGTGGTCAGGGAAGCCGTCCAACAGAAGAAGTAGTCTTTCCAGGATATGTTATCCCAGAGGGCTCCAGAGGCAGTTGCAATGTACCGAAGGGCTGCAGCCTATGCTTTGAAAAAGGCTAAGCAGCGAGTGTGGGAGAAGTTCAGAGAAGACATGGAGAAGGATTTTCGGTCGGCACAAAGGTGCTTCTGGAAAACCATTTGCCACCTCAGGAGGAGGAAGCGGGGAACCATCCAAGCTGTGTACAGTAAGGATGGGATCCTGTTGACCTCAACTGAAGAGGTAATAGGGCGGTGGAAGGAGCACTTCGAGGAACTCCTAAATCCAGCTAATACGCCCTCTATGGTAAAGGCAGAGCTGGAGGATGATGGGGGATTGTCATCAGTTTCCCTGGTGGAAGTTGCTGAGGTAGTCAAACAACTCCACAGCGGCAAAGCCCCAAGGATTGATGAGATCTTTCTTTGTTGACACGCCTCTTCAGCATTGCATGGAAGTCTGGGATGGTGCCTAAGGAGTGGTAGACCGGGGTGGTGGTTCCCCTTTTCAAAAAGAGGGACCAGAGGGTGTGTGCCAATTACAATGGAATCACACTTCTCAGCCTCCCTGGTAAAGTGTACTCCAAGGTGCTGGAGAGGAGGGTTCGGCCAATAGTCGGACCTCGGGTTGAAGAGGAACAATGCAGATTCCGTCTTGGTTGTGGAACAAAGGATCAGATCTTCACTCTCGCAAGGATCCTGGAGGGAGCCTGGGAATATGCCCATCTGGTCTGCATGTGTTTTGTGGATCTGGAGAAGGCATATGACTGGGTCCCCCACGAGATACTGTGGGTGGTGCTGCGGTAGTATGGGGTAAGGGAGTTCCTTCTCAGGGCCATCCAATCTCTGTATGACCAACGCGAGAACTGTGTTGCTGTTCAGTGGGCTGGGGATCGCATCGCTGCTTTTTGCGGATGATGTGGTCCTGATGGCATCATCGGCCTGTGACATCCGTGAGGAACTCGGAGTAGAGCCACAGCTCATTCTCGTTGAAAGGAGCCAGTTGAGGTGTTTCGGGCATCTGGTAAGGATGCCTCCTGGGCGCCTCCCTAGGGAGGTGTTCCAGGCACGTCCAGCTGGGAGGAGGCCTTAGGGAAGACCCAGGACTAGGTGGAGGGATTATATCTCCAACCTGGCCTGGGAACGCCTCGGGATCCCCAAGTCAGAGCTGGTTAATGTGGCTCGGGAAAGGGAAGTTTGGGGTTTTCTGCTGGAGCTGCTCCCCCCGCGACCCAATACCGGATAAGCAGACGAAGATGGATGGATAGGTGGATGGATGTCTTAAAGAAACTAGTTTAGTGGAGAAGTAAAATATCTTCAGCTGTTTTGATACAATCTCACATGAACATCTACCTGGATAGACAATTCTTGAACAAGTCTTGCATTATCTTTATGCCTTCTTCTTCTTTTTGTTTTTTTCTCATGTCAGGTTCAGAGTTCTCTGCCAGTCCATAATCGCCCATAAGCTCTTTGACTATGTTGTCCTGGTCTTCATCTTTCTCAACTGCATCACAGTGGCTCTGGAGAGGCCGAAGATAATGCAAGGCAGCCTGGTAAGAGCTATATTTCTACAGCCCTGATCATCAAACACTGTAATGTGTAATGTGTGAGCTCATCAGCAGACCGAAACGGAAACTGCAGATTCTTTTGCAGTTTTAGTGGTGATCCAGATTTAAATAATCAGCAGAATTTAGGGGTTTTCTGATTTGTGTGGAGATGTTTCTCGTCAAATCTGCAGAATAATTTGTGGGCCTGCTCGTGAGTGTAACTGCTATAAAAGAGAATTGTTTTACCCTCTTGCAATCTTTCCGCAGGGTTTTAAAAATCTAAAATTTCTAAATCCAAAAATGTAGGCCTTAACAAGTCTTAAATTAATTAAAGTCTTAAATAAAGTTTTGTGTTCTAGGTCTAAAATTATTTCAAATAGGTCTTAATTTACCTCTAATGCTCTTTATTTTTAGTTAGTAGTTTTTTCTTTGGTCGTCCCAATGTAATTCTCTGTATTACAACTACAAATGAGACCAACATGCAACTAATGTTACATCCAATCAGCTTTTGGGAAAGTACCACAGACATTAAACGGATTGTATTTTTCAGCCATCAGGGAAGTGCAAGTTTAGCATTGCTTAGAGACTAGATCGGGCCCAAAAAATGAGGCCCGACCCTACCCGAGCTCGTGCACATTGTGTTCGAGCCCGGCCCAGCCCGACACATTAACTGTAATTATGAGCCCGAGCCTGATTTAAACCCAACAAGTTTTTAATACGTGGGTCGTTAGAACTGACGTTCTCAACTACAATTCCAAGTTGTTGAACTACAAAAATCTGTTAAGAATTATCTTAATGAATAATGCAATAAGGGCAAAGCATGTAAACTGCTTTGTTTGTTTATTCAGAATGTATTGGATCGCAAATGGATTCGAATGAAGAAACGTAAAAAAAACTCGATCCTAGCTGCCTTAGCCGAATAGTGTGGGTGACGGATCAATGCAGCAACATAATCAAAGCCGATTTATATAGGAAACTTTCTTATCTGAATCACCTAATTAATACTGTCCTTCGCCACAGTCTACAGGCCGAAAAAATCGCTACAGATGGTGGGAGACACAATGTAGAAAAGTTTACCTCACACTTAAGTGCAGGACATAGGCATATACACCCAGAGCTACAGGAGAAGCTGGAGAGGCATAGCTTTCTTCCCACCAAATTAGGCTAATAAAGTAATGATTAAAAAACACAAATGCTTGGTCAAGGGCCCGGCCCAGCCCGGCCCGTGGATAGCGGCGGAAATTATTGTCCAAATTTAGGGCTTAGTTGATGTTGTGATGCAGGTCTTAAATTTCGTTCGTAATGGTCTTAAAGGTGCCCTGCCACACGTATTTCATTACTTTGTGGTAATGTCTGACTCTGTAACATTTTTTGTGTGGAAAAAATGCCTTGGTTACCTTGTTTCAAGCCATTCTAGAGTGTTATAGGAAGGCTGCAGAAGACTTGATTTTTTAATCGACAAAATTGAATACTCTTTCAATAACACATTTTAATATGTGAAGTAGCTCAGTAATAATAACCAATTTCTAATGTATACTATTTATTGCTATTATTGTAAACAAGCCATTGCTCATTTAGGAGAAATAATCGTACTGATGATTTATAAACAAGCAATTATTTAAATGAGTAAGATCCACTTCAAAATGCCGCTTTGCCTTCCTTGCTCCGAGCTCTCACTAGATTCTGGCATCAAGCCACTTTCTTGCAATCAAGCAGCACACAAATGATTGAATGGAAGGCACTTTACAAAGCAAGTGATCTGATTCGTTCAAATCAAAGCAGAGCAACTCTTTCACATTGGGCATTTAATTTGCCAACGACAGCTAATTCTTATAGCAAAAACACTGACGAATGAAGTCCCATCTCCTGCATTCCCAGGCTTCTAAATAAAACCAACTGCAATCAATCTTTCTGAAACGATTTCTTTTCCCGAGGGGCCACTATTTTTTTCCTCTTTTTTCTTCTTTTCCTCTTCCCTTCCTCCTCCAAACTCTTTCCCTTTCATTTCTCTCACTTTTTCTCCTTTTGTTACAGGAAAGGCTGTTTCTCACTGTTTCCAACTACATCTTCACTGCCATCTTTGTTGCCGAGATGACTGTCAAGGTAAAATGTTCTTTCTTCTGTTGCTCTGCTCAACTTTCCTTTTTTTGACTCTCCTTTCCTCAAGTCTTACACAGTAGCCTACAATCCTCTCCTGTCCGATACATCAATTTGGATCCACGTATCGATTCAGTGATCCACGATACAATGTTATCGAAGCAAAGTGAAAATATCATATCAATATACATATCTTCTGTAAGATTCTTATTTTAGATTCCCAATTCATATTTATTGTTTTTATTCAAAAGAATACTTTTTTATGTAAATGTCTGGAAGACCTCAATAGTAAAATTGTCCTGTCATATTTTAGTTACTTTTTTTGACTTGCTATCAGTGTAACTGATTGTGTTAAATGGGCATTAATGATATTGTCTCATATCGATCGCAGGCCCTTGTCCAATCAAAATCGTATCGTGGCTAACTTCAAGATAACAGCAAATAGTGTGTCGTTGTTCAAAGAATCCCTATCATCGCTAATCGTGATTAAAGTTGTGATTTACACCCCTCACCTCCCTCTCTATCTCACCGCCAGTCTCTTCTCAGTTTTTAAAACCTTTGTCTTCTGACCATTATTTGTTCTCCTCTCTTCCTGATTTTTTTATTTTTTTAATCCTGTTATGTATACACTTCTTCTTGCTCCTGTCCACTTCTGTCCTCTCCTCGTTTCCCACATGGTCTACTTTTCTCTTTCCTTTTATCTCTCCATTCCTTATTTTTTTTCTCTCTTCTCCCTTCTGTTTTTCCAGCCCCCATCTTTTTTCTGGAGAACTCTGCAACATGCCTTTTAATCAGTTGCACATGTCCATTAGCGATGGGCAGCTAGATAATGAAGTTAATTAAAAGGCTATCGCTCTTCAGATGGCCTTTAGCTACTCCTGGACTTCTCATTGACACACACACACACACACACACACACACACACACACACACACATTTCACATATTCTTTTTAATCCACTAATCGAAGACAGTACATCATCCATTATTAAGCACCTTGCTCCAGGCATTTTCCCCATTGACATGTAGAAACACTACAGTGATTTATTTATGACCAGGGATAATGAAGACAATGGTATGCAGATCATATATATGCACTTTGGTGGTGCAGACTTCATATGTACACATATATGGATCTGGCCCCTGGTTGAACTTAGCTCGGTTTGTTGTTCATTCTCTTCTGTTTCTCCGTCTCCCCCTTGGCATCTTTATTTACCTCCATTCCTTCGATCAGTATTTCCAATCATTCATATTTGAATTGGTTTATCTGCTTTGTGCTCATTGGATGCATTTCATATTCACTTCTGTACCCGTCCCTTATCGTCCTCTCTGCTCTTTTGTCCCCCCCATTTGTAATTTAATCAGTCAAGCTCCATCGTTATCTTTGCCCTGCTTCATTTCCACACTCATATGTGCACCCAGCGTCCTCCTGCAGCTCATTTTATCTCACATTCCCTTTAAAAGCATGCACGCTTGTTCCATGGCGAATTGCTATTATACAGTAATGGTAGATTTGCTAGGTGCACGCTCTTAATACATCCATGGGCACACGCCAGGAGCGGTTCACAGCCGAGAAGGCCGATTTCAGGACTGCGAAATGATGCGAAGCGTCGCGAAGTGTGTAATCCAGCTTATTACATGGCTACTTACCAAATAAATAAATAATTTGACACAAAATATTGACTCAAATTGGAGTTTATTGATTTAATTACGATTGTATTGCTTCTGCTAAATAAAATAGTACGTTCCACCTCTATGGTTGGAATCCTGTGTCCATAGCAACAACTCTGTAGTAAGACACGGTGAATAGCTTCTTTGGGAATATTTATCAGAAACAGAATCAGAAATACTTCAATGATCCCTGAAGGGAAATTCTGTGTTGCAGTTGCAAGAAGTATCTAAATATCAGAGTAGAAATATAAATACAAAATATATAAGGAGTGTGGATATGTACGGTATTTACATATTTAAGGAGTTGTAATGGTGAACAGTAAAAATGAATAAATAGTAGCAGCAGAGTATTGCACATTATAACTTAAGCCGATGTTATTGCACAAAACAGATAATATTGTCCAGTTTAAAACTCACTAAGTGTCTGTGTGTCAGACACTTAGAGGGAGGAGGGAGGATGTTGATACACCTGTAAGTTACCGTTAAACATTGTATTTCATTGCTGAGGTACTCTGTACTAAGGTGACAATATGACAAATGACAATGAACTTGAATATGTTGCGATGTAACTAGCTAAGCTAACACATTAGTGTCACTGTGTCCACGTTTGGACGCCACTCGCTGATAAATTATCCGGACTTCTTTCAGCAGATTGATTTATAGCTGTCCTCCAGAGAGAACAGAACTGAGTCTGTGGCAACGCTGTGTTATACTTAGCAGCTGTCTGTTATCAAGAAAATAACAGACATTCTACATTAGAATTCAAGCCATGTAATAAAATGTAATTAAATGCTATAATACTCAAGGCAAACACGATTTTAGCCTTATAATAATCTTCCTGCCCTCCTTGTTACATTGGGGCAGTCAGGCTTTTATAACGACTGTTGGCATTTATGTAATAGGACAGAAAAGGGGGTAGAGAGAGGGGGGTATGACATGCAGCAAAAGGCCACAGGTCTGACTTGAACCCAGGCCACAGCCATAAGGACTGAGCCTTAGTAAATGGGGCATAAGCTCAATCAGGTGAGCTACCAGGGCGCCCCTAATTTCCACCCAATTTTTATATAACATATTCATATGACTCAATCTTTTGACATAGGAAATATAAGTTCCATTACCTTTAGTTTATTTAATTTCTCACCACATAAATGGCAAATTATTTTCATTATGTCATCTGTTAACTAGAAGCTGCACACATTCACACTCGAACTGTCTGCTGGGAACATTCCCAAGAGGGGGGAAAAAAGTAATTGCTCTCTGTATCTTCTAGTGGAGCTCAACGATGTCAGAAATGTTCTTTGAACAAAACGGTAATAAATGAATTAATGGGAAATTGAAGTAATGATCTCATTCACTGCTTTTTGTTTTCTCAATACAGGACCAATACAACATTATTTTGTTCTCACTTTATCTCATCCTCCTTCCATCTCCCTCCCTCTCCCCCTCTCCCCCTCCATCCCTGCTTGTTGCGCTTAACCTGTTGTTTCAGGCTGGTCAGTCAGATCTCTCTCTGAGGAGCACTAATTAAACAGTTTCCTTTCAAAGACACACCACAGTTCTCATTTCCTGCCCCCCCCCCACACACACACACACACACACACAAATTCATTCGTACATGAGCAGTAGTGATCAGTGTAAACAGTGTTACAGTACACACAGTGAGTTTGACCCTGAACATCAGGCTCTAATTAGAAACTGGGAAATTAGTGTAGATCTGACACTTTCCAACCCTCCATCCCCTTCATTCTCTCTCTCTCACTCACACGCAACCAAACACACACACACACACACATACACATGTACCTTTTTTTTTCACTTTTGACTCATTCTTTTCACACTGTCTCTTGCCTGCTAAAACTGTTTGGATCATCTGACAGGTTGTCAGTTGTCTATTGACAAATGTGCCAAGGATATAAAAAGGTCTTAATTCTGAGTAAGAGTGTTGTCTGTCATCATACCTTATTTCCAGTTACATTATACAACATATTGTTGTAAAGACTCTTGTCATGATTCCCGTTTTCAGTTGGTTCATTTCTTACTTTAGCACTAGTCATTCGGCTCTGGGGCTGTCATGAATCCACAGCCAACTTTGGGATGAGGCAAAACTTTCAAACACTTTTGGCAGCAACAGCTTTGTATTTGTGAAGCTGGGTTGTCAAAGTGTCATGCTTTTTCTTTTCTTTAAAACTGCCTCACAATACTTACATAGGAGCTTAGTGATGAAAGCTGTGTAATACAGTCAAAATGGAGCTCAAAATCTTGCTTTTTTAGCTTTAAGTAGCATTACTGAGCAACCTTCTTAGGGCGCTAGATTTGTTTAGCAGCAGCATAATGTTCTTACCAGACGCCTGCCCCAGTTAAAAAGAGGAACTGAGAAAGGCAAACCAGGGAAATGGAATGACTAATGTTCTTCACTTCTTTAACTTTATACCATTAAGCACCAAATCTCCAAACTACTCCACTAGAGCTGCTTGATGTTGTGTTGAAAAGGTATGTGATTGCACTGAGCAATTGTTACAGGAGGAAGGATGATGATGACAAAAATGTGCACTATGAGCAAATTTTCCCTGGCTAAAGTTTAAAAATATAATGATTACCATTTTACTAAACTTTTACTTGGATTTGATTTACCAGGTTTTTATTGTGCGCCACCTAAAAAATACAAAAACAGTTTTCTTTTTAATTAGCAAGTTGGTAAATTAATAATACTTAATGTAATAATTAGGATAAATGTTATTTATATTATACTATTTCTGTCTCAGGAAATCATTTGTTGTCAAAGACGTGCGACAAAAACACACTTAATCTGGGAATTAGGCTAATCATAGGGTAATATTTGAATCAGATTCAAACTGAGACATCCCACCAATATAATTTATTTTTGTACGTGGGTTTGGAAGAAAAACAAATCCAACACGATATGCACATCTTCACTGCCTAAGTAACCGACACAATAACATACTACATTCTTACCAGTCTTGGCTTTCAATCTACTCTGAGCAATTCTGGATTCTATTTAACAAATATGGTCATCCTATTATTCAGTCTTGCACGGATTCACAAATAAAAAAACCATCCTTCTCTTAAAGGAGCCGGACTTAAAATCTGACTTGTTTTGCGACCAACACATCACTGCTAAACAGAGCTGATCAGTTTCTTCAAAGCCTAACTGAATCTGGCAGCCATTTACTGTATGGACCGGCTCACATTTGGCTCTCTGGTGCCAAAAACAGCCCATGTATGCCAAATCTGAGCCTTGCTTATCCTTACTTGGCTACCTTGGTTGTTTCCTGCACTGTCAATATGTCACATTTTTTAATTTTATTAACTTTCCTTATTAAGATTATTTATTCTAAAAATGTTTATTATTAATCTAACCGTTTTGTAAATTGAATTATGTGAAAATACCTTTAATGACCAATGTTAATGGAGACAGACCAGATTTGTCTCAAATTAATTCTTAGATTATCAAAAACAAATAATCCAACTCAGAAAGACCCGTCCCCCAATGTCATTATATTATTAAAATAGTCCAGTTGTACTATGGGTACAGCCGGGTAGGAAATAGAATAGGGTTAGGAAAAGTCTAAATTGTACTAAAGTGGACACCCATCATATTAAGTCAGTATACACATCAGATTGCAAAAATAATGTGTAATGAGAGGTACAATAATTGCCATATTTTCCGCCAAGTGATAATGCAAATGGAGTTTGAATGTAATTTAAATTTGAATCTAATGTGACATACTCGCCTTGTCAGCCAAAGCCCAGCTGGTCATGTTGGAGTGAAGAAGAGTGGGCTTTGATAACAGCGCTGGAAACGACCTGCTATAGATATCCCATGCATCATGTTTTATGGTGGCGATATTTGATCTGCTTAATGGAGGCCCAATGGCATTCCAACAGTCCCAGAGGGGCTTCAGTATAACCGGCTGCTATTATAACAGAGCAGCAGTATTATTCTCGCTATCCATCCTGTCAAAACATGACATAAGAACAATTGTATAGGATTTGACAGTGACCCGCTGCTGGGCAGATCTCACCAGAGTAGACAGATGAAAAATGTTCCTACAGTGAGATTTTTTGACCATATTTACTATCAAAACAAAGCGCAAAGATTCTGTTCCATAACCGAACTGTGGAATTATGAGACTATTCAGTTAGTTTTGTGATACATAAAAGTCTATTTTCTGTTTTTTTCTGTTTCTTTCTATTTATTTTGTTTTTTATTATACTTTGTCTTCATTTCATCCCCTTTTCTTCTTTTTTCCTTTTCTTTTTCTGTCTTTTCCACCATCTGACGCCTTCAGCTTCTACATTATGTATGTCGAGTTTGGATACCCTGACACTATTTGTTATCACGCTTCCACTGCTGCTGCTGTCGTCACTCACTTTGAGTTACCGTGGTGACAGTTATTGTGTTCAGAGGTGGTATATGTTGTGGAGGTTTGCCAGCACAAGATACAGTAACCAAGTTTTATTAAAGCATTTCTAGAAGGCAGAAAATACATTTTCACTGATGCCTAATAATAATGCCTACAATAATTAACTAATGCAGCGTTGGCAGAACTGGAAGAACAGGAACATGTTATTATATAATAATTTTGATGTGGTTATTGCTTGGATTTATGTCACACAGTTGAATTTTCTAACTTGGAATTAACAAGTTGAAGGCTGCCGTAAATACTTTAAGTATTGTCTGAACAATGTGGCGTGATGGGGGCATAATATAACTACTGCTAATAAACAATATTTCAGATTTAGAGCTGCTGTCACATTGTTGGCACAGTTTCAAAAGAGGATAATTATAAATAGGTATAAGTAGTGCTGTCAAACGATTAAAATATTTAATTGCGATAAATCACATTGTCATAGTTAACATTTTTAATGCTCTTATCTACGGAGCCCCGGAGGTGATATGGAGGGGGGAACAAAAAAAAACATGTACTCGGGACAAACATTTTTGCAAGATCTTGACATTGTTTTGTGAGAAATCGAGTTTTATTGCAAGATCTCGCAAATTCAACAAACAATAAGGCTAACCTAGCTAGCTAGCTAGCAGCATGACATGATTACATCTCCTTGGTTGTCTAAATACATGCAACGTTTATTTTGATAAGCCTTACTAATTAATACATGCCAAAGTGAGGTGTTACAATGGACATTGTTGTCAACTGTTAATATCAATGACTGCAGACTAAACTTAGTAGCTAGCTAGTATCTAGCTAGAAGTACAGTATGTCATGATTACATCTCTTTGGTTGTCTAAATTAATTTTTTGTTTATTTTAATACACGTGAATGATTCTATTAGGAACAATGAAAACACAATGTTTACCATCAGCGAGTTCATGAGTTTGCTTCATAGCAAGCTAGCTATACCATGGATGTATTAAGAGAACAAACAAGCTATACTTCACACTAACACTTCACTTCGGCATGTATTCATTTGTAATGTTAATCAGAATAAACGATGGATGTATTTAGACAACCAAGGAGATGAAATCATGTCGTGCTACTAGCTAGATACTAGGTAGCTACTAGCTACACAGTCAACGTCTATTATAACACTTCACTTTAGCATGTATTAATTAGTAATGCGTATCAATATAAACGTTGGCTGTATTTAGACAACCAATAAAATGTAATCATGTTGTGCTACTAGCTAGCTAGATACTAGCTAGCACACTAGCGCGTTAACTAGCTAGATAAGCCTTACTGTTTGTTGGATATGCGAGATCTTGCAAATAGAACTTACCAAACAAGTCAAGATCTCGCAAAAGTGTTTGTCCCCAATACATGTTTTTTTGTCAATTTTTTTATATTAATTTTTAATTATTATTATTTAAATTTTTTCCTTTATGTCACCTCTGGGGCTCTGTACTTATTAACATGGAAAAGTTGATTGGCTTGCTTTGTGCAAATGTCTCCAAAATCTTGCAATACATGGCCCTGGTCATCCTCTCCTTAATACCCATGTGCAGAAAACACCCCCAAAGCATGAGGCTACCACCCCCATGCTTCACAGTAGGGATGGTGTTCTTGGGATGGTACTCATCATTCTTCTTCCTCCAAACACGGTTAGTGGAATTATGACCATAAATTTTATTTTGGTCTCATCTGACCACATGACTTTCTCCTATGACTCCTCTGGATCATCCAAATGGTCATTGGCAAACTTAAGACAGGCCTTGACATGTGCTGGTTTAAGCAGGGGAACCTTCCGTGCCATGCATGATTTCAAACCATGACGTCTTAGTGTATTACCAACAGTAACCTTGGAAACGGTGGTCCCAGCTCTTTTCAGGTCATTGACCAGCTCCTCCCGTGTAGTTCTGGGCTGATTTCTCACCTTTCTTAGGATCATTGGGACCCCACGAGGTGAGATCTTGCATGGAGCCCCAGTCCGAGGGAGATTGACAGTCATGTTTAGCTTCTTCCATTTTCTAATGATTGCTCCAACAGTGGACCTTTTTTCACCAAGCTGCTTGGCAATTTCCCCGTAGCCCTTTCCAGCCTTGTGGAGGTGTACAATTTTGTCTCTAGTGTCTTTGGACAGCTCTTTGGTCTTGGCCATGTTAGTAGTTGGATTCTTACTGATTGTATGGGGTGGACAGGTGTCTTTATGCAGCTAACAACCTCAAACAGGTACATCTAATTTAGGATAATAAATGAACTGGAGGTGGACATTTTGAAGGCAGACTAACAGGTCTTTGAGGGTCAGAATTCTAGCTGATAGACAGGTGTTCAAATACTTATTTGCAGCTGTATCATACAAATAAAAAGTTAAAAATCAAGGATTTTGTTTTTTAGATTATGTCTCTCACAGTGGACATGCACCTACGATGACAATTTCAGACCCCTCCATGATTTCTAAGTGGGAGAACTTGCAAAATAGCAGGGTGTTCAAATACTTATTTTCCTCACTGTATATTTATAAAATATAATTATATAATTCTTCTTACTGTGGGGTTGTGTTGAAGTCTCAACGGCTGCAAACGGAGACCTTTGACGCCAATGTTTTGCTGCCTGATTGGGTGTTATCGGTTTTGATGTCTCGTTCTCAGAGACTAAGCTACTACCGTTATTGTGGCAACTACAAGCAACGGGTGAGGCATACGTAATTAACGTGACCTAGGGTGAGTCTGATGAAAACTAATGTACTGTATATTCCCGGTTCAATCTGCTCTGAAGGAAGGTCTCTGAAGGAATATTCTCCAATATTAGGCTACGTTATGTTCTGCCAGTATACAGCAATTTAAAACAATAGCAGGAAAAGAGTTCCCCTACTGTTGTAAAGCTTTCTGCATATTCCCCCTAAACAAAGACACATATGTATACATACATCTCGCTCTATAAGATAAATAGGCTGCCCATAAGTGGCATCACACTCTGTCTGCACTTGTTGTCTGGTTGTGCTTTGCATGTGTAGGATTCTGAAACATTCTGAAATTTGGGAATTGTCGTTTGTTTATTCAAAGTCAAAGACAATCCAAAGTAGTGCTGCTTTGCACATTTGTGTGGGTCTGAGGTGTATGTCACATTTTAACTGCCAAAGCTCCAGTGGCTAGAGCGGCAAAGTCCAATGTGTTTGTTTTTTAACCTATATATTTAACGATATCTTTTGCATCTCTAATCCAAACAATGTCAAACTTGGCAAGCAAGCTAGCTATACCATGGATGTATTAAGAGAACAAACAAGCTATACTTCACACTAACACTTCACTTCGGCATGTATTCATTTGTAATGTTAATCAAAATAAACGATGGATGTATTTAGACAACCAAGGAGATGAAATCATGTCGTGCTACTAGCTAGATACTAGGTAGCTACTAGCTACACAGTCAACGTCTATTATAACACTTCACTTTAGCATGTATTAATTAGTAATGCGTATCAATATAAACGTTGGCTGTATTTAGACAACCAATAAAATGTAATCATGTTGTGCTACTAGCTAGCTAGATACTAGCTAGCACACTAGCGCGTTAACTAGCTAGATAAGCCTTACTGTTCTTACATCTCTAATCCAAACAATGTCAAACTTGGCACTGCACTTACTTGTGACATTTGTCAGCTTTGAAATCCATCAGACTAACGGTTCGAGAGATATGCGCATAACACATGCACGCACAGACACACACACACACACACAGACACACACACACACACACACACACACACGTATTGAGAAGATAGAGCATTGGAGAGAAGTGGATTAGGCTGCTGGAGTGATTTCAGAAGTCTCAATGGCTGTTTTCATATAGTTTGACGTGTTCCCAGTGATGACTCTAGGTCACCATTGGCTTCTATTGTAACTGGTCTGAATCTCAGCCTACTAACAGCTCATTATGGAGCATGCCACAAAGTTTTCAGAGCCTTCCTTCAAGCCTACAGGCGGTGCCTATTTGATGGTCTGGGGCTTATTTTGTAGAAGTTTGCCATCATTACGCTTGTGATGCATTTCCAACAGATGCACAAACACCATCAGATCTTATTCCACATTTTCTAGAATGTTCCATCGTTCCACATTTCTGTCTGGTGGTGTTTTCTGCCAAACAGGGCAGACAAATCTGCTGCATTTTTACTCGATCTGTTTCAACATGACAGCTAAACTACTTTTTCCATGAAAGCACCCAAGCAGGTGTCAAATGATGTCGAAACATTTGCGGTGCAACTTTTCCTCGCCACCTCTTTTTGATCTCAAAACTTTCTCATTTACTCTTTGAGCCTCTTCTGTCTTTCTCCTCCACCCCTGACTTCTGCCTCTCTCATTCCTCCCACTGATAGCTGCCTCACAGTTTCTACCAAGTTGTTGATCTCCCCCACCTTACCCTCCTTTTTGTTTTATTCCCATTCTCCGCTTTTTGCCTATTAGTGCTCGCCTAGTGAGCGAGTCCTCCCATCCAGCTGTACCTAGGAAAGAGGCACAGTGCAATGTTGGCGTTTCAAAACACTGCATGTCTTAAATGAAAGGGCCTTTCTAAGTTTTAAACATAGACATTTCACTCAGTTACAATACAGTCAGAAAAACTCATTGTCTAAAAGTAAAAAGTTGGTACATTGAACACAAGAAACTTAGATTTTGCTGCAGATTCATCATTCCAACAACTGCAAAGCGTAATGTGATATTGAATCAGTTAATAGAAGGTCCAGTGTTGGAGATGCCCATTGTTCCCTGAAATCGTTGTAGACTTTCATTTTAATCGCCATTCCTTTCCCGTATTTGAACTAATTCCCTTAATTCCTCCCCTTTCATTTTCTCATATTGGGGTTTAAGAGCTGTTCCTTGTTTTTCCTCCCTTATTTCTTCTTTTTTAATTTAACACCCCTCCCCCTTGTTCATACACCTCTAATTCACTTTACTTTTTTATCTTCACACTGCACTGCAATAGCATTTATACAATCCATTGTGTTAACAACATAATCTTTTAACCCAATCTCACTTTTAAACCTAATCTTACTTAAAGTGCCCATATTATGAAAAAAATATTTTTTTCTGGGATTTGGGGTTATTTTTTTGTTTTTTATTTTGTGTCGCTGGTGCTTCCACACGCATACATACTTGGAGAAAAAACTATCCATGCTGCCTTCAGTGAGATACAGGTTTCTGAATGTCCTCTGCCTTCAGTCTCCGGGTGAGCTGTTTAAAATCTCCACGGCTTTCTACGGAACTAGCCGAGACGAGGTGGCTTACTGTAGCATGCTAGCTCGTTCTCCATGGCAAAACGCTGCTATACACACACACACACACACACACACACACACACACACACACACACCATAATTCACCATAGTTCACCATAATTTATGAACAAACTACTTAAATGTCCCTGTTCTGCAGGTATTCCACAAGTCTCCCTCGCTTAGAAGTAGTCTCCCAGCTAATCCTGTCTTTTTACTTTCATTTGTGTGACTCTCTCCTCTCCTCTGAATATGTGAATATGCATCTGACCACTGTTGTATTACCAGTGTGGGATTCTGCATTCTTCTCCTTTCATCTCCACAGGTGGTGTCCATGGGTCTGTATCTGGGGGAGAAAGCCTATCTGAGGAGCAGCTGGAACATTCTCGATGGTTTCCTGGTATTCGTGTCTCTGATTGACATTGTGGTGTCGATGGCTGGTGGGGCTAAGATCCTGGGGGTTCTCCGTGTTCTCCGGCTGCTCAGGACACTACGCCCCCTCAGGTTAGTTCGAAGGAAAAACTGTCAAGTTTTATGTTTCGGCATGATAAGCTGCGATAGATTTTTAAAGAAATAGAGAAATACACTTCTTCAGTTAGATAACCCACTTTCATATCTGTTTGTCAATGCAGTAGACTGTTCTGTCTGTGGAAACAGCTTGCCAGACAAAACGCACCATAAAACCATCATTATCTTTTTTACATCTTGGATTAAACAAAATACAGAAAACTTATTTGTGACTTTACAAGGTTCTGGTAGGTGGATTTTGTTACCGTCAGACGGAGGCAGTCTAGCTCTTTCCTATTTTTGTGCAAAGCTAACAGACTACTCGCGGAAGCTTCATACTGAAGGTACCGTACAGATTGAGAGTGGTATCGATTCTCCAACCTACTGTAACTCTTCACCACAAAGCAAATAAAAGCAAAGTATTTCTTTAAGAGTCAGTCAGCCCCTTACCGTGGTATATTGAAAAAAAAAGGCATACAAGAGGAACTCATAAGACAAGATAAAAGGAAGATAAATAAGATAACACTATTTGTCCGTATGCACTGAAATTTGTCTTGCAATACAAGACAACACGTCAACATGAAGTCAAAGGTTCCTCCTCAGATCTCTCCAGAGTAAATCCAGACAGCTAGCTAGACTATCTGTCCAATCTGAGTTTAATTTTGCATGACTAAAACAACCTTTGAACGTACACATATTCCACCAAAACAAGTTCCTTCCCAAGGCCATTTTGCACAGGTCCGGTTGCTCTGCGTGGCGCATAGCGCCACCCAAGGCCATTTATGTTGGTTAAAAGAAATGCCAATAAACCAGAGCACGTTTCTCTCTCCTCCCGAAATGCTGTGTACACTAGCCAGACCCTCCTCCCATAGCACTGTAAAGGAAGGTCTAGCAATGCGAGACTAAGGGCGATCAACAATCCATTTTTCTCTGATGTTTTGCAGTGTCTTTCCAGCAGGTGATATTTCTCTCTCTCTCTCTCTTTTTCCATTTCCCTCTTTCTCTCTCTCTCTGTGTCTCTGTATCTCTGTATCTCTCCCTCGCTCCTTCAGGGTGATCAGCAGAGCTCCCGGACTGAAGCTGGTAGTCGAAACCCTCATCACGTCCCTCAAGCCTATCGGCAACATTGTCCTCATCTGCTGTGCCTTCTTCATCATCTTTGGTATTCTTGGTGTTCAGGTAAACATCAAATATGGATTCATTTTTACTTGCAAGCCTTTGAACACTGTATGATAACTCTCTGCAAACATTTTAATTGGACCTGAGATGGTCAACTATTGAAAATATAATATGAGCTGACATATCCCCCTATGCTGCTCAAATTAAAAATTATGCTTTGAACTTCCATCTATAGCAAAAAACTAAAACCAAAAAATGAATCATTACACTGTAGAGAACATGATATAAGGCGGTGTGGCTCTGTTTGCACCCACAATGAAATCATGTTTTCACAGCATGGCTAAGAAGGCTAATTAGAGCAGAATGCAACAGGATGAGGTATCATGGTAACACATTAATATGCAAAGATCCAGGTTGGAGTAGCTTTCCTGCCAAAACAAAAGAACAGGCTTAGTTTAGAAGATTAAGTTGTGCTCTCCACATATCCCCGCACATCATTATTCATCATTATTCATATCATTATTATATATAAACAGTACAAATTATTATATAATGAGCCACATCCTTATCAACTCTTTACAGGTGTGAGTTTTCTCTATATATTGGGATTCATTTATCTCCAAAAGTATATTATCCCAAAACTATATTTTCTCAAAAGCGTATTCAAATTAACATTCAAACAACGCAGATATTCAGGGTACAGTATATAAAGAACAAGCTATGTACTAGATCCAGGGTACGATTCCCTTTCTGCTCTACACATCCCTGCCTCTGCTCAATAATTTTCATCATCTGTGGGGAAAAATTGTATCACCCCCTCAAAATGATGAATGCTACTTCACCAATAGACCATTATATACCTAAAATACTTTTTAAACTAAGTAAAGCGCTATAACGTAAACACATAAATAAATTCCGAGCGGCAGTTGCTGGTTGTATTTAGCCCCCACTAGGTGACTGTGAGCCGGCTACAGGCACCGCCAGATGATGGCCCTTTCAGGGGCCATGGTGGTGGAGTTTAGCCAGAAAAAGTTTGGAAAAAGTGAGCGTCATACAACCATGACAGTTAAGTTTAGGCACCAAAACATCTTGTTAAGTTTAGAAAACAAGATTGTGGTTAAGCGTTTCCTGGATGAAAGTATTAAGTTTTTGCCCACAAGGTAAACTCCGCTGTCCGGTTTGAAAGCGCCGTGTTGTGTGTTGACACCACGTTGTACTATTTCATTTTGAGATTATTTTCCATTGAATATTGAAGTTCATTAATGTAAACAACATAAAAGTGTTTTGGCATGGCTGGCCGAGTGGCACTTTATCCATGGTATTGAAAGAGGGATTTCATTGCATGTTTTGTCTTGTTGTGCGTGATCAAAAACAACCCCCCCCCCACCCCCACCCCCCCTTTGTTTTTTTTCACAAATCACACCCTGAATAGACTTATTGTTTTTACAAATACAATCAATTTAAATCTCCCTGCTACATGAATATGTTGCCTTCACTGTACGGTCAGGCTATATTATTAGTAAGAAAGTAATTCAATATTCTTTATCCTATTTACAGGCGAGTTCATAAGTCGTGCAAACGTACAGCTGACTTGGTTTTTCCATTTCTATTTCATTAGTGCAGCCCTGCATTTCCTCTTGCATCTTGTTGTCAATCCCATCCTGTTATTTCCCACATATTTTTAAAATGTATTATTCTTTCTGCATTTGCCGATTTATTTTACTCAATCTCTTCTTTGATGTGTTTGATAAGATTGAGAATTAAAAACATCTTCTCTCAAGAGAAACCACACTGTTGATATCAAGTGCTTTTTGGAGTCTTTTACTTAGGCTTCACGCGCACACCAGTTACAGACGCTAATTATGACACTACTTCACAAGCTGCATAAAAGAAGTGGGTGCACACAACTGTTGTCATTACTCCATCGAAATGTATCTTTGTGCGCCTCTGTCTCTCATTTCCTTCTACGTGTGTGTTTTCCGTCACAGCTCTTCAAAGGGAAGTTCTTCTACTGCGTGGGTTTCAATGTGAAGAACATCACTAACAAATCCGACTGTCTAGCTGCTAACTATCGATGGGTTCACCACAAATACAACTTTGACAACCTTGGACAGGTACAAGAGAGAAGAAAATGCATCCCTGACAACCTGTGTGGATAATTTTGAATATATTAATGTAAACACAAACAATGGTCACACATTCATAAAGAATTGAAATGATAATTAGCAATTACTCCTATACTATACAAGGAGAATAACTACAATACATATGACTATGATAGTACACTACACATTGGCAAAATATAAGGAATGCTTTTAAATCTGGAGATTTATCTTTATGTAAAAATATAATTAAAATGCCATTTTCCTTGCGTTGGAAAAGGCAGTGTTGAATTGTGTTCTACTATAGCACACTAGCAAACAAGTGGAAATGGTACAACTGATTATAACTGTATTATCTCTTTAAATATAGATATATTATTGAGTAGTATCATCATAATAGCAATGAAACATGTTTTCTGCTCTAAACAGTCAGTGGTATAATGGTGGGTTTGGAATTCAGAAGCTTGTTTGGAAGAAAGACAAAAGAACTGCTTTTCTAAATTAATTAATGAACGAACAAAGTAAAAGTAATACTGTAGCTAAATGCTCCGCTACACAATTTTCAGTAGTTTCCGGCATACAGTGAACTGTGAATTTTCAAACTTCATATTACACTTTATCACACTTATGATAAGCATTATTATCCAGTTTAGAAGTAACGTTCTTTTGTGTGTGTGTGTGTGTGTGTGTGTGTGTGTGTGTGTCTTCCAGGCTCTAATGTCCCTGTTTGTGCTGGCCTCAAAAGATGGCTGGGTCAACATCATGTACCATGGACTGGATGCAGTGGGGATAGACCAGCAGGTAATAACAGACACTTAGTGCAGGCATACACAACACTGGTACAGACTTATCTAATTACATTATTGTATAACACACAGTAGCATGCAGACACACATGTACTCTTTGTTCTTCCATTTTCTTATTTGCATCTGGTTTGTAGTGGCAAAAACCTAAGCTGAGCAGCCCACATGGCCAGATCTCCAGCCACACATCTTTCTGCTCTTTCTAGGGAATCCCACGCATTTTTGGCCAAATGGGATAGGAAATCAGTCTTTCTTGTCACCCTGGGATCTCCACCCAGTTGGATGTGCCCACAACTCCTCCACAAGGAGGCTTCCTGATCAAATCGCCAAACCACCGCAGAAAAAATAGAAAATAATATCCAGGCTTCATCGTATTCTTAAAGTTGAGCTAAAGCAGGATGGTCTAGTAGCCTAAGATTCCTTTGCTGCATGTCCTTCCCTTTAAGCAGCTAGTGTACTCCATCAGAACTACTCGTCTGTTTAATAGCTTGGAAAACCCCCCTGCCCCTCCTAATCCGTCCTATTTCGGATTAGGATGAGCTGTGTTCGACAAGTTCTGTAGATATCGAGAGACCGGCATATCCGACATTCACACCCACTTTTTGCCTCTGTCAGAGCAAGGGTTTGAACTTCTCTCTCTTCTTGACACATCTTGTTACGGACCCAACAAACAAAGTCAACCTAACTGACCGTCAACATGTTAAAAGACACCAAACCAGTGGATTAGTTAAAGTAAATTCATTTTGTTCACAAAGAAATGACCACCAGTGATTTAACCGGTACTATGGGAATCTGGCCAAAAAGAAGGGAAGAAGCCCCCCCACACGTAATACAGTTCGCAAATACATTATTGCCAACTTTGTGTTATGCACTGGTTTGAAGAAGAAGTTCAGTAATTTTCTCTTTTTTAACCACACAAACCATGCACACATGACGTCAAAGTCTGATGACATGATGCAAATTAGTCTTCTGAAGTGGCTTTAAAGTGAACAGACTGGTTTTATTTGTACATCTATTAAGTAATCTATTAAAGAGAGGGCATTATTCTGGATGATTCTGTTTCCCCGCCTCAGGGAGAAACCTCACTGCAGTCCAACATGGCTCTGAATGACTAATCCTATTTGCACTCCACCCTGCGCTTTCAACACTTAACGCTCCTCCAAATTGAAAATCTGACTCTCTTCTCCGGTTTTATTGCACCTGAACCTGTTTTTTTGTTTCGTAATGACTCCCTGTGATGACAGCCTAACACCCAATCATCCCGATCTGTTCTTCACATTTTGTCCTTTTCCTGTCTTTTGTTCCGTTGTCATCCTTATATATATATATAGATATTTTTTTTTAACCAGTGACAGCTGCATGAGTTTTGGACTGTACTGGCTGTGGCGTGGTTTTGTTGATTAGAAGACCTTGAGAGGCAAATCTTCCTCAAGACTGGACAAAATAGATTTATAACAATGATAAACTAATCCAGTGTTTTTCAGATGATAAACTAATATTCAAAAGTCACCTTTCAGATAGTGTGTCACCCTAAATCACAGTAGCCACCTGGATTTATGTGCCTTTACTAATACTGTTAAAAAAGTGTACATATAAAGCTATAGCAAGTAGTTTCTGTCTCCCCCATGAGGAATTCTAAGTAATGACAACAAAACTGTTGGCGTGTACACATGATACAAGCCTTCCCTGATCGAGGCGCCCCCCCCCCACCCACCCACCCACACGCAGTTGCTAGTAACCAAGGAGGACACGGAGGATTAAAAAAGCATGAACTGCAATGTCCATAGTTTGAGTTCAGCCAGGGACCTTTGCTGCATCTAATTCCCCATCTTTCTCATCCCTCACGTCATGTTATCTTTTCACTACCATCTATTTAATAAATACATAAAACACCAAGTATTGTATATCCCTGTGCACACGGACAAACACACAGGTTCTTAATGTGGTCTTCTGATATTTCTCATTTCTACATGAAATATATAAAAATAACTTACTCAAATAACTTCTGCCTTTCCATATTTACCGTCCACTAAAAGCTGCTGTTCCCTTGAGCTCCCTCCAGGCTCGATTTAGTGTTTATTGTTTATTTTTCAGAATAAAATCATGTCAACAGTAAGACAAGAAAATAAAAAATAAAAAGATTGTACAGGTGAGATTAAGAAAACCCCTAGGGGCTTACAGAAGGAATCTCTCCAAAGTAAGAGAAGATGAAAAGTGTGTGTGTGTGTGTGTGAGACACATAGATTGATAGATATAGAGATTGTGTGTGTGTATATATGATGCAACGAACAATTACAATTAAATATACAAGAGTCCTAAAATCTACAAATTTAACACAAGCACTGAATTCTGACTTTTTACTTAAAAATTGTGACTTTTTTTCCTTGTTTTCTCACAGTATCTGACAACTTCAACTCTCCATTCTTCTTTCCAATAACTT
The DNA here is from genome assembly GCA_026937815.1 of Etheostoma perlongum. Taxonomy (NCBI): domain Eukaryota; kingdom Metazoa; phylum Chordata; class Actinopteri; order Perciformes; family Percidae; genus Etheostoma; species Etheostoma perlongum. The sequence continues at coordinate 29,156,890 of CM049372.1, forward strand.
AATTAAAAAAAATCTCTCTGCTAATGCTTTCCTTTCCACCATTATACAGTCTTCTATTTTCTGTTCTCTTTCACAATTCTTGGGGATATTTTCAATCCCTTTCTCTTCCCTGCCTCATCACTCTATCTTCCTGCCAGTCTTCCTGTATGTCTACTGACTCCCCTTCATCTACTCTACTGTTTTTGCCGTACTTCCTTGTCTGATCTCTTTTTTTCTGTTCAACTCCTCTCCTCCTCCCTCACTCTTGTTCTCCCAAATCTCTCTCTTCTTCCCCCCCCAGCCATCGACCAACAACAATCCGTGGATGCTGCTCTACTTCATCTCCTTCCTGTTGATTGTCAGTTTCTTCGTCCTCAACATGTTTGTGGGTGTTGTGGTGGAGAACTTCCACAAGTGTCGCCAGCACCAGGAGGTGGAGGAGGCCAAACGGCGGGAGGAGAAACGCCAGCGTCGCATGGAGAAGAAGAGGAGAAGTAAGGCCCATGGAAGCATGGGAAATAAAGCAGAAGGAAGGGGCGGGGATACATGAGAATGGTCTTTGATAGAATGAGGTGGAGAAATGATAGATTCTCAAACTCGACAAACTAATTTCAATTTCATCCTTCAAAACCACCATATCCTCGGTCACCAACATATGCAGTTGCTTTTCCACGTCATAATTTTCCAGTTACATATATTTGTACGGTTTCTACCTCTTTTACACACCTATGTGCGTGTGTGTTCCTCTCCGTATGCTCTTTCACTGCTGCCTGTAATGTATTTCTAATTTATTTTATTTTCTAGCCCTCTTTTTATTTCCCTAAGTCAGTCCCTACAGGATTTCACAATGTTGCGATCGCGCCAATGTACGCAAATTCAACCAATCACGGTGACTTTGGTGCAACTCGCAATTTTGACCAATCACCTCAATTCTTTTGCACATTTGACCAATAACCGGAGTTTCCCGCAACTTAAACCAATCCCAGCTGTCCCACATGCCAGACTCTGTATCAGTATGTGACTTTGAGAGCCAATGACCAGGCGAGAGTGAGAACTGGTACGTGGCCATATTAATTTCCTTGTTTAATGAGATGTGTGTGACTCGAACATCTCACATTTACAAACAAAACGTACAGCCTAAGATCATGCAAAACATTTCCGACCGTCCTGCCAATCTGTATACATTTTAACATCAATGTACGCTGGAACGATTTTTCATTATAAACTTGCTGAAAGTTGCTGCTGTTCCAAACCTGTCGGGTCTTTGCAGCGGCCGACTGACACACGCACACACACACAAAAACACACGGAGGATGCAGGATAAACCGGAGATGAGACGTACAGGATGACCTAAATTGAGGACAGATACGCTGATTATTTTAAGTACAATGATAAGTTAAAGTCCAATAAGTCCTTTATCAAACCGTATGAATGTGCGTCCCAGTCCAGGTTAGGAAATTAACTAACAATGTAAAGATCAACAAGCCACTGATACATATGTTCGTATTTGCTTCATTCAATAAATTATTTTTTGTCTTAAATCCACAAGCCATTTTCATATTATACCAAGATTTGCATTTTGGGCCGCAACAATCTCAAAAAATATCTGAAATCCTGGAGGGACTGTTAATGTCTTTGCCACTTGTCACACTGCTATCATAAAAAAATAACTGTTCTTAATGACTTGATTGGACCAATAAAGGTGAACTGAATACATAAATAGAGGGAGGAGTAGAAGCTTTTTAAACACAGGAAGATGAAATGGAAATTGCATGTAGAGGAGGATTTGGTAGAAATGGGGTAAAGTGAACAAAAATGCAACTTTGAGAGAGCAGAAAAGAAAGAGAAGGTGAAAAGGAAGATGGATGGAAAGACACAACGGAAATAAGGAAGGATGGGAGGGAGGAGGACAGATGGACAGGGCTGAGCAAAGGGAGGATGGAATGATAGAGGGATAGGAGTCATTTTGGAAAAGATAAATAGATGGAATTAATAAATCAATTTTAAAAAGTGGAGAAGAGGAAGACAGGAATAGCTTAAGATTGCAGTATACTCATATATTAATAAAATGTATTAATTTCTTCTCTCATAAATGTTTGTTTACCACTTTAACATACAAAGTAGTCCACTCAATTAGTTAATATCTACAAAAATGATAAATAGTTAAGTAAAACCTCATCTTCAATGACATGCCTTTGAATGAATCATTATTTCAACTTATTTAAAACTCCTTAACCTCCCTCTTATTCATTAAACATTTCATCTCCCTCTCTGCCTTTTTCATTTGCTCTGCTCCTCGTTTTTCCCCCCTTTGGCATAAATAAATCATTATGTTTGCACCTTGCATTGCTTTCTCCCAACCCTTCTCCTTTAAACCAACTGTTTCTCTCTCTTTTCACATCTTATTTCACTTTGTGCTTTCATTTCCTCACTCTTAGATTCATTTTCCCAACACTGTTCCTGTACTTTTGTGTTTCCTCTGCTTCTTCCTTGATTCTGTGCTTTCATTTCCCCATCTCATCCTACTCCCTTCCCCTTCACATCCAAATTACATTTTTCCATCTGTCTATCCCTTCAATTAAAATTCCCTGTGCCTTCTTACTGATCCAAAACCCTCCTTGTCTTGTTTTTCCACTTTCCCTTTCCCTTGAATGTTTTTTGCTCCCCAGAGGCCCAGAAGCTACCCTACTATTCGTCATACGGCAGAATCCGGCTAGCTATCCACAATCTGTGTACCAGCCACTACCTGGACCTGGCCATCACCTTTATTATCTGTATCAATGTCATCACCATGTCTCTGGAGCACTACAGCCAGCCACAGGTGACCACACTATCCTATGGGGATGGAGGCGTAGCATAGCAGACTTGTTTATGGGTATCTGAGTGGGTGGTGGTGCAACATCTGGGAAGTTTTTTGTTATTTTTTGTTTTTTTGGGCACTCCCTGAGTCAGGCTGCCAACCTGCTGCTCTGAATCAGCAGCAAAAACCGCCAACAACCAAAACATTTATCCACGTGCTGGAAGACAAACAATATGGCAGATTGGGGTATTAGTTATGTAAAACGTTTGTCAGAGGCAGGGGGCGAACAAAATCAGTTTGAGTTAGCCTTAAAGATATAGTGTGTAGTTTCTGTTGCCCCCATGAGGAACTCTAAGTAATGACAACAAAACTGTCAGTAGAGCCACACGATACAAGCCTTCAGTGACCGCGCAGCACCTCCACCCCTCCTCCACACAGTTGTTTGTAACCAAGGAGGACACGAAGGATTAGGACATCATGGACTCTTCATAAGAGTCCGATTTTATTCATTAATATAATTTTCATTAAAATGAAAAAGTTACGCTCTAAGGCTTTAAAAGAAAAAACAGGCTTGTATATTGACGGCGGTAAGTAAACAATACTGCTGTATCCTGATTCTGGAGGTCCTGGATGGATGCTATCTATGTCAATTGTAGGAGAATAGTTCTATATTTTTAAGATTATAATGAAACTTTACTGATCTTAAATAGCAAGCTTGTGCTGTGTATGCCATATTTTACCAACACTAACTCTCAAGTCAACAGCTATCTTAGCTCTCTATGATGTGAAAAGCTACCGCATTACTCAGGCAAGGCTACAGTCAAAGGTTGTATAGCAACATAAACTGGAAAAAAGCCCAGTGAAAACAGGGGAGTAAGATAAAATGCTACTCCAAAGGTTTGCACTGTTGCTTTCAGCTTAACGTGGCTGTTCAAAAGTATGTTCGTAAACCTGGGCTCTATTTTTGTCTCCAGAGAAGCTCCGTCTTGAAAGAAGTCTTCTTAACAGTACGCCTCTACACCTGCAGTAATCTGGCAGGAAAACACTATCTAACATCCATTTCTCCTGATTTTAATGTTTCCCCACTTGATTATCACAAATCTAAAACACAATATATGTTTTACACATTTTCACATTCGAAAGTTGCAGTCTACCTTGCTTTGCCAAAGTAAGGTGTCCTAAGTTAAAGGAAAGTTTTTTGGAATTTATGCTTATTTGCTTTTTTCACTTTTCTCGTCATGAAAACAAAGGTCAAACTAGCTTGAACCTAGCGTGTCTGGGACTTTACAACAGCAGAACATCAGCAGACAATGTGGAAACACTTGTTGGATATACTGATTACAAATATGTTTAAAAGATCTGACTCTCTAAAATGAAATGTTTCGCCTATAATCAGAGTCTATGGATGGAATAATGATATGAATGGATACCAAATACACATAAGTACTGTACTTAAGTACAGATGTGAGGTACTTGTAATTTACTTTAGTGTTTCTTCCTTTTGCCACTTTATACTTCTAACTACAATTACAACAGTAAAATCCTGCTTTTACATTAATGCGTGAGTAATACTAATCTACTTATCTAATATATGTTAGTATAACAGTAACATTTCCAGCATTGAGTATTTTTTACTTTTAATACTTTCTTTAATTTTACTGATTATACCTACATACTTTTACTTGTAACAGAGCATATGCATAACATTTACTTGTAACATTAGTATTTTTTATAGTATGGTATTAGTATTTTTATTTATTAATATTTTTACTTAAGGATCTGAATACTTCACTAGACATCATTGTGGGTATATACTGTGAAGTACTGACATGAATTGACTTTAGACAGTTGTTGCTATAATTTAACATGAAAACACATACATAGCTAAGCATATATTTTTGTTAATTTGGCTGCAACTGTTGTGATAACTACTAAGGTATAATTATATCCATTAAACATTACAAGCGTCACTTTCTGCATGAGTCATTAATACCAGTGTGGTAGAACATTTTTTTTTCTCTGTTGCTCCCCAGAGTCTAACATAACTTAGTTGTCTGTCTCAATTGAGGTCTTATCTATTGAAAGAAATTCATTGGCAAGATATTTTCCTTACATTGACAGATTCTCTGTCCCTTCTCCCTTTCTCTCTTTAGTACAAAGCTTCTTTCATTCACATGATGAAAGATAAACAACAAGTTTGCAATTTCTTATTGTGGATGAAGAAGTGGCTGATGTATCAACAAAGAACAAAGAATAATTAGTTTATTACAGTTAAAGTCCTCATATTATTCTTATTTTCAGGTATTTCGCTTGTATTTAGAGGTTGTACCAGAATAGGTTTATGTGGTTTAATTTTCAAAAAACATCATATTTTAGTTGTATTGCACATTGCTGCAGCTCCTCTTTTCACCCTGTGTGTTGAGCTCTCTGTTTTAGCTGCAGAGTGAGGCATCTCACTTCTGTTCCATCTTTGTTGTGAGTCGCACATGCGCTGTGCCTACGTAAGGACTACTAGCCAATCAGAAGTAGAGTAGGGCGGGCCCTGGCAAGCACGCTAGTGTGATCCAAAACAAACACTCTTCAGTTGGTAACCTATGACTTTGGCTCAGCCGTTCAACCTAGACTGGTGCAAGATGTGTCAGAGTGGTAAGTTATTTAAATGTTAACAAATTAGTTTTTCATACATAACGTTTTATTCTGCACTGTCTCCTGGACCAGGCGATACAAGTGTCTGAACTCTTAGGGCCTCGGTTCTAACTAGCTTGTTTTGAGAGCGTGCCTCAATGGCAGCTAGGCGGGGATGGTGAATTCCTTTGGGGTGGACTTTGGGCTTTTTCACTTTGTAAACCTATTACATGTGCAAAAAAGATATATAACAAAATAAAGGAACGGGAATAAACCAAAAAGCATAATATGACCACTTTAAGATCAGAGATGAAGTCGGAACAAATTAACAGTCTATACTTCTTGCTGTCTGTTTTTTAACTCTAACCTCTTTTCCTATTTAAATCCCTTGTTTCTCTCTATCCCAGTCTCTGGAGACTACACTGAAGTACTGCAACTACTTCTTCACCTCCACGTTTGTGATTGAGGCCTCTCTGAAGCTGGTAGCGTTTGGCTTTCGACGCTTCTTCAAGGACAGGTACAAAGGGGACACTCCTTCATTGATACTGAATAGATTTGATATATGAAGCTGCTTAAATGTTAGTATTTACTGTGTGTACACTAAGATCAGGTCAATCCTGCACAGTTGACCCTGTTTGAAGTAGTATATACCACATTCTTACATATCATACAGTAGAACAAAAGACTTAGGTGCACATATTTGGCAGAGGGGTTTAAGGGTCCTCCTTCAGAAAATCAGATGTTTTGCACCCAGAAATTATTGCTTTCACATCCTTCTGCATTATTATCACCATATCTGTGTCTCAAACGTTGGAAAAGCAAGATCATTCATTATAATAAATGAATAACACTCAAAAAGCTTAAAACCAATGCTTGCTAAAGAAGTCCACTGGAGAGCAAACTTCTACTAATATTTAGATCTGAGTATCTGAGTGTCATTTAGTTTTGATGCATGACACATTGATTTTACATTTGGCTTAGGTGGTACCAAAAAACGCCTTGGATGCTGTACCTAAGCATTGTAATGGTAGGGAAAACCCTACATACATTTTCGTGATAGGGATGTCATTTATTGTTATTCATTGAACTATTTGGAGCCTATTGCCTCTCAACTTCTAAGATTGTCAGTTCCAAATAGCAGCGAGTGGTAGCGGTATTACCCAGAAATGTGTTATGAGTCATCTTTGGAATTGGTTTGGTGCCGAAAGATTCTGAAGACAAAGCTCTTGCTTTTGATCCATGTTCCAACTCTCAACTACTATATGGTCATGAGCCATGAGAATTGACAGAAACAAACAGCTGAGTCCTTCAGTGTCACTAAAGGATCATGGATTTGGTCAATAAAGTTAACATGTCCTGTCTCTTGCTTTAAGTCGCTGTTGACCTGTGATGTTTAGGCATTCACAGCTGTGAATGAATAATGTAGGAAAACAAATAAAAATGCATTGCCAGTGGACATTTTGCATCAACATTTAGTGGCTTGCCAGATATGTCATTTGGCATTTGTTCATTATGATAATAGTGTTATGGCCGGGGTTCTGACCCACAACACAGAGAAACTACACACTGGCACAGAATAACGTTTTCAAACGTTTTAATCAGTGTCTGTACTTAAAGCAACCAAGGACGGAAGAAACAGGGCGTGGGGACTCAGGACTGGATCGATGCTGAGGCGGGCAGGCAATGGTGCATCCAAACTTTTCCAATTGAATCCGAACAGGGAGGTGACAATGTCCGAGCAGGGATGAGCTGGTAGAACGGCAGCAGGTCTTGAGGCGTAGGTCTGAACAAAGAAGCAGGGAGTTAACAAGAGAATTAGGAATACAGGTCTAGGACCAAAACTAGAAAACAAACAAAGTTTGAACTCAGAGCCAAGTTACCACCCTGGTAGATGCAACAATCTAGTGCCAATGGTGAGATCCGCCTGGGTATAAGTATTGTTGACATACAGTGGGTACGGAAAGTATTCAGACCCCTTTAAATTTTTCACTCTTTGTTTCATTGCAGCCTTTTTCCAAAAATCAAAAAAGTTCATTTTATTTCTCAGTAATGTACACTCAGCAACCCATCTTGACAGAAAAAACTGAAATTTAGAAATTTTTGCATATTTATTAAAAAACAAAAACTGAAATATCACATGGTCATATGTATTCAGACCCTTTGCCGTGACCCTCATATGTAACTCAGGTGCTGTCTATTTCTTCTGATCATCCTTGAGATGGTTCTACACCTTCATTGGAGTCCAGCTGTGTTTGATTATACTGATTGGACTTGATTAGGAAAGCCACACACCTGTCTATATAAGACTTTACAGCTCACAGTGCATGTCAGAGCAAATGACAATCATGAGGTCAAAGGAACTGCCTGAAGAGCTCAGAGACAGAATTGTGGCAAGGCACAGATCTGGTCAAGGTTACAAAAAAAATTTCTGCTGCACTTAAGGTTCCTAAGAGCACAGTGGCCTCCATAATCCTCAAATGGAAGGCGTTTGGGGCGACCAGAACCCTTCCCTAGAGCTGGCCGTCCGGCCAAACTGAGCTATCGGGGAGAAGAGCCTTGGTGAGAGAGGCAAAGAAGAACCCAATGGTCACTGTGGCTAAGCTCCAGAGATGCAGTCGGGAGATGGGAGAAAGTTGTAGTAAGTCAACCATCACTGCAGCAATCCACCAGTCGGGGCTTTATGGCAGAGTGGCCCGAAGGAAGCCTCTCCTCAGTGCAAGACACATGAAAGCCCGCATGGAGTTTGCTAAAAAACACCTGAAGGACTCCAAGATGGTGATAAATAAAATCCTCTGGTCTGATGAGACCAAGATAGAACTTTTGGCCTTAATTCTAAGCGGTATGTGTGGAAAAACCAGGCACTGCTCATCACCTGTCCAATACAGTCTCAACAGTGAAGCATGGTGGTGGCAGCATCATGCTGTGGGGGTGTTTTTCAGCTGCAGGGACAGGACGACTGGTTGCAATCGAGGGAAAGATGAATGTGGCCAAGTACAGGGATATCCTGGACGAAAACCTTTTCAGAGTGCTCTGGACCTCAGACTGGGCCGAAGGTTTACCTTCCAACAAGACAATGACCCTAAGCACACCGCTAAAATAACGAAGGAGTGGCTTCACAACAACTCTGTGGCTGTTCTTGAATGGCCCAGCCAGAGCCCTGACTTAAACCCAATTGAGCATCTCTGGAGAGACCTGAAAATGACTGTCCACCAACGTTTACCATCCAACCTGACAGAACTGGAGAGGATCTGCAAGGAGGAATGGCAGAGGATACCCAAATCCAGATGTGAGAAACTTGTTGCATCTTTCCCAAAACGACTCATGGCTGTATTAGATCAAAAGGGTGCTTCTACTAAATACTGAACAAAGGGTCTGAATACTTATGACCATGTGATATTTCAGTTTTTGTTTTTTAATAAATATGCAAAAATTTCTAAATTTCTGTTTTTTTCTGTCAAGATGGGTTGCTGAGTGTACATTACTGAGAAATAAAATGAACTTTTTTGATTTTTGGAAAAAGGCTGCAATGAAACAAAGAGTGAAAAATTTAAAGGGGTCTGAATACTTTCCGTACCCACTGTACTTTCAGGCTGAATCAGCAACACCACAGCTGCCCCTGCAACCCGACACCGGATAAGTAGACAAAGATGGATATTGGATAATTATTAGGAGACAGGATGGATGAAAGGGTGGATGGATGGGTGGGTGGAGAAACGGATGGATTTGTTCATGACGGATGGATGTTGGATCGATTGACGGATGGACGGACGGACTGATCAGAATCAGAATCAGAAATACTTTATTGATCCCCGAAGGGAAACTCTGTATCACAGTAGCACCAGTAGTAAGAAGACAGAGACGGAGCACTGCAACAGGCAGCTTGCACGTTAGCGCATGCGCACACTTCACTTCAGATGCATCAGGAACAGAATCAGAAACAGCATTATAGCAAGATAGAGTACAAGACATAACAACATAATACACAAGACTAGACACGGTACATGTGGATACATGAAGGAATTTTTTGTGGTGACTCCGGAGGATAGGAAAAACAAACGAAAAGAGACCGAGGCAGTCAGACGGAAGCGCGGGGGGGGGGATAGGGGAGGGCATGTATGGTGTGGAGTGAGAGTTGTGTGTGTGTATAATATGAGGCGTCAGACTGTCCAAGTTGTTAGAAAGTTCAGTTCATTTGGCCTTGCCATGGAGATAAGACAATGCACAGGAGTAGATAGTAGTCCAGCTGCAGACTGTTTACCCGCTCGGGTGAAGGATGGGGGGGGGGCATAGATCACAATTTCAATCCAATTTAGGTAGATTCGGCGAAATCAATTCCACTCGTCCTCAGCGTCACACGTGCATCCAATTCATGAGGTGCCCTCTGCGCTTCCCCAGACCGGTCTGAGATGTTACGAGACAGTTCACTGGCCTGGTCAGCCCTCTGATGTAAAACCTTCATCCTCTCAATCACTCCATGTAAGCACTCTTTAAGTTCCCCAGACAGCTTGTGGGTAAATTTGCTGGCGGCTGTCTTACCAATTTTCTGATAGGTCAGGGAGACCCCAACTCCGATGATCAGGAGCCCCACCAACAGAATTCCAATTATCCAAATAACGTCTTCCACAGTGAGAACGTCCAGGCAGACCGCTTGCCAATCCTCCCAGGAATCGCAAGCGTAGCCTGCACTGAGTGTCCCACTGAGGCAGATCAGCCCACCCAGGTGAGGCATGCTTGGGTGAAAAAATCTTGATAATAGCGCTGAGCGACCAGTTAATCAATTCCATGTCGAATGTTCCAGGAAAACAGCAGGCAGGGAACAAAGAGAAAAGGAGAAAAAGTTCCACAAGACAAGGTAGACAACTAAAATAGGAGCCAAGCTAAGATAAGAGGGGAGAGGAGGAAAAACACGACTGCTCTCGCCAGAAGCAGGAAGAAGAGGATGACGGATGATGGACGGATGGATGGCTGGATGGATGGTTGGACAAATGGACAGACGGTTGATTAAATAAATGTGATTATAAAAGCATTTGGATCTCTGATAACACCAAACTACAACTTAAGTAATAATTACGTCAACATTTTGACACATATTTAATGTCCTCTCTATTACTTATAATAACTATTAACTATTAGTTAAAAAAAAACAACTCTTACAAACACAGTTTTTACTGTGTTTCAGACTAAATAAATGGTGTTTTTATTTTTTTTAATGTGAATATATTTCACCATGTCCATCTAAACAATACAGTGTGTGTGTGTGTGTGTGTGTGTGGGGAGGGGGGGGGTCTCTTTCTTCCATGTGCACAGGCTTGTGGAGCAGCTGTGATAGTGTTGGTGAATATTATTTTAGCTACTCTACTATGTAGATTTTTTTATTGCAGTTTCCAGTTTCAGAATTGTGGGTGTGTTGTAGGAAATTGCTTTTGGTCACCCTACCCCCTTCTTTGCAAATGTGTTTCTTCCCAGCAATTTTAATGCACTTTGCCAGTCTTACGGTGTCTGCCTCTTTGTTTCTTGCTGTTTATGACAGAAACATTTTTAGTCATATTATTCCACCTGTCAAATGTCTGTCTTTATCTCTCCCTCCATTTGTTTTTTTTGTGCCATCACACTCTTGTATGTTTTTGAAAAGCCCTGGCTTTATTAGGCAAACCCATTTTGAGTGTGTTTATACCCTCTGAGCCTGGTGTGTGCCAGCTCTGCAGCTCTGGAACTAGATATTATCTAGGACAAGACACATTAACTGTGGAGGAACTTACCCCAGGCAGCAATTTTGCAGTAAAGTGAGTTAAAAAATTATAGAAACTCGCCTGGATCTGGCAAATGTGTATTTAAGGAAGAATAACTGCTTTTTTAGACTACTGTCCTTACTAACTAAGACATTACACTACAGTATGACTTAGATTTGTAGTTTGGTGTTGATTTTAAATGTCAGATACTGTAGCATTGGAGAGTATTTTCTGAAGGACTGCACCAAAGATTTGCAGTGGTCAAACTCTAATCTACTACAGAAACAAATGTATTATTGATCACTACATTTACAGTTATTGCCTTGTCTGATGTTGTTTGGAACATTCAAACTAACTTAACTGCAGCTGTGCCCACTGACATCTGCTAAAGTGAAATTGTTTTAGCCCTGGTGGTATCGTTTGGCTTGCTTAGTCATCCAGCTTGTTGTTTAGCACTGATATGACAAAACACAAATAACAAACGCATTAAGTGATGTTTCAGAGGCTGCAGGGTTTGCATAGTACCAAAGTGTTCTTCTAGTATTAACATGAATATTCATGACAGGAGCAGGCCTTCAGGTAATGGTGAGCTGTTACTAATTATTCTGCCAAGTCAGTCGTGGGTGAATCATGCAAATTATGAACAAAGACAAAGTTGATTTAGAACATTAATATTCATTGGAAGGCCCTGATGTGTGCTGCCATGAAGTCATGAGCCATATGCAGATCTAAGACTCTATAGTCATGCTCATTGTCCTGTTCAGGGCTTATCTTAACACACATTCTACAGTTCATGGTATATTGAAGAATCTGTGTGCTACTTGCCCTGGGACCTAACTTTTCCTTTTTCATAAAGTTCTGGGTAAGTTTGGGTACCAGCTGAAAACAACAAGCAAAGTGAAGGGATAAAAAATAACCAGTGCTGAATATCCATTTTGTAAAATGTGTGTGTCTGTGTGTGTGTGTGTGTGTGTGTGTGTGTGTGTGTGTGCGTGCGTGCGTGCGTGCGTGTGCACACACGCATGTGTGTGTAGGTGGAACCAGTTGGACCTGGCAATTGTGCTTCTGTCAGTAATGGGCATCACCCTGGAGGAGATTGAGATCAACGCCTCCCTTCCCATCAACCCCACCATCATCAGGATCATGAGGGTACTCAGGATAGCACGAGGTACACACACACACACACACACACACACACACACACACACACATACATATAGACAAACCGCAAACATATATTGGAGACCTACGTTTTGCTTAATTATGTTTTTGGTAGAGTTTTCTATTCTGCTCTTGTTTTCTGTTGATGCTGTTTACTTTTATTGTTTATTTTGGATTCGGCTATCAACTCAAAATGCAATACACATAACAGTTTTTAGTTTAGTTTAAGGCCAATTACCCATTTCTCTAAAGGCAAAAAAACACTTCTTTCCACTTGTGTCCCTTATTTGATTTTGTGACTGTGAGCTCATTTGAACTAACTTTGGGATGAGACAAGGCTCATTGGAACACAAACATTAACACACTTTTCATCTCTAGCCTCATAAAAATAAACTGTCATTTACAGCCCTATTGTTCTCCCTGAATTAAGGTAAAATTGATATTATATTCCTATATGTTTTTATCTTTAAGCCTCTCTCCTTGTTTTAGTATGGCTCTCATTGAACACGTCCAATCTGATTACAGGAAATTACAAGATTAAGGGCTGCACACTATTTTTCACACGGCACACAAGCGCGTTGAAAACATTTCCAGGCAAGTTGAAGTTGAAGAACACACTACTATTTAATTTTATCAATGGCAAACATATATGTGTATAGACAAGGCTAGCAGCAGCAGCTTCGCCTCAGACGTTTCTGGTGTGCAAAGACATAGAAAACGCCACACATATGCCACACTGAGGAGGATAGGGACTTATTACATCACTCTCACTTAATCCTCTCCCTCTTACCATCGCCCTCTGCCCTCCATAACACTGCCCAGTGACCGCTGAGTGGACCCATGGGTGATATGCTAATCAAACAGCAGCCGGTGGGGATTAACAAGCAAGTAGGGTATTTGATCATGAGTGTGAGGGCTACTGCTGACTTTTAGGCTTTCCTCTCCTTTCAAAACAGTTCCACTCTGCCTGAATGTTAAGTTATTTGTGTGACTGTGAGAAAGAATATTAAGATGTTGCACCATCATCTACTTCTTTCACATAGCTGAATTTAAACGGAGAGAGTTGGCTATACTTGTAGTATATTTTTAAAGTAATAAGCTCTGTTGTAGCTCATTACTTTAAAAATACAAGTGTAGCTGAATACATATTCAGAAATAAAACATTACATTACATAAAGAACAGACCACTATTTCACCTGCAGTGTCTTATAATTAGTATATATGTATTATATTAAATACCTAGTGTTATTACCAAAGGCAAAGGTTATGTCATTAGCTAACGATGTTATAATGTAAGACGGTGTCACATTAGCCAAACTCATCATTTGTTTCTCATCCTGAAACCCTTTTTACTAACAGGTCTAGACTAACAAAAAATCCACGGAGTAACAGTCCTCCATGTTCACATTAACAACATGGGCCCTATCTTGCACCCGGTCCAACACAAGTGTCTTTTCTAGTTTAAGACTGACACAATTGTCAATTTCTTGTCCAGTGGCCATGTCATTTAAATAGCAAATCCACCTGCGCCCTACTTTGCGGCCATGGCTGTGCTGGTCTTACAGGGAGGTGTGTTCAGGTGAATTCTTGACTTATTGCTATCTTGAGGCAGCGTGAAGTGATCGCGCCATTGACCAACAAAAACCTGGTCTAAAGTCAGTAAGACAGATTTTCATTGTTATTTTAACAACGCTTAGGCTCGTACACAGTGTGCACACTATTCTTGTTACACACACAGGGAAGTGCAGCAGCACAGAAACATGCAAACAATTACATAATAAAATATTGAGGTGAAAATCCGCCATCATAATAGCAATGCGCCAAGGTACAAATGCACCTGGCTTTTAAAGGGATTGGGAGATGACACTCTGATTGGTTTATTGCATGTTACACCCAAAACACATGAATTAATGAAGACACCAAGTACAACCCTTTTGAACCATGCGCCTGACGCACAGACTCTTTTTTTTCTGCCGTCAAACTAGCAGAAGTGGATTTGCACACACCCTGAACGCACCTGGGATATGCACTTCACGGCGTGCGCTTCAGTCATTAAAATAGGGCCCCAAGTCCGTGAAGTGCAGGACAGAAACACACAAACATTGCACCAAAGATGTCATCCAAAAAGTGTTGCCTGATTCTAAGTTACGCTGTTTGGAGAGAACAGCGGGAGTGTGGGCTAGTGATTTAGAGTTGCTCTTACCATTCACTACCACCACTCAATCCACTTACTCTCTCTCTCTCTCTCACCACCACCAACCATACTGACAAAAGACTATCTCCCGGGAGGCTTTATTGTCTGAGAAGCTGTTGCCGTTTCCCATCACAATACGGCCGTGATCTTTTTCTCTGTGCTACCAGCCGCATCGCCGGCCATGTTCCTCCATAAATTGGGCCACTGGGGATTGTGTAGGGTCCCTATTGGAGGGTCCCTAATCAAGAGTTGTGAACCTATTCCATTTATTGAGCGTTCGCTTGTTCGTTCCCTTTCTATCTCTATGCTGTCTGTTGTCTGTCTGTCTTTTATTTCACTTTCTCTTACTCCATAGGTTATGGCTGTCGTTTGTCATGTTGATGCACAGAAATTTTAGCTAATGGCATTTTGCCGAAAGAGAAAAACGGCCGAAAATGTGAGCCGAAAATAAAGCCCCTCAGTGCTCAGAAACCTAGCCGTGGTGCTACCCAAAAAAAGACCAATCATATCAGCGGTGTTGAATTACTTCAAAGTAATTAGGTTAGGTTCAAGGTGCCAAAGAACGTTTCCACGTCCGGTTTTAATACACCACCTGAAAGCATCCAATTCAATGTATCACAAAATCTGAATGAATTGAAGAACTGAATGAATATTAAATATTTAAAATTGTGTTTTATATACAATATTGTCAAATCTTGGTGTGTTACTTACATTAAAAGTGTGGTTTGTAGTTTTTCAATTCAGATTCATTAAATTCATGAAATCAATTTAAAAGTATAATATTAATGCAAATATACAATCTTCAATCATTTGTGGTTTCGGTTTTCGGCCCATAATATTCATTTCACTCAAAACTCATGTCCAAAGCAACACACATGCATGCAGACATACACGTTTGCTAAAGCTTTCTCACCCTGATTGATGTGTTCTTTCCCCAGTGTTGAAGTTGTTGAAAATGGCAACTGGGATGAGAGCTCTGCTAGACACAGTGGTCCAGGCTCTGCCTCAGGTATGTGTCATCACACACACAGACACACACACTCAGAGACACACACACACACAGACACACACAAATATGTCCCTCGGCTTATCACAAGGACACCCAGGAGTTAATTAACATTTGCAGAAAGATAAAAGTTCAGCATCGCTAGAATCTCCCTGAGAATTATGACTTTCAGGAACTTGGGTTATTACTAAATGTTTGCCCTCAGTGTTACAACACCTTGTGAACTTCCCACTGTTCCTCTCATTTGTTTGGGAGCTATAAAGGCCTCTCTGGCATTAATTTAAGATTTATCATTCCCACTGCTGTTAATAGGACAAGAGCAGCTAAAAGGTCCGCTCCCTTGGTTCAATAAGGGACTTTTTGTTCTTCAGCCATGGCTCAACCTAACATATATTAAAGTTTTGGTTGTCCTGGAATTTCTGGAATACTCTATACATTTTGAGAGCAGTGTTTCAGACAGGAAATTACATAGTATTTTTGTTATGCAATATAACAACTGTCTTGTGAACTGTAAATGTGGAAAATCATGAAACAGTCATGCTATTTTACCTCATTTCCATCCTTCTTCTACTTTTCTGTGTTCTATTTGCCTCTGCAGCCAGACAGCTTTCCATAAATATGACATGTTGCTCTGTCCCAGACTCCCATGGACTGTATATAAAGATGGACGACACATCTCCACTTCCTCCCACTGTACAAAAATGAAGCCAAAATATCTGGCATGCAGGTGCTGCAATCTTGTGCTGGTGACATAATTTGAAGCCAGCGTATATGCACAAGTGATGAGGGTTGGAGCCGCGTTATATATTGAGGACCTGCCCATACACCCGCCAGAATCAATCGCCATTCAATGACAGCTGTCAATCATGACGTTAAGCCCCCTTTTTTATAGCATCAAATAACTAATTATAAACCAAACTTATCAGAAAAATGAACACTTGAACAAAGACCAGCATGATAAGAACTTTCTAAAATGACAGAAACCATCTGTGGTGAAAATTGTGTACTTTGATTGTTTTTTAATTTTGGCCCACGTCAGATCGATCAAGATGTTTTGGCTTCCCTTTTAGGGGGCTGTCATGTCGTCTCATCTTTATTTACAGTCTATTCGCTGTCCCTGTCTGGGCTTCACTCTGCCTCCATCAGTTCACTTACTAATTAGTTGTGTTTCCTTTGCCTGAAGCAGAAACTGTATTTAATGATGAAGACAGATTAAGGATAGACCACTTAGTGGCAGAAAGGATTTTTGTCTGATAAATGATGATGTATCTTTGGCACATTTGGCTTGAACAAACTAATCTAAGCTTTCGATTTTAATTTAAAAAAAATAAATAATAATCTGTCCAGCTTAACCTATTGGAGATGACATACCCTTCTGCATTAATATGTACAAATGGTAGTGTGTTTTGTCAGTGCTGAAAAGAAAATGCTGGCAATATTCTGTTTTGTTTTGCTATTGTCACAAAATCCCATTCAAAATCCCATTTGTTCCCACTGGAAACAATATTTAAGAATAGCTCACAAATATAAAAGAAGCTCAATCATTTCCTAAAAAATCAGGGCACTGTTGTTGTTGTTGTTGTTGTTTTTTTAGCAAATGTCTCTTAAACATGAGTAAAACATGTTCTTGTTGGGGACTATTTTCGGCTGCAGATGGCATGTACTTCTTAGGTTGCTTCCACACTAGCTTCGTTTGGTCCGTTTAAAACAAACCCTGGAGCGTTTGGTGGGATAATCCACTTTGTTTTGGCTGATGTGGAAGCTCATACAAACTCTGGTCCGCTTGAAAACAGGGTACTCGGTTCGCTTCCAAGTGAACTAGAGTTTGGCTCACTTCAGGTGAGGACGTGATTCGACCAAAATACAGGAAGTAGGCCAAAAACCAGATCCATGAGCTGTTTGGAGCACGCATCGCAACCAGTAAACCTAAGATGTTATAAATTTGGTGTTTCTGTAGCCTGACGTTGTCATACTCAGATTCTAGTCAGAATATGAGTCTGAAACTGCTCCATTGGGCTGTGATTATGGGGCGATTCAACCAAACCATGAAAGAAAATGCCTCTGCACTCAATTGGATAGACCTACAACCAATCAATATGTGACGTATGACGACGGCAAAAATCTTTTTCCGATCAACAGCTTCTATAACAGATGTGTTGGCGGAATCTACACACCTCAATTCTCCAGTGGCAGCCATGTTCATTGGAAACAAATTCAACCTAAGCTCTCTTTGGTGACATTGTTGATTACGTTACTGTTGATCATATGTCCATCATCGTATGAAGCCCACCCTTTGTGCTTATACAAATAAAACTGCCTTGCCTTATAATAGTTAATTAATAATTTGATTGGTCGGAACAGCTCTGGTTCGAGCATAGTTTCTCCACAACTGATCAAGTCCAGACTCATCCCAAACTCAAATATTGTGGGCGGGGCTATGTTTGCCTGGCATCCAGGCTATAATTTCTGAGACCAGAAGTGTTGACGAGTTTCGGATATTCTGTACAATAAACAAGCTAGCGTTTTGATCACGTGACATTTGTTTACAGTGTGGTGTGTTTGACAAAGTGCAGTTTGAAAGCAAAGCGAACCAAATGAAAAATGCAACAATGTTGCAACTTCACCCCCAAATTGTCAAACTATAGGTGTACACTTCACAGAGGAATAAGCTTCATCAGGTTTTGACTACACAGTCAAATCTGTTAATGAAAAAAAATGTTGAATGTAACCACACTTTTCCTTTAAAATATTTATTTGTGCCAGTTGATTAGTGAGTTATGTGGTGTAACTATTTCCTGACAATCAAGAGTTTATCCAGCACTTATGCGGGTTACTGCACAGTGACAACAAGACCCGGGGAAGAATGAACATGAACTGCACAGCACAGAGTCTGAGAACAGAAACATACATGTATTAACACATGACAATAACTGTACAAACTGTAGATACAACTCAACAAAAGCAGAAGCCATTGCGCTATAGCTTTAAAAATATATATATGTATATATACTGTATATATGTATGTATTATGTATGTATGTATATATATTATAATATAATATAATTTATTTAAATTAGGTCACAGGACCAAAATGTGCAAGCTGCTTCTTTGCTTTAAGATAAAATGCCCTGTCATTTTCATCCTCTTCATCTTCTCTGGGGTGTTATTCATCTTTTATGAATATAAAAAAAGGAGTTCCTGAAGTTCTGCCTCTCTTTGCCTATTCCTAAAATCATGGAACTCTATTTATCTTTAGTTCTATTTTGAATGTGATGAATCACAGACGAATACACTAATGGATCTGGACTGGCTGCAGCTTTTTATTAAGGACATTTATCAAGGACTGAGTCTGTGTACGGCTAGAAGTTCTTTATTTTTGGTTCTGCTGCCTTATCAATGCTCTGACTGGATCCCTCTGGGAAGATTTTTGTACACACACTAATACATTTTAGCACAAGGCTCACACACTGAGGTAAAATTACAATCGACCCCACTTCAGTTGGGGCTCAAATCAATAGTGCCTTTTTCCATCCACTTTAACTTGTTTTCATTCTGGTCCCTGCTCTCTCGTTTGGACAGATTTCATCAGTTTTGTTGGTATTGTTTTTGCGCTGAAAGCTTAGACCATGAAAAAATACACATCAAGCTACAGTAAGAGTGTGTCACTGTAGGTATAGTGTTGTGAACATTAGCGCACATGTAGACGCATAGATTTCATACTCAACGTTTTTAAAGGGTTCGCTGCTTTTACTTCTTACCATACTGTATATAGAAATGTTCCTTTATTATAATTTACAATAATGCAAAACCCCACTGTATAGCTTTGCTACTTTAGAGACTTAATATTTTGCTCGGTTAATTTGACAAAAGGCCTTCAGGAACCATGATACATATTCTTTTTGAAAAAAAGATATTATATTATATTATTATATGAGCTGACTTTTTATATAATAAAGCCACTACAGCTTATTAGCAAGCAAGCATTGTTTAAAAAAGAATATAGACACATGAACTGATAGCCTTGGCTTTTCCTGTCATGCTTATTTTGTGATAGATGCTCATGCATTTTTAAAAATGCTGCATTGGCTTTTGAAAGTTTTATTTTTTAGGGCTCAAAGTCATAAAACTAAACAGGATCCTGCAAACATTTTATTGAATCAGAAATACTTGCAGTTGCAAACAGCAAAACATGAAGGTTACTGTAACTAACGCACGCGTTCACACACGCACACATGCACACGAGCATGCACAGCACAGAGAATTTTTCATTCCATGACTTTTTACAGTATTTTTAATCACTTTGCTACTAACTTCAGAACCTTGATGTCATTTTTCAAAACTCTAGACACAAAAATCAAAACGGTCATCACTTGTAACACAGGCTGTCCAATGTTCAAAACATTGCATTGTGCATTCGTATCTTTAAAGAAATCTGGCACTTGCACAATCATTGGTTCAAAATTTAATGAATTCTGTGAAATATCATTGAAACGTTACTTTAGATCACCCACACACAAGCTACCCAATAGTTTCACTGTGTCATTGTTTGTACCATCATTAACTATTGTAGTACAAAATAGGTGATACGTGTTTCATTATGGTACTAGATGAAAATACATCCCTGTAAAATCACTGCAGTAGTATAGAGACTACTACAGACACAGTGGAGTCATTATACACAATTGGAAATGTATTGATGAAAAACAATACAGTACAATCACAACATAGATTTATTTGAATCAAAGCTAAATAATTAGCTAGGAAATGGAAAAGAAAAGACAGTACTGCAAAAACATCAAATGCAGTATTCTTCAACATGCTTGTTCTGTAAAAAGCAAAACAAAGAAGTGATTACTGCACTACATCTTCATCAACTCCATCATGTGGATTAGGCCACAGGTTGTCATCTACATTGCAATTATGGTGAACAATGTGGTATGGGTGTGTTTGTGTATGTATATATATATATATATATATATATATATTGGTATTACTGTGAGCATCCCACTTTTAAATTTTTTGAAATATTTTAACACTGTGGTTTACCCATGGTCACCAACTTTTTCTACTCAAGTATATTGTTTCTTAAATTGGTTGCTTGTATAATACAGTGTGAGGATCTTTTTTCACCCCAGATGTTGGTGTTGGTATTGTTCCTTTACTGGAGTTTGAAGTGGATGTAATGATCTTCTATGTGTAAAAAAACAAAAATCACATGTTGCAACAGATAACTGAGTCAATGTTCCATTAGTCTAAATACCTGAAAAGAACATGTTCACATTAAAAGTTTGAAGCCGGTTTGTTCGCTATGGAAACCAAAGGTATAAATATAGTTGTAATGCTGCCACAGCATCCAACAATGTATTTCTCCTAACCACAGCATCCCCATCCCTGCGCCCTGGGCTTTCACTCTCTGCTCAAGGGATCCAAAGACATCAAATAGGCTTACATTACATGCCGCAAACTGCTTAAGGCCAAGTTATCACTTTAAATATCCTCCAGGAAACATTGACATGCACAACCGGGGAGAGAAACAAAGCTATCCTCGGGCTTAGCCTTAGCCACATTTCTCCATTTCACCCTCCCTCATTATTTCCTCTTTTTTTATGCACCCTTTCCTCCAAAAAATGTCTTACTTTGATTGCCTATAAAATGGAATTATACTGTCATGTTTCCAAAAGCACCTCATTGCCTCACTGTGAGGTAACGTAGCTAAAGGATATTCTGCTTATAGTGCCAGCTGTTGCACCCGGGGAGTCCTTTATCTATGTGCTTTACATACGTATCACTATCTGGGAACGTTTTCTTTTCACGGATGGATTCATGTCTGTTACAGTTTTTTATAATCACTTTGGCACTAATTTCAGAACCTTGACGTCATTTTTCAAAACACTAGACACAAAACTCTCAACAAATGATCAAAATGCAATTTTTTGTAAAACTCATAATACATTTCAATTGCTTGGATACAATACCCATAAACCTAAGATCATTTGCTCATTTAACAAAAATCACCTGTTCAATATGACACAACTTAATATCACAATACTACTACTTCAAAAGAAATTCACACATTACATTTCAAATGATTGTCTATTCATTTCATTACAGTGATATAACGTTCAATTGATACAACTGCTCAAAATTATAAGTAACTGTTGCATTACCCTAAATGTATAGTTGTATGGAGACAAAAACAATATTGCATGTTTAGATCATGAAAGTTTCAAGATACTTTCAAGCTTGGAGCAGGAACCAATTAGACTACAGTATCTTTATTGTAATACTACTGTTTATCACACTGTTTCTATGGTCCCCAGGAAGACTATTTACAGTATTGACAGTACTGCACTCCATGCAGGCCCTTGGAAGTGCCTGTCCAATTCTGCCAACTTGTTACTGATGATTGAGAGATATATGCTTTATATATATATATATATATATATATATATATATATATATATATATATATATATATATATATATGCTTTATTTAGCTTTGATTCAAATAAACCTATGTTGGGATTGTACTGTATTGTTTTTCATCAATACATTTCAAATTTTGTTCAATGATTCCACTGTGTCTGTAGTATTCTCTATACTACTGCAATGATTTTACAGGGATGTATTTTCATCTAGTACCATAATGAAACATGTATCACCTATTTTGTACTACAATAGTTAATGATGGTACAAACAATGACACAGTGAAACTATGGGTAGCTTGTGTGTGGGTGATCTAAAGTAACGTTTCAATGATATTTCACAGAATTCATTAAATTAGGTTTTTGATGTTTTGAACATTGGACAGCCTGTGTTACAAGTGATGACTTTTTTGATTTTTGAGTCTAGAGTTTTGAAAAATGACATCAGGGTTCTGAAGTTAGTAGCAAAGTGATTGAAAAAATTGTAAGAAGTCAGGTTGTAAAATGCTCTGTGCTGTGCAGTGTGTGTGCGTGTGTGCGTGCGTGCGTGTGTGTGTGTGTGTGTGTGTGTGCGTGCGCTAGTTACAGTAACCTTCAGTTTTGCTGTTTGCAACTGCAAGTATTTCTGATTGAATAAAATGTTTGCAGGATCCTGTTTAGTTTTTTGACCTTTGAGCCCTAAAAAAACTTTCAATAGCCAATGCAGCATTTTTAAAAATGCATGAGCATCTGTCACAAAATAAGCATGACAGGAAAAGCCAAGGCTATCAGTCCAGAATCTTCTCCATTCAGCTTGGTGGGCAACACAGGTTAAGATTTATTTATCCATCAATCTGACACCCTAAATTATTTAGCAGCTTCACTGGTTGTGGTTTGTAACATCTTCAGTGAAAGTTGCCTCTTGATGACTCAAATGATGACTATAGTGTGTTGCTTTTTTGATGCATATAACCAGTCATCTATACTCATTATTATTGTCAAATTTCATGAAAATTTCAATGGATGTGTCATTAGTTAGATCATGTTGATTGAATCTGAGAGTGTTATGTGGTGTAGTTTTGCAACTACACCACATATTTAGGTGACACTAATAAAGGAATGGTTGAACCACTAACTCAGTATGTACAAAATCTGACCCACTATACCCAACAGTAGAGGTACAACTGATTAAATGTACTAAACGCGTCTGTATGAGTTACTTCTGTTAATGTAATGTGTGAATGTTCCTTTTTGTGTGACAGGTGGGGAACCTTGGTCTGCTCTTCATGTTGCTGTTTTTCATCTACGCAGCCCTGGGAGTGGAGCTGTTTGGAGAGCTGGGTAAGTCTTCTCTGCCACCAACGTAAAGATGCAGTAAGTGATTATGCACAAAGATTGTTGATTGTTGAACGTGCAGTGAACGTCGTGTGGATAGATGAAGTTATCTGGGAAGAATTTAAATAGTATGTTCTTTTGCTAACATTAGATGTTTACACAACTATAAGAGTTTAGCAAGCAAAGTTAATTTTTCTCCTGATGTGTCCGTCTGAAAAATGCCATTTTACTGTCAGAATTATTCTGGAGATATTTGGCTTCTGAAAAATGGCTCCAATATTTACTTTGGTGACTATGGGGCAAAAGCAATGTTCATAATCTCTGCTTCCTTCTCCCATTGGAATCAATACACACAGACCTGCCGCTAGTTTCTTAAAGAGGCGTAGCAGTGGCAGAGCCCACATGACACAGATACAGGAAACACAGCACTCCCTACCCTAACTACTACGCTCAACACCAACTAACTCACCCCATTAAAAATACAAAAATACTATATATGTATATAAAGTACATACAATGAGGAAAATAAGTATTTGAACACCCTGCTATTTTGCAAGTTATCCCACTTAGAAATCATGGAGGGGTCTGAAATTGTCCACTGTGAGAGACATAATAAAAAAAAAAAAAGAAATCCAGAAATCACAATGTATGATTTTTTAACTATTTATCTGTATGATACAGCTGTAAATAAGTATTTGAACACCTGTCTATCAGCTACAATTCTGACTCTCAAAGACCTGTTAGTTTGCCTTCAAAATGTCCAACTCCACTCCATTTATTATCCTAAATTAGATTCACCATGACTGTCAGTCTCCCTCTGACTGGGGCTCCATGCAAGATCTCACCTCATGGGGTCCCAATGATCCTAAGAAAGGTGATAAATCAGCCCAGAACTACACAGGAGGAGCTGGTCAATGACCTGAAAAGAGCTGGGACCACCGTTTCCAAGGTTACTGTTGATAATACACTAAGACGTCATGGTTTGAAATCATGCATGACACGGAAGGTTCCCCTGCTTAAACATGGGAGAAAGTCATGTGGTCAGATGAGACCAAAATAGAACTTTTTGGTCATAATTCCACTAACCGTGTTTGGAGGAAGAAGAATGATGAGTACCATCCCAAGAACACCATCCCTACTGTGAAGCATGGGGGTGGTAGCATCATGCTTTGGGGGTGTTTTTCTGCACATGGGACAGGGTGACTGCACTGTATTAAGGAGAGGATGACCGGGGCCATGTATTGCAAGATTTTGGGGAACAACCTCCTTCCCTCAGTTAGAGCATTGAAGATGGGTCGAGGCTGGGTCTTCCAACATGACAATGACCCGAAGCACACAGCCAGGATAACCAAGGAGTGGCTCTGTAAGGAAGCATATCAAGGTTCTGGCGTGGCCTAGCCAGTCTCCAGACCTAAACCCAGAATCTTTGGAGGGAGCTCAAACTCTGTGTTACTCAGCAACAGCCCAGAAACCTGACTGATCTAGAGAAGATCTGTGTGGAGGAGTGGGCCAAAATCCCTTCTGCAGTGTGTGCAAACCTGGTGAAAAACTTCAGGACACGTTTGACCTCTGGAATTGCAAACAAAGGCTACTGTACCAAATATTAACATTGATTTTCTCAGGTGTTCAAATACTTATATGCAGCTGTATCATACAAATAAATAGATAAAAAATCATACATTGTGATTTTTGGAGGTTTTTTTTTTAGATTATGTCTCTTACAGTGGACATGCACCTATGATGACAATTTCAGACCCCTCCATGATTTCTAAGTGAAGAACTTGCAAAATAGCAGGTGTTCAAATACTTATTTTCCTCACTGTATATACTGAACAAAATTATAAACGCAACACTTTTGTTTTTGCCCCCATTTTTCATGAGCTGATTTCAAAGATCTAAGACTATTTCTATGTACACAAAAGTATTATTTCTCAAATATTGTTCACTAATATGTCTAAATCTGTGTTATTGAGCACTTCTCCTTTGCAGAGATAATCAATCCACCTCACAGGCGTGGCATTTTAAGATGCTGATTAGACAGCATGATTATTGTACTGTAATTTCCCATTTTATTTGGATCAATAAATATCTATCTATCTATCTATTGCACCGGTGTGCCTTAGGCTGGCCACAATAAAAGGACACTCTAAAATGTGCAGTTTTACTGTATTGGGGGGGTCCGGGAGGGGTCCAAAAACCAGTCAGTAAGTCACTAACACAGATTTAGATAGTTTTGTGAGTCAAAATAGATACAAACATAGGAACAAAACTGTCGTTTTTTTTTTGTCGTTGGATGGTAGATTGAAGATGATTTCAAATCAATAGGTGGATATTGGATCCAAGATTGGGGGTTACCAAAGCTACTCTC
The DNA here is from genome assembly GCA_026937815.1 of Etheostoma perlongum. Lineage (NCBI taxonomy): Eukaryota > Metazoa > Chordata > Actinopteri > Perciformes > Percidae > Etheostoma > Etheostoma perlongum. The sequence continues at coordinate 29,182,491 of CM049372.1, forward strand.
TGATTGTCACATATGCCAAAATGGACTGGAATTCTTGAAACCTGTCATCCAGACATGTTAGGGATTTCAGTGCCAAGGATGAATAAACCTGCTCTTATCAAGACCTTTTAACAAGGCTAAGAATATTAACCCTCTGAGGACAAAAGACAGACCAGCGAGTCCAAACGATACAAAACTCCTACTCAAAAAGTGATCTTTCATTTTGTCAAAATTTCATTTGTACAACACATCATAAGTTAACAGACACAAAGATACAACACAGCAAATTTCTCAAACTGTTTGATCGAAGAAACCAACTTAAAGTTGTGACCTCTCAGAAAATCTTCAGAAAACGTTAACGTTACAAAGGTTTCATGCTCTGTCTTTCTTTCCCTCCTCTTTTTCTTTTCCCGTAATTTTTTCTTTCAGTGTGTAACGCTGACTACCCCTGCGAAGGAATGAGCCGACACGCCACCTTTGAAAACTTCGGAATGGCCTTCCTCACACTCTTCCAGGTTTCCACCGGCGACAACTGGAACGGCATCATGAAGGTACTTCAGTTTACAGCTGCACTAAGTGACTCGTTCAAATCCCACTTATCTCTTGACATTTTTCATTTGGATTGGGCTACGTATTGACTAAGCTGATTGGTTTTAACTTTTCCTCAGTGTCACCCTCATCTCCTGCATTAGACAGCTGTGGTGGAATGTAACTAAGTACATTTACTGTACGGTACTTAAATACAAATTTGAGGTACTTGTACTTTACTTGAGTCTTTTCCTTTCTTTTCACTTTCAACTTCTACTCTGCTACATTTCAGAGAGAAATATTGTATTTTTTACTCCATTACATTAATCTGACAGCTTTTGTTACTAGTTACTTTACAAATTCAATTTTTTGCACAGAAAACATGCAGTTTACAAATTACAATGTTTTATTATAAATTAAACTACCCAACAATTTACAGGCCTACAAGTACAGATAAAATGATTAGACCATTAAACACTGATTGACAGAACTGTGTTGATTGATTCCAGTTTCTGAAATGTGAGGATTTTGCCTTTAAGTACATTTTCCTGATGATACTTACAGGTAAAACTAAAAAAAATGAGCATATGGTGCTAAAGTTCAGTATTGTAGGATCAAAGTATCACACTCTAATCAGCTAATTAATCCAAACATTTGCAAAGGGTTCCTGAGCCTTTAATTGGTCTCTCAGTCTGGTTCAGTGGAATTCACAATCATGGGGAAGACTGCTGACCTGACAGTTGTGCAGAAAACCATCATTAACACCCTCCACAAGGAGGGAAAGCCTCCAAAGGTAATTGCAAAGGAAGTTGGATGTTCTCAAAGTGCCGTATCAAGGCACATTAATAGAAAGTTAAATGGAAGGGAAAAGTGTGGAAGAAAAAGGTGCACAAGCAGCAGGGATGACCGTGGCCTGGAGAGGATTGTCAGGAAAAGGCCCTTCAAATGTGTGGGGGAGCTTCACAAGGAGTGGACTGAGGCTGGAGTTACTGCATCAAGAGCCACAACACACAGACGGGTCCTGGACATGGACTTCAAATGTCCTATTCCTCTTGTCAAGCCGCTCCTGAACAACAAACAACGTCAGAAGCGTCTTACCTGGGCTAAAGAAAAAAAGAACTGGTCTGTTTCTCCGTGGTCCAAAGTCCTCTTTTCTGATGAGAGCAAATTTTACATCTCATTTGGAAACCAAGGTCCCAGAGTCTGGAGGAAGAATGGAGAGGCACACAATCCAAGATGCTTGAAGTCCAGTGTGAAGTTTCCACAGTCTGTGTTGGTTTGGGGAGCCATGTCATCTGTTGGTGTTGGTCCACTGTGCTTTATTAAGTCCAGAGTCAGCGCAGCCGTCTACCAGGACATTTTAGAGTACTTTATGCTTCCTTCAGCAGACAAGCTTTATGGAGATGCTGACTTCATTTTTCAGCAGGACTTGGCAGCTGCCCACACGGCCAAAAGTACCAAAACCTGGTTCAATGACCATGGGATTACTGTGCTTGACTGGCCCGCAAACTCTCCTGATCTATGGGGCATTGCCAAGAGAAAAGATGAAAGACATGAGACCGAACAATGCAGAAGAGCTGAAGGCCGCTATTGTAGCATCCTGGTCTTCCATAACACCTCAGCAGTGCCACAGGCTGATAGCATCCATGCCACGCCGCATTGAGGCTGTAATTCATGCAAAAGGGGCCCAAACAAAGTACTGAGTACATATGCATGATTATACTTTTCAGAGGGCTGAGTATTTAAATTTCTGTATTTAAAATCCTTTTTTATTGATTTCATGTAATATGCTAATTTTCTGAGATTTAAAATTGGGGGTTTTCATAAGCTGTACGCCGTAATCATCAAATTGATATCAAATGAAGGCTTGAAATATCTCACTTTGCATGTATTGAGTCAATATAATATATTAGTTTCACCTTTTAAGTTGAATTACTGAAATGAATGAACTTTTGCACCATATGCTAATTTTTTGAGTTTCACCTGTATATACTTTTCCTAGTAAAATTTTCAATACAGGACTTTTACTTGTAACAGAGTTCTTTTCCAGTGTAGTATTTGTACTTTTACTTAAGTAAATTATCTGAATACTCTGAATACCACCACTAAGCACAAGTTTTCTTAAATGAGGGTCAATCAGGAAGGAGGCGAGATAGGTACTTATAATATTTTTTGAGCTGCCCAAACCTATTTTACACAAATTTCAGTCAAGAAGCAGAAAAATAATTAAAAGTCTTCAGTTCAGATTCCTGGACCAGACGGATTTTAGGTTGGGAGAAAATGATTGAGTACTGAGCGGCACGTCCTTTAGCAAAGATGCAGTTAGAAAAGTAAACGTGCACTCAACAAGGATGAATGTTTAAAATTACTTGTTTGAGCTTCCTCTTCATTTCCTCTTCTATCACCTCAATCAAGTCTAACTCTCTAATCAAAACCAAGTACCTTGAGGTCTTAAAATATTATCACAGCTCATATCTGGGAAATAGTTAATCAGGGCTGATTAGGCTCTCAGAGAGATTGACGGACTAAATGAAAGGCCTACATTTGTCAGGCCTTGAGCTTTCATCAAGCTGGATTGTGAAAGCTTGATTTGCACTGTAAAGACATTACAAATTGCTTAAATGTGCTCTGAATAAGTCTCTTTTATTGAACATATAGTCTTTACTTTATCAGCTTGTTTTCCTTAAAATAATATTCAGATTCTTACGAAACGAACACACTTGTAGTCTGAGTGCCATCGCGATTGTTATTAGTAACACATGTGCTTTCACTACTAAGACGAGGCCTATTGTATTGTAAACATAATATCTATGGACTTTTAGTCATATCACACAAGAAACGTGACGATGCCATGACAATCCTTCATTTTTCAACATTTTCATTAAACAAATGATTAATCCTTTGATCTAAGAAATCACTGACATATTTAAGGTACTTGGTAGGGTTAGGGTTAGTAGCGCTATGGAGCAATGTGCTTATGAGTTAGTCCGTTTTGTTTTTATCAAGCAATGATATGACACACCCGTGTGAGCATGTGTGTGACGCCATTCCTGTCACCAGTTTCAGTTGTTATTTCACTCATCTACAGGTTGCATTAACATGAAAAGAAACGTAGCAATGTGTTTCAACTAATGGACCTTCTCTGTGTACTTCCACCTTTCCCTCCTGTTTCCTCTTTCTGTTCTTCTCACTCTAAAGTAGAACATAAAGTCCCTCTAGCCAAGAAAAACCCTTTCAAACACTTGTTCATTCCCACCGCCATAAACATCTTAAATAAAAAGTGTAATGACACACACACAAACACTATGTCACTTTGCACACATGCATTGTGTTTTTTATCCTGTGTAATTTATTTTTTCGAATCTACTGTATGTTTACTGTCGGAGTTTTGTTTTTGCACTGTATATTGAGGCCACGTCTAAGGCCTCATTCAGACTGCCTGCGTCTATGAGGGTACAAAAAATGATATACAAGCACTGAACTGCCCGGGGCGTGTGTGTATTAGCTGAATGTGTCCTGCCACAACAAAGCAGTTGCTATGTCTCGCTCGTCTTTTTTCATTCTGTCTTTCTCCGTAAAATAAAGCTGCCTTTAAGTGCGGTCGGAAACGTCGAGATCTGTTAATGATCTGAAAGGCAACAGTAATTGTGAAACATAAAGCTTACTTGTGCTACATTGGGGCAGGGGAGGTTAAATAACACAACAATATGTTACTCAAACAGGCCGTAACACTTCCACTGCCACACAACCCTGCGGCAAATTGGCAGATAACTTTTTTTGGTCTGAACATTGGTGAACAAGGTTAAGACAATTTTCTGTCATGATAGACAATACATTTTGAATCTGAAGTCTTACTATTCTTCCTACTGTACATTCCCTTTTCCCCTTCCTCACCCCTAAATTCTCCCAATACCTCACCACCCACCAGGACACACTGAGGGAGTGCCCGCCGGGTCATCCGGCCACCGACTACGGTTGCCACGCCGGACTACAGTTCATCTCCCCAATGTATTTTGTGTCCTTCGTGCTCACGGCTCAGTTTGTCCTGATCAATGTGGTGGTGGCCGTGCTCATGAAGCATCTGGACGACTCCAATAAGGAGGCGCAGGAGGACGCTGAGATGGACGCCGAGCTGGAGCTGGAGCTGGCTCAAGGAGGCCTCTGCTGCATGATGGGGGGCATTGGTGCCATCGCCGGGGCCACTGGGGCCGCAGCCAGCGGGTCGGCCGTGGGTGGAGGAGCGTTTGGTGCAATCACAGCGGGGACAGTCAGCGTTCCAAGTGGCGGGGTGATGGTGCCACTACGAGATGGAGGAGGAGGAGAAGGCGGCGCGGGTCATGAGGGACACACACAATATCGATGTCGTCTCTACTCTCCTGCTCAGGTAGGTGGACTTCTAGACTAGATTCAAGAATCAGAATCAGAAAAGTATGTGTGACATGTTATTGTACGACAAGGTGCATACATAAACAAATAAAACAAACAAACATTAAAATGAAATTTTAAATGAATCTTAAATTAATCAAACTTAGTATAGTAATACAGAAAAACAAATATATACCATACAAACAAAATAACTGCATACAAAAGAAGCTGGATGGGTTGAGTGCAGAATTTGCAAAGCATAAATAGTATGTTTTAATGGAAAGTGTAGTGACTAAAATGCCCATCCATTTTATGTCATGGGCTTTGTTGGTGAGGCTGACCGCAGAGGGGAAGAAACCCATTTTGACACCCAGGTTGCAAGAAATGAAAAGCAAACAAGCAAAAACACAGTGCTGCAACAATGGGAGCAACAAACAAACTGGATTTACAGGAATAGATTCTTTATACCCGACCTAAAAAACAAACTAAAGAATTATTACTGATGCAGCCTGACTTCTACTTTTAACAAACACAATGTTTTATGAAAATCCCCCATTTCTTCCCCTATTCATTATTTGAATTGGTAATTTGAACTAATTACCTATCAAATTCTATTTTCAACTCATACTTTTATGTTTTTGTTTACTAAGCATTTGTTTGTGCCAGTAATTAACAGATCACAAAAAACAGTTATTATAGTGCTGTCAACAGTTGCCTACATTCATGTGAATACATCAATTAGCAAGCAACAATATTCAGGCTGTAAAAATAGTTTCCTTTTTAAGACTAATGAATAATGTTCACGGGGAAAGCTGGACAGTGGAGCACACTGATTGATCCACTTTTAATTGTGGCTGTTTGCACAATTAAAGGCTCAAATCAATCAATCAAGTCCCCTTTTCCCCTCAGAAGTTTGCTAAGAGGCACTTAATTTAGCTGCAAGCTGCTGGCAGATGCGTTGAGATCCCTATTTCCTGCATTTGAAATGTCTTGTGTATGCTATATTGGAACTCCACCCACGCCATGACCAGTTCTCGCCAGCAGCTAATCGTGTGGTATCATAAGTGATGAGCTGATAGGCTCTTATAGCTCGGCCGAGCGAATGAGTCCATTAAAAACATCCTATTCAACAAAATAATCACAAGATCACCAATCTAAGTACTGACTGCACGGATGCATTTTATGAGTTACAATGTGGTGACACTTCAGGTTGATCCAACATGACAGCAGACACTGCTGTCTCAGAGCGTGTGGAATCTAGAAAAAGCAGCCACTAAATGTTCACTCAATCAACCAGTAAGTCAATTGACTGAAAATGTAATCAAATGTTTTGATGTATGCCAAATATTAAATGTTTTTTGCTTCTCACGTGGAGATTGGTGTTGAGATCTTTGTTTGTTTTAGTTTTTTTTTTACTGTGGTTCATAAAACAAGCAGTTTGCAGAACTTCCAGAACTTCTGATTGGCGTTTTCTTATAAACTAAACAAGTACTTGATTCATGAAAATAATAATCAAGAGATGTGACGATAAAGAAAATAAGTATTAGTTGCAGCCCTACTGAAACATCGGTCGTCATGCAAGAACCACTAAAAAGAACAGATTTGTTCTGAAGTTAAATGTATCAGTCATTTAAGAGAATTTATGGCATTCACCAATTTTCTCATGTTTGCAATTTTCTGCTAGGTACAAACAACATTAGGTTTAATCTGACTCATGATGATAAGGCATAATCTGAATGAATATGGAGTTTAAAAAACCTTTGTAACATAAATGAACTAATGCTTAATTAATATTCTGTTCACCATTATCTTTTCTTATTTTTTAATTCTTTTTTATTTGATTGATTTTTGTTGGTAATTTATAGACTGAAGTTTAGTAGTTCGGAAAATACTAATAACCCGAAGCAGAACTCGTCTCTTTATATAGCAATTTAGGGGCGATTGGTTTGCAAATCAATCATCAGGTTGGAACAGGTTCATTATGACAAGTTTAAAGAATCCAGCTTGAAAAATGAACAAGTCACACAGAAAAAAAAGTAAGAGAGGTTTAGGATAAGACTACAAAATGTTTGTATGTGAGACCCAATGTGTGAACATGCTGTGGATCTGTGATGATGCTACACCAAACAATACATTATTGTCATGTTTACCCCGACTGTTTCAAGGATTTACGTCATTCAGTTGGTGCTGCACACCCAGACAGACACGTAGGGACTGCCCAGCATTTGGAGTGATCCTTATTCATGAAATGCCGCTGCCCTACTTGTGCAAATGCAAGGTGTTGATGACAATTACACACATGCATTCAGCTGAGACATGATAACTCTGCACACACATGCAAAGATATTAAACTGTCGCTGTCTCCACCATTCTAAAAATACCATGATTGGGGGCCGTGGTCGTGGTGGCTCTGATTCTTCAGCTCCCTGATTGCTGCATCTCAGCCAGCAAGTCGGAACGAGCTGCATCTGTAATCACACTCACTCACACTCAAAATTATAGCACCTGCAGATGAGAACAGGTATTTTCTAAAGTATGCTTGCTGAGGGAGAAAGAAGGAAACAACTAAATAAAACAACAAAGGCAGAATCAAAGGGGAGGTTGTGGGGGAAACAAAAACAACAACCAATTGGAGAGAGTCAAAAATAGAACAAATGTAAATTATAAGAACTATTGTTGTTATTATAAATTATTTAAAAAACAGAAAAACAGAAAAAGAATAGTTGGACTTTGGAATCAAGTGACTTGTTTTGCTGCAGCATGTGGCTGAATGAATGAATTGTTAGACTGATTGATTGAACGACCAACTGTCTTGATGCAACTTACTTACGGAGTGATGTGGGAAGTGACTAAAGGTGTGTTTGCAGTGCACCAAGCGAGTCTACGGTGGAGTGTTTACTGCTTAACTTTAATGTGTTTGGGCAGTTGACAGCGGTGCCAAGTAAGCGTTCAAAGTGGCTCATTAGTAATGACCCCGTAAACACAAACACTGATTAGTGGAAGTAGACGGAGCTTGCTGTTGGTATCTGATTGCCAGCTGTACCTTATACCAAGAGAGCCATAACAACAAAGAGGCAGTCTGGACTAATGCTCATGTGAAATTATTTCTTAATGGGGTCTGAAGTATTCATCAGACAAAGGTACTTTGTCATTAAAGCTGTTTAAGCTGTGAACAGACCTTTATTATAGAAACATATGGAGACAAGAAACCCCCAAACATAATTTATTCTGTAAATGATGTGCATTACTCTACACTCCTGGTTAAGCTGAATTTTGCAGTCTCAGTACCTGCACACTGTGCAATGACAATACATGTTTGTGCGCAGCAGAAAAACAAGTTCTAAATGGAACATCAACATATTGTTGCCTTCTAAGCTAATTTTCTTTCTTGGAAAACAGCTACCTATTTACACATTCAACAGTTATGAAGCAACATTAGCATTCATTTTGAGACATGTCTGCGTCCACCTGATGAATGTAATGGTGCTTTTCATTTGTATTCAAAGGAATTTAGCACGTCTGCCTTATTTTTGTCTCCCTAAATCAGTCGTACACTCAGCCCTGTCCAACTTCTATCCGTGCACACATTGCTGCGCTCATTGTATGCACAAAAAAACTGCATAATGCCTTGTTATCAACTCCTATTGCTAACAATGGCTGACATGGCTAGAGCTATCCCCACAATAAAAATGTTTTTGGGTCTGCACCAACTCTTCTGAGAAATATTGGGCTCTTTAGCTGCTAAATAGTGATCCTCACTATTAGCAACCAATTTCACATTACATGCAGTCATTTGGTCCACTCTTAATATATGAATACTGATTAACGTAGCTTTAAGATAAGCTGCCTAAGTGGTTCTGCACTGAAACCCAATGAATATAAAATAACCTAATTCTCACTTGCAGCTTATTGTGCTGTTTTACCTTTTGATCACTGTTTGGGCCTTCCCTTAGCTTTACAGATCCCTTCACTCTATTTTAGATCATTGTTTTCTTTCCAGCAATTCTGTTCCCATCAACATTATAATACTTATATTTTCTTCACAGGTTAGCGGAGATCTAACAGAGCTAAAAGGAGAGTGAAAATTGGTCTAATCATCAGGTGGCAGAACTCCAACTGAATGCTAATGTTGCTCGGTGTGTAACAACTGCTGTACAACTGGCAACAGTTGTCTGACATATTAGCTATTATTATATTATTACAACTTTATAAGTCATAATCAATTTCTGCTGCCTCCAAGTGGCTAAAAAGACACACATCGTATGATTTTATCTCCTTACCAATAACCCTATCTGACCCAGACTGAAATAGACCCAGACAAACTGTGTCCGATCACTTCTCGTAACTATTATCGGCCTAACAACGTAATGTGTGTCCACCTTTTATCTGGACTCAGTCAAGTCCGGTTTCTTTTGGGATCCCTTTTCCCATTAAGCCTTGGTTTGTTTGAATGTGTGCAGTGTGAACTTAATTAACCTAAGTAATCTTTTGTACTTTGGATCAGACCCAAGAAAATGAATATTCTCATTATTCTTAAAGGATGACACTGAATCAATGTGTGAGTGAGGAGAGAACAGAGAGAGGCTGACTTTGGAAGCTTTACACAGTGTGAGTGGGTGGCACCATCCGCCACAGTCTCATTGTGCTTATAGCTCATTGTCTGTCAGCCTGTTTGTATTTTTAACCAGAAGAGGAGTAAAAAGAGAGATGAGACAGAGAAGCAACTCTTTTCTTGTGTTTTTCCACATGCACTGCATTTAAAATCTCCATTCTGATTAGCAAGCAAATGGCTTTGTCAGAATAAAAGCACAGTGGTCGGCCTGTTATTTATGTGCATTCATGTTGAGATTTAGATTTTTTTTTTCTCTCCCAAGGAACACTTAACAGATAAAACCGGAATCACGACAAACACCATAGAGTATTATTGCTACTGTCGCACAATCCCTGAATGAGCCTGTCACAAATTATTTGATAAAAGTTCCATTTCAAAAATAAATCCCAGCCATGTCAGGTTTAAATTAAACTGAAGTCTGATTAAGAGGCAGTGGAGAACTGCAGCCATTTCGGGGAGAAATAACAAAACAAGTTGAGAGCATAAGCAATAGAGTTTCTACCAACCAAGAGTATAAATCTGCAGTAATCAGAGCCATATACACCCTTATAGACATAATTGTATAAAGAGATGGCAAACAAGACCATAGAAACTATGCTTATAAGAACAACTATAACAACTCAACTTGTTTCAGTCTGAACTTCTACTTCCGTGAGTCTTTGTGTTTGAATTTTAAACTCCGTTGGATTTATGAGGAAATGAGATGTCTGCAGGGTAGCTTTAGACAGCAAGCTAGACTATCTGTCCAATCTGAGTTTTTCTGTTGCACGACTAAAAGAACTTTTTGAACGTACACAAAGTTCCTTCCCCAGGCTATTTCACAGTGACACCATGGTATGTGGATTAGCCAGACCCTCCCCTGCAAAGGTCTAACAAAGCGAGATAAGTCATTAGTGTGAAGAAGTATTATTGTACAGCTCATATGAGGGAGTCCAGAGTCCATCAAGGAAACTAGGCAGTGTCAAAATGTGAATTTTTTCCTTTAGTCTCTTGCTGTATTAGGCTAATGATGAAGATAAGAGTTCAGGTGTAGAATCCATGCCTCACCTTTAACTCCATAACTGTAGAATAATAAACGTCCATTCAACTTTTCTGTATAAAAAAAGCTAATGTAAAGGAAGGTGCAACAAATAGAATAGGTTATTATTTCCCAGGGACATACAGTATGTAACAAAGCCTGACCAATATTATTCACTGTTGAATGATTCATGCTGTTGGAAACACTTACCTTAATGGCTCCATTATTAGATGATTGTGATGATGATTTGTGAACAAAATAGGTGCACTTCGTATTTAGTCAGTACAAAGCTTGGAGTCTCTCAGTGACTGAAAGTTTGGGATTTTGACTTTTCTAGAATATCATAACAGATACCCTGACATATTGCCCACCCCTTACACCAAGAGAGAGAAATGCTTTTTATAGACTGGTAATTGATAACAGCATGGTTAAACAAAAGTCAGATTCAGTGTTGCCGGACATGTTTCAGCTATATTTTTGGACTGTCTCCCATACGGGCTTCATAACATTTCTCATGTCATCTTCAAGTCAGTGTTAAAGGGGAGTCCCCAACTGTTGAGTTCGAGCCAAGTCCTTGAGTCCCCAGGGTTCAAGTCTGAGTCACCAAATAACAGTCCGATTAGAGTCCCAGTCAAGTCAGCATTTTACCTGCGATTGAGTCTTAAGGTCCAGAGAATGGCGATTCAAGTCAGACTCGAGTTCGAGTTCAGGACTTAACTACTCTATCACTGCCGATTGCAAATAAAAGTAGTCAACGTTCATGAATGCTTATGTGCGATTTCATAAATCCTTGAGTCCAAGTCATCAGTTTGCGAGTCCAAGTCCCGTCACGAGTCCAGAGAATAGTAATATAAGTACTCCATCACTGCTCCAAGCATCTTTTTTTAGGCCTCAAGCTTCTTTTCTTTCAACTTTCAATTCATGATCATCCAATTGGGCTCTGAGTGTCCAAATGTTTCAGAGTGCTGCAGTATTTTGGCTGAACAGATGCAGTGTCGACACTGACAGACGAGTGCAGCTGCTGCTGGCACGCTTCTGTCCCTGTGTGTCCCGTGCCAACAAAGTGTTAACAGCAATGAGGGGCACATAAATGAAGCAAAGCCTGCAAGCTAGTTCAGGTAGACAATGGAAGTCTGCTGCTACAATCAGGCAACAGACTCACGACAACATATCTAGTTCACTCTTTCATTATGACGGCGTAAGTGAGCTGTTAGTGCTTTTCTTGCCACAATCAGATATCAATATACACTACACTACTATACAATATATACATATCAATCCTACATTTTCTGCCGTCGTATAATAATCCATTTCAAATGAATTGGCTGGCTTACTGAAATATTATTTATGAGCTGCTCTGCAGGTGAAAGCATCAGCATGTCTTCCCGTGTGACCTGAAAGTAGCAGAGGGACACAATAATGATTTTTAAACCATAAATTATGTGCAGCATACAAAATGAGATAAGAGCAGTTCTAATAATGCAGATAAGCAGTAGCTGTCTGAGTGTGGAACTTAATCTCATGATTTTACAAGGTAATATTGGTACACAAGCATATATAGTAGAGTACAGTCTAAAATCTCCAAAACAGCTAGATTGTTTTGCTGCATTTTTAATGTAATTTTCATTATTACACCTCCACCAGAGAGGTTATGTTTCAGGTCCTGTTTGTTTGTGGTTGGCAGAATATCTCAAAAAAACCTGTTAACAGATTTGAATAGAAATGTGTTTGAAAGTTGGGCCATGGGTCAATGAACAAGTGATTAGTTTTTGATGCAGGTATAGACAATTTATAAACATGAATTGTCAAAAGAACCGCTTTAAAGGTGTGTGTAGCCTTGGCTGAAGGATATGCTGTCTGTTTTATAGTTGTACATTAAATGCAGACCTTTGATGATCTTTTTAATTAAATAAATCCCAATTTTGTGGATTGTTAGGAGGCAACTTCAAACAGTGGTCAAATCTTATTATAATTTTACGGAGTGGATGCTTAATATTTTCAAAATACTGAAAGATGTATTATGGTATGCAAAGAGCTACACAGTAGAATGTCTTCAAATATACTAGATTTGTGTAAAAAAGTATATAAGTAATTAAATGTCTGTAAAATCAAGATGATCCACAATGTGGGGATTAGAGTGGATGAGAGGATTTCTAGCTGGGGGAAGGCCGATGGCAGTGCAGTGAATCAAACAGGGTCATGGGCACCATTTACCACAACAACAGCATAGTCAATCAATCAGGCTGCCTCACCCCTTCCTGTGCATCTCCCAACACTCAAAACAATGTGTATGTCTATGCGTATAGTACATCAGCGGGTGCTGCCAAGGTTCAGCTATCGACTGTGGTTGCCCTCTTCACCTCACACCCTTTAGCAGTAGCTCTTAGGTAGAGGCAAAGAGTAGGAGCAGGCGCTAGAGGGAGCAAGTAGTTTAAACTTTAGACATAGCCGGAGGAAAAGGTGAGCTGACGTGGCAAAAATGCAACTTGAAAGAGTTGGAAAAGAAAGATGGTTAACTAAGAAACAAGCTTAACTGAGAACTTTATTTACATCAAAAACACAGAAGGTAATCTCCAAGATGGCTACCTGCTTCATATGTCAATTTGCTTTTGAAACACAATGCACAAATAAATGCAGGGGGATTTATATCTGTAAATCTGTGTCGTGTCCATGCCTCTAATTTGTGACTTGTGAAACACAATGCACAAATGAATGCAGAGCGATTTGTATCTGTGAATGTGTATCTGTGTCTGTGCCTCTAATTTGTAACTTGTATTTTTTCATTTGTAAATCAACTTAGTATTTTTCAATGGCAATATATTTGTGTGGATCCTTTTAAGAAAGAACAACTTTTCAGAAACTACTTTCAACTGTATATCCTCTCATTTAAGATGACAAATGACGTAAGTGTGCCAAATAAGAAACCCATCCAATGAGTGTAATATACATTAATCAAGCAATCGGTGTACAATTATTAACATTGTACAAACTTCATGTTAGCCTTAAAGGATACTTCTGGTTTATTACAATATGTGAGTAGATTTGGCCTCACTAATCAAGTGAATTGCTGGGATCTTAAATTGCAGTAAAATCATTGAAAAGAAGTCTGGCGTGCAAAGAAACTTGAGGTGCAAACTTGTTTTTTGCCTTATCTATAACTGCTTACATAGTCAATGTTGGAGTCATGATGCCTTGTGAATCTCACTACAGATAGATTTAGTCTTTCCCAGGTCTGAACGATAACAGCAATTTATATTTATACAGCCCAATATTACAAATCTCACGTTTGCTTTTATAAAGAAGGTGTCAACATTATCCGGGTTTCACTGAACACATAGGACCTGAGCCACACAGCAACCGACTACAAAAACACAGACAGGACAAAGAAAACAAACTCACAGAGGGAGGGAGAGACAAGGACAACATGCACACAAAGAAAAGAGAGAACAGAGACTGAATCTTCTGAAGGACAAAGATCCAGATCCAACATGTGAAATGCAGCCAGGAGAAAGAGAGGGAAAGGGCCCAAAGACGGCCGATGGTCCATCACAGAGACGCCTGAGTGAAAAGACAGGACACAGAGGAGAAACAAGAGAAACGAGAGAGAGGAGAGCCTGAGCTGATGGTGAACACAGAATGACAAGCATCTCGGGGCACTGCCGGGAATAGTTTAGAATTATTTGTAAATTATAGAGTGTGGTCTAGACCCACTCTATCTGTAAGATCTCCTGAGATAAGCATTGTTATGAGTTGACCCCATGAATGAAATTGAAATAAAATGAATTGCTGCAGCACAGTGGAAATCTTGGCATGTGTTTTGCCATCCTCATAAAAGCTGCCTAATTATGTCAGAATATTCCTCCAGTCCGGCCATGTTACTTGTTTTTTAATAGCTTGTTTTGCGGGCCCTCTGATATTGTCCTAGTTAGGATCACTTCAAGGAAATTGTGTCAGTTGAAAATATCAAAATTGGATGAAACACTTATCCGTTTTTTTTAATTTTTTCATTTGAGCAACAAAAACAGGTTAGGTATATTCTTTTATTTTATTTTGAAAATCATATACATAGATTGAGAAGAGAGCAGAGCACAGTGAGAAACACTTTTTAAACAGTTCTATAGTTATTGTCTAAATTTATACCTTTCCCTCATTTGATTTCTCATCTGATTTCCATCATTCCGTCCTGCTGATTGTACATCTTTACAGAATCTGCCACCGCTTATTTTAGGTTCTCCAGTGCCACTCATTGGGAATTCTAAGCCTTAAGTAGACCAGTGTCATTATTTTTAAATGCAATTAATCCTACAACATTGGCATTGTCTGCCCGTCTGGCTCGGCTTAAAGCAGGCAAATCCTCAATTTCTGTTTTTGCACCTGCCAGCAACAGCTTAAAACAACCCTCTAACAAATTGTTCTTAAATAACACAAAAATTTGTCATAACACATGTTAAACAAAAAGCTTAGGGAAGAAACAGTGAGATAAAGGGAGAACAAGGAATAAAGTGGTGGACATTTCAAGCAGGCAAGTTGATTTGAGTTGAGTCACATTGATTGATTTGAGTTGAGTCACATTGAGTCAATGAAAGTGTTTGCTGTAAAACGTGTACAGTAGCTTTAAAATGAGTGTGTAGCTGTGACTGTGTAAGTGTGAGAGTGGGTTGGTACGGAGGGAGAGGTTCAGTGCAGAAATGGTGCTGGTAGCCTAGCTTAGCATAAAGACTGAAAGCAGGGGGGAACAACTAGCCTGGGGAAAACGTGTCGACCAATGCCTCTAAAGCTTACTAATGCACATTGTAATTTTTGTAATTGTAAATAATGTATATGCCCAGGAACAGTGCACAAAAAGCATTAATAGATGTCTTGTACCAGGTTATAGAAAATTGCTAGTTTCCGCCGGTAGTCCTTGTACAGGTAAATGACGTAATAAAATTCAAAGTATTTACAGTATACAATACAGATACATTAAAGTCATACAAATATACAGACATTATTGTCCCCTTATCCCACCCCATATTACAGTATACAATGCAGATACATATGTTATCTTTTTTAAGAACAATAATGTTCTTAAAAAAGATAACATGATGTACGTATTGTAATTTGTAGTGTCAAGGAAATCTACTTTCTGCAAGTGTTTTGTGGCAAACGCACAGGCATAAGAAGGATATTAATCTTCTCATCCTGCTTTCTTAAAGACTGAATGAATCTATGACGAAAGAAAGGAAAAACAGAAAAATTTAAGGTAGCTAACTGACTACTGACAGAAACAGAGATTGTGTGTGTGTGTGTGTGTGTGTGTGTGTGTGTGTGTGTGTGTGTTTTTGCAGGAGAGCCGGTGGCTGGACAGTGTGTCTCTGCTGATTAAGGACTCGTTAGAAGGGGACATGATTGACAACCTCTCCGGGTCAGTTTTCCACCACTACTGCTCTCCTCCTGTCTGTAAGGACTGTAGGGGCCACCCACAAGAGGTTAGTGTTGACACACACACACACACACACACACATAAGTCCCTTTTTTTCTTTCATTAAAGCTAGCATACTCTTTTAATAAAGACCCTATTTTTTTTAGCAGCAGCTATGGGCGTTGTTAGGCCTGGGTGTACCCATCTAGAGCCCTGAATGTTTTCTAAATAGTCCCGGATCTAGCATAGGATCTCTCTCTCTCTCATTTTTTTTCCAAGGCACTCACAGTTCTTACATTTTTTTTTGTAGAACTCATAGTAGACCTGTAGCTTTTGTCCAATTTTTTTCAGCGAATAGAATGGGCAGCTACGTGCGGGGTTCACCTAGCAACTGTCTCTAAGATATGGAGCCCCGGAGGTGACATGGAGGTGTGTGTGTGTGTGTGTGTGTGTGTGAGTGTGTGTGTGTGTGTGTGTGTGTGTGTGTGTGTGAGTCACAGCAGCTTACTGTCAATGTGATTTAGATATTAGGATGCGTGTGAAGAAGTGTGACCTAACTGGCTAGCTCTTGTGAATCTAGCATTACATTACTATCTGCTTAGAGTACATATAAGTACTACTTCACCGAGGACCTCTATAGCGGGATATTTACCGTTTGTCTCTGTGCAAATAAAGTATTGACATACCTGGAGGTTGGCTGGAATAAAAATATGCTATGATGTAATGTGGCCTTCATTGTATACACAGTGCGTTCATTTTTATTCCCCTCTCACCTTCTCTGCGTGCTTCTCTTGTCTTTTTTGTTCCTTTTTTTTTTTAGATTAAGACGCGCAGTAGTCAATTTGTCATCCAGCGCCCACGTCATATAAATACCAAATGCACCTGCACCCATCTGTGCGCCCATGGGCGTGCCAGTCCTATGTGGAGGTGTGTTCAGGTGCATTCTTGGCGTGTTTCTATCTTGAAGCAGCGGGAAGTGATTGCGCCACTGACCAACAAAAACCTGGTCTAAAATCAATAACGCAGCATTTCATTGTTATTCTAACAGTTCATTAGTAAAATGCGCCTAGGCTCGTGCACAGTGCGCACACTATGCTTGTTACACACAGGGACACACTTTTACTTCACACACGTGTAGATCAGTTTCTTCTCCTGAAAATCTCTCGTCCTATCATAACAGCAATGCGCCGAGGTAGAAACGCGCCTGGCTGTTAGAGGGAATGGGATATGACACTCTGATTGGTGTATTGCATATTACGCCCAAACACACACTTACGATAAATGAAGACAATATGTACAATCCTTTTGAACCACGCGCCTGGCGCTCAGACTCTTTTATCGAGCATTGAAATTGATCAAGCAACACAGCATCAATATATAATCTAAGCCAAATTTGACATTTTAATACCAGCAATGTTGAAATTGTGGTGGTGTGCTCATCATTTTGCAACATAAAAAGCCATTTTATTGTCCAATAGATTGTTTCTATGTTGTTTTAACTTCAACGTATCTTCTTTTAATGTTCTTTTGCTATTATTTGTTTACTCCTTTAGGGCTAATAAAGGTTGCATCCAGTATTATAAAAAACATATAAAAATATATTGACTATGCCTTTCTTCTTGAGACATTCTGTGATGTTGCATGTTTCTTTGTTTTTATGACTTAATACATCATTTAACTTTTCCCCAATTGTTTAACTAAATCCAATAGGGGCATATTGTACACCGCGTCACCAGCAAGTTGTTGGGACATCACTACATCATATTGTAGATGCAACTTGACTGATACTGGTTACTGTGTGTTTGTGGGACAGATACAACTGGCCGAGGTGGAGCAGGCATCTCTGATGTCAGAGCAGCTGTCAGACAAGTCATCGTCTCCGGCGCTGCCTGATGACCTCAGCCTGGACGAACACAGCAGCTACCAGCTGCTCGTCAGAGATGCCAAGGTACATACACACACACACACGCACAGTAATTTCCTGTGGACTATACTGTTACATATGGCACATGGCAGGCTTGCACACAAACATCAAATCATACACATATCCACATAGTTAAGGTTTGTTTCAGAGTATTTCAGAGTATTTATTAGAAGGATAACACCTTGAGATTATCATCTCATTTTCGATGTGGTCCTTAAAAGAATTACACAGAAAATACAAAATGCATTGACACATACACACAACACTCCCAAGCCTAACTACTCCAACACAGACTGATTCCCCCCATAAAGAATACTAACAAACAAAAAAATATATACAAGTAAATACACAATACGTTTGCATACATTAAGGTTTGTTGTTCCTGGGGCCTTTGTCAGGACATGTAATAGTTCAGGTTAACACAAAGTGTTTTGTCTAAAATGCAGTGGAACACAGTTTAATGCATTAAACAAACAATTTGCTGATTTTATTTTTGGGTTTGCACAAATTTTGCCATATGGCGAACAGTAAATAAACAACCCTGTGTGTTTTCTAGTCTGTGGTGTATTTTATGGTTTGGATTAGACCTCTTAGTTCCAATGAAGGGAAAAATGAAAGCTACAGTAGGTAAGACTTATAAAACTAACTTTCTGTCATATTTGCTAAAACTGACCCTATGTTTCAGTAGAACTACATGAACCCGGTAATTACAATTTTTTTTTTTTAAATCTGGCAGCTCTGGCACCACCTATCGGCTGGGATTTGCAGAAATCCACCGCTCCCTGTTCAGATGCATCAATCAGGCCCAGGGGGTGTGTCTAACTGTGTGTCAATCACTGCTCATTCACACACATAGAGAGTATATTTTCCTGATGATGCTTACATACTTTTACTTAAGTAACAGTTTTAATGCAGGACTTTTACTTGTTTACAGTGAGGTAATACTTCTTCCACCCCTGTATACAGTAGCAGCATAATAATACCTCCAGTGTTCAAATTGGATGTTCAATCACAAAAAAGGTATAATGGTCAGGTGGGGAAATGTAATCTACCTTTGCGGGATCAATTAAGTATGTTCTAATCTGAATCCACATACTTTTGGATATATATAGTATATCATGTTATATTCACGATGTGGGCACAGGAAAATAAACATAGGTGTATGTGTGGGACTACTAAAAAAATCATACCCATCCATCCGTATCCATATCCTATTAATATTTCAATCTGGCATGTGCCATACAAATTAACATTCGCTGTAATAATCACTCACACGTACACAGAGATACATGTCTTTGGGGTGTCGGGGAGTCACAGCTCATGTCATCACACCCCTTCCATCTTGGTAATCATCATTAATTACTATTTACATGCTTGACCACCTGATTAAAACACCTGCCTCCCTCTTTGCCCTTGATATGGATAAGTGTGTGTGTGTGTGTGTGTGTGAGAGAGAGTGCTTGTCTTTTATATCTTCATCTTCCTATGAACACTTTGCTCTCGTCTCACAGCGGTTCCACCTGGCCTGTTTCATTGCTACGTTATTGAAGGCCAGTTGATTTGATCCAGTTTACAATCAACATCAACAGCCGAGCAATTTGAAGCTTTAAAGCCTGCCGTTACTGTTTTTGTTTTTACCACATCCATTTTTAATCGGACTTGTATAGATGGATAAAGGAAGGAACATGAAAAAGGAGTTATTTGAAGTTGAAAACAAATTGTACTCAGATTTCCATTTTTGCAAGGCCAAATGAAAGGCTTCTTTTTCTTTTTTGTTCCAGTGAATATCACCACACCTGGATATCATGTTTATTCTCTTTGAATCTCTTTGTCTCCCCTCTACTTTTCTTTTACTTGCTCCTCTATCTTCAATCTCCCTCTTCCTTTTCCCATCATGCTCTCAGAGAGGCAGCAGTGACTCCCATAGTTCGGAGGAGTTGCCCACCCAGGGGGGCTACAGGGGGCTCCGTCCCCCTAGCTCAGGAAGCGAGTGTCGGGTCCAGGAGTTGATTGAGTTGAATAGTTTGTCGCTGGAGCAGCAAAGCCCGGCACATTGCACAAGTACCAGACTGGCTATCATAATTAGTAAGTACTGTTATCCAGAGTGAATGAATCTGTGCAACCTGTTCTCACTCCCAACTCGTAAAATACTGAGGCTTGGTCAGTGTCTCTCAGGGTCAGATACCGATGCAGAAATCCACCTTTAGCGTCTGAATGGGACACACCGGGCAGAGCAGCAGCTCGACCGCGGCGCTGTAACATGACGTTGTGGGACTGTATTTAGTAGTACGAAAGACCGAAAATCCGCATAAGGAGGATGGTTGAGCTGATGGATGGGTCAAATAACACAGGACGTTCAGCCAGGAGTATGGGGTTTGTGTCATCCCTGTCATTGAAAAAAAAATCAACTTTGCAACCATTTTATGAGGAGGAAAAATACAGTATATTTGACACATTTGCACACACAATGCAATTTGGTGGGAAACACTAAAGATAAACCTACATTTGTTTCTTTACAATAAATATAACATAGGGTTAAACTAATTTTGAAAACAATGATATGTGCAGTCAGAGTCAGTGTAAATCACCAATACAATATAGTTGCATGTTTGGTGTACTTTTTTTGAGTTTGTTCCATTATTGGTGACTCTCAAGTATTTGTGCTATGTTATAGAATCCCATTCTATATTTTCAATAATAAAAATCTAAAGGATAATCTAAGTAGTTTTCCTCCTTGTTGTAGATCATTTTTCATCCAACAGCAGGGGAATGCTTCAATTGAATCTTCCACATCATCCAATCATATTGAAATAATCCCTCTCAGGATAACCTTTCATCAGCGTTTCTTATTATCCTTATCAGTGTTCTTTGTGACCCTCACTGGTATTTAACCACCTCAATTTCATTAAAGCGTGACTTTGACGTGACATTGATAGTATCGTTTAAATAAGAAGCTTTTTCTAAACGTCTCTGGAGCCGACACAGACGCACAAGGTCGCGTCTCATATTCTACACCTTTGATTAACTTCCACTGCAATTAATGTAGTGATAGATAAGTCCAGCAGCGACGCAGATACACAGATGTTGATGAATGACATGTTATGGAATGCCCACCCCTCCATTAACATGACCACCATCATGGGAACTGGAGCGATACAAGGCAAAGTCCATTCAGGTGCACTGTCCAACAGCACACAATATCACAGACTGTTGTAGACACAATGTCACTGAAGACATGGAGGAGTTGTTGACATGATTGGTTTTCTGCCAACAAAAAAATTACTCCATTTGGTAACACTTTATTTGAAGGGTTGTGCATAAGACATGTGACATAACATCATCATTATTATGACATGACACCTGCCATGAACATGAAGGAGTCATTTTGAATGTTCATGATTGTTGTCATTAAGTGTCATTTGGTACATTATGACACTTTTAATGCTGTGTTAGCATTGTCCCAGATGTCTTTGTCATGAAAACTTGACATTAAACAAGACAATACAGCCTGTCGATGTCTTTGTACACAACAACATAACAACAGCACCATACCTGTCA
The DNA here is from genome assembly GCA_026937815.1 of Etheostoma perlongum. Classification (NCBI taxonomy): domain Eukaryota; kingdom Metazoa; phylum Chordata; class Actinopteri; order Perciformes; family Percidae; genus Etheostoma; species Etheostoma perlongum. Next base: position 29,203,876 of record CM049372.1, read on the forward strand.
TGACAGGCCCGATTATAACATTTTTATAAACTTTCTAGCTTTATGTATTAACATTACATTAAACTGTCATTAAGAGGTTGTTTTTTCATTGGCTGTTGTGAGCGCATTATAATTGTGTCATGAAAATCTTTTCTTGACCTCAAGTAAAGTGAAACCATTTGGACCTGTCATGAAGTTTGATTTAACCAGAAAATGCTTATGAATAACAATGTCATGAATATTATCCTTGACCTCAAGTAGATTGGAACCATTTGGACTTTAAGATGTCTTGAATGTCTTTCTTTAGAGCAAATTGTCCAACTTTAAGACTTTAAGAGTGTATCCCTTGTGAAAATAAAGTTTAAAACATTGATATTTTGTTTTTAGTGTTAAAATAGTTTTTACTTAGATGAGGAATGAAGAGACCAAGTCTCACAATTTCAAAATAGTATATATTTTGCGTGCAATAATAATAATAATAACAACAAAACTTTAATCTGATGGCAGCTTACAGACAGAAAAGAATGAGGCCCAGGAATCAACCTTGTGGCACATCACTAGAACTCCCCTTGGGAAACAAAACAGTCTTGACACAGTCTTGTTAGGTAAGACCAAAACCAGTGTAGAACTGTGCCTAAGAGAGGCCAAACCATGTTTCTTGCCTTTCTCTAAGGAGATCATTATCAAAACATGATACTATTGAGTGTGTTTGATGATCTTGCATTGAGGTGTTTATAAAGCATCAGTTATGCGTTCTAAAATCAAAAATGTGTCAATTGTCTAAATGCTAACATTATCAGTGGCATGAATGCCAGGAAGGAAATGGTAGGAAATGGTACAGTAAAATGGAAACACTAAATACACTAAAATGAACAAAAATGGCAACATCGTCACTGACATTTTGTTTTTCAGACGAAGATAGAGGAAGTTGCAGTGGAGGTGGCGGCAGTTCCTCACCCGTCTTCCACCTTCCGGTAGATTTCTTCCACCCAGCTGCTGCGGCTCATCCGGGCAGTCCTGGGAACGGTGTCAGCCCAGTAGACAGAGGGCTGTCCAGGTTGCCCTCCCCAGCCTCCTGGGCCTCTCTTCGCTCACCCGGAGCCAACAGCAGGCCCCTGAGCTTTCAGGTATGATGTTCAGATGAATGAATAGATGGATGGATAGACAAATAAGGACCTGACATCAGTACCTCTGTGCAACACATTAGTGACATGATGGAACAGTGTAAATAGATCATTCCTAAGAGAATGTTCAGTGAACTAAAGTTGTCATGCATCAAAAACACTGCAGGTAGTCAGATGGGATTTGCTAAATGATGTATAATGCAGAATGAGCGTGTAAGCCCAAAAAACGGTGATCTGGAAACTTGATACTGTAACTTGTCTATGCACAGTAATATAGGTACTAACTGACAAATTTGTCCGCAGTAGCTGAGTTGGAACATCCCTTTGGCAACTTGTTTGGCAACTCTAGTGTGAAATTATTAATACACATATGATACTTTCTACCCTTCCTTCCATGTAAAGTTAAATGTACTTTTATTGTCACATACATGTACATGTAGCAAAATTCATTCTCTGCATTTGACCCATCCCTCAAGGGACCAGTGGGTAGCCATTTACAGCACCCGGGGAAGGAGTCCAGATCTGAGCCAGTGCCTTGATCAAGGGCACTGACTGGAGAACCTAGTTCAAGTGTTTTGATGGTGGGGGAAACCAGAGCACCCAGAGGAAACCCATGCAAACATGGGTAGAACATACTCCACACAGAACCTTCTTGCTGTGAGGCCACAGTGCTAACCATTGGGCCACCATGCTGCTCTCCTGCTGATGTCCTAATGTTGTGTGAAACTTTTGATAAATTATTTATATATTTTATAATTAAAGCTATAATCTAATATATATTGAATCTAACACCTCCCCTGTGTTGGCTTCTGCATGAAACAAAACGAGAATGAAAGGGCCCTTTTTTTAGGTCCTATGTAACCATGGAGACAGATTTTTCTTTCTTTCCCCTCTACCTGGTTTGTTTAGCTTATGCCTGAGTGCCTCTGTGATCCTCAGCTGCTACAGTAATGCTCTGCGGCACTCGTCTAATTAGCCCTGCCAGCATTGAGCCTGATCCCAACTCTGTGCACACTGTTCTTCCTGGCTTGCAGAATGAGCAGGTTTGAACAGGTTATGTATGGTCTTTTATCTTTAACCCAAAATTAAAATCATCCCTTTTCCTCCACCTTTTCAAAATCCAATTTAAACTCTAATCTCTGTATCTTTTTAAAGGGCTTTTTTAAAAACTTCAACAATTGAAAAAACTCCGTGCTGCATTGACAGGCATCGTGAGTAGGGCAAAATGAGCCCAGTTCTCAGGAAAATAAATGAATAAGGAAACAACTCTGAGTCAGATGTAGACGATAATTTGGAATGAAATACTAACAAAACTCAAAAGTAGACCTGCCAGCAAACATAGGAGCTAGCAGAATGGTAATTGGAGCTCTTTAAATGGTTTCAAAGGGACATTAAGAGCATTACTGCCATGCCAGTATAACAAGTGAAACTATAGCAAACGTGTGCAGCGCAGCGCTGGTTGGGTGAAACGCCCATGGTACAGGTATTTTTTTTTTTTTGCTTGATATGATTTTTTCTCCAATTATGTTGCAAAACACAGACCATGAATGATTGATATTTCCATCACTCTCCTGTTGCTGCTGTTACACAATGTATGCCCAGAAGTAATCAACAAAAACATTGGAAAAAGTGAGAAAAAAAAACTCAAATAAAAGTGACACAACTTTGGGAAAGTGACAAACATGTTGAAAAAAGTGACAAAAACTCTGGGGGTAAAGTGACAAAAGTTTTGAAAAAGATGACTAAAGTGTTTAAAAAAAAAAAAGGTTTTTATTGTACATTTTGACCCAGAAAAACTAAAAGTTGCTTGTTATGCTCTAAACTGCACTTAAAATAATTTGTCATACCGTATTTTATGGGGATTTAAGATCATATACAACTTTGGTTAGAGTTATTTAACTGGATTTTAATAAAATTGTGAAACACAACTTTAACTCTCTGAGGTCTAAGGGCAATTTTTTCAAATCTTCTTGAATTCTCCTTTGCATATAACCTGATCCCCATGTGTTTCATTTCAAAATGTTCGGAACAAACTCAGCTTTCTGAGTGTTTCAGAGCAATGTAGAAAGAGAGAATTTGGCCGTAAAGCGGAAACATTTCTTAAATCTTTGTGAAAACATACCTACACTCAATTGTTTTGGTGCTTAAAAGGAGTTTACAAAAGTCTTGGGCTCACAAAAGTAGCATAACATATGAATAAAATAGTAAATAAATGTGTGGTGTGTCTTTTGTCCTCAGAGGATTAACTGAAAAGCTTAACTTATTAACCTTAATAAAAACAAAAAAAATCAAATTTGTGCAAACCACTAATTTTGTTTGCATACTAAAGACCTAATTGACTACTTTTATTTTCTTTCACCACCTCCGTCCTCTGTGTGCAGCACCCGTCCCACAGTGACTCCTCCCTGGCCACAGGCAGTTCAGAGGGCAGCCTGCAGACCACTCTAGAGGAAGGGCTCAGCTTCAGCGTGTCCCCATCTCGAGATCTGGAACTCCCCAGCCACCCCTCACACCCCCGGGCACCGGCCACAGGAGACCAGGGGCGGCCTTTACTAAAGAGACGCAGTACTACCTTTACCCTTCAAGCCACCAGGGGGCATCAGAGAAGCCAGAGCAGCAGCTGCGGCGGCGGCAGCACCAGCTCCGGCTGCCCCCGGCAGGACTCCATGGACCCTTCGGATGAGGACGTGGGCACGGGGGTGGTTGGAGACGGCTGCCGCCAAACCCTGAGCAGTGAGCCCTTGTTAGAAACATTAAACAGCGTCTCGCTGACGTCGCTGCTCACCCCAGCCTCACTGGCACCCCCGCCGGTGAAGAAATGCAACAGCACAGGCTCCCTGGACCAAACCAATATATCTGCCCGGAGTAAAGACAACCACCACCTCTGCGGCATTGATGCCCATGGTTACTTGTCCAACCCCTGGATGGAGGGAGCGGCGAGTGGCGGGGAGGAGGACGGTGATATCACAGGCTTCAGCAGCCGGCCCACAGACACGAGCTCCAGGAAAAATAGATGAAACACTTGTTGCCTCTCTCGTAGTGGAGCTCTTAAATCATTTGCATTTCTGGAACCTTGAACAGAACAGGAAGAGACTTAATACATGACCTGTGAACCCTGATTCTGAAATTTTCTCTTGTCCTTGAGTCGTCTGTTCTCTCTCTCCTTTCCTCCTCGGATCTGGCTGCTTGGGATCAGTCTTTACTCAAAAGAACATAGTTGCTTCTGAGTTTTGACATCTTCTCTTTTCCGCAGGATATGCGGTCGCTTTTTGAAAGGACTTTAACGATAATGACAAGGGCCTTTGCCTTTTAACATAGCCAGGATTCAGCCCTGAGTCAGTGCTGGGCTTTACATGTGAGCCATGGTGAAATACAGAATATTTGGATGGTCATTAAAGAGACAGGCTTGTTGACATGTGATGATATTTATATGAAAACTTTAATTTAAAAAAAAAATGCTTGCCCTCAACTTTGTGCAGATTGCAACATTGGACAAATGGCAAACACTGCAGCTTCTTTTGAGGAAGAACTGACCTTTGTACAGTTTTTTTTGTAATAACAATTGCTAACAGTAGCATCGACCAACCTTTTTTCCTCTTTAGCAAATTCAGTGGGTAACAGAGAATTGAAAGGTTGTTTTTGTGTTTTTTTTGTTCTGTGTTCTTTTTCAACTTCAATGTATTGAAGTTGTGTGAATGTAGACATGTCTGTCTCCGTTTGTGAGGGAGAGGGAGACCAGGGCAGGCAAAGGAGCCTGGCTAGTCTGATAATTGACAAAGGGCCTCTTTGAATAGACGGCTGGATCTGTGACTACTGCTGAGAATACATGTGGGTTGTCAGTGGAAGCGTTATACTGCCACTTTAAAGTGGACTTTGGGTTTTCTACATACCCATGAAAGGGCTAAATGTATTGAGTGCAGACCTGGGACAAAACATATTGGGAAATAATCTTTATTATAATATATATAAAAGACAGATGTGTCACTAACATTAACATTGACTTGTAAAACTACTGGGCGGATTTCTCAGAAAACATTTGAAATTTCCTCAAATATGTATTATTATTATAATAATAATAATACATATTATTATGTATTATAATCTTGTATTACAGATTAAAACAAAATGATATGAAATTTTCTCAGCCCCTGCAACCGCTACGTCTATGTTAAATGTGCAGTAGTGATTCCTGCAGGTCAGAAATATATTTTACAAGGCAAGGGAGGAAAAGGTCATTCTAAAAACATTAATATATATTAATATAACAATAATATGAATGGTATGGGCTTTACAACAGTAGGAGACAGTTTGATGTCATCCGACTTGTCCCTCACACACCAACAGTGTCTACACTCAGTAGTTGAATGGGACCGGTGTCAGCGAGCTCCGAGGTCTCAAATGCACAACTCAGCGGCAGATGTAAGAAGGTAATGAAGTTTAGTGTACAAAGTACAATCTCAAGCGAAAGGTATCAAACAGGAGGCGAAAGACATAACTCAGAAAAAGTACTCAAAAAAACTCATCACCTTTTAATTTATGTTTAATTTATGCCAAACATCAGATTTTTTAAACTGCATATGTTTTGTGTGCAGAAATGTTATTGTGTAAAGAAACTAGTACCTAAAGCCAATCAACTAGCCCGACATACTTTTTTACTGGCCCCGGCCCATCGGGTCGTGGCTTTTGTTAAGCCCTCTTAATTCCCTTCTTCATTCACAGTCCTAAAGCTTAATTTATTGGTAACACGTTACTTGATTGGTATCTACATAACAGTGACATGTCACTGTTATGTAGATACAGTCATGACACATGAACCATAACCCGTCATGACAAAACCAAATAACACTAAAATAAGTGTTGTGTCATAAACGTTTATGACTTGTTTATAATGTTCATGCAGTGGAGTAATAAGTATAATATTTTTCTCTGAAATGTAGTGGAGTAGAAATAGAAAGAAGCATGAAAAGAAAAGAATTAAATTAAGTACAATACATAAGTAAATGTACTTAGTTACTGTACATTTCACCACTGCTGACAAATATACATGCGCTGCTCTGTGGGACCAGTCTGGAGGTTCAGGGCGAACTGAGTGACATCAAACTGCCTTTATAATAATCGTTAAATGGCCTAGAATATGCGCTGGCAGCTGACAATATACTGGAGGGTGCTGCCCAGAATATGTGTTTGATATACCTGGTAGGGTTCTTGTAGGTCTTCATCTTGTATACAGATTTCCAGGAATTAAGAAATTGTAATTCTTAATTAAATACATTTTTATTTATAGTATCAAATCATGACAATAGTTATCTCAATACACTTGCAGATAGAGTAGATCTAGACCACATTCTATAATTTACAAAGACCCAACATTTTCCCACGAGCAAGCACTTGGTGGAATTCATTTTTTGTTTTTGTTCTTCTGCATTTAAACCAAATGATTATTTGACTCAGGTCTGCTTGAGTGTAGCAAGATATTAGAAATACATGATACTGTGGCAAGCAATGTGGTCCAAATTGGTGTAACTTGTAACTTTGAGCACTTGTTTATCAGACATGTTTTATCAAATTGTAATGACCCATCATAAAATATACTGTGTGATAATCTTTGAAAATCCAGAGCAGGTAGACCTCAGGTTGACCTATATGCACTCACACACACACAGCATAACACATAGCACCCATTGAAGCACGTACAGTACATGTTACATACACATATCATACAAAGATGTCAATGTCAAAACACTCCAGGGTGTTTCTGTAGTTGTCTGAGGTGTAGTCTATATCCATGATGTTTCCCTTCCAGGATTGCTCCAGTGCCGCTGGATATTCCACCAGATGTCCACTTTCGCTTTCTTTGTTTTGAAATTTAAACTCCAGTGGATTTACAAGGACTATGGTTACCTGGTCCTCAGATTTCTGCAGGGTGAATCCAGACAGCTAGCTGGACTATCTGTCCAATCTGAGTTTTCTGTTGCACGACTAAAACTACTTTTGAACGTACACATGTTCCACCAAAACAGCTTCCTTCCCGAGGCTATTTTGCAGCGGCTTCGGGGTTCCGTCCGGCGCTTAGCACCGCCCTTGACAATAGACCTTTTTCCCGGCAGACATGTTGAAAAGCACAGGTGTTCATTCAAAACCATTAATGATGGCTGCAGGAGAGTCTGGTAATGTGCATGCTGACTCAACGAGGCCTTGGTTATTTTGTCAAACAGAGGCATTTTCCTTCATTTGTGCCCTTTGTTTACACTCAAACAGAGAATTCACCTCTGAAAACGAGTCTTTCTAAAAACTCCGACCAGAGTGGAGATCTTTGAAATCTTTGTTTGCGTGTTAACTGAACCAAACGGAGGTTTTGGGCAGCTGAGGAAGAGAAGAAAGAGTTGTTGCTAGTTTCGGGATTCTGATTGGCTAACGTGGGCTTGAGATTTCGTTACACTGCCACCTACAGGTTTGGCATGCTCTTGACAGCATATATACACAGGTATGTGTAAATGAACACTTTTATGAAAACTGACAGCTGTGCACGATGTTATTTTTGACACTGGAGAGGTTGAAATGTCCGTTTATGAAAATAGCCGGCCACGTGTAAACGTAGTCTAAAATGGCTTACTGGGACACTTAATGCCTTGAGCCATTGTTAAGGTTATCAATTTCAGCTGTGCTTTTCCTTCTATGACAAAATGTCTGCTGTGATAAAGGTCCATTGTGATTGGTTTAAAGAAATGCTAATAAACCAGAGTTTTTCTCCAATCCCGAAATTCTTTGTGGACTGGTCTGACCCTCCTCCGCAGCTCTGTGGAGGAATGTCTGGCAATGCGAAACTATTTGAGATGAGACAAAAGAAAACCATGGTCTGTATCTCTTCCTCTACTTTGTCTTCACCCCCCCTCCTTATTGTCATTTAATTATATTATCTCCCTTCCACAGAGAAGCCGGAGCATTACATTGACTATTGATTATCCCCTTCTCTATTCGAGATATGCAATATGCTACAGTAGATGTACAGTTAGATGTATGAGACTCATATAGATATTCAATATGGTGAGAGAAGATAATATTTATGAATCCATGTGTTAGAATAAAATGTCAAAGAGATTTAAAAGGTCATTGAAAGGATGATGATGTATTCATGTATTCCAGAGTGTTGGAGTATGCGTTTTTTCTTTTTGCCCTCCATCCTCCCGACTTGATTTGTTTTTTTTCTCCAAAATGCATGTGGGTTTTTTTTTCTTCTGTTTTCTTAAATGTCATTCTAGTGTCATATAAAAGTAAAATAGCTTTTCAACCTTTGACTCCGGAAGTTTGTCTTTCACAATGTTATGTAATTTTTTACTTGTTTTTTTCTAAGGTTGTGTAAAAGCTCAATGTTGGTTTCATTATGTCTTCATTCACAGTCTGAAAGCTTAATTTATTGCTAACTCTTCACCTAAAGGTATCTACATACAGTTAGAGTGACATGAACACACAACACTGTCATGACATGTGAACCCTAACCCAAACTCTAACCATAACTTGTCATGACAAAAGCGAATGACACTGAAAGTGTTATGTCATAAACGTTTATGCCTTGGTTATTATATTTTTGACACGTTCATGACAGTGTCATGTCCCTCTTATGTAGATACCTTCAAGTAAAGTGTAACCAATTTATCTTATCAAGCAGCGTCTCTAGTAAAATATCTAAAATAATTGCTAGTGACACATTGTTAAATTAATTTGATCTGAATGATAACTTTGACTGAGGATTTAGCTTCTGCATGATATGTTTTTGCCTTGAAGCAGTGGTGTTTTATATCTTAACTTTTTTTTTTTTTTCCCACACTTGATGCAGTTCTTTTTGCAGCTCTTTCACTTATTTTGATCATACAGCTTGGCCTTCAACTAACTGGCATCCATACACCTTATACAGTGCTGAAGAGCACCAACCATTCAGAATAGAATTCTTTAAATATATATATATATAAAAGCTATAGTGTGTAGTTTCTGCTTCCCCTATGAGGAATTTTAAGTAATGTTAACAAAACTGTTCACATGATACAAGCCTTCCGTGCCCGAGATACATTGTTTTTAATTAATTGTGTTCTCGTAAAATGTTGGTAAGACAGCAGATTTAGACACAAATGATGTGGTTCTGCATTACAGTTGTTGTCCTATTTCGTCCTAAATGTCAGGTTGCACCCAGAAGATTTGTCCGGCTCCTTTCTGCCCAATTCCTATGTGTGAGCACACATCTGAGCTGATCTTGACAGTAACTGCAACAAAAGGTAAATGAAAAGGTTTGTATGACAGCGCAAACCTGCAGATGTTCTGTTTATGTGGATGTTCGGTATTTCTTTCAACCTAAACAGATTTAGTCCATGTTTCAAACCTTCTGAGGATTATCATATTACTGTTGCTAAAGTTTAGAGCATCATATGACCATCTTATTGCACTTTTATGTTGGGTCATTATTTTGCATGTGGTGATGGCGAACCACCATTTCTTGTTTTTTTTTCCCTCAGATATGACCAACTTCATCCAAACTTCCGTCACGGTTGCAACTTTGACTTTACCAACTCACACTCACAGTTTCACAATGTTGATCTGCTGCAGATTTGTAGCAAAATAACTTTGTCATTTAATATTTCTGTTACGGTTTTTTTCTTGGGTATTGGAGAAGTGAGAAACTATCTACTATCATGGAGGATATGTTAGGAGATACACCTGTGTGGCCCAATCAGCTAATTGTAGCAGCTGTTGTCAGTCTTTTAAAACCCTCCCTTCTTCCCTACTTTCTCTTTTTGATAATCTAACTGCAGAAACAAAGCATCCACACACTGCTCTTTAGCATTCTTTCCCCCTTTGTGTGTGATTACATGCATAGGCTGTTTGCAATTATTTTCTGCTATTTTTTTCTTTGAACAGGCAACCGTAAAAACGTACAACTGTCCAGGCCATTCTCTCTATTATAAGTTAAAACAGCTTTAGAAGTGTGAAATTGTTTAGGGATCTAGAGCAAGTACTGCCTCTAACAAGTCGCATAGGTGTTAAGAGTCTTTGATACAAAATTAGTTTGTCCCTGGATAAAAACATTACTTTTTACCTCCAGCGTTATTTAACAACCAATTCCTCAGCCATCCTATTGTCCCAGTGTCCACACACAATTAGAAATAGTCTCTGCTGTATTTTCTTCTGTACTTAATCTGAGGGGATCATGGGAAATCATCTCCTCAAATATTTGTACATTTTGATCATTAGATGTGGGCTCTGTTATTACTGCTGCAAATTTTCTGCATATCTTTTTTTCCGGCCAGTAAAACTGGCAGTAAGTATTTGGTCGAAAATACAGTAAAAGTATTGGACACGTCTCAATGTGGCAGATGAAAAGTCAGGATTGGATTCATCATCTGGGAACCATGAGAGTCTTTATGGATTCCCGGGCAATCCATCCACTAGTTGAGATATGTCAGTACGGACCAGAGCAGTGGGCGTGCGGACAAACCAACATTGTCATTCAGCCCTTAACCCTTGTGTTGTCCTCCCGGATTAAAAAACGGACAAATATCTGACATTTTTGGCACTTTTTCAGACTTTTATTTAGTTTTCACTAACTCCACATTACAGTACTATTTGGAATTCATGGTCAGTAATGGTCAGGGGACCGAAGCAGGAAAAGTGCTTCATTGTTGCTTTAATATGTCTTCAGTGGGTTTGTTATATAGAAGTGACAAGTTTGACTTTGTTTTAATGACACTTTTCCTAAAGAACTAAACTGCCATGCCACTATTTGATCAGAAAAACCCAAATCTGCCATCAGCAACAAGTAACAAAGCTAAGATCTAGATGATGGAACATTCCCAGAAACTTGGAACTGTATCGTCATGCAGTACTTTGAAGATGCACTTATTATGTGTGAGTTCTGAAATGACGTTCACCTAGATTAGATTAGATTATACTTTATTCATCCCACAACGGGGAAATTTTGTTATTACAGCAGCAGCATTTTTTTTCAATAACAGCAAAAAAAAACAACACACACACAAACAAGTAAGCACACAAGAAATACAGGCAAACAATAGACAATGATTATATGGTAGACTGAGTAAGCAACATGGCGTCAAATAAAGGTATTTTAAAGTGCGGTTGCCATGATACAAGAAACAATATTGCAGTGTAAGTGACTTTAAAAATTAAATTGAATGTGTAATTAGAGTAATGAAGCAAGAGTCGGTAGCATAATTTAAATTATATTAACCTGTGACCATAAGTATTGACAAGTAAGTGCTTGTAATAAAATAATATAAATATTGATATTAAAGATAAACAGAAAGTGTGTGGTGTAGATGGGAGAAAAACAGGAAGAGAAACTACAACATTATCAGGTAGTTCAGGTGTTGTAGAGTCTGACAACGGCCGATGAATGACCTGCAGCACCTCTCCTTCTTACACCGGGGGGGTATCAGTATCAGTCTGCTGCTGAAGGAGCTGCTCAGGGACCCCACAGTGTCATGTTGGGGGTGAGAGGTGTTGACCATGATGGATGTCAGCTTAGCTAACATCCTTCTCTCCCCTACTTTCTCTATGGGGTCCAGAGGACAGTCCAGGACAGACCTTGCTCTCCTGATCAGTCTATTGAGTCTGCTCCTGTCCCGGTCCAAGCTGCCCCCCATCCAGCAGACCACAGCATAAAGGATGGCAGAGGCCACCACAGAGTCCTAAAAAGTCCTGAGGAGAGTCCTGCACACTCCAAAGGACCTGAGGCGACTCTGGCCCTTCTTGTACAAGCTGCTCTCTTGCACTGACAACAGAGTGAACACTACATGCACATTTAAAACTGCCAAACATTTCTCTCCTTACAGGAAATTAAAAGACTGCTTGCTTAAAAAACTCTGCCAGCAAAGCCAATCCTGTTATGCATGGAGAGCTTCTGCAAACACACACACACTTAAAGGAACTGCTTGAGTCTGTGCAAAGCCATGCCACGGCTCATAATTGGCATGGAGCAGACCTACAACCTGAATTATCCTTCTAGAACTCGAGAACCTGAGCATCTCCTAGACATCTGTACTCCAATCAAAGGCAGCATGTAAAGAACCAGCAGGCGAACATGTGCGAGTGTCCATACTAATGTATCAGTCTGTAATGAGAGCCTGATCCCAGATGCATTTTAAATGATAGATGAAAGGATGTAGCTGGTAGTGTTACTCCTCTGTATCAATAGTGCTTAAACACAAACTTTTGGACCAATAATATTAATAAGAACACGACACGTCAACACAACTTATTCCAAATGAAACCAAAAACACCTATGTGTTGTTGTTTTTTTAGCACACTTCCTGTGCAAAAACCTAATTTAACAAACAACTCTGGCATAAAGTCCAGCCCTGAATCATTGAGTCATCCCTTTCAAAGTCCAACATCCCAAACTGTGACTCTATTTAGAGATAGAGAAGCCAGTCACCAGCTGTTTCAGGTTGTCAGATGTTGAACAGCTGAGAGGCCTTCAGAGCTTCATCTTCTTCTAACTGTTGCTCCACATCTGCTCCTCACTGGTTTGTGCATGCATGCGTGTGTGTGTGCGTGCGTGTGTGCGTATTTGCTTTGACCAGCCTTCACAGCATATATTAAAAGTCTGCATCAGCAGAGAAGCCTTTGTACCTGCCACTTAAGGAGAGCCACCTGCAGTGAGCATCAGCTAATCCTCATCATAACCTAATTGGCAACTTTAGTAGGGAAATCTTCAAACAGCTGTTGTCACCTTCAATGTTAAATGCCACACAGCTTTAGTAACAAGTGATTTGACACAAACATTAATGTCCCTCCACTGAGACCACTCTGCCTCGTTGACTCAAGTCAAGCTGGTCACTTGAGCATACAGCTTAACATCTAAAAGACTCTGGCTGCATAATTAGAATGAATTGCCGGGAATGCCTCTTGAAATTATTTCTCTCTGAAGAAAAATTCAAAATCCTTTCTTTTTAAAACCAGCTCTCAACCATCTGTGACTTTGTAGCTCCAACAGTGGATTAGAACATAATGTGATAACGACCAAATTATCCCCCTTTGGAAAAAAAAGTGCCAGTCCTATGATATAGTTTAGTAATAAGAATATAATCAGAAATTGAGTTTGTTGGAGAAACTCTACAGTTTTGTATATCAGTGGGCAAATTGAAAGGGTAGCAGCAGAGTCTGGAGTGATACACGGCACTTTAATTTCTTTGGAGAAATACCATAAGTAGTTTTAGTCATGGCGGAGTCGGACTCAACACACTAAGACACACATCCTTGACAAACCATGTGTAACACTTGATAGAATTTACAGTGCAATAACAAGATAAGAGCTCTCTCAATTTAATTTGGATTTCCATTAAAAGACGTAATTAGGCCACAGAGAGTGAACTCGTGGGACGTAGATAGCCAATTAATCACAAGGATGGCTACATGTGTGTTTCCTCTCCGTCTGCAGTGTGCTGCACAATAAGAGGCCATCAAGGGTGGGGAAAAGGAGGGGGCTGCAGAGCACGACATACAATTACCAGCCCTACCTCCCCTATTTCCGGCTCAGGCTTAACTTAAAGCTCACACACCGACGCCGCATTCAGCACAGAGCAGGAAGACAAAATGGGCGGAAGGGCTTAAAGATGTGTGCACGGTCTGACACATCTGTGACCAGGAGACAAAGGAAGAGTGATGTCCTCTGTATCAGTGCCTGCAGAGACAGATGGCTCATGCACATATGAACATAATATTTGCACACAATCAATCATAAACACATATATAAGGGCCAAACCCACAGCTTTGCTCTTCTAAGTGTTTATAGAGACTACAGTTGGCTTGAATGAATATATTGTGTGAGTGTGTGTGTGTGGAAATGTGAATAACCCAGAGCGTTTTTCCCGAAAAAACCAAGCAAGCCTGTGTTTGTGCACAATCACACCATTTTCAGCGTGTGGCTTGCTAGCTCGAAGTTTGTTGTTGTTTTTATCCTGGAAATGTACTTCCGTAGATACAGACTACTCAGGAAGCAGAGAAGGTTATCCACTGACTGCCGCTTCGATCCCAGGTTCTGCTGTCCGCATGTCATAGTGTCCTTGGGCAAGATACTGAAATCAGAATTGCTCCTAAAGGCCATGCAATTGAAAGTGAATGTTAAGATTAGATCCTGATGAGCAGATTGGCACCTTGCTTGGCAGCTTCAGCCTCTGTGTATGGCATGTGTGTGTGAATGGGGTGAATGTGGACAATCTAGTGTGAAGTGCTTTGAGTTGTCGGAAGACTAGAAAGGAGCTATGCCATTTAAAAATGCAAGGCCATCAGTTAAGGGAGTTAATAACACGTAGGAGTGAATCTTCAGCACTGCATCTTTAAACTCAACTGATTGAAATGATACAAATAAGCGAGTCATTTTCTAGTTTCCACCTCTAGCATCTGTTCCTCAGCCTGTGAACACTACATGCCAACAGTATCTGTGCAGATGCATTTCACTCCAAAAGGTTCCATTCACACCATAAAGTGTTAAAGCGAAATTTCTACACATTTCAACGCAATTAATAGTGTCATTAGTAAATGTGTTCACAGGAGTACATTGACGCAAACCACTGATATGGTTTTAACAACTTTCAAAGAGTAGAGTTTGTGCTCTGAGATCATTTTGTACTTTGACAGTTTTTTTGTCACTTTTTCATTTTAGTTAATTAAGATTTGTATTGCCTCCTCCTTTCCATTCCTCAACATGAAGCTGAAATAACAAAAAATGTATTCACAAAATTTCTAAGAAAACAACAGAACGTCCATTTTTAAAACTAAACTCACAGATTTACTTTGTCGTCATAAGGGATTTTCTGTAACTGTATATGAAAGCTATATGTAGGTGTAAGCAGGCTGAAGAGGGCTAGAGGCAGATTGAAAATGAAGCATGTTATTACTGCATTGCCTTTGTGTGTGTGTGTGTGCGTGCTTATGCATGCCTGTCCATGCATATAAGTGTGATAGAGAGTTGAGGGCATCACTGTGTACATAATGTGTAATTTCAGCTAATCTGTAATTCCCAGGCTAAATGGTTTGACAGAGGAATAAGATGGGGAGGGGGAGAGCGCTGGTTGGTTGACGGTACAATACCTAGATGCAACAGAAAGGACAAAAGCATCAGTCTCAGGAACCAAGTGGAGCTACAGTAAATACAAAAGAGGGTCACTGGGTTGATTTCTGTTTGGCCTCTCCTTCTATTTACATGTTAATGACTCCCATAGAACTCCATAATAAGATCTTGTCATCCCTGTCGCTTTTCCTTCCCTGGACAAATTGCAATGGGTGTGTGTGTGTGTGTGTGTCTCTCTCTCTCTCTCTCTCTCTCTCTCTCTCTCTAAATCTTGATGCTCATGATGCACACAGACATGTGAAAACAACGGTCACTCAATTTTAGCTCAGAGCAGAGGTGATTCCATGACTTCAATCTGATATATGTGCAGATTGCATATTGTGTTTGTGTGTGTGTGAGAGAGAGAAGGAAGGAGGAGGCATTTAGACAAGCATTACAGTGCAATTATAAAGTGCAATTACAATCTTTCTGTGGCACACTTTTCTGTCACTTGTTTTTTTTTATTTTCACACAAAACTGCATAAAATCCAGACAATTCAAAAAATAAGTGGTCAAGAAGCCAGAGGCTTTTACAACAGACCTCCCCTCAATTCAAAACAAAAAAATACATGTAAAACAAAATAGGGGAAGAGAAGAGTAAAAATAGACAGCATATTTATATTTATACATTTAGCTACACATCAATAAATAATTAGACATCATATATTAAATGTGATAACAATTTCCGTTAAAGAAACTTTTAAAACTTTTAAAGAAACAAGCTTTTGATAACGTGTAGTTTCACATTCCATATCTACATATATATACATATATACATATATATATATATATATATATATATATATATATATATACTGCGATATCTGAGGGAGTTCTGGCTTTGACTCATTTTGTAAAATTGCAAGTGGAAATGACTAACCTGTGTAGTATTAGGCTTTATGGAACCCATATCCTCCTTGTTGCGCAGTTCACTAAACCACTTCCCCACAGAATAATTAGCAAATCATATCTTAGTAACTGGAACTGGGTACAACACTTGTAAAAAGCAAAAACACAAGGATAAAAATGTAAGGACTGGATAAAAATGTTAGTCTGCTCTAAACAGCAAGTGTTAGCATGTCCATCTAACTAGTGTCATTACCCGATGGGATTCAAGTCCAGATGTGAGTCGCACATGCGTCACTTTGTCATGAGTAGCATATAAGATTTGTAAAGTCAATACAGAAAAAACGACCTATATAACAAAGTTCATTCACCTTTGGCTACAAGTTGGGTTACAATGCAGCCCAGGCTGTGGGTGCTGGTTACAGCGTTCACACTCATCAGTCACGTAAGACATAAAAACATAGGAAAATAGGGTCCAGGTTGATTTACCCTTTAATTTGATTTGTGAATGTTCCCACTTATGCAACCCCTGCCAAACTACAAGATAGTGTTACATTTTTCATATAGGCTACTAGTTGGTTCTCACCCTCAAAGCATTTATCTTGTAAATGTTATAAACAATGTAAATAGGAACAAAATAATATGTTCTATGGTAAGCATTTAAACAGGGTTAGTCTATGTCACAATGATATAATAGTCTGATTGCACTCATCACTGAACAATAGAGATGTTACTGTTGCCAGGCATAGCAACAGTAACTAAGGGAGGCAGTCATTAGGAAATGGTGAATTGCAGGAACTATTACTTTACTTGCCTGGAGATGGTGCACATCAACACATGTGGGAGAACTATAATGAAAATGTACAAGACCTGTGAAATGCTGTGGATTATTGTACTATAGGCTATATGAAAACTTAATGAGTAATCATTTGTGCAACAAGGGGGCACTGTGACCTTTTGGCAAAAGAGAAGTTCTAGAAAACCATTCTGAAGATTTTCTTGTGTCAGACTGGAAGGTGTTAACTAGGACAGCGTGACAAGATTAGATACTGGAATGCAACGCAAGTTTGTGTGCCTAATGTAAAAATCAATGTTTTATTGGAATCTGTTGAGCCACTTTTAATTGCTGTGTCATTTTGGTGTGACTTCAACAGCTGTCATCACGGGGGAAGCATGAGAGTGGTAATTCCCCTTGCACTTGCTTTTCTTCACCTGTTGGCCTTCCTTATCCACACACATTACAGTTTTTGAATTCAGAAAGTGCAACAAATAGGTTATCTCTTCTTGAGCCACAGTGCTTAGCTCCGACCTCTCCTGTATGGACAGCATACATGGCGCGGGAACTGGGGGTGCGGAGGGTGCTGCAGCACGCCCTTAGTGAAAGGTAGACAACCTACAACCATAATTAAAAATGACATATATTTATTTTAATGAAAGGTTTATTGATATTAACCTACTCCCTTTTATTACAATTAAATGTAATTTGATTTTACAGTTTGTTTGGGAAGAGATAAACACATAATTAGATCAGAATGAATCTGCCAGTTTTGCCAAGAGCAAGGCGCGCTGCGCACCTCTGACACTCATTCATGAGTGAAGATAGATTTCATTCTTCTTTTAGTTTTTCTACTTGTGAAGCATTGTGATAGATGCAGTGTGGTGTGTGGGGGTTGACTTTGGCTGTAAATGTCACTCAACTCAAAATTCATTCCCACGGCCATGACAGAAGACCCCTTTTTTTATTTCCCATACACTAAACCCCTCAGGTCCAGCTCACAGAGATCTCTACCTTTTTCTTTTTTTTTACCATCTGGCCCCCAGTGAGATGGCAGACGTCAAGCTCTCGACATTCACATCTGCCACATCAGGTTGTTAATTAACAGCAAAACATCTGCTGGCCACGGTGGAAAGGAGTGAAGAGTGTGAATCGGCAGAGGAAAGAGGGGAGCGAGCGAGAGGGAATTAACCTAGAGCTCTGGAGCCCTCAACAGACAGATGGATCAACAGAGAGTCCTTGACTGAACACTGCAGTACCCTACCAGTAATGGCGGACAGTAGGGAGGTATGGATCATGACACATGGATGTTAAGGCTCTGTACCAGTTCTGTTTCATTTGGTAATGTTGAACAACAATTTTTACTCTATTCACCTAAATCTGATCAAACTGATAGTACACATTTTGTCTTTTTCTTTTTTCTTTTAACCTCAATTTTAACCTGTTAAGCCGATTGAGAACAAATTCAAATTTTGCAACAACGTTCTGGCCAAGACAAAGAATTGACATGCGAGACAACATGGATTACGTAGTTAATACACAAAATATACACATGCAAAATATAGCATCTACAGAAAAGAATCAACTGAAAAAAATCAGATCACATTTGAAAAGTCAATATCCCTAGTAAATGAGTGTAGACTTTACTGAGAGACTTAACCAGCCTGGTGAATACTAAAGAAGGCATTAACATGGAGAAAGCATCAGATAAAAAAGAGAAACGCAGAGAGGAAGAAGTCCAGGCCCAATAAACCGCAATTTGTGCTCAGGCCAGTGAACATGTTGGATGAGAGTGGACAGCTTCTGTCTCCGAACCAATCAGATCAGTGAACCATGACTTCACTGCTCCCCCACCCCCCTCCTTCCCCCCCTACGTCTGTGTGATATCAGCTTATTGATTTACAGACAGCAGGTCATCTCAATCCCTCAGTGTCCCCCCAAAGTCACGTATATGTTACTGTCAGATGTCCATTGTGTCTTCGTGAACGGAGATTTTGTTTGGATGTACAGTATGTTTGACCTGAAACGGTGAAGGCGGGTGTAGTTGCTTTGCCTACCGAGCATGCCTCAGGGTGTGTGTGATTGTGATCTTAGATGCATGGGACGTCTTAGCTGTTTACCAGTAATTAATTACATGTCCTCCCTCTGAAAAGGTAGATGGGACAGAACTCCGGTCATGTCTCATTGTGAACAGTGTCAGAACAAAATCCCATCACATTATGCTACTACTATGCTATTATGATGTTCAAGTCAGGGGAATACAATTGTGAACTTGTCAAACTGTCACTGTCAGTGACGCCAACCGCCAATCAGTCAGTTTTCTCCCATTCACACCCATGCTATGTTATAGTCCTGCTCGGCAAGTAGAAATGGAGGAATGGACGGGTGGATTAGTTAATCAAAAATGCATAGCTCTCTTCTGTTGACAGTTTAACAACAGCAATAATGTCTTGAAAAGATGACCTGCACAGTAGCAAAATAATGAGTATTCGATTTTCATATATCTTATAATGCAGCCAATTGGCTTTTAGTAGCTCGCTATATGCAAAAGTTGTTTAAAAATCATTTTGAAAGCCTCATAAAAACACATAAAAGATTCAATATTCAAAATCCTTTATTAAGCACACAATGGGGAAATTCATTGTGTTGTAGCAGCAAGGGATAGGGGGGAAAGTACAAAAAGACACTAGAGATGAATAAACAAACAGAGGTAAAGAGAATAAATTGTTGTAAGATGAACAAACAGTTGTATTTAATTGTTAAACTTCAATATTCTGCACATTGATAGCTGTGTTGTAATTCTGAAACATTAGGCTCTAAATCACATTCAGTCTCCTTTTAAACTGCTGTGTGGACATTTGTCCATCAGTTTACTTGCACAGTTATATTATATATGCACGGTTTATCAGTCCTTGTGTTTGTGTGTTTTGCCCATGTGGTCTACTGGGAGCAGTGCTGACAGTGAAGTCTGACAGCAGCGGGAAGGAAAGACCTGCAGTATCTCTAAGGAGTAAATCATGGGGACACGCAGGGGGACGGAGGAGTTCTCCATCATGGAGGATAATTTAGCCACTATCCTCCTGTCTCCCATCACCTCCAGGGTGTCAAGGGGGCGTCCAAGAACAGAGCTGGCCTTTCAAATCAGCCTGTCCAGTCTTTTTCAATCTGTCACCTCAATGCCACAGCCCCAGCAGTCCACTCCGTAGGAGATGGCTAAAAGGTCCTCGGCAGAGCCCCCTGCACCCCAAAGGACCTGAGTCTCCTCAGCAGATACAGTCTACTCTGGCTTTTTTTTTTTTGTAACCAACAGCTGTAGGCTGAGCATGAGTTACACCAATTTAGTCAGAAAAGCCTAAGCTGCTGAATCGAGCAGGCAGTGGGTCCACCGTGATGCTTGATAGCTGGACTAATAGAAAGAGAAGTACCCCACTATATACTGTACCATACCACATACATCAGCATTACTTTCACACATATTATATGTATATGTATAATATTGAGAAATTCCAGTAAATACAATAATCTCAGTCTCCAGGCTTTGACCTACATTCTTAAAGGATTCTTATAAGGCTGAGCTTTGGGCACTTGCCTCCATCTTGTCTGCTGAAGTCACAATTTGTTCGTAGTTGCTAAATCCTGAGCTGGACTGACTGGCAACTCAAAGTGCCACGGCAGACACATTTGGTCCAGAGCCCTCTAGATGAGAAGACCCTTCTAATTACCTGGGCAATAAATTATGTGGAAGTGATTGTTTTCTATTATCTGTTAGCTTTTTATATTAGGTAATATCCATTACATTCAAGCCATTGCCAAATAAGTTGATACAAAAATAACTTAGACTATCAGCTCCACAAAACTCTCTGTATTTTTCTGTATGGCTATGTTTAGAAGATTATATTGTCTGGCGCAGAAAATCAAACAAAGATAATTTCCACTTCAGAAGAGTCCATCCTGTCTTTTAAATCCTCCGTATCGTCTTTGGCTAGTAGCAATTGCGTGGAGGAAGGGAGTGGTGCACTCTCACAGAAGGCTTGTATCATGTGGATGCGTCGATGGGGGAAACCGAAACTACACACTATAGCTTTAAATGAGCACATACATGCCCCATCTTTGCTGTTTTCCATACAAATACCAGGGGTTGGCATCTCAATGTTGATCGATAGGTTTCAAAACAATGAAAGTTGTTCAGACCAACCGCTTCAAAGAGAAATTGCTTCAGAAAGCAGTTTCCTGCATTACGTTGTCAGGGAGGTTTCAGGATCCTGCAGCTACCTGGCAACACATACAGTATAGTACATACTGTAGGATATACAGTATGCTGTGGTTGATTGATCAGATGCAGCTGGGTGACCAAAGGGATTGGACCAGCTAGTCTCCAAAGAAGGTAAAGAAACAGGGAAACTAGAGGGCAGATAAGATATGACAGAACATTTCAGAAGACACATTACAAATCTTTTTATTTAATTAATTATGCCTCACATTTAGATGAAATCCAGTTACAATTTAAAACACAAATGACTCATTAACTTGGAAATATAGACATTTTCTCTGGCACTAGAGACAAAATACAAACTGTTGACATTGTTTTCTGTTGGGTTTTTCAGATGTAATTATTTTAAGCTTTGAGCAACACAAATTCAATTCCATTCCCTTCCACTGTAGCTTGGTAAAGGCAGAAATCTCAGAGGGATATTGCAAAACCTTGGTAATTAAAACCAAAGCTTACCATGGCTGATCATGGCTGCATGCCACAACAATAGGTAATTGAGAAAAGATTGGTTTGTAATTTGGGTCACCAAACCTGTTTAAGTGTTTATTAAGAATTCAATGAGAACTTTATTTTGAGATGTTTCCGCTATGTAATAATTAGCAAAGTGGTGGTCACACTTCTATTTAAGGGGGGCAAACTGTTCTCTTTTCCCTCTTCCCTGCATCCTTACAAGAAAGCATTCCCTAATTTAAATAGAAATTAAAAGACACACAAACACACCCACACATGCAACGTGGCACACATACACACGCATAGCATCACACTTGTATGCCAAACCCCCTCCATTTTTCCCTCCTCCCCTTTTTCCATATGCAATTTGCAACATATGTGGGGTTTAAGCCTCGGCCCACACTTCACATTCGGCTCTTCTCCTCATTTCAAAATGCATAGATTTCTGCAGACCAACGCAAAGAGAATATATATGCAGAGACTCTAATATCACCCCCGTCACGAAGATGGGCAATAATCTTCCATCCACATTACATAACTCAGATAAACCTCTTAAAATGCTATGCTTCTCAGTGTGAAAATTTGCTAATCCTAGTGGATGCCTCGACTGCAGGCGTTAGCTGGTTTAATTTTCAATAACAGTTAATACTTTGACATTTTGCCAACGGTGGACACTTTTATCTTAAGTGTCTTAGAGTGCCGCATTTTAGCACAGTTCATCTGCTGCCCTCGGCTTCCACAGTAGACATGAGCACAGGGGTAGCTGCCATTTTAACACGCTGTAAAGGGAGTCAAGTTGTGTTTCTGTGACAGTTTATGTAGACAAAAGAAAAGACAAGCTTTTCTTGAATCACAGAATGTCATATTAGCGAGTCAAACCTAATCATGACACAGTCTTTTGTTTCTTTCTCTCACTGATCGCTCCCTTGTTCCATTTTTCTCTGCACATATCATAATAATCTCCACACACAATCTCAGCTCTTTTTTCTTTATGACATATATTTTTCTCTTCATTCTACAGATTTGATATGGCCTCTTGCCATTAATATCACATTATGGCAAAGTTGCTATGTTGTCTTACGTGGTATTAACGTTGTCTTCATTTAACTAGCTTCACTTAGCTTAACAGCCGTACCACAGCACGTTTCTCCACACAGCGTTATACCCTCATTTTTCTGTCTCATCTCCGCGACGTCATACATGCGTCCACTCCAGTGTGTTACATTCAAGTACCTCACTACAGTATGGAGAGGAAATGCACACACTGCAGCATACACACCCACCAATGCCCAAAGAGATCATAGATACATTTAGTAAAGTAAGATTGTTAATACTTTTGCTTTAAAAGTGGGACTTTGAATATACTGTCTTTCTTTCGGAAAGAAAAACAGTATATTTAAACTCCCACTTTTACAAACACACACGTTGATCCCACTACAGCAAAAAGCCAATTATTCTGTTTTATAAAATGAAGCATTATAACATACACTGCATTATTCTGTAAAAATAGAGATGAATGGATGCTGGATGAATCTGCTTGCTGTAGTGAAGGTGAATCCTCTCTTTGTCATCAATGGTGAAAGCTATTGTTGCTGCAGTTGGTGGAGGGACGGAGGTGGGGTCTCTCGATGATAAACGTACCTGGCAGGGGCAAAGCAATTGCTTAGCTGATGTAAAGTAATGTTAGAGGCGCCTCCTACAGGGTCACTGTCATTTTGTTATCTAAACGATGAGTTAGAAAAAGGGCGAGAGGTATGAAGACAAGGAGGGAGTAGTGAGGGTGTAACATTCATCTTTGTTGACTTTGTCTTCAGACTGATTAGAGACTCTCGTCCATCCATCCATCTTCATCCGCTTATCCGGTATCGGGTCGCCGGGGGAGCGGCTCCAGCAAGGGACCCCATACCATAGGTGAGGGTAAGAACGAAAACTGATACATCGAGAGCTTTGCCTTCTGGTTAAGCTCTCTTTTTTGTCACAACGGTGAGATAAATTGAGTGTAATACCGCACCCGCTGCGCCGATTCTGCAACCAATCTTCCGTTCTATTGTCCCCTCACTCGCGAACAAGACCCCAAGGTATTTAAACTCCTTCACTTAGGGTAAGGACTCATTCCCTACCTGAAGAAGGCACTCCATCGGTTTCCTGCTGAGAACCATGGCCTCAGATTTAGAGGTGCTGATCCTCATCCCAGCCGCTTCACACTCGGCTGCAAACCGATCCAGTGAGTGCTGAAGGTCACAGACCGATGATGCCATCAGGACCACATCATCTGCAAAAAGCAGCGATGAGATCCCGAGCCCACCGAACTGCAACCCCTCCCCGCCCCGACTACGCCTTGATATCCTGTCCATAAATATTACAAACAGGATTGGTGACAAAGCGCAGCCCTGGCGGAAGCCAACCCTCGAGTCGGACTTACTGCCGAGAACCCGGACACAGCTCTCGCTTTGGTCATACAGAGATCGGATGGCCCTGAGAAGGGACCCCATACTCCCGCAGCACCTCCCAGAGTATTTCCTGGGGAAGAGACTCACGAATTCACCCAATTAAATACTGTGTGGCATTTCCGGTAAACACAACAGAAATGTATAGACGCCAAAACCTTAAAGGTCCCATGACATGAACACTTTATGAGGTTTCTTAACATTAATATGCGTTCCCCCAGCCTGCCCATGGTCCCCTAGTGGCTCCAAATGGTGATAAGTGTAAACCGAGCCCTGGGTATCCTGCTCTGCCTTTGAGAAAATGAAAGCTCTGATTGGCTGATCTGGAATTGGTCCGCAAGGTTACCTCCCCTTTCTCTGCTTTGCCCACTCAGAGAATTTGGCCCACTCATGGGAAAGAGACATCATGGCTTTCAAACGAGCAAAGTGGCAGTTGGTCAAGTGTGTTGTAATTTTAAACTCAGGTGGAGTCATGAGGACTATGGTTAACTGCTCCTCAGAGCTCTGCAGGGTAAATCCAGACAGCTAGCTAGACTGTCGGAGATCTGTCCAATCTGAGTTTTCTGTTGCACGACATTTAAAACATATACGTTCTACCAAAACAAGATCCTTCCCGAGGGTATTTTGCAGCGGCACCGTGGCTTTGTCGCGGCTTAGGGCCGCCCCAAACAATTTTGATTGGTTTAAAGAAATTCCAATAAGACTGAGCACTTTTTTCTCCCATCTCAGAATGATGTGTGGACTAGCCAGACCCTCCTTCGCAATGCTGTGGAGGAAGGTCTGGCAATGCGAGACTAGTTGAGAGAAGATCAGGTCAGACCACAGCTCTGCTAACTTCCTCCTTTTTATTGACTCAGTAGTATAACAAAAGATCTCTTTGGTGCCAGTTGGGTTGGGATTCAACAGCATGTTGTCCCCTCTGAATCCAATATTAAATCTGATTATCCCTCATCATATCTCTTCTTTTACTACCTGCGCTGTTCCGCCCACGGGGCTCTAGTCCTGTTAGAAAAAGTTACATGAATATAAACATGTAATAGTGGAATCAATAAATTAAACCAGGAATTTTCAACCAGCAAGGCTATGGGGGGTGTGAGAGAGTTTAAGTAGGGGCACAGAGGGAGAGACATTTATTCATTCAACATTTATTTATACTTGAGACATCATTGAGGGGGGGCCTTCATTTACAATGACATTGAGTCCAGCAGGTGCATGCCGGTGTTCTTAAAACAGGAAGTTAGTTATTGTAGTCATATTTGGCTCTCTAATTAATGCAGCTGGACACATAACTCATGGAGGCAATTATGGCACTTATAACCCTTAGCGGAGTTTACATCAAAAATCACACTCCTTCTGTGAGTC
This sequence comes from Etheostoma perlongum, assembly GCA_026937815.1. NCBI lineage: Eukaryota > Metazoa > Chordata > Actinopteri > Perciformes > Percidae > Etheostoma > Etheostoma perlongum. The sequence goes on from CM049372.1 coordinate 29,229,248, forward strand.
ATAACTCAGTCACATCTAAACACATTGACACAATATGTACATATTTTTAGATTCAGTGACTCAAACTTTCCGCAAATGTTATTATCTCTGATGACCACTGAGAATAAATGTTCATATATCAGTTAAGATATTGAGAAAAAAGACAACTCCTTAATACTCCAGAATATACCTGTGAATCATCACATTGTTACGTTTTTCTTACGTATAAAAAAAAACATCCAGTGATAGTTGTCTGTGTGGTTAAACTTTTTTGCTCATAAAAGTGGCCAAAGGTAACGGACGACAGTTCTATATAGAATATTCTGGTGAATTGTTGTAAACAGAAAAATAATCTAGAGAATCTTCATCTAGAATAACCTCTAGATTAAGTTTTTTTTAAGTAACTTGCGCACTCCAGCGCTTGCAGGTAAATAATGACGAACAAAATTCAAGATGCCTTGTGTGTGTGTGTGTCTGGGAACACACACACCAGTGACTGTAATATACACACGCACTCACACTCAGACATTCTGCCAGTAGATGAAGGAAACAGATGCTACCCAAGCAGAGCACAGTTGGATATTTCTTTCTTAGGTCCTAATGTCAAACTGTAGCGCGCACACACACCCACACACCCACACGCAATAAAATTGAACAGCCTTCTACAGTATATGTTGTGTACACCCAAACATAAAAGCAAAAAAAAAAAACACAGCTGGTGTCTCATTTATAGAACTGCGTAGGATCCTTACTAAAAGTGTACATATGCCCAAAAGCCTAAAAAATGTAAGATTTATAAAACTGTGTTTGCACATGTTCCCTTACGTTTCCTTTTATTAATCACAGATTACCCACAAGTGTATGTACGTGAATCAGCCTGTTATCCCGCCCTGTACACGCCCATTTTGAACCATAAATAGTCAATGCAAAGCATCTCGTGAATGCTGAAAAGTTTGTTTTTTTATAAATCACAACGATTGCGCGTGAAGTGGCGTACGCACGTTTTCAGCCCCGTTTTGTGCGTACGCCACGTTTCTAAATGAGACCCCTGGTGCCTATGTGCATGTTGACACACTTTTGTGTTCTTAATTTCAAGCAGTGTACACTCAAACACACACACACACACACACACACAGGTCATTTTTGGGGACATTGCACTTACATGAACCTTCTGCAGACTTAAACCATAATCACATAATCATAAAAACATGCCTAGCGCCAACCCTAAGATGAAGTCTGAACCCTTCTAACAGTTCTTTGTAAGTAGTGATGACTGGGCAAACTAACCTCACTTTCCAAAAATGTCTCTACAAGGTTTTAAATTGGTCCTAAAAATATAGAAAAACAAGGGCACACAAACAAACATTAAAGTGGGTTTTAAATAACATCCAGTAAATATTCGCTGCGCACAGCATGGTGATAGCAGGGTCATACAGGGAGAAAAAAACTATGAAGGGGATATATCAGAATTATTATAATATTATATGAGAAGCAGCGGCGCAGAGAAGGAAAATGGGATAGATGATTAAGGTTTATTGAAAAATTGATTTGTGAATGAGGAGGAAAGCTCAGCACTTTACTTTTATTGTCAGTTTAATTATTTATTGATTGAATTTTATTAGCTTTCTCTATCTCTCTCCGTTTTATTTTTCTATTTTTTGTTTAGTGTGTTTCGTTACTTGATGGTTAGACCCAATTTGTGGTGAGGTCAGTCATGTAGGCTATTTGTACAGTTGACCTTCTGTGGTTCTGACTTTTTAATAATAATTTAAAAAAAAAAATTTATAAAAAAAAAATTAAAGATTGGGATTTTTGTGTTTCCTGTGGCATGCTTCACGATAAAAGCCATCCGTGTTTTGCCATTGAAATGCTTTTACTGGTCCCATATTGTAGACAGTGAGACGTTGGATTAAAAAGCAGGTCTATGTGCTAAAAGCTAAACACTGCAACAAGACAAGAGCCTGAGAAATCCATGGCTGCTGTGGCATTGATGTAAGTGCAGGTAGGGAGAAATAAATGAAAAACATGCAAGTGTTGAATTTTCATTATGTTTATACACACAATACATTACCAAAGTATTTTTGTGATGATTGCTAGATTCAATTCAAAATGGGACTTTAGTATCATTCCTGCAGGCGCCAACCCACAACTGTGTAACACCATGTTGGCTCCTGACTGAGTTACTGTCTCACCTGCAGTTTCACCTGATGTGCTGTTTTTTTTTTAATTGCTCATATTACGCTCATTTTCAGGTTCATAATTGTATTTAAATGTTATATCAAAATATGTTTACCTGGTTTAATTTACAAAAAACACCATATTTTTGTTGTACTGCACATTGCTGCAGCTCCTCTTTTCACCCTGTGTGTTGAGCTCTCTGTTTTAGCTACAGAGTGAGACATCTCACTTCTTTTCTATCTTTGTTCAGAGTTGCACATGCGCAGTAGCTAGGTAAGGGCTACTAGCCAGTCAGAAGCAGAGTATGAGGCGAGCATTGTAGCATGTTTGGAGCAGTTTGTGAACAGTGTTTTCTGTTGGAGACGGACTTTGGGCTTTTTAACTTTGTAAATCTACAACTTGCACAAAAAAAGATATATAACACAATAAAGGAAAGGGGAAAAGCCAACAAGCATAATATGAGCACTTTAGAAGAGGACAAAACAAACAATATTTTTCCACAAGTGGTGTAGTCTATTTTTTTTGTGTTGAGTATACTGTGATTTCTTCCACCCAGTCTCTTTCTCGCCCACATCCCAGAGCGTCAACCCCATACAACCTTACCACGTATAGCTTCAGCCTCATCTGGCTTATTTTCTGTAGTTTCTGTAACGTAACCATCTGCTGCAGTAGCTTCAGGGTCAGGCTTACAAAAAAAATAATGAGAGTGTAGTTTGAGTTGACTTTCGTTTCATATCTACTTTAGTGATTGACATTAGTTAATTTCATGTTTGCATGGCCGCCAAGAAACTGTGTTATTGTTCCTCGGTGACTCGCAACACAGACGTGCTAAATTTATGACCAAAAAGTTATGTATCCTTGTGCTTTTGTAAGTGGGTACATGGAAATTCTTGACCTTTCCTAGTGAGAATATGGCGTATACCTACGCCACTGTTTGGCACTGCAGTGGCCGCTAACCTATTTTTTCTTTCTGTGTATTTATGATATAAGGATACTATGGAAGTCAAAAAAAGACAGGAAATGCAGGTAATTTACCCATTGCAGTCTCCATAAAAGCTTCAAATTCAGCATCAATTACCGTTTCCCCAGCATGACAGTCTAGAACTAAATGGTTGCCAGGATAAAAAGGTATTTTTTGGTGATCTTTCAGCGTAATCAGAGTAATGGAAAAAATAATGGGGCAATTTAATGGAAATTATTGTTTTTATAGTTTTAAATCATTGTGCCCTTTTTTCACAATCTTTTTTTTTTTGCATTTCACTTCCAACTCTTCTTCACGGAGCAGTTCTTTTTTTTTTTTTAAACTTCACATTGTGATTACATGACAGCTCCTGGCCTCATTACTCATTTTGTGCCCTCACTCCTGTCACATAGACTGCACACAAGACCGAGCCCTCGCAACTGACAGTGACATATGGTCTCCTGTGAGGAAACATGAAAAAGTAGCTGTGTCTTTACAGCAGGTGGAACAGACATCACAGTCCTTCCCTTCTTAGGTCTTAGTCTGTCTGTCCTTTCAGATACTTAACTTTGACATGTGCACCCATCAGCAGCATCATGTACAGCAGTGAAAGAATTCTTCAGATCCTTTACTTCAGTAAAAGTACTAATAACACACTGTAAAAACTCCCCTTGCTATAGATATGTGGGCCAACACATTTTCTGTCTCAGTGCATGCATTGTTTTAGTGCGGTGCGACACCGGCAGCGCCGCTGCTAGTTAGCTTAGTGACTAGAATCCTAACAACCTTATATAGTCCCAAATCAATATCTACATAGGAAATCGTCTAGTCTTAATCTGCATTGCTATTTTTACTCATTGTGAATACGCAGGCCACAAGAAGTATTAAGGTTGTTTTGGTTTTTTGTTGGCTCACTGGAAAAGATCCAAACAGTTCTGTCAGTCAACTAAGATGTCTAATCATTTCAGCTGGATTTGTAGGCCGTTATATTGTTGGATAGTTTCATTTGTAATAAAACGTATCTTATAAACTTCAAGTGTTTTTTGCACAACATTTTAATTTGTTAAATAACTAGAAACTAAAGCTGTCAGATTAACATAGAGGAGTAGAAAGTAAAATATTTCAAAAGATATCTACATAAGAGTGACATGACACTATCATGACACATGAACTCTAACCCTATCCCTAGCCATAACTTGTCATAACAAAACCGAATGACACTTACTAAAAGAAGCCTTATAGTCATAAACGTTTATGACTTGTTTATCATATTTCTGACACTTTCATGACAGTGTCGTGTCACTCTTATGTAGATACCTTCAAGTAAAGTGTAACCAATATTTCTCTCACATAAGTACAAATACCTCAAATTTGTATTTAAGTACAGTCCTTGAGTAAATGTACTTAGTTACATTCCACCACTGATCAAGGTCAAGTTACTTGATTTGTACCCAGAGGTAGATTTTATCCTCTTACACACATAAAAACAAAGAGGCATATATCACACATCATTCAATTTAAGACAATGGAAATGAAGAAATAGCAAACTCGGTCCTGATTATACTTAAATATTGATGTGAACTACAGTACATGTCACTAAAAGCAACAATATACAAACACCAAATAAACACCAGTGCAATGTACTGTATAGCTATGGCTTATTCCTCAGTGTAATGACTGCATGGACCAAGCTGTTTTTGTGTCTTTGTGTTCTACACCTAGGGATTGTAAACCAACGCCTAAAGGGGAAAAGCTCAAACTCTGTGTGCAATGAATGGGAACTGTCAATTAAAATTGAACCAGTTATATGCTGTAACTGTTTTGTGTACAAGTTCTCCACATTTAGCTGTGGCTCACCAATCAGCTTGCTAGACCACTTTACTATTTGGTTGAGTGAGTTTTTATTTTTCAAAGAGAGGTTCCCAAACCAAGCTGCAAGTGCAAATACCGAAACTGACTCAATTAAAGTGTGGTAAAAGAGGGTCATGATGGATTTCATACCATATATGCATGTATTTGGTTCATAAATCATTTTCCAGGGAACAACACCGCCAGTATGGTCCAAAGAAGTAAATAAGTAAAGTTTATTTATGTAGCACTTATCTGAGTCACAAAGGGTTTCACAGGCCAAATAAATACATACATTAAAACAAATCAATAGCCATAAAAAGCACAATAATTACTTGGTGCAGTAATTTATCAGCTAAAAGGTGTGCAAAGGTTATTTATTCACTGCTACTACTTATATTACAGACTGTACTTATTATGATTGTACTGTAAACACACACTGTACTTTATGACACTGCACTACAATATAATTTGCACAATTTGAAACAATCTTTTAACCTAATCTTACTTGTAACCTAATCTTTACTCTTACTTCTACCTAACATTTGCATTTATTTATTACTTATTATTTACTTCTTATGTATTACTTATTCCGTACTTTACCGTATTCTGATAAATCACAATAAGTCATAGTAAAGTATAAATACAAAATAATACAGTCAACAGTGTGGCAAAATTAATGCCTGACTAAAATGATGCACCTTTGGCTGCTTTTTAAAGATTTCAACAGATGCGGTCACTATTGAAAACCTGTTGCTTAGCATTCCACAGTTGGGCGCGATTGTTTCAAAAGCTCTATCAGCTTTAGTTTTTAGCTTAGTACAGGGAGTCCAGAAGAAGCTCATCTGGCCTAGATACTCATGCAAACAAGGCTGAATAAATAGTCCCCTGTGGTCTATCTCCATCATCCCGATCACCATGCAGGTACACAACCATTAGCATGTTTGCCAAAGCCTCTAAAAATAGAAGCCATGTATTATTTCTACATGAAACACGGCTTGTAATCCGCGTAGTCATGCCCTTCTGTATGCACTCCATCATAATGAAATGATCAATGATACAACAATAAGGAAAACATGTCAACAAAAGGGGGGACAGGATACAGCAGGGTATGACTATAAACAAGGGTGAGGAGGGTGGTTTACAAATGTCAAATTCTTCTTTTAATGATGTAAATAATGTCCCGGTGTCTCACATGGATGTTTGCATCTGCTGCTGCTGTTGCAGAAGAGATGAATGTGGATCTGTGCATACTGCACGTTTATCAAGTGAGGTGACGGATGGAGAGTTTTGGATTGTTGCATCTTTGTCTGTATTCTGTAATCTCTCATATAAGACAAATGAACAAGTGGCCTTGCCTTCATTTTACATAGTGACAACCATTTTTTCTATTTTTTATGGCAGGGAATTATGACTGTGAAAACAGTACTACAAATTTAATGATAGGGATTACAGGTCATTAATAACATTACATAAAACAAGAGTAAGAGTAAGCAAAGGTATTGCAGAAATGTATCAGTACAGTAACAGGGTAACTGGATTCACAAGTGTACACATAACTGTAAAATTAGTGACATTGTACTTCATGCCAGCGAGAAACAACAGCCCCGATAGAAAGTCCAACACAGTAAATAGTAAGTATAGTAAACATGCACACAAACTCCACAAAAGTAAAATATAATGTTGCAATAATGACACATCCGAGAGCGTCAGAGAACTAGCTTGGTTAGCAGTAAGCTGATAATAGAATCAAACTCAATTCTACTAAACCACAAATCAAGCACTGATCGAGCATTTGCACTGTGTCCATTAAGAGGTGGAATGCATACTTACATCTTATAGGGTTGGTTTGGAGTAATTTCACCCTAGGGTCCTTTGCACCATGACTTTGGGCCAAATATCTGAAAATATGGGTTTTATCCTGCAGCACAAGATGGGCAGTTACTCTGGTGTCCTCCTGACTAAAGATATATCGTTTGACTTTAATTATTTATCTTTTGACCACTAAAAAGTAAAACAAGCTCAAAACACAAGATATGCATGTGTCGAGCCGAGTGTTATACTGCTGAGTGTATAAGTACTTGGAAACAAATTCAAGTGATTTGCAAGTGCAAGTGTGCAAGGCATATTGTGTAAGTCTATCTTTATCAGGTAAATCATTGGAAGTTTCTCTGTCTCTCTTACTTGTTGTGTCTAATTCCCCCCTGTCTAACTTGAGGCGCGGTGTTTAATTGGGTTAGCATGAAAGCTGATTTTTGAATCCATTTCGAGCTTAAACAAGACGATGGGGGACTTGTTTTATTTCCATTTCTCCTCCCTCAAACTCTGACATATCAGTGTTCAATCACACACACACACACGTGAATCAACGTGTGTGAGTTGTGTCGAGGCTCTGAGCACCGCAGGGTGAAGTGAATCTGCTGAATGGAGGAGAAGAGGTGAAAAGAGGGGATGTACACCATTGACCTCCATCTCATCTCTCCACCATCTGACTGAGGATGTATCCACCTGATTACCCAGGGGCTCGCCCAGCTGCACATATCCATCCCAATCCTGCTACACTCAGCATAAACAGCTCAGGGGTTCAGCCCTTAACCCACAACTTATTGCTACATTAGCTGCTTATAAAGTCAGGCATCCTGGAGTTTTAAACTGGTAAAGATTGTACTTTCCCCCAGGAGCAGCTTTGTGTGTTTGGCCCTAAGCAAGCCACTTTCTTCTAACCTGTTTTAATGAAGATTGATCAAATCAAATCACAACTTAAAAGAAAAAAAAAAGTCTGTTGTTTATTTGCCCAATATAACTTCAGTTGTGGAATGTAACTAAGTACATTTACTCAAGTACTGTACTTAAGTACAAATTTGAGGTACTTTTACTTCACTTCAATTCCAAGGGAGTAAGCCTCTCTCCACAATGCGCTATGATGCTAACAAGCCATCACCTGCCGTTAGCATTCCATTGACTGCCAATCATTTGACGTCACTTTGACAGTAAATAACTTTACATCTAAAGTGTTTAAAGAATCCATTTGTCCATTGTTTATTTCTAAAGAAACACAACAATGTATAAAAGGCTCCATTTCCTTGTTTCTATTCTTAGGCTAACGATTGCATAATATAAGAATGACCAAACAGTACAGGATAAACTTGCAGGCAGTTTGGACTTACATTAGCTGTTTAGGTTTAATTAATAATGTTAACTAGCATTTTAGTTAGCAATAACTATCCTGAGCCTATGTTATCTCCTAAGATATACCTACGCTCTCCGTCTCTGCAAGAGTCGTAATGATTGAAATTTCTCTTGGCACAGCTACCAGATGGCATATAACTTTCGAGCGCAGTTGGAGGCTGCGCAGTAACGCTCAGCCATCACCGCAAAAGTGCTAATATCCTTCCCTGGTCTCCGTCCAGAGCAACAGGTTGGTTAATTTCTTTAACTGTCTATGGTCTATTCTTTCATGCCACTTAATACTTGCATTCCACTACAATATTGTATTTTTTACTCCACTACATTAATCTGTAAGCTTTAGTTATACATTTATATTAAGATTTAAGACATGTAGTTTATAAAAATGTTTTTTATAATAAATTAATCTACCCGACTTAAATGTTTTTAACTAGTCACCTTGATTTTACAATTGATACATTTATTGTGCTTTTATTCATGTTTTTTATGTTTTGTGTGTTGTCCTTTGCTGTCTTGAAAGGTGCCGTGCCACATGCTGCGCTCCAGACGCAGTTTCTAGCCCGTAAGTTACAACTTCATGTCACGACTCATGACTTGGTAGCGTTCCAGGCAAATTCACAACAAACCCTTCTAGCTAGCCTTAGCTAGCGGCTACCAAACGTTGACGTTAGCTAGCGCGGGGTTTCTGACTTTGACCTCCAAACATCCGAGTTCCAAGTACAAATGGAACCATGGCCGCGGGAACTAGGGGTGCGGAGGGTGCTGCAGCACCCCCTAGCAAAAGGACAAACAAATACAACTTTAATTAAAAAACAAACAAAACAAAAACATTTATTTTTAATAAATTGATTATTAATATAAACCTAATCCCTTTTATTAGAAATTAAATGTAATACATTTTACAATTTGGTAAGTAAGAGATAAATACATTATATGATTACAATGAATCTGCCGATTTTGCCATGAACGAGGCCTCTGACGCTGATGAGTGAAGGTAGTTGTGGGAACTTTTCCGGCGGGCCAACGGTACAGACTTTCGCTAGCCATGGCACAAAAGCGCATCTTGGATTTCTTTATAAATCAACCACAGGCTAAAAAGCCTAAAAGATCGGAGGCAGTAAACTCAGCAACTGTAACCAAAAGAAGCTAGCAGCACCTCTCCACCCCCACACTCCCAGAGCGACCTGCTAGCAATAGACGACAAGGGAGCTAATGTTGTTAGCCAAGCTAGCAGCACCTCTCCACCCCCACACTCCCAGAGCGACCTGCTAGCAATAGACGACAAGGGAGCTAATGTTGTTAGCCAAGCTAGCAGCACCTCTCCACCCCCACACTCCCAGAGCGACCTGCTAGCAATAGACGACAAGGGAGCTAATGTTGTTAGCCAAGCTAGCAGCAGCAGGGCAGCCGCGGAGGGAACTCAATGCTGCAGCCTCGGGGGCACACTTTTCCTGGTAGACGTTTTTAAAGATGAGGATTTTTTTGTGTTATGACTGCAGCACAAGGTAAGAATGCTGGTTTATTGTAATGCTGCCGCCGTGCAGTAAATTGGCATCAACTGTTCAGTAACAGTTCAACTGAAAGTTTATACGAGTTATTGGAGATAATTGTGTTTTTTACACGCGTGTAAACCCTTCTTATTGGAAAACCAGAAAGAGGTCACCTGTATTTAATTATCCTACCGTATAGTTATAAAATGATGAGGCCCTGTTAAGAACTGTTAATACGGCCCAATATCTTTATTCCTTAAATTTGCTATTGCTGTGCTACAAAAACTTATGGCTGCATTTCTCTATTTCAGTGTTTGAGTCAGGACTGACTGGCTTCACTTTCATTTGATTTAATATAATTCAGTGATGTGTTTAGTAGCTCTGTTTTTTAACTTGCAGTAGGCCTATTCTGTGCCATTGTCGCAGCCGTGTGCCTGTATCCTGCGTTACCTGTGTTGGTCCTGTCTTGTATTACGGACTTTATTCTTGTTTTTATGCCTGTGGAGCGTATACATGTGTTCCAGTTTTATTATCAAACCCTTAGTACTGTTTTGACACCACAAAGTGCCTTTGTTTTAATAAACAGATATTTTGTCTTCATCTTGACAGTATGGGTAAGAAAGAAATTTATATGTGGTTCAATGGCAATAAGGTCTATTATTTTCTGGTGTTTCTGGGTCAGTAGCCTATAGCAGGCTAATTATTGTCTTGGATAGGATATTTATAATGAATTGAATCTCTATACAGCTCAATAAATTGCGATGGATGCAGTTAGGTGTGTGGTGGTTGACTTTGGCTGAAAACTTCACTCTGGAAATTTGTCAGCACCCCCAATTCAAAATATGTTCCCGCGGCTCTGAATGGAACGCACTAAAAAACTCCAGATGTTCCTCATCATAGTATTCCTATCAAGTAGCAGAGAACTACGGACAACGTTTGTACCTAAAATCTGAATCTGTAAAATCTGGTTTATGCTTTTGTTTCAAGTAACAGCCTGTCTTTTTGCCACAATACTCCAAACACGGCGCCTGAAACCTGGATCTCTACACCGACTGCCAGCTCACCTGCCTTCCCCTTGCTCCATCCTGTTTATCCGTTGTGAACTAAACTTCACCTTGTGCATAAAACGCTTACCTTTAAACCTAAACAAAATGGTGCTGTCTTCGTGTGTTATAGCCCCAATTTGTGATTTTGCCTCCTAATATGGGTGTGTTACATAAAGTATGTAGTGAGATTTAAATGGAAGCAGGGAGGCAGGCGCCATGCTCTTGCTGAAGAGTCATCCCGCAGACAAAGAGGAGACGAGACCCCTGGAGGAGACAGAGCCAAGAGTTAATAATCTTTCTGTATGCAAAGGCCACGGTTCAAAAGGCACTGGGAGGATAAGAAGTGGCAAAACCCCATTAACTCCATGACAGAGTCTACCACGAGTAATATGCTCTCTTCCGCTTTATTTCTCTCCTCTCGGGGTCTCCGTCTTTTCCCCACATTTCCTATTCTGTCTCTCACTCTAGTTCTCTACCTTCCTGCCTCTCTCCTCCTTTCCATCTCTGTCTCTGTTTTAGCTCTCTCTTTATCTCATCAAATCTCTTATCGTCTATCTTTCTTTTTTGTCCTCTTGTGCCTACCATACACTAGAAGACTTTGAACAGACTTTGAAAAGACTAAAGTCTGACACCACCTCACACCTAAAGATAATCATCTCACATCTAACGCTAAAGACATAATACGTAAAGACGGGATCTTTCAGGGTCACAAATTGCAAGACTACAACTAGATTTGTTTTGAAAAATGTAACCAAGCTTGCTAGCTACTGCTAGCGTTAGCTGTTAACGTCAGGGAAAGTTGCAGATTTTCTGTTCTGCCATACATGCAGATGAATGGCGGCAGTACCTGGAGGTCTGAATTTATCTGCCGGTAAAAATTCTGTTGGATAACACAATTGGCGATTAGATCCCAATCCCCCCTAAATTTCATGCCAGGCCCCCTAAAAATTATAATAATAAAAAAAAAGAAATATTTAAAAAATGTTTTTTTTTTTTTTAAAATTGTAGTGCTTCCAGTTAGGGTTTGTGAACTAACAGTAACAAAGGACAAACAATTACAGGTTCAAAGGGCTTGAAACAGGTTTAATCTACTACCCAGTAGTAGTATTAGTAGTATGTTCCCTGTGTACAGCAGAAGTAGTAGGCCTAGTAGTATGTTCCCTGTGGAGTCTACATCAGTAGTAGTATGTTCCCTGTGTACAGCAGTAGTAGAAGTTTGTTCCCTGTGTACAGCAGTAGTACTAGTATGTTCTCTGTGTGCATCAGTAGTAACCCAGTCCAGAAAACGGTTAACAGAAACGTAGTTTTGGCCAATTGGAGGTGGTTGTGCTTTTGGCAGTCTTACTCTAGGCAAGACAAGGCAATGCAGCTTTATTTGCATCGCACATTTCAGCGACAAGGCAATTCAAAGGGCTTTACATAAAAAGACCCATATTTCTTTACTATCTCATCCACCACAGGCCCGCAGGCTCATGTGACTTTGTACTCTGGTTACCCATAACCAAGAGTGGAAATACTTCTCTTTACACTACAATATAGTCGTCACTATAAGGCTTAGTTTAATCAAGGCAAACTTTGCAAAATCCTGAACAGCTCCAACTGTTTCTTGTAGATTTTACCATAAAATCTATGTCACACCCGCGAGAAATTCTCAGAAATATATTTGTTTCCTGTTCAGAAATACCCCCAGAATGGCCACAACCCAAATCTCACAAATTGTTAACAAAAACATCCCAAAAGGCACCAAGTTACTCAGTTCACTTCAATATTTGTTTCAGCCAACAATAATGATAAAAATTCCCTCTTTTCGTTGCTTAATTGTTTAGAAAATGTTCATCAGAACAGTCACATCACTGTCTAATCAAGTTATTTAATTTTGATCTTACCCTTGCTGATTGCCATTCTGTTTCAACAAAAATCAACTTCAGTATAAAAATGAGCAATCTTTTAAAGAAAGGCAACATCAAAAAGAAAGGTCTTCAACCTTGATTTAAAAGAGCTGAGTTGTGGCAGATTTGCAGTTTTCTGGGAGTTTGTTCCAGATACGTGGAGCATAGAAACTGAACTCTGCTTTTCTCTGAGAAGTCTGGGTGGTTCAAGGTTTACTAGCAGATCAGAAATGTATTTTGGCCCTAAACCATTTAGTGATTTATAAACCAGCAGAAGTATTTTGAAATTAATTCTTTGAGGCACCGGAAGCCGGTGTAAGGACTTCAGAACTGGAGTGATGTGATCCAGTCTCTTGGTCTTAGTGAGGACCCGAGCAGCAGCGTTCTGATTGAGACCTGTAAAGACACTGTAACAGTAGTCAAGTAACCTGAAGATAAAAGCATGGACAAGTGTTTCCAAATCCTGCTGAGACATAAGTACTTTAACCCTTGATATATTCTTAAGATGGTAATTGGCTGACTTTGTAATTGTCTTTATGTGGCTGTTGAAATTCAGGTCTGAGTCTATGACTACACCAAGATTTCTGGCTTTGTCTGTTGTTTTTAGCATTGTCGTTTGAAGCTGAGTGCTGACTTTCAACCCTTCCTCTTTTGCTCCAAAAACAACCACCTCAGTTTTTCCTTCATTTAATTTAAGAAAGTTTTGACACATCCAGTCGTTAATTTGTTCACTGCACTTAGTCAGTTTTTGTATCGGACTGTAGTCCCTTGGCGATAATGTTATGTCAATTTGTGTGTTGTCTGCATAGCTATGGTATGGTTGTTTTACACAATCTGAGCCAGTGGAGGCATGTAGATATTAAACAGAAGAGGCCCCAGAAGGAAGCCTTGGGGAACTCCACACATCATATTTGTATCACGTATCCGTGTCACATTCTCATTAGATGCATTAGGAACTATTGTTGTACCATTAGATTGTTCTAACCCTTGGGTGGTTTTGGATGCTTATCATAGAAAAAAACATGTTGGGCTGTTTGATTCATGCTTTTATGTTCAGATTAAAAAAAAAAAAAAAAAGATTTTCCACTTTTACAAAAATTAAAGGACTTGAGGATGGGAAATGACCAAGGATTTTGGCAAAAGTGACACTATGTAGCGCAACTTTGGCTGGGGTTGCTGGACTGTAAACGTCCTCTAACAAATAAAGAGCAGGACAGAGCCGTGATACTGAGAGGTAAAATCTGACATACTGGCACCTTGGCTTCTATGCAGTGATGTTCTTCTAACATAATCTGTAACCTCACATAATGATATAATTCTAAAACAAAGCCATAAAATAGCAGCACTGTCTTGTTCCTCAAAGTAATACATGAAATTAAATATCTAATTGCCATCACATATTCTATATTGTATTCCATCAGTCTGCAGTGGTTTAATTGCACCTGACGGAATTGCCACCAGTTGTTCATCCGGATGCATCCAACTCTTAATAATCACACAGTAGTGAATGGAGGTGCACATTAATTCACATTTTCTTTGGTTCAAATGTGTGCTACATATGGACGACAATTGACAGGAAACTTGTAATAATTATTGCCAGCAAGACCTTCACAGCTGTAGTCACACTACTTGTGTGGAATCCCAATAGTAAAAAAGGCTGTAAATAGTTTGTGTGGTATTGGATTGCACTATTTTGTAAGATATCATGCTCTGCTTGTATATCCAGCAAGTATGCATGTGTTTTAATGAAGGCCAGGTCAGCGTAACCACAGGTTTTTCAAAGCCAGTTTGATATGCCTTTATTCCTGTTTTTGCCCTTGATGTCTGTTGATACAGTTTCTGCCTGAGGGTGCAAGCTCTTGATTGCTTCCAGTTTGTATTCAAGTCAGTTGAGACATGACGTCCAAATGAAAGGTCTTCAAACACTTAGCACGCAGTTCAGAGGATTGATTTAAACTTTGTTGGGTGATTCCTGGAGACTAATTTATTTATGTATATCATAGAATACATTGAGAGTTCAGACTCAAAGGCAAGGCCACAGACAGGGCGTGCTTTGACAGAAGCACCCAGGAAGACACATACTAATGGCCTGCACTTGCTGCCATTTAGTCCCTGTCATACCCAGCGAGCTTCAAAATGCCACCAACTGCGTGCATATAAATCATCAGAGAGGGAGACAGAGAAGGGTTACAGTGGGCATCTGTAGCTCCTAATTTTTTCTGCAAATAGGGGGTAATATACAACCATGTATTGTACATCCTAAACTTTTCTGTTATTTGACCGTACTTGATTTGTAAAGAGTGTACTTGTGTCGCCCTTCAGCTTCAGGCATGAGCAGACTCCAGAGTCAATATGACACTCGTTGAACTGAGTAAAGAAAATAAGAGAAACAGAGAAAGGAGAGTAAGAAATACAAAGTAATACAGGAAAGTGACAGGAAGATAAGAAACAAAAATAAGAGAGAGAGAGAATTTGATTTCTTTGGTTGTGTGCTATTTTCATTTATGTCATTTAAAATCAGTTGATTCATGCTATTACACAACACATCCAGAGTGAGTAGAAGGGATGAAGTGCTGTCTTTCATACTCAATCTCTAAACAAACACACAGACTTTACCCACAATCAAATGGGTTCCACCAACCCACAGCTTGACAGTTGTTAGAATCCAACATCAAAATTGTCAGATAGAGAAAAGGAAAAGTTTAAGACCGGTTGGGAGAGAATAGACAAGCCACTCTTTGCTGGATTGGTGTTGACAAATTAGCTTGGTAACGGGACATTAGCCTTTTGTTTCACAGGGGAAATCCTGTACGGGCGAAATGATTTTAAACCCTACTTTGCTTGCCGACTGTCAGACCAGCCTAACTCCCATCTGTCTCACTTAGGAAATCACATTGGGTCAATGAATGTTCAACCACGAGGGAAGTTACTACAAAGAGAGAATGTCTTTGTTACAGTTCCATAGAATATAATTTCCTTGGAATGAGAAAACTGTTGAGCTGCTGATTATTATTAGTTTGTGATCTCTCCTTCCCGCCAGCCTGTGTATCTCACAGTCGTGCAGAAAAGAGGGGAGTGATACTTGGTTAAAAGGCAGATATACAGTGTATACATATATGTGTGTGTATATATAAATATACACTTCAAAGGTACAGTACTCTAACCACACCAGCATCACACTGAACTATGCCTATATTTATAACAGCCAGAAAAGTGGTGTACTGTTGCCACCTAGTGACCAAACATGGAGCTACAACAAGCAGCAGACTAACAGGGATGCAGCTATAATATGATTTTTAACATTTGTTTCTACTTTATACTTTCATTCAACTACATTTGAAAGGGAAACCCCTATGTAACACTGAAGTTGCTTTCACATTAATAATGATCAAAGAAAACATACTCCACATTAATGGCATTATTTTGGATTCAACATCAACGATTGGGGGGCGGGGGGAGTCCCGAGATCTTTACTGTTTAGCAAAATTAAAATAAAAAACACAAACACTTTCTGCAATCTGCTGATTTTTTTTCTTCAAAAAAGTGTGCATTTTCTGCACTAATTTGTAGTGCAAATTTCTTTAGTTGTGTAAAGGAAAATATAATAGGTTTTTGGGGTGGGATGCGCTGGCCAATTTTTATTATTGGGAGGGTTGAAACCCCCTACGTAAATTACGACTATGCACCAATCATATGTGATTGTTGAACATCTCAATCTACAACTATTGATATGCTGCTGTAACAGCATCGCTTCTTTTGGAAAAGATGTTCCACAAGGTTGTGGATTGTGGAGCCTGGCTGCAGGGAGTAGCTTCTATCCAGCCCAAGAGCCTAAGTGAGCATGGTCACTGATGTTGGGTGATAAGGCCTGGCTCTCAGTGTTTTTAGTTCATTCCAAAAGTCAAGTTCTTCCACATCAAACTGGGAGAACCATTTCATTATGGCCCTAGATATATTTGTGTTGAAACAGCAAAGGGTTCACCAAACTGTTGCCACAAAGTTGGATTCACACTATTGTCTGAACAACAAATACAGGACTTATCTTAATTGAAACCTAAACCATGAATAGGTGCCTGATATCAAGTATGAGATGTGTACTGGGTCAGACAATATTATAATCAGCCAATCAAATGTGATGCATGTTATCAGTAAAATAAAGTAATTTACTCGGAAAGTGCAATGTTAAGACACTTGTACTTAACTTGTAGTATACATGCAGTGTAGTTTATATTATATGAAATAGGCCATATTGAAATAATTATCCAACGTTTCTATTATTGCTGAATTAGTGACTGGAGTTCTCTCATATTTATAATTAGGCTACACTACAGCAGACTGACTCATACCGTGTTAAAGTTGCTTCACTGTGTGCATTTGCTTAGTCTATAATCTTCACAATCAACCCTGTAATGACTTCCTTTATGGTGTGTCGTAATTTTTTATTTAAAAAAAAAACTTGAATCCAAATGAACCCAAAAAAACGTATAGTTGTAGGCCTAAAAGTAATTCATAAACTTCGAGGACGCATGAGAAAGTTTTCATTAATCTGCTGATATCAAAGGATCAAGTCTTTCTAAAGGTCAGTTCAATAATGTGACCTGTCCACGTTAACGTTATCATTGTGCTTTCCAAAATGATCCTTATAGATAAGAAGGTGACATTTGCATGCGCACTTGATTTGTGTAGTTACCTAATCTCTAACCATGCGGCAAAGCACGTTTGAACCACAGACTGTTTTGAACATCTAAAAAAAAAAAATTTTAACAACCGCATTTCACTTCCTAGTGTAGGGTTTCATTCCTGCTCAAACACACCTCCCCTCCGCACAGGCAGACCGGGGCGAGCTGCGGTGATTCGGCTTCTGAGTTCAGCAGCACGCGCCTCTTAGGCCCCCTGAAGGGTGTCATCACTGGCTTTTTCTAGGGCCGCGGTAGCCAAAAGAGAAAAAAAAAGAGAATGGACGTTTCCGTGAAAACCTTTTGAAAAGGGCCTTGATTTGATTTTTCTTCGGTCGGAGGCACACCTCGCCTATGCTGAGGAGGCATACCTGTGAGGACTTGTCCGCAGCCCGTTAGCTAGCCTATAGGACTCACGTGGGTCGAGTCCGAGGAGACACACCTTAGCTAACTTTTGTGGCTCTACGGCGCCCTCACCCATCTCCCTCCCTCGCTTTATTTCTCTCTCTAAAAGCGAATCTGGAAACTGAAATGTCGTCAAATGAGAGAGCAACGCGAGCCTTGAGGGAGATCCTGCAAAACCCTGAAAATGACGCTTGCGCAGACTGCGGCGCCCCAGGTAAGTTAAAAAAGAATATCAGGCAACATAGCCTATTTGCTGGGATGTAACATGCAGGAGGTGCCTAACATTTACCTGTACTAACACGGTAGGAAAGGTTGACTAATCATTTAAAGTACAGACTTCATGCTAGTTGAGAACACAACGCTGAACGTGTCAAACACTTTCTTGTGTGCACTTAGTTTCTGACCTTAAATGTGTGGCAGGGTGAGTTAGGGATTTAGAGAGAAGAACTTTCTGGATGTGGCTATTTGCAGGTAGCAGCCAGCACAGGTGAAGCCTTTCAGTATGTTGTGTTGGAGGCTGCAGTAGAAGAATCTTCAAGTCTTCAATCAACAAGTCTCGGCATGCAAAATGAAGGGCTTGTACACTCCCACACACACTTGGTTTTAGCCCAAATAAAAGGCCCTCTTGGAGATCCTTTAGCTCTCCTCCTTAAGTCCTTACACTGAGCTCCTTAATTGTAGGTAGCTTAGGAAATGTAGCTACTGCCCTACAAAAGCAAAGCAAAGCAAAAAGCAGTTAACTGAAGAAGTGAATTTGAATTAAAAAGGGTTTTAGGCTGTAAAATGTACTGTAGGCCCCAAACCTTAATTTTACACCTTTTTTAGCCTGATTATTTTACCCAAAGAAATCACTGTCATAACCCATAAAAACTTATTAAAGTTCAGACTCAGAAAAGGATATATTGCCACAATAAGTTAGACTTTAGTGTAATTTACCTTTGTGAATGGTGCACACATTTACGAAAAATAACACATATTAAACATTGATAGGAAATAAACAATGAATATGAATACAAATGAACTGTTGCATAAGGCTGAATGAGTTAAAAGATACTTCATGCTGCCTTTGGTTAATTATTAAGGAATGTGGGAGGGAAATTATTATTTTATAGTTAAGTTTTTTCAGTTTTACTTTCCATTTTAAGACAATAAATATGACTTGGCTAATGTACAATCAATGTAAGCATTAATTATGTCTCTGGAGGCTAATATTTATATCAAAGTCAATATAGATTGTTATCCTACACATTATTAAGTGTATGTGATTGAAAGTGCTCATATTATGCTCATTTTCAGGTTCATAATTGTATTAAGCGGTTGTACTAGAATATGTTTACATGGTTTAATTTTCAGAAAACACCATATTTTTGTCGTATTGCACATTGCTGCAGCTCCTCTTTTCACCCTGTGTGTTGAGCTCTCTGTTTTAGCTACAGAGTGATGCATCTTACATCTGTTCCATCTTTGTTGAGAGTTGCACATGCACAGTAGTCTGGGTAAGGACTACTAGCCAGTCAGAAGCAGAGTATGAGGGCGTGCCATGCTAGCAGCTAGGCGAGCATTATAACGTGTGTTACAAAGTAACGCACGTTTGTCTCCAAAGTAAAGGCTGGACTACAACAGAGCTGTTTGGAGCAGTTTGTGAACAGTGTTTTCTGTTGGAGATGGTGAGTCCCTTTGGGGGGGGGACTTTGAGCTTTTTCACTTTGTAAACCTATAACATGCACACAAATATGTATAACAAAATAAAGGAAAGGGAAAGCCAAAAAGCATAATATGAGCACTTTAAATACCTTTGACCGTTTTGCTTATTTGTCATATTTGATTGTTTGTTCTGTATGTGTTTTGCTGTCACAGTAAGACTCCTCTGATTGCGTATCATTTATTATATATTATGTATTATACAGCTTTGACCTTTGATATGTTGGTTTGAGAAAACCAGTAAAAGGAAGTGGGTTTAAGGTTTCCCTTGGAAAATTGGTTGGAGGTGAGTATAAGCATGCAGTAGCTGCGTGACGTTGCACTGCTGCTCGTCTTGGTTTTCCATGAAGCCAAATACATCTATTATATTTAATAAAACTGTAATAATTTCTTCTGACGGTACCTTTGGGTCTCAGAATTTGTGGTACTCATGTTTCACTATTTGGGAGCATTTATTAGGTTAACAAATTGTTTGGACTAATTAATCAAAAATACTAAATAAATAAAATAAATAATCCTTAGTTGCAGCCTTACTGTAATATTTATTCATACAAAACATGAAGGCTATGTCTTGACCTCCTCGGATTTAATAGCTTTGATTGATTGACAAGTTAAATATTTGCATCCCTTGCAAAGCTTTCATCTTTCAATCCATTTTTTTTTCTCTCTCTCTGTTACACCTACCACACCACGTCTTCTTGTATCTATCCACTGTACTGCATTTGTTCTCTCCGTCTTCCTCTCTGCAGATCCCGGGTGGGGCTCCTGCTCCCTGGGGGTGTTCATCTGCTTGGCCTGCTCTGGGATCCACCGCAACATCCCCGCCATCAGCAAGGTCAAGTCCCTGACCCTTTCCCACTGGGAGGACCATGAGGTGCAGGTGAGACAGCAGCACCTTATAATGGGCCAAGGTATTGTGAGTTAAAAGTCGCGAACTCCCACTATTCTTTTACATCGTGTGAGGATTTAAGCAAACCTTTCAGTGTCCACTTAAAACCAAAAACGTAGCGATGTAAATGTAGCCTGAGGACCCCAAACGATGCTAGAATGAATAGCTGTGGGTGCGGGGAGGAGCCCATACAGAGAATGCCTTTCTACAGGGCCCAGAATTTTGTGCTATGCCCCTTGTTCTTTGAACTGTAGACTACTTGGTTGTTTTCATGTTGATCTGTTATTTTATTTTATTATTTAAATTTGATCCATCTTGTTTATGGAGTCTGGGGATAGAGATAGCCTCAATAAACAGGACTTTTAACCGCAAGGACCTTTTTTGTCCTTTAAAGTAACATTTCACTGGGTTGGAAGGGTTGTACTCACTGCATTAAATCGGTATGATAATTTAAAAAAAAAGGGTTAGGCTTAGGCCTTCTTCAGTGCGCCGGAGGTTTTGGTGGACGTTCAAAAGTTGTTTTAGTTGTGCAACAGAAAACTTAGATTGGACAGATGGTCTAGCTAGCTTTCTGGATTTACCCTGCAGAGATCTGAGGAACTGTTAACCATAGTCCTCAGAAATCCACCGGAGTTTAAAATGCCAACACAAAGGAAAATGAAGGTAACGGACATTCGGCCTAAATGAGTGAAATCTGGCGGATTTTCCGCAATGGTGCAATCCCAGAAGTGGAACATCAAGAATATAGACTATAGGACATGACATTGTTGCCCAGGACAATCCTAACACTGTAAACGGGATTCACATAAACCAGATGAATAATGTTGCTACCTTTAACATCGTTATCTAAAATATGTTTTGCATCTAAGCTCTCTGATTTACTAGTTTATTTCACCAATGGAGATTTTATTCGTGTTGACTATGTTTACCGGTTGAGCAGATTCAAAAGTCTAAATGTAAACGTGTTAGGTATTGTGCTAAGGTGTCATTCATCCTTAAAATAGTCTCATTTTATGTGTGTGTTTTGTTAGTTCATGGCGGAGAATGGTAACGAGCTGATGAAGAGGAAATATGAGGCCGCAGTTCCGGTTTACTACTACAAACCAACCCACAAAGATGGCCAGTGAGTAACCATAGCAACACACATACATACATAACATGCAAAGCTTTATACATTATCTGTTTTAAACACACATGTGCATGTGTTTACCAGTGTGTGTGTGTGTGTGATCATGGGTGGAGCTTTCCTGTTTTGTTTGTGCATGTGCATCTGTGTGTTTGCATGCAGAAATGGGCTATTTTTAAAGAATGTGACACACTTAAGAACTTCAATTGTTTGTATTGTGCTCATTTTCAGGTTCATAATTGTATTTGTATTGTATTTTCTGTATTTATCAGAAAAGGTTTAAATGGTTTCATTTTCAAAAAACACCATATTTCTTGTTGTATTGCACATTGCTGCAGCTCCTCTTTTCACCCCAATAGTGTATCTTTAAGTGTTCTGACATTACCTTATTTCTGTTACAAACCCATCTTTTGAAAAAAATATTTTTCATTTTATAGTTTTCCAGTTCCAGTGGACCTCTCTTAATATAAGATTTTAAAAAAGCAACCTCTCTAAATTGATGGTTTGACGGGGAAGCTGACTTGCAATGTCATGTTCTTATTTAACTTTGGAAGATGGTGTTTTTTTAAATAATACCTACAAGGTTGCAGGGCTGAAAAGCTCCTTCGTTCTCACACTCTGAGCAAGTAGTTGGGGATGCATGCAGTGCCTTTAGAAACCATTCAGCTCCCATTGAAAAATGTTTCCGTGTGGATTATTCAGCCCCTGTGACAGTACTCTACAGGAGCACCTTTTCGCAGCGATTCACATGTTCGTGGATACGTCTTCCGCTTTTCTACCAGGCAGATTTGCCCAAGCTTGATCAAGTTGTAGAGGCTTTGTATGTTAGGGCTGCCCTCTCTGACGTCTAATCGGTTGTTTTGGTCTTAGTTGACTAAGATTTCTTCAGTTGAATTGTCATTTGTTTATGCTTTCTTTTTTAATGGTAATTGACTTGTTTCCAAGAAACAAATGAGGACACATCCGCTAAAGACGAGAATTCAAATGGTGCTTTTGCAGAATTCTTTGTGGAGAAACTCAGTTTTATGAATAAAAAAGGTCTTAAAAGACCTTTTAAATGTCTTGTGTGGATTGAAGGATTGCAAAGATTTAGGGATTGACCGATTTTTCAAGGCCGATACCGATTATTAGTAGTTAAAGTGCCCATATTCTGAAAAAAATCACTTTTGGGATGCTATTTTGTGTCTCTGGTGCTTCCACACGCATACAAACTTTGTTTAGATGCTTTAAGCAATTATTTAATAAATGAGCAACTTTCCACATAATACACAGTAAAAGATAGAGTGTTGTAGACTGGACATTAAGTCAGACTCATTGGTGAGTGACTCCGACGCAGAGGGACAGACACAGAGCTGTAGGCGAGCCAAAGTAGCCCACTTTTTACTCAATTAACTGTATTGCTGTTTTGTTAATTTACTTAACAAAACAGCAATACAGATCATCTACAAACTGCCAAAAAACGCCCCTTGCCAAAAATCGTTCTATCCCTACAAAGAAAGTTAACAACATTCAACCAAACATCTTAAGGTAGGGAAGGTAGAGTGTGATGCATTTTATTTGCATCAGTAAATTTCGATTCAGTCAGCAATTTTTCTCCTGGTCTCTAACAACTCATGTCCATTCTCTTCTGTGTTTTTTCTCTTTTTTTTTTTTTATGTTTTGTTATAATGCCTTCCTGCAGCTCTGTCTGGTCCGTGAAATTACCTTTTACAATGAAAATGTGATTGGATTTTGTAATATTATGACTTTTGGCATTTTGTGTTTGAGGTAGTAGTAGTAGTAGTCAGTAAATCAGCATAGAAAATCCCCCCGGCCGTTGTCCAAAGTTGACTCTGAGTTTATTTTTGCAGAGCGATAGCGGAAGACAAAAACGGCTGTAAAACCCAGCGTTAGAATGTTTGAGATTACCGCTTCTCTCTCTCTCTCTCTCTCTCTCTCTCTCTCTCTCTCTCTCTCTTTCTCTCTATCTCTCTCTCTCTCTCTCTCTCTCTCTCTCTCTCTGTCTCAACTACTGCCAAAAAATGCTTAGTTATTTTGTAACCTTGGTCCTCTGAGTGAAAAGACTGTCTATCCAACATACATATGGAATAAGTAAAATTGTAGCTGTTAGTTATACAGGAGAGAAGCCAGTCATTTGAGTTTGTGGCAAAACCTTTCAATGCTGGTTTTCATTTTCTTTGTTTCATTTTTAGTCTTATTTAAAATAGTGTCTAATATTGATCTAATATTGCTTGTGATTGTCTGTCTAACTTTACAGGTCGTACAGGCAGGCAGGAAAAAGTCTATGTCGCGTACAGAGACGGGGCTCACGTAGTAGTAGCTGAAAAACAAATAAAAAGATTTGTGCCGTATGTGTAATGGATTTTTTTTAGTTTTATAAAATTTGCATTGAAAATGTAGCGTTTAGGATCCTGTGTCGAAGTCACGGTATTGGTACCGGTACGATACTCAGCATTACTTATGTGCAAGTCATATTTGAATAGGACACATTTTTAATAACATACCCATTTAGAGAGAATAAAAGTCAAAGCCAACCAACACCTTTTTTTAAAAAACAAAACATTTCTGAAATGTTTATTGTTGACTTTGCTGGAGAGATGCATTCTCTTTGGCTGCCTCCAGATTATCTGCAGACACACTCTGACTGTCTCGTAGTGTGTTACTGCAGCTGCACAGGGCAGCTTCCAGACAGCAAGGTTTAGAATTGTATCAATGTGAAGCAGCCGGGAGTTTTTGGAAAAAGAGCAAACCTTTTTATGTGGCATAGAATGATACAGAAGCAGCCACAGCCACGTTTAAGCCACTTGTTGGCAATGTCTTTGTCTGACTGAAAAATGTAGTGCGTGTGTTGAATGGAAGGAGTAGCTCACCACTGTTTCTGTAAATATTTGCCTGAGGACAGCTCAAATCTCCACGCCCTTCCTTCACACACACACAAGCACAGTTATACACACATGTAGCACCTTCTTTGATAATTTGTAATAAAGACTGGTGCAGCTAAAGGTGGGTGAGAGAGAGATTCCTTCTTGGTTCACTGTATGAAAAGAGATTCAACTCTGGATTTTTATTGGCCTCAGACAGAGAACGTCCGTCTGCTATAAGAGTCAAATTAGGATCAAACACACATGCGACATGAGGATAAACAAATGAATTGTCGACAAAGAATAGGATTTCTTCAGATTGGGTTTTAATCCTGACCTAAGTTTGTGATCATTTAAGGGTTTTAAATAAAATAGTTTCTATGTTTTTCTACTAAAACTTGTGTGAGGTATCAGGTTAACCCAGACATGACATAAGACATGAGTTTTTTTCAGAATTGAATTCATGTTAGAAATATGTATACCTATAGTTAAGTGTCTGTTAAAAAAAATAATTTAAGTGATGGTGCATATAGGGTGCTGGGCATGACTTAAAATACTTTTTTTACTAAGGTTCTTTGACATGGTATCTGTATTTCTCTAGGATTCTGGTGCAGGGTTGTTAGCTTTGCTAGCTAGCTAGTTGAACAGCTTATAGCAAACATGATTGAAAAGTGGTTAAAAAGATGATATATTTTAGGCTTTTTCCTACTAAATATATTTTCAAGCATACATTTCTGAATTGTGTGATTTTAAAGTGTTACAATTCAAATACGCACAGATATTAGTATGTTTGCTGTTAGCTTACCAACTGGGCTAGCTGGCAAGAGTCTAGCTAACTTGATCATAATCAACAAAGTCTAAATTGTACACACACATTTTAGTCTCTAAACCTATGCACATTAAATGAGGATTATGTTTGAAATTCTATTTACTTCATACTTATTTCACACATTTATAAAATGTTTAAAAAGCGTTAGACTTTTACTGAAATAGGCAGTAAATCTGCTTTAGAAAATGTAAGCAAATTAACTGATCTACCCTTCCTGAATAGCCCTTCCTAGTTTTAAGTATCAGTCTTTACTACGGAGCCCAGCCTGTTTCTCATTTACCACGATGTCTTTTAGTCTATTGTCAGCTGGTACTATTTTACAAGCTATCTCTATTGACATTTCATTGGTTTATTTGTGTGTTCAGGACGTTGAGGGAGCAGTGGATTCGAGCAAAGTACGAGAGGAAGGAGTTCTCTGAGCCTGGGAAGAGGTTGATATATGAGGAAGGTGAGTGTGTGTGTGCGCACACACATGCATGCACACACAAAAAGGCATTCATGCTAATGAATTACCTACAGAGCTCAACAGTGATTGCCCACTTTTTTGAACGTCTCTGGTTCCGGAGCTGTTTTTACCCATTCAAATTCTCCATTGATGTTTTATTAAATGCGTATATAAAAGGTTTTAAGCCTGGGACCAAGCCAACCAGCTCCGAGATGAATCGTGACCATGAAACATTTGATGTTAAAGACTATGTACAGAAACGATTATGAACTTCAGTGGTGGAAGCTTGCTTATGTTGTTTTGCAGTAACATGCAATGGTGAGAACAGTCACTTCCATCGATCAGTGATGTCACCCACCCTTAGGATTGTGGGTAGTGTAGTATTTCTCCATAAGATCGCAAATAAAACATGTTCTTAAAACAAGGTTGATTTCATACTAGGGCTGCACAATGGATTGCAATATTGTCGAAAATGCTTTTATTGACTAGTGCAATATCCAAATTGCAGGGGGGTGCAATATTTGTTAAGGCAAAATATGTGTCAAACCAATCTGAATTAAGTATTGTGGTGCTGCAGAGACATTCCATCCTATAAATTGTACCCTACGGACTAAAGAAAAAATCATTGTTTGGAACAGATCCTTGCAAAGATCACATTATAATTATTTTACATTTTTTAACAATTCTTTTCACTGAAAATGAGAATAATGATACCACAATGATCATTCCTTTGAATATCGTGAATCATATCGCAATCGCTAAATCAGTCAAAATAATCGCAATTAGATATGTTCCTCATATTGGGCTGCCCTATTTCATATGGACTTCTAACTTCTACAGGAGCAGAAACTTTTATTCACAACCTCAGAGCTTGTGGTCAGTTTTTCTTGTATCACAATGAAATGAATGGGATTTTTACTTTGTGAACCACACTGTTGAGCCCTATTGTTGATTTCCCGCAGGAACTAAAGATGGCATGTTGATGAAGAAGGGGCGGGACAACGGGCAGTTCCTCAGCAGGCGATTCATCCTCTCAGAGAGGGAAGGGACTCTGAAGTATTTGACCAAATTTGACGTAAGCAGCAGCTTTTTAATTAGACTTTTAGTTGCCACATGCAGCTAAACACACTTTGTCTACACAAAAACCATGCCTCTAAGACGCCAGTGACCTACTGTAATTAGACAGTGTTCTAATTAGTCTTGTTTGAACGCTTCCAGCATATGTGCAACACACACACACATACACACACACACACACACACACGTGCAACCATAACAAAAATACCTTAATTAGAGAGCACTTTAAAGACAATAAATGTTCTGTAGACAACACCCCCAAATTACGTGCTGCAGTACTTTTACACATACACACAGTTTATAACACAATTTATAGTCATACATACCTACCAAAAGCCTACAAAGAGTATCTGTACCTGCTCCTTCTGCTGTGTGTGAGCATGCTCAGACAAGCTCAACCAGCATTCTGTCCTCTGACAGTGTGGCTGATTCACTGAGCTGTACACCACCCAAACTAATTCTGGCTGGAAGCAGTGGGAGTTCTTTGGGATAACTGGGAGCCGCAAATAATATTCTTAAAAATACTAGAAAAAAAGACTTGTTTTTGTATATGGATTTCCAGTGTATTTGTCTTGGCATTCATATGTCCTTTAACCCTTTTACCCCCCCCCCACTATAGCAAACAACAAAACAAAACATCCTCATAGAGTTACAGCAGTGGGAAAATATCTCTCCAGTGCTTCAGGTTTTTGTTTGGTTTCAGAAGAGCCTTGTGGTGTGTAAAATATTCAGACTCAAGTAACAGCCTGCTGGCTTCTTAGCAAATTTGTCTCACTTTCTCTTGTTGTTTAATGCTGTGAGAATCAATACACCCAATGACAGAAAAGCATAAACTCTAATCAGTTGTCAAATATCTTGTGAAAAAGTCATGGCTGTGTCAGTTTTCCGTTAAGGTCAAGGGCAGAAAGTACACTCAGACAGATTCTGTTCCCATTGAAATTCAAGTCAGGACAGATGAAAGCACAGCTACCACAATCAGGTTTAGTGGGATTAGTGTCGGTCTCAGGCATTACGATTATCAGCGATGCAGGCTGATATGTAGATAATAGCTCTAGATATTATTTTCATGGTCAGAAAGAGCACATTTGTCCCCAAGCCTTGATACTGGAGATGTTCTGGTAACTGGTACCATTTTTTTCCTTCCCGATTTCGATTACAATACCTGAACTTGTGTATCCGATACCAGCGCATTAAATAATACGTACATTTTATTATGTTTTAACAGCTGTATGCTACTATCCCCATATGTATGATATGATTGCTCTCATTGGTGTTAAACTCTTTGTTAAACATAAACAAACACAAACATACACACCACAGAACTTTCTTTTATTATCCAGTTTGACAATTATTCATAACAGAAAAAGAACAAAGTACTCCAAAGTAGATTTTTGCCGATTTTTGTAGATACTTGCCGATATAGTATATTATTGGTGGATTTGGAGGCTTTCCTTTAACTATAACTATACCTTTTGCTTTGGCACAATAACTCTGTTGTTCACCAAAAAGGTTTTTTTTATCATGACTCGTCAAATCAATGAAATCAGGAGGTTTATCAATCAGTCCATTTCATTCATAATTTGTGTGTTAAATATATAACATTTTGAACAATTTACGAAATTTTTCAAACCATAAGGGCACTCAGAGAGCGCAGATCTTCCATAAGGCCATGTCCCATTTTCCCAGTGTTAACGAAGTGAAAAATAATTTTTGAATCAGCCCCGTGGTTCCAAAATTGAATGGGTCCTTTCTGTACACCGTTCCACTAAGTTTCATGGAAATTGGGGCCAGTATTTTTTTAATCCTGCTGACAAACTGAAAACAACCCTTCTTGGCTGAGTTAATGAAAAAATATCAAGGTAAAACAACAATATTGAAAAACATGAAAAAAATAAACCTCTCACATCTGTGTTGTTCCCACTTTTTAAAATTCTATTAGACAAGTTATTAGACTTGAATTTATTCAAAATTGCCTGAAGAGAGGGCACATCTGCAGTTACAGGATGTGGGCTTCACATTGTTGACCCTTGCATTTCTAATGCACACAAACACTCCTCCTATCCTCCCTCTCTCCTGCAGGCTAAGGAGCCCAAAGCAGTGATTAAGGTGGACACCATCAACGCAACCTTCCAACCTGAGAAGATAGGAAACCCCAACGGCCTGCAGATCACCTACCTCAAAGACTACAGCACCCGCAACATCTTCATCTACCACGATAGTGGAAAGGTCTGCATAGCTTCTGTGTGTTCCTTACCACTTTATTTTCCTAACATTAATTGACTTAAAGGACAATTCCGGCGCAAAATGAACCTAGGGGTTAATAACACATGGGTACAGAGTTGACTGTTCTCTGGGATATGTTTTCATGCTAATCGAAAGAGAACTGTCAACTAGGTACCCATGTGTTATCAACCCCTAGGTTCATTTTGCGCAGGAATTGTCCTTTAAATTGCAGCATAAGTTGCCACTCGTATATGTTTTTTTATAATCCATCACATGAAGGGACAGGCATGTGTTGACACTCTCTGCTTTGTGTTGTTGTGGGCGAGTCTCCAAACCTTTTTAAACCATCTTTACCAATTTTGGCGGCTAATGGATTCCATTAGCAGATAATATATAACATTCAAGCTTCACATCTATCATTTTGGGTCGTTCATACATACACATTGAAATATGTGGAAAAGTTCAGTGTTCAACATCTGAGACTCAAACACAGCATCAAAATCATTTTGTTACTGAACTGAACAAAGCGAAATATGTTTGTTTTTTTCCCATTTCTGATGTTTACAATATTTAGTTTTACAAACATGGCCAATTTTATTGAATTTTCCATGTTGGAGCTTGGTTTTTTAAGTTTGATTTGATTAAAGGAACAGTGCCTTAGAATCACCAAAAACAAAACAATGAAATGTATTCTCTGATAAAAATGAAAACAATGAATAAACGAAATGAATCAATGCAGCTGTTACATGAATGCAAGCTAAATTATTGGCATAAAAATCTACTCAACTAAAAGTAAAAAGATGCTCATTTAAAATTTAAAAACACAAACTGGCGCTACCCATCCTGCCCGTCAGCCACTGCAGTAGTTTCCTTCCAAAACCTCTCATTGCTAAATGATGGAGGGGAACAACAGTAATCCCAGGAATAACTCATCAAAGACTCTCTTTCCTTACTCCTGTCTCACCCTCTTTCTGTCTTCATCAGGAGATCGTAGACTGGTTTAATACGATCCGTGCAGTTCAGCTTCACTATTTAAAGGTGGCCTTTCCTGGGGCTTCAGATGCTGAGGTGAGGACACACAAACTCACTTCCACACACATCCTGCAAGTCTTTAAAAAGTGATACCTACTGTCGATGATTGCTGAGTAGAACAGTACACATATCGATATTATTTCAATATCGTCATATAAGACTAGATATCATCTTAGATTTTGGATATCGTAGTATCGTAATATGGCATTGTGTTGTCTTTTCCTGGTTTTAAAGTCTCTATTACTGTATAGTTATGTCATTTTCTGAACTTGCCAGAAGGTTGTAACTGTTCTATTATTTGCCTTTACCCACTTAGTCATTATATCTACATTACTGATGATTATTTAACAAAAAGGTCATTGTGTAAATATTTTGTGAAAGCACCAATAGTCAACACTACAATATTGTTGCGATATCAATATTGAGGTGAATAGTAAAAAGATATCTTGATTTTTGATTTTCCCCATATCATCAAGCCCTATACAGTACACATGCTTGTAGAGCGATTTACACTTTTTCACACAGTGACAGCATTTCAGAATTCATCATTTTTTTCTCACAGTGTATGTGTGGTGTCCGAAGTCTATCTATCTAACTATGCACTATGTACACTCAACATGTTCAGTATCGCTCAACATACTTTTGGGTAAATTAACAGTAGCTTACATCTTTATTGGACGCACTAAGTTGGTCATTTTCAGCGTCACTTCCTGAAAGCCTCCTTGCTGGTTGGAGACGTGTAACCATGGCAACGCCTGCCGACTTAACGCTCTACCGGCATTGCCAGATAATGCTTATATTACTGAAAAAGGCAGATAACTAGACCTACAGTCGCAAAATGACTGATTTTGAAATCAATACTACAATATCATTGCGGTATCAATATCGAGGTATTTGGTCAGAAATGTTGTGATATTTTATTTTGTCCATATCGCCCAGCTCTATTGCTGAGGGTAAAATGATAATAGCACTGGTTGGATGTAAGTGCCAGGGAGATACTAACATTGATGTGGTTAGATCTGCCATTACTGTATTAATGCACATGTTGGCGAGCATTTCTTACAAAATGGGATATTCAGCACTGGTTACTCTTTGGCTGAGTCTCATTCTGCATACTTCCGTCAGTCCACTGCTAATGTGCAGTGACCACTTACTGCTTTAGTGCCCAATTTTGATGGTTAGTATTATCCCAAAATGAACACTTATGTGAAAACACTTACCGGAAATGACGAGCGGGATGAACGTGACAAATGCAACACGTGAACTCAATTTTACAGCTCGCTTCCCTGTATGCAAACGAGGAGCGTCCGGCTCGGCTCGCCGTCTCTCAAAATCTGACAAAAGTCTTTTCAACTGACCTTTGTCGATCTAAAATGATCTATTTCTCACTTAAAATGTTTTCAGAAACACGTTCCGGGTGAACTATAATTGTAAAATACAAGATTGTATTCCGTTTGAGCCACCATGACAGTCGGTTTTAAATTCTTGAGCAGCCAGACCCATGTGACGCGCTTGTCCAATCAGCTGCCAGTCAAGGACTCCCTTCCGCTTTGTTGTCAACAGGGCGCCCATTTAGTGCGAGTAGGGTCCATCGTACTTAAAACTGAGACACAACCTCTATCTCTTCGCTTTGCTTGTTGTTTTCAGCTGGTACCCAAACTTACCCGGAACTTTTTAAAGGAAGGATACATGGAAAAGACAGGTCCCAGGGCAAGTAACACACACACACACACACTCTCACACACACACACACACACACACACACAAACACACACACACTTGACAAATGAACATTCTTCTTTTCCTTCTTACAGTAGCTATATTTTTCCTCTTCCTTTCCTTGCGTGTTTGCCCCAGTGCGTCAATTTCACCATCAAGTACACAAATTAATATTTTCATAAATCAGTAAATGTAGATCTTGGTGTAATAATAGAGTCACCACTGGGATGTCACAATTAGAACTTTATTTATATAAATACATAAGATATCACTCAACAGGGTAACCAGTGGTAATAACTGTTAGACTCAGTCTAAATGGGATTTAATTCCAGGGTTCTGGAGGTACAGAAGTAGTCCCAGCATAATTTGTCAATTAAGTCAATATCAAACCCTTTTCACAGGGACAAACACCTGAGGGTGTTCTAGGATTTGTAGTAATTATAGAGAGTCAAGCTGCAATGTCATGGAAATGTCCAAGTGTATGTTTTTTTAAAGTAAAAAATTCCACCTCAAATTGCCAACCATGTTTTGCAGGTAAAAACCAAGAACAATAAAGAAATTACTGAATCCTGCTGGAGACTTAGTGACGTATAATATGGATGATATTGTTTATTTCAACAATGATTTGGCTTTACAGTACAATGTGAAATAAACGTGTATATATATATAAGTGTGTATGGGCCAGCAGTGATAGTCATTTTTAATGGGGCTGAATTGACTTTTCTATGATAGACCACTGTCCAGTTGCTACTAAACGGTGTATACAGTGGTGTGAAAAAGTGTTTGCCCCCCTCCTCATTTCCTGTTCCTTTGCATGTTTGTCACACTTAAGTGTTTCGGAACATCAAACCAATTTAAACAATAGTCAAGGACAACACAAGTAAACACAAAATGCAATTTGTAAATGAAGGTGTTTATTATTAAAGGTGAAAAAAAATCCAAACCATCATGGCCCTGTGTGAAAAAGTGATTGCCCCCCTTGTTAAAACATACTATAACTGTGGTTGTCCACACCTGAGTTCAATTTCTCTAGCCACACCCAGGCCTGATTATTGCCACACCTGTTCACAATCAAGGCATCACTTAAATAGGAGCTGCTTGACAAATTAAGTCCACCAGACGATCCTTAAAAGCTACACATTATGCCGAGACCCAAAGAAATTCAGGAACAATTGAGAAAGAAAGTAATTGAGATCTATCAGTCTGGAAAGGGTTATAAAGCCATTTCCAAAGCTTTGGGAATCCAGCGAACCACAGTGAGAGCCATTATCCACAAATGGCGAAGACATGGAACAGTGGTGAACCTTCCCAGGAGTGGCCGGCCGCCCAAAATTACCCCAAGAGCGCAGCGACGACTCATCCAAGAGGTCACAAAAGACCCCACAACAACGTCCAAAGAACTGCAGGCCTCACTTGCCTTAGTTAAGGTCAGCGTTCATGCCTCCACCATCAGGAAAAGACTGGGCAAAAATGGCCTGCATGGCAGAGTTCCAAGGAGAAAACCACTGCTGAGCAAAAAGAACATCAAAGCTCGTCTCAATTTCTCCAGAACACATCTTGATGATCCCCAAGACTTTTGGGACAACATTCTGTGGACCAATGAGACAAAAGTGGAACTCTTTGGAAGGTGTGTGTCCAAGTATATCTGCATTTCATAAAAAGAACATTATACCAACAGTAAAATATGGTGATGGTAGAGTGATGGTCTGGGGCTGTTTTTCTGCTTCAGGACCTGGAAGACTTGCCGTGATAAAAGGAACTATGAATTCTGCTGTCTACCAAGAGATCCTGAAGGAAAATGTCCGACCATCTGTTTGTGTACTCAAGCTGAAACGAACTTGGGTTCTGCAGCAGGACAATGATCCTAAACACACCAGCAAGTCCACCACCGAATGAAAAACAAAATGAAGACTTTGGAGTGGCCTAGCCAAAGTCCTGACCTGAATCCTATAGAGATGTTGTGGTATGACCTTAAAAAGGCCGTTCATGCTCGAAAACCCTCTAATGTAACTGAATTAGGACAATTCTGCAAAGATGAGTGGGCCAAAATTCCTCCAGGACGCTGTAAAAGCCTCATTGCACGTTATCGCAAACGCTTGGTTGCAGTTGTTGCTGCTAAGGGTGGCCCAACCAGTTATTAGGTTTAGGGGGCAATCACTTTTTCACACAGGGCCATGATGGTTTGGATTTTTTTTCACCTTTTAATAATAAACACCTTCATTTACAAATTGCATTTTGTGTTTACTTGTGTTGTCCTTGACTATTGTTTAAATTGGTTTGATGTTCCGAAACACTTAAGTGTGACAAACATGCAAAAGAACAGGAAATTAGGAAGGGGGCAAACACTTTTTCACACCACTGTATATGATATGCATTAAAAAAAAAGTAAGAGCAGAAATGTCTGGTATTAATCACACATTGACACATCACCTGGCAAATTGTGGGAAATCCCATTCATCATAAATACGACTAACACTTTTTCTTATTTTTAACAATGTAAACCAGGCATAGTTCCAAATTGAGTTTCAGACTAAGTTTCTATTTAACTAGTCAGTTAAACGTGTTATTAATGGCGTTGACACAAACCCATTTTAACGGCGTACATTTTTTATCACGGGATTAATGTTCTTTTTGGCCTATCAAACTTTTAGTTTTTACACATGCTGTTGCAACAACTAGTAACGTTAGAAAAACTACAACACCACACCGGATCTTGCTAGGCTGGAAACAAAACAACAGGCACGCCCGCACACTTGTTTGGGCTTGCGAGCCAGCAAAATAAAATTCTGCCAATAAAATTCTGAATAGAAAGTTTACTTTTAAAACTTTGCCAAATGGTTCCATTGACAATACCAAAGTGATGTGTGTTTTGTTGTTGTGAACTGAGCTATCATCGCAGCACGTCCAGTCTGAAATACCACCTGATGTCCAAGCTCACAGCTGATGCCAATTCTCGCCCCCTACCATCGTCAAAGTATTTTTTTCACCCTTTAATTGATGGACAGTGTTACATTGTATGAGAGATTATTTACTCCAAGTGTGAATGTTAATGTGAAATTGAACACTACAGTAGGCTATATGTCATAAAAAAACATTTGCACAAAGCATGCTGACTCACTTTTCCATGTTGATAAGAGCATTAAAATGAGAAAAAATAAAAAGGACATTTAGAATAGATACAAATGTGTGACTTAATTGCGAGAACTATGACATAAATGCGATTTTTTGTGAATAAATATTTTAATTGTTTGACAGCACTAAATGTATTATTTCCAAACTGTGAAAGGACTCTGTTACAGAAGCAAGGACATACACACATACTCACCCACACATATACAGAAAATACAAGAAATATACTAGAAATACAAACAATAAGATATCAAAATACCAGAGCAACTACTGAAAAAAAGATATAGCCCAGCTGTCAGTGTGGCTGCTTTCCACTGCTGCCTGACAGGCTGACTGACAGCTGATAGGACTTACCTGCCCGCCTCACTGTCCGTCTGTCTGAGAGGGAATAAAAGGCTTCTATCTGAGGATCAACTTGTCAAACCCTCAAATGCCCAAAGAAATACAAACGTATGTTGGTATTAAGCAACAACAAAAAACACACAAAGGCATCTGTGAATATGCATGCACTCATGCACAGTTGCACCAACTCTTTTATATTGGCAAATGTGAACACATGCAGGTGCTTTCCCACATCGGATTCAGACAGAATCACCTGCACAGGCAACACCAAGCAACCTGATACTGAGTAACACAGCTGGTTGTGTCTTCAGACAGACACAGACTCCCAGTTTAATCTCCGTCTGTCAGGCTGAGAGATGAAAGCACTCACAAACTTGCTGCTTTGGGCTGATTTGCTAAATGGATGCCATAATTCATTTCCCTCATACACATTTGAGACATATTTGTGGAAGGAGTCACTAGGCGAATTGAGAAGGGAGCGGTCTGTTGTTCAGGCATATGCCACAATGACAAAATTATACACTTTTATGAAGCTAATTTGGCAGCAGTTGGGAAACATAAGCATTCTTATTATTTGAAGCTCGACTCTGAACAGAGCTTTAGCTGCTTGTGCACTTCAGTAAACTCTCTGAAGGTGCTGCATATTCTTCGATAGATCATTGCTTTCTGTGTGGATTTGATCAGCTGCACCGGGACACCATGAAGATGAGAGACAGAGTTTCCATCTGTTTTCCATATTTAGTATTGTTCATTAAACAAAAATGCCCTTTTTGACTTTAATGTTTAGTGCTCAATTAGTCTCCACCGTCTACCTCTACAAAATAGTCAACAATTTACATGATAGGTTTTGTTTTTTTGAGAAATTATTGGCTGAATTCTGAATATATAATATATTTGACAATGATTAGTTGCACACCCAGCAACTTTAATAACTGACAGTCTTAAAGAAAGTAATCAGGAAACTCTGACGCCTGAATTCTTTATACAAAAAAATCATACTCACTATGAGATTCAATTCTTGAATTAAAAGAAAAAACAGTTAAACAAATTATCTGTGTGGCTGGGTTAGCTCAGTTGCTAGAGTGAGTGCATATATATGGAGGTTTACTCCTCAACACAGCGGCTGTGGGTTCAACTCCGACCTGTGGCCCTTTAATGCATGTCATTCCCCCTTTCATGTTTTCATCTATCATGTAAACATAAAGGCCCAAAAAGCTGTGAAAATACCTTAAACTGTGAAATTACCCTTCATTTTCCCATAATATGATACACTTTAAATAAAAGAAAAAACAGACTGACACCACCTTCTGTACAACAATGCAGCTTTATGTCTCTACAGTTTCCCGTAGAGACATTCTCTGTCTGTGTTTCTCTGACTCACTCACCTCATGTCTGACTTTCTCTGTCAACTCTACAGCACACGGAAGGCTTCAAGAAACGCTGGTTCACTCTCGACCAGAGGCGACTCATGTACTTCAAAGACCCGCTGGTATGGCATCTTTTCACACGCCTACACACATCAGAAAACACTTCCGTATAGGTGTCCGTTTATCTTTAAATACTTTAATTCATGCCTGAGGGACTATGGTTCCTTTTGTTGACCACAATCTACCAACAACAGTGACTACGTTAACATGTGTATAATATTCAGTTTTTTGCCCTTATTCCATTTCCTTAGACCATTTTCCGACTACTAAGCTGTTTACATGGCTAATGAAAGTGAATATGGTTGGTTTGTGTACAGTAACTATAGCAACAGACCTGACCATAAGCTGTAAACAGCCAAGAGGCCGTAAACTGAGGTAATGGTACTTTAGTGCTCTAAAAAGATAAATGAACACTATGAACAGTGGGAGGATGAGGTATTTTTCTTTTCATCAAGCAAATTAGATATAGTAGACAATGTTGGGGATATGAAGCCATGACTCAGTGGGAAGAGGGTGATCAAAGGTACTTTCATTCATACGTAATGTCATTATACGTGGTTTTGATTGCCGTGACCTCGCAGTGTGGATTGCCTCAAAGTGAAGTGGAATGCTAAACCGGCAGAGTAGGTTCATCCTGTAAACCTACACTGGACACTTTGGCAGACAACTCTACGTGTAAACATGTACTTCATGTTTCTGATATCTGTGCTCGAAAGGCAGAGACGTTGTAAAAGTGAGATTCGGAGTCATTGCGATAAAAACAACTCCACTCTTATAATTCAGAGACTTGCCTTGAGAGGCGCTGGCTCCGATTTCCCAATACTTGGCTACATGCACATCAGATAACCAAGCCAGATTAGCTCAACATTCTCGCTGATGCAATAGTTCAATGGAGCGGTGCAATGAATATAGGTGACCGAAATGTCCGACTTAACCCCGAGAGTATTGGACAAGAATGAGTGGTAGATGAAAGGAAGAGGAAGTCTAGTGGAGTTGAGAGCGGGCTGGGAATATGCGGAGGAAGCTCAAAGCAAGTGTAATTTGACCACTTGAATAATGACTCAATTATGCATATTTGATGTTGTCTATACCATGGTGCACGTTTTAGTATTCACACTTGGCTTACAACAAAGTAAGTTGGCTTTATTCTAGTCAATAAGGTATTGTCAACTTTCCGTTACACTAGAACAGTGAAATAACTCAACTGTATCTTTTTGACATATTGGCGCTTTTATAGTTTTATAGGATATCATGCAAAAGTTACTTGTGTAGAAGTGTCTGTAGGTTTATGACATCTTCTATGAAGGCATTTTGACAAAGAAAATTAAATACCCAAGTTAAAAAGCTTTCTGGATATTCTCTTACTGTGATTTTGACATGGCGACCCCCTATACTTTCCCAGAATGTAAGGGTGCGCCGATTGATCGGTCACTGATCGTTATCGGCCGATAAAGGCTTTAAATTTGATCGGTGGTCTCCATAAAGGCCAATCAGACCAATCAGATGATGCACTACTGATGAGAAAAATTTGTTAATACTACTGAAAAATGTCTGCAGTGATTGAAAGGACAATTTTTAGATTTTGAGCTAGGACAAAAAGCTCAACCATTATTGATATATTCTCTAAACATGTGTGACTGTTATGTCCTGGTTTCTATTTTCAGTTCATTACAGCAGGAGGACAAGCCTAGAATACTTTCCACCTCATGCCTTTTTATCTTGACAACCCAATATATGTGGTTTTGTTTCCTTTGCTCTGCACTTTACATTTAAGTTCACTTTAAGTTTGTGTTAATTAACAATGAAAGCTGTTTAAGGTGTGTTTCTAACAGAGGAAGTAGAATGTTGAACGTTTCCTATCAATAAAAGTAAACCGTTGACCATTCACAATACATTATAATCTGTTAATTTTAATACATATACATTGTTGACTATTAAAATTAATATATGTTAAATATATGACATGATAAATAGAAGGCTTCAAATAAACTCGGTGATGGGTATCAACAAATACTGCTTCCAGCAATCGGTGATCGGCTCCAAAAAATCCTGATTGGAGCACCAGAATGTATCAGATGTCAAATCAGATGTGTTCACATCAGTTGTCACATCTGATTTGCTCAAAAATTAGTCTATATTCACAATGTTCCACTCCCGGGATTGCTCCGGTGTCCTTCTTTTCAGCCTTTCAGCTCTTTCAAACTCTGGTCAATTCATGAGGAGTATGGCTCCTCAGATCTGTGCAGGGTAAATCCAGACAGCTAGCTAGACTATCTGTCCAATCTGAGTTTTCTGTTGCATGACTAAAACAACTTTTGAGCGTACACGCATACCACCAAAAAAAGTTTCTGCCTGGGGCTACTTCGCAGCGGATTTAAAGTAATGCTAATAAACCAGAGCACGTTTTTCTCCCATCCTGGAATGCTGTGGACTGGCCATTGGTCTGGCAACTACTCAAAAGCTGATCTAGTAGATAGTACATCAGTACATTGTGTCTAGTAGATACATTGTTTACTTAGCCAGGTCTCACTGATACACAAAGAAACTCAAAACAGACACAGCTGAGCTTTTAATCAATGAACCAAGAAAATAACCAGTAGATTTATCGATGATTAAATAATCTTTAGTTGCAGCCCTCAATGTCTAAGGTTCATGGCATTCCATCTAACAACTGATAAGACACAAAGTGTTAGGAGTTTTCAGTTGACCTATGTTTCTTTGTTTGTAGGACGCCTTTGCCAAAGGGGAAGTGTTTTTGGGGTACAGGGACCACGGTTACAGTGCCTCCCCTGGCTTGCCTGCTGGCACCCACTGCAATGGCGCCTGGCAACATGGCATCACCATAGAAACTCCTGATCGCGGCTTCCTGTTCACTTGCGAGTCAGAGAGTGAGCAGAAGGATTGGCTGAAACACTTCAATGCGGTCATAAATACTGTGATGTCCCCTCAGGAGTACACAAGTAAGAATCCAAACATTTAGCCTTTATAATGAGCCGCTGATCACTTCTATTGTAAGGGGCTGCATTTTTTTTTATAAAGCTTCACATCAAATAGCTACTCTGCTCCACCGGGGCACAAGATAGTAAATAATGAGCCACAAAAATGAATTAATAAAAATAATTCAGACATAAAAAATGGTGGAGGGTACTTTAAGTGGTTAACACATTGAACATTTTAAATTAAACAGCTTATTAACATGGTGCTCGTTGCCCCGTGTGCGCTGATGCACTCATCTGTTGACATTTCCGAATGCCTTCCTACAGTTGCCTAATAAAAGCGGGCTTTCCACACAAACTTACATGTGCCATTAGTATGACAAAAAAGATTTTAACTGTCAGGCTCGGGTTGGGCCCGGACATAAATATCTTAATTTGAATATATATAATATTTTTAATATCTAATGCCTGTCGGGCTCGGGTTGATCAGCACTCTAATGCTGATGCAGAGCAGGTAACGTTTAACATTTTCTTGTTTAGCATGTTAGCATGCTAATATTAGCTAATTGCCGCAACGTAAGCTAAGGCTGTTGGGCAGCCAGTATTTTTCTAGACATTTCTCACTGAACCAATAATATCAACCTTCTAGTGGTGCTACAGGAAATGTCAAGGGATCACCAAAATCAGTAGGAAACATTGTCTAGGAACCATGCATGTCTGTACAAAATATAATGGAATTAAATAGAATAGTGTATGTAAATGACTCAAAGAGAATACGGCTGTTAACTCATTTAATTCTGTGAATGTGAAATATTTACCTTTATCCACATAACGTTAGCAGTACTCTGTAAGCATCATTTTTTCATCAGAGAGCATTGCGATTTTCAAAAATGTTTCATGTACTGCAATAAAAGTCTACACTTTCAAGGGTGAATTACTTCAAATTCATTAATACCAAGGCTCTTTTGTATTAGCCATACAAAGTGATTTGTCTGAATGGGTAACAGAGCACTTTTTCTAACTTTGAACTTTGATTTGTATTCAAGTGGAAGCCTTGTTCAGGCACAGGCATTGATGGACCAGAGGCCAGTGGGACCATCTCCTCTCATCCCATCAACAATCTGCCACAGGAGGACCCACCATCAGTCCTGCCACTGAGTACCAACATTCAGCCTTCATCACTAATATGGTCAGATTGGAGCTTGTTCCAAGTTCCAACGGTGCTCTTTGTTAAAGGAGAATTCCGGTCGATTTCCACATGTAGCTATGTAGTTTGTAAATTTGGAGTGCTGTCAGTAGCAAGAAAAATGAAAACAATCGGTGCGGTCAACAAAAAGTTATTCTCCTGCTAGATTTTGCACCCAACAGGCTTAAACAGGGCAAGTTTTAAACTTGTTTTTAGCCTCTAAATATGCTTGAAATATCACTACCAGTGCCTACCCATGTGCAGTTATTCTTTCCAAATGAACACAGCAAATTTGACTGCAGTGCATGTGACAGAAAGGCATAAAAGTGCTAATTCAGCTAAGTTTAAAACATTTTTAAGCCTGTTGGATGCAAAATCTATCAGGAGGATAACATGGTGTAGGCAGCACCGATTGTTTTCATTTTTCTCTCTACTGACAGAACTCCAAATATACAAACAACAAAGCTACGTGTTGGAATCGACCGAAATTCTCCTTTAATTGAGTTAGAAATGCAAACCAAGAGAACCTAGGCATATTCATTGGTAAATGAAAAAACAATCAGTTAGATTTAGTATTTTTTTTTATTTTTATTTTTTTGTAGTACCCTTGATAACCAAACAGTCTGGGCAGTGCTATAACATCCTTCTTTTGGGATTTTATGTAACACGTTTTAAATTCTAGATGACAATCATTCCTTGGCTTTTTCAGACATAGCACCTGTTTCCCAATGGTAACTAAATATGGGAATGTGAAATGCATTACTTTCTGTGTGTCATTGGAATTTTTTAAATTTGTTTATTATAGTACAGTAAATATATACATATTGGAATTTGGAGAAAGACATTTTTAAGGCAAGAAGGGCCTGGGTCTTCTTGTATTTCATATTTTATACCAAGTGTGTTGTGATGATTGACTCATAAGGTACAGGGAGTCAAATGGGTCAGACAGGTACAGACCATCACCTGGATATAAAACAGTTATATCTTTGAGGGATTCAAAATTCCCTTTGAATTATCTCTCTCTTAATTAGATAGATTAAAAGCCTGTGCCAACATGTACATAAACATGTACTACTCTCATGACTTTATATTCAGCAAGCAATGCAGTCTAGTTTAGGAGCTATATCTGTGTCACGCTGCGTATTGAACTGTTTCAGTCCAAAAGCTCAAGGAGAGGTTTTTTTTCAACAAAACAATACCTCCAGACACACTACCTGGACAGTTTGCATCATGAATTAAACAGGATAGAACGTGATTTTGTATTTTCTAGACTTGGCAAATGTTGATTTTGTGTGAGTTTTTGGAGTCATGTTAGTACTTTTGTATAGGACATACTTGAAAGACAAAAACTGAGATTTGCTGATGCATTGGGATATTAAGGTAGGAGGCACTATAAGCCATTACATTGTCTAACAGCGCCTCTCTGTGGCATACAGTACATATACAGTACTAAGTCTTTGTCAAAACAAATAATAATTCAAAAGTAATTTTTTCCCCCCAAAGAATTTAGTCCTTAAAAAATGTACACATTATAGTGTTGTTTTATATTCATTTTCTAATTTTGGTTAAAGAGGTACTCAGATTACATATTGATTTGGTGTCTGTTTGGTATGTATATATATATATATATATTTTTAAGAGGCATTTCTGTGCTTGAGCATTGCTGACTGACATACAGTGCCACATGAAAATATTGATGATTACTATTAAAAATATTTACTCTGGAAGTTGTCAAGGAATACCTGTACAGACTTGTCTACAAATTCAGTAATATTAGTAGTAGTAGTAGTAGTAGTGGTCTTTTAAAATAAGTCTCCTCGTTCTGAAGATACGAATTTCAGCCAATTGTTTAAAATTAAGAGATCATATCCCTAAATGCACTCCTTACTTATACATACGTCTGATGTTTGGCTGTTGTATCTGGGAATGTGTTTGTGGTTGTGGACAGTTGCCCCCGCTATTGATTTCTGGGTTTCCAAAACTACAGAGACAGAAGACCTGAGAGGCCTGAGACGAATACCTCATAAATCTATAGGCCCATGCTAGTTTTTCATACTGGTGAGAAAGAGGGAGGACACCGGAGGGGAGAGACGAGGAGGGAGAGAGTCACCAGGAAAGCTCAAAAGAACATAGATCCAACAGTCTTCTTCTATCAAACCAGGCAGTCAAATGGATCCGAGGTTCATCTGCGATG
The DNA here is from genome assembly GCA_026937815.1 of Etheostoma perlongum. Taxonomy (NCBI): domain Eukaryota; kingdom Metazoa; phylum Chordata; class Actinopteri; order Perciformes; family Percidae; genus Etheostoma; species Etheostoma perlongum. The sequence goes on from CM049372.1 coordinate 29,272,022, forward strand.
CATCAAATTATTTACGGAAGTACAGAGGAGCAGCAGTGAGGCACTAATACGGATTGCTTGGATAATGGAAATTACCTTTACTACTTAGGTGTCTATATATGTCAGTAGAAATCTAAAGGAGAAATGACAAATTTTGACTGAATATAGTACAGCTTCGGATTCAGCCCTACTTGATACAATCAAGAAGAAAACAACTAAAACTGGATACGTACTGTAGTCACACGAGTGGATACAGATTTATTTTTCTTTTTTCATGTATTGAAAGTGACATAAATTCCTATAGGGAGACTCTTCCTGGAAATGTCAGCCTGGCTTGACCACACCTCGGCACTGCAGGAGTTTGAACGCAGTTTGCCAAGTTGAAAGGCAGTGTCCTTACTCACCCTGTGCCACACTGATTTTGGAAAAACATAGGACCATAGCTGTGTGGAGGACGTTTTTTGTGGGGATAGGCAGTACAAGCCACAGGAAGCTCTGTACTGAAGCTGCTTGCCATGTCCGATGGTCTAATTACATCTTCTCTGTGGATTTACATAAGTCAACTATTGCCCGTTTCTTGGATTTAGCTTCAATAGTTTATAGGTTTTAACTAAATATAATGCATGACAAGTAATGTTTGCTTTTGACCTGGATTGCGGGGGACATATTTTCAAAAATGACTTGTCTTTACAATCAGCTGCCATCTTCAATCTGTGCTCTGCATCACAGCAGGAAATGCAAACTTTACAAACCTTTTTCCAATTTAATGCAGAAGCCAACCATCAGATAAATCTAAATCTGTGGAAATTGGCCTGACCTTTGCCCTTTGCTTGCGAACCTGCGATGAACTGCACTCCTAATGCTACTATCACTCCACAGCCGGGACTAGTCTTGAGCCCAGGGCCTGGAGATGGAGGGTCCCAGGAGAGTGGTGGTAGTGGTGGTGGAGGCAGTGGGGGCTTTTGGGTGACATTCCTGCTCGGTGCCACACTGACGATCATGTGCGCCATTGGTGTGGCGGGCAACATGTACACACTCATCATTACCCGTTCAGCTGCCTTGCGCCGGACAGGTTCCATGTACGTTTACATCGTCAATCTGGCTCTCGCAGACCTGCTCTACCTCTCCACCATCCCCTTTGTGGTCTGCACCTACTTTGCCCATGACTGGCTTTTTGGCGAGGCTGGCTGTCGCATCCTGCTGAGTCTTGACCTCCTCACCATGCACGCCAGCGTCTTCATTTTGGTTGCTATGAGCCTGGAGCGCTACCGTGCCGTTGCTAGGCCCTTCAGCGCCCACAGATCCTCGTCCCGTAAACGAAAGCTAGCGGCAGGGATTATCTGGGGTTTGGCTTTCGTGCTAACGCTTCCCATGATGGTGATGATCCGACTCAGGGAGGGCAAACCAACTGCGGCTGGTTTGGTTAAGAGCATATGCTTTCCTACTTGGACCCCTGAGGCCTTCAAGGCTTATATCACAGTTCTGTTTCTTACAAGTGTTTTAGTTCCTGGATTGGTCATCGTTGGGCTGTATGTGGGGCTAGCCAGCCGCTACTGGGCAGTGCAGGCTAGTTTAGGAGGTAGCAGCCGGTCTGCCCGGAGGAGAGGACTTAAACAAAAAGTCGTGTCAATGATCTTTAGCATCGTCATGGCCTACTGGGCTTGTTTCTTACCTTTCTGGGGATGGCAGCTGGCCAGACTGTTCTCTCCAGAGTCCCTCAAAGCTTTGTCTCCAGCTGCTCATAATTATGTCAATTTCTTTGTTACGTGTCTCACCTATGGGAACAGCTGCATCAATCCATTTCTTTACACTCTGCTGACCCGGGAACTATAAAGATTACTTGGCCCAGAAAGGTCAGTCCGTGGGTTCAAGCAGGGCTGACCCTGGGTCAGCTGTGACTTTGCCACTGCAGGACCTTTAGTGGATGAATATTGATTATTGAGCATAGACACTGTGAGAAAGGTTAGTAACCGACAATTAGCCTGAGAGGGGACATTTCTAGTAATATTGTAGGCTACACAAACTGGAAAATGTCTTTGTGAGACACTTTCTACAGACTTTGTAAATGCTACAAACATATGCAGTGCAATGCGACAAGTTGCCAGCTCTGTTGAGAAGTTTAACCAGCGCTGTTAACGATCTGACGAAATTACGCACAGCATGTGATGTTTGCTAACATGAAGGTCTGACTGCAAGTCTTCTAGTTGGAGGGCAAACGGCACACATGGCACAGTATTTGATTTGTTTGATCCCCACATGTACAGTATAATTACCTGTCTAACAATCTCCAATTCTGCTGTCTTGGCATTGATGATATTATTTTGACAAATACAGATTGGATAGGATCTTTACGCTATTGATAATTAGGTTTAAATGTGAGTTGTTTTAAAAATTGGCATTGGAAAAGTTACAAAATGGGAATTTTTGATCGTTTTGAAAATATTTTGGAATAAGAAAAAAAAAAACTGCTTTAGTTTTTCCTTTACTCTCCTATTTGCCATACACGTTACGCACCCACATAAACACTTACATGTTAAGGATATTTAATCATCTTCCGTGGAATGTGATTGCATCATGCCACATTCCTCAGCCTCAAGCCACGGCTTCTTTGAGTCCTCCTGTAAATTGTCTGTAAGAATGTACCATCTCACGTCGTATGGTCCCTTTTTTCGCATTATGCTATTATATCCTCTATTATTTGCTCTATCCTTACAGTTAAGTCACTATTTGGCCACATTCATGATTCTTATTGAACTTACAGCTCAGTTTAAAAATGTTCTGTAAGTTTTACTTAAGTTCAGTGTTAGTTTATTAGCATCAAACCAGCTCTTCATTTTTTTAAATTCATTTTCTACTGTATCCAAGAGTTGTTACAAATTTTCCCCAGAACAGATTAAATTAGTATCATCAGCAAATAAAATGGTTGTCAGTGTTTTTGACACCTCCCATACATTATTTATATACAAGTTAAACAACAATGATCCCAACACTGACCCCTGGGGGACCCCACAGGTGATTTTCTTTACCTTTGATTTATGGTTTTGCAATTCAACATATTGTGTTCTGTTCTGTAAGTAGCTATTTAACCATGAAAGTGCAGTCCCCCTAATTCCATATTTGTGTAATTTCGTGATCAGTAAATTGTGGTCTACTGTATCAAATGCCTTCTTAAGATCCAAGAATATCCCCACTGCATATTTTTTTTGTTCTATTGCTGTTGATATTTCTTCTACAAATTGTATTGTATCTGGTTTGTTTTGCACATAGCCTACAATTTTTTTTAAATGTGGCCAAAATCTAATACCAGCTTTAACATGTCACCCTTTTGTACAAACTTGCAATATAAAAGTAATAAATACCACCACAAACGTCCAGATTCATGCAGAATATTACAATAATAAAATTGTGTTCACATTTATTAAAGTGCTCATATTAGGCTAATTTTCAGGTTCATAGTTGCATTTAGAGATTGCACCAGAATAGATTTATGTGTTTTAATTTTCACCATATTTTTGTTGTACTGCACATTGCTGCAGCACCTCTTTTCACCCTGTGTGTGAAATACTTCATGCTGCCTTTGGTTAATTGTTAAGGAATGTGGGAGGGAAATTATTATTTTATAGTTTTTTCAGTTTTCCTTTCCATTTTAAGACAATACATATGACTTTGCTAATATACAATCAATTTAGGGATTAATTATTTCTCTGTAGGCTAATATTTATATTAAATTCAATGTAGGATATTATCCTACACATTATTACGTGTGTGTGATTTAAAGTGCTCATATTACGCTCATGTTCAGGTTCATAATTGCATTTAGAGGTTGTACTACAATTGGTTTATGTGGGTTAATTTTCAGAAAACACAATTTTTTGTTGTACTGTGTATTCCATTGCTGCAGCTCCTCTTTTCACCCTGTGTGTTGAGCTCTCTGTTTTAAACTACTGGCCATGTAAAACCATTGCCTATGCAACTGCACCGGTTTCCAGTTGCTTACAGAATACATTTCAAAGTCCTGCTCCTAGCATATAAGGCCCTACACAATTATACATTCATTTTTTTTAAATGAACTGATTCAGATACAAGCAATGGCTGTGTTTTATGGATGTTGCATATAGAGTTGAATCGATCGTTGATTGTTGATGTGTTAGAGAGTGAGAGATAGGGACAGAGACACTTTTTTTCCACAGCATTTATTAACAAACCCATTGACTGATGAGATGTCAAACAGACACAGTGATGTAATATGTGCTGTGGCTCCCTCTTTAGGCCATGCTCTCTTATTACAACATCAACACTCCCTGTTGGTAGATCTCTAGTGTTATTTTTCCCATAAGCCTCAGGATGAGAAAAGATGAATTATCAGGCCTGGGCTTAGTAATGTAAAATAGACTTTCACAGCAAAACACATAATATGGATAGGTCAAGATTTAGGAAGAGTTCAACTTCTATTTGATCTTGACACCGATGATCCTTGCATCGCCGCTGACATCAAAGTACTTGTACTTGACGTCTCCCAGTCGGTTGGGGAAGTTCAACATGGAGCCGTCAGGGAGCCTGATGTAAAACTGCGAACTGTTGAAGTTGATGTGAAACTAAGGTACGAAGGACAAAAATAGGAAGAGGAAATTATGTCATTTATCTTTCAGTGTCAAGTTTCAGTTCTTTTCATACAATAAAACAGTTAAGAGGGCACGTATGTAAAAAGAAAGACTGCGGTAGATAAGCATGACTATCTCAGCGGCTATTAAGTTTTATGAGCCTATAAACTACCTCTGTGATCGGATAGCTGGGTGTCTGTTGATTTAACAGTGTTACACCACAGATACCAAGCCCCCTGATAGACCTCCTTATGGCAAAATACTTCATGAAGTTTGAGCTTGAGCCAAATGACTCGATAAATACAGCAAATGTGCTTTGCCAATTGTCTGCAAAAGAATATTCTTTAAAATACAGCAGGTCTGTGTGTGAACTATAATCACCACCAAAAGCAGTTTGAAACATTTGTTGTCTAAATAATGCTAAAACCATAAGAATGCAACTTCATTCTTTAACAACTGTGCCGACGTTGCTTTTGGAATTAGATGTTTGCCATTATAGGAGTTGCTCAATGTCATGTAAAAATAGCTAAAGTCAGGTAAAACAGAATTTATATCAGTAGCATTTCTGTTGTCAGTTATTTTTATTATGTGTCTTTCTTAGAATGCTGAAACACGATGATTGTGTGTACTTTCTCTTACTCTTGAATTAAACTGATTTGCATTTGGCGGGAAAAGCAACCTGGCTTAAAGCGAGACTGTATATCTTTTCGGAGAGAAGGAAATAACTCTGTCTTGCTCTTAGAAATGAAAAGGTGAAATGACAAGCAATAAAACACCCGCCTTAATTTAAAAAATACTCAGGGGTTTTGCTGATACAACTTTTCTTGGTCTGGTATAAATATCAGAAGCTCATGGTGACTAATTAACCTTTTTCAGAGCAGATATTTGGACTTGTCATTGTAAGAAACACCAGGTAGTTCAATTTATTCCAGTGACCCAGCATGCACAATCCCAGGGCCTCCCTGAAGTAGATAAGTAGTAGTTTAAAACATGTGGTTAATGTTGTGAATTGAAACAAAATTACAAGTAAAGATCATGGTTTTGGTTAAAATAAGCATGGTTGTTACGTTACTTTATGTAACTCCTCCCCACAGGGACTTTGATTAGAAAAAAAGGCTATTTGTGATACGAGACAGGGCTACACTATGAAATGAAAAAGGTCTACTTCAGCTTATATTAGCAAAGGTAGATATTGCTGTGTAACTGACTTAACTGAGTCAGTATAATGACATGGTGATTATTCTCTTCTTGTGGTCATGCTACTGTGTTATGTTTAAGCATTTACCATTTTATTGTAATTGTCACTTGTGGCTAAAGAGTACCCTGTATGGGTATTAAAGTCTCTCTACTTACATCTTTTTGACTCAACCTTGTAAGTGTATGTAATGATTTAGCTGTTTGGTATCAGACTAAACAGGATTCTTAGATATTACAGACAATTTGCACCCTTATCCTCTCCCAACACACCTTGCATTCCTCCCCACGCACAAAGGGGAAGTTTCCCTCACATTGCTCAGAGCCCCAGCATCCCCCGGACAAGGAATTGAAGACGATGGTGTTGGAGTCGAAACGGGGGTTGAAGTGCATTGCGATGTTCTCAGTGTCATGACCAAAGTTGATGGCAAAGCTGCAATAAAGTTCAAACGACAGTGTGCAATGAAAAAGGGAAGGTGTTGATGAAACATGAATTTTATCAACTTCCTCCTAACTGAATCCACACCATTGACAACTAGATCTCTTATGAGGGGAACTTACGAACTGCAGTCGTCCTTGGGCTTGACGCGGATCTTGAACTCCTGCCCCTCCTTGAATGTCATATCCTTGATTAACTGTAAAGAGAAATGACAAAGTGGAACATGGGAACTGATTTGGACGGATGGATGGATGAGTCTTAACACAAAATTACCTGTTCATAGATTCAAATCTAACTTCACTGCACACACAATAAAAGTGGCTCTATTGAGGAAACAAGTGATTTTACCGCTTCTAAATGAGAACATGTGTACAACTAGTTGCCTTCTCCCATTTCAGTACATCTAAAGTTTGGATAAGACCACTAATTTGGGGAGAGAGGAGATATTTTACAAGAAGCAGAGGAAATTTGAACTATTGACTGCTCTGTTTTCACATTTAAAAGCCTATTGTGTTGTAGAAACTAGAGTGCAAAGACACAGTAAACAGCTTATCAGTTCAAGATATTTTATCTCTTTTTAATCTACTGGATGGAAAATAATTTGGCGTATAGTTTGAATATTTTAGAGACAAACGTTTGTGATTGTGTGTCCAGTGTTCTGTGGGAGAATTACTGATAATAGGTGTTCTTGTTTTAGCTGTTGATGATCAACCAGGGTGGAACATGTACCCTCGGCTGTAAAAGTACAGAAACAGGAAGGCGCCGTATTTGTTCCTTGACATGTGATGGCTTTAAAGACACAATAAAACCATAAAAAGACGCCCACACACAGACCTTCTGCTACAATATCTGCACACACTAGATAAGTACCACTACCACACCTTTCTTAAAGGTGTGTGTGTGTGTGTGTGTGTGTGTGTGTGTGTGTGTGTGTGTGTGTGTGTGTGTGTGTGTGTGTGTGTGTGTGTGTGTGTGTGTGTGTGCGTGCGTGCGTGCGTGCGTGCGTGTGCGTTGCGTGCGCGTGCTGGGCAATACCTGATTTGACTTATAAATACCTGATTTGACTTACAAATCAGGTTACATCACCAGGTGTGTGTGTGTGCGTGCTAGGCATCACTTGATTTGAGTTACACATGAACTTTAACACCCTGGCCCCTATATACCTGTACCACACCTATAGATAGCGCTCACAATATATTACTTATATTCATGTTGTATCTCTTATCTCAGATCAATACTGGTTTACCATTGACTGCACAGGCAGGAGTGTTGGAGAATATTTACATCAAGGTACACATAATTAATGATTATAATAATTAATTAATAATGTGGAAATTTGAGTCACCCTAAGGATTAGGATCAGTGTGCAACTTCCTAGCACATTGCCATTCTTTTATTGCCAAGCCATTGGACATACATGTCTTGCAATATTCTGCGATATATTAAAATTGATGTTTACTTTTTTTCCAACTTCAAATTTATTCCCACTTTCAAATAATATCCCCAAAAACTTTGTCAACATCTTTCTTTATCTTAAAATATACATTTCTCTGTTTGTTCATCACATTTCAATTGCTGCAAAATAGGATTGTCAAGCAGACAAACGGACCAACACACATCCAATAAATCATTGATACTGGCGTCTGTGTTTCGATACATTATTGCCATAGTAAAAAATGCAATACTATGCTGTATTGATCTTTGCCCCCAACCCTAATGTCTCACAGGGATCAAACAGGCTCTGGTCTGTTTGTGAGGGGACTGAGTAAACCATGACACTTACTCACTCACTAGAAGTGTTACATAGGTAAAGAGCACTTTCTGGTCAACAATACAGACATTTTAGATTTGATGGTCAGCTTTGGTTTTGATCTGCACACCTTTGTCACACTGTAGAAGTGAGAAATATTTCTGTGTTGCTGGAAAGATTGACAAGATGTCAGTAAAATACTATGTCTGTAGAAAAAAAACTACACCTGAAAAAAATGACAAATGTGCTAATGCTACCAAACCCTTTCTCTCCTTTCTGTGGACAAGCCATCAGCACTTCTTTAACACAAAAATCTGGTTAATCAGTGTTAATGATTAACCAGACAACAACTCTCCAAAACCTCTTTAAAATACTCTGACCTTACTTACATTTAATCTGTATATATGAAGTGTGTGAATATTGGTTTAAATAATGCAATAAGAAAGCCAGACAGCAAGATATGTAGTACCTCTCATTACACGTCACATGCATTATTATTAAAGTCAGATTATAGGATATGGCTATAGAGTTTGGAGAGAATCGGAGAAACATTCTTGTTCTGAGCTTTTAATGCCAAAACTTAGATAAGGAAAAACAAGATAATGAATATGTGTCCATGTGTAGAACTTACCATCGTTGCTGTCTTCAGTGGGCTGCTCCTCCAGTGATGAAGCTCTGCAGGCAGGTGAGTGGTCTATATAACACTGGTGACGCTGGCGGCAGGAAGTGACAAACGAGGAAAGGGTTGTAAAAACATGACCATTCACCCATATTTGCCCTTCAATGGTACTACGTACTCGCTGTTCTACTTTACAGGATGGTTGTTTTGGATGGAAACACCTTGGCATGAAAATACATAATTATTCGCATTAGCATTGTTTACAATTGCAATTAAGTTATATTGTACACATAATTTATATAGTGTGCTTGCTAGACTGATTTTTTAACAATAAGAATAATTGTAATAATTTATACTTTATTAATCCCACGAGGGAAATTACAATGTTTTCACTGTTGATATTATTAATACACATTACACACACATGCTCAGTACCTATACATGCTAATGGCGCCCGAGCAAATGGGGGTTTGATGCCTTGCTCAAGAGCACTTTGGCAGTGCTCCAGCTACCAATCCACCCCCATACTTTGGTCTGTATGGGGACAGCAACCCCCCCCTGTTCCCAACCCAACTCCCTACTGACTGAGCTACTGCCACCCCTTTACATGGTCAGCCTTCTTAAGAAAAAATTAATTACTTGTTTACTTTCTGAGTTTGCCAATAATCTGCAATTATTAATGGGTAACTGAGATTTTTGCACTGGCCATATGCAATAGATGTGTACTGATTTCTAAAAATGTGTGTCTGAAATGTATTTTGTTGTTTATTTATGTATTTTGTTGCTACGCCTTTCTTATGTGCGTGACCTTTTTGATAGTGTCACTGTGAAATGTTGCTGTTATTTATTAATTTCTTTCTTTTTTATTGTAACACAATAACAATCAGTTCCTTTCATCCTTTAGAAACTGAGTGACTCCAGGAGCAAATATAATGTAATAGCATCCAACATGTTAGAGGAAATATTAGATTAGATTATACTTTATTCATCCCACAGCGGGGAAATTTCCTTATTATAGCAGTAGCATTTTCTACAATAAGAGCAAAAACAAACAAATACACAAGTAAACACAAAACAAGCAAACAGCAGTTTTAAATAGTAAATACATAAATACATGCAATGTTTATGTAGTAGAAAAACTATTAAAAAAGCACATTACAAACACAATTTGTTTGTATGAGAATGTGGTTGAACAACTGTGTAAAAACCATACTATGGATATTTAAATTTTTTTTTCATAATTGCAAGGCATGCCAATATGTAAATTGATATGCCCATATTTAATTCAATTCAATTCAATTCAATTTTATTTATAGTATCAATTCATAACAAGAGTTATCTCAAGACACTTTACAAGGACCCAACAGTTCTAGTAGTTTCCTCCAGAGCAAGCAACAGTGCGACAGTGGCGAGGAAAAACTCCCCTTTGGGAAGAAACCTCGGACAGACCCAGGCTCTTGGTAGGCGGTGTCTGACGACCGGTTGGGGATAGAATGAAGAGTGGCAATAACAGTCCCTAAAAAAAAATCAAAATAATAGTAGTTTGTAGTAGTTCTTTGTAGTAGTTCATGGCATAGCAGGGCACTGTGCAGCATTACAAGGCACAGCAGGACGTAGCTGGGCACCGCAGATCGTGGCAGGGAAGGGAACGTGTAGCGGGACCATGGCGACAGCTGCAACCATGATTTTGGAGCCTCCCTGATCCGAGGAAACATGCTGGGAGAAAAAGAACAAAAGGACTCCGGGGAATGACTCCCCAGAGCTAGGTTAGTAACAAGCATTTCTGGGACATAGATGCACACAAAATAGAAAGATAGGAGAGAGGAGCTCAGTGTGTCGAAGGAAGTCCCCCAGCTGTCTAAAACTACTACAGCATAACCAAGAGAGACAGGGTAAAGAGAGGAGCCTGGACAGGCTAGAACTCTCCCCAACCGGATCGGGCTGTATGCCAAGTCTCCCTTTAGTTTTATTATATGACAGATAAATCTGACAACTATGACGAGTAACAGGTGGGCCTAATATAATTATTATATCATACAATACTTATTATAACATGCGTTACAACAGATTGTGTAGGCCTACAAACAAACTGGAATAAACTGAAGAAAAAGGGAGAAAAATACACAATACATTTTGTTTTGACACATCAGCATACTGTGCATGAAGGCTATTCACTTGCAGTATAATGCCTTACACTGACACTTAAAAGCTAAGCTAAGCTACTATAGGCCTTTCCACTATTCATGATATGGTACATTTTCATTCATTTCATTAGGCTGCAGATTGGCTTTACACATTTGCTTGGCAGAGAATAAATAAATTAATTAATTAATAAAATTAGTTTACTTTCATTTTTTGTCCATACCTACATTTATTCAGGAAAATTCTCATTTTCATATTATTATTTATTATTGTTATGTCACACTAAGTGCGTGTGTGTGCTTATGACTGAAAGTAGGTCAGGATTTCACGGAGTTGCACGCTTATGCTGTACTTCATCACATTGGACGTGACTTGAAGTAGTGTAGCCAATCCCCTGTCTCCATTCTATGATGGGCGTGTCATACATTCAATGCTCAGAGCCCGAAGCTAACTCGAATAAACAACTAACTTAGCTTGTTTGCTAGTTAGCAACTTCTGGTACGTCTTCATTTCATGAGGGATTTAATTTTAACGTTATTCGGGTTTGTAACCCCTTTAGACGTCTGCTTTTTTTTTTTTTAGTAGACTTTTAACGTCTCCCATTTAATTGTTTATTGTAGTGTTAAATGTTATAACAGCAAGTTCGATGTTTGGTTAGCATTAACGTTAGCTAACTAGCTATGTGGCTGTGATAATCAACCTAGCTAACTTTTCTCTCGTTGCTAATGGCTAAGGGTTAGCTAGTGAAGCCAAGCAAAGAACACAAGTTTGTTTATTTATTTTTTGCTTCATTTGCATTATTGCTCTTTCCAGACATGGCGTCGTTAACGGCGACAGAACCAGCGACATCCCCGGGTGCAATACCAGCAGCAGAATCCATAGTGCCCGCTTGTATGTTTGCACCGGACCAGGGATGTGCCGACGACCCATGCAGCGTAGAGGGCTTTGAGGACGGCGAGGGTACAAACGGCGAGTCCGCGGATCATTTAGACTTGAGCAGCAAGGTAGGCCTCACTGCAAATTGCACATAATATCGTTAGGTTTTAAGACGTTCCAGCCAACCAGTTGTTTGTTTTGATTCGGTAGACGAATGCTGTGCAGTGATATTATGAAATCCATGTTGCATGTAAGCTGCTCACAGCGCATTTTGTGCTGGCTGTTCAAAACACCAGAATGTGACACGTATGTTGCTCTACGTATGTAATCCAGCTGGCAGGTTACACAGCCATGGGCTATGTCTACTGTATATGTAACATCTTCATTTATTTGTTTATTGATAAAAGCAGCAGACTGAATTTACAAAACAAAACTCTATTGACTGATTTGCAGAGCACCATTTCTTAAAACAAAATATAGCTTACTTGTAGAAGTTGTGACTTTAAGACACTTACTCTGTGTTTGCTCATATTTGACGTTTCCACATCTTTCTCTTCCCCTGTCTCTCATTTTTTAGCTTGTCCTAGTGAGTCCAACAGGGCAACAGTATGATTCATTACTACGACATCTGAGGGAGCAGATAGATGATGGCTGCGGGGAGACAATCTTTGTGGTCGGGATGGGCTCAGGTAAGGATAACCTTTTGAGCAATTTAAGGATTGAGAGCATACACTAGGGTCCACCAAACACCACACAATTCAGTAGTGTCAGCTGCAACTGGATACATCAAAGAATTTGATTTGTTGTTGTGAATAAATAAGAATGTGACAAATACTCGCTTTTGTTATCCTGATGTTTTTAACGTTTGGTTTTAAGTGATTCTTGGTGGACCTTTTGGATGCTTCCTTGAGGAGTGTACAGATTCAGAAAGTTATGTTCTGCAATGCATGTCTGGAGCAATGAACTGACACACATGCATGTAAATGTCTTCCATATAATATGGGGGTCGGGGGGTGGTTAGGGGTTTTTTACCTCAGAAAAAAATATACAATTTCACATCATTTTAAACCTTTTATTATTTACCATATCTGTGTCTAAAATGTTGGAAAATAATGCTCATAAAGCTTCAAGACAAATATGACCAACTACAACCATTAGATCTGAGCAAGACATTTAGTTACAGTGAGGAAAATAAGTATTTGAACACCCTGCTATTTTGCAAGTTCTCCCACTTAGAAATCATGGAGGGGTCTGAAATTGTCATCGTAGGTGCATGTCCACTGTGAGAGACATAATCTAAAAAAAAATCCTGTATCATAATGTATGATTTTATATCTATTTATTTGTATGATACAGCTGCAAATAAGTATTTGAACACCTGTCTATCAGCTAAAATTCTGACCCTCAAAGACCTGTTAGTCTGCCTTCAAAATGTCCAACTCCACTCCATTTATTATCCTAAATTAGATAAGCAACTGTTTGAGGACGTTAGCTGCATAAAGACACCTGTCCACCCCTACAATCAGTAAGAATTCAACTACTAACATGGCCAAGACCAAAGAGCTGTCCAAAGACACTAGAGACAAAATTGTACACCTCCACAAGGCTGAAAAGGGCTACGGGGAAATTACCAAGCAGCTTGGTGAAAAAAGGTCCACTGTTGGAGCAATCATTAGAAAATGGAAGAAGCTAAACATGACTGTCAATCTCCCTCGGACTGGGGCTCCATGCAAGATCTCACCTCGTGGGGTCTCAATGATCCTAAGAAAGGTGAGAAATCAGGCCAGAACTACACAAGAGGAGCTGGTCAATGACCTGAAAAGAGCTGGGACCACCGTTTCCAAGGTTACTGTTGGTAATGCACTAAGACGTCATGGTTTGAAATCATGCATGCCATGGAAGGTTCCCCTGCTTAAACCAGCAGATGTCAAGGCCCGTCTTAAGTTTGCCAATGACCATTTGGATGATCCAGAGGAGTCATGGGAGAAAGTCATGTGGTCAGATGAGACCAAAATAGAACTTTTTGGTCATAATTCCACTAACCGTGTTTGGAGGAAGAAGAATGATGAGTACCATCCCAAGAACACCATCCCTACTGTGAAGCATGGGGGTGGTAGCATCATGCTTTGGGGGTGTTTTTCTGCACATGGGACAGGGCGACTGCACTGTATTAAGGAGAGGATGACCGGGACCATGTATTGCGAGATTTTGGGGAACAACCTCCTTCCCTCAGTTAGAGCATTGAAGATGGGTCGAGGCTGGGTCTTCCAACAGGACAATGATCCGAAGCACACAGCCAGGATAACCAAGGAGTGGCTCTGTAAGAAGCAGATCAAGGTTCTGGCGTGGCCTAGCCAGTCTCCAGACCTAAACCCAATAGAGAATCTTTGGAGGGAGCTTAAACTCTGTGTTACTCAGCAACAGCCCAGAAACCTGACTGATCTAGAGAAGATCTGTGTGGAGGAGTGGGCCAAAATCCCTTCTGCAGTGTGTGCAAACCTGGTGAAAAACTACAGGAAACGTTTGACCTCTGGAATTGCAAACAAAGGCTACTGTACCAAATATTAACATTGATTTTCTCAGGTGTTCAAATACTTATTTGCAGCTGTATCATACAAATAAATAGTAAAAAAAAATCATACATTGTTATTTCTGGATTTTTATTTTTAGATTATGTCTCTCACAGTGGACATGTACCTACGATGACAATTTCAGACCCCTCCATGATTTCTAAGTGGGAGAACTTGCAAAATAGCAGGGTGTTCAAATACTTATTTTCCTCACTGTAGTTTTAATGCTCACATCAATTTTACATTAATTCGGCTTAGGGGGTGCCCAAATTGACTTGGATGCTGCGCCTAAGCCTTATGATGGTAGGAACAACCCTTCATGTGTTACGAGTAGGTTAAAGATAAAAGCCTTCATTGGTAGATTCAGTTAAAGTAAAGTATGTTATCCTAGGACAACCTCCTCCTCTGCCCGTAGCCCTGATAACACCATAAGACATTTACTGATGCTGTACTGGCCTGTTTGCTTTCATGTACATAGTTAGCTTTCTTCTATTGTAATCATGTCTAAAAATATTGTAAAATAGAATACCTTGTCATAGTCATTACTGAAAATGGTGACAAAATATATTCATGAACCACTCCCTTTTTTTTAAATAAAGAAAATAAGATGTTTTATGAAAACATGTAATATAATAAAATAGCTTAATGAAATCGCTCTATATTATTATTGACACCAAAGACAGGACAAATATACCCTACAAAAGAGAGAGATATAAAATATGAGCTGACAGTTGATCCACATTTCTTCCCTGTATTTTATGAATTGAAATGTCCATAGATTATTTTTGACAACAAATTGACAGGCATTTTGATAAACATACTGTAGCCAAAACTGCTGTAAAGTTACATGGGCTTTTGCAATCAGCACTAGACCACAGAGGGCTATTGAAAAAGTCAAATAATTAAACAGTTTCACAGTTTACCAATTAGATAGTTTTATTAGAATCAAACTCCAAAATCAAGGGAAAACCGAGGCAGGTTTACTAACATTTTCCATTCCATTGAAATGTGGATAATATAGCTAAAAACACACACATTGTATTTACACATTGACCAATTTCAGGCAATGTAATGTATTGCTTTTTGCATCTTTTATAAGTAGTTGGGGAAAGTAGCATTTAGTATATTTAGGAAAAAGCTAAGCCACTATTGTGAGCTATCACTTCTGTCAGCTGTGTCCCGGCGAGTCCTCCCAGGGAACTAACCCCATTTGTTTGCCTCATAGTTTTCATTCAGAAACCCTTCAGCCACAAGGGCCGTTTTTGGCAACCAGGGTTATTTTTTTGCCTGTAACAGCATCATGTGTGACCCATGCGGTCTGTCTTTGGGTCAAAGTGCATGTATGAAAGGCTGTCATTTTTCCCTCGTCAGCAAAGGGCCTGTCAGTAGTTCAGCAGTCAATGTCTGTCTGACTGCCTAGCTGGCCTACTGTGCTGACTGCTTTGTTGCTGTTTCTCCATCTGGAATGAATGGACCTAGGTTTTGTGTCCAGGTTGTTTGTGGTGTGTATTACATTTACATAAAGATTATCCCTATGTAATAAGATATGACACTCTCCTCTTTAATTGCGATCGAAGCTAACTGGTTAGGATTCAGTTTTTTTGGCTGGTGGTGTTGTCAAGGTTTTCTCGTCTCCACCACACCCACTCTCACCTGTCCTATAAACCACCTGTTTATTTACTCTTTGTGCTACAAAGTATGCATCCTACTTGATATTTGTCCACCTGGCCACCATCCTGTCATATAGGAAGCCACTGTCCAAACATTACCAGGGTGAGGCTTAACATTAGCCTAGACATTTGTATATGCTTATTTTTCTCCAAGGCACTCTTGATACAAACATACATTAAATAGCAGATCATTCGCTCGGCGTAACTCTATTTTCTTCCTCCCTTGGTCCCTGCTCCTTTATTTACCCCCCGCTTTCTCCTCTCTGCTTAGATGGGGGTGACTATGGTCTGGATGACAAAGACATGGAAGCGTCGGTCGCCACGGTGCGGTCGCTGTGTGAACAGATTGAGGCTGACCTGATCTTGCTGAGGGAAAGGACAGACACTGGTGGAAAGATTCAGGACTACCTAATCCGCCGGCGTGTGGGCGAGCAGGATTTCCT
Source organism: Etheostoma perlongum (assembly GCA_026937815.1). Classification (NCBI taxonomy): domain Eukaryota; kingdom Metazoa; phylum Chordata; class Actinopteri; order Perciformes; family Percidae; genus Etheostoma; species Etheostoma perlongum. The sequence goes on from CM049372.1 coordinate 29,288,305, forward strand.
GGAAGTCAGGTAAAAAAATGAAGAGAGTTATTAGAGAGACAATAAGAGACAATAAACAAAGTACAGTACATGCTTAGTTAAATCATTTACAGGCAGAGAGAGAGGATAATATACCAACATATACAGTGCCTTGCAAAAGTATTCGGCCCCCTTGAACTTTTCAACCTTTTGACACATTTCAGGCTTCAAACATAAAGATATAAAAATTTTATTTTTTGTGAAGAATCACCAACAAGTGGGACACAATTGTGAAGTGGAACGAAATCTATTGGATATTTTAAACTTTTTTAGCAAATAAAAAACTGAAAAGTGGGGCGTGCAAAATGATTGGGCCCCCTTGCGTTAATACTTTGTAGAGCCACCTTTTGCTGCGATTACAGCTGCAAGTCGCTTGGGGTATGTCTCTATCAGTTTTGCACATCGAGAGACTGACATTCTTGCCCATTCTTCCTTGCAAAACAGCTCGAGCTCAGTGAGGTTGGATGGAGAGCGTTTGTGAACAGCAGTTTTCAGCTCTTTCCACAGATTCTCGATTGGATTCAGGTCTGGACTTTGACTTGGCCATTCTAACACCTGGATACGTTTATTTGTGAACCATTCCTTTGTGGATTTTGCTGTATGTTTGGGATCATTGTCTTGTTGGAAGATAAATCTCCGTCCCAGTTTCAGGTCTTTTGCAGACTCCAACAGGTTTTCATCCAGAATGGTCCTGTATTTGGCTGCATCCATCTTCCCCTCAATTTTAACCATCTTCCCTGTCCCTGCTGAAGAACAGCAGGCCCAAACCATGATGCTGCCACCACCATGTTTGACAGTGGGGAAGGTGTGTTGAGGGTGATGAGCTGTGTTGCTTTTACACCAAACATATCGTTTTGCATTGTGGGCAAAAAGTTTTGGTTTCATCTGACCAGAGCACCTTCTTCCACATGTTTGGTGTGTCTCCCAGGTGGCTTGTGGCAAACTTTAGACGAGACTTTTTATGGATATCTTTATGAAATGGCTTTCTTCTTGCCACTCTTCCATAAAGGCCAGATTTGTGCAGTGTACGACTGATTGTTGTCCTATGGACAGACTCTCCCACCTCAGCTGTAGTTCTCTGCAGTTCATCCAGAGTGATCATGGGCCTCTTGGCTGCATCCCTGATCAGTCTTCTCCTTGTCTGAGCTGAAAGTTTAGAGGGACGGCCAGGTCTTGGTAGATTTGCAGTGGTCTGATACTCCTTCCATTTCAAAATGATCACTTGCACAGTGCTCCTTGGGATGTTTAAAGCTTGGGGGGAAATCTTTTTGTATCCAAATCCGGCTTTAAACTTCTCCACAACAGTATTACGGACCTGCCTGGTGTGTTCCTTGGTCTTGATGATGCTCTCTGCGCTTTCAACAGAACCCTGAGACTATCACAGAGCAGGTGCATTTATACAGAGACTTGATCACACACAGGTGGATTCTATTCATCACCATCAGTTGTTTAGGACAACATTGGATCATTCAGAGATCCTCGCTGAACTTCTGGAGTGAGTTTGCTGCACTGAAAGTAAAGGGGCCGAATAATTTTGCACGCACCACTTTTCAGTTTTTTAAAAAGTTTAAAATATCCAATAGATTTCGTTCCACTTCACAATTGTCTCCCACTTGTTGGTGATTCTTCACAAAAAATAAAAATTTTACATCTTTATGTTTGAAGCCTGAAATGTGTCAAAAGGTTGAAAAGTTCAAGGGGGGCGAATACTTTCGCAAGGCACTGTATGTCTCTGTATGGATACTTGTAGTTTTCACTCTTCATATTCTCCTTTATCTTGTCTCCAGAGTGGCGGTGGTAGGGAATGTGGACGCGGGGAAGAGCACTCTGCTTGGGGTTTTGACCCATGGTGAGCTGGACAATGGCAGAGGCTTTGCTCGCCAGAAGCTCTTTAGACACAAACATGAAATGGAGAGTGGCAGGACCAGCAGTGTGGGCAATGATATCCTGGGTTTTGACCAGGAGGGACAGGTGAGCTTCCGCCAATGCTCAGGACTTACTATATGAGCAATGGATGGCCGTGGCAAGTGCAAAATGAAGAAGTGATAGCCCCTATCCTAAGTCTTCTAGCTCTCTGCTGCTTTGATTTTAAAGACGTTTGGGTTAAATACCATATATTAAAAAAAAAAAAACAGTGCTTGGAGAGAGGCCATGTTTAACCGTAAAATCGTATTTATTGTTATAACCACTTAATAAGCTAGCTTTGTTGATTCCTCAAAGGGTGATACAATTGTGAGATGTGATACCATTGCAATAAAAGATGCATCATTAGACTTTGTACAGTCTTGTTGCATGAGACCAAAACATGGATGTAAGAAAAATCCTCTCCCATCACTCACATTTGCACAATACAGACCTGTTGAGGGTTTGTTAAGGGAAAGGGGAACTTTCTTTACGCTGACAATCCAGGCTAATGGCCAGTTGTCAGATAGTATTTGTCTTGCTGAAATATCCTAAAACTTGAAATCCAACAGCAGCAAAAATGTTAATATAGATTTTCCATTCAGAGTAGAGACCAGTACTGTGTAAAGAAATGTAACTTTTAAAAGTTCTGTTAGGCACTCTGGATTAGAGAGTTTTTCTCTCTCTTTTGGAGTTGTATTCTACTCTGGTTTTAATTTCTTTCCCACACTGTGTAGATCATATTCTGTTCTCTTTGTCTGCTCCTTTAGGTGGTGAACAAGCCAGACAGCCATGGTGGCAGCCTAGACTGGACCAAGATCTGTGAGAAATCCTCAAAAGTTATCACCTTTATTGACCTGGCTGGCCATGAAAAGTACCTCAAGACCACTGTGTTCGGCATGACGGGACACCTGCCTGATTTCTGCATGCTCATGGTGAGAGAGGGTTGAGGTGTGCGTGTGTGTGTCTTCTTGTTAAATCCTTGGTCATTTTCTAATTTTCAATTTACCAAATGTCCTAGGCCACTGGTTCTCCCACGTTTTTTCAATATTGTACCCTTCTTTAAATTGTTTTTTTGAGCAAACGACTCCCTGACCAGCGCAAAACTTAGTGATAGGGGAAAAAAAAGTGGTATAAGGTGGTACAATACAGCGCTGGCAGTGATACCTTCTAATGTTTCAAAACCATCACTAAATTCATTCATTTTTATAGTATATTTATTTGAGGAATTATTTATGAAAATATTTTTAAATTAGCATTTTGCAAAAACTTTCACACAGTCCCTCCACCACCCCGTAGGGGTACACACACTCCCATTTGAGAAACACTGAAAAACTGTTAATTATTTTTTTATTAAGAAAGTCCTCTTCCGTTTCCCTGTTCCCCTTCTCTCTTGTCTCAGGTTGGCAGTAACGCTGGCATCGTTGGCATGACCAAAGAGCATCTGGGTCTGGCTCTGGCCCTGAATGTGCCAGTGTTTGTAGTGGTTACTAAGATAGACATGTGTCCGGCCAACATCCTGCAAGGTAAAGAGACGTACCAATGTAATGCATATTGAAATCATAGACCGGTTTAGTGTTAGATCGCAAAATAAGCTGTATATCTTTTTAATAATTCGCATCACATCTCTGCAATGCTTCTGTCAAAGTAAGATACATTATTGTTGAAGTTCCAAAGTGTTGAGACTGCAGTAAAAAGTCAGTTAGTATTAGTGAGATTAATTTCTTCCATGGTAAGTTCAGCACAATTTATGTTCCCACAGCAGTAATTACATCAATACAACAACACAGGCACACCATACTAACCATTTGCTTGTTTAAAACACTGTGTATAGACACTCATTCATTCTAAAAACTACTTTGCTCTGCTTTAATGATGTTAAGGTAGTGTGTAATAAGAGGAAGGAAGGTTAGGAATTACCGCTAAACGGCTGGAACGGTTGTAATGTAAAACAAAGACTTTAGTTTTCATGAACTGCAAGAGTACATTAACAAAGCAAAGGGGAGCAGTTAAGAAAAGTCTTTTTTTTAATTAAAATTAGATTAAATAAGTAAAATAATTCTCTAATAATGGCTTACTCTTTACGCCAGTTTGCTTATTGCAGAGTATGTACTCCTTAAATCCATCTTCTTGTGAGGCATTTTAATGTTCAGTATTTTTTTTGGGAATGACTCATATGATGTATTTTGTGCGGTTCTGTCCATGTGTGTGTATCTGTAGAGACGCTAAAATTGTTGCAGCGGTTATTAAAGTCTCAAGGCTGCAGGAAAATCCCCGTGCTGGTCCAGAACAAGGATGATGTCATCGTCACAGCCTCCAACTTCAGCTCTGAGAGGTAAGCGCAAAGAAGAGGAGGGCAGAGGGATGATGGGAGATGAATGGAATCTGACTGATAAACAAGCAAACAGTAAGGCAGGAAGATGATGATGATGATGATGCAACAAAGAAAAGACTTTATGTAATTATTTATTTAAACAGGTAGTCTCATAAGGATGATTATGAGAGATACTAGAATCAACTGACAGAAAATACACCCACACACCAGTTACATTAGTTTCACATTAAGAAAAGCAATTACAAGTGGTATTTGATTAATTTATTTATGCTGTTTATTGATCCCCAGTGGGGAAATTACAATTTACACTTTTTGATTAAAATCACAACACATAGGCCTGAAATACACACGTGCACACATATTCATGCACAAATGGAGAGATGTCAGAGAGTGCTGGACCAACGCCCCGAGCGGATTGGGGGGTGGGGGTACGGTGCCTTGCTGAAGGGCACCTGGCAACACCCAGGAGGGGAACTGGCATCTCTCCAGCTACCAATCCACACTCTGTACTTTGGTCCGTACTGGGACTTGAACCAGCGACCCTCCTGTTCCCAGCCCAACTCCCTACAGACAAATCTATTGCTACCCCAAGTTTTGGAATTGAGAGTATAGTCTTTTAAAATCATCAAGTGAAATCTGAAATGAAAGATTCTGGTTTCAAAGTTTCACTTTCGTCCTCTTACGCCCTCCTCCCTCTCTGCAGGATGTGTCCAATTTTTCAGATTTCAAATGTGACGGGGGAGAACATGGATCTGCTGAAGATGTTCCTCAACCTCCTCTCTTCTCGGACCAACTTCAACAACGATGAGCCTGCTGAGTTCCAAATAGACGACACATACTCAGTACCGGTACAAAATGAAACACACACTCATATAGGACTATAGACATATAGTCCCCAAATCACTCTTTTCTTTTTTCTTTTTCTGGATCCTCACTTTTCTTTTCAAAACATGAAAGGGGTTACCATGTGGAGCAGCTAGACCAAACAAAATGCGTGGCAGTGCTCCAAATGTTAAAGTCAAGCCCTGAGGGGAGACAGCCTCAGTTTGAGAGAGACTGCTGTTGCAGGTCACTACTGATGCAAAAGCCAATGTGTCTCTCAGCAGCACTGTCATGGCAAAAATGCTTTTTGAGTGTCACTCACTGTTAAAAACCTGTATGTTAATGTGATTGCCGTAGATTGCACAGTGAAGCTGTCACTGCTTTTAAGAACCGAGCCGATATATAAACAAGCATATTCTGCTTTCTTTTTACAGTATTTATAGTAACAGCTTTCACTCAAGCAACATTTACAGAAAAAAACCTTTGACATAGTGGTGAAAATAGACACGTAGAGTATCACTTTCTGGATATTAATAACAGTTCCATAACTTTAAATGTTTACATTTACACTTTTAAGTAGACACTCCTTTATGTATCATAATTTTGTAGAGAACTATACACTCAAGGCTTCATACCAATGGAGACGGGTGAAGAGTGTCTCTACAGATGCATGTGATTGTTGATTGTCTCTTGGCAGGGAGTGGGCACAGTAGTTTCCGGAACTACGTTACGTGGAATGATACGCCTCAACGACACACTGCTTTTAGGCCCAGACCCGCTGGGCACCTTCATCCCCATAGCAGTTAAATCCATCCACCGCAAGAGGATGCCTGTCAAAGAGGTTCGCGGAGGACAGACGGCATCCTTTGCCCTCAAAAAGGTTTGTGGGAGAACAATGCATCATGGAACATCTGAATGCTTTTTTTAAAAATCTAATTTTAAAAACAACCTGACACAAAGTTAAGTTGTTAAATTCTTCGGATATGTATGCATATGAATTAGTTTCCTAGCTTTATAATACATACAAATCCTGCAACGTCTGGGTTTAGGTCATGTTCTGGCTCTAATTCTAGTTTGGCTTCATCACTTCCCCAATTAATTTAGATTTTTAATCTATTTCTATCTATTTCTAATTGTATATATATTTTTTTTTTTAATTGTCTCAGATCAAACGTTCATATATAAGGAAAGGCATGGTGATGGTTTCCCCAAAGTTGCTGCCACAGGCCACCTGGGAGTTTGAGGCTGAGATTTTGGTGCTGCATCACCCCACCACGATATCCCCACGATACCAAGCCATGGGTTAGTTTCAACACACTTCTCTGTGTCTTTGATTTGCTCAATCTGCTCTCTAGTAAATTTTGGATGCATTTGCACTTGGATTTTATGAGGTCTTGCTTTATCCAAACAATATGGTCACCCTGAAACATTCCTTCCAAGACTAACTGAGTCACACTCTCTCTCCGTCACACCAGTCCACTGTGGCAGCATCAGGCAGACCGCCACCATCCTGACCATGAACAAAGACTGTCTGCGAACAGGGGACAAGGCCACAGTTCATTTCCGCTTCATTAAGACTCCCGAGTACCTGCACTGTGACCACAAACTGGTGTTCAGAGAAGGACGCACCAAAGCTGTGGGCACCATCACCAAGGTACTGAAGCTTCAGTGTAGTTGTGGGTATCTTGGCGCTATAAGGCTGCGTGTCAGACAGTGCGGCAAAAACACGGGTCTTTCCATTTATTTTCAATGGGGGTTGTGTTTATAGGCTGCTTAGGGGGGGGGCACGCAAAAAAACGCAGCAGGCCTGCAGTCAAAAGTTGAGACAAAATGCAACCCCACGTCACAGTGTGGTGGCCAATCATGTAACCGGCAATCAGGGTTGTCGGTGTGTTATGCTATGGTTCGAGGCAGTGTGACAATCCTGCACAGTAAACATGAAACATCACTGCCCTTATTGCTGCCACATGAAAGTTTCAAAACACTATGATAAAGAAACGAAACACAAGCACAGAGCTGCCCGGGAGCGTGTGTAATAGCTGAATGAACAAAGCACTCGCTATGTCACACTCGTCTCTTCTTTCTCCGTGAAATAAAGCTGCCTTCAAGTACAGTCGGAAATGTCGAGACCTATAAATTATATGATGGAAAACAGTAATTGGGAAATATAAAGGGCTCTATCTTGTACACAGCGCAGCACAAAGCCCAACAAGAGTGTCTTTGCTAGTTTAAGGCCGATGTAGTTGTCAATTGCCCGTCCAGCACCTACGTCGTTTAAATAGAAAATGCACCTTCCCGATCTTTGCGCCCATGGGCGTGCCGGCACGGACTGCAGGAAGTGATCGTGTCATTGACCAACAATAATCTGGTCTAAGTCAACAGTGCAGCATTTCATTGTTATTTTAACAGCGAATTGAATGTGTCTAGGCTTATGCACAGTGCACGAACACTATGCTTGTTACACACACACATGGAAGTGCAGCAGCACACACACATGCAAGAGATTACAAATAAAAATATTACGGTGCAAATCCCCCATCAGAATAGCACCACCCTGCAGCAAATCACCTGATCACTTTTTTTGGTCTGAATGCAGCTTTAGTGAGTCGTCTACATGACAAAACCCTGATTAATGCAGATCAACTGACACGGGCTGTTCTTGTGATTTCAGCTTCTCCAAGCAGTGAACACCCAGGCAGCAAAGGCCCAGCAGGCCAAGATGCAGGCCAGTAAGAAGACTTTTAAAGACGGCACGGCAGCCAATGAAGAGGCTGGATCCACTGCACGACCGCCCAGTCCTAACACAGCACAGCTACCAGTGAGTCAATCCATGATTTTTTTTTTTTTGCACCGTGGGTCTCATGCGTCGCTGTTTTTTAAGGATCCTTGCACCTAAAGAAATTATTATTCTCAACACAGAACTAGTCAATCTTTTGATCATTTGTATAGCTTTTTCCAATTCAATCGTCAACATCATGACAAAATGCATGACAATTACTACATTCAGGGTAGTATCATTGATTACTAAATTAATTAGTTCTCTTGAAAAAGATTGATTTGACAAAGCTATACATACTGACATAAGGCCAGTATTCTTTGTTTAACTTTTATGTTTAACAATATGTAAAGGGTAACTTTTGTTTTCTTCTCAACCTGGACTCTATTTTCTATGTTTTTGTGTGTAAGTGGCTGATGGTAACAAAATCAATCCTATTTACATGTTTTTTACAGATGTATTTATGATTAAAAAAATTCTTTCTCGACCTCCTTACAAAATAATTTTCATAATGTTGTCAAACACTTAGAATATTAAGCCTGTCAGTGGCAAAACGAGCACTTTTGTGGACGTAAACTGAAAGTACTGAATTGCCCTTTTAACTCACATTGTAGCTTGTTTCGCCGCTGCCGACTGCAGCGATCTCGCTTAATATTGGACCAATGTCAAAGATTGTTTTTCCCATCAGTCACTTAGACACAAATCCCAACATCTTAAACAGAAAAGCAAGATTATATTCAAAACTGTTTTATAATGCTGCTCCAATTTGAATATTATTTAAAAATGTTACTTGTTTCTTTCTGCTTTCGAGTCTTTCCATTTGCGGGTTAATTTCTTTCACTGTCCGCTCACTTACTGGTCTCACCTTTCATTGGCCTTCTGAAGGCCCGTACACACCGGGACAAATATCGGCGGGCGTTATTCGTCAGCGTTTTTCGACGCGTTTTTTGTGTTCACACCCAAGCGATTTTCGCTGACGATGAGCCGAATGAACATGCAAATTCATTATCTGTCACTAGATGGCGCTTAATGTAAAACAGAAATACCCCCGTACATAGGGTGGCGCTGCGCAACTTCTGCGCGCTTCTGATACTCGCTTGCAACTCAGAAGAAGAGCAGAGAAGAAGAGAGCAAGTATTTAGAACATTTCTTCTAAATCAGATATAGCTCTTTATGTTCCGAAACCAACGAGGCCAGCAGCTCAACATTTATTTTGGACATCGTGCTTTGCCTCTTCCTCGTCTTGTGGCAGTGATGACGGTGGCGTATGTCTTCTTCGTTTTTGTGCTTGAGCGCCGCCAAGTTGTGTTTTACTGTAACTTCAGAAGCACAAGACACGTGAGCAAAAGGGCCGATTTCATTGGTCGGATAGTTTTTGACGCGGTGCGTCAAACCAAAAAAACGAACCCGAGGCGTTTTTTGCGTCGGTGTGCACACTCATTGACGCCCTTTGTTAAGTCGCGACGCGCGAAATTCGTCCCGGTGTGAACAGGCCTTGACTCTGCGCATAATATCCTGCTTTCATCTCCCTGAACGGCTCCACCTGTCCCCATCATCCTTCTTTTTCATTTACACACCTACTCGGATCCTCACCCTGCCTAACATGCTCTTTCCTTGAACTTTAACACTTTACTTTTCTTCCGCCACCTCCCTTTGCTTTCCTTCTCTCCCTGTCTTGGCATGCTGCATCAGACAGTGGCAGAGGAGGAGGCGCTATGTAAAGATGGCAACAAAGAGAACAAGGTAACAACCTTTCTGCTGTCCTTGTCTTAAGCTTGGATGTTGTTTTGTTGTTGGTTTCTTCACTTTCTAAACCAATGTTTTCTAAGCATGCATAATTCATCATAGTGCTCCCAGAGTACGTAAGTAAGTATCACTATATTTATATGGCTCTCTTAAAGGTCCCATGGCATGTAAATGTCACTTTATGAGGTTTAACATTAATATGAGTCCCCCAGCCTGCCTATGGTCCCCCAGTGACAAACACACTCATGCAATACCTAATAAGAAATAAAATACAAGTTTCAAAATGCAGCATAAAGGGGAAGCAGCCCATTACACAAAGGCATATAAAGGTGGGGTTTTAAAAGATGCTTCAAACAGTCCAGACACACACAGAGGGTCGGAGCTCAAATGGCAAAGGCACGATCACCTTTGGTCTTGTAGTTGGAGCGAGGAATGGATGAAAGACCAGGGATCGAGTATCTGAGTAGGCTTCTAGTGGAGTGAGGAACAAGGAGCTCAGAGATGTAATGAGGGGAAAGGTCATGCAATGCTTCAGAGGGATCAACAGGATAACACCAGGAAGCTCCTCTAGTACAGCTGCAGTGTTTTACTGCTGGCCAATGAGCTTCACCCTGTAGTAATGAAGCTTGATTGCTAAAAAAAATAAAAAAATACTTACTGAATTGGACCCCAGTGGTTAGAATAGAATAAATCTTTGTCCACCAGGGTGGAAATCTTTCTTTGGCTCACCAGACCTACAGTACAAGACAGGTAAACATACAGAAAACATCTCAAACATAGTAAGTAAAGTTTAAAAAGATGAAATAAAAAATATCAAAAAAAGAATACATATTTTAAATTTATTACAATAGCAGCTCAGCTTGATTGTCAATTCGGTTGGTTCTAGATTAAAAACAGTTGAGGTACTTGTCTTTTTAAAAAAGTTAAATCAATAGCTTGTGCTGGGTTATTCACCCCATTTTTCTTGCTGATTGCATATTACTTTATTTTAAGGAGAGGTCTTTGTGTTTGTAACCTGGTCATGGAATTTAATAATTCATGCCATATGAAAACAACTTGTGCAATTGCAGGATTTTCTTTAGTGTTGGCCACCCCAACAGAAATTAAGACCCCACCTGCTAATGAAGAACTAATAATTACACTTATATCAAATATATCAATTAGCAGAGGAGCTACATCACACACTGGGGAAACAGGCATGGGCCGGGTACTGGTTTCAAGGTATACCGCGGTTTTAAAAGGTCCTGGTTTAAAACCAACTCAACTTTTCTGACATACTGTTCCTGCGGTATGAGCTGTTTTTATGAGTGCAGTAACATAAAATATAATGGGCCCTATCGTGCACCTGGTGCAGCCAAGCACAAAGCCAGACGCAAGTGTCTTTGCTAGTTTTAAACCGACGCAGTTGTCAGTTTCCCATCCAGCAACCACGTCGTTTAAATAGCAAATGCACCTGCGCCCATGGGCATGCCGGTCTGCGGGAAGTGATTGCGTCATTGACCAACACAAACATGCAAAAGACTAAAAATATTACAGTGTGAAATAGTATTATGTGCTCTCACTTCAGGCACGAGCAGACTGTTTTTTCTCCTGAAAATCTCTTCTTCCTGCTTAGAAAATCCGCCGTCATAACAACATGCCTGGCTTTTAAAGGGAGTGGGAGAGGACACTCTGATTTGTTAAAATAGGGCCCACTGTGTTATTTGTTTTTTTACCCAGACATTTAAAAATAATACTTTTTAAAAGCTGTAATTGCAATACCGCAATACCATGAAACCTTGATATTTTTACACCGTCAGAATATACCAGTCCATGCCTAGTGGGGAAACAGACTGTATAATATTAATGGACAGCGCATGTGTGACGTCACCCATTGGTTTGTGGAGATCTGCTATCAGTCGTTGAGTTTACCGTTGCGGGCGCAGCCATCCTGATTGCGGATGTGATGAATTTAGACGACGGAGGAGAGAGAGAGAGAGGAACCCTTACACTCTACGCTATGTTACACACTTTCACTGGCAATCACATCATAGCCACGCCCTAAAACACCCCCTGCTTTATCGCCGACTTAAAGACTTAAAACTAGAGATTGAGACTATAAACGTATTATTACAAAATGTTGACTGAGGTATAAATCAAGTGAGAAGTGAGTCACTTTCTCACAGACTTCTACAGAAACCGACCTCCTTTTGTAACAGCACGTCGCCCCCTGCTGGAATTCAGATAGAATGCAGCTTTAAGGCACTTCCCAAACCGGATGCTTTGTCCATTATTATACAGTCTATGGGAAAACCACGAACCGCTGTGACTTACCTGTTTTCGTTTTATTCCTTCCCCCAGGACAAACGTTAACGTTTTTACCCTCTTAACCTTTTTCAAGTTTAAAGCACGAGTGAGAAATGCATTCCTGTTTCTCAGAAGTTCATCTGAACATCTGAACTGTTGTGGGCCAAACCGTTTTTAAAACTGCATCTGACTCACTGTGGCGTTCCTGTCTGTCTGCAGCTCAAGTCGGGAGGTGGAGGACGCAGGAGAGGCGGTCAGAGACATCGAGGGAAAGGCCTGAGCGCTGAAGCAATCTCCACAGCCGTGCCTGCTGGAGCTGCCGGCACCGCCTGATAAACACATCCCATCTCATCTCTTTTTGCAGGGAGGGAAAGTGACTGCAGGGTTCTCCAGTTGGCTGCGTAGTAAATGCACATGTTACTTTAATACAAAATGACAACTGAATCATTTTCATCATGAAAGAGTGAATTATTTTCCACATTAAGTGCATTTAAAAGCTTTATTTGTGCAATTATTTTATGGGCTGGCGAAGATGATATTGAGTTTTTATTTAGTTTGAGTTTATTGCGGTTAGATTTCATTATATTACCCATATCTAATTTACTGAAAACATTCTGGGGGTGTTCAATCTTGTTTATCATCAGAACTTTTCTTTTTTGGCATTAACTGTTTTCCTCAGCCAGCAGAGGCGTCAGTCACTTTCCCTGCCCAAACTTTCTCCACACTCTACTTTTTGACACTCTACATATGTTCTTTTCCTCTTTCGTCATCCTCTCGTGTTCACCGCCACCTAACTTTATTAAGAATGCGCCATTTTTTCCGGACAGCACCAGGATTGGAGTGTACGTAACGCCACGTCAGTCACGCGAGGAAGAAGACTATGTTGAGTAGTTGAAAACTGCATTTTATTTTATTTTTGTCTTATACAAAGCTCCGCGCCATTGGCAATTTGAATTCACATCGTGAATTGACTGATCTGAAATGGAGTTGATGCCAACCTTAGGTGTATTCATGTCTGAGACATAAAGCGAACAATTTGCTAAGGGGCAGGAAAAAGAAAATCACAGAGCTGGATGCTCGTTAAGTTGTGTAGTTTAACGTCGGTTCACCCTACCGCTCTGTTGGGTTGGAAGCTAAAATTGTCTTCTGGAAATCAGTCTGAACAGTTGCTTTCCTTGTGTAACAGTGGTAAACGGTTTGGTGAATTTTGTTGCCATGCGACAGAAAGGTTATTGTCCTATCCTGGACCACTGGATACGACACTGTACACAAGCCCTCGCCTGTTGTAGCGTTATGTCACATCTCGTCGATAAAGAGCAAAACTGTCTATCTATTTGATCTTCCCTAGCGTTCATTTGATCTTGTCATAGGAAGGTCATTTTACCATTGTTGAGCCACTGTTGCAGTTTTACTAGATGCAGTTCATGCAGCTGAGAGAGAAGCCCGGCATGCCCTTGATTTTTTCCCCAAATTAACGTCAAGTGTCACAGTGGCTTTGTCATGTGGCAAGTTGGCGCAAGTCATTGTAAAGTCGTCTACTCAGTTTGCTGGGATGTATCCTATCCCACGCAGGCCTGCACACACATTTCTTCCATTTTGATGCCGTATGATACCCAAAAATCCAGAAGCTGGCTGACACTCCCACACACAACAATTATTCTGTCACCAGTGGTGTTTCCAACCTTAAATGTAAAAAAAAAGCCAAGTAAGAACATATTATAAATGTACTAAACATGATGCTACTGTGATTTCGAGTGTCTGCACATCACTTCTTTGTACTCCATATGAATCAGAATAACAAAAAAAAATCGTTTCAAGGGTCAAATTCAAAATGTGTGACAGACCAGAAGTCAGTGTTTTCATGTGATCTGAGAAAAAAAAAATTTTTTTACATAAAGTTTATAATTCAGTTTTTACTGTACAGTAGTCCATCAGCCAAATTACCCATGGGACATGGTGTTCTTTGTAAAGGCTTTAAACCCAGCAGTCCCAAGGTCCAAGTCATCAACACACCGCTACAACCTTTCGTCTGTATTTTTCCCGCTGGTTCTAACAAGTTGTTCAATGGTCCTCTTCCCAGTTTTAAGTAAACTAAATAGTCTTATTGGGTGTCACAGTTTGAGGGTTTTTTTCTTCTTCCAATGCCCCAGTGTTCATCATATACATACATATTTCAGGCTGGTCTGAGATTTTAAAAAGATCACAAACAAACTGCCAGAATCTTAAACCTTACCAATTTCATTATGAAGGGACACGTGTCTATTGTATGCACAAAAATACAATGTTGTGAATAAAAACCAAGGATTAAAAAAAATGCCATTTAAATTAAGTGGTGCCAGTTTGTCTCATGATGTGCATAATACTCTTTATGTTTAAAATGCTCATATTAGGCTTTTTGGCTTTTCCCTTGACTTTTTTGTTATATATCTTTTTTGTGTATGTTATAGGTTTACAAAGTGAAAAAGCCCGGGGCAATTTGACCCGAGGGACACTAGAGGGTCCCGAAAGTGAAGACAATACAAGGGTTAAGTATAATGTTTGACACGGAAGGACAAGTTTATGGTCCATATGGAAGATAATACAAGGGTTAACTAAATACCATGTTGTACTAAATAACTTCGGGACCCAAATATTTTTGAGGAAAAATGTGGATTTATTCCCACAAAGAACCATCCGAGACGCATTCCTATTCATCACGTCCACTAAGAGATCTGTTGTTATGTTGGCAGCAGATTGTTTCTCAAATGCGGGAACGTGTACCCCTAGGGGGACTTTGGAAGACAGCAGGGGGTACGTGACATCTTTTGAAAAAAGTTTTTCGGATACAAGGTCGGAGTTGTTTTTTTTTTTTTAAGTTTTTGTGGCTGTTTTTTGAAGTTTGTCACCTTTTTTGAAGGTTTTGTTGTTTGTTTTGACCTATTGCCTTTCTTCCTTACTTTTTTCTACTCTTTTTTTCTTTAAAGTTTTTGTCTCTTTTTTCAGTTTTAGTGTCTTTCAGTTATTTTTCTGCTATTTTAGAAATTTGTCGCTTTTTGGATTTTGTCACTTTTGTCGCCCTAGTGTTGCCTTCCTTCTTTCTACTGCATTTTTTTTAAAAAGATTTAATAGCTTTTTTGAAGTTTGTCTGTTTTTTTCCAAATTATTACTTTTTTGACCTATTCTTGCCTTCCTTCCACCTTTCTTTTTTCCAAGTTTTTTTTGCCTTTCTTCATCAGAATATAATTTTTTTCCAGTTACAAGGCTGCTGTTTAGTAAATCTATTGCTGACATCGCTGTATTCTTCTTTATATAGACTTTTTTTGTTCTACCAAAAATTATTGGCGCTGGTTAGGGGGTACATGGCTTAAAAAACTGTTCAAAGGGGTACGTTATTGAATTTTAAATAGCTTTGGGACGCTCTGCATGGCAGCCCACTGTTGATGCAAAGGTTATTCAATCAGATCTGTTCAACAGTTCAGAAAGAGTCACCCTTCCAATCATAATTGTTTTCAAACACCCTGTGCCTTAATATGGTAGTCTGTAACAGTGTATTGCTTTGGTAGCATTTCAATCAAAGTCTCCCTCTGTGAACCTTTCAACTCACTCGCTCATATGGAAATGAAAATAGGAATGGTCAATGATGCCGAGCCGGGGATCAATGAATGACTTGATGAATGTCAGCGGGGGTGTTTAAAAGTCTTAACAGTTCATAAAAGTACAAAAAAATCTACCCGTCCCTCTGATTCTGTTAAGGGAGATGAGTCTCAAAAAACAAAGGTGAAAACACAAATGGAAATAAAGAAACACCAACAGCTATTCACTGTGTCTCCCACTGATCCTATTGGCTTACACACCATGCGGTGTGAGATATCATCATGGAGCCAGCAGGACTGAATGGGCAGAGTCACTGTCAGAAATATGCAAGGTCATTGTTTCATCTCAAGCACGATATGAAGGGACTTAGGTATTGTTTTACTGTACTGGAGATTGTGAAAGGACAAAGATATATTCAGTGCGACGCAACACACATCCAAACTCAGACTGAGCAGACAGCAACATTAGTGTCCAGACCATGGGTGTAAATCTCATCTAACAGTTGGGGGGGAGGGGGACAATAAATAATTTTGAAGGGTACACAAATAATATAGCCGCAATTCTACTTGTAGAGGACATGCGTACGTAAGTTTACAATCGTCAATCATTTACAATCATCTGACAGCCCCACACCTCCAAAAATATTAGCTAAGCTCAACCCACTTACCTGAGACTCTACACCTGACTGTCCCTGTTCCCTGTTCCTCAGTCCCGCTTTGTTTATCTTTGACTTCAACATTACAGAAAAAGGCCAATTAGTCAGTGGACATAGCCTGCAGAGAGAAGAGAAGAGAAGATGGTGGATGTGTGCAGACAATAAACTGACAATTTTCAAATTTCTTAATGGGATCTAATTGTTTTGTCACCTTTCAAGCCATATAGCATAACAAAAAGTTTTGTTCTCCACAGACATTCATTCCTGTACTTTGATTTAAAAAAATAAAAGTACTAGTCATTATTTTTTTATTTTGTTAATAAACTAATATAGCCTACTTTTATCAGACCTAGTTTGCTTATAATGTATTTGTTTCTTTCTTTGTACATTTTCTATTTAGACTAGACTTTATTTTTCCTCTAACACCTTCCCTTTTGCTTTGCCTTCCAACACCTTTACTTCCGGGTCACCTGTATTGACCTTAACGTCTTGACGTCGCAATCCATTTTGTCTAAAAAAAACTTTGTTTGCAAATGTTTGCTTCAATGTTGTGCGATTCAGTGCGAAAATGTCTCGAATCAATTCGATATACCATTAAACTCAGGTTACACAGGCTAAGACCTTTTGGAGGCCTTGGAAGGCCGAGGTGTGTTGAAAACATTGATAATGCCATATTTGTTGTGTGTTTAACCCCCCCCCCTGAGTAACTGAGTGAAGCTAAAGTTTAACAACACAAATTAACTACTGTCTCTATTGTCTATAATATACCACAAGGGATTCTGAATAATGCGTTTTGAATGGGTGATATTATTCTGGCTTAACTCAGCTTCGTCAGCAAAGGGCTGACACTTGACTGGGTACAAGTTTAAGTGCAGATGCTACAGCAACTGTGTTTTCATATTTCCTATTTTCCATTTTCCTTTCCGACCGGAGGGATTTTTGTAGTTCCTAGAACATAACATTCCTAGAACCCATTTTTTCTTGTGTTCCAACTGGACAAATTTGGGATTTTTAAGTTCCTCTGACCGAAGTTCCTGTAACTCTTTCAGCTGCTACTTCAGGGCAGGGTCTTTTTGCTGTTCCCTTTTCCGCATAAGAACCTAGGTCAACGAGAGTCCTGTTTCCGGTACAGACAGACCAACAAAAGGGCAATTTATTAAACAATTTTCGCCTTTTTCATCACTAAATTTACTTCTGAGAACGTTTTAGGCGAGAAATGAACTGTTTAGAATTTAAATATAGGCACTATTGCAAAAATTGCTTCAAAGTTTTAGGAGTTGAGAAGCTCCATAAAGTCATGCGACAGCCAGCTAGCGCCCGATGGGGCCGCTAGCTCGTCGCTCGGTCGGTCACGCTCGGAGACCCCGCTGTAAGCTGGAGGTGTCTTAGACGGCTCTCGTAAATGAGATGCTTTTATTTTGCCGTTGACGGATGGTTTGGTTAAATATTACAACACCTGTGGTTAACTGTCTTTTCGGAGTTAAACTCCTGGCTGGCTGGCATGCACGCACGAGGCTAATTTACCATGAAAATCGCGCTAACGCTGGTCCTGTGAAACATGAATGCTACGGAAAATGGGTTATGGGTACTGCATTTGATGAATTTACTGTTTATCAGACCCCAGATGAGACTAGAAGCTTCCGTTAGCGAACCATGCGATGTCCCTTGGATTCCCCGCGGCAGTTTATTCCCCCGACACCCTGTACATTACTGTTTACATTTTTTACCAGGTTAGTGGGGATGCATTGCACTCGTTGAAATGTTTTCTCAGCATTTTGTGTTGTTGCTAAAATGTTTGTAAAATGAATGGTGACATTAAATTACCCGTTTCACGTCTCCTACGGTGCCGACTATTTGCTGGATATTTCCCTAGCGGTTGTTAACTAGCAAATGAGCTCACTATCAAGTGTAAATTCAACCAATGAATGATTTCTGGCTCCAAAGAAACTTGCTGCTTGCAATATGTGTTTGTATGACAAATATGGCAATCTACCGCAGAAAAGCAAGAATGGGAGTGGAGCGAGCCAACTGTGATATAGGCTACTGTACAGAGAGGGAGAACAAACAGACTGATAGACAGATGGAGAGAAATAGGCTGCGAGAAAAATCAGGTAGAGGGAATAGAGTATTGATTCAAAACATGGGTTGGTGAAGAGAGACAACAAGATGGAAAATGAGTTAGAGAAAAGAACATTGGAGAACACTATGCGACTAAAAAAAGTGATCAGAAAGTATAGTTGTAGATATGAAATTGGATGATAAATCCGAGTCTAAAGAAAATATGAAGAGGAGAAACAAACTTTAAAGAAACATACTACTACTACTACTACTACTACTACTACTACTACTACTTAGGGCTGCACGATTATGGCCAAAATGATAATCACGATTAGTATGATCAATATTGAGATCACGACTATTTGTTGATTTTAACCTAAACAAATTTGTCACCTAGTGCTTTCGCTATTTTACAAATATGTGCATCACGTTACATGATGTGAAGAGTTTGAGGCACCCCTCCCCCATCGCCATATTGTAGTTGATTACATTACATGTCATTTAGCTGACACTTTTATCCAGAGCAACTAGGGGTTAAGTGTCTTCCTCAGGGACACATTGGTGGATTTATCGCAGTGGGAATTGCACCCAGATGTCCCACCCAACGGCGTGTGTCATATCCACCGTGTCATCACCACCATAGTTGATACATGGCCTGAGAAGGGCTTCTGCTTTAGGGTTAGGTGCAATGAATGCAGCTGCACTGCCATATGAACCAGTGTTGCTGTGGAGCCTGTGGCTCTTATCAGCATAAGGAACTTGACTCCGTGACAGTTTACAATACATAGATTAAAGTAGCATTTAGATGTGGTATCATACGGGCTAGCCCAAAGTCAGTGGACTAAAGACAGTTAGTTAGAAAAACACAATTTTAAGCGGTAGCCTACAGTCTCATGGGTGATTTCAAATACACATGACAGTGATTAAAATGCCAAAGACGGCCATACCTGTTCAAGCAACTTTGCGTAAGTTTTTATTTTACCTTTAAAAATCAAGTGAAAGAAAAAAGGTTTTGCAGATTCATTTCATTAATCTTTGTCGGGCATCCTCCCTTGAAAATCAATAAAATTCCATTGTATAACTCCATGAACTTAGGCATCAGTAACCATACAAAAAACTCTTCTTTTTGTTCTTGGAAGAAGAGAAAAAACTTTTTCCAAATGTGTTTTATGTCAGATAATAGCGATAAAACGTTGGGGATTATGGTTTTAAATCTCTGAGAAATATATCCTTTAATGTTAAGCCGATGCGTTGCATCAGTCGATAAAGCTAAATTTGCTGATTTGGGAGGAATGGCCAATGAAAAGGATAAAAGGCTGGTGAAATGAGCAACTCAGCACAAAAGCCAGCCGGAGTCACATTCACACAGTCAAGGACAGAGACTTTGACGGAAGGATTTCACAAGCATTTATCCACTTAAGCGCTTTACACTTTAAGCTGCTTTATTGTGAAATCGAGTCTCCCAGACTTAGAACGCTGCTAACTTAAGATGCATTTTGGGGTTTTACTTACAGTGAGGAAAATAAGTATTTGAACACCCTGCTATTTTGCAAGTTCTCCCACTTAAAAATCATGGAGGGGTCTGAAATTGTCATCGTAGGTGCATGTCCACTGTAAGAGACATAATCAAAATTTTTTTTTTCCAGAAATCACAATGTATGATTTTTTTTCACTATTTATTTGTATGATACAGCTGCAAATAAGTATTTGAACACCTGAAAATCAATGTTAATATTTGGTACAGTAGCCTTTGTTTGCAATTCCAGAGGTCAAACGTTTCCTGTAGTTTTTCACCAGGTTTGCACACTGCAGAAGGGATTTTGGCCAACTCCTCCACACAGATCTTCTCTAGATCTGTCAGGTTTCTGGGCTGTTGCTGAGTAACACAGAGTTTGAGCTCCCTCCAAAGATTCTCTATTGGGTTTAGGTCTGGAGACTGGCTAGGCCACGCCAGAACCTTGATCTGCTTCTTACAGAGCCACTCCTTGGTTATCCTGGCTGTGTGCTTCGGGTCATTGTCATGTTGGAAGACCCAGCCTCGACCCATCTTCAATGCTCTAACTGAGGGAAGGAGGTTGTTCCCCAAAATCTCGCAATACATGGCCCCGGTCATCCTCTCCTTAATACAGTGCAGTCACCCTGTCCCATGTGCAGAAAAACACCCCCAAAGCATGATGCTACCACCCCCATGCTTCACAGTAGGGATGGTGTTCTTGGGATGGTACTCATCATTCTTCTTCCTCCAAACATGGTTAGTGGAATTATGACCAAAAAGTTCTATTTTGGTCTCATCTGACCACATGACTTTCTCCCATGACTCCTCTGGATCATCCAAATGGTCATTGGCAAACTTAAGACGGGCCTTGACATGTGCTGGTTTAAGCAGGGGAACCTTCCGTGCCATGCATGATTTCAAACCATGACGTCTTAGTGTATTACCAACAGTAACCTTAGAAACGGTGGTCCCAGCTCTTTTCAGGTCATTGACCAGCTCCTCTTGTGTAGTTCTGTGCTGATTTCTCACCTTTCTTAGGAGCATTGAGACCCCACGAGGTGAGATCTTGCATGGAGCCCCAGTCCGAGGGAGATTGACAGTCATGTTTAGCTTCTTCCATTTTCTAATGATTGCTCCAACAGTGGACCTTTTTTCACCAAGCTGCTTGGCAATTTCCCCGTAGCCCTTTCCAGCCTTGTGGAGGTGTACAATTTTGTCTCTAGTGTCTTTGGACAGTTCTTTGGTCTTGGCCATGTTAGTAGTTGGATTCTTACTGATTGTATGGGGTGGACAGGTGTCTATGCAGATAACGACCTCAAACAGGTGTATCTAATTTAGGATAATAAATGGAGTGGAGGTGGACATTTTGAAGGCAGACTAACAGGTCTTTGACAGTCAGAATTCTGGGTGTTGAAATACTTATTTGCAGCTGTATCATATAAATAAATAGTACATAGTGATTTCTGGATTTTTTTTTTTTTAGATTATGTCTCTCACAGTGGACATGCACCTACGATGACAATTTCAGACCCCTCCATGATTTCGAAGTGGGAGAACTTGCAAAATAGCAGGGTGTTCAAATACTTATTTTCCTCACTGTAGTTGCCCATTACAGTGAAAATCCTGTTTTTTAGTATGTCCACCCTGAGATAAATTCAATTTTGAGGGAAAATGTAATGTTTGGCCACAAAAATATCAACTGTTTCCAAACAAACCCAAAGCTTGTGAACCCCAGAAGTTTCAGGAAGTGAGTTTTTTGTTGTTGCTGGATGGTACGGGAAGAGTCATGAATATTCATTAGGGAACTCACCCCTGAATGGCTAGTACTCGTCGCCTCCTGTGGTTGGGTCGGTTATGTTTAGGCAGGAGAAGTGGGATTGGTTAGGGTTAGGGTAAGAATGTCAGGGCGAGCCAATCAGGGATGAGTCTATCACCCCCTTAATCTTGCAAAAAAACTTGCTTTGAAGAATTAGTGTCTGCAGAGGTATGGAGCTTACTGGAAGTTAAATCAGGAACGCTACTTAATGGCAGATCAAATCATATTAATACCTCTTGATTTTTCTTCAATCAGTCGGTGCTGCTTTACATGATTTTAAATATATTCAGCATGCAGTACGTGATGATTTTTGCCATATTACCCGTCTTTATGAGATACCTTGCAACCGCCTTGTTTCATACTTTATAAACCTAAAGAACATGGCTTTAAGCTCTTGGCTGGACTGTTCGGTCTTGATATTAATGGCTTAACTGACTGATTATCTGCCTTGCAGGCTTGACTTGAAAGCGTAAAAAAAAAAAAAAAAAATAATTACACCGGAGCTACATTTGCATCCATTTAAAACTCCTGCATTCTAAATGAAGCTCAGACATTTTGAATTAGACAAAGCTATTCAGGATTAATTAGTCACGAGCTGCAGTAGTAAACAAGATGAGATAAAATCACGGGATGATTCAGAGTTGGTAGAGCACAAAATAACCCTCTTAATAAATAAAGATTCATATTCTTTGTTTCCCCAGCACTTTTGGCTGCCATCCAGAACAGTGTAACTGGAGTGTATCTTGTATATCCTCCTAAATAGGACACAACACTTGATAAATACTTAATGTGGTCTCCAACCATTTGGTCTTGTTCTTTTCTCTAAATTGACCGTCTATGTGAAACTCAGCGGCTACTGAGGCCACTAAGTTTATTTTCATGTCAATCGGGTCTCGGTTGACCAGCAGGTGTCACTGTTGTGTAAGGATTTATTCAAATGCAGCTGCATAAGAACACAGCAGCCTCAAGACATTAGTATTTGCCAGTGTGCTTGAGCTTGAAGGCACCAGTCTTAGTATTTAGCATTTATCTCCATTAAAGCTAATACGGTAAAGGCTGCTGATGGATATAGAATTTTTGTAAAAACATGTGTGCTGTTTCCACATATGTTGACAGAGAAAGACTCTCAGATAAAGACAAAAGAAAGAGAGGAAGGGAAGTTGTCTGTTGTATTTATGGTGCTTCATTAGGTAAAGACGGCTCCCAATTTTGGCCCTATTTCTCCCTGATTCAGCTGTTATGGTTCCTGTCGGCTGCACTCCCCCCCCCTCTCTCTGCTCCAACCTGCTGTCTGTCTCCTCTCGTCCAGCTCTATGGGAGCATCCAGCGACAGAGAGGGCCAACAGGAGCTAGACACACCAGCCAAGATGTGACTCTGCATCCGGCTCTCAGTGTGTCCGAGCCAGTCTGAAATCTCGTACTTTCTCCCGTCTGTTCCTGCATCTGTCAACTTGTTTGTCGCTTCATTCTCCCAGGATGCCAAGTGCTCTATATTTGTTTTTCAAAGATTTCATCTTCAGCTCTCTTCCAGGACCACTGCACTATTTCGTCTACTGAATTAACGGACTTTCAAAATCGCATATGAAAAATAAATGATCCGGACAGACTGAAATATCAAAACAACGTTAAACCGGAGCAGCGCCAGTCATTTCACAGACATAAAGAAAATTCAGGAGAACTAGATGATAATAATGACCTTATTATGACACAATGGAAAGTCTATAGTACATTACAAAGGAACATTTAATGAACACTCAATCGAGGGGAAATTCAGTCACACAATGTAGTGTGGGTGCCATCCCATCTTCTGAAGTTCCTGTCTTCCTGTTGGTGGTTTAAACTCATGCTGGAGGCGGAACCTTCAATGTAAACAAAGACATTTTGGTATGCTTAACCTAAATTCAAAGTTAACCCTTTCTCTCTCACTCTCTGGGAAGTATGCTAGAGTAGCTGTACCCAAGTCCACCTTTGTGTCGAGTCCAAGTCAAGCCGAGTCCAATCTGGTTATGTCCAGATCGTAGAATGTCAAGATCGTAGAAAGAAAGGGTCAAGTTAGGCTACATTAGTTACTTAAAATATAAAATAGAAATGTTCCCTTTCTTGAGCATATTACTTGTCCTGAAGAATTCATAATACAAAGTGCTTGCTGTCTGTGGCCAAATTGAAAATGATTGCTACCTGATGATTGAGGTATATGATGCAGCCAGGTAACATTGTATGCGTCCTCTTTTTCTTCACCAAACAACCATTATAATTTCATCATCATGGCCACCTTCTCCTTGTCTTAATCCTTAACTGTTTTCACCTTTTTTTTTCTCCCAACCTCATGTATCTGCCTCTATCCAGCCTCATTCCAACAAACTATTTGCCTTGTCAATGTTTTCCACCTTTTTTCTCTCTCTCCCTCTTGTTCTCACACTTAAAAGTGCAACTGAAAACTTTGTACAAGTTAGTAAAATATATACTTTAAATATTCCCAAACTTAAATTTATTTCCACATTCTCCCACTGCTATTTCATTTATTTTAACAGAGAGAGTGCATAATAATCTGCATTGCTACAAATTCGAATTAGCCAAAGCCGATATTTAACAGTAATCCACAGTAGCACGGCACAGTTAATAATTCAGTTGGTTTCTCTTAGATGAAAATGTGGGTGGAAAAGCAGCGGGTTGACATATGCAGCTCCTGCTGTGTCCCCAGCACACAGAGCTTATAGTGGGTGTGAGCAACAAACTAGTTAGTTTAGGTGTTATTTTTCAACTGGATCGGCTTTAGATCCGATCATATCCGCATCGGCCAACATCCTAGTGAGTTGCTGGGACAATAACTGTTGAGTTATAGCAAATGATTACGAGAAGCATAGGGCAATGGCGTTTTGATCACCATAGATCTTCAGTCCAGCTTCTCTAGCAAGGCAATTAGATCCATCTCTATCTGCCTGCTTCTTCCAGGAGACATTCACCAGTGTTCTGGCCCAAACATTTTGCATGTTTTAATACAGGATTGATCAGGTCGTTCTGGTCATCAAATCAACTGGTTTTAGAAGTCAAGGTACAAACTGTGGGGTTGACACACTTTTCGCATGTTTAGTTTAATTCAAAATCAATCTTGAAAAGGTATCAACATTCATACATTGAACAGATGTAGCTCTTTCTAGATCCAAACTCAAAACTCATTTATCTAGAATGGCTTTTAATACGTGGCGTGGCATTTTCTACGGATGGGGGAAAATCGATACAGCATAGTATCGCGATATTTTCAGTGGCAATACTGTATCGATACACAGTCGCCAAGCATAGATCGTTTATTATGTGTTGGTCAGATTTTCTGCTTGAGAAATGTATCTTTTTAGATGAAACAGGTGTTGACAAAGTTTCCTTTTGGGGACATCATTTGAAATTGGGAAACATTAGAAGTTGGGAAAAAAGGTTAATATAGGCAATATATTTAAAATCGCAATAGTATCGTGGTATAAGTACCGTGATGATATCGTATTGGGAGGCGTCTGGTGATTCCCACCCCTAACATTTTCCCTCTCCTACTCCTGTTTTTATGTAACCTTTTCTGATTTTTACTATATTCTGTTTTATTCTTTCTGTTGTATGCTTTGTTCTTTTATTCTTGTCCTTGATGTAGAGCACACTGGAAACCTGCTGGCTACTGTAGAGCTCTGTTTAAATAAATGTTGATTGACTGATGTCAACCCGGGGAGTCACTGCCCGAAAAGTGGAAAGGTGGGCAGGACCTACACTAAAGCATTTGCCTGCTGTAGAATTTTGTGATGACTTTATTCACATCAAATGTGGTAGCATCACATCAAAGAGTGACTCTTGACGTTCACCTGGTGTGCATTGGATGTTACCAGAAGGAAATGGGTCCCACCAATGTGTTTTGATCCTTGTAGCCCAGAGGCGACCGTGTTGCTCACCGGAGGATATGCTTGAAAGCTTTTGAAGACCTATTTAATCGGAGAGGACTGAACTTTTATTCACGTTATTCAAGCAAGAAACTTGTTGCCTAAGATTAAGATCAATCCCCTCGCAGTTTTTTCAAAAGCTGTCATGTCTGCAGTGTCTGAGACATGGCTTGACGGCTCCATTCAACATGTAGAAATTGAAAGGAGTCGATTGTCTGTCTCGGTGAATGCAACAATAAGAGCTGGGGTTTACAGTGGGCCCCAGGTAAAAATGTATATTATTGTGCATAAAGAAGCCAAGAAAAGATGGAAAGATCTCCAAAAGGCATCAAATGACAGAATAGACATTCGTGTAATATGTCACAAAAAAGTTATTTTATTTCCATCATTTACACTTTCAAAATAACAAACAAAAAAAAAGGTGTCTGCAAAAGTTTGGGCACCTGCAGAGTTAGTACCTTGTACCGCCCTTGTGGCAAGTATCACAGCTTGGAAACGCTTCTTGTAGCCAGTCAAGAGTCTTTCAGTTCTTGTTTGAGGTATCTTCGCCCATTCTTCCTTCCAAAAGTCCTCCAGTTCTTTGAGCTTTCTGGGCTGTCTGTCACACACTGCTCTTTTAAGGTCTCTCCATAGATTTTCAATTATGTTGAGGTCAGGAGATTGTGAAGGCCATGGCAAAACCTTCAGTTTACGCCTCTTGATGTAATCCACCATGTTTTTTGAGGTGTGGTAAGGATCATCATCCATATGTAGAAGCCATCCTCTCTTTAACTTCAACTTGTTCACAGATGGCATCAAGTTAGCGTCCAAAATTAGCTGAAATTGTATTGAAGTCATTTTTCCTTCTACTTGTGAAGTGTTCCCTGTGCCACTGGCTGCAATACAACCCCAAAGCATGATTGATCTACCCCAGTGCTTAACAGTTGGACAGAGGTTCTTTTCATTAAATTCTTTGCCCTTTCTTCTCCAAACGTACAGAACTTAACTTCCACTGTTCCTGATGACTGCCATTTCTTAATTACTTTTTGAACAGAGGATATTGGTATCTGAAAATCCTTTGCTATCTTCTTATAGCCTTCTCCTGCATTGTGAGCGTCAACTATTTTCAGTTTCGGTTTTCTAGACAACTGCTTAGAAGAACCCATGGTGCGGATTGTTGAGGCAAGGTCAGATGAGTCTGGGCATTTAAAACCTTAAGATTGATATCACCTGGTCTTTTCAGACGATGATTAAGAACAATCCATGACACTGTCAGGTCTCAGCTTTCCAAAGGGGGGGGTGCATGCTATGAACTCTGCAGGGTGCCCAAACTTTTGCACACGTAATTTTTTTGTTTTCTGTTATTTTGAAAGTGTAAATGATGGAAATAAAATCTGACTTTTTGTGACATATTATCCAAATGTCTAATCTGTCATTTGATGCCTTTTGGAGATTTTTCCATCTTTTCTTGGCTTCTGTATAAATTTTTACCTGGGATGCCCAAACTTTCGAGCCCCATTGTATAAGAAGTGATCTAACATTCAATATGTTTGAATGTATTTTTTTATTTCAAAAGAGAGGTATTTTTTTTTAGAGCTTATTAGATAAAATGTATATCTTAGAAATTTAAATCAAATCAAATGTTCCAATTGGTTATGTTATGTAAGAGAAAGGAAGGAGAAAAGAAACAGGCCACAGAGATAAAGGACACACACACACACCGACATAAAATTAATGTAAATAAATCTTAATGTGGTAATATATTTATTTATAGTAATATTTCTTTTACTATGTATTGTCCGATGTTTGGATAAATTGTATTTTAATGCTTTGGCAACATTGTTGTTGAAACCTTTGTGCCTATAAAACCTCTTTTTTGAATTAGAATGTGAGAGTGAGGAAAAAACAAGTAGAGAGGCTGAATCTCCTGAAGATCCAGATCCCAAACATTTGAAATGAGGCACCAACGGCCCGGGGGAGAGAGGGAGGGTCCCAGGACGGCCAATGATCCAGCACACGAGAAGCCCAAGTGAAAAGAGAAGACAAGGAGAAAATAGAGAGGGAGAGATGGGCACACAGCTTTGACGCTCAAGTGCATTTGGGACACAAACAGACAGAGGTTTAGAGAAAGTTTTCAGTGTTCATGGCTGCAGGACAAACATGGACTATCATACTAGGCTTAATGATTCATTGAGACTGGCCTACCCTAAAAGGATAGCGTATGGTAACAGGTGCAAAGCTTGAAGGAAGAAAAGAATTAGCAACTAAGTGAAAGTGTAGATGTAAAGTTTGGATTCATAGGCTTTCACTATGTCTTGACTTTCTGGTGTCATCACAAGAAGGTTATTCCTAATAAGGGCAGCAAAGGTGAAAGCCCTACAGCTAGCGGACTTCTTTTGGACTCTTGGTGCAGACAGGAGAGCACGGGATGGAAAATAAGGTTTAAAAAGATCAGACCGGTATTACAGGGTGTGCCCATTTAGAGTGTTATGTCATGTATTTTTGAAGTAATCAAAAGCACCTTAAAATTTAATATGACATGGATATGGAAACAATGAAGTGGGAAGATTAAACTGGTGTAATATGTTCTATACTACTCTAGTTGTATTTATAATGTAATGTTGCAAGAACTACAATTACACTGGTGCCAGCCTTCTCTTAACAAAGTTGAACCAACACTTTCTTAAAAAGTTAACATTTTAACCTCCACTTAGGTCCGATATATATATTGCTGGTTTATTACAGTAAACTGCACTTTTTAGCAGCTGCATTATAGTAGATAGTTAATTCTCACTCTTTTCATCGGTCACAGCTATTGATCTGTTTTTAAGTAAATGTCATTCCAGTCCGGTGCAGGACAGAAGCACAGACCTCTGTACTGTCAAGAGACCTAATTACGTGTGTGTGTGTGTGTGTGTGTGTGTGTGTGTGTGTGTGTGTGTGTGTGTGTGTGTGTGTGTGTGTGTGTGTGTGTGTGTGTGTGTGTGTGTGTGTGTGTGTGTGTGTGTGTGTGTGTGTGTGTGTGTGTGTGTGTCCGTGTGTGTGTCCAAAGGACAACAGTTATTTAGAACCAACCAGAGTACAAAACTGCAGGTCACACCACTCCCTCTAAAGATCGGAGTATTGAAATACAATCTGGTATTTCTGAAGATCTTCATAACTACTAATTAAAGAAATCATTAACAAACTCTTCCATCAGCACTTACTGATTGTTATTGCTCAACCTGATTTCACAGAATTCCGTTAAATGAACACTGCATTCAAGTCAAAGTCAATCACAACTGTTCCCTCTTATTTGCAGCTATTTGATGTTTGATCAATCATTTAACAATTACTTGTGTAACTACTTGCTCTGTATGATCAGCACAAGAGTTATTACATAGATATTGTATGAGTGTAAATATGAGTGAGTGGATTAAAGCTCGGAGTAAATTGCACACACTTTCTTTTCTGTGATGTGGAGAAACTGCTGACTGGGAAAAGCTCTTTAGGATTCATTAATAATCACACTAATATGTGCAGTCAACTCTGCTGGCAGCAGTGAATGCTTGCTGCAGTTTGTCTCTGGTTGATTCTAGATTATTAAATAGACTCATTTTGGAGGCAAGATCTCTTCCTGTATGATTCTTTCACTTTAAAAACTATTAGACTAATAAGGCATGAGCTGTCTGTAAACCAAAAGGTCTGTAACTCCACAGAGGTTTCAC
The DNA here is from genome assembly GCA_026937815.1 of Etheostoma perlongum. Classification (NCBI taxonomy): domain Eukaryota; kingdom Metazoa; phylum Chordata; class Actinopteri; order Perciformes; family Percidae; genus Etheostoma; species Etheostoma perlongum. Next base: position 29,317,390 of record CM049372.1, read on the forward strand.
ACTTTTAACACCCACACTGATGAGCCACGATTTGTTATTGTGACTGGATGAATGGTAACCTCTGGGTCAAACAAGTCAATCAGTGTGTTAACGTGGAGTTTAAAAAAATAATAATGTATACTTTATTAATCCTGCAAGAGGAAATTACAATTTACACTCCGTTAATACACACAGGCCTGAATTACACACACATGCTCAGTACCTATACATACACTAAATGGAGATGAGTGAGGGGGCTGCCCATGGAAAGGCACCCCGAGCAGTTGGGGGTTTGGTGCCTTGCTCAAGAGCACCTTGGCAGTGCCCAGGAGGTGAACTGGCACCACTCCTACCAGTCCACCACCATACTTTAGTACATATGGGGACTAGAACCAGCAACCCTCCGGTTCCCAACCCAACTCCCTACTGACTGTGCTACTAACACCACCATCTCTCCCTAAAACTATTCAGGCGTTCACATTTCAGTAAACCAACCAGAATTGGCCACGAAATTCATGATCCAATCACAGCATGACATCCAGCTTTAAATGTCTTCTCTCCTTGTTATCAGCTCTCTTTTCAGGCAAACGCACAACCCTCCTCCTCCCCTTCCACCTCCGGGCACCGTCAACCACGGCAGCCTGAGTTCCTTTCCAGCAGTCAGGTCCTACGTTCCCTCTTCACCATTACCAGTGTCTATGCTCCATCGGGAAAGTGAATATTTCTGGCTTCACTACCCCTTTAAAATATTTTTAACGATGGATGGTCTAATCCCCAAAGACTCACATTTCTTATTATGCACATGTACAATAAATCTTTGCATATCTGCAACAAAGTCTCTCCTGGTTGAAATAAAATTATCCATAATCCATTTTATTTTAATGTTACAGCAGCTGGTCCAAAAAGCAGAGTTTCAACCGCCCGGAAGCACGGTAACGTTATATGGTTATAGAGAGATATAGAGATGGTAATGGAGATAGAGAGAGAGCGTCCATCAGCATTAGAGCAAAGCAGTGACTCAGAGAAATAAAACGTGTTTTCACCAATTACTCCCTACAAATGTAACCGTAGCAATCTTCTCAATATCACTAAGGTTATCCACTTTCATACATAGATGAAACAAATATGTGCAGCTAGTACGAGGCGTTGTCAGGGAGATGTTACACCATGTCAAAATGCAAACAGGCAGAGAAAATCTCACTGTGCTCCTTAAAGCGGTCGATTCCAAGAGATCGACAGGAGAGTGTGTAATTACGTGACTGAAAAACGTAACGACGGGATTACAGCCGAGTGTAAGGACAGTCGGATTCCCCTCCTAATTTCTTTTAAGTTCTCCTTCACACCTTTCTTTGACCTCACGACGTTTGTCATTGGGTTTTGTCAAGGAAAAGTGGTTAGGAAAAGGACTAAAAATTTTTACACGCACCCATGGTCCCCAGAGGATGAAACTTGATGTCTTTGGTGATCCCTTGACCGTTTCTCTACTTACACCATGTTGTTGGCAGCTGCTGTTATTAAAATATCTCCCGAAATATGAAATGCGGTATGCACATTCATGTCCTGAATGAATGAATCGTAACATATTTGCAGATCAGCTTTTAGCCATCATCTAATCAAATTAAAAAAAACAATTCCCAATACATTACTAGATACATGTAAAACTAACCATGCCTATTAATCTCAAGTATAATTTGTGCTAGCTAATGTTAGCATGCTAACAGGCTAAACTAAGATGTACAACCTCACAGAGCTGCTATAGACTCAGTCTTGTATGCTATCAAGTTGCATTTTGGGAAGTGTAAGTAGCAGGTTCTTTGGAGCGTGACCAATAATATCCTCTGCTGCAACAACTTTGACCATTCTCTGTCATTTGCCAATTCCTTAACTTTATGAAAGTAAAATAAATTGTCACCCTTTGGTACTCTTTTAAAGGATTTATCCAAATTAAATGTTAAATGTGAACTACAATGGACTCTGGTCAAATTATCTGAAGCCATGGAGAACAGCTCATTTGTACAAAATCAGACTTCTATTGGTTCAGGATCCCACTAAGTGGGCTAAGATTAGGACTAGTAGCACACTTCACTGCCTTACTTTGAAAATCTTCACAGTGAGGATTCACATCTTTTTCTTATAATCCATCTCCAAAAACTGCCTCTAATTTGGCTTATTCAGTGACTGAGCATTGAGTGGGTTCAGTGTCTTTCTAAAGGACATTTTAACAAGAGATCTTGAAGCAGTTTTGGTACTCAGTTACTTTTCTGAGGGATTTAACCTTGAATCCATTAAAGTATTGTCTCTCTATCCTGATCTACCCCTCCCTGGGTTTACTCTTTGTCACCTTGTGTTTATGCTGCGGCAGTTGTCCCAATATCTGAAAGAAAAATTATGTCTCATGACACCAGTTCAGAGGACATCACTCTTCTCCCATATTGACCAACTGCCTGTAACTAGCGTTACAAGCTAATTAGCGGTTTGCGCTAAAACTGGTCACATTCGATTAGCATGAAAACATATCCCAGAGAACGGTCACCTCTGTACCAATGTGTTATTAACCCCTAGGTTCATTTTGCACTGGAATTGTCCTTTTAATGACTGTGCATATATTTTTGTGACTGTCAATCACATTCAATTTTAACGGTTTCTTCTCCACAAACTCTCACACACTATAAGTAAGTCTGTGCAAAAAAGCTCACACTATACCTTCCTCTAGCATCAACTTATTTTACTATGTCAGATAGTGTACATTATTGTTCTCACAGACACATAATTAGATGAAAATATTCAGCACCCTTTCTTTCCATTTGCTCCTATCATGACATAATATATCTGCAGCTTAAGGCATTGGTAGGAATCATTAGTCATGCCAAAGTATGTGTGTGTGTGTGTGTGTGTGTGTGTGTGTGTGTGTGTGTGTGTGTGAGCAAGCAAGCAGGCTGCATGTTGTATCACATCTATGAGTTATAATACAGGTAGATGCCTCTAAAGTAATTTAACGCGTGTGATTGTGTAACTGTAAAGTCGTGTGCACCGCTGAATTATTAACACGGTAGCAAATTTGAGAAGCAGAGGGAAAGACTTCATAAAAACATAACCACCTCTCATCCCCCACAGATTTCAATGCACCACAGATAAATATTAATCCCTCTGCCTCGCCTCCAAGCCTCCCAAGCAGGTGGTATATTTTAAAACCATCATTAAATGGTGCAGTCTTCTATCATCCCAAATCAGAACTACCTTTAACGGCTGCTGCCAGGCTCCCAGAAACAAAGTTCCTTTTCCATCAAGAGCAATATGGCATTTACTTATGCACATATATACAATGCATATTACATTATGGCTGTGTTTTAATGGTACTTTGCAACTAGTGATTCAGGTAGCAGTGGGGTTAGTGCAGATCAAGTACTAAAAAACATATTACTAGTATTGAAAATATTAAAGTATTGAAATATGTAGCTGAATGAGGCTCGGCAGTCACATTGGTGTTGTCAAAAAAAGTAGAAAGTCCTCACATCTTAGGTAAAAGTAAGTGAAAGCAAAAGTCACCACTGCGCCCAACTGCAGTTCTAGGCAAGACCCGCCCTTCAATAGCATTCATGTTTTACGATTGGCCAGATGTAACAAAACCCTATCGCCTGACCAATCGGCTATCCTAACCTTAAAGATGAACTGAACTGGAATTTGAATAATGGTGATATAACAGATGTATTTTATTTCTTCTCACTGGTACAATTATTAAAATGGGTGAATTTGTTAAAAGGGATAAAATGGCAAGTTGAAAGTGTTGTTTTTGTTACATGGGCGCCGCCATGTTGGAATTCCACAATCTACTACGTCACTGGCATGGTAAGCTACTCCGTGGCTAACTAGCACTAGCAGCGCAGCCATAGCAACAACATACAAAGAGTCGGAGGCTAGCGGACATATGGCTGGGGAAACGGAAAGAAAGAAGTCTGGGGGGGCATACTGTATTGCCCCTAGCTGCAGTAAGGAACTGTATAGGGCTAAGGAAGCTAGGGTTACGACACATTTCCACAGGCTACCTTTGACAAGGAAAAAAACTGTCCTCAACTCATGGCAAGCAGCTAGCTGCCTTAAAACGGGCTAGCCCTCCGACAGCCCCTGGATTTTGAGTCTGTAGCATTTTTTAGCAACAGACTATTTGGAGAGCTGTGCTTCTGATACAACAGCGTCACTGGTGAGGTTAAATCCAACAGACTGAAACCTGAGGCCTGCAGGGTCCAGTACAGGGCAGACCGATAACCACCGGCAAGTAACACCACCGATGCTACCTGCCGCAGACAGGGCGCTGAAACACTCACGGCAGGCAGAGCACAGAGAGGTAGCGGTATGTTTACCTGTTGTCAGCATACTATCAAGTCTACTAGGCAAAGGGCTGGATGTAACGTTGTTGTCACATACACAAAACACAAACATATTCACTTACAAAAATAAAGGCCAACGTGTCAGCTTTATAGCGTTCAACAAAACAGACACTGACACACTGGGCATTACTTGTAATTGAGACACAACACCAAGCTAGATACCAAACAATCCAACCGAGGGAAAGCTAGCAACTAAATACGTTGGAAGCTCTCTCATGACAAACCCCACAAGCTAGCACTCCGACCATAGACTGTAGAAATAAACCAAGACTCCGACGATATCACAGATCGATAATAATACGTTTACTAGCCACTAACTAAACCACAGAATCCAACGTCCTTCTACTCACCTTGAAGCTAGCTGATGTCCACCGTCTCAGGGCACATTGTTGATGCAGAAACAGCTGTTATAGTTCCATGGTAAAAATCCGCCAACTCGCATCTGCCTAAAGTAAACGGCAAAACTCGTGAATCCTCCGTGCATCTATGGTCAAACTGGGGTAACTCTCTTACGTTCAGCTAACAGGCGATCCCATTGGATTAATTTGTCAAATTACATTTTCCGTTTATCTGCCTCTATTTTCTTAAACGAACAGGACCGTAACCATGTTTTTTTTATGTTTTCTCTAAATGCAAACGCTATATAAGCAGTCTATTTCCTAAAATGCATAATGTGCTTGGATACAATAAATGAGAGTGCATGACAATAAGCTGCGCCCGCACACACACACACACCGGTCACTGTCACTCCCCCCCCAAACGATCCTGTACTGAAGGTGGAGCCTGAAACTGATGGTCCTCCATGTGGTGGTAGTCAGACACTACAGGCCTGTCCCTCACAGGCTCAAATACGTAACCCGTGCCATTAAAATTACTCATTTTCGTGTGTATATGATATGCTGCAGCCGTTGCCTATAAGCCTTCGCAGGTCCTACCATGCCAGTGACGTCATCGATATTGTCAACGTTCTAACACTAACAAACGCAATTTTTGTGTTGCTTAAAAAACAGCTATATTGATTTTTTTAATTAAAATTTTTAGTGTAATTTATTTGTAATTATCATAACCAACAAGTTATCAACTTTTATTTTTTCAGTTCAGTTCATCTTTAACTACTTGAGATCAAGGACTTACCTCAACCAATCTGGCTGCTTCTTAGGGCCAGTCCTGCCTGGAACTGCAGCTGGATTCATAATAACGCGTCACCACTGGAAAATCAACCATAAGGGTTTTAGCAAGTTTATTTTAGCACACCGATCACGCACCTGTGTCACCCTTTTGTAAGTGTGTTTGATTTGGGTCCCTTTGCGTGCCCGCCGGGTGATGCATTAAATGAGTGATTAAGTTAAGGTAGGTGCAGTCTTATTTTTTAAGCTATATTAAAAGTATAATTAAAGCTGAAAGCTGCGTTGGACAGGCCCTTGCGCCTATTTGCGCGTCAGGGTTAATGGCAGACGCCGCAATGAAAAAGGAACTCTGCTGAGTTAAATGATACCTCACACGATGTTGGTCATATTAGGCTGATTTCCTGTTGCAATTGGGCGGCGCTGTGACCAAAAGTCAATATAGGCCTATAGATGTCCTCAGGCCTGGACAATTGTCAAACGTGAGAAATTTCAGGTGCATATGACAATGTACACTCAAGTTACAACAACTTCTTTGTTCATCCACAGTAAATGTCACGTTTGACAAAAAGTCTTGATTTTAATAACTTTTCATTGTTGAGGTCTTGAGATGGCACAGACCAAATTTTAGTTCAATTGGATGAAATCCAACAACAGATGCTGTTTTGAGTAACTACTAGGGCTGTAACAATATGCGATATGACACTGAAAGCGCCACACTCAGATCCATGAACCCATGAGTTGAGGTTTGTATCAAATCAAATTATTATCATTTGGCAGTTAACGTCAACAGAGACATGGGCTATCTTTGCTACGTGATGTTTTACTCACACAGAAGCTACCTGCTGCATTTTTTAAACTATTGTATTGATAAAATAATCAGAAATGTCGGTTTGTCGGAGACTTCTCAAACAAAAAGTTATCACAATTGTAGAGCAAGTAGAGAACAGAACTACTGCATCGCAAGATTCAAGACAGAAGCTCCTTCAAGGGTGGCTGCTTGGCAAATGGGAAGGAGAGGATGTGACAGATTTAAAGAGAGGGGACAATATTAATGTGACGCTTCCTTCACCTAACGACGGTACATTAGCGGGCTGTGTAAATCAGAGATGGCTGAGTTATGCTGCCCATGCCCACTTGGTGACGGGGATAATATTGGGATTTCTGGATGGCTGGGTTGAGCACAGATTGAGGATCACACACACACACAAATTAAGGAATTACATTACCCTAGCCTTCACCTCTGATAGATTAGCCCTACCTAAGGTTAATCCTAAACCCAAGTCTGCACCATGAAACAACCCCTTAAAAAGTGAAAACTGGCTAAACTGACTACATAAAATGTTCTTACAAAGATGGTTTGGATGTCCTGTGTCGACTCACTTTCATATGTCCAGTCTTCAGTGTTGGGAAGGATACTGTCAAAACGTATTCCCTTGCAGAATATGGAATACATGCCCAAAAATGTAATTTCTAACCTATTCCATTACATTACTCAATCTGAGTAACATATTCTGAATACTTGGATTACTTCCACATTGAATTACATTTTATAAGTGCGGCCATCAAATACTGCTTACTAAACGTGCCTATTCTGTTCTTTTATGTATACATGAACAAGCAGATATAATTTTGTATGTGTAGTCCTAAACTGCATAGCCTACTACAAAAATCTAACCACAGTCTTTCTACCGCGAGCTAATTTTAGCTACCGTTAGCTAGCATGTCAAACGCGGCTAGTCAGTCTTTCAACGGCTCTGGGGTAAATCAGCACATAGAATGTAAAGTCGCATGTCAAATAAGCAGGTAGCTACCTGATACATCTATAAAACAGCAAGGTGACCAGTAAAACTACACCAGACGACTACCCTTGGCTAATTTAAAAAAATAACTTTCATCAGGATACTTCAGGTTGGAGGTGGAGTAATTTGGACGCTGAAACAGTTAAATTTCGTTCTCCAACATAGAAACGCATTCTTGCCTTGGCTTTGTTGTGCCGGTTCTCTACCTCTATCAGTGATCATGCAAAAAGATCATTTTTTTGTTTTCATTTTGGGACTTCTGGGAAATGCATGGAGTTGCTTTAATTTATTTAAATCATCTGAACTCTTGAAACAGAAGTATTGCCATGCAATCCATTGATTTCAACAATTTAGCTGTTTTCTAAATACCAGCTATTTAAATTAACTAACTGTAACAGAATACAGTTAGTCATAATTTGAATTCTGAATACTTAACGCCGGTACATGTATTCCATTTCCCCCAACACTGCCAGTCTGTATTTATTACATTTCACAGTTTCAAACATTGACTAATCTTCCTTCCTTCCATCATTATTCCTGCTCCCTTGCATCTCCCTCACACCTCTGCAATCTCTCTCTCTCTCTCTCTCTCTCTCTCTCTCTCTCTCATGTTTAATTAGTCCACCAGGCAGTTGTCTCTACAGGGGACTGTGAATTATTGATGCAAGGGCCACGAGCAAAAGGAGGGGAAACAGCAGGAAGAGAGATGGAGGGGAAAAAAAGAGTGAAGGAAGAAACAGAACATTTCCCCAAGTCAGCCTATGATGATGTAGATGGTCAGATGAAGAAAAAAGAAGAGGGAGGAAAGAAAATAGAGACAGTTAAAGACAGAAACACATTGGAGGGGAGGCCGGCAGGAGATTTCAGGTATAATGAGCTTGCCAGGTGATCTCGGCTCAGTTTTTAAACCTACGCCTATAGACAGTCATGCTGTGACGCCTGTTACAGTGATGGACCTTCAGCTATAAAACCTGTGCTTTCAAAATGACAAAACCCTGGGGAAAAGAGTCCAAGCCAAACACCTTGCTTGATTTATCTATTATGTATTTAGATTTTGCTATCTCAACATTTCAAAAAAGATCGTCAAGGATACGGAGTAGTTCAGCATAATTCTCATGAACCCCTCCTTTTACGGTACAGAAACGTATGCACAGCAATTCGTATGATAATCTACTAGTTGCACCCTTACAAATTTTGGTCGCACTCTAGAGCCCTGATTAATGAACGTCTGTGACATTCAAGCCATTGCCAAATGAGTTGATACAAAGCTTACTAAGACTATCAGCTCTCTCTGTATAGCTCAGTCTGGCTATGTTCAGAAGATTGTGTCCGTGTAGCTGTAAGTAACTGCATAGAGGAGGGGTGGGGATGGTGCGTGATCACAGAAGGCTTGTATAATGTGGATGCGCCGGCAATACTTAGAATTCCTCATGGTGGAAACAGAAACTATGCTATTTATCTTTAAACTGAGGTGGGCAGAATCTAACTGACAGCTCGTGGCACCAGGCACGTTTCAGCTCTCTTTACTTTTGTCTGTGTTGAAACAATGCAAACCAATGTCACAAATAAGACAAGGAAAAAAAAGGAACATGATTCGAGTCTCTGTCGACTACCAGGTAAGACTTGACCAGTTAGATTTGACTATGTAAATTCTTAGTTGGAGACAATTCTAATTCCCACCTGGACGCTTCTCAGTCAACCTAACATCACTTATCTAAAAGAAGGATAAACATTTCTTGTATTTTCACACCATCATGTGCCTGGCCGTCCAAATATATTCTGGTTGGAAGTTGCGTCAGCAGAGCATCGTTTGTGGATGTGTTGTATTCATATATTGTGTTTGTGCAGTTATAATCAATATGTCTGTAGCCTTATTGGGAAATTAGCCCAACACAATTTTAATGAATTCTGTATTGCTCAATGGGGGATAATGTCTAGTTTATTTCCCACACACACACTAAACATACATTAACTGTATACCATTATTGTTTGGTTAAAAGCTTCCATTGAGGGTTTCTATCCATGTTATCAGACAAAGACTTTGTCTATTTTAACAATCTACCCTCCAAGCTCTCCACAAGACTCTTAATAATTGAAGAAATTTAACCCGGAGCTTCTCTACTTAGAAATAACTACAGAAAGTCATATCTGCTTAAATAGATTTTTGAGGAAACATAATGAGACCTGGGGTGTTTTTTTTTTTTTGTGGAAACGACCACATTATCTGACTCAAACTGAGAATCACATCATTAAATTATTCATTAAAGGAACAGACAGCACAGAGGAACACAGTTAGTGGAAAGATGGGATTGCACAGCGTAGAATTAGCAGCAGATACAGAAACCGAGGACAATAAACAGCCAAAACAAAAATACAGTATGGTTCTTTTATAAGAGTACTATCCAAACTGAATTAATTGAGAGTAACAGTATTTTGTTAATAGAAGAAAATACTAATTAAAATCAAAATAATATGAGCAGCAGATAAGAGCTTGGGACAAATGGACGTCATATCTGTCACCCCCCCCCAGACTATAGCAGGAGCAAAACACAATCAATAGCTAAAAGGGGAATAAAACAAACAGAGGCACAGAGCAGGGACAGACAGAGTTGTTAGTGTAGTTATTGAGCTGGAAACTAACTGTGTGTGTTGGTTTGGAATGTCTGAGATCAAGCCCTGGGGGAGTAGACAGAGAGATAAAAGTTGGACAATATCAGAGGGCTGCCACACCACCTAATCTGGATACAAATTCAATATGGGTCCATCAACAATAATTGTCATGTGTAAGAGATAAATAGAGGTAATTCTTGTTGTTTTTGTCCAGGAAGAAGCCATTGATCACTACCATAGAGAAATCGATTTGATTGTTTTCAGTAAGATGAGCACATGAAGTCAGGTTTACAAGAGGAAGAGAAACAAGACTAGGTTGAAACCTGTATGGGGCGGGGGTAGCATGCAATGCTGTCTGCCACAGTGCCTTATCTAATACTACCACTTAGGACCATCAAATAGTATACTGTAGTTGTAGCTTTTGCATAGTCTATATCCACGGTGTTCCACGTCCGGGTTTGTTCTGGTGCCGCCGGTAATTCCGCTGGATGTCTTTCATTTTGACCGAGTGTCCGTCAGCTAGCTAGACTACCTGTCCAATTTGAGTTTTCTGTTGCACGACTGAAACAATCGTTGAACGTACACATGTTCAACCAACACAGGTTCCTTCCCGAGGCTATTTTTGCAGAGGCTTAGTGCCGCCCAAGATGACCAGAGCATGTTTTTCTCCCATCCTGGAATGTTGTGTCAACTAGCCAGACCCTCCTCTGCAGCGCTGTGGAGGAGACTAGCTTTTGCATAATCTATAGTCCGGCTGCTGCTTCTAAATGCCTGTTCAGCCACGTATCTCAGGATATGGCCACTCATTGAAACTCTGCAGTCAGGTGACATAACGGCATCAGAGACCATGAAGTTTCTCCTTGCTGATGTGCTCTTGTCATATAGATCATTGGGAGCCACTTGTTAAATATGGTCAAATTGCCTCTGTATGATAAATAGCTATGTTATACAACAAATTGTGTGTGTGTGTGTGTGTGTGTGGCCTCTCAGTTCAGTTTTCCCATGGTGTGGTCATTTGACCAGACCAATGTAGACTGGGATCGATGGGTTTCTAATGAATGAGTCGGGGAAGAGAACTCTCAACAGGCATCAAGTGGCAATTGGAAAAATGTTGCAGCGGTTGACAATTCACTCCTGCTGGTTAAGGCTTTCTCGCCTAAGTGGAAACAAGCTGAGGCCGTGATAAAGGAGTAGCGACGGGGGTGTGGAAGAAAGAAATAATTAAAAGTAAGATGGACAATTGGGTAATCAAAATGCGTTATTGAACATATCGGCATTGATCTGCTTGTTAGCTTCCTCTGAAGCGTCTTACATGCTGAGCGCAGCTTTACACCTATCGCCATTTCTAGCCACTGGGGAACCCTAGGCAAGCTGGGAGAATGCATATTAATGTAAAAAAAAAAAACCCTCAAAGGGTCGTTTTCATGCCATGGGCTCTTTAAGATCATGGTTTGGGTTAAAAGCACATGCTACTTGATGCAGAACGTGACTAATAATACTACTTTTTTGATCTCAAAAGATATTTTACCAGACTAAAATCATGTAGCAATGTTTTCACAGGTAAACTGTTGATGATCTTTCTGGGACACTGGCAGCTCTGTCTCCATGGACCCCGTTGAAGTGTGTCCTCCAGATGAAGGATGTGTCTGGCTGCTCCCCAGGATTTCCCTGGCTTGTTACTTTGATTAATTCACTGTAGCTAGTCAGTCAAGTGAATTCCCAGGGGTGTGCAATGAAGCCAGTCACGTGAAGAACAGGCACATACCGCACATTACCATATGCATGGCTCCATGTGAACACTAATTAACCAATGGTAGAGTTGCAGATACCTTTCTTCTTCAAAATAAATGAATATGTAATTCGTCATATGAATATGCAAACAATATGTAAAGTCACTGAATACTAAAAAACTGTTTCTAAAAAGATTTTTTAAAAATTTTATTTAACCTTTATATAATCTAGTAGGCCGTTGAGAACAGCTTCTGGCCAAAAAGAATAAGAAAGAAAGAATAAAAGTGGTGTGCCTGGGTAGCTCACCTAGCGTCCCATGTACAGAGGCTCAGTCCTCGCTGCAGTGGCCGTGGGTTCAGTCCCGCCCTTTGTCCCTTTGCTGCATGTCGTTCCCCCTTTTCTCTCCCCTTGTCTAAGCTGTCCTATCAAAAAAATGCCCAAAAAATAATCTAAAAAAAGTGTGGATTTGCACTAAATGCTATTTGATATCTACCCCCTCGCTGGTGTGTGAACTTGCTCTGATACTCCTCTACCACACATGTTTTCATTGAACTTTATTATATATTTTGTATATCACTATACAAATGTTAGTATTTTATTTTGCATGGCTCAAATAATTTATTTATATAGCTACTGTATGACATAGCTGACAATAAGTATGCATATTTCTCTCACTAGAATAAAAGTAATGCTGGTAGAAATATGGAAGAACCATCATTCATGTTGTATATTTAGATGACGATGCTCTTGAAAGTCTAAATGATGGTTAGAGATTAAAGCAAAACTAAATCAATGATTCTCAATTTTTTTCTGCTTGTGACCCCTTAATACAAAATGTATATTTGACGCCTAAACAGATAACACTATGAAATATAGCAGAATGTTATTATTTCCTACCCCAGTAATCATCTAACAACCCCATGGTTGGTAACCACTGATCAAAATACCCCTCATTATCTCTTTGACACCGTTTTTTTCTTATCTTCGTCACGTCACTATATCAACCATATCTCTAGAGTTTTTTTTGTTATGTGGAGACTGGATAATGTATAGATAGGCACATTTTTGTGCATATACATATTTTATATTTTACACATCTGGTCCCTAGGTCTTGCAAAAAACCGTTGATTCTCCCACTGATTTGAAACCTCCACAGGGCTAATTAAATAGAGCCATGATGCGTGATAAGTAACTGACTCCTCTGGGAAAACTCTCACATGTGAAGTTAGGGTATGGCCGTTTTCATCATAGAGAATATTCTCCTAATGAGTGGTATTTCTGCAGTCATGGTGTTTTCAATGACACAATATAAAGTATTTCCCAAGTGAACTTTATTTAATGAATTTGTGAATGTTGAAGTTCTTCCAGTGTAACTAAACCTGTACTTTTTAAAGGAAACTTCCCTGTAATAATCCTTCATTAGCCACACTGCTTTTGCTCTAATCATCTAGATGTTTTAAGCAGCGAGACTAAGCAGTGCTTTGTTTATTTTATTTAATAAGTGTGTGGTTTAATTAAAGCTATGGATGGGTGTCCGGAATTAACAAGCGATATGTGAATCAGAACCCACCTATTGGGCAAATTCACAGCTGAGAAAATCCATTTATATGTACGCTACAGTAGATAATATGTTACTATAGATTTAACCTATGGCTGGGATCCCCGAGGGGGATTTTGCATTGCAATTCTGCGTATGCTTTTAAAACTAAATATCCTTTTTCTATTTTTTCTCACATACAACTGGTTCGGATTTCCTTTCTCATGATATGGACAAATTACGTCCTTTTCTTCCTTATCAGCTAAGCTGTAATTATAAATCACATTTTGATAAATTTCTTCTTATTATTACCTTCTCTACGTTGATGTTCTAGTTCCCAGAGCAGACTTAGCCTTTTGACAATGCTAATGACAGTATGGATGGGAGCTTATAAAATCTAAGTGTCTGACTCTATCTGCGCTTATGTTGGATACTCGGCAAAATAGCATCCTATTACATTTGCCATGCAAGACTCATCCCTCTCATCCTCTCTGCTTTGTGTCCTATCTCTGAAATTAGCGAGGGCGTCACACTCGTTCTTAGGTTAAGACGTTTTTGGAGATTACTTCATCGCGGATTAAACCTGATTTTCATCAAACGGCTGACATTTGAGGGTGAAACAACGAGGGGAAGGCGACGGAGCGTATATGTCAGATGTAAACCCACAACGTCACAAGCACGCAGTATACTGTGGTTCCTGGTCTGTTGATCCACCAAGGGCGCTCCAGTGAGCCGGACAATTACATTTTTAAATAAAAAAAGTCAGAATCAGTTTCATTACCGAGCACAAGAACTTTAAATGAATTCGTCATCAGTGTCATCGGCGTAGAAACTTTTTTGCCAACTGAGATTGTAACGCTGAACATATCGGCACACATGGTAGAGGGAGCATGTAATGAAGTCTGTATTACACATAATACTCATATTATATACAGTACAGCTCTATAACAAGATGTGGTCCCCTGAGAAATCCACGGCAGGAATGATGGATGGCTTACTGCTGGTAACTGCACACTCTTACACACTTCACCTTCTTTTTTCCCAGATTTCCCTTTCTCCTTTACTCTCCTCCTGTTCCTATCACATGTCCTATTCTGGAATCTTTTTTTCTCTGCACTTTTCTTTTGACCTGTCATTTCCACTTTTACTCTAACTGATCTCTGGGTATAGCTATTCTTCTCCCTCTCTATGTCACCCCTTTCTTTTTTCTCTTTACATTTTCATCCTCATCTTATAGGTGTCACTATACTACCACGCTCACTTTTTGCTTTCTCTTTTTCCTCCGATTATCCTCTCTCTCTCTCTCACATATCTTCCTCCAGTGAGCACAGCATACTGTACCATACCCACATTACCATCCTTTTCTCAATCTCATTATTTCTCCCACACCAGTCTCTTATTTTCATAATTACATCCATGAATGAGGATAGGATTAATGTATGGTAGAAAATTTTGACTTTTTTAATGGCCCTCTCCTCATCATTATTCTTAGTTTGTCTGCACGTAGTTGGCATGGTGCAACATCAGGGGCCCTGTTTTAATGATCTAAGCGCACAGCGTGAAGCGCATGGCGAGGTGCGTTTAGGGCGTGTCCAAATCCACTTTTGCTAGTTTGACAGCGGAAAAAAGGGTCCGTGCACAGGTGTGTGGTGAAAAAGGGTTGTACTTGGTGTCTTAATTAATTCATAGGTGTGTTTTGGGCGTAACATGCAAGAAACCAATCATAGTGTCATCTCCCTTTTCCTTTAAAAGCCAGGCGCGTTTGTGCATCGTGTGCACAAGCTTAGTCGCATTTTACTAATGTGCTGTTGACTTTAGACCAGGTTTTTGTTGGTCAATGGCGTGATTACATTACATGTCATTTAGCTGATGCTTTTATCCAAAGTGTCTTACAATTGCTATACATATATGTCAGAGGTTGCACACCTATGTAGCAACTAGGAGTTAAGTGTCTCGCTTAGGAACACATTGGTTGATGTATCGCAGTGAGAATTTAATCCGCATACATATCCACTGTGCCAATACCAACTCCTGTGATCACTTCCAGCTGCCTCAAGATAGCAATACGCCAAGAATGCACCTGAACACACCTCCGCTGTAAGACTGGCACGCCTATGGGCGCAAAGATGGGCGCAGGTACATTTGCTACTTAAACAACGAGGGTCCTGGACGAGAAGTTGACAACTGTGACGGTCTTAAATGTGAAACGGTTCAAATTGAACATAAAGCTGACTTTAGCAGCAGTGCAATAAAACAGAAAGTTCATGGAAAGATACATGCGGACACAACCAGATGCAGACCTGTATCAGATGGAACAGATTAAGTAAAGGTCCGGGTTTCATCTTGACTGACAAATTGATGCTTAATTCAGAGGCATTTGGATTACTTTATTTTGGAAAGTTTTGAGATCAGTCAAGCTCAGCTGTCACACAAATACAAGCACATTCTGCACAAATAAAATCAGTGCTATGCCGCTACAGTTTATGACTGTTCAGTCTAGTGTTTGTGCAAAATAAACACAGACTGCGCAAACAGCTCAGTGCTCAAATTTCACTCAAAACTCACACAAAGTCAATCACGCAGTAGATGACTCCACACAGTGTAACCATCAACTTTGAAAGATGCACTAAAAGACATGATGGATTTTTCCAGAAGGTTCTTCCCTGTCCTCGAAAAATAGCTAATGTGACATGTTTTTTTGACACTTTTTTTGGACATCTATCAGAATAAAGATTCATCAAATGATCACGTGTGGTTAGTTAGAAATATTTGACCCTTGAAATAAAGTCACTCCAGAATCAAGTCTTCAAAGATTCCCATCTTAAAAACGGAACACCACTTTTTCACCAGTGATTGTGTATTCTACACCGTTTCTCTCCGAATGTTCTCTTTCATATCTCTCTCTCTTTTAGGCCTAATTGTTTCCCAATGTGTCTGCCAAAAAGATCTAACAATGATTGTCCACAATTGACCCACAAGTCTTAACAGTGCAATATACCACGGAGAACTTTGTTTGCCCTGAGGCAAGCCTGCAGGCAACTGCAGAGTATTCTGTAAACGGTGGCTGTTTGGGTCAATGAGTGCTGGCTTCTTCTTCTGGCGCAAAAATTGTTGCCTCCATGACAGTGAGAACAAAGTGAATTAATAATATCAAGTCATGTGTTTAAACAAAATATTGTTAATGAACGGCTGGAAAGCTCTGAGTACATTTTGATGATTTGGAAAAGGCTTCTTGATCAACAGCTTCTTCATCAGCGCCCCCTTATCCATTTTCCAGGTCCCTAACCGAGACTGATTTATAACGCTGCCGTACAGAGTTAAATGTAAGGGTAAATACTGTTTTTCCAACCATGTTTTCCTATGTTTTTGTCTAAGTGACTGATGGGAACAACAATCTTTAACATTGGTCCAGTTAAGTGAGATCGCTACAGTCGGCAGCAGCGAAACAAGCTACTATTTAAGTTAATGGGGCGATTGTCCAGCTTGTCTTTACCTGCTCATTTTGCCACTGACAGACTCAGATTATTATTCTAATGTCTGGCATTATGGAAAGGATTTCTAAGGAGGTCAACCTTTCTAGAGTAAGATCCTTTTTCTAAACATAAATACATCTGCAAAATTGCGTTTGCTAAACCCACTAGACTCTGTAAATTAAAAAGTAATTTTAGCATCGTAACATCCACTTCAATCAAAGTCGGCAGAAACAAATAAAACTATGAAAAGCCGTTGTGGGTCGTCTTTCCACTTGTTCAACCATCACAACTCTAGTTTTGGTTGAAACAAACACAGTTTACCGATTTACATGGGAAAATATGTTGGCTCTCTACACGCTAAAAGTATTGCTTTAAATGGAGTTTGGTGGGTTCAGCGCTAGCAGCTTCAAAGCTGTTTCTGGTTAAACAGAAAGGTCTCGAAGAGGTTATAGAGATCTATCTCTGAAGGCATCCTTTCCATAATGTTAACACAATTTTGCAGATGTTCTTATGTTTAAAAAAAGGATTTACTCTTTAACAGAATGGCCGACCTCCTTAGAAATCCTTTCCATAATGTTGTCAGACATTCAGAATAATAATCGGAGCCTGTCAGTGGCAAAACAGCACTTCTGTGAAGGTAAATACAAGCTGGACAATGGCACTATTAATTTACATTGTAGCTTGTTTTGCCGCTGCCGACTGCAGCAATCTCGCTTAATACTGGACCGATGTCAAAGATTGTTGTTCCCATCAGTCACTTAGACACATACACAAAGGAAAATAGGTTGAAAAATGGTTTGACGCCCCGTTCCCGTAAAGGCAGCATGGAGCTGCGCCACACGAAGCCTGCAAAGGACAGGAACGTCTGTCCCCCGCTTGAAAGTCCCCCGATCAGCAAAATTGTGTCAGTTTAATTAAAATTAATTAAAGTACGTGTAGTTTTTACTTATAAAACCGAAATCTTGGATTGTGTATCTTGTTATACAATCCTTCAGGTACCAGGTTTTTAAATGTTTCCCCCTAATTGATCCTTCTTTTAATGCAACACCACACAAACACTGTTTAGAGTTCACTTCCAGAGAAGACATAATCACCCATCTCTATAATTAGAACTTAAGACTAGATGTGTTGCCTTTGCAGTTTAATAACCGCTGTCTTTCTCCATCTCTGCCTACCTGAAGAAGAATTGTAAGAGGCTTGACTTTTCATTTGTTTCTTAGCTTTGATATACATAGGTAGAGAGGTTCAGTGAGCCTTGCGCTTTTTCAGCATCCCTTTTTCCCCACAGAAATATACTTAAAGCCTCTTGGATCAGGAGACTGCCAAAGAGCAACCAGTCTGCAGCTCTTGTCGGACTGAGCTGTCCCATCCAACAACATTATTTGAAATTGTGACAATAAAGTTCCATTTCACCCTGTAGATGTCAGCTGATTGACACAGTGTGCACAATGATATGAATGCTAAAAGAAGAAAAATGAAAAGACTGAACTATCCAGCTGAGGCAGCTGCCAAGGCTGCGGAAGTTGTCTTCTTGCTCTTAAAGAATGATTACAAGCAAATGGCTTTCTTTTTTAAAGAGAGGAAAGCAAAAGCCTGAAGCTGAGAGGACAGATATTACACTTAAGTGCTTTGCTCAAAGACAGCTTGTTGGTGGTTATTGACATATGGGAAGTGCATGCATTATTCAGACAGTCCACCCAAATGTTCCCAGCATGTTTCACTACAGTGGCCCAGGTCTAGCCAGGTTTATGGTGCATTCATGTGCTCCTCAGATGGTCTGAGTTTCCGAAATCAGAAGTCTGAAAGTCCAAATGTTGATTGTAACCATAACAATAAACTACAGAGCCATGAAGAAGAGTAAGTAAGTAATGTTATTTATTAGCATGTAACACTACTATAAAGTCAGGTTGAATGTAGTCTTACATTGCCAGACCTTTTTCCACAGTGCTGCAGAGGAAGGTTTTGTGACACACCTCATTCTGGGATAGGAGAAAAACGTGCTCTGGTTTATTGGTATTTCTTTAAACCGCCTTGGGCGGCACTAAGCGCTGGATGGAGCAATGGCATCTTTTTCATAAAGAAAACTCACAAAACATTTTAATATTGGTTGCGAACAGGAGACATTTGAAGCTCTTGTGGAGAGAAGGTCACTGAACAAACT
The DNA here is from genome assembly GCA_026937815.1 of Etheostoma perlongum. Lineage (NCBI taxonomy): Eukaryota > Metazoa > Chordata > Actinopteri > Perciformes > Percidae > Etheostoma > Etheostoma perlongum. Next base: position 29,336,192 of record CM049372.1, read on the forward strand.
TTCTACATTTCATGTTCATTTTTTTCATCCATCTAAGTATATTTTTCAGAAGTTCTGGCATTTTTATTTATCTTTTATCTTACTCATGTCTAGTATATTGCTTGTATTTTCTGTGTGTGTGAGGTAGTATGTGTCCTTGGTTATTTGTAACTTGCTGCTGTAACAGTGTTCTATCTATCTATCTATCTATCTATCTATCTATCTATCTATCTATCTATCTAATTGAGTTCATGCACACTATACCAGATACTTTAAGACTGTAACTTGGGCACCTAGTTCATCTAGCACAACACAAATGAGGTTCAAAATAATAGCTCTCCCATGTTATTGAAACCAACCCCATAATAAGACATTAGAAAAAGGCTTTAACGTGCCACTAAAGTAGTCCCATCCTAAGGGGTAACAACTAAGGTGTGTGGTTAACTCAGTGCTCCCTGATAGATAAATTATGTTCCTAAATCATCAAAAAATATTATATATGCACTGGAGTTTGTTACTAATCTGCAAATTGTATGCTGAGACCTCTGATACATATGGAAGAGGATTAGGGCCACATGTGAAAACAATGTCTTTATGTTCAGATTTTCAGAGCCGACAAAGTCTACAGTACTACTGTGGAAAATGAGCAGAGAACAATAAGACAGATGGCTGTGTCTCCAGAGGGCGAGAGAGGAAAAACAAAAGGTAGAAAACTCAGTAAATATGGGAAAATTAGTTTTCCATAGTGTATTGTGAAAATAAAACAGTATTAATATTTTCATCATTCAGTATTTTTGTGCAAATGCTCTTGCTTTATCCACCAAGGACTTCAACCCTGTGTTCTCCACAAAATAGTTTTCATTTGTTTTAAAGTGTATTTCCTTCCTACACAACCTCTTCTCAAAGCCTTTTCGGTATTAGTGCAGCAATATTGTGTGGAGGATAGTGCTCATTTCTCTTTTCTTTATTGTGTCTATTCCTGTATTACACAATATGTCAAATGAAGAAGTTTCTTGCAAACAGAGGAGGAGGAATAAAAACACGTATTCATTATAGATTTGGCATTATTTCTGCTCACTGGCTCAGTAACAAATGTTTTCTGCGTCTTCATCTCGCGCTAACATTGGCCTCATGAGCAGCAGCCGTGAATCTCTCTGGCTGATAAATGCAAGATAGACAGGACTGTGTGCACAGAGCCAAACTATATTAATTAACAACTGGAGTGATTACAGATGGCAACGCCTACTGCCACCTTCGTACATGCCTGTACCGGTGCATATGGGTGTGTGTTGGAGACTCCTTTTGATTGTGTAGTTTTTGCTTCTGTGTGCTTAACTCGGTCTATTATTACAGATTGTTTAAGATACTTAGTAGCATGTTGCTTTAAAAATGACTCACCCACGCACATGTGCACACGCGCTCTGACACAAATTACATTGTTGATATCAACCAGTCGGGATTGTAAGTACGAGAGAAGCAAACAATGCCTGTAATTGTATGGCATTAAAATATATATAACAATAAATTGTTGCAAAGAGCCATACAATGTTAAACTTCCCTGACGGCTCCCACACAGACTATGCAAATACACACATTACTGACACAGACAATGCCAGGTGGGTGACACTAACCAACAAGATCTCACTATAAGAAGGAATTATGACTGCAGCCACATACTAGTGCATTTGAAGAACTGCAGCAGGAGCCTTCTACTGCTCATGATCCATTTGCCTCATCTGTGTCAGCCCTTTAATTTCCCCCTAAAGCAAGAGAACCTTCCGTCCTTTTGTAGATACAATAATTGGTTTAATTTTTCATTTGAAATCATTTCGATAATTCAAGTACATACAAGTAATGTATGTAGTTAGCAATAAGGACTGGGTCCTATGCTAGCCAAGTGTTGGCATCCATGCCGTCATAACTAACATGTTGCTCGAGGACCCAAGTCGCAACCATCTGGAACATCTTTGCACCTTATTGCACCTTCCCATGTAAAGGCCTAAACATATCTGCATTTAAAAAAATAAAACAAGGGAAAGCTTGAGGTGAAAATGTATTCAATTTGACTGAAATCACTGCATTCAGCTGAAGTAAATCTGCACAAACATTTCGTGTCAAGTTTAACACTGCTTGCTCTTTGCAGCCATCCACTCTTATGTAGCCTAACCATTGCACACAGTTACAGTATGAGACAGGAGTTAACCCTCATGTTGTCCTCGGGTCAATTTGACCCGTTTTCCTATATCAATGTTATTTTTAATTACCCAAAATAGCATGATTGATTCCACACAATGCTCTTTGGCAAGTACAAATCTCCACTTTCATTAATTTTGGGGTGTCTTACTCAATTTTATAGCATTTGGAGAAAAAATGTAAGTGGTTTTGAAAAAGTTGACATATTCCAGTCTGTGAACATGCATTCCTTTAATTCTAGTTTAAATAATTCCTAATTTCTGCTTTTCTAACTAAATTTCCTATAAATAAAGTTTATTGACCATAAATTCCAAAAATAACTGTAAAACTAGAGTTAATAAGTTAGTGTTACGTAGTGTTGAAAACGTCAAAGAAAGTGACAAACATTGGAAAAAAAAAAGCATCACAAGTGTTGAAAAAAGGGACAAAAACATAAGAAAAAGTTAAAAACATTGATTAAAAGCGTCAACAAAAGTGTTGATTTTCAATTTTGACGGGAAGACAACTGGGAGAGCTATTGTGACTGCCTAGTGCAAGCAACCAATCTGGGATTGTAATCCCGCGCTAATAGACCACGTTGGTTAATTAAATATTCCCTGTGATGAATCAACATGTCTGTGATTTGGGGGGATTGCATATCAATTTTTCAAGGTCTTTGTTTCCTGTGCACCTTTTTATCCCTCTCGCAAAGACGGATTTGGGACGGCAGTGGGGCTGCGGACACCGCCTTTCATGACCGACCTAGTCTGGACCACTGCCCGAGCAGAGACCTCCGTCCCCGGGTCGACACCCTACCCACGGCTTCGTCCGAGGGCTGACGGACGGTAGCCTCTACCACGCCTGGCCAGGAAAAGATACGGAACCCCGACCCAAGTGTGGTGCGTCAGTCTCGCCCAGGCCGTCCTCTGCACGCCTCCGGGTGCCCCACTCTCGGGGTACAGCTATGTCAGTAAAATCTAGTAAAACCAAGCTTTTCTTATCCTGTGCAAATAGGGCTTATGTCGCCTATTTCTTTTGAGCTATTTCCCCCAGACCTCCAGACGAACTTTGCTGTGCCACAAGGCAAAAAGGTTTAAGTGGCTGTACTTTTTTAAAACTGTAACCTTTTATTGTTTATGTGCATAATTTATTCATTGCCATGTGCAATGCAGTAAGAATACATAAGTAGCCTATCTAGCTAAACATTGACACTGAATGTTCAAAAATATGACTAAACACAATAGTTTTTCTGCGATCATCCTCAAAGCACTTCTGTTACATATATTTTTTGTTGGTAGCATGTGGAGTATTTTATCTCGTTAACTTTTTATGACATGTGATATAAACGCTGAGAAAAATGAGAACCTGTAGCTGAAGGTGGAGCTGATGAGACCAATTTTGGGCGACAACAGTAGATTTGCAGCCAGAATCTGAGCCAATGGAAGTTGGCTGCCTGCACTGGCTTTGCTTCATAAAATATGTAAAATACTGTGTAGCTTTTAACACAGATCGTCAGTGTCTGCATATGGTTTACCATCAGCTATTAAAACAGTAACTCCAGAAATGAGATGGAATAAGAGATGCTTGCCGTTATCAGAGAGAAGCACTTTCAAATTAGAATAATTCTTCTTCGGACGTTAAGAGAAATAAACAAAACATTTCATTGAAGAAAATTTGGCAGAAGGGAGAATCTTTCTCTTTTTTTAAAACACGCACACACATCTTCTCAACAAGCTGTCTTTCAGACTGATGTCAGAGAGTTTATGAGCCTGAAAAAAAAGAAACTACTACCAAATAAAAAATAGCCTCAAAGATTGTCAGATGTCTGCATTTTAGCAAGCCAACTGAGTCTAATGATAAGAACTTTGCAGTTAGATTTTAGATTAGATAATACTTTTAAATTCCCTTAATACAGCAGCAGCAGTTTCCTACAGTAAAAAGCAAAAAAACATACAAACAGGCAAACAACAGTAAATGAGCAAAAGGTATTGAATGAATTTAAAGTGGCATTAAATAAAAGGTATTGTAAAGTGCGGTTGCCATAGTACAAAAAAATTAATTTTGCAGTAAATGACGTTAAAATTAAATTGAATATGTAATTAAATAATATAGCAAAAGTAAGTAACCATAATATAAATTATATTGAAAAAGTAAGTTGTAATGGAAAAATATAAATACACATAGTAAAGATATACACAGTGGCATAATTGAAAAACAGGAAGAGAAACTACAACATTATCAGGTAGTGCAGGTGTTGTAGAGTCTGACAGCGGCTGATGAACAACCTGCAGCACCTCTCCTTCTTACACCGGGGGGGTATCAGTCTGCTGCTGAAGGAGCTGCTCAGGGACCCCCCAGTGTCATGTAGGGGGTGAGAGGTGTTGACCATGATGGATGTCAGCTTAGCTAACATCCTTCTCTCCCCACTTTCTGTCTGACAGAGGACAGTCCAGGACACAGCTCGCTCTACTGATCAAGTCTATTGAGTCTGCTCTGACCCTGTCCGAGCTGCCCCCCCCCTGTCCAATCCCTGGACGCTCACCGGTGAGAAGTGGGATGTTTTCCTCCTAAAGTCAACGATCATCTCCTTCGTCTTGCTGGTGTTGAGCTGAAGCTGGTTGAGCCCCCACAGCTGACAAAGTCCCTGATAACCGAGCTGTATTCCAGATCGTTCCCCTCAGAAACACATCATCGGAGAACTTCTGGATGTGGCAGTGGGTGGTGTTGTGTGTTAAGTCCGAGGTGTAGAGGGTGAAAAGGGAGGGGGAGAGCACCGTACCCTGAGGGGCACCTGTGCTGCATTGCACCACATCAGACACACAGTGATGGCGCCTCTCATACTGTGGTCTGTTGTTGAGATAGTCCGTAGTCCACGCAGCCAGGTGTTGGTCCACTCCCACACATTTTACTTACTGTGAGTCTGCTCTGGATTCAATACTTAGACTCTGTGCAAATCTCTCTGTCGGCCCTGTCTTGCACCCGGCGTAGCGCAAAGTCCGACGCAAGTGTCTCTGCTAGTTTAAGACCGACGCAGTTGTCAATTTCCCATTCAGCGCCCACGTCATTTAAATAGCACGTGCACCTGCGCCCATCTGTGCACCCAGGGAGGTGTGTTCAGGTGCATTCTTGGCATTTTGCTATCAGCGGAAAGTGATCACGCCATTGACCGACAAAATCCTGGTCTAAAGTCAATAACCATCTGCCATCATAACAGCAATGCACCAAGGTACAACCGCACCTGTCTGTTAAAGGGAATGGGAGATGACACTCTGATTGGTTTATTGCGTGTTACGCCCAAAACACACCCATGAATTAATGAAGACACCAAGTACAACCCTTTTGAACCACGCGCCTGGCGCACAGACCCCTTTTTCACCGTTAAACTAGCAGGGATTTGTACACGCCCTAAACACACCTGTGCCGGGCGCTTCATGCCATGCACTTAGATTGTTAAAATAGGGCGCTGTATCTTTAATGGACTTCCTATGGGTGCAATACAGTATTAGTAACATAATGTAGCCCTACTATACTGCTTATACAAATCCTTCAGGGGGTTTTGTATTACAATCTTTAAACTATTGCCTGCACTCTGTATGCTTATCACCACTGACCCTTGCAGTAAAAGGTACAAACATGATCTCTTCAGTTTAAAAAAAGGATATTGTTGCTTTGAATCCTCCTTTTTTAGTAAAACATTTGGAAAAAACATGAATGCAGCAGTAATAATGTGATGAAAATTATGCCTTGACTCACTTACTTAACAGCCATCTTTCTTAGAAGTCTATCTGGCAGATTATTGCATGCAGATTAGTTAATCACTGTAACGCATCAGAATCACTTTGACTTGCTAAAAAAGAATAAATCTTCACAGATCACTTATACACCAGACAAACATTTAGTCATGTTTCTCAGAGTTTATGAAAGTAGGCTATCTATAACAGAGTCATTCTGTTAGCCAGATCTGTGCTCTATATCAGGGGTACTAAAACCTCCTCCCAACAAAGGTCTGAATCTCATAATGTCGAAATTGCCTCCTAGCCTACCTATATTTAAAAAAAAAAAAAATCAACACACATTTCTATATTATTTCAACAATAGTATTATCATTTAAATTTCCATTGCAAATACAAATTTCTGTATTAACATCTGCCATCAACAGTCAAATTAAACAACAGTATCACAGCAGGAGCTCCCCTATGTCTTCTTTTTTTTTTACAAACCCGTCAAACAGCCTCCACATTTTCTCATACACCGCAAATTTGCCTTTCAGTATATACTATGTCAGTCTCTCCACAAACATACATTGAGCTATAGTCTTGATTTAAGCACCAATTGTACGTGCCTGTATTATCAAGTTTTAAAGCAGAATACTTTAACATACAGGCACATTGAACTTGTATGGTATACCTTTAGCTGTCTTTACCATACATTAAAGTAGTCCTAGCACAATCAACTTATGGCCTACACTTCAAGTAAAGGAAAACAAGACAGAATCTTCTTAATAAATAATTAAAATGAATGTACTTGTTTTCTACTTATCCCACAATAATGTTAGTGAGTAAATCTACTAAAATGGCCAGTGGAGTGTGATGTGTAAGAAGAGAAAGCAAAAGTTACATCATGTATGTCATGGATGTAAAAACTAAAACAATGGCTATCTTTACATCTTTGCCAAGGGCAAACCAGAACAGAAGGCATCAGTAAAATGATGGGGAGGGTCATACCTTTTTTCCCAATCCCAATTTTGGAAGGTCATAGAAAAATGTATTGCTGGCAAAAGGAGGGTCAAGTCTATTTTGACTAAAGATCCCAAAAACTAAACTAAACTCTTTGGATATAAATACTGGACTCCTCCACAAATAAGCCTTTAACTAGCTTTTCATTGTCACAGACATCGCAGCTGTCATCACCATATCACACACACACACACACACACACACACACTCGTACTCTAAAGTTCTGTCCCATTTCTATATAACTAATTATATGCAGTTCCAATGTATTATCCATGCAGACTGAATTAGCGTGATTTGTTTCTGTTTTGTGTGTGTTGATATACAGTCTGTCCCCCTCAGATGTAGCCAGTAATGAAACAGCTGCGATAACATCTTGAAGAGAAAACAAAACATCTCTGGAAAATAGTTTTACTTTCTTGAGCTTAATTGGCAGTAGTTTTCAACATCTCCAGTTTGTTGTTGTATAATTTTCTGTTAGTGTAACCATTGACGGCATACATATATATATATATATATATATACACGGGTACGTGTTACACGCCTTTCTGAAAACTGACAGCTGCGCACAATGTTATTTTTGAAAACGGAGAGGTTGAAATGTCTGTTTATGAAAATAGCGTGTAAACGTAGTCTCAGCCCTACTTCAATCTTCACCCCCCTCTGCCTTTGTCTCCATCACAGGTGAGCATAGCTGTTGGAATAATAGCAGCCATTCACAGCTGGGCAGGGCAGGGCCCCTCTGGTCCATGATTGTTGATTAAAGATTAAAAAAAGGTTTGTGCAGGGAAAACGCCCACAAATAAGAACCATTTATCAGAAAGTTATGATACAGAAATAATAACTTATATGCTAATTATGAAGGATAACACCTATAATACACATAATTCAGATGATTATCTGTAGTAATGCACTTTTTTGAAGGTACAAATAATGCCATAGTTATCTTAAACTATAAAACTAAAATGAGGAGGTTTCAAAAAACTAAAAAAGGCACATGTCATGTTGAATCTGCCTTGTGCATGAGCATGCATGGCACACACACACGGCACATTACAGTTAACTAATTAACGAGTAAAAAGCTGCATTCAGAAGTGCTTTCAATGATAACACTCCTTTGAAAATACTGCACATGTCATCAGGATGGGAAACAAAACAGTTTGGAGAATGTTGTGACAGGGGGAGAAGAGTTGCTATTTCAAAGGGATTTCTCCATCTTTCTGCTCCATATCTTTCTTGTAACACTAACTTTCTAGGACTAATGAGCCTGAAAATACCAAGCTTTACCTTTTAATTGGAAAGCTGTAGCTGCTTTAGGCCACCTTAAAAAGAAAGGGGTATTTTTATCATTATTCATCAAGTCAGCATTTGCTGCAGATGAAGACAAACCTAAACATTTCTTTTGAAAATCTACAGCAATCATAAAGAGGTAAACAAATGCCTTCTTTTAATGCAAAGCGATACGCTGTTATCAGTTTAAAAATAGCAGCCATCTCCCAGGGAAATAATTGGATAAGATCAAACCCTCTTTATTTTTGATTATGCAGCGTTTATATATTTTTTTGACATGAGAAGTGTTCTGCATTGACACATCAAGTGCAAGTGTTTCAGGGAAGCAGATTGATCGTGTACTTGTTACCTGGGAACAGTTATTTTAAACTTTGCAGTGCATTTCAACATATGACGCTGTAGGGATTGTGCATTAAGAGAATACCATGCATCTATAAAGGTTTATTTTCCTTGACTGGATACAATTTTCTTCATGTCAAAAAAAAGAAAAGATTTTAAGCAGGAATCTCATTCACAATGGGCGACAAATTACAGCAATGCTAGAAGCTCTGTTTGGCTGTATTTATGAGGGTCTCTGAGAAAAATGCTAAAGTCAGCATAGCAATGCTAACATTGACAATGATGACATGCCGATGTTTAGCGTGTTAGCATGGGAATGTCATTACTTTTTATTCAAAATTATAAATGTTAAAAAATGACAGCACCCCAAATTACTGAAGGTCAACTTGTGCTCCAACATATCTATATTGAAAATTAAATAGATGCAGAAATGTATCCATGCAAATGTATTGAAACGTAATTGCTTTCTGTTGTGTCATGTTTTTCTTTTGTTGTCTGTTGCAAGCTAACCTTTTAGCTCCTCTTTTGTTAGCTTGCTTTTGGTGTTAGCTTACTGGAAGGTAGCTAACGCTAGCATGCTGCTGTACCTAGCTAACATAGCATTAGCTATCTACATTAGTAAACAATTAAAAGTATGGTAAACAATGTTAGAAAAAAAAAGGTTCAAATTCAAAGTTTTTAAACTGTTTTTAGGACTTTACACAAGCTAATGTTAGCGTGCAAACATCTTTGGTAATTTACTGTAAGCTTGCTGATAAAATGATCAGGACATAATTTACAGGAATGCAATACTTACAAATGTGGTTTAATTAGTAAACAGGTAATAATCAGAGAATATGATGTTCAGAGCGTGACGTAGGATGACTGAGAGTACAGTCACAGGTACCTGCCAATATGTCCCCCCCTCTGCATGCCAGGGTGCTTCGCTGCGCCAATATATGTCAGTTTACCCGTGACTAACCTAATTTCAGCTGAGAGCCTATAGTGAAAGACAGGAGTCTAACTACATTGTTGTGTGTAATTTCCCCCTGATTAAAGCTGTTCTTAGGGCCAGGTCATCTCAGTGCCATGTCATCATTCATAATGGGACCATTGAATGTAATTTGGGAGAGTGATTGGTAAGTAAAGCCCAAGAGAGAAAGAAGAAAGGGATGAAATACAAGTGAGAAAGAAAGAGCAGGACAGAGCTTAATGTAATGTCATATTGAAGGGATGGCCTCTGTGCTGCAGGCAGATCCATAATTTGATATAAAGATGGACTATCATCCATCCTGTTGGTAGGAGACACCATAGACAGATGATACTGTCTGTATACTGAAAGCAGCACACATAGTATATAGTAAAGGGCTGGTGTGGAGTTCAGAAAAAGCCTGAGGAAAGGTCACTCATGTGCATCCTCAGCCTGGCAACATTGAAACAACGATTAAAACTGGAAATGACCAGTCTTTTGGGTCTGCAGTGTTGAAAGTTGGGGAAATAGGATGCAAATCGGCTGACTGTTGCGTCAAAGCTACACAATTTGTACACCAAACCATCCACTCTGACTTCCCTCCTGACAGGTTTTCAGACATAAAATGTCTCTCAGTAAACCTCGGCCAAGCGACGTGAATCTTCAATTTTTGGTGCACATCAGGCTAAGGCATAGGGTCTGGTGTAGGGTCGAGACAGAGAGGTTGTCACCTTGTAAATTCTGGAGTATGGTCTAGACCTTACTCTATCTGTAAAGTGTCTTGAGATAACTCGTTATGAATTGATACTATAAATAAAATTGAATTGAATTGAATGAGAGCGTAAAGAAAGTCTTCCAGACTGAACTTTTGCTTAGCTTCATAGAATTTTAAAGCAGCTGTCAGCACGGCTCTGCCCACCTCATTTTGTGTAGGTGTGCAGAATCTTCTTTAATAGTTATGTTGAGATTGCAAACACAAATGTAGTGGGTACCCATTGTAGTAACAAGAGTTGCAAAATGCATTTTTCATGACGCAGGGCCCCAAGACAATAGAACGTGTTTCTCATTTGCTCTGGGTCAAAGACATTTTGAAGAGAAACTTCCCTGGCATAAATATAATTTCAGCTTCATATCCCAGCTCAATGTTTTTATTTTTATTTGTAATATTAGAATGGGGTAAATAACCCCTGTGTCCCCATACTCAAGAAGCCAGCTTTGATTGGACTTTGGCTCGTTTTGCAAGTGATTTTTTTTTTTTGTCAATTAAGTCTCACTATTACATGAATTCCAAATAGGATACAAAGGCTTTCCCCCTGTGACAGGCTAAGACACCTTTCAGAATAACAATCACACTCCAGTATTTATTCACCTCAAGCCTTAATGTTGTATTTCCTTAAAAAAAATGATCGGCACTAGGCACGTGTAACAAAGTGGCACGTCCGTCACTGAAGTAAAGGCTGGACTACAACAGAGCTGTTTGGAGCAGTTTGTGAACAGTGTTTTCTGTTGGAGATGGTAAGTCCCTTTGGGGGGGCTTTGGGCTTTTTCACTTTGTAAACCTATAACATGCACAAAATAAGATATATAACAATAAAGGAAAGGGGGAAAAACCCAAAAACATAAAATGAGCACTTTAAACTATTGTGACTTACTAGCATGTTTGGCTTTCTCATGTGTTAGGTGCTACAGTAGTTCACCAACTAGCCCTGCGTGTTGTCACTACATGAATTCAATTTGTTCGGCTCCATCTCCCTTTTTTCTTTTGTTCTCCTCTCCCCTTCCTTATCTGTCGCCCGGAGCTCTGGCTGAGTGATACTGCTGCAACAGTATGAATACTGGATGAGCTGTCCTTGTTGCTTACATTTTCATTTCAAGCAGGTAAGCTGTTAGACACACACACACAGTGTGTGTGTGTGTGTGTGTGTGTGTGTGTGTGTGTGTGTGTGTGTGTGTGTGTGTGTTTTTGTCAACCACCTCTTCACCTTCCTCTGACGTGGCGCCTCTAAATTCAGTCCCAAATTCTTTTTATTCATGTTGCCTGCTGGTATATAAAGCGATGCTGTGTCAACCTGATTTAAGCCTCCAGTCAATGGCTGGCAAGGAGTAGGGTACACACAGGCAACATCTTTTATTAAAAATGTTTAGTTGACTTTAAGGAGAAATCTTGACACGTGTGATGTTATTTGCTACTGATGATGTAATCATCAAAGCCCTGTTAGCCTTAGATCACAGTGGAGATACTTACATCTGAAAATGGAGAAAATATGTTTGAGTTTGTAAAAAAGTACCCATATTATGAAAAAATTATTTGTGTCTCTGGTGCTTCCACACACATACAAAACTATCTATGCTGTTTTGAGTGAGATACAGGTTTCTGAATGTCCCCTGTCTTCAGTCTCCAGGTGAGCTGTTCAACATCTGCACAACTTTCTACGTCACTAGCTGAGACACAGTGGCTAACCATAGAACATGCTAGAGCTAGCATGCTAGCTCGTTCTCAATGGTAAAACACTGCTACAACACACACTAGTTCACCATAATCTCCAAAAGAACTACTTCCTGTCCCTGTTCTGCAGGTATTCAACAAGTGTCCCTCGTTTAGAAGAAGTCTCCCAGCTGATCCTGCCTTGTACTGACCAAAGTTGGAGAAAGAGTTATCTAGCTGATGGGATCTTACCTAGCTACTGTGCATGTGCAACTTCCAACTAAGATAGTAGAGAAGTGTGATGTCTCACTCTGTAGCTAAAACTGAGAGCTCAACACACAGGGTGAAAACAGGATCTGCAGCAACAAAAATATGGTGTTTATTATAAAATGAAACCATGTAAACCTATTCTGGTACAACTTCAAAATACAATTATGAACCAGAAAATGAGCATACTATGAGCACTTTAAATTACCTCTATGTGACTGTTCTTCTTCAGATAACTTATCTTGTTAATTAAATTACATTAAAAAGTTACCGAAAACAAGGGATTGGACAAAAAAAGCCTCATCATCACATATTTCAACGTGCATTAAGGACATGCGAGAGCCATCTTAACAACACTAAGACGTTTACCTTACATTGGAAATTTCTCTCCCCTGGCCATACCAGAAGGAATTATTGAGTATTATTGTAAAAAATGGCATCACCTGATGTCCCCTAAGAAACTTATATTGGCCAAATAAAGGGTTTTCACACAGGGTGCGACACTTTGCCTGGGATCCACATGTGAAGTCCCGGGGATCCAATCATGTGTGGTAACCATGGGACTGTAACGCTCCATACAACTGAATGAATTAGCTAACTGGCAATCCCTAACATGTGTGGTAATATTAAATAAATAAATTGAATCAATGAATAAATATGCTTTAAAATCCCATGCCATAAAACTGAATGAGATTTCTTAGAATCAATAGTCCAAGGTCCATAAGTCCACGCTTATTTATTTCAAGACACTTATGTGATAAATCCACATTTATTTATTTCCGTGGACTTTTATGTCCTAATGCCACATTTATTGATTTCCCTCTCTATAGATTTCCTATGATTATATGCAAATCAGGGGGCGTGGCTATCTCACATTCATAATGCCTGTCAAACTGCATGCTAACATGTGAAACCTTTTCAAATGCTACATTTAGAAACTATGAGAGGTGTATTTTTTCTTCATTTTATGAGACAAGGTTCAATCTGAACACATGGGTTTTAGTCTTTAATAAAATGGAAAACATCAAGTTTTGTTTTGAAAATATGCTTCTAGGACACTATAAATTTATGCTGACAAAGTGGGAGAGAGAAGCCAAAAACTTTTAGGCCTTTTTATTGCTGAAGACAAAAGTGCAGTAAACAGACATATCACTCAAACGTAACAAGTAAAGAGTAATTACACACATCAGCAAACGGAAGGATGACAGTTCTGAGTGCTTCTGCCGTTGGCCTTTTTATTCAGCTGGATATAAAAAAATCCTTTTATGCAATCATTGTCACCTTGAGTGCTTCTGACATTTTTCAATGTTTTGTTTTTTTTTGTACTCGACTCCGTATTCTTTTTTGCTTTATCTGCACTAAAGATAAAAGCACATAAAAGCATATTGTTGCCATCACAAAATCATCAATGCTGTTAAAAATAGTGTTGAATTATGTTGAATATTGGGCACATACAGCCTACTAAAAGCTACAACACCACTAATGGGAATTAGTCTTTCTTGGCATTTTTCAGAATTTATGCTGTTGCTATCTGAATTTGAAAAAAAAAATACAAAATACTGGGTAACGATAAGTGAACTTTTAAATAGGTTTTTGCAAATTTGTTAAAGCTTTTTGTCATTGGTTGCAGATTGGAGTCTTATGTTATTTGTGATTCCTTGTTTTTTAAGAGGTTTGAATTCTGTGATTCACACTTTCCAGATGCCCAATATACATTTTGCATTTATTTAACTCTTTAAGCAACAAAGAGATACGATACGTTGTCCTTGAAAACCTAAAATGAAAAGTCATTTTTATACATTTATCCTACTGCGCTAGTGAAAGGAGTGCATGGAGGGGTGCCAAGGGAAAATTATCACTTTAAAGGGAAGCGGATGTGTTGCAAACTCTTTTCCACTGAAAGTAGTTAGCACAAGCTCCAAAAAGTTGCTAAAAGTAGCTAGTAGTAGTAGATGACATCATGTTCTCATTTGCATATTTGTGACATCACTAGGCAATCACTTGCATAAAGCCTACTGGTTGTGACAGAAAGAAATAGAAATCTTAAGCTAAATAATCACAAATTCACTACAGGAATTAATACAATACTACGTCTTTTCTACAGAAAGTCGGCAGATTTGTTTCTAGCTGCTTTTGTAAAAAAAAAAAAAAAGTCACTAAGGGGCGGTCAGAAAAGTCTAGCAACAAACTGGCTAAGTTGGCAACACTGGGTAAGTGGTTTTGAACCAATGGTCTAGTGATGCAGTAAACATTGAAAGTTCTTTTTATCATGTAATAGATACTGTCCAAACATAATGTTATTATGATTTATGCATTATGAAGCCTAGAACGCCTTAATGTATAAAATCTCCGTTCCTCTAAAAATACACGCCGGCTCTATTTTCAATAGATTCAATATATATTTTCGGACAGGAACTGAAACAGTGAGACTAGTGAGACTACCCCCCCCCACACATACATATACGACATCACAGATTCTTCTAATCGGGAAGCCATAAAAATGAAGGCGTACTTGTAGTGACAAAAACAATCTAGTCAGGCAGCTAGACGCTCCGCTTCTGAGACGCTCCAGGTGTGGTATGGCGCGTGGCGGAGGACGGAACAAGACTGGAAAGCAGCACAGACGCGCCCGGTGGGGAATCAGAGTTTGACTTTAAAAAACTTTATATTCAATAATGAAGACCTATCCAGAAAAAGTTGGCCTTGTTATTAAAAAAAAGCAGCTCTCCCTGCCAAAAGCATGTGTAAGTAATGCTTCCGCCAGGGTTTCATTCCAAATATAATTAGAACATGTGACACTTGCTCTTAAAATGATGCTTGTGTGAAAGTAAATCTCAGTTTAGTTATCAGAGGTTGTCAATCACTGATTATTCTAAAAGTGTAACTCAACACGTTCAATAATACTGAACACAACTCCAGACATTTTGACCTGCTATTTCCTCATTTCCCTGGTGATAGCAACGGATTCTTATCGAAATGTATTTGCTACATTTTAGGGCTAATTACTGTACATTTAATTTGGCTGGGTGCAAGCTTCTCAAGAACTTAACTTTCCTCAGACAGCACTAGTTGAGTAATTAAAGAGTCCAGACGCCATACCACTAGGCTTACTATAATGTTCCACTACAACACACAGTAACACAGCATTAACCGGTTTATCACCCAACACAGTGCCGAGAAAACTTACAAATATGTTGTGATGTCTCACAGAAAACAGCGCTCTCACTCAAAAGCCCACTACAACAACAGAGATGTTGTTACTGAGCGGCCAGACCTTCTGCTCCACCACACATGCTTCATGCGGTAAAAGCAACAAAGTCCTTTAACTGCATGGAGCTGGAAATAAAGGTACCGGTACTGAATGTCCATGTATCTGTACCCAAATCGGCCCAAACGTTCAGCAGGAAAACTTGAATGTATGTTGCTTAAAGTTCTAAGTGATTGATTAAATGTTATTTTGTCACCACCAATTGTTCCGGACTTCTGAGCTTCCCTACCCATAACCCCAACCCAAACACATTGACCATGCATGTGCCATGCATTCCCGTGATTGGCAGAGAGACAGCAGATGATACTGGCTCCGCTAATCCACAACTCCTAACTGTATGAACATCATCATTAAAAATGATTGGATGCATGGGTTCCCCCAGTCTGCCTATGGTCCCCCAGTGGCTAGAAATGGCGATAGGTGTAAACCGAGCCCTGGGTATCCTGCTCTGCCTAAATGAGAAAATAAAAGCTCAGATAGGCCAATCTGGAATCTTACTCCTTATGAGGTCATAAGGGGCAATGTTACCTCCCTTTTCTCTGCTTTACCCGCCCAGAGAATTTGGCCCACCTATGAGAAAGAGCGAGAGAGACATCATGGTTTTGTGGCACTTTGGTCAAGGCTACACCCCACCCTCCCTTCTCCTCAATAGCTTCAGACACAGAAATGGCACAGACTAAGGAAAGCTCATTGTGAGACTGGCTCTAGTGGCTGTAATGGCTGAATTCCAGGAAAGAGACTTCAGATACAGTATTAGGGGACAACTAAGGTCTATATAAAAGCATCCAAAGAGCACCATGGGACCTTTAGTGATATAAGTGGCTCATTGTGCACAAAGGCTTGGAGGACATAAATTAAACAAAATTATGTCAAATTGTCTATATCAACATTTGACACTGGACACGTTTGCATTCTCAAGTGGACATATACATGTGCTTCTGTATAGACTGTAGACAGACAACTGGCATAAGCCCACAATAATAACCCTCTTGCTTGTTGAATGCAGCATGACAAGTCTGAAATAGTTATTTGGAAATAAATAGGACAATTTTCTGCCCATAAACCCTAAAGTAACAGTAGCTCCCTACTCAGAGAAGAGGAAGTTGCCACATGTGGCAAGCACATCAACACATTGACTTCCAACAAAGTCTGTTTCCTTCTGAGCAGAGCAGACAGAAGCTTACAGGTTGTTGTTTTTTTTCCAATTGCTAACATACTAAAATGATATGCATAGCAGAACTATTTAAACTGACAGAGAGCAAAACCTCTTCTCAAGTCTCACATTTTCTGCTTTCCACACATTTTGCATTTCAAAATGACACTTTTTAAAATCACTGAACATGATTCTCTGCATAAGAAACCACAATCTGACAAAAAGTTACATGTTTGCCATTTCAAAAACACTGCCATTCAAAATGACACTACACAAACCAATTGGCCAATACAGTATATGTGCCACCTCAGTTGTTACCACTTCAATCAGGAAGTAAGCACTATGAAAAGAATACAGGTGAGCACCTTTTCTTTTTTCGTTTTTTTTAACACAACAATGCAAGACATTGCAGAGAGAGGGAGGGGGAGGAAGAGTGAGAGTTAAGGAGAGGAGAGGAGTTAATGCCCAAAGAAGACAACAACTTTTAAATTATATGAAATCTGTCTGTGCATGTGAATAATCTGGCTAATTTTCTCCAATTTGAACTATTTTAGTATTATGGCAAAGCATACTAAAGATGAGAGGGCTTGTCATTACGCCCAACAGTGTGTAGTTGGTTAGACAACAATCTGGTAATATGAATGAAGCGTGTGCCATTTGGTGCAAAAGTTTGATTTTGTATTTTGCAGTTTGGATGTGTGATTTTGTGAATTATGTTAAGTATTTTGATAAAAAACCAGCCTGGTTTGCAAAATTGGGTTTTAGCAATTGGATAAAACTGTAACATTCGAGTTAATGTGAATTTAGTCAGAGATTAAATAGGCCATTCAGATCTATAATGCTCACATCAGAGAGGACGAGAGAGAGCAGAGGGGGACTCAGTAATCAATTATAGCTGCTGCATGGCTGTGATGGTTTGTATGTGTGCGTATAACACATGCAGACACACAAAGTGAAGTGTTACCCTGCCTTGATATACAGACTCAGGTGACAGAAAACTGTGTCTGCAGGGCAGAACTTTACTCTGTGTGAGTGTGTGTGTTGTCATTGCACTTCCCACCTTGTACAGATGGCAGTCTACCAGCATGAGGAGAGGTAAGCATACAATCTATGCTTGCCTCTTTACACTTTCCATCAACATCTCTTATTTTGTATTATCTAATCACAGAAACAGTATCACGTAACACATAATTGCAGTTAAAGATTGCAAAAGGCACCGTGCAAGGTGTGACTGTAAATGTGGAACTTTTACATTCTGTTCATACCGTCCAATTAAAAAAATCTATTTAACATTGTTGCCGAGCGACTTTTGAAGTTGGGAAGCAGCGCGGAATCCAGATTTCTTTCTTCAATGTTTTTAGCAAATTCACATCTAATAATGCAGGATGGTTTAAAGTATTAATTGGACTTCCAAAAGCACTACCACAGCATAGCCTTTGAATCCCCCAACTTGAATTAATATTAACTAATTAATGTGAATGCACATTTCTTTTTTCTCTTTACCATCAACCTGTGTGTGTACATATGCGTGTCTTTACACAAGAATTAACTATATGTGTGAGTATCTGTGTGTGTGTGTGTGTGTGTGTGTGTGTGTGTGTGTGTCTGTACCAGCAGATTAAAGTGCTTCTGTATTTTATAGAGGTCCTAAGTGAAAATATATACTGTTTTAGAGTAGAAATTTGCTGCCCTGGAGACAGAAAACAAAGTATACATGTTTTGTGTGTATGTGTCCGTTAGCATGTATTTGTAACTGCACTCTTCTCTATTTCAGCAACTCTCACTTTCTAAGGTAATCACAAAAACACAGTGCGCCTCTCTCTCTCTCTTTCTCTCTCTCTCTCTTGCCCTGCGTCTCTCCCTGTTTTTCTAATTGGTGTGCAGCATCCACCCACCAGCTGTCAGGAGAAGGCCCCGACGCGGAGCTCCGAGCCAGCCAATTACTGTCTAGGCAGGAGGACCCAGTCTGACATCCAGAACCTCCCGGAGGGCTCTTCCAAGGCCGCCTGGTGACGGGGAGGGCAAAGCGGGTCAAACACCGGGGCAGCTCCCGCCCGTCACCCCCTCTTCCCCGATCTCCACCGCGCTTTCATCTTAATGGCTCTGACAAACACGAACAACTCGGAGCCACAGGGTCTTGAGGGGAAGGGGAGGGGGAGGAAATGTGATATGAGGAGGCCCAGATAGGAAAAACAACGTGGGGGGGGGTGTTGAGATTCGGTTAAGAGGAACAAACAACACTTGAACAAAAGCCGAGTGTGAGACGGTGGTAATGTCGCTGATTTAACATCAAGCATGTCCATGTCTAGTGAATATGAGGAATGCAGCGGTTTGGAAGGAAAGAGATCAGAGTGCACTCGTTTAGAGAAAACAGTGGAATGACAGAAGGTTTACAGGTGGGAAACTTCTCCCTCACACGTGCCTGTTCTCATGAACCGTACATTCAAAAAGCTACAAAACGTTAAGCACTTCAACGTTGTTTTTTTTGACGTTGACTGTTGCTGTATAAGCCGCATAGGGACGAGGTCATGGTGGATTGTGTTTAAAACACAGGACATTTTAATGCCAGGAAGCGGAGTTCGCTTTCCGGGGAAAATGTGTGTCCCTTGGGAGTGTTTTCATCCAAACCAAGTTCTTTTTCCTGAACTTAACTAGTTGTTTTGGTGCATTAACATAACTTTCGTCGCCGCATAACTCTCACGTTTTGTCTTCTAAACTTCACCATAATGTCCGCCATAACGACCGGCAGCACGCATTGCAGATACTCGACTCAAAGTCACTTATTCTTGGGTTAACTGAACCACCATCTACCAACTACAACACATCTACTCACCGCCACTGACAACACTGAGCTGTGACGGAGGTCTGTAGCCGTCGAAAACCTCTGTAGCGGCTTAAAACAAATAGCAACTGCCACTCGGCGATCTCCTAGCTTTGTACGATATCTTAGGTTTTGATGATATGACTCATATTCTCACTAGAATCTGAGTACGACGACGTCAGGCTAGTGACATATAGGAGCTTACTTGAAATGGATGCAAGGGAAGAAAATATTTGCATAAGGAAAGTGTATTTCCTTGGTCCCAGTCAGAAACTTTACTGCCCACAAAAGCAGTAAAACAGCCTTGTGTGTCTGGTCAGAGTCCCCATTTCAAAAGGCCTTTACTCTCCTTCTCTTTCCCGACTTATTCTAACAAAAAGGTTACATTTCCTTTTTGAAGGACTTTATAAATCAGTTTTGAAACGATTACAACATCTAATACAAATTAAAAAGCATACAATTGGTACCTCAATGAAGCAGAAGAAAGAAATGAGGGAATGAAAAGGAAAAGCAAATCTGTGGCACTTCTCTACCGTATCTCAAGGAATTAAAAACTGAATAGCACAAGGAAATAACACACACAGCACACAGCAGAGTCGAGGGGAAGTAGCTTCTAATTGATTTAATGGGGCGTAATCATTTTACAATCAAACATTTTTGTGTTAACACACACTCAGAATTTGCTTCCCAGTCAGAGAAATGAAAGGATGCATTAATAGCAAAAAGAAGTGCAGGCTCAAAGATACTAAATGAGGAACAGATGGATTAAGTGAACCTGCAAGGTCTTCATTCTTTAGCTTAATTGTGTTTGAAAACAGCACTGCCACCACAAGAACAAACCATTCAAAACCAGTTTACAATGCATTGAAGGAACAAATCTGATTTTTTTTAGTGTTTGTGAGAAAAAACTTGTCACAGAACAAGTTTGAGTGTTTATTTTAGCCACAGCAGACAAATGTAAACTGTAGTCTATATTGACATTTCATTTCCAGGATTGCTCCGTTGCCGCAGGAAATTCCCCCAGATGCCTCACATTTTGGCCGGATGTCCGCCAACTTCCGCTTTGTTTGTGTTGGCATTTTAAACTCCAGACAATTTCTGAGGACTAGGGTTATCTGCTCCTCAGATCTCTGCAGGGTAAATCCAGACACCTAGCTAGACTATCTGTCCAATCTGAGTTTTCTGTTGCACGACCAAAACAACTTTTTTTTTTTACACATGTTCCACCAAAACAAGTTCCTTCCCGAGGTTATTTTGCAGAGGAACCGTGGCTCCGTCCAGCGCTTAGCACCGCCCATGACAATTGTTATTGGTTTAAAGAAATGGCAATACATCCAAGAATGCTTTTCTCCCATCCCGGAATGTTGCGTGGACTAGCCAGACCCTCTTCCGCGTCGCTGTGGAGGAAGGTCTGGCAATGTGAGACTATACAAACTGTAAAGGTGATGAGATGTCAAAGTTATGTTTACACTATCTTTCAACTGTGCCCAAGTGTTCCTAAACCTAGTTTGTGCAGGCTTAACGTGATATGCTAGTCCACCGGTTGACAGCTGTTGGCAGTAACAAGCCAACAAGCGTGGCAATGTGCCAACAAAGGCGGTGAAGAAGACTGCTACATTTTCTTTCATGAGAAAGGAAATGGGGTAAATAAGTTATATATCACACAACATAATGGGTCTGGTTTACAAAACAAAACTCCACTAGGCACCATTAAACAGAGGATGTCTGTTTCAAATTGGATGAATTTTACTGAATTCCATTATGTGAAATTTGTGTATTTGCCAGCTTTTTTTTAATTTATTTTTTTACAAAGACCAGTGCAGTTTATCGCAGCAGCCTGCTGCCCTGCACTTCATTGAAATGTTACACAAAAAGCATTTCATAAATACTTGTTGCTGGTTTACTTCTTTCTTCTGCTTGATTATAAATGCTGCCATTTGTTCAGCTTTGAACACGCACTTGAGCACGCCCGCACGCACACACACGAGGAAGAGAAGAGAAAAAAACACAAAAGTCAATGGTAGCATGTCCTGAGACATGTTATTAACAGGGGTAATAGACCACTGTGGGGGATATTTTGGGTGTAATTGCAGTCAATATGAAATCTAAAGTTAAATAAGAACCTTGAATATCACAAAAAGTGAGTTTAACTTTTAAGGAAGTGCAGTTCTGATTGGAGGACAGTCTGCCTACACTGCACCAGAACCCTGCTGCCTGATGTGTTTAACACTACACCAGCACCTAGCCCTTGAGCTGACTCTGTGAGAGTGGGGAGAGGCTATTAAAACAGCACTGACCTCCCAAATGCACTATGTGTTGCTGCGGAGCGCCACCAGGGACAGCAGCAGTCAAAGGAGACATAGTGAGAGGACCAAAGGGAAATTTAAATGGAAATCACTGAGCTGCGTAATGTCTCAACGCAAACACAAACACACACCGCTGCCGCGCACTGCCTCACCAAACCTGGCATTCACATTTGTGTATTGTTCGACAAAGTGCCAGTTGTGTCACAGAGTACAGATGTGAGCTGAAAAATGCCACTCACTCTGTAATGGATTTATTTATGTGGAGACGTTTCCACAAAATGAGTAATAAAACACATTTGCAATGTAACTGACTGAAATAAAAGCTTGAAAAGGGAAAACGTCTGCAATTGTAATCAACATATAATCATGCAGTAAAGGATTCTTTGCTTAGAACTGCCACAAAGGAAACACTTTCACATGCAGCGCAAGTGTCTAGAAACAGTGTTTTTTATGTTACTAGTCTCACACTGCCAGACCTTCCTCCACAGCGCTGCTGAGGAGGGTCTGGTTAGTCCACACAGCATTCCGAAATGGGAGAAAAACGTGCTCTGGTTTATTGGCATTTCTTCAAACCAATCCCAATCGTCTTGGGCGGCCAACGGCAACGGTACCTCTCCCTCGGGAAGGAATTTGTTTTGGTGGAACATGGGGACGTTCAAAAGTTGTTTTGGTCATGCAACCAAAAACTCTGATTGGACAGATAGTCTAGCTAGCTGTCTGGAATTACCCTGCAGAGATCTGAGGAACTGTTAACCATAATCCTCATGAATCCACCAGAGTTTGAAATGCCAACACAAACAAAGGTCCCAGAAGTGGAAGGTTATGTATATAGCCTAAACCTGTTTGAGTCGTGATTCACTCGGATATTTAATCCAATTCTTTAAATTGACTCACGAATCGCGAGTCTCTAATATCTTTAACCCAGATTAGTTTAGTCCTACTACAATTCAATCTAAAATAACAGCGCCATACACAAACCTCTTGCAACATGAGCTACTACTATTCCTAGGCATCTTAGCTGCAAAAAGCTTTATAACTTATGTTACGAGTTTCAAGTGGAGTCATTGGAGTAACACATGATTTTCTTGATTGGGTTTCACTACACTCAGCTCATAGGCGAAACCCTGGAAAGCAGAATCACTCATTTTCACGGAAATAGTCTTGTCTTTAACAAAATAAATATCAACCTTACTGTACCGTACTGTATCAAAAGAATTAATGATATATATTTATATATAGGACAGCTACGCTTGTTATTACGCTTTTGTCTTAAATCCACCAGCCTTTTACAGCATTTTGAGCCTTTTTGGTAAGGTTAACAGGAAACCTCAGACCAGAGTAGTTTTCGTCTCCCAAGACAAGTATGCTTTCATTTTTAAATATCCCAAAAAACAATTTCATAGCAATAAAAATACAAAAGACATATTGCAACTTTTATCGCAATTTTTTACAAAAGTTGCCGCAAATTCAGGAATTTTGTGCCGCAACAATCTAAAAAAAAAAAAAAAGCCTGGAGGGAGTCAATAGGGGATGGACTTAAGGCTAAAGTTCAGATAAGATTAGATAATTCAGTAAAGTTTTCTCTCCTCTGATATTAATTGTGATATCGAAACTCTGGCTGTTACTGAGTCTCAAACCATAGGAATAGCATGTATGAATTTGGATTCATTCATACAATTTATTCATAGTAACAAATACTGAAACATGAATAGATGTTTAAAGGGTTTTTCTTTATAAAGAAAATATTGTTCTAAATCTGATGATAAAAATCGCAGATGCTATTCTTAACCAGTAGTACCACACAAGTTGCATTTTCCCATCTTTTTCTGCAAACTCTCAAATAGCCTGTGTTTTAAAGTTTAGACCGCCTTTTAGCAGCCAATCACATGCTCCTGTTGCAGTATGCAGTCTCTGTCTCTGCACCGCCATTGGCACTATTCAATCATGGGACTCAAATTGGACACCAGACAGCAGCAATCAGGCTTGTTGTGCGAGTTTCCAACTAAGAACTGACAGTTTAGCACAGTTTTTATTTGAGTGTTCGACTTACAGCTCCAGGGATGTGAACAACATCAAAAGTCTTATTTTGGCACACAGCCCCCTTCACAAGTTCTCAACATGCATTGTCAAGGTTTGTTTGGCTTTGGTGAAATTTAAAAAAAAAAAAAATGCCTGGGGTTGGGGAGTCCTAACAAGTAGTTAAAAGAACTGTAGTTTGTGTATAAAAACATAGTTTAATTTTGTGTTTTGCTTGTTTGTGTGCATTCGAAAATTATGTATAAAATCTGTGAATGCTAGTATGTGTGTGTATGCTCATCTATAAGGACTAATTTGAGGCTTTTATCAGTTTTGATCAGGCATGCATGCATTATGACAATGAGGATCCTTTGTTAGTATGGTATATGTGTGTATGTATGTGAATGCATACTATCACAACAACACATCCTGTACCTTAATGACATTTTAGGTTGATTTCCAAAGATTCACAAAACACATATGACCGTTCTTATTACTGCTGCACGGTTGTGGTTTAATCATGTGACCGTTCTATTTACATCAGCTATTGGCTTAAAATGAGTCATGTAAAACAGCTAAAATGAGGATGCAACTTGACGCCACAGACTAAGGTCTGTAAATTTTGGTTCATTTAAAATGACAGTAGACTTTTGGTTTCCCACGGGACAAGGACCCTGGTCTCCTGAGTGAAAGTCCAGTGTTTGTTTGACCAATCCACCACCATCCAAACCTACCTACCTCCTTACAAGCACTTTGATTATATTATACTTTGTCGACTCACTTCTTGTTTGTAATTACTACAGCTATGAGATCGTGTAAGTACCAGTGTGCAAGCCTAGTACTTCTGCATGCATGTGCGCACACGTGTATAAAAGCATGTACACACTGAAAAACACAAGCACCACATATACACACTACACCATGCAGATATCTCAACATTTACAATGGTTGTAAAGTTGGTCAGAAGTGGCAGCTTCCTATTCCTCCTTAAATCACACCTGCTGTCCTCCTCCCACAGCCTTTCGCAGTCATTCATCCCGAAGCATGCCACCTCCATTTACCACATACAGCTCAGCATCAACCGCTGCCATGTTGGCCTGTACAGATCTTTGGAGTCACTCATCAGTGCATTTAGCCACACATGCATTAGCATACAACAACGAGGGCTGTGATTAGCGCATTGTAAATTGATAACCTTTACGGGTATTTTGCGATGCTGCCTGCCGAGGCTGGCGGGGTTACCGAAGTAAACGCTAAAAGTGAATGAATGCATTCCAGTCGCTTGTTCTCTTGCTCTTTTTTTGTCTCTCAAATGCGCACACAAAAGCATTGCCCTGAAAACATGGCATGGGACGCTCGCATCTGGCTGCTGACTTCCTGAGCTGTGATGAGGGAAGCTGAGCCTTTTTGTCTGCCTAAATAATAAACCACCTGTTTTCAGAAAACTCGTTCATTGTTGGATACTTGTGGATAATTGCTCATGCCATCATTTTTGTGTGTGTGTGTGTGTGTGTGTGTGTGACTATTGGTAAATGGTAGGCAGTATGGTTTGCAATCAAGGCCTGATTATCTACGTGGTGAGAGAACATTTCAGGGAAATGGCTCTTGGATTGTACTGCATATGGTAACACCAAGGTCCCACTCGGAGTAAACGCTTGGCTGCGGGCGGTAATTATTCAGCTGCTGCTGAGTTCAGCAACGACATGGTTTCACCAACAACGACAAAAAATAAATGACATGGAGTGTGATGTAGCATACAACTATTAATGATCAACAAGTAAGGTAGCAGAGACATATTTGGCAAAGTGGGTCAATATTTACATTCAGCACTTTAATCTAAAATTTAGGAAGCAGGAGATGAATTGTACAACATTGCTGGTTTGTAGAACATATATAATATATAAAATTACAGCAGTGTGCAGACTCTGCATGCTAACTTAATGGCTTAATGGCATGCGTTTCCAAGGGTGCTGGCATATAGATGAGCATCTCCCCTGTCTCTGATTGTGTGTGTATGTGTACAGTATGAGTATGTTGAAAATCCACGCACACAAAATCTTTCCCTCTTCCCACCTTCTGTCCTTCATCATCTCTCACTAGGACAGATGTGTGTTTTTTTCTTGGCCAATTTGTTTCCTTTCATTCCTCAGTTACCGACACTTCACAGTTGCCATCACACACCTGCTACTACCTGGATTGAGACTTATCTCGAGAATGTGGCAGTTGAAGAAAATAGACAACAAAGTGCCAATAACAGTGTTTTGTAGACAGTATCTGTTGCAGCATCCATTGCTTCAAACTGGATAACACTTTTTAGATTATATTTATTTCGCAATTGATAGTCACTGCAGGTGTGTACAGTGTGAAATCCGCCTGTCACAATCTGGACACAAGTAACTAGAGCCCTGTATGAGAAATCACTCACAAAATCTTTGTGAATAGAGAGGGACTTAAAATACATTGTTTTGGAAACATTACTTTAAAAAGGTTCATAAATGGGATTTCTATGATGCTTTGTAAATGGGGCCCAGATGTAAAATTAACTGTAAGACAGAAGAGTAGAAGCTTGTTAAAGACAATGGATTGTGTTAAAGCTTTAGTGTGTCATTTTTATATATATATATATATATATATATATATATATATATATATATATAAATACATAAATGAGGATACAATAAAGATTATTTATCCCAAGCCCATACCATTCCCAAGTCACCCACCCCACAAGATAGGTCTTACATGTCACACATCCATAAACGCACAAACATAGACTGAGAAACAGAATTAAGTCAACATATAAAATAAAATTAACCCTTGTATTGTCTTCACTTTCGGGACCCTCTCGTATCCCTCGGGTCAAATTGACCCGTGACTTATTTGGGATTTTAAAAACAATTCTGAAATAAAATCTTACTTCTTAATCTATTAACAAATATTGTCTTTATCTCAATTTCAAACAACTGAGATCACATATGTTTAGGGAATGCAATCAGTCTCTACTAGCACACAATTAAAAATGGAAATGGGATTTGTTTTTTGTCATAAGGTTATAATTCATGTTTAAAATCCAATATGTGATCATTCTAATCTTGGAAAAACATAAGTGGTCATATCCAGAATCATTTTCTGAATTGAGTCAGGAATACATATTTATTCAGAAAATAACGTGAGGCCATTGATTTTCAGGTAGAAAAAAATGTATACTTGTACCATTTTTCTTCTTCTAAAAATTTGAAATGGGTCAATTTGACCTGAATACAATACAAGGGTTAAATCAAGGATGCATTTGTAGCTCATTGAAATAAGTAATAAAAGAGTTCCACCATTTGAAAAATGTTTTCAGTATTCCCTCCATGAGTGAATTTCACCTTCTCTAATTTCAGAAAGAAAACTTTTTTTATATTAATAAACATCTGTTACTTTCAAGCCGTTGCCAAATGAGTTGCTACAAAGCTTATTAAGCCTATCAGCTCCGCACCTCTCTCTGTATTTCTCAGCATCACTATGTTCAGAAGACTGTGGCGTCCGGCGACTATCAACTGCGTGGAGGAGGGGTGGGGGGTGCTGCGTGATCACTGAAGGCTTGTATCGTGTGGATGCTCCGACAGTTTTATTGTCAATACTTAGAATTCCTCATGGGGGAGACAGGAAGTACGCACTATAGCTTTAAGTCAAACATTTGAATAAAGTGAATTGGCCGCTGTTTTTTCATTAGTAATCTTACGTTCACAGTCCTCAACCTTTTTAATTAACATTTGTTATTGTACTCAAATAGTTTGACTAGTAGTCAGAGTTATGTCTTTGGCCCAACAACCGAGAGAATAGACTGCCTTTGTCCTCCTGACCGTTACTCGCCCTCCTCTCCCCCTTCATCTCATTCTGTATATGTTTTCCCTTGTTCTTTGTTTTAATGAGTCCCTCCAGCCTGTCTTCTTTGAAGCCTTAAGCCAAGTAATTATAGAGCAGAAGCTGTATGTGCAGAAACTCCTGTAAAGAAATTGGCATGTGTATGTCAAAGTTGCCTTCAAAGCAATCCACACAACACAGGGAGTGCACTCTGCTTTCTTTAAAGGTCCCATGGCATGAACATTTCACTTTATGAGGTTTTTTTAACATTAATATGCGTTCCCCCAGCCTGCCTATGGTCCCCCAGTGGCTAGAAATGGCGATAGGTGTAAACCGAGCCCTGGGTATCCTGCTCTGCCTTTGAGAAAATGAAAGCTCAGATGGGCCAATCTGGAATCTTGCCCCTTATGAGGTCATGAGGGGCAAGGTTACCTCCTATTTCTCTGCTTTGCCCGCCCAGAGAATTTGGCCCACCCATGAGAGAGACATCGTGGCTTTCAAACGAGCAAAGTGGCAGTTGGTGAAGGCCACACCATGAACCTGAAAATGAGCATAATATTGGCACTTTCAATTCTGTGACATTTTCCTTTCTCTCACAGTATTACAAGAAGTATCACTGCGCTCTGAGTGCTCTGGCCTGTCACGGTAGATGTTTGTCCTTGTATGAGAAATTCTGAATTCTGAAGAATTTTGTAGCCTTAATGCTCTCAAGTGGATAATCATTTCTATTTCTCGTGCAGACGGTGTTCGTATACATCTAGTTCTGTGACACAAAACACACTCTTACCTTTACGCAAATAAGATTAGTGTGTTTATGTCTGTTCCATGCCAACTGAGAGCTTGATCGTTTTGATCTTTTATTTAGGAAAGATTTTGTGGCAACACCATGCGTCAGACTCAGATACTTGCATGCACAGACAGGCAGTGGTGGAAGTACTCATATTGTTTACTTAAAAAAAGTAATTAAACTAATGCCACACTATAAAGTACTCCGTTACAAGTCCTGTATTGAAAATTTGACTTAAGTAAAAGTATGGACTTATCATCAGGAAAATGTACTTACTGTTATATTGTTGGGTAGTTTGTCTTATAATAAAACATCATATTTTACAAACTATGAGTGTTTTGTGTGCACAAATCCTAATTTGTAAAGGAACTAAAGCTGTCAGATTAATGTAGTGGAGTAAAAAGTACAATATATCTCTCTGAAATGCAGCGGAGTAGAAGTAGAAAGTGGCATGAAAAGGAAAAGAATCAAGTAAAATACAAGTACTGTATATCAAATTAAGTACAGTACTTGAGTAAATGTACTTAGTTACATTCCACCACTGCAAAGAGTATAGTATAATCATAGACTCTTCTGGCTGCGTGTCAGCCACCTTTTCCCTTGAATGCCGCACAAATTGACTTGGTTTAATGAGGATAAGCCCACACTAAGATAGCAAGTTGCTGGCAGTCATTTAAAATACACACACACACACACACACACACACAGAGTTGGACAAGACTCAAAAGAGTATCCTGGAAAACCAAAGGCAAAAAGCAAATAAAGAGAGAGCCAGAGGAGTACAACAAATGAACCATTATGGCAGCTTAATTTTCAGAATAACTCATCTTGCCCCTGTTGGAACAGTGATTAACCACAACTGTGTATGTGTTTTTTATTTTGTTTCTGTTAGTGCTGTCAAATGATTAAAATATTTAATCGCGATTGATCACATTAATGTTATAGTTAACTCGCAATTAAATCGCACATTTTTATCTTAAGTAAACTTTCCATTCAGAACCTTAACAGCATCCATTTCAGCGTCTCACGCTCGCCATCCACTCAAAACGTAACGTTACTATTCTTTGGCCGGCTCGCAAGTTTGCGGTCTATCTAGATCTGGTGTGTGTTGTAGTTTTTCTAACATTACTAGTTGTTGCAACAGTATGAGTAAAAACTACAAAGTTTGCCAGTTAATCTCGCGATAAAAAGAATTGACACTGTTAAAATGGGTTTGCGTTAACGGCGTTAATAAACACGTTTAACTGACAGTGCTAGTTTCTGTCGAATAAGACCGGAGTGTATTTTACGCCGAGTTGACAAGGCAATCAAGTTCGGTGAAAGAGAGACATTTTTATTGTTTATTAGACCAAAACGGTCCAGCAGCCCAATCTGCCATTAATCCCGTTTCTCTTTACAAAAGAGGTGTCAAAAGCTTACACGGTTACATTCATTGGATTTCCGTCACACTTGACCACGGTCCTGTGACACTGACTGCTTTGGCATTTTCACATGACAACATGAGAAGGAAGTGAGTGGAAAGTGATTAACTGAGATGGAAAAAGAGGAAAGGCCGAAAGAGAGACAGATTATGTTTGATTACTCATGTCAGATCCAATCAGATTCATACGGATGAGCTCATACAGATATTGACGGCAGTGAAATTCCAATTTGAATATATTATAGTTTAAAGTGTGTGATGTGTGTGTGTGTGTGTGTGTGAGATGTGCGTGTGTGTGCGTATGTGCTGACCTCTTTCTGTGAAGAGCTTCCAGGTAACTAATGTATGTAATTACTTTGTCTTTGTTGGAATGCTTTACTTTGTTCTCAGGTACACACAAAAACACAACCTAAAAACACAAATACCTTGCGAGCAACTAATTGAAAAACTCGGTATCTAATTAAAATGTCAGGAGAGTCTTTAGGAGTTGGGATGAGCACAACACCCCCACTGACCCACTTCAATATACAGGTAGCGCACAGTAACTTCCATTGCTGCTTTAATTAGTGCCCTTCCTAATTTTACTAGCGAGTGCTATCTCCAGAGACAATCAGCTCTTTTTATATTTGCAGATAAGAAATGAGCATGGGCGAAAATCTCATCTAACAGTTGGTGGCGTGGGGGGGGACAATAAACATAAAATGTCTGAAGAGCAATTTTTGAAGGTGACAAATAATACAGTCACAATCATACTTGTAGAAGATATGTGTACACAGAAAAGCCTTAATACTATCATTAGTGTAGCATGGAGACTGTACCATTACGGAACACAGCACAGACACGCACCCAGTGAGAAAACAGGGTGAGAGATTCAAGCTGCTAAAAACAAAAAAAAACAAATTAGTAGTCAGATATATAATTACTCAGGTATGTGATTTTCTATTACAGCTCCTAAATGTGTACAGCAGTTTGTCAACAACCATTTGGTGTCGGCATCAGCTCTGCGACTCATAAAAGCTCTCAAGGTTGAACTTCAGATATTTTCCATGCTCTTTTCCCCCACTTTTTCTCTCCCTCTTCCTCCATTCTGCTTTCTTCTTTTTGTTCATCTATTCATATACTCCTACTACTTCTTACATTCATCTTTTCCCTCTTTCCTCTCCATCTCCTCCTGCCTCCTTGACTCCATGGCCTTTCTGCTAATTAGCTCCTTTGCCATCTACCATTTACAAATGAGAGAACCAGCACTTAGCCATTGACACTCGCACAACAATAATCATCTGCAGCTGACTGTGCCCAACCTCTGCTTTTCAGTGAATTGAAGTGTCCTTGCACCCAGAATCGAAGGAGTGACTGCTGTGCGCAAGGGCTGCACAATCAATTCTTTTTTTTTTTTTAAGCACCTATATTATGCGTGTTTTCAGGTTCCTAATTACGGGTCCAAGCCCGAGGATGCAGGAATGGCAGTAGCAGCAAAGCGCTACGTGGTTCACACAGCAGGGATGTGGAACCCTATTGGTTTTCCAAGGATTTTTCTTTTTTTCTCCTCCTCTGTTATTATTATTCTTCTCCGCATAAACCTCACCCTGCAGCCTAAACTGTACATGGTGGCGGTGTGCCATTTTCAGGACTGGTCCAAAACTCAGACCTCAGATACAAAAAATGACCCACTTCCACCACTAGGTGGCGCTGTAGCAGGAAAAATGCGTTTGGCCCTATGACTCCCAAACTGTACATCCGGCATTTAAAAACCCTGTATCCACACGTTCCCTGGATCCAACTGAATCTCGTGATATAGGCCACGCCCCTTTCTGCCTAGAGTTTTATGCGTGAAAAAACAACTTTTTTTGAACTCTTCCTAGACCGTGCAATTAATTTGCACAAAACTTGGCACATTTCTTGGCCGATGCCAACTGGTGTTGGGACGACTTTCACGGGGAGGCTTGGAGTCTGTCATGACTGCTTGCAGTTCTAGTATTTTGAGGTTGATCAGAATAGGTTTACATATTTTTGTTGTACTGCACATTGCTGCAGATCCTCTTTTCCCCCTGTGTTTAGGTCTCTGTTTTAGCTGCAGAGTGAGACATCTCACAGTAGCTAGGTAAGATCCCATCAGCTAGATTACTCTTTCTCCAACTTTGGTCAGTACAAGGGGGGGCACTTGAGGAATACCTGCAGAACAGGGACATGGAAGTAGTTCTTTTGGAGATAATGGTCAACTAGTGTGTGTTGTAGCAGTGTTTTGCCATTGAGAACGAGCAAACACTAGCATGCTACGGTTAGCCACCTTGTCTCGGCTAGTAACGTAGAAAGCCGTGCAGATGTTGAACAGCTCACCTGGAGACTGAAGACAGAGGACATTCAGAAAGCTGTATCTCACTCAAAACAGCGTGGATAGTTTTTATATGTGTGTGGAAGCACCAGAGACACAAATAACACCCCAGATCCCAGAAAAAGTGTTTGTTTTTTTCAAAATATGGGCTCTTTAATGTCATCGGAAATTCCGCCAGATGTCCATTATCTTCTGCTGTCTTTATGTTGGAATTTTAAACTCTGGTGGATTTCTGAGGACTATGGTTAACTGCTCCTCTGATCTCTGTGGGGTAAATCCAGACAGCTAGCTAGACCAATCTGAGTTTTCTGTTGCACGACTAAAAACACCTTTTGAACATACAGTACACGTTCCACCAAAACAAGTTCCTTCCCAAGTCTTTCAGCTGCACCGTTCAGAGCTTAGCACTGCCACATACAATTGTGATTGGTTTAAAGAAATGCCAATAAACCAATGCGCATTTCTCTCCCATCCTGGAAAGCTGTGTGGACTACTGACTCGACCCATCGGGAAAGGCTGCCACATTCCAAGACACACCAAGATTTTTTGTAAAATTATTTTCTGTTGAAAAAGGCATTTTAAAATATAAGTGTCATTCTTTTTTGAGTGCCTTTTATGTTCAATTCAGTGTTCAATTTGTTGAATAAAAGAAAGTTAGAAATGATTTCCTTTAATTTGTTTCAAATACAACAAGCACTTTGTTGAATTTTAGCAGAATACAGAAAGCAACAGAAATGCAGAACTGAGTACACTTTAATATGTTTTTATCACAAGAAATATCATTATTGGCAATATTTAAGAATATTGCATTTTTCCCTTGTATTATGCAGCCCTACTGTGCACATATTCACAGAGGCACAGGGATGTAAAAACTGCAGCACAACACAAGCACAAACACATACAGAAATCTGAATGCAGGGACGGTGTGTAGAAACACACACAACACACACACACACACACACACACACACACACACACACAGCTCTTAGCCTGCGTTCACCACTTCTCCATAATGTGGACAGACCTTTGGCCCCGAGGCCAGATTATTGTGTTAAATAGCATCATTGTCAGAGTGCAGTCTGCGCTCCATGTTGACTGCTCCCGCACAGCCACACGCTGCTGGTGTGCAGCAGTAAAATAAATGCCCTCACACTCCCACCAGCCTCAGCGCTCGAGGCTATGTTCCACATGCTATCCTTGATACAACCTCCTGTTCTTCTAATTATGTCATGTATGAATGGCTAAAAAAGAAAGACTAGAGTGGTATGGATTGAAAAGTAACACAGAGAAGCAGAAAACTGGCTACAGGGAGGGAGGCCTTACAATGGATTACCCTTTAATGTAACACGTCGTGTTTTTAATTTTTGTAAAACGTAAAACGGGGACACTAGACCTAGAGCTGAGTATCGGATACAATATAAACTATTGAGGAAAGATTTTCCTTTGACATTGATGCAGAGAAACAAGCTACAATGGAAGTTAAGATAATTGTCCAGCTTGTATTTACGTTCATAAAGTGCTCGTTTTGCCGCTGACAGACTCAGATTAATATTCTAAGTGTCTGATAACATTATGGAAAGGATTTCTAAGGAGGTCGACCTTTCTGTTAAAGATTAAGATCATTTTTTAAAACATAAAAGTCCGCAAAATTGTGTTCGCTAAACCCACCAGACTCCATGTAAATAATCAGTGATTTTAGCATGGTAAAATACGGCTTTGTAAAACATCTCTGAGCTCTGAGCAGCGCTGCTCGATCGGCTCCGTTTGGTCAGAGTTTTCTTTCTTTCATTCCAATTTTGGGTCTGTCAGTCACAGTGAAAACCGGGGACATTTCCGGGGACAGGTCACCAAATTCGGGGACTGTCCCCGGAAACCGGGGACGTCTGGTCACCCTACTTTAATGTGATCGGTACAGCCACTTCTTAAGCTTTGTGGTCGTAATTACATTCTAAGGTGTCATTTTTACATTTCAGCTTTTTTTGTGTGTTTCAACAGTACATGCTTAATGTGCTGTGAGTGTTAACGGCAGTTAGCTACAGACGTGATATTTAATAAAATGAAAATAATTACTCTGCACTGGTTATTTACATTGAAAAGCTTTGAAACAACCCAACCAATTCAGTTTAGTTCATGATATCTAGTTAATAGCAGAGGGAGATTGTTCCAGGTGGTAGTGAGTTGGTCTGTCTTTTTCCTTGAAAATTCTTTTCTCGGGATGTTGCAGATCACCTATCAAGAGCTGGGGTCTGGCCGAGGTTCCTTCCTAATCCTAAAGTTTTTCCTCATCACTGCGCATGGTTGCACTGTCGCACCATGCTTGCTCTTGGGGAATTACTAGAATTGTTGGGACTTTATAAATTATAGAGTGTGGTCTAGACCTACTCTGTCTGTAAAGTGTCTTGAGATAACTGTTAGGATTTGATACTATAAATAACATTGAATTGAATTGAAATGGTCGAAATGTCTGTTTGAATTGGTGTCAAAACAAAACAAAAGAATGGATAGAATGAGGATGTGTCAGAGGGAAACCACAATGGGAAGTAGAAGAAGAGGGCAGAGAGGGCCTGAAGCAACACGAAAGCAACAGAGTTGACAGGAAGAGAGAGAGAACGACAAAAAGAGATTGAGGTTTACTCCTTGATGCAGTGCCCGCTGGTTCAACTCCGGCCCTTTGCTACGTGTCATTCCCCTTCTCTCTACCCTTTCATGTCTTCAGCTATCCTATCAAATTAAAGGCCTAAAATGTCCAAACAATAATCATAAAAACAGAGTTGTTTACCTGGCATTCAGAGACCTGTTCATAATGCTGAAGTAACCCAGATTTAGGTCATCTCGAGTAACCCAGTTTATTACGCTTGGCTACTATTTATTCCCCTGTAAGTAAAAAAAAAAGTGATTCATTTCTGACACCAGTACTGAGAACATTGTTCAGTATGTACGATGTCTAGCACTTATTTAGCCTCCTTTAAAAATCTACTCACAATCCATCCATATGCACTTTGCTTAAAGCTTTAGTGCATAACATTTTTCATAGTAATACATGTCTGTTACATTCATGCCATTGCCAAATGAGTTGATCAAGCTAATTAAGACTAATCACCTGAGAAACTACCCAATCACTACACACTATGGCTTTAAGACATCATAATTTGCCATGTACTTGAGTAAATAAATATTCAAGCTTAAAAGTTCAAGACATATTGCCATACAACTCGGTGCAAGTTGCTAGGTATTTTATTCAGTGTGCTCATGATAAAAAAGAGGGCACATTGCTCGTCCACGATATGGCTCAGTTTTGCAATAATGTTCTGCAATTTTTGTTCTGATCCTTCTTACTTTCTAGCACAATTTTTGAAATACCAAAGTAGGAAAGGGGCCTTGGCCCCCTCCACTTTAACCCTGCAAGATACAGTTCCAACACTCTACAGGTGTGGAGTTGAGATCATAAGAAAGGTTGGATTCTAAGTTGGTTGTGGCACAAGCAGATGCGCAGGAACTAAGGTTGGAAGGAAGGAAGAGGCCATTGGCCCCCGCACTTTAGGCCCCTGGCCCGATTTGGAGTTGTGGCTGGTGTGATCCGATCGCAAGATGGTAGCTAGTTTTATCAATTTCATTGTAAACCCAGTTTTCACAAGGCAGCCTTTCCATTGTATTATTATAGTGGTCAATATTTAAGATATAAAGTGTATTCTTTAGGTGTGTCTGTGTGGAGCCTGATTGAGTCATATGCTAAAGACTTAACTGATTCAGCAAAACAGGAGGCTAGCCATTCTGCCTTCTGGTGTAGACCATATAATATCTGGTGTTTAGATAGCCTCGCTTTGCCAGATCTTCCCCCACAGCGCCGCGGAGGAGGGTCTGGCTAGTCCACACAGAATCCAGGATGGGGGAAAAACGTGCTCTGGTTTAACGTTATTTCTTTAAACCAATCACAATCGACTTTGGCGCCCCTGCAAAATAGCCTGGGGAAGGAACTTGTTTTGGTTGTTTTGTACTCGTTCAACAGTGGTTTTTAGTCGTGGAACAGAAAACTCTAATTGGAAAGATTTGCTTGCTAGCAGTTAACATAAATCCACTGGAGTTTAGAACAGCAACACAAAGAAAGCAGAAGATAGCAGACATCCGGCCGAAAAGAGTGTGATATGGCGGAATCCCCCGGCGGGGGGAACGGAGCAGTCCCGGTAGTAGAACTGGCTATAGACTAGTGATCAGGTAACAGTCGGAGGGATATTTCCAAGCACGCAAGACATAGTTTAAATTCTTTTCAGTTTCAGGCCACTGTGAGCTGTGCCTATAACCTGTTATTGTGGTTGCATCTCCTTATTCTTCAAGGTTATTAAGTCTGATACACAGTACTTCTAACCCCTTTCACTGTAATATGACCTTTGCTGGATAACAGCCAACAACCAGGCTGCTTCATCATGCTGTAAAATTAATAGGTGTATGAGATATTAACCGTGATACCGCTAGAGACTGAATGTGAGAGTGTGAATGCATGGGTGTTTTAGCAAAAGAAACAAAGAGACAGAGGCACACTATCATGACATTAACAATGAGAGGTGGAGGCCAGAACGCACAATCATAGAGAACAATAGGAGTTAAAGGGAGCGGGGAACAGTCCCGAGAGATAAGAGGAAGATGAAATATTTACATGACAGAACTAGACAGGTTTATCTAACTCTGAAAAATAGATGACTTCTCCAAGGAGCTTTCAGGGTCTGTTCATCCACACAAGAACAGACCCGGGAGTCTCATTTAATTAGTCTATATCCTTGACTTCCGGGATTGTTCCGGTGCCACAGGAAATTCCGCCGGATACATGTATTTTCCTTCTGTTTTTTTGTGTTGGAATTTTTAAATTGGTGGTCTAAGGAGGACTATTTTTGACTTTTCCTCAGATCTATGCAGAGTACATTGAGACAGCTAGCTAGACTATCTGTCCAAACTCTCGTACAACTATTTTGTAGCGGCTCTGTGCGGAGTTTAGCACCGCCCGTGACGATTCTGATTGGTTTAAAGAAATGCCATTAAACCACAGCATGTGTTCCTCCCATCCATGAATGCTATGTGGAGTACCCAGACCCTCCTTCTGGCGCGCTTTGGAGGAGGGTCTGGCAAAGCGAGACTAAATTTAATAAACTGAGCAGGGATTCAGTAGGCCTACTTACTTATTAACGTATCACAAAAGGCTAACCGTACGTTCACACCGCCAGCGACTTGAGCTGCAAAAAAGCTCTGGACGCCCCGCCAAGGACGCTTGTCAAAAAGTACGGGGACGCTTTCGGACGCTTTCAGACGCTTTGGCCGCTCTGACGTGGCGGCGTTCTTATAGCGCAATTGGTCAAATCGGTGTTGTGAGCAACTGAATTGCCTTCCCGCTTTCGTAAATATTTCGCGCTTGTCCTTTTATGTGTATCACTGGATAATTATGGATCATCGCCAAGTAGTTGTGTTTGGTGCTGCTGCTGTATTGTATTTTATGGAGAAGACGTATTACTTTTTACGTAGATTTTGGGTTCACGACACCCTCAGGACCGTTATCAATTCGGAGAGTATCACAGTCTGCATGATAAACGTTATTTATCTACAGGAAATTTTGGGGGTGATTTATATTTTTTGCGACAAATTTGAGTATCTGTCTGAAACCGTTTAAACCTAAAATGAACAGTGTAATGGAGATGACATGAAATGCCGAAAGAATGAATGAAAAAACTGGCGGTAACTTTATGGCGGGCCAGACGTTGTAGTCGTAAACCTCCCGTTTGACACAACTCATTAAGTGCACAGCACTAAAATGCTTCTACTTTGACTTCTACTTTTACTTTTGCGCATTTAATAAGGGTAAAATGATCTGCAAAACAGATTGTACCATTCACATCAAGCAAGGAAGACTACCACGCTACGCACTGCTCATTTCCCTCGTTAAAAAGATGATGAATCATCAACTCACCGACATACCGACTATCTCGAATACTTTATCCCATGCCTCGTTTTTTTTTAACTGGTCCCGATACGCAAACAACGACATATCATAAATATAGGAAACCCAGCAACGGCGATGATGAGCGCCCAAATGTTTTGGTAGGAACGAAAAGATTACATCGTCGGAATCAGTCAGCGTGAAGGACTTCTATATTCCGATTGGCGGCTGGCGTTACCCTGCTAAATTTCATAGCTCATTACCATAAAGTTGAAAAATTTCAACTTTCAGATTGACGCTCAACACGCTCAAAACGCCCAAAACGCGACGCCGACAGATTTGCCGCTCCTGGCAGCTGAGAGAAGCCAGCTTCCATTGAAAATGAATGACTTCCGGTATCTTTAGAAAAGTCGCTGGCGGTGTGAACGTACAGTTAAACAGCATTAGACTCAACAAGAATTATGAAGCCATATGAATTACAAGGAGTTACAATCGACCAAGTAGGCCCATGGACAAGATGGACAACCCTTCTATACTTTTGCTATATATATTTTTTAAGCATAAATAATGCAAACCCCCTTTCATATGTACAATAAATGCATTTGTCGGTCATTTTCATGTAAGAAAACATCTGTAATGTCATCGGACAAATTAGTTTCATAGTGTGTTCTGCAGATTTTAAGATTGAAAGAAGAGAGAAAGAATAATGTGCTTATATTCGACTACATCTGTATTAGACAGCACTCTTTACCACCATCATCAAAACATCAAATAAGGGAATACTTTTTTGGAAGAATGGTGTTGATCAGGTCGGCACAGCAGTTGACCATGAACTGCAACGTCCCTGTTTTGGGTCTACCTCGGGCCATTTATTGCATGTCATTCCCCATCTCTTTCTTCTTATTTCCTGTCTTCTCTTTACTGTCAGCTGGCATAAGAAATCCCCAAAGGTTAAATATATAAAAAGTAGGTGTTAACTGGGCAACTCACACCAAACCAATCTAGACTGCTTGAGCACTATGGGTAAGAGGAAAGATATTATTATTTGGGGGTGAACTGTCCCTTAACATATGTATCTTGATTAAGTGACTGATCTGCAGGAAAGAATAATTCAACCAATCACTACCCAGGTTGTAAAAAAACAATACCTTCCTCTTGCATAACCAAGTGTCAATTTTGAAGACTGTCTTAGTAGAGATTGTATTGATCAGTAGCGTTTGTAATTTATGTTAAGTCATTCTGATCCTGAGCCAAAAACTGTCCGTTTAACAAATGCATCAAACTATTTTTATATAGCCACAGCAATGTATACACAGTTTTAAAGAAAATCAGAATCTTAATGTACTCAGTGAAACTTTTCCCACATTTAGATTAAATTAATCAAATCGTTTTTCGATCGACTTTAAAATCAGAACTCAAAACATTTTTTTCACATGAGGGCCTATTCCGTATTCATTTGCTCCAATATATAGCAACATAGCAGTGCTGTGGTATTTAGTCTTGATAAATAACATACATAATTTGACAGCAGGTTAGTCACACCTACACTTTTATATTGTCAACCAACCAGACCGCCACTGTTTCTCTGCTGCCTCCACCTCTCTCTCTCCTCCGTGTGTCCTCCGTGTTGAATATCTTTTTTTTTTCCAATATCTTTTCCTTGTCCATCCGATTTCAAAATAAGCCATTAGCCCAGAGATAGAGCGTAATTACCAGTAGAGAAAGTGCCTAAATTGACATTCTCACCGCCACTCAGCTTGGAAAGGCCCTCCTAAGAGGCTTACAGCATGACAAACCTGCTGCGTTACTAGGTAATTACTTGAGCCCTCACTGCTGCCTTCACTTCCTCTATACTTTCATGTATTTGTTGTCAACACACTCAGCCCCCACCCCCCCAATTGTTCCTTAACACTACCATTTTTTTCATCCCCACTTTCATAATGCAGTGCCCTATGTGCTTCTTTTTCGTCTCTGGCTAATTAACATTGAACTAACACATTGTTTTCTTCCTCTCCCTCGCCTTCTTCTTTTCGACTGCCTTTTTGTCTCCTTTGTCTTCCTCTGGCCTCTCTCTTTGTGTTGTCTTTGATTGCAGCCCTGCTGTGAACTGGTGAGTCGTCGCCATCCTCAAATGAATAATTACAATTACACAGAGCCACCGTATTATTGTGGAAGTAGCAATCTGCTCTCCTAACAAATACACACACAAACATCACATATCTTGACATTGGAATTTTAGGTTGGCATGGTTCTATTCCACTGAATATAGTCATAGTGAAGAGTTATAATGTCCAAATGCGCTTTAATGCTACGTCATATGGTCAAAGGAACATTTTCAGCCAAACTCCATTGCATTTCTCAAAATTTTTTATTATATTGTGACATTGTTTCTTTGGTAATGTCACATTAATTTATTATGTGATGTGTAATCTAGTTTTTCTTTGGTATATAAAATGTAAGAAGCAATGGCTGAAATACAAGTCTTTCTTTGTCCTCATTGGCTGATCCAGGCATCAGTACCGTAACTGTTCAAATAGACATCAAAATCCCAACGCAGTAAGACTCTGGCTTTACCGCTTTTTCTTAACTGACACATTAAAGTGACATGGAAAAAAAGAAGAGTGTCATTGAAAAACACAGACTGCAAATATCTAAATGAAATGTTTTAATGCCTCTGTTTATTTTTAAGTAGAACCTTTGAAAGCCAAATTTTAAATTTAATTTTTTTCATGCCAAAACTTACTGTCACTGTTCTAGCTCCTTTGCCAAACTATTCCACTACTTTTTTTTGTGTCTTTTGTCTCGTTTTTTTTTTTTTTCAATTCCACCTCTCCCCTTAGGATGGATTACACACACACCCCCACACCCCCACCCACCCACCCACACACACACACACACACACACACCACACACACACACACACACACCTTTTTCCCCCCCATCACCTGCATTGTTTTCTCTTTTCTCTACCTCAGAGATTTCTTCTCCATTAAGAACAAGCTGCTTCACTATCACACATAAGAACACACACTTTCACATGCATGTGCACACTTACACAGACACACACAAATAGTTGCCATCATTTTTTACCATGTGTCTCTTCTGTGCCTACACTCGCTTTTCTCTTCCTAACACGGTAATTCCCAGAGTGCTCCTTTCCTAAGAGGATACACATCCGTGAAACACACACAGGCACAACCAAGTAAAAACTCTCTCGGTTGATGGATTGACTACCCACATTTTATGTCCTCATCTTCCCCTCCCCGCTTGTTCCTTCTCCAGCTTCTCTTCACAAATGAGGACTTACAACCAAATGGCCTACTCAGACTCTTGTCTCATTAATGCAATATCTGTGTTTTGTAACACTAAAGCAGTTCCACAACCCCTGAGAAAGCCTGCTTTCCATCATCATCATCTTCAGGAATCACTACACCATGTTAGCCACTTATCTGCATACTCTTCTCATCGTCTCGCTCTGCTGAGGGCAGAAATGGCAAAGGAGTAGGGTATATTATAGGGTATTTTATGAGGGAGCTTGTTCCTGGCGGCAATTGAGCTTCCAGGCGTGTCCACACGAATGTCAAAATGTGACTTTACGCAGCTGTTTCAGCAGCCTTTCATTTTTATCCCAACATTGCATGTGCTTGGTTAATTGTCTAGTTTAAATGATCAGTGTTTGTGTATTTTGCATTTGGTTTTATTGGTAGATGCGTTGCATGTTTTAACAGTTATTATGGTTTTGGCATGTTTTTGTCAGCCAAAAGCATTTTTTTGCTATAACAAAAGCTACTGCTACAGTATCCAAGAGGGCAAAGTGGTGCGGTGCTAGATAAAACAAGGCGGTCGAGCGATCTAGAGAATGAACAGAGAGAGGGAACGGTGCCACTAACATTAGATAAAATGAATCATTCCCTGAACACGGAGCACCAGGTCATATTGTATAACTCTCTGTGCTCCAACACTAGTAAAACGTGTATCTATCGACACCTTCTCCACGTTTCTTGTTGTTATAAAAACGCTTGTCATTGGTCATCTGTCAAAAAAGCATTTGACATAGAGCGTTTTTTCCCCCCAGAATGTCTAACTTTTTTCTAAAAGACACTCTAAGCTGTACAAAACACCTTGGCTGTGGCGTTTCAAAAAGCTCTCGGAAAAATGTGACTTGATCTTGATAGTCTGATTTTTTTCAATAAAGAAATATGAAAAAATAGCACTCAGGACTTTTTCGCCAAGCGGTAGCATGGCCTTAAGGGCACTCTATAGTGCAATTGCTGCAGTGTAGTGCTCTGTATAGTAGGTAGAGAGGGATTTCAGGCACAGCCACAAGGTCTGCAAAAGTCCATGAAAATGCAGGGGCGTGGAAGAGGTTGTGAGTCTGAAGGGGAGGCAGTGCAAGTGTCATCATCAATTACATTGAGTTAAAAGGAAATAAATGACCCCCAACTGGTGCGATTAGACCGCTTTTCTGCACTTTTCACTAATCTACAATACATCAGTGTGATATGTGGAACACCCAGGATCTCCAACGCTGTGTTTTAGCTTGGTACTGTGACTTGCTAGCTATGAACCTTGAAAGGTGTATGTAAAAAAGACTAAAAGCTGTGTATTTCCAAAGAAAACCTCACTTTTTCATAAGGAATACCCAACTGCAACAATCTCAGACCGAGCTCTCTTGAATAAGATAAGAGCTCTTTTGCATAAAAGAACAACCTACATTTTTATTTTAATTGGGCACATGTATTATCTGTAATGTAAAGGTAAAAGTAGTACTTTATTTAAAAATATATGTTTGATTCCTTCCAGTTAGCACACAGCTGTTTGTGACTCATTCAGCCCTTGAAGCATTAGTCTGGTACCAAGCACTGTGGCAGTGTGATCCAACATCAGTGCTAATCAGTATATTGAGAGAAATATTACATTGCAATACATTAGCACACCCTGTGGGCTCATTTCAGTTTTAATACAGTGGAAGTCCCCCCCCCCCTTGTGTATCTTTTCTAACATTTATTCTCCATTTTTTAATTGATGGTCATTAGCTTATGTTTGCTATGGGGAAGAGTCAGTTGCTCACTCTGGGATTAATTAAGTCTTTCTCATCTCATGTATGGCTTCACTTTTTACAGTGAAGCCATACAAATATCTCGAAGATGTACATTGGGTTAAAGGTGCAGTAGGGGAGACCGGGCTTGGTTGTCACACTGCTCATTACAGCTAAACTAGAGGGCACTGTGGCTGTTTATTTGATATTAAACAGTTGTCCTGTCATCCTGCTCAGTCAGGTGAGGAGGTATTTCGTAATTCTTATGTTTTAGGGTGATTTTTGATGTTGGTGGGTTTTTTTTGTTGTAAAAGCTTGTAGGTTAACAGTCATTCAAAACTTAAAAATGTATTAAAGAATTGAAGTTAATAACTGATTTAAGCCAAATTCAAGCTAGCAAGCTAAAGCAGTGTGGTAGCTAGCTTAAAATGTCCAGCAAGAGGTCTGTTGGGGACGGTTGTCTCACTGCTCTGGGGGTTGGTTGTCACAAACTATACAGTGCCTTGCGAAAGTATTCGGCCCCTTTGAACTTTTCAACCTTTTGACACATTTCAGGCTTCAAACATAAAGATATAAAAAAAATATTTTTTGTGAAGAATCACCAACAAGTGGGACACAATTG
Source organism: Etheostoma perlongum (assembly GCA_026937815.1). Classification (NCBI taxonomy): domain Eukaryota; kingdom Metazoa; phylum Chordata; class Actinopteri; order Perciformes; family Percidae; genus Etheostoma; species Etheostoma perlongum. The sequence goes on from CM049372.1 coordinate 29,379,878, forward strand.
TGAAGTGGAACGAAATCTATTGGATATTTTAAACTTTTTTAGCAAATAAAAAACTGAAAAGTGGTGCGTGCAAAATTATTCGGCCCCTTTACTTTCAGTGCAGCAAACTCACTCCAGAAGTTCAGCGAGGATCTCTGAATGATCCAATGTTGTCCTAAATGACTGATGGTGATAAATAGAATCCACCTGTGTGTGATCAAGTCTCTGTATAAATGCACCTGCTCTGTGATAGTCTCAGGGTTCTGTTGAAAGCGCAGAGAGCATCATGAAGACCAAGGAACACACCAGGCAGGTCCGTAATACTGTTGTGGAGAAGTTTAAAGCCGGATTTGGATACAAAAAGATTTCCCAAGCTTTAAACATCCCAAGGAGCACTGTGCAAGCGATCATTTTGAAATGGAAGGAGTATCAGACCACTGCAAATCTACCAAGACCTGGCCGTCCCTCTAAACTTTCAGCTCAGACAAGGAGAAGACTGATCAGAGATGCAGCCAAGAGGCCCATGGTCACTCTGGATGAACTGCAGAGAACTACAGCTGAGGTGGGAGAGTCTGTCCATAGGACAACAATCAGTCGTACACTGCACAAATCTGGCCTTTATGGAAGAGTGGCAAGAGGAAAGCCATTTCTCAAAGATATCCATAAAAAGTCTCGTCTAAAGTTTGCCACAATCCACGTGGGAGACACACGAAACATGTGGAAGAAGGTACTCTGGTCAGATGAAACCAAAATCCAACTTTTTGGCCACAATGCAAAATGATATGTTTGGCGTAAAAGCAACACAGCTCATCACCCTCAACACACCATCCCCACTGTCAAACATGGTGGTGGCAGCATCATGGTTTGGGCCTGCTGTTCTTCAGCAGGGACAGGGAAGATGGTTAAAATTGAGGGGAAGATGGATGCAGCAAATACAGGACCATTCTGGATGAAAACCTGTTGGAGTCTGCAAAAGACCTGAAACTGGGACGGAGATTTATCTTCCAACAAGACAATGATCCCAAACATACAGCAAAATCCACAAAGGAATGGTTCACAAATAAACGTATCCAGGTGTTAGAATGGCCAAGTCAAAGTCCAGACCTGAATCCAATCGAGAATCTGTGGAAAGAGCTGAAAACTGCTGTTCAAACGCTCTCCATCCAACCTCACTGAGTTTCGAGCTGTTTTGCAAGAAAGAATGGGCAAGAATGTCAGTCTCTCGATGTGCAAAACTGATAGAGACATACCCCAAGCGACTTGCAGCTGTAATCGCAGCAAAAGGTGGCTCTACAAAGTATTAACGCAAGGGGGCCAAATAATTTTGCACGCACCACTTTTCAGTTTTTTATTTGCTAAAAAAGTTTAAAATATCCAATAGATTTCGTTCCACTTCCCAATTGTGTCCCACTTGTTGGTGATTCTTCACAAAAAATAAAAATGTTATATCTTTATGTTTGAAGCCTGAAATGTGTCAAAAGGTTGAAAAGTTCAAGGGGGCCGAATACTTTCGCAAGGCACTGTATGTGGCCATTAATCTCTTTCAATCTCACTGCTTTATTTAACTCATATTCATGATAAATTGCCATGAAATAAAGGCTTTAATAAGGACCTACCATCATCTGATGCATACAGAGAATCGATAGCTAGGTGACCGTGAGGAGATATTTGCTGAAATTGACAAAAAGGCAATTGGATTAACATCATTTACTATACTTTTAAGACTCAGGGCTTCTGTCTAAATCGACAGTGATTATGTTGTCTGCAAGCTTGTGAGTATACATGCGTGTATATCTGTGTGTGCAAGCCACTATGACCAAGGCTGAAACCCAAACCAATCAAACTCTTATCTGTATTACAACCCTCTTAAATCCCTCTTATTCCACAGGATTACGAGGACATGTGTCAAAAGACCGGGATGGCAAATGACAACAGCGTCCGCCTCATATTGTAGAAGTCCTGCTCTGCTCAGCCGAGACTCAAATGGCTATCTCCCTCCCCGCACTCAGCCCGACAACAAGCCATTAGCTTAGCTCTGATTCAAGAGAGGATGCCAGACAGGCGATAATTATCCATGGAGGGGCCAACAGGAAAATGGCATTATGGGAATGTTGCACTCAAGGGTTCATTAATGACACAGGTCACGTTTATGTGTGCACCGGACACGATTGGATTCATTTGCTCAACATGTTTGGCAGTTAACACATTACAAGAAGTTATATTGAGATTTTATTCATGCATACAGTAATTCTAGATGTGCTTCTGCCTATTTCTCACACAACCTGCAGTTTCACCTGCTGGTTACACTGCACAAATCACAGTATATAGGGCCCTGAAAGAATAATAAAGGAAAAGTTCTCTCTCAGGGCCAAAACATTCACATTTAATCAAAAGCAATACATCCATATGTCCACCACTCAACACAGGTGCTGAAGATCTGACTATTACTGACCTCAGAAGAGAAACAAATCCCTGTGATGGCAATGAAAAGGCCAACATTTAGGGAATAAAATCCACGTTATTTCCACCTTGAAATAACACATGGAGGTTCTTACCTCAGAGACCCTGTGAGGTAAGAACTTTATGGCACTTTTAATACTTGACTGAATAACGACTTATAATATGTTTTTTCCCTCGTGCCGTAATTTTCTGTTCTGCTATCTTCCTCTTTAAAAGCACCGCGGGATATCTTGGAACGACCACACGTAAAAATGATTCAGCACTTTGCATTTGCATTTCACATGCTTAGAAGATGCGTATACCTTTTCATGACTGACGCCATAATTATCATGGCAAAGAGCTGTGTAATTCACTTATCGACAATTGTAAATGCATCTGTTAGGCCATTTCATTTTGTCATAGACTTCATATTACACAGTCAATTTACTTTTAAATGGGGGTTTCACATATGGTGGATTTTAAAGAGGTATTACAGTTTTGATGTTGCAAATGACACTGAGCTACTACAGCCATACGGTAATTTAATCAGGTTGAAACAACAAAATCATTTGTATCTACAACATGTTAACTGATGACTATAATGATTATAATGTGTTTTTGCATTAGATGTTGTCTTTTTGAAGAATGTTGACAGTCTGGAACGTGCAATCAACTGCAGAGAGAAGATCACTGAAACAGTTGTATGCATGGAGAAGATCACTGAAACAGCTGTACGTATGCTTAGTGCTACCATATTAGCAACATTAAAGAAAAAAGCGCCAGAATTTGAAGTACCAAGAGACCTGTATATAGTACAGATGATGATAAAGTCTCTTATTCAATAGGTTAGCATTAATTTAGGTGCAGCCCGAGCCTTTGGGTACACGAAGGCAAGTCACCCACATCTGCATTTTCAGGACAGCCAATAGGAATGCTCTCTCTCTCCCTCTAGATTTTAAGCCTGAAAGCAGAGCCAAGTTTAGGTGCAGAAATCTAGTTTTCTCTCCAAACACTTAAATTACAATATGCTGAAAGGTTGTTTTGACATTTTTTGCACAACAACACCAAAAAAATAATGTGTCTACCATAGCTTTAAATTGACAAAATGATTTATTTAAAGAGATGAGTTTGCACCTTTTATCTACTATAATTTCTAACCCTAACCCGTCATTGTGTGTATTTTCCTACTTACCCGGTACAATGAGCAGATTGTATTGAGCACAGCTGCTATTCTCTTTAATAATGGTCTGGTAAAGCACATCTCTTCTTTATAGAACAAAACATTGCGTACAGTACGTTCTTTTTTTTTTTTTTTTTTAGAGAGATATACTACCGCCTGTCCTGCCTTTTTAATGAAGAACAATGTTATCATTCTTTGATATGATGATATCCAAAATAGTTCAGAAGAAGAATATTTAGAAGTAGCAAACTGAATATTTCAACCATGATTTAAAACAAACTTATGAAGACCTACAACTAGCACAAAAAGACAGCAGTGGGAAATATAAGATGTGAGACGCATTGACAATATTTCAGTGTCCCACTGAGACTGCTAATTAAAAAATCTCAAGCTTTGTGTTCCCATGGTTTAGTGATGGCGATATGAGTGCAATCTATTGCACCATTCTCTTTCTGAAATTTCACTGCACTTAATGTGTAAATTGAATTCCTTATTGACTTTTACAGTCAACATAAGAAAAGAGCCATCCTTTACACCCAAAATGGGCAAATGGCTTTTATCTCCATAAACACTTCTTGTATGTTTGGGTCGTTCCAAAATACCTCAACAACGAAGTAGTTTAGGTACACATGCAGCCAGTTCTCACTTTGCTGCTTAAGAGACCGAGAGGCTCGCCCACGAGCCTAAAAAGCACATCTGATTCATAGTTTAATAACGACTCACCAAAAGTTGCTCCTGAAAGGTAACGAGTGAGCGGTTACGGAGGTCTTTTCCGTGTCCTTTTAGCCTCTACAGGTGATTTTCTATCCAGCCTGGAACTTCCAGCCTCTTTCGGGGTTGTTGGGCTTTAAATCCAAACCGTTACATCCAAGATTTATCCACTTTATGTCCATAATTCATCGCGTTTTCGCTCAATTATGCCGCTAGCTCCCGCTGCTCCGTGTCTGCTCTCTGTTTACGGAAGTACAAGCCCCAGCATGCCCATATATGGGAGACATCAGCCAAAGAGTATGGAGGCTGAACGATGTCAACACTCCCAACACTTCCTACATGTCCTACACTTCCTGTCAACGTGTCTAGTATGCAATCAAAGATGCTATAGTGCACAAGATAGATATCTACCGTTTTATAGAGGAAATGGCCTCACTGGTTTGAGATTTGGCATATATTTGCATTATATATTATATATTTGGTCCTTTTTTGAAGAAATGTAAATAGCATGTGCTTTATATGAGTTATAATGTTTATTATGTTTATTTTTGCATATAAAAGAACTGTTTTAGACACACAAATGCTTGTGTAGCATTGCTGTGGGTGTAATATCAATAAATATGACATTATTATGTTGATTATTGGCATAAGTAAATGTCATGAGGGCAAGCGTCTGGACTTTCTTTGAAAAAATGTCTGTATTTTGTCATCTGTAAAAGTTATAATGATTATTTCTTCACAGTGTGACTCCCAAGACATATGAGAAGTGTTTTAGAGAGTAAAATGGCTTAGGTTTTACTTCTCTGTCTGTGATATCAATACATATCTGGAAGAGTCATGCTCCGTTTTATTTATTTATTTATTTGTCTTTAAGGTCCTACAACCATTTTTAACATTCAAGTGACCTCATTGCAACCCAAATATTCTAATAACCCACTTTGTCCTGAAAAAAATCATGTTCAAATCTTGACTGTAGACAACAGGGTTGATGTTTTACAAGCTTTTATATAAAATAAATCCAGATGGACAATGAACTGTAAAAATGGCCTTAGGGCTCAGAGTTATTAAAGTTGAGACAATTATTTACGAAGACTGAAAATCGAACATACCAACAAAAAATAGTCTTTTAAATTAACATTCTTTAAAAATATCCTTGGTAGAGAGAGCAAAAGGAGTCATATACAATAATGTGCAATGGAGCTTTTCTGCATAATGGGACACGGACGTCGACTACATCAACTATTTTATGTATTTATTATTAATAACAGTAACCCACTGCCATTGTTAACTTTTGCATTTTATATTTCCATAAACTCCATCCACCCACATTACTACCCTCAAAGTCAAATAAATACTGTGTTGTAGAGTTTTGATTTCAGATTGTAATTGAGTACATGAGTAGGAGCTTCATCTGTATGCACACTGCATGCCTCTTTATGCTAATTCCTTACACTGAAGATATATCCTCTAACCCCAACAACTCTGGCATTTCATTCACACTCGTTTGCGCTGTGTCCAGCAACAAAGTGATGGAAATGAAGAAACATTATTGGCTCTTTGTACGCTCTGTTTCAATCACTCATATTTCCCTTGGCATTGTATCTGTCTGCGTTCATCTGTCTGTGTGAACCATGGTCTAAACCAGTAGCGTACCCCCCCCCAAAAAAAAACAAACAAACAACAACAACCACACCGCACACGCACAGCACTGTGCATTAAACATCTTTAAGCTCATCAACACAGCATCACCATCTATACCCAAACAGTAGCAATACAAATGTATAAAATACCGCAATAACTGTATCTCTCCTAAACAGTAAGAAGTAACACTCACCCTTTACTTGTAAATGAAAGCCATCCTCCTATCCTTGCTTTTCTTCTTTTCCCGATGCCATTACTTTGTTTTGTAGTAGCTGTCACACTTCAAGTACTGGAGCTGCTAGATCCTGAGCTCGTTTTCTTTCTGTGACATCCTCAAAACTTTAAAAGTCTCTCTTTTACTCTGGTGTCAGTAACACACCGAAGTACAAATGACTCTGTGCAGTGTTGCTGAAATCTGTGGTCTCGTCCACCATAACTGCGACAAACTTGGTGGTGTTGATCTCTTTTTTGATGGCATCATTTAGCACCTCAACAACAGCCTTTATGAGATCATTTTGAGTTCTTCCTGATGTTCCAGTTTTTTCTCACTCTCTCATTGTGCAGGCTTGTCTCTCGTCTCCGATGCTCATCCAGTTGCAAATCCACCCGGGTCTCACCAAAGGTCTTCAAATGTACCACCATCGTGAGGTGTCGCTCGGATGCCTTATGTTTGCTAGCTGCCTTGGTGAAGCTATTGAGGCTGTTAAAACCTGTGGTGTTCCCTGTTTCCTGTCTGGTATTAAAAAGCAAACACAGCCAGCAAAATAGCTTGTTCCGCTCGGTGCTAGCTGTTAGCTGTTAGCCAGTCATAGCGGTCGTAGTTACCCGCAGTGAAGTGACGCACAAAACCTTTGCCAGCCTTGGTCAGCTCATCCAGCTCAGGTGTTGGTCTTCCTCTTAAAATAATTTCTTTCTTCTCTCAAACGAACACCTTGAAAAAGGCACATGAAGGAGCTCGGAAACAGGTTCAGGAGGTGTGAAGGCAGCAGCCATAGCTAGTTCACTCTGGTTCACTCACAACCCGCTAAAAGCTTTGATGACATCAGCTGGGGCTCGCGCCGACAGAACGCTGGGCCCCTAGGGCGTTCTGTCACTACACACCAAAATGTGATTGGCTGATACACACGTCACTCAAAGCTATAATCAAATGGGAAATGGCAGCTTCAAAGAAGGGCTAGCAATGCTACTAGTGCTGGTCCACGGAGCTGTGATGCGTTTAGATGACATGGAAAATCCAGCTACCATATTCTTTCTGGAAATATAATTGTAACGTACTAAAAAAGTAATTGATTTTTTGACACACATTAATTTAATTGTGAAAAAATATATTTTTGATTTTTACAGGGCCAGCAGAGAAGGCCCTGATGGCCCTGACACCACTGGTCTAAACAGTCAACCATGATAATGAAATGGGAAGCAATGTAGGACAAACTGGGCATTTGGGAGCTTCTCGTTATAGTGTTTATCTTTTATTGAGATAAAAGACTGAGCAGTCAGACAGCAGACTATAATGGATGTTCGTGATCATACTATTTGGGTGTTTGTTTTACAGTTTGCGTTGGTTTCTCGTCCAAAATAAGATGCTATCTAGGCTAAGTGGCTAACTTAGAGGCTTGTTTAAAAGCTTATTTGATCTGTGATCACATTTTTATGGTCTGACTGACTTTTGAGGGTAAGATCCAAGTTGGAACATATTTTCTCTTGTTGTAAGGACATGTGTGCAAGCTTTTCTCACCTTTATTAATTTATTATCCTGTAAAGCAGTTTGAACTACATTTGAATGACATGCTGAAACAGAACAAAAAGATTAAAAATACTGACAATGACAATAGATAGATAGATGGACTTTATTTGTCCCAAATTGGGAAATTACACGCAGCAAGAACAAGTTACCAAGGACGTACACACATACTCACTCACACAAAACACACAAAAATGCAAGAAATATATAAAATAAGGTGAAATAAAATAAGGGCAAAGAGCAAAGAGCAAAAAATGCCAGAACTACTGAAAAATATAATTAGATGAATGAACAAGAATGTACATGTGTATACAAGTGTAGAATGCAATTTACAAGCTACATACATACACATATAAACAGTATACAGTATATCACAAAACTAAAGTATGATATTAAATATGAAGTGGCCAGTGTGCAAGTAGCACAATAGTGCAATATTGTAATGTTGAAGTAATGAGATGTTATCTCACACACAACTGTGAATTGGTTTATAGTTTTATGGAATGAGGCAGGAATGATTTCTTGTAGCCGTCTGTGCGACATCAAAGCTGTCAAAGCCTCTTGGAGATGGTGCTCCGCTGGTGGAGCAGTGTGGGGTGGAGAGGGTGGTCGGGGTTATCGGGGTGAGTTCAGAGACCTCCTCTCCACTACAGCTTCAAATGTCTCCCGTTTGCAGCCGATCACGGAGCCAGCCTTCCTGATCAGCGTGTTCAGTCTGTTTGTGTCGCTGATAGCAGAGGACGGAGGAGAACAGAGCGCTGGTAGAACATCTCCAACATTCTGCTGCACACGTTGAAGGATCTCATCTTCCCCAGGAAATAGAATCTGCTCCTATGAAGGTAAATATGGTGCAAAAGGTGAGAGCTTGTAGAATACGATGTGAGAACTTGCAGGGATGCAAAATGTGGGCACAACATCAGCAAAGCAAGCTCTGGTCACGGCCGGGGAATGGGTCCCTGCTACCGGGAGTGGGGCTCTCTGTGTATAAATATCAATCTACACATTTGTATATATTTTCTAGAAGTGCAAATTTCAATTTACAAAATCAGATTGTTTTTACAAGCTCATGTGTTTTTTTTCTTTGTGTGACTTCAAATTCAGATCATAATTTTACTTTTACAGGTGTAAATTTGAACATAAAAGTACAGATTTTTTCTAAACATTGTATTCTACAAGCTTTCATCTTTTGCACCATACCTTCATACTGCTCATCCCTCTCTTGTATACAGCCGTGCTGTTGGTCTTCCAGTTCAGCCTGTTGTCATTCCCAGGTATTTGTACTCCTCAACCATATCCACATCTTCACCCAGAATGCAAAGGGGCTGTGGAGCCGTTCAATGGGCCTTCATCTGGAATATTTCAATTAGTTTACATTGTTTCCAGTGATAAATGCACTTTAATAACTCTGCAGTGAGACAGTTATTGCTGCAAACAAAAGACTGGCAGTGTGAACAAAGATCATAATGCAAAGCAGAGCAGCGTGTTACGCTGCAGTGCATTATTCTGTAATTATTTTATAACGAAAGGCATCAATCACATCGATGACAAGAGCTATTTATATCAGAAACAATATTTCAAAATGCAGTCTCACAGTACCTTTATACTGTGCAAGCCACATGCTTCACACACTCGCAGAAGTCTTTTTGTAATTTCCTGTAGGCCTAAGTCAAGGTTTTAAAAACACATCAACGGTTCTAGAAACACACACACACACACAGACAGATCTTAGTAATGGCATCAATTTTCAGGAGAAATGGCTTTATTGAATAGAGTCGTACATGTTATATTGCCATACATTAGCAAAAACACCAAAGTAAGCTTGGTATGTATGAGTCACAGTCAATTATCATCAGTATCTTGAGACTTTATTAGAAAAAATAAACAGGTAGCAGGGGAAATTTTTTTTTCTTTAAAAATAATTCATAGAGTCATTAAATCTTGTTTCATGGTAATCAATAGTGTTGTCAAAATAGATTTAATGTTTAGATGGCCATCTTTGTTTACAAGCTTTTATTGGTAATTTTCAAGACAGAGATGTTCAGATTCCTGTGAACATACTCTCTCATATTACAAAACGTTTATTGTCGGGTCATTTTTTAGGGGGGTCATTTTTTCTGTTCAGCTGTGAAACCACCAATAGTGTACATCTTTCTGTGGTAATATTCAAGGAAGAGACTTTTTAGACCCCTGTGAACATAGTCTCTCAAACACGCTAAAAAAACCTCATTAAAATAGTATTACTGTTATTTTTTTATCTATGAAACTTCAGCTGTGAAACCACCAAAAGAGAGCATGAGAATCATCCCTGCAAGAGAAGATACTGAGCAGGTCCCATCAGCCCCTTAGACAGCAATAACAGTAATACCCAGAGCATGCAGATGACCAAGTCATTATACTGGAATCCCTTTCTCTCAGCAGCTTGCTTTATACATTCCTGACTACTGGCAGGCCTAATAAAACAAAGCACATAGCTCTAGGAGCTAATTATGCCAGTGCCGTTAATCTGTCTGGCTGCCTGTCTGTGTTGGATTGTCTTGTTTGTTTGGGCTTGCGCTGTCTGCTTTGGCTTTGGCATTGATCGGAGTCGTAAAAGGGGAAAAAAAGAAAACATTTGAGGATATTATAAGGTCTACTGAGAGAGCGAGAGATCATACAGTGGCCAAAACAATAGTTTGTCCATTGCTTGTTGCTCATTACATCCCTGTAGGGGTACAAAACAATCCAAAACCCATCCTGAAAATGCAAGAACAAATATACCCCAGTCGCACAATTGTCGATATATTAAAATGACGAAGATGATCGCCATCATCATAATTTCATTTGTCCACTACTAACTTGTAACTAATGACATTGATATTGGCCTCATCTGTACTTTGTGTTTAGGGATAATTAGCGAACTAAGATTGTGGACATGGTAAACAATATATCTGCATGTTAACATTGTCTTTGTTGTCATATTCCCAACTTGTCAAATACTGACGCTTGGTCAGTGTCTCTGTGTCAGATACCGGCTCAAAAATCCCTCTTCAGCATTTGTATGGAATGCATAACAGTAAGCTGTAAGATGACATAGTATTAAGAGTGACAACGGTAGCGAGTAGTTCAAAAGACCCAAATTGGGCCGCGTGACACTGAAACGTACATTTTGTAACCCCACCCACAATCTTTTCCTAAACCTTACTTTCCTTTTTTGTGCCGTAAGTCAGTTAAATGTACGTCTCAGCCAAGAGTGTCAAAAAGTCAGTTTAATGTATACGTCCCACCCCGGACCAAGAGCTTAAAAAAGTGAGGCCAAATGTTCGACCAAGGGCGTCTCTTAATAGGGAGACTATTTGCGTCAGTAAAAACACCAAATGCACCTGACCAAGCTGGGAGTGAGAATTTGTTGTCACAGTACTGAATGTCTAGCATAGTGCAGCTTCTAGCATGGTTATAGACTCTTAGCTAGGAGTGCATTAAGACCAAAAACAGTCGTCCTTTGTGGGGGCATCTTGCTTCAGCATTTATGGTTTGCTTGTGATAGCACCCCTCAATGCAACATTACATGGATAATACAGCCATGATATGCTGTAGTATATAGCTCTTTACATTTCCTTTGTGACAGGAGCGATGGTGGGAAGACCCACACGGTTTCATCATTGAATATGAGACTATTATGTGCAGTGGCTGTATTTATGTTGATTCACTCACTATGATAGAGAGCAGGAGCCACAGTGAGCATAAGGTTTGCAGTGGGAATGTCTTTACTCGTTGTTTGTTACTGAAAAGGACAATGTTACAGAGATGTTTTTTTCACCAGAAACAAACAAAGCAAAAGAAAGCGAGTCTGATTAATCACAGTTTTTGAGATCCTCGCGCGGCCTTTAAAGCACCAACTTGTAGAAACATTTCTGAGCAACCACAAGTAAGCCACAAGTAAGCCTTTGGGGTACAAAAAAAGTGCCAATTAAACTTTATGGCCCAGGCTCATAAGAGTTTCAATTGACATAGCCATGAAATTCAAATTATTATATAAACTGCTGCAGTAAAATAAAGGTCACCCAAACTAGCAGGGATTCCTCATTCCTCATCCAGGTCATCAGAGGCTAAATAATGGATGCTATTCTGTCATCTAAGATAATAAATTACATTCATCTCGTGTCCAAAGTGCAAATCAGTCTCTGATCATATTGAATGTGACTAGCATGTTTCTCTTGCCTCTAGCAGTCTGACTGTGGCAACAAAAGTCATCCAAAGGAACACAACTCCCAAACTCTGCTTAGAAAGTAGAAGAAGTTGTAAAGAAAAAACACACATGAACATGCAAACTTCATCAAGAAGTGGGGCTGAATCAAACAAGAGGGCAAAAACTTGATCTCAAGGAGACCAATCTAACATGTCTTTGTTTACTCTCTCCTGCTCCCCCTCCCTGCCATCCAAGACTACTGCCAAGGAAATCCAATTAGGAACGTTTCAACATGGCTGACAAACAACTCGTATACCAGCTGCACTTCTTCCTTTGTTAGATTGAGCTCCTACATGGACGGACAGATGGAGTGAAGAATGAAGCAAGAAGCTTACTAGTTTTTCCGCATATACACCCCTACTCACATATGATCACACAAACACTTTTGTGACCACACACGTTTAAAAATCACACATTTCAACAGATATGTGTATGCAATTAGGCATATATAGAGACTTACACAGAGTTGACTGACATGCCACACTCACAACAACGGACATAAAAACGCTGAAACACACTCACCCCTCAAGTATAACTTGCAATCAGTGGCGGCTGCTGCTCTTTCAAAGAGGGGAAGCTCATTTTCGGCCTGCATTGTAAAATTGTCCATTTATTTATATTATAAAAATAAAAAATTGTAATAGCCGTGAAATGATTTCATAAAGAGGCATGGCCAGCAGTACATATTCTTTGTCACAGCACGTCCAGAGAGCTGAAAATACCTGTTACTTTTTCCAATCGTTTGCAGTTAATCAATCTTAGGAGTTGACTTTTTTGATTTTAAGTTTCTCCTCGTAATAAAGACTTTCAAATGGCTTTTCCAAAATCCAATCGACAATAATAGCATTGTCTGCCATTGTGTGTAGTTTGCTAGCTAGCTAGTTCACCCCTACAAGACTAGCCTAGCCTACTATTTGAATGAATGAATGAATGAATGAATGATCGATCTAACAAAATTATATTAAACTCAAAGGAGGAAATGTGGGACTTAGGTTCAACTGAAACAAGGAATGTGGTGTATAATTGTATGAAATGTACGAGGGAAATTGGCTAGCAAGTTCACCAAGCAAATACCAAAAAGTAGGTTGCGGCAGTTTGTCTTTTGACTTTTTATAGCCCAAAATTGCTGTCAATCAAAACAGACCCTCCAATCATCACGCAGAAGCCCGGCGTCCAGGCCAGCCCACTCCTATAGTACATATTTTACCATTACGAAAATCGCCACTGCTTGCAATAGCCATGACCAAGAGCTGTAGTTTAGACACACAAACACACATACACACACACTGCCCATGTATCTCTGACAATACCCTGATTAGTTTCCATTAAATGATGCGTTCTTCACATCTATGTGTGTCTTATTGATTTACAGAGTGAGTTGAGAGACACTTTCAAGACCTTCTATCAAACCACTCTCTTTCTTTGCAGAGGAATCGATATACTCTTCATACAGAGACCATGCTCTCGAATACAGATACAACGACTACACTGGACAACTCATTAAGATCCGAGCTCTGAGACATCGGTTAGGGACTGTTCGGTATTTATGGAATGGACCACCGGAGGAAAATAGGGGAGGGTAATGTCTTTTTATTCTTTGTTGAGGGGAGGGTTACCCAACATTTTTTAGTCGGAGGGGGGGTGGGGTCACCCAACTTTTGTATTCATGAAAACAGCAAATTTCAAAGCTGCTTGTTTGGTGCATATTTTTCCTTGCAGCTCTTAGTCTCGGCTCCCCGTCCCCAGCAGATGGGTCTGACCCATATGCAGAGTTTGCGGGGGTAGAGCAGAAACTGGTTATTGCATATAATGAGTGGATTTACATCTGGCATGACCAGATATTTTATAAATATGTTAACCTAACACTGTTCCGGTCAAAAATGGCCAATTTACACATTCTACATACCATAAATACGGCATTTTCATCAGATAGCCTCAAGCCCCTTCACAAAAGGCATTTACACATACAATTAATCGTGACTACTTTTCTTTGAAAGCACACACACACACACACACACACACATAGGCATGGGGAAGATCATCTCTTAATGCAAATCAGACCAGCTATTAAGCTAACTGAAATAACACCATGCCAATCTCTATGTATGGTGAAGGGTATGTGATGATATGGGGTTATTTTAATACCAAAGGTCAAGGGAACTTTATCAGGATGCATAGTATCCTGATCCATGAAATAACTGGCCCTTAAAAACATGAGATGCAGCGCCTATTTTCTTGGGAAAGAAATGATATATTCCTGGAAATTAATGATTTCAAAATGCTAGGAAAACCTTCAGACCGATCACTCAGCATCAACTGAATCTCTTTAGGGCTCGGAGGAAACATCATCTGAGTGATAAGCACGATGGAAATGGGTTATCCTACTTATTCTGTTGTAACACTATGAATTATTTACCAAGACACAGAATTTAATATCAGTGAATTCTGTTATATTAGCAGCATGCGCAATTACTTGTGGAATGTTGATCTTTTTTTTTTTAGGTCACTACTCGAAAAAAAACTTAATACTTCAACAAAGAAGGTCCTGAACTTACTTTGGATAAATGGCCAATTAGGCTTGTGTGTTTTGAAGCATAAAGTGTTTCGGGTGGATTGCTCTTCTCTTTGATTATAAAGTTCAGTGTAGTACAGCCACTGTTGCACCAACAAGTAGGCCTAATATATACAGTTAAAAAAGTCCTCAAGGACAATCTTCAAAGCACAGGTTACTCAGCATTTGTACCAACGGAAGTGATTTGCAAAGCACTCCTGTTATCACAAGAGTTTCATTAGCAACCAATTAGGCACACAACTTTTTTCATGAACACTGTTGGATTGATTGTTTTGGTGATTGAAACTGTCTATTGTGCTCTTAGTTTGTTCTACACTTAAAGAATCAGAGCCATCAAACACAAAGCTTCTTTGTGAGGAAACACTGCATTTCCTTTAAAGCATGGTCTCGCAAGACTGATGCAATCTTGTAATATTCCCTCGGAAAAACATAAAAACAGTGTTCTTCCTTTCTACCATGGTGGTGCCTTGGGATGCCTTTGTATGTTCCGCAGACGTGCTGAAAGCCATTAATAACTGAGTGTGCTGTTTAATATTCCGCACTGCAGCTGGCTTCTTGCACCGTGGTGTGTTTTGAGCACTCAAATCTTCGTGTTTATTACAGCATATTGTCTACTGAATCAAACTTATATGTGTTACAATCGAGCTTCTCTCTTGATTGTTTTGAAGTGCCATTATTGCCACTTAGCCACTGACGTCTGCAGGCTGCAATGCTTCATTTACTTCAGCATGGTGTTAATGGCTAATGTGCCAGTTTATGATGGATGAGGATGATGGAGGTTAGGGTATGTTAGCTTTCTCCGATGACTATAGTGTGCAAAGTATGAGATGATGGTGGGTCAGTGTGTAATAGCTGCTAATTAGGAGCAAATGTTGTTTATCACCATAAGGGCTGGTTCTAAACACATGGCCTCTAGCCTGTATTTATTAATCCAGTGTGTGTGTGTGTGTGTGTGTGTGTGATGTCTATTAAAGTAGACAGAGAAAAGACACTCTGAGATCTACTGACAATTTCAACTCTGTGGACTAAACTGAATCATTTGATTTGCATTAAGCGAATGTTCTTTTTCTGAGATACAAAGGTGCATCAGTACAATGCATTAATAGCATTCTCGGAATTAGTGAAGTGATGGGATACACAGAGATCTCTGATCATTTCTTAAGTGATCTTTTTCAGGACAACAGTAATTCAGACAACTGACAATGATTATAAGCCTCACAACAAAACATTTTGCAGTAAAAAATGTAATACAATTTTTGGTAGCATTTCATTGTTGTTAAATGGCGGCCCAGGTAATAAGATTATTTAACATATCATTTGTAAAGTATTACCTTGAAACAAAAGGGAAATGTTTGGAACATAAAGGCTGGATGAATTTCAGCATTATAATATGGTAATAACCCAAGTTTTATCTAATTTGGAAGGTATTGTTGCAGTCCAAATATATTACCCCATTGTTACCATGTCATTTTTAATATAACTATATTACCATTACCCAGATATACATATGGTTATTATTGAACTCTTTCTTAAATATTACATTGGTATTTGCATGTTATTACATCTGGGGACGGAATAGAAAGGACACTAAAAAATAAAAAGGATTTATTTTAAAGAGGGAGAAGGAAAGTGGGGAGGCAGACTGGGAGCGTGGGGCCTCGGGGAGGAGGACACAGGAGCTGGGAGAGCGGGAGACGGAGACAGGATGGGAAGCAAGGAGACAGATGGAAGCAAGGTGCCGTGGGAGGAAGACCAAGAGGAGATGCCAGCTGACCGGAGGCAGAAACGGGAGTGGAGGAGATAGCAGCGCGACTGGAGCAACGATCATGCTGTTGATGATTGGAGATGGAAGGCTGGTGTGTGCGGCGGGAGCAGGGGATTGTGAATGAGACTCGGGTGTGTGTGGTCAGCTGGCTTCAGCAGGAGGGAGAGTGAGGGGAAAAGAAAACAGCAAGGGACAAAAAGGGCAGGCCAACAGAAAACTCAGACAGAAAATAGTAAATAAAACAAAAAACTCACGGCCAGCCGGACTCCAACCATAACAATCTGTTACCTTCTTATCACCTTATTACCCCAGTATTACATCTTATTACTGTGATGTATTACCCATTTACTACTTTGGCAATTAAATGTTATTACCTCTTTACTATACCACTTTATTATCAAACTGTTACCCCACTATTACCATCTTATTACCGGGCCATAATTTGAAGTGCTACCACACTTTTTAAATGGCTCTGTAATATTGTAACACCCTTTTGCAACATCTTCAACATGTATCACTTTTTTCTCTGTTTTCCTTGGCACCAAATTCCAACTTCTATTATCTCTGTTATGACATATTTCATTTGTGTGCTTGTTTTGTGTCCCACTGTGAATCACACTGCATTTACTTCTGCAGGAATCTAGTTTCCCCAGATCATCAATCATCTAATGTGATCTAGACAGGATGCTGAATCTCAGCCTGAAGGATATTAAAATTACCCTGGCATGGCGGATACCACTTAAAATATTAGTGGTATTTTCAGGATGTGTGATGAAAAAGATTCATTGTATAGACAGCTGGTTCTGATTAAAACTGGAGGTGAATGAGTGGATGGGGGATAACAATTGACTCACAAAGGTCAGGGCAAACAGTTTAAACCCCCTCAATCTGCTGATTAACTTTGGAAAGAAACCTAATGTTAAGAAGTGGGAGTAAGCATGACAGATTTCTGTAATTAAAGTCTAAGCTTAATGCACAGTAACTAGAAGTGCAACTAATGGTCGTTTTTATTATATGTTGCTTAGTTAGTTATTATTGGTCTACATCTGAGGAGGCACCGAGGCAAGAGTGGGGAAGTGCCAGCATCCTGCCAGCCATTCTGCAGACGTCGGACAGTGAGCTGGGTGGCCTTTGTGCCTTTGTCAGTTTCCAGCGAGGTGTTGGGAACTGTGATGTCCTATCACCGCGGCTTGGCTGGATCCTGGAGTGACGGTGCCATTCAGACGGCTGACTCTTCTCTGTGTGCCCATCTGACGGACATATTCTTCTTTAAGATAAATCTTGAAGAAAAGCTGAAAGCGATACCATTTAACTGGAATTGTACCTTATACGATTTCATGTTACAAATTGATTGATTGTCAGTGTCAATTTATTTGCATAGCATGTTAAATTACATGTAAACCCAAAGTGTTTTAAAAACAGTGTACGTGTAATTAATGATACATGTATTATTGTTGGTATTATAAATACACAAAAAACAAATACACATATACTGTCTAAAAAAGGATTTTAAGAGAGTCATAGTATTGTGTCAAAGATAGCCAAAGAATAGTATGTTGAAAAAAAGTGATAAAAAAACTCATAGCATAGTATGTCGAAAAAACTCATAGCATTGTATGTTGAAAAAAGTCATAGTAGAGTATGTTGAAAAAAGTGATAAAAAGTTATATGCCAAAAAAGTGATAAAAAAGTGATAAAAAGTCATAGTATAGTATGATGAAAAAAGTCATAGTGTAGCATGTTAAATAAGTGATAACAAGTCATATGCCAAAAAAGTGATAAAAAAGTGATGAAAAGTCATAGTACAGCATGATGAAAAATGTGATAAAAAGTCATAATATAGAATGTCGAACTAAATGATAGAATAGTATGTTGAAAAATGTCATAGTATAGAATAGTACACCAAAAATTAGTGATCATAAAGTCATAGTATAGTATGTCAAAAAAAAGTCTGGAAGAACATGCAAACGCCACACAACCACTAGCTAACCATTAAGCCAACATGCCACCGATTATGGCATTTTGAAATGTATGTTGATAGGATTCATAGACAAGTATGGAGAAAAAAAGTAAAACCATAATATTGTGTGTCGAAAAATGTCATAGTTATTTATAACTTTTGTCACTTTTTTCTTCTGTTAAATATTGATTGATCAATTAATCCACTAATTGTTTTAGTTAAATACATAATATATCATCATGTCAACTATAACATGGCAGCAATAAGCTACACTGCTACAGACAGAGAGACTGACAAGACACAAGACAGAGAGAAAAAAAGAAAAAGAAAGACGATAATAGAAAGGTAGGAAGAAAAGAAAAAGCACATAGTGATGAACAGAGAAAAAAAAGGAAAGAGGCATTTTATTCAAGGAAATTACATAATAGATGTGTTCTTGGATCGTCTGGCAGGATGTGTAAATAGCAGCGGTTGATTCCATAATGGGCTCTCGGCGTGGCAGGCGGCGGCGTACGTTTCTCTCCACAGCCGCAGGGAACGAGGAGAAATTTGGGAATCCATCATTCTGACGCAAACCCAAATATAATCGTAAAAGCGTGATGTAGTAAAACAGCTCAGACTGCCTCTTATGCGCCGTTTGAATACTGCAGTACTCAGAATGACGCATAGTTAGAGGCTTACTTACTTACACACACACACACTACACACACATAGATGGATTACTCTGACCAAGACTGATTTCCTTTTGATTAATTTTTTCTATCCCATTTCTTTTCTATTTTATGCACATTGTCTCACACACACACACACACACACACACACACACACACACACACACACACACACGCACACATCAACATCCTGTATTTCATTTTTTATCTGTTCTTTTCACATACACACACATACACACACACATACTCACCTTTCTTGAGATTGAAAGGTGTGAAATCCCTGGTTGAGGTGAGAATTGAATGTTCATTATTCATTAAGAGAGCCTCCCTTAGTGAGGACACACACATGCAGACATACAGGCGAGAACACAGCTTCACAGGTGATTTATAACAAGGGACCTTGTTAATAAATGATGCCAGATTTTAATACCTATTCATCCATCAATATGTAGCCACAGTGGATGCTCCCTCTGGTTACCACTCCCATTATTAGCCTACCAGACACCCAATAATCAGTAGATATACAGTTCATCCTCGTGCACAACACCCCTTTCTCTGTGACAAATGAGCAAATACAGGACAGGGAAGATTACAAAGGTATTCTCACCAAGCAGTGGGCAGGCGTGTTCCTGGTATTAATAAGAGCCATTTGAGGACTGCTTTGCTCCTGTAACTCTTCCAAAGTTGTGTTCAGAATAATATCAGTGTGTTTAAAAAAATTGAATAATGTTAAAAATCCTTAGAATAGCTTTTAATTCCATAATATCAATGCATTGGGGACACTGCACATTCAAATCTAAATCAAAACATGACCAAAATTGATCAAGTTTGTGTTATACCTTTACAGAAAGTGAAGAAAAAGGAACATTAGGCTGTTCAAAAGAATAGCAGTATTTGCATTTTTCTTTACAAACTCAAACATTTACTGTATAAACTGAAAAACGTCTCAAGGGTTTTGCTTTACTTTGAATCACTGCACTAATATTTAGATGCATAACCATTATTTCTGAGAACTGCTTCACATCTGTGTTCCATGGAGTCGACCAACATCTGGCACCTGTGAACAGGTATTCCAGCCCGGCATGATTCCATAATTCCTCTGCATTACTGGGTTTTTCCTCAGAAACAGCATTCATGATGTCACCCCACATCATGAATGCTGTTTCTGTGTTCTATGGGATTGAGATCTGGGGATTGGGCTGGCCCCTCCATAACATCAATCAACTTTCAATTACAGATTCAATTACACAGAATGAGCAGCATGCATGTCATGACTGCAGGTCTGTTGGTTTTCTGTGACTCTACAACACTTACTAGTAAAGTATTTGCCATGTAGAAATATCACTTCTACCAAAAACAAACCTGATTGATGAGGTTAGTGATGTTGCACTGCTATTATTTTTGAACACAACTGTACTTTAAAAATGGTGTTGTAACAAGTTGTATAAATCATGTCTGTAACAATTTGAATTTCTCTATTGTTGCCCATATCAGCTTGAAGGTTATGGGTGGTAGGTTGCCAGTCCATCACAGAACACCTACAGACCAACCAATTATGTTCACTTTCACACCTCAGCAAACTTGTTTTTCTTTGGACTGAGGAAACCCACTCGGACACGGAGAGAACATGGAGTAAGGAGTTGAAAAAACAAATACAAACACAGCCAGGCCAGATGGTGTGAAGAAATTCAGGTAAGCTTCCTTCAAGATTGAAGATAAAAAGATCAGTGTTGTGATCTCACAGGAAGTCAACCCTTGATATTATACAGTATAAATATCTGCTGTTGTGGTTTGATGTTGAGCTTTTTTGACCACTAGTAGTCAGAAATTGATTTTCCAGGAAATCTTACTTTGGCATGTCTTTCACTTTAACAATACATGTGAGCTTTCTCTGCATTGCTGCAGCCTACTTTAAAAAATTGCAGCCAGAATCTGCTCCTACATTAACATATCAATAGATTGAGGAAAACTTTCAGAGAGGAAAATCTCAAGGCACCTATAGCTGTGATTAGTCCTCCTATCTGCCTGAATACATCGTCCACAAGTCTTTTGTCTTCTGCTGGACTTGAAAACTGCATTTAGATCTGCAAAACAACTTCTTGTGTATGCAGAGGACATTTTTTATTACGTCAAAGCAGAATTTCCTCAGCCAGAATCAGCTGTTTAGCAAGTAGAATTAAGAGAGTCAGAAGAACATGCGGATGGGCTACTATTGCTGCCTTCTGGCTAGCAGCACAATGCAACTCACACAATAATAATAGCCAAAAAGATAAAGATAAAGATAAGATAAAGTTTTTTTTAACACCACGCTGAGTGCTTTGGTAGTGTCAATAAAGGCTGCAAACATATCCGAAAATCCATCAGTGTAATGTTGCTTTGTTTGGGTTTTTCTGAAGATGATCTCATAATTAGTGATCAGAATCTAAATACTTTGTGATGACGAGGAATGCCACAACATTCACATCAGATGTGCAAACTATAAAACACTTGAAAGACAAAGTAGTAGAACAATATGTCATTTGTATAGATACAGATGAGGAAACAGTACTTTCTCATGTGAAGAAATAACACGATAAGTTGACCAAGGTGTTATAAAACTACAAAATGGGATGTGAGATGTTCAGAGGAGCACGGAGGACAAACCAACAGAGAAAGAAAAGACAAGGAAAGGAAGAACAAAGAAAATACGACATACGCTGAGAAAGTCAAGGAAGATCTAAGCTGTCAGGTCGGCTCTGAAGGAAACAGAAATATGAAGTGAAAGTATGAGAGGAAGATGGAAGGGCCAGAGGACATCGAATGGAGATGGACATGCAGAGGTCAGAGACGAGTCGCAAGACGGAAATGTGAAAGGAAAGATGGAAAGAGAGATACAGTGATGAAGGGGAGAAGAAGCAGGACAGAGCAAAAGAGACTTCAGGGTCAAAGGAAAATAAAAGGCTAACACACAAACTAAAAACATAAAGGTAGAGAGAGCCACGGAAACAACAGGACGGGAGTATTAATAAAAGACAGGGGAGAGTATGAAATGAATAAGAGCTTAAAGATGAAGCAAAAGAATGATAACTGATGAAAAGAGATGAAAAGAAATGCACCTCAGACAGTACATACGTAGAAAAACAGCAACTGTCATTGTTTTATTTAGTGAGTTCTGATGGGTTAGGCTACTGTTATACAGGCTACAAGAAATATGAAGTCTTCAAGATGTTGAAAAACGGACCATACGTCTGCCAGATGTTTAATTGGCAAAGGGTGCACATAAGCTGTTATATTTTAAATTACACAGAAGTGCAGAGTCAGGTGTAGATAGTATTTCATTGGAGTTTGTTTGATGTTTCAATACGGACAGAATCGTTTTCAGATAGTGCCCATCAAATTGACAGCAACATTTCTGAACTTTTTTTTTCAAAAGAAATGAACTGAATGCCAAAGATGTCTTTGTACGTGGCTGGAAATCTAAAAATCCCCTGCAAGTAAGCAGAAAAGTTGGAGGCAAATGGTGATGGAGCTGGAACAGGTCGCAGAGCAAAACTGCTGAGGTAGCATTTCTGCAGTCCACATTAGTGACCTTAGTTTTATTTTGTACTTTTGGCCTCAGGGTGGTTCAACATGAAGAATCCATGAATCCAAATTTGTTGTAATTTGAACTTAACTGACACTTAAACTACATTTACTTTCCCCAATTATTTTCTTAGAATACTTTTAGTTACCACTTAGTACACAACTCAAACTAATGCAGTCTAATACAACAGACCTGCAATTAATCCTACCTTCATTAAGGTTATAGTGTTCAGTTTTTTTTACCTGCTTTAGAGAGGTGTTGATTCAACTTCATGATCATTTTTCAAGGATGTAATTTGCAGAGCTGTATTGCATTATACAGAAAGGTGCATCTGTTACAGTATTTAGCCCACCCTCATTGGTATAAGTGGACTGGACAATATAATACAAGTACTGTGCTGAAAAATGAACATCACTCATGTAGTAGATTCAGATGGAAATAAATGTAACTTGTAGACCTGATAAACGTTACAATCACCCTTGTAGATACTGTACCACGAAGCACACACACACCCACACTCTCATGTCTGCACAAATACTCTATTATCTTACATGCAAACACACATACACTCTCATGCACGCTCAGTAAAACATACTCTGTTAGACAGTATGATCCACTTTCGGCATCCTGGAGACTTTTCACCCTCCAGTTTAGATTATTTGCATAATTATATTAACACATACATGGGTTTTCTGTTTTCCCGTCTCACACACAAACATAAGCACAAAACCAGTTATAAACATACACATGGGCAGATAATAAGACAATGGGCCCCTGGGCACACCCATGCAAAAATGCCCCACCTTTTTGGAGCATTTACATTTCCAGCCTAAAATGTTTTTTATAATGAATTCTAAATCAATGTTAAATAGTGTATTTGCATAATGGAGTTAAGTTTGCTACTCAGGAAGAGGTTTGGCTTTGTTTTTTCGCTGATGCAAATGTAGGATTTGATTTCTGTTTCCTCATCTTGCAAGCAAATAATAATTAGATTGTAAATTGCATGTATTTGCAATGCCTCATTTTAGAAAACAAGATGAAGATGCATGATCTACATGATTTGCTTAAGGTGAGGAACAGGGTTTTATTTGAGCTTTCTTTCATCACGTCATTATTGTAATGTAGAGGCTCAAAGTGAAATGTACCATTCAAACCTAATTAAACTGCATGCAGAATGTTCATGTAATTACAGCATCTTTCAGATGAGACAATCTTTGTGAATATTGGTACAATCTACTAGTTGCTTATAGCCCGTTCATCTCATTGCCCTGGGTTTGATCCATGAAATGTGGTCAAAATCAGACATTTTCACATGCTAAGTTGAAACTTAATGTTAGTACTCTAGTTTCATTTACCCTGGATTTATCTGTTTTTGTGTTGAATTGCAAACTTTATACTTGTACCCTTTAGGTACATCTTTTTGTTTTGTGTCAGCAATAGGAAAGTGTTTATTTAAAATGTCTGTAAATAATCCCAGAATTTCATGTTATGTTTTAGAATACCTAAATTCTAACTAGGTCAGCAATCTATAATCATGTAGTTCAAGAATTCTAATCTCCGTGAGATACAGCAAGAAAGAAACTCCAGAAGTGCTCGCTCCTGTGTGATTTTCCCATTTGTCATCAACAGATTGCAGCTGTCACAGGAAATTATATTAAATGTAATCATAAAAAAGATGTTTTCAATCCACCAATACAGCATAGTCCATATGTTATGAGCTATGAGCATTTCAACAATGACATGTGACAAGAAGACAGCAGGTGTACATTTTTTTGGCATTTTGGGCATTAAAAAAACAAAATATTCCCTGACTTGTCTCTGATCAAAGGCGTCCTTCTCTAGCAGCGAGCCTCATGGAGAACAGTTTGGAAACATGCCACAAGTTTTTTTTGTCAGCACATACTATCCTATTCTGAACTGGTATATCTAAAATGTCAGAGGAAAATAAAATAAACTTGTACTTCGAAATTGCAAACTCAAAAAAAAGACTAGCTAGGGGGAAAAGTAATTAAATTTAGTCTTACTGTCAAAGCTAGTGTAACTGTGTGGTGGCTTTAGTTCAATTTAGCGGTACATTATGTAATTTATTATGCTGAAATGACACATTTGGATAATCATTGTTTAAGTGATACAACAAATGTCAAAACCCAAACTATTGTTCATTAGCTAGTTTGGTTTTAACGGTTTGGGCTAGGGCTTCCCTTTAAAGGGAATCATAATGCTACACTGGCATACAAACATATAAAGCACAAAACCAAGTACAGAAAATGTTTTCCCAGAATTTGACCTCCACCCCCTCGAACACCTTTGGAATGAAATAAACATCTTTAAGCCAGGCCTTATCAGCCAACATCAGTGCCTGACTTCACTAATGCTCTCATGGCTGTATCAGAGTAAATCCCCAAAGCCAGGTTCCAATATCTGGTGGACAGCCTTCACATATTAGTAGAGGCTGTTATTGCATATGGGTGGAATGATCAGGTTGTCCACAAACCTTTGACACATGTAATGCTTATCAAGAATTCATTTTTGTAGAACACCATGTCAGGTGTCTTGTCAGGACTTCTTAAAAAAACTCAAACACTAACCAAATTGACAGTCAGTAACATTTGAACCACGAGATACAGGAGGAGACATTAGCACACTTAACTCTATGAAATACACTCGCGCTGGGCAGGAGAAGAGAAAAAGGAGAGGATAGTGCAGGTAAAGTGGGGCCAGGATAAGTGAGAGTGGGAGAGAGCATGCTGAAGGTAATAAAAGGACAGATAAGAGGAGACGAGTAAAGGGGACAGAAGTGAAAGATGGGAGCACCTCTTCCAAACTGATTTCCCCTGATTGGTATTACTCTCACTATATCCCTAGTTCCCTCTCTAAGCATGGGAAGTCTTGTTTCAGAGTAAAAGAACAGACTTTGCACAGAGATAAGAAATACGGATGCTGGGTCTGCAATTAGTATATTGGGTCAAAGTTCTGATTAATCCCTGTTCAGTGACTGTGTGTGTGTGTGTGTGTCTGTGTGTGTGAGAAAGAGAGTCTGAGTGGAAGGTTAAAGTGTTTTCATGTGTATCTAAATGCCACCGTACTGGTGTGTGGGTACTTGTTGAACTGTGTGCATACCCTGGCCCTGACACAGGGTGCTATAACGTGCACATAAACAAAAGTTACACCATTTAAGCAAATGCATGGATACCTGAATACGACTGGCCGCCCACCAAAGTTTAGAATCAGGCTGGAGGGATTTGCTCCCATTCAGCCATTAGAGTGCAGGTGAAGTCAGATGTTGGATGATAAGGTCTGGTTAGCAGTCGGCGTTCCAGTTCATCCCATTGGATGGCGTTGAGGTCAAGCTCTTAGACACCAAACTCAGAGAACACATTCTATAGTGACCTTTATAAACCTTTGGATATTGCACAAGATGTTGAAAGGTTGAAACAAGAACGGGACTTCTCCAATCTGCTACTAAAATTATGAGATCACAATATTGTATGAATTATCAAATTCTTGGTAAGTACGTGGACAGGGGAATAAAATACATAATAAAACAATAACACATCATCTTATATGCTACATATGAGAGCTGGATGTGTGGCTTTGTGAGGATTTTGGGATGTGACTAACACTTGCAGTTCCTCCTCTGACTCCCGTCACTCCATGGACGAGCTCTGCTGTTGTCCACGTTGCTGGGCTGTTATTACTTTTCAAGAGTTGGCAATTAAAGCGTTAGATCATGGTGAGGGTGATGAAAGAGGGTAGGGAGGTTTGCTACATAGCCAGACAGCCACCTGTTCCAAAAATTGTTTTTGGCAGAGCGACCAGCAGGACGGTCAACAAGTTTAAAAGTCTTTTACCGACTTGACTAACTCAATATACTGTATGTTCAGACTTCTAGTGGACAACATGTCCACATATTTCTTTCAAGTAAAATACTACAATTTAAAAGTAATACATTAGAACCAAAACAAATAATCTGTAATGTGAAACGGGTCAGTTGTAGTGACAAACCGACAGAGAATTCTCCCTTACTTCTGCATGTCTCCTCATCTCTACAGACCATTTTAGCATCTTTCCATTCATTGTTATGGTGTCATAGTTTTCAGTGCAAAAGCTCTGATAAACTGACTTGACATTAGGTCTACCTATCCTGCAGCAAATGACATACAAGGGTTACTACTAGCTAGTGCATAAGTGGAGCATTTAGCATGTAAAGAGCCCAATATTTTACTCGGGAGATGGTGGAGACCAAAACAAAGCAACCCAGTCTCACGGCAGTTAGTGAAATAGTCACGCAATTTAATCTATTTATTAGGCTCGCTGCCCCTAGGTAGCTTCTCTGTTCGCTCCCCTCTCTCCCTCTCTCTTCTGCCCGAATGGCAGGAGTGGAGTCTGGTGTGTGAAGTGAGGGTTCCAGCTGCCTCTCAACTAGCACATTCAACCTCTGCTTCATATACCCGGTCAGTCCTCCACTCTGCGTCAGATCGTAGACAGTACTGGGTAACACTTTACTTGAAGTTTTCTACATAAGAGTGACATGACACTGTCATGAACACATGACACTCACATGACACTGTTATGACACAGTCATGATGCATGATCCCTAACCCTAACCCTAACAGTAGCCATAACATTTCATGACAAAACAAATTGACACTTACTAAGAAAATGTTTATGACTTGTTTATAATGTTTTATGACACGTTCATGACAGTGTCATGTCACTGTTATGTAGAAAACTTCAAGTAAAGTGTAACCCAATACTGCAACACTGCCATTGGAACCTGACTCCTGCTACCTCTGCCATACTCCAAACCTGAATCCCCACCACTGGACCCTGCCTAATAAAACCTGTTAAATTCACACTCCTGGCTCTGCGTCTGTCTGCATTTGGGTTCGGCTTGTCATTCACATGCAAAACTATTGCTACGGACACTTTTTTCTGGGTTTTTATGTGACGGGTCAGCACATTTTTTTTCAATTGGATGCATCTTTGGTGTTCACAGCATGTTTACTTCTGTCAGTTGGAATTGCAGCTGAGAAACTCTATCGCTTTGCTATTATTGGTATTTTTAGGACTTTAACCACAGCATTTATTAATTTACATTTATTCACAAGATGTTATCACGGTTCATATTTCTTTCTTTTAATGTTATTAATTCGGTCTTATTACCTGGGATATTTATTTATATATTTTTTAAACTATTTCACTACATTATTCAACATTTATTTTGTTGTTATCATGGTTTTTATTTCTTTATTTTAATTAATTATTTTGGTCTTATTACCGGTAAAATATGACAGTATGTTCTAAGACATTACGGAACAAGCAAGGGTGACAATCAAAGTTCATATCCCACAATGCATTATGGACATTCATATCAGTGATTTTGGGCAGGGAGGCAGCTCTTTAATGTTAATATTGTTTCAATGTACAGTACATATTAAATAAGTGATTTTGTCAACAGCAACCATGGGACAAGTTGCTCAGTTTATTTCCCCCCAGTAAGTTATATACTGTAATAATGTGTACCCAATCCATGGAAGTTACGTAGTAATTAGCGCTACACATGCAAATGAATACAGCTCGTTTCACTGGCCCCAAGTGGCCACAGTGCAAAAGCATCAAATTAATAGCAAATATCCTGCATTAAAATGTAAACTAATGTAAAATAAATATTATCAGCAAAATTATCAAAGCACTAAACATGATTAAATTGGTGGACATACTCCGTGTTCAATATGTGTGCACCTTGATAAATTATCTTCCACTCTGTTCCACTCACACTCTCTCTCTCTCTCTCTCTTTCATTTCCTGTCATCTCTATGCTCCAATAAAGGCATAAATTGCCCAAAATATATGAAAAGGTTTGTGTTGAAATACACATTTTCACTGCACATAATTTTGCATAATTGTCCAATACCAAGGGCTTTAAATCCAGGCTCATTTCCAGGCATTGCTTGTGTGGCAAAATATTTTCATGTATTTCACCCTAGGTGTGCACTTTCTGGACTGTGGTCTTAAGAAAGGAAATATAGACCTAATAGCTCTATATTATGCAGGAAATTACTGGTTTTCATTCCAATAACTGGCTGAGTGAGGATTGCACAGCTTATTTCCTGAGATGGATTTTGAAATGACACACTATTTTTGTGGTGGAGGCCATTTTCAGAGAGCAGTCTTGTGCGCGCGCGTGTGTGTGTGTGTGGTCATTGTGAATGGATGGCCACATAAAATGTTTCAGTGTCTGGGTTAATAGCTGCTGACACAGCATTGTGAATGAACAGGTATGCACTTTAACTTTAACAGGGCCATGCTTGTGATGCATCTGAATATATCATTAAATAAAACAATGCTTGGGCTTTAATGGACATATAATCAATATGCAATAGGACCGCAAATTATCATCTACACTTCCCCAGCACATTTAGAGCGCTTCATAAAATGGGCATTTTGAGGAGCCTATAATCGAAAAATGGAATTTTCTCAATAACAATGTATTGCAAATATAGATATATATCTTTTTTGTACAGCAATTGCAGGGAGAAAAATTACATGGTATTTTACGAACAATAACGACAGTGAGAGCTGAAGTTGTTTTGAAATGATTGCTGTTGAATGACGAGTATAAAACTTATCAAACAAACGTCTCCTGCTGTGAGCATTTGTGTCTGTTGAGCTTCATCACATTGGATTGTCCTTCTAGATAACTGAAACTAAACAAGTGGGTAGTGCTGTGTTGCTGTCGCTTATTGCCGTTTGCAACGTCAATTAGAACTGAACAAGGTGCTAATTATGACATTGAACCCCATCCTAAAATCAGCCGGCACAACTGATTCTTTAAAAGAGTGTCTTCTGGGTCAAAGACGTCCATGCACTGAATTAAGACATTGGAACAGCACAACCTCTTGCTTGTGCTAATAATTTGTTCCATGACGAGGACACAGACGCTGATGACAAATAAATGACAGGTCCCTTTATAGAAACTGGCAGTGATAGACAGGCTTTAACTGGCCTCCTGCTGTTGTAACCATGTCGTGGGGACTATATTTTGCACAAGTATCACAGTATGACAGATGCATGATTGGAGATGTCTGGCTTCCTGTCCCTCTTAAGGTGTTGTTAGCTTACTGAAGGAGGCTATTAAAGGACCAATTTCTGCCAAGAGGAAACCGAGAAACAGCTAAATATAGTTATTACATTAACAGTTTACCTTCTAGAGTGTACCTTCAGACATTTTAGGGAAAGGGCTGCTTCTCCTGTAAGGACTGAAGCCTCAATATGTTAAGTAATAATGGTTTTCACTGCTTTAGCACAGTGAATTGAAATGTTGGTTTAAATTGCAGAGTGTAGCTGCAGAACAATACAAACTTAACAGCAGACCTAGGGAGTTTGGCAACTTAGGTCCAAATGGCAATGCAAGGACAAGTTGGAATATAATAGAAGAGGCCATAGCTATAACATTTCTTTCTGTGCATAGGGCACTTATTGGATGGAGAAATCATCTCACATCAGTAGCTCTTTTGTCATATAGGATGAATTTGTACCCTCTTGCAGCCCCATTTCGTGATTTGGCCTGATAAGACTGACATGTTGTATGGAGTAAAGACAGGCAGTAAGATTGTTGGGTTTGGGGATGGAAATGCCAAATGGGAATATCGAGTGCCTGAACTCCTGAACAAGTGGTAAAAGATAAGAGAATAAAACAGCAAATCCGGTTGCCTTTGATTTATGCTTCTAGATATTCTACGACTTGGTTGGCTGATACTCTTCATACAGAAATGGGAATGGGCTTGCATTGGATACATTTGGTGAACCTCATGAAGCTCAGATGGCAGGTAGCTAAGGACACACGTGGGAAGAGAAACATACTAGGGCTGCATGATATAAGGAAAATATGTGGTATGAGATAATGTTGCTGAATATACGGTAACAATAACAATATTACTTGTGTTAAATAAAAAGATACTAAGTGTAATCAGTTCTACATTTCTGCTGCGTTCAGTAGTAGTACAAGTTGCTTGTTGATTTTAAAACAAATGAATGAAATTATTTCCAATCTTTTTATTAATTGAATAGAAAAAGCACCACTAAAAAAAGTGAGTTCCATTTTAAAGTGCAGTTTTCTACTGATTTTTTCTTCTATCTACCACATAAAATATCTTAGTGTCTTTCGCAATATGTCACAGCTTTTTGCGATATGTATATTGTGACTGATGATATCGTAATGATGATAAAAAACAAGGGAGGGTCTGGCTAGTCCACACAACATTCCGGGATTCCGGGAGAGAAAGGCGTTTTGGTGGTTTATTGGCATTTCTTTAAAGCAATCACAATCATCATGGGCGGGGCTAAGATCTGCACAGAGCCCTGATGCTGCTGCAAAATAGCCTCTGGGAGGAACTTGTTTTGGTGGAACGTGTACGTTCAGAAGTTTGGTTTAGTCGTGCAACAGAAAACTCAGATTGGACAGATAGTCTAGCTAGCTGGCTGGATTTACTCTGCAGAGATCTGAGGAGCAGGTAACCGTAGTCTTCATAGTTTAAAATTCAAACACAGAGGAAGCGTTAGATAACGGAAATCCAGCCGAAAAGAAGGACATCTGGCAGGATTTCCGGCAGCAATTGGACAATCCTGGAAGTGGAAGGTCGTGGATATAGACTATGGACCCATTGAATAGTCCATGGACTTGCCTTGTCAAGACTTTATCTGCTTGTTGTAGGACTTATAGGAAGTAGTTAATTTATTAAATTGTTAACTTGTTATAGGCTGCTCTAATACTGAATTAAAAGTGCTAGGCTATGTTCCTAGGCTGGATTTTTAGTTATCTGCATTGTTAATAATGTAAATGGGAAATGAGTTTTTCTTTTTTCTGGAATATAATCCATGAAATCTGGTTTTACTTCCATATATGAGTTCAATAAAATGGATCCCTCATGGCCCATGTGTTGTCTGGTTTGAAAGCAATAAAGAAAAAAGAAAAATGTATCATGCAAGTATCACTTGGGTAACAAATGTTTTACTCAAATGGCCAAAACATGTATTCCATTTGGGGCTTGTAACAGCTGAACATTCATCCTGTGTTGTCCCAATCCAAAGTCAGAGGATAAAAATAGAGCACCCCACTTGTGGCCAACCTTGGTCCCCTGACCGCCCTCCTGGGCCATAATGGACCTCCATGGCTCCGTGGCCTACAGAACATAGAACAGATGGACAAAAAAAGCCCATGTGGGGCCTATGTGAACATTTCAGCTCAGGCCATGAAAAAAACATCCTGGGTCACATTCAAACACCGGATTTTATAGAATGTAATCCTAGCAATGCTCCAAAAGTAGTTCATTTTAATAATGGAATGATAATCTAAATAGTTTAACAAAGAAATACAAGGTGTGGCGATTATGAAAAGAAATGAAGTACTTGGGTGATTTTTCAAATCTCTCCGTGGCTGGAGCCATCTTCCCTCCGTCTACATCTGTCTCTCTCTGTTTTTGCCATTTTATGAGGAAGTGATATGAAATGTCAGTGGACTGTCCGTGTCTCTAATCCTTATTCCCATTGCCCTGAGCAGCCATTGTTTCTGTGGCCCAGATACTGGGTTTTTGCTGAGAAAAAGCGGGTGGATGCTCTGCATACTAATACGAAACTCTCACACTCCCTCCTTCACTCACATTAAAACAATGGAGGGAGGGAGATAGGCAGCAGTAAAATAGATAGATAGAAAGAGAGAGTCATAGGTAAAAGACAAAAGATGTTAAGACAGATTCTGCAAAAAAAAAGGGAGATAGGAGACGGGGCAAATAATTAAACAAAATGCTGGTGCCGCTGTAGTGCTTCAAATCAGCTGTCAAGTCCCCGGCCCTCACAGCGAGATAGCAGGAGAGAGGAAAACAGCGAGAGAGAGAGAGAGAGAGACGTCGAGGGAGATATCAAGGGAACTTAAAGGTCAGAACACAATGAGTTCCCATCAAGAAGGAGGGCAGAGTCAAGTGCTTACATCTACCAGCCCATCTCTGTTTAATGCTGCAGGCCATCGGTGTCGTTTGCACCACAGGCTTCCCACCTGCAAAACAACTCTCAGAGCCTCATGGCTGTTTAAAAAATGCAATTCAGATAGCTGGAGTCCATTAGTAGCATATCCAACATATACAGCTTTTGCATAATAGTAGCAGAGCTGTCATTTCCTTTGCCCAATGCTGTATTTTATAGTTTAATTTCCAATTATTGTCCGTAACTTTATCAAATGGTGCTTTATTTAATTACATTTAAATGTGTTCTCCAAATTGAAATGTACACCATTTTGCGGATATGTCTCGGCAACTTGATTTTACAGCTGTTCTACAGTAAGTGTTACCCAACACTAGGCTGGAATCCCGAGTTTGCCTTGATATCAGCCTCATCACCATGGCATGAAAATTTCACTTTATGAGGTTTTTTAATATTAATATGCGTTCCCCCAGCCTTCCTATGGTCCCCCAGTGGCTAGACGTAGCGGTGTAAACCGAGCCCTTGGTATCCTGCACATCAGGCCGAAAAGAAGGCTATCCCACAGAATTTCTGGCAGCAATCCCGGAAGTGGAACGTCGCGGACAAAGACTATATTGGCATTGACTCAAATGACACATGGTGCACTCTCTGCACCTGGGTCTGCTTCTCAATGTTACGACAAACGACTTTAAAATGAATGATGGCACAACGGAAATACAGTGCTCTTAGTAAGCAATGTGCACTAAAGACCTATATGTGACAAAACTAAGTCCTGTCATCATTACGTACGCGTCTATCGACAGGTGTAACTAATTGGTTTGTAGACGGGCTTCCCCTCATATTCTCTCTGTGTCTGAGTTTTTCCAGCTGATCGCTGCTCTCCCCATGCTGCCGCGGTTCTTTCTGTCTTGTTGCGTTGGGTTTGAGGGGCTCCAGTATTTATTCAGAGACAAACTGAAACCAACACGGTACATTTACTACAACTTAAACTACTGATATATTCTCTGCTCCAATAGCCAACAGCTGTCTGCTCTGAGCGCTGACACCGTTACCCTCTCTCACATATATCGCACTAAGGTTTTCCTTAAGGAGCTTCCCTGGTCGTTTGACACAAAGATAGCCTGGCAGAGCTTTCTGTATTTGGTCCGAAAGTCTGAACTACAAAAAAGTGCTTTCACTCTAGGAACAAACCGAACCATAGTTCAGTTTGATCTGGACCGAGACTACATCTTTTGGACGGACCAACTTTCAGCCATTTGGTAAAACCTCCCCTGGACCCACAAATGTCTGTATGAAAATGAAAAAGTTTGAATGTCTGGACAAACCAAGGTAGGTGTGAAAGCCCCCTTAATGTTCTGATGGTCTATTTAAAGTCAAATGAGCCATTTATCTAGTCTGGCATCACCAAACCAAATCAAGCTCAATAGATTTGAGATTGGGGAGTCTGTTCTGTGTTTTCTACTGCACAAGAGACGTCACCAACAGGTGCAGTTCAAATGACACCGTATGCAATTGGATAGTCCTTCAACCAATCAGACCAACCATCCAGGTGACGTAGAAGCGACAGCGGTTTCTTCGGCAGAGTGGGCGGGGTTTACCCAGTGTACCATTTGTCTCTTATTTAGTTCAATTCAAGCAGATTAAGCGATTTTAAGTTTTGTGTATAGAAAGGCATACAAAACTATTGCAAAAGTTCACCATAATTCACATTCAAAGCCGCTTGTTATGAATCCTCTTTCACTTTCCACAGTTGACTTTGCATTTCGGGACTTCTAACACAGAAAAAATTACTGTCAGACTTATTTGTATACTGCAGTTATACAAATAAATATAATGCAGGAGCTGAATGATGTCGAGGAAGGACTCCTCCCGTGTGGCAGATATTTTAACAGGGAATGGTTTGGTGTAATGCATTTAGAGTTTTTTTCTGTAAGGAGGTGGCATTTGAAGATTTGATTCAGAAATGTAAATCTGTCTCTCATGGGAGAAGGTTAAAAGAGGGATTTGTTAGGGTGTAATTTGAGAGCTCAGAGGAACAGGCTTGTTCCAGTGCCTCGGAGGGTAAATACTTTGAAAGAGTGCTGCATGATTTAGGATTATCAAAGATATCACATTTGTTGATGGAAGCATCCAACAAGAAACATTCAGCAACAACTAAGTTTAGTCATAAAAGATAACATAAAATGACTAGAAAACTTATATTTATATTCAAAAAAGAAAGTTGACAAAATGTTCATAATATTTTCATAATCAAACACTTATTAATGTGACTTACATTGACTCAGTAAACACAACCATGAATATCTGCTCGATGAAAATACAGGAAATCATGCAAATATAACACTTTATTTCATTTGTCATAAGGGACATTTTTTCCATCTCTATACTCTGGATTCTCTTAATAATTACAAGTAGTCATTGCACAGTCTCTGACCGTTTACAGAAAAATCTCATCCCTCGTTCCCCACACCCCCACCACCCTCGACACATAGATCGCCATCCCTCTCTTCCCACCCTACCCTCCACCGAAGAAACATATAGAGATAACAGGTTCAGTAGAAAAACAGTAATTTGTTCCTACAGTTTGTACAAAATTCACAGATTTATCTTGTTCGTTTGCCTTCTTCGTTTAGTTTACACTCCGCTTCCCCCGAACAGGCAACCAAACTGCATCAAAATCACACCAGAAATAGATCAAAAGTACACAAAGAAAAGCAAACAACAGTGAACAAAAGTGAACATAGGCTGGATGGAAACAGCTACCTCCGCTGATGTGGGTCAGTGGACGTTACAATAAAGCAGCCTGTTAGTGGGGGTCAGTACAGTGAAAACAAATGATGTTCACATATCAGCTCATTATCTGAATTTCATCCATCTTCACGCATGTCCCACAACAGTTTCATGGTTCTCCTCTGATCTGTCGCTTCGCATAACAACATTAATAACAGGCTTTACTAGTGTTGACTGGGACTTGTAGATGTATCAGTGTAAATGAGTTGTATTTTTCTCCCTGGATTTAAAAAATGAGAACCTGGAAGAAAAAAGTACAAGAAAAAAAAAGGTGGGGAAACAAATACTATCACTAGAGCACCATCAGGGGCAGCATCACCCAGTAAGAGCGTGCACCCCATGTAGGTTGAGTCCTTTGCAGTGGCCCGGGGTTTGATTCCGACCTGCGGCCCTTTTGCTGCGTGTCATCCCCCATCCCAAAATGCCCCCCCCCCCAAAAAAAAAATGAAGCATCATCTTTTGTTTTCTTCATCTATTGGCTAAAAATAGAGATACACTAAGGGAAACAACTTGAAGTTAAAATTATAAGGAATATCATTTTCATACATTTTGTTTCAGCTTTTCTGTGTTCTTTGATAGGGAAAAGAAAACTAGTCAAGTTTTTGGGTTGATTTTTTTTCTACGAAGAAAGATTTTTACATTTGAAAAACAGGAATAAAACCGAATTTGAATGGCTTATGTACAAAGATTTTGGAAATTGATGTTGCACAAAAGGTTTCATTTCAAAAAGATATCTGAAGTTTGAGAAAAAAAAAAACATTGAATCGTTAAACTGTTCACCTCCGCTGACAAAAATCATTATGTTTCAAAGATGGAATCATCTTTGCTGTGGAATCTATTAAAACATAAATTAAAGCTCCGCAACATTGAGATATGAAATTGCTCATCTGCAGGCAATGAATATGGCTGATAATTATATTGTAACAAGACAACATCCCACTAATGGTCCCTTGCGGCTGCTATGTTCATCATACTAAACCATAGGAAAATGTTGCACATAATGAATGACATTGTGATGAGTTTACTGTTCTAGTTTGTTGTAAAAATTAAACGTTTCACCTGAGGGTAACTTCAGAGGAAAGGGATAAAATAGTAACTTTTTTTTGCTACTTGGGAAGATGATAATCAGCATATTTAATGGAAATATAACATTATGACAAATTGTATCTACACAGACAATATTTTGGTTCGAAGATAAATCACGGATTGTCCAAATTCTTCAGGATTCATTCTCTGGGAAGCATTTGTGTGCTCTGGGAATATAATGGCAATCTGCCCAGCTTACTGTGTTTGTTGTACTTTGATACATAACCAGGAGACATGTTGTGATGATGATGGCACCAGAGGAAAGAAAAAAAAAAGATTAATCTTCTAGGGATCATTAAAATCCACAGCGAGTTAAATGGCACATGTTTGTATTTATCAAATTTTATGATTTCATACAAAATGATGTGTCAATTGTCTCTGACCATTTCACTTGTGAGCATTAAATGTGTTAACACTCCCCCAACTTTAACAGTCTCAGTGGATGGACAAACAGCTAAAACACTTGGTCGTGTGTCAGATGGTTAACACTGCTAAATCTGTTCATAGGGACAAACTGCCAACAATCCATTGTGTAGTTTGTGTGTGTTTTTGCATGTCACCAATGAGCAGTGAACTGATCTGTTTCCCATGACAAGATACTGCCCTCTGCTCTGTGATTCTCTCACCTGGTGAATGTCTGTGTGTGTGTGTGTGTGTGTGTGTGTGTGTGTGTGTGTGTGTGTGTGTGTGTGTGTGTTATTCTTCAGTGGGAAAGTCTGACTCTAATGTCACTCATATGAGGTCAAAACAAAGTCACAGTAGAGAGTGTAAAAGGCTGCAGGCACATACACTGCTCTCACATGACATTACATACAGTTATCATGATTAGGCTAAATGTAATGTGATTGCCCCCATCCCACACACACACACACACACACCCACACACCCACACACACCCACACACACACACACACACGGTCATTCGGGTGATTAAGAGTCTACTCCTCTCTCTCCATAAACTGTTGACCCTCTCTCACCACATCCCCAGATAAAGCAGAACAAACCACATTAGTTAATTCGTTGTGTGATTTCTTCCACCAGGAGGCCCCTAACCTTTTCTCAAAACAAATTGCAAGGAGACAAAAGAAAAGTCACATCTTGTGGGTCGGCAACAGACATTAATTGAAAGTTGGAGCCGCCCAAATACTTCCCATGAAACTGGACAGATGATTGACAAGTGGTCTGCTTTGCTGACTGACACACTGACATGCAATTTCCACTTACTGGGCTTTAAAATTGTATTTTCGTGTTTGTAGCTGAAGTTTGGTATAGTCCCGTGTGACTTAATTATAATACAGCAAAAAGCTACAGGGAGGAGGTCAGGGGGGTGGACTTCAACACCAGGTTTAAATCAGCAAATCATCCTTGGGTCATTTTGGAAGGGAATTACAGCCTAAATGATTGTTTATGCAAGAACTAGTGGGTAGTTTGTTTTTTGTGGGTTGGCCTACAGAAAACCAAAAATATCCTTTGTTGCCTTTTAGGTGTAGTTCATGTAGGGTTAACACTGATCTATTACAAACAAGCCAAGCCAAGCCACTTATACATTGTATCTGCCCTGCACCACCAGTGCTACATAAACCAGTAAGGGAAAATAAGTAATTCTTGACTGAGTTAAAATAGGCTGCTTGAATTAACGACTTAGGTGGTCAACAACAATTTATGCAGACAAAAACACACTTTCAGGTGGTATTGTTTGGTGTCCGCTTTGTGTTGTCAATGTTGCTTAGTTTTGTCAGTGTGTCTGTTGTCCTCCGATGGGTTAAGGTTTTTGTAAGTTTGACGTGCGTTTTGTGATTTCCTATTAGATAGTTGGATATTTGCCGTGATAAGCCTCAACTGGAAGTTGGAATATAGCAACCACATCTCTGAAAAAGTCTAACAGTGAACTATTTCTGCCACACATGGTTTTTAAAACTAAACAGAATGGAGTTTGAAATACGAAAGCTGAAATATTTCCTTTAAGTTTAAAATGGCAGTGGGCTACAGTGCGTTGGCAGTGATTTGCCTTCTTCCACAGATGAAGGAACCGAAATGAGGTGCAAAGCCAAAAGCTACAAGAGAGGAAATGAGAGGGAGGTGAGAGGACGGCTGGAGCATGACACTGCTGGAGAACAGCGGGGAAGAGACAATATCTATCTCGGTCACTCAAAAGGCAGAATTAGCTGTGAATAGCTGGCAGACTGTCCCCTAAGACGAAGGGCGGGAAATGTGTTGATTGGCTGATTTGGCAAATTATCACTTCAGAGAGACTATTTGTTGGACTCTAATTGAGATTTGGATGATGTTTCAGCAGCGTGAGAAAATGTGGTGGATTTGGAGTCCACCAGCGTTCCACCTGGGGCAACAGCTGGAGATGTGGGCTAAAAGGACTATTAAGGCTTCTGCTATTGAGGCCATACAACGGCCAATGGAACACAATTATATAATGAGAAGCTTTCAAGCATTTTCTTCTGGAGAACAATCTACTGGAACTGTGGGAGCACTTAGTTCCATCTGTGCAGTGGTGAGAAAAATAAAAACGACAACAAAACTGCTGGCGCGTCCACGTGATACAAGCCTTCCGTGATCGCACAGCCCCTCCACCCCTCCTCCACACAGTTGCTTGTAACCAAGGAGGATTCAGAAGAGGTAATAATCTTTGCTCGAATTTCTGTGTGTGAAAGACGACACTAGTTTCTGAAAATAGCCTTACTTGGAAATACAGAGAAAGTTGTGTGGAGCTGATAGTCTCAATTAGCGTTGGATCACCTTATTTGGTAATGGCTTTAATGTAAGGGACGTTTATTAATATCAAAAAGTTACGCACTAAAGCTTTAACACAATCAATCAGAACCAATCCGATGCTTCTAAACCAGCACACAACTAAAATGGAACCTGCAATGTGTCTGTCCTCTGAGATTGTGTAGCTGGAACCAAGTTAACTTCCAAAAGCGAAATCATTCATCACGAAATTTAAATTGAGAAAATGTGTACATTTTTTTAGACTCAATATTTTAACTCAAAGCCATCATTTGTTATCTTGAAACCACTTGTGTAAAGAAGTCAAACATTTTGCTTGTTGTTAATCAAACAGATTTTTCATAAAAAGCCTCTGCCGGATTCCCAATGTTATACCTCCTCTCATAATTTCCCGTTAAATGCAGTGTGGAGTAGCCAGTCCCTCCTTCAGCGCCTTTTGGACGAGGTTCTGGCAAAGCAAGACAAACCAAACATTAAGCAAAGCGATGCCAGATCAGAGAGCACTAAAATGGGTGGTTTTTTTTTTCCAGAAGAAATTAAATGACAAATTTCGCTGTTTATATTGGAGGAATCGGCAGTGTACTTATATGCAATTGCACTATGTGAACCTAGAGTTTGAATAACCTTAAATGGGTCCATGCATGTCTCTGTCTCCAGTGGACAGGAGTGTGTTAGCATCGTGTTTTGAATACATCACTTTCCTGCTGCTTAAGAACCTCTATTGATGGATCGGCATGTAGTCCACAGCTCATGACCCTGCGATTTTATCAGCATTTATTCTTCCTAACTCCTATCCTACCCTCTCTTTCTCTCACTGTTCATTCAGTTCAATCTGGGTAAGTGGCTCTCAAAACAAGCCCTGTGTCAGGATGGAGGGGAGGATCATTGATCATCTGAAACGCCCACACAAGGAGGAAACCCGGAATGCACAGCGTGCACACAAACACACGCAGCACATCCCTCTGTGACGTGCACATTACACACATTAAAGGACTAACTAACTGTCCGTGCACAGGCAGTAAAGACACATGGAAAAGAGTTGGTTTATGTGGCAGTAAAAAAGTGAAATGTATCCATGATCAGACCAAGCTCCTTCCATGAGCAGTTTCTCACACACACACACACACAAACACAGTTCCGCATCCCCTCAGAGATGCCAGGCACATTCTGATGAAACTCCAGGAACATGGTGTCATTTCAGCTGCAAAAGAGGGAGGGGGAGGTGAGTGTGGGTAAGGGAAATGGGGGTAGCCAGAAGGGGAGAAATTGGAGGGGGGTAGTGAGGGAGAGTGACAGATGGGGAGAGTAAGATGGGATGGGCATTGAGAAAAAGATGAGAAAAAGGTGGGAGAGGTTGATGCTTGTCCAAGCGGTTCTCCCAATCGTTTCAGGAAAATGACATTCCATCTGTGTCCAAATATCTCTCTCTCTCTCTATCTCTCTCTCTCTGCATGCTAAATGTACTATTCTGCCTGGAGCACGACAAGCTGCCTCTATCATATTTCATAATATTTCC
Source organism: Etheostoma perlongum (assembly GCA_026937815.1). NCBI lineage: Eukaryota > Metazoa > Chordata > Actinopteri > Perciformes > Percidae > Etheostoma > Etheostoma perlongum. Next base: position 29,420,436 of record CM049372.1, read on the forward strand.
TTTCTTGTCTGTCCATATCTTTGACACCCTGTCCCTCCTCGTACGATGCGGTGGGACTTAATTTAGAGGACTAGTCTGTAAAAATCTGAATTTATTTTGACAATGTCAGTCATCAAAAGGTTCACTGGGAAATTTATGGCCTGTATGTGTGCCAACAAGTCCTCATGCCTACACAAGGGCTTTACAAATGATAACTCTGTGTTTTCCACTGTGTGGGCGAATAACTGGGATTACCATCACTTCTCTAATGATGGAAAATGATGAGACACTACTCAACACAGCCAGCATCTGATGCCCATAAGCCGTCAAGCAATCACTTGCATGAACATTCTCTCCCTGGATTTTCTGTTAACCCTTGTGTAGTCTTTCCCTTAACATGAAAAAAACACTTTTGTCATCCCTATCTCAATATTTGGTTGCTTTTTAAAAAAAAAACAGTATGTTTATCGTTTTTCCCCAAATGTCTTTGTCCCTTTTTTTGACGTTTGGTCACTTTTTTGACATTTTAGTAGTTTTTGTCACTTTTTCCAATATTTTTTACACTTTTTTAGTTTTGTCGCCTTGTTCGACATTTTCAACCTCCCATGTTTCTGATAAAAAACCTTGGAAACGGGTCAAATTTGACCCCAGGACGACATGAAGGTTAATAAAGTTTGACTTTGCTTTTGTTCGTCGGTCGCAGCTGCCAGACAACTGGAACTCACCACTCTGCTTGGCTGATTATGTATTTATCCAGAGAACACCCGAGAGAACTGGCTTTAATTGCCTTTTTGTAGATAGAGAGCGGCAAAATGGACATTGATTAAAATGAAAATGTCACCCATACTTGAATGTTTCAATCTCGCAGTCGTAAAACGGAAATGACAGCACTATTCAGGTATATCAGGGGAAATAACCTGCCAGAAAGATATGTCAATTTCACAATATGTAAAGTTCATGGCGTGCTCTTGTTCTTTACGTTTGTCAATTTCTTTGCTTAGCTATCTTCTTGCTCAAAAGTCATAAAAACAGGATTGTCATCCTTTGGTGATGCAGCTTTCCATAACCCTCTGTTCGCCTTTTTCCTGTTCATTTCTGAACAGATATCCAACAGGATATCCGCTAAGTCATCTCCTTTGGTGCTATCCTCCAGTTATTTCTCTCTCTGGTTCTCTAGCGCCCAATCCCTCTATCCACTCTCTCTGCCTTCCTTATCTTAGAAAGGAACATTTTCAAGCGTGCAGCTCCCACTCTGACGCTACTCTTTCTGTATCTTATTTTGCAATCATTCTGTCCTCAACAACTCAGTTCCCCTCTTCTTTTCAGCTTCCCTCTGGCTTTTTCCCCCCATTTCATCTCTCTCAGCCATTCCTTTGTCATTACCTCTTCATTTCTACTTTCACAATTCAAATACTACCATCACCTCCCTCTCTCCTTTTCCTTCGGGATGCACCACACCTACTGTTTGATTTCTTTGACAAATTACAGTGGAAAGGTTGAATCTTTTTTTTTTTGGGGGGGGGGGTTGTACTTCATTGGTTACAAGCAAACCTGGGCTTTGTTTAAGGTTTTAGGGACTGTAGCTTATTTATTTATCTCCACATGTGTTGGTACTGAGGGGCAATAAAGGTGTCATTGCTTGTCGGCTCATCAAACAGCATCTTCTGAGCTCCCACCTCACCTTTTATGACACCAACAATCCAATTAACCCCCTTCTCTCTCAAGCTCTTGTCACTTTTGGTGTCTCCCAAAATGAGTGCAATGACCAGACTGTCCATATGTGTGCTGTTGGATGTCCATTCTGGGTAATCCATGTTGCCAGGGTCCTATATTCCTGATAGGAACTAATATTGTAAGAGATTGCTAAGGGCTATCTTAAAAAGGTTTGTTTAACCACTATCGAGTATAGGAGTATAGGCTTTAAGCTGTAGGTGGGTGATTTCAGCTTGTTGACCCAAGGGAAAAACATTGCTGAGACCATGAAAGCTTTGTGTCAGATTAAGAGGACATTAAGCTGGTGAACATAAGACATAGATACGCTCTCGTCTATTCAGAACAGATTTAAACACTTTCGCCTTTAGACATGGCAGGACGGCAATAACGTCTGCAAACAAACCCCGGGCTTATGGCCTCCCTCATAATTTCATTAATCTCTCCTTTTACTTTCCACTTCTTTTTTTCTCCTTTCCCTCCTTAGGTAGCTCTTAACCTTCTACCAGCCGAAGTTCTGTACCTTAACACATCTTTCTTTGTCTATCTGGCTTTTCAATCTTAATACGTATTCTATTTCTTTGTGTTCTGTTCTCCTGTCCGTTCATTTCCCTCTCCCAGAATCTTCGCCACATCTCAAAGGTATATGTGAAGCTGGGCATCATAGACTCTGAAACTGTAACTGGTCAAATTTGCTACAAATACAGTGACAAGATTTCAAGCTCAAGTTTAGGGAGGGAGATAGGCAAAAAGACAGCAAGCCTTCAAGTATTTCACTGCATCGCTCAAGCAAAACCATGCATGTGTGTATGTGTGTGTATTGGTACACATTCTGCTATCCCCCTCTGTAAGCCAAGAACACGAGTCTTGGGGGGCTTAACATCTTCCCTCTGAGCTCGAGCTCAACGGTTTTATTGAGCTTTTATCCGGCCACAAAGTAACACTGGGCTGTGCAAGACAACTGTATCTTTAATAAGCGTGAGGGACATGAATGGACAATTCATTTTCAACAAGTCAGGAGCCCTAGAGCATCTTTGTTGCCAGTGTAAGACGGGGGCAGGCTTGGGACAACAAGACAAGCTTGATAAACTGACGCCACTGGAGGACAGTTAAAAAGACAGGTGCACGGTGTTCCACTTTTAATCAGGAGGGTTATGCATAAGAGAATTGCCACTATATTGCTTTGTGTTCAATCTGGCAGGTTTATACATTAGGTTGTAAAAAAAAAAAAGATTTAATCAGGCTGCCTTTCACGTAATAACGGCTGTATACCGTTGCTTGTTCAATGATGTAGCTGTTTAAATTAAAGCCCTGTACAAACACAAGGCGGCAGAAGGTGTTGTGTTGCTTTTCACGGTGCAGCTTTGATGAAAGTCAGCACACGAACGCTGAGTCTCTGAGTCTTATCAAATCAAACGACTCGAAGCTCGGTTGTCAGAGGAGCATGCAGATTATCTCTCTGACCGCAGCTGACGGGGCATGACATGCCACCTCGCGGCTGCAATTTTCTTGAAAATCGTCCAAATTAGCCTTCAACTGTAAAAAAAATAATGATGTTCACATTTCATTGCACGGAAACAGATTTCGTAAGACAGCATTCCCCTGTGAGGCATGAGATGTTTGATGTTTACCTCTTTGAGGTTCTGATATGACATTTTCATGGCTGTCCAGACAGGTTGACAGCAGAGAGGCAGCAGAACATCTCAGATCAGATATTCTTACTGTAGCTCAGATGCAACTTTTTCTTGAAGCATGGCCCATGTAATAATGGTGACTTATTATTATTATTCTAAAAATAAGTCCGCCTGCTCTACATGTTTGTCAGGGGGGGGGATGTAGCATCACACTACAGGCAAAATTCACTACTTTGACCTCAATGAAAATGAACATAGATCTTTCCTGTTATGTATTTTAATTATTTCAATCTTTCTATGTCACCCCGCCCTATTGTCGTCTTATCTCTCGCTCTCCGTTGTAAAATGTTGTAAAATTGATAGATGCTGAAAAGGTTATTAGATTATTAGATGTGTGTGTGCGCCTATAGGTACACAAAATACTGTATGCGTATTGGGCGTAATTGTGTGTGTGTCTGCATCCCGCTGCAATATCCACCATCCCGTACGTTCTCTGCCACGGCGGCAGAAGGCAATTAATGAGAGCCTGTGTTGTTATCTGCTACCTAGCAACGTTGACTGTTCCGCCCGTCACCCCGGGCAACCACTGCTACTGCCTGTAATCGATTGCTCTGCAAACAGGGACGACGTGACATTAAAATGGACCACTGACCCTCTGCACTGCGGGGGACAGAGGGGTAAAACACCTCTGGGATAATCAGATATGATGTTATGATATTTTTCAGCTCCAGTGGAGTTTGGTAGAAGAGAAAACAACAGAACATTTAGAAGGATTTACTGTGAAATGTTAACAGTAAATGTCAGGTTTGTGGTCAGTGCTTAATAATCCAAGGGCAAGGACCTCTTTTAAGAGCCGCCATTTTGTTTCAACAGCAGGTGCCCTGAAACATTTTATAACCAAGGCGGGTCTCCTTGCTTGAAATAAAAGCCACTTTCATAACGTCAGAAGATATTACTGTACTTTCATGTAATATAATGAACCGCCACCGAAAGACCAGCCAGACATGAGATGACATTGCACAGGACATATAAGTGGAGCAACTGCTTATGACAAAATGGATTTTGAGACAATTGATGATTGATCACAGTTTACATTCACTAACCACCTCTGCTTACATATCTCCCACGGGGGAAACCCTGAAAATACATAGATGAAAAAAAGCCGTCAAAGAAAAGAAAGATATTACGGATGGCATTGCATTTTGAATTAAATTTAACTTACTTTTATTCAACTGGAAACTTTTAGCATTGTTTCCACCTACACATATTGGGAGTACCATGCAATTTCAGTGACGGGTGATTCTGGGGAATGCAGGGAATTGCTAACTGATATTACAGAAAGGTTTAGGGAAAGAGAGTACACTGAGTAATGAAGAGACACAATGCTATCCGCTAAAAAGAAAAGAAATATCAGTATAGTCAACCCCTAAAGACACATGCACACAATCCAACAGATATAGAACAGTCACAGCACTTCTCCTCTGCACAACCACCCACTTCCTAACATCTCACATGCTTTCTAGACCCAGACATTTGCTTGGTGTGTAGCTGCCTTCCACCACTCTCACTATTTGAATGCCTGTTATTAATTTAGCAGCATCTGTTCGCCCCCGGGAACGACCAAAAGCATCAACGCATTTCCCTCGGATCATGTTCCAGAGTTAGTAATTGCCAAAGCAATTGTTATTTAAGTGACGCTCAAGGAGCAAGGGGTGTCGTACTGTTGCCTTTTCCCCACTATTGTTAATATTTTAATGCGCCGCGCCACATTCTGCTGGGACTTAGTGACTCTGGGGTTGTTACATAATTGAATAATACTGCCTTGGCAAGACAAAAAGGTCCAGGGTGCTCAGGAAGTTCAGTCAGATGATTAAAGGTCTGATGTAATGAATGTCTTTTACAATTTCTATTATGAAATAGCCAGTACAATAAAGGCTTTTGGGATGTATTGGAAGTTTCCATCAATTGGATACCCCTCTAGGTAAAAACGATTTGGCTGGAAATTGTTACTTTTTTCATGTTGTTATTATTTTACCAGGACAATATGCCAAAGAAAGCATTGTTATTCAAAGAAGGAACACTAGAGGCTAAACAATGGTATTCCACACTTTGTGATTTACTGACTCAAACGAGTGCTGATACTCAATACAAAATAGGCTTTTAATATCTGAATACACTTTTGTAAAACAATATTTACAGCTGATCAGACTTGACAATATCAGCCGCAACCAGCTGTCAAAAAGGCATTTGTCTACACCCTCTTCAGCCAAGATATAACTACAGGTCACACAGAGATGATTCAGATGCAGCACTGGGAAAACAATTCCATCTTAAGTCACTTTAAGTGGACACAAATCAGAAATGTTGGAGCTTATATGGGTGAGTGGCAGCAATAAAAGCAATAATAAACTGACTAACACATTGTTGGTTTTGGTCTCTTCATGGGATTGGCTAACAGCAAAACAATATAGTCACACGAGTCTGAGCCTGTAAATATAGGTTTTCATAAGTGGGTTAGGTCATTCATATCTGGGAGCCGCAGAGCACGGCCACAGTCTGACCAATGTGCAGGTACTGCAGAGATGTTTTCAGCTTCAGTGCCTTGCTCAAGGATATTTTTTTGACCCGCAGCCAGCCAGTCAAACTGCAGTACTCGCTATATGCACAATCATGCCATTTTTGCAATGCTGCGTGGCAAGGTCATTCACACAAAGGGATGTAACAGTGGGAGATAAAGATGTCCTATAGAGCTTCTAGTAGCACACACACACACACACACACGCACACACACACACCACAGCGCTACACTTTACTTTGTGGACTTAAACTAGATAAGCTTCTCTAAACCATCTTCATTTCCCAGTTTTTTTATTGTTGTTGTCTCACCATACTTTGTCATTTTTTTCTTTATCATTACTGTTTGTCTTCTTCAGTCTCTTCCTCCTCTCTACCTTTTTCCTCTCTCAACTGACTGAACCCAATGCCAATAAACAGCTGTGATTGGGTCACCGCAACACTAGGGTTTAACTGCCAAAATTCAAAGCCTTCTCATTACTTAACCTAGGTCTGTGTGGGGTCTGTCAGGCAATTATTTTGCCTCTGCCCCCTGCTGCAGGGCAGGAGTTGGGAAGCAACTAGCACACCACGCTAGTTGTCAGAGTGCAAGCTAACCTGCTGCGCTAATGATAATCTGGCAACAAGGGGCAGGAGCATTACAGAAAGGAAAGAAAGGGAATCCACTCAACCAGAAGGATACAGGGATGACAGTGATATATAAGGACTGAGGTGTTGCATGCATGAATAGGTAGGAAATTATAGTAAAACAATATTCCTGTGTTAGTGAACAGTGTCTGTTCAGGCATGGCAGTGTGTCACTACAACCGTGTGTTTGGCTGATTGTTTGCATACGTGCCAATGAAATGTGTGTATGAAATGGGCCGCATGCAATTATAATCTATGCTTGTGTGACAGAGCGAGAGAGAGAGTGTGAGTGAATGAGAGTGTGTGTGAGTGTGTGGCAGGGAATAACAGCAAGCAAGTAAATGAGCCCTGCATACTGAAAGGCCGATTAATTGAAAATGCTTCAGATACCCAGCCTCAGCCATCAGTCACGCGACAGAACAGACATGAAAAAATTCCTCAAAGACACACACACACACTCTTATGACTAGTCTCACATTGAGGACGCAGTCATGCAAAGCTGCACTGTCAGACCGACAGGTTATTTAAAAGCAGATAAAATGCGTGTACACACATGAACGCTGTTACACTCACAGGATTACACAAGCACTGAGAAACAAACACACACACACACACACACACACACACACACACACACACAGGATGATGCAAATTCTTACAGAAGAGCCAGCTCAATCTTCCAAAAGGACACACTAAAACTCTCCCGCTGTTTTCTTCTTCTTTTCTCTGCATCTCCTGAAAAACAAGGTCCTTGAAAAGGCCAGCGGTGACAGGCATATTATCAGCTCTTCAACACAGCTCTCAGGGTGTGTGTGTGTGAGTGTGTGTGTGTGTGTGTGTGTGTGTGTGTTGTGTGTGTGTGGCTTTGCCTGTATCCATAAAACCGAAGAAAAAACATCTTCGGCTGAAATAAAACTGAATCTAATCCTGAATATTCACATATAAATATGGGTGCATTATTTGCTTAAAAATTGTGCTCTCATTTAATCTTTGTACCTTATTGAGGGAGGCAAGCAAAGGGCTTTTTCAGTTGTTGTAATATGTAGTTGAACATAGGTGACTACTCCGAGTTGTAATTTTAAAGTCAGACAGATCAGAAGAACCCATGAGAACTCCAAATATGACATTCACAATAAACAATTTCATTCCAACATACACAAAGATAACAGAGTAGAACGGAATCATGAGAACTTGAACACTACAAATACAAACAGTTGAGAAAGGGAATGCATAAATTATACAGAGAATATATAACAAAAACAGAGAAAAAAAATAAAGACACTTAGGCTTTTTAGGCCTGTAAAGACACTAAGTTCATTTCTACAGATGTTTGGTTCCCGTCCGCACATTAACCTCGCCGTTTTGGCACTTTAAGACCATTTGTTTCTGTAAACGTGGACAGAAATATTCAGTCCATACTTTGTGTTTGTGTGTGTGTGTGTGTGTGTGTGTGTGTGTGTGTGTGTGTGTGTGTGTGCGTGTGTTATGAATACTCGGTTATGCGTTGGAAGGTATATGTTGGATGTGTTCTCACATTTCATGTCCATATAGTGTAACTCTAATCTAGTCAAACACGTACAGTATATTCATTGATTCTCTACATTAGTGTCTGTGCGTGTGTGTGATTGTGTCAGAGTGTGTGTTTGTCACAGTTGGCCTCCGGTAGAAACTCCTCCGCTTTTGTTGTATGTTAGATTCATAAGGGAACTCCCGCCATTAGTCTTTGTCAGTCGGTTGACAATGAGTCAAATGATCAACAGATCAGGTCAACCCGCGATTGATTCAACACATTAACGACTCAACCTCAACAGCAGACAGACAGCATTGTTTGCAGTAAAAACCACAGTCTTGCTTCCTCTTTAGAGCCATTGAAACTATCCAGGGCCAAGGTCTGCTAAGCTAATCTTATAGGAGCTAGTGGCAGAATTTCCTGTGTAGGTTTCAGTTAGATACAAACATATCACTCAAGGGCAGAGGATCTCTGAAGGGAAAAAAAGTTACTTCTTTAGACAGAGCCAAACAGCAAATTTAAAAGTACTCAATGAAAGCATACAGGTGCCAATATATCTCCTACTGTGTAGTAATAACAGAAAATCTTATTATTGTAGAGTCCTGACCCAAATCTGTAGCAAAATATATTTTTATCCAAGTGCAGTGCAGGAATTTGTTAGAAAATAATTTAAAAAATGGTTCATATATCAACATTACGAAATATTTAAAACTGAAAGCATATACTCCTTGCCAGAGGTAGGCAATGAATATTCAAAAAAATAATTCATGACCGTGACATAATGTTAACAGAATGACCGGCCAGGAAGCTAGCCTGTATAGCTGGTGTGACTTGCAAACTAGACAATGTAAGGTAAATGAAATGAGAAGGTAAGTTTGTGTTATATAATAATATATAATAATATACTCATAATATGAGTTCTTTGTTGTATTATATCAACCACCTTTTCTGTAATTACTCTCTATTTTTAGTGTTCACTGTGCTTTTTTAAAGGGGGGGGTACTTGTGCTCTCAGCTGAGCCTTTCAAACAGTTCTCTAAGTCTGCACATTGCCTCCAACAACGTCTGTCAATCAAATGATCTATTTTATTAAGAGTCAGACGTTGGACATGGTATACAGCCTTAAATGAAGGTCTGACTTTGAGACGATGCCAAGAAGCCTCCTAAACATTTGGCTCTGCCTAACAAGATTATGCCCAGCCAAGGAGATTATATTATTATAATTACATCAGCTCTGCATACTAAAAAGGGCATGGCACTGCCACACCACAAAAAACTGAAAATACTGCTTTGTTTCTACTGGTACTGGACCATAATGATTAACATGATCAACAATTTGCCTTATTATTGTATTTATAAGGCATTAGAAAAAATACATTGTGTACATTAAACTACATCATTGCTAATAACTCTTCTCCAAGGGTAGCATGATGTAAGTGAAAGTTCTGATAGCTGTAATGAACTGGGATTTAAGCCCTGGATAGCTCTCTTTAGCCCTATAGTCGGAAGCAGTTCCACCCTGTCGTACTTTAGCAGAAAAATACTTCAATATCAAATTGCACCAAACTGCAGCTTCTGAAATGTATCTGATGTAAAAAGGTATTATATTGTACATGTTTACAACGTAAATATATTATTCTGTTTAGCAGAATGCACAATTTTGTACGGGGACATAAAGGTAAGATGTACCAGGGAAAAGTTGGAGATTCAAATTCTAGGGACATTTGGTCTAACTTGTGTCCCAAGACTCCTATTTTCTGCACTGATATTAAAGTCCAAGAGAAGTGACAAAATGTTGCTCACAGCCCCGATACAAAGTACCATTAACTTGGTAATGGCGAAGGAGAAAGGGGCATTAGGGGATAGGAAGAGGAATGCTTCTGGGTTTACACCTGCAAGTGTGAAGCCAGCCTCTATCTAAACAGTGTTTCAATGTTTACAGCATTAAAACAAAATCCATGTTTCCAATGCAGACCTTTTTTTGTATGGATTTAAAAGTTTAATTAAACAGGAGCAAAGAGACCTCACTGCCATTCCCAGGGAACCATTGCAAGTATACCGTTTCTCTGCCAGAGGTTTGCATTGAGCAACAACTCCAAAGGGAGGAAATTGAGAGGGTTGTTCCTTACTTTTCCATTACTATTAATTTGAGATTTTCAATAAGCCCAGACTTCAAATACTTACAAAACTGAAATGAGAAACCAAACTTGTGTAGCAATGAGTCCCCGAGGCAGCCAGCAATATTGTCTAGAGCAGTGAAAAAAAAACATAAATTAGTTTGTGGCGTATAGAAACTATCTACACTAGTTCTTAGATTATTGAAAAGCTTGTTGCCTATTCATCAGAGCTGTTATGCCCAAAAACCCCATTAATCACAAAGACTATAATCTTAACTCAGATATCTCTGTACTTAGACTCTCTGTGACCCCAACTTGGGAAAACAAAATGTTTTTTATGATTTTGTCCAGAGCAGACACTGTGCCTGATTACCAGTTCCAATGTACTTCTGGGATTCACAGCTCTGGACAGAAAGGGTTTATCTCTACTCCTCAGAGACTGCCACAAGTTGTACCATCTCAATTGTTTCCTGGAGTTTTTGTCTGGGTGCCTGAGACTTTCAGGAATTCCTCCACATAGATTCATCATTTTTGTTAATTGGCCAGACTGGAGATAAGACACACATACAATCCCTAAGGTACAGTATCTGTACATCCGTCAGTCTCAATTTGTGGCCACTGAGGACTGGAGTCAGATACCCTTCATTTTAAGGAGATCAACTGTGGGTGAATACATACTTAAGGAAATATATCAACTGAGGAAGAGGAGCAAGGCTTGGCTGTATGTTCAAACTGAAAGGTATTATATTAGTGATATTTGCATTCACACAAACAAAATACCTGAAAAATCAAATCTATTTGGAAAGCAGGTGAATTAAAGAGTAAGTGTAAATAATTAAATAAGTATGAGGGTTCAAATAAGAACAATGGGCCATTGGACAGAATGATTAATGATAACAAGCAAATTATGACAATTGGACACTGTTATTATGAATAACTGAGCTAGTTATTCCTTACATCTAGGGAAAAACCTTGAGGGTATATGGAGGACACCTCAGCTCTATTCCGCCCATTTTTCCAAATGAAGCCATTCTTTTTAAAGCTTCCACCTCTACATAGCCTGCAGAACTAATCTAAAACTAATTGATTGGTGATTCCTTCGACCTAAAACGTAGAGGAGCTGCCAGTGGAATTTGAACAATAGGCCAAAATAGAAAACTGGGCTCTTTATAAAAAATGGAAGCTGTCCAAGTGAGCGCCCACGGGAATTTGCTTAGTTTCTTTATTTGGTCCCACCCGCCCAAATTAAGTTATATTGATCTGATAGCAGAGTAATGGCATGCCTTGGACATCCCATTGTGAATGCTAGTGGGTCTATTGGATTGGCTGCCACAGATGACATAGAGACTAGAGAGAAAGTCATTATTCCTAGGAATCACAATGGAATATCAAAAGCAAAAACAGTGGGTAGATCACTACAGCATAATTAAATGGTTGGCTCACCCAAAGTACAAAACCTATTTTCTTCGTTCCGCCTCGAGGTATCTAGCTGTTCAAATAGTTTTTGTTTCATTTGTGTTTTGAGATATCTGTCTGACATTTCTGCCACCTCCCCAACAGTGGAGGTGAAGCTAATTTGTTTTGAATGCTCACAGCATTGACATACCACAGTTAAAAAAATGATCCTGGTTACATAGGGTAACAGACTTTGCTGTGATCAGATTTTTTGCTAGAACTACTTTCTACTGAAAGCCCATGTTGCAAGTTAACCACCACTGTTGATTATTGGGTACAAAAAACACTCAAGATATGTATATCATTTTTAAAAATGTCTCCAAATAGTGTTAAAAGTTAGTTTTTGGTCATTTTTGGTGTTCGCGGGTTTATGAAGTGAATTCGGCGATGACGTCAGACTGGGGAGCGAAGTCTCAGCCTAGCACTAGAACTACGGTGACTGACTGGGAGGAGGAAGAGGAGGAAAGGCCAGCAGCCGAATAATTACGAACCTACCAGACGTGAGAGGGCAAATGAGGAATTGTCAAGATTGTGGGGAAGTCTTCTTCATTTATCTCCTTTATTTTAGCAACGCAGCAGTGCATACAATGACTTTACTTTTTACTGTCAGTGAATAGCACTGAGTGAACGTCAACGTATTCTTTCGATCTAGTGACAGTGATCCTGTCGTTAGTTCAGATAAGTACTGGTACAGTTATCTAGATATGGTAATAGAAGGCATCCCCGAGTGTTATTTCTAAGTGCTTACCTCTTCCTCCGGTGAAAACGTGTCGCTGTTTGGCCGGTGCTTGTGTGTGTGGCGGCTAAGCTGCGGTGGAGTGCGGGTGCTGTAGGCGAGCGAGCCCCTGCGGTCGGGGAGCGAGCCGGTCGGGGAGTGAGCCCCTCCGGTCGGGAAGCGAGCATGCCTCCGGTCGGGGAGCGAGCCAGTCGGGAAGCGAGCCCCTCCGGTCGGGAAGCGAGCATGCCTCCGGTCGGGGAGCGAGCCGGTCGGGCAGCGAGCCCCTCCGGTCGGGAAGCGAGCATGCCTCCGGTAGGGGAGTGATCCGCCGGTCGGGGAGCGAGCCCCGCGATCAGCTGATCTGAAGATGTCTAAATCCGTTTGTGACATTTCAGGCAGGATCATGGTCCTCCCCAACCAGCAGGACCAGGATTGTAATTGTTTATATTTCAAACATCACTGCAGGTTGATTGTGGGCGACAACGCGGTCGTGTTAGCTTACCGAAACTCTACTGCCGAAGTTGCTGGCTTACGCGACGTTAGCTATATCCGCTAGCATCCGTACAGGCTAACTATAGCCAGTTAGCTTTGTGTGTAACGTAACAAACCCCCCATCTCGTAGGTGCGAAGCTTACTATTTTGTTCAATACAATTATGGTACAACAGGTGCACTAATGCCACATGTATGATGTTGACAACATGGACGCATATATAGGCAACACCAAAGGCAGTCGTAATATTTACCTAGCAGGCTAGGCTAACGCTGTTGTGCTAACGTCCGGCGGCGTAGCGTTAGCTAGCGGTCTAAACTTGGTGAAAAGCCGAACAACACCCCGTCTAAGCTGTGTTTCACTTTCTCTCCAATATTATTATAAATATAATAAAGTCACATGGACTTGATCGAGACCATAGACTGTTAATATTAAAGACCAGAAGCCACATTAGGCCAGACCAGTGGTAAATACAATGCAGGCGGCTCTGTTATCTCCCTAATATGACGTAATGCAATGCATTGTGGGGGGAAAATGAAACACTGTAAAATTGTGCCCATTTTTTGATATATATTCAGTTTTGCGATATCCAACACCATCAAAAACAATGGATAACAGTTCAAATATGTACTACCAACAAGCAAATTGCACAAATTCGTTGCAAAATTAAACCTGCAACATGGACTTTAAGCAATAGAGTGTACTCTTTAGGTAAAATGTCTAATGTGCATGCTCTTTATGCACATGAATCTTCTTCTGTTTCTTCTCAACAGATTTAGCTTCTAACTTCTGAATAGAGCCTAATTCTGTAGACAGAGATCTTCATAGGTCAAAGCGTAAATGCCACCCATCGCTTTCCCTTTCCTCATCAAACGCACACCTTGAACAGCGAGAGAATTCTAGACCTGTCAAAACAATGATATCAAAGTTAACCCAGTGGAAAATCAAATAGAAATTCATTACCTCCAGGCTTGATAGACTGGTCCTTTTTGACCAATCTGAAATAATAGACCGAAATAATAATGCTCAGGAGGTGACATCAGCATAAATCTGACCTTAGTTATTTTAGACTGTCTTACTGTGGACCCTTCCTGGTTATGCATCTGATGAGGGAGGCAGGGATAGAAGAAAGATAGGCAGACCAAGAAAGCCGCCATTAATTTCAATCAGGCTTCCAGTCTGGCAGAGTTAATAATATCAGCATGCTCTTCTGACCTCAGACGATCGTACGACATCAACCTCTGCAAATTACTCATTAATTTACCCCATTAAGTTAGACTGAGGTGGCGGGCAGGGGGAAAAACATGGAGGAGAATGAATTAATTACACATTTTAAAACAGAATTAATACCTTTTCAATTGAGATGTATCACAGTAGAGAAAGAGAGGTCAGGATGGCAGTGGCGAAGATAGGAAGAATGGGCAGAAAAAAGGACTACTGACTATATAGACGGGCTGACATTTTCACAGAATGGATGTCAATGCAAAGGGAGTGCATAAAATAATTTATATGGATAAGAAGTAGCATATTCTTTTATATATCCAAAGCATTTGTAAGGTTAGAATCATCAGCATTTGTGTCTTTTGTGTACGAGAATGTCCTGTGCATAATGTGAGTGAGATAAACATTTGTCTCATAACAACATGTCTTTGTTTGGTATGTAATAATACTAAGCCTTGCTCCCATTTGTTTACATTTCATTGTAACACCCATAAAGTCAAACCCAGATTTTAAATAATAAATCAAATTAAATCCTTTACATTATTCTCTATTAACCATTTGAAAAGGAAAAGCAAATATAATACATATAATTATAAATTTGTGAAATCATACCTCACTTTGGGCACTTTGGTTCATAGCAAGCTCCAGCCCAGAGCAAAGCAGCGTCATATACACTACCGGTCAAAAGTTCGGGGTTACTTAGAAATTTCCATTGCACTCCATTAAACAGAATACCAGCTGAGATCAGTTGTTTTTTTAACCAAGGCAGCAGTTCAGATTATGTTCTTACATAATTTCAAAAGGGTTCTCCAATGTTTTCTCAATTAGTTATTTAAAATGAGATCAGATTAGTAAACAGAATGTGCCTTTGGAACATTGGATGAATGGTCAATGTAGATATTGCATTAAAGATCAGCCACTCACTCAGATAAGCTGGTATTCTGTCTATAATGGAGTGGAATGGAAATTTGTAAGTGACCCCAAACTTTTGACCAGTAGTGTATAGTATGTTGACGGCCATCCAGTTTGAAGCAGAGTATCCTTTGGGCCTTCACTCTGCTTATTATCCATTGTATCTCACTGGGTAGTGCAGGGAACATGTGACACATTTTTGCCTTGAGCTGATACAAGGCCCCTATTTTGAACGTTGGCATGTTCAGCCTCCTGTTGCAAACCACTAACCTGCTCTCAATCTGCCTCTATTCCTAAATGTGATTACCGGGTTCTTTAACATAGGAGCTACCATCTGTCTTGCCAACCCGCACAACCCACCCTAAAGTAATTTCTGCATGACTTGCACTATTGAAATGTAAATTTCCAACCTCATAGCTTCCCTTCTCAAAAATGTCTTTAAAAAAAAAGAAATACGCTACACCTGTAAATAAGAAATGGGCTTGGAGACAAAAGTGCCTGCCAATCTCTAAGGGGTTTAATTCATGTTATCTAGATCGACAGGCAGGCTGGGCTACACATATGTATGTACATACTCAACTCCTCAACTGGGCGTATATCTATGTGCAAAACATCTTCACTAAGCCATCCACTTTACTACCGCCTCCCACAGCCTCAACCCCAACCCTATTCTCCGACCCACACACAATCATCACCCCAGCATGCACAAACTGTATACACGCCCACACACCGTTGAACATATGTAGTTAGGTGTTCAAATCGATAAGCATGCTCAACACGCATCCTCCCCGACCTATTATTACACTGGCTAAATGCCAGGAAGAACAATTAGCCCAATAAGTACCATCTAATGTCCTCCCCCAAAGAGGGATATTCAGGCTACTCTAAAACAAATGCACCTAATTCCTCATCCTGCTCCCTCCCTCATTATCTCCCTAAATGATGCTTCTATAGGAGAGCAGGTGTTGGAGGTGCAGCGGAATGATTGTTGTGTGAATGGTGGTTTGATGGGATTAGAAACTGGGGGGCGGGGGGGGTTAAGTCATGAATGGGGCTGCTTCTGGTGAAATAACCGAGCTACAGTGTACCAGTATTGAGGTAAAAGACAGGTAAAAGAAGAGGTGCTTGTTTCCACCTCTTTTTTGCTCATTGTTTAGGATTCAGCAGGGCTACAAAAGCTTGCAAGGACTAAAGTGCCCAGTATAAGGTGGTCCATTGAACAACTTGATTCTTGTCAATTACTACTTAGTATTGTTGTGAAAACAAACAACCTCTTAAAATGCCAATAGATTATCATAGAACCAATAAAAAATATAACCCACGGAAATGACCCATGTCACTTGACACCTCACAGGAAATATCATATATCTTGCTACATTAACATATATTCCCCTTTATTAGTCTGCTGTTGGGATCTGACTTCAGAATCTTCCTAACAACATTTGACTTAGCTTCCCCTGCTCACAGCTTCTGCTGGGCCGAAACCCCCCTTCCAGTAGTCCAAAATATCGTGAAGGTCCTCGTCCTTGGCAAACTGAACCTTCTTACGCAGGGCGTGGCCTGCTGCTATATAGGAGGCCTCCTCCCTGGGGCTTTTCTTGTAAGGCCGGAATCGCTCCCAGATCCGCAGTGTGCTCTCAGAGGAATACTCTGGACTGGAGGAGTAGCCAGAGTAGTTGTGGTGACGAGAAGGTGAGAGCTGGGAGTAGGTGGATGTGGCATCCCTCTTGGTGCGGCCCAGTGGCTTCAGGAATGAGGCCTTTTGGGCCTGTGAGGGTGAGTCGTTACCGCCCTCATAGTAGAGTGCAGGAAAAGAGTGGCGGTGCTCGGAGCTGTGGTAGTCTGGCTGAACTTCCAAGTGGTGCTGCTGCTGTCCAGGGCCAACCACTGCACCTCCACTCCCATTATTACACCCCATCCCGCCCCCATTCACACTCACCCCACCACCATTTATGTTTCCCATCCCACTGCCGTTGCAGCCCCCTATACCGCCAGCTCCTCCACTTCCACCCCCTCCCAACACAACCCACAGGGCTGCCTTTTTCTGTTGGGTACTTGGGAGGATCGCTTCGCTGTTCAGGAATATCCACACTGAACACTCTGTTGCTCTTGACAGATCCCACAGCGGGGCCACCACAACGGTTTTTCACTACAGCAGTGTCAGCGCTCAACTGCCTCTGAAGGGGCCGCACTGCATTGGCTGGAGGTGGGTCACGGTAAGGAGGGGAGAGGAACCCCCCACCACTGATGCCTGGCCGCTCAGACAAGGGCATGACCAGGGGCACTGGGGCCATAGAAGGGGGGTGAGGTGGCTGATGTAGCTGAGGATGAGGCTGAGGATGAGGCTGAGGATGAGGCTGAGGATGTGGCTGAGGATGAGGCTGGGGGTGAGACTTTAGATGCACCTTTGGAGAGGAAGCCATGATCTGATCTCCAGGGTGGCCTGGAGAGAGGGGCAGGAGGTTGCGAGGGAGGGACGCAATGCAAGTTGGCGGCTGGGAGGAGGAAACAGAGTTGCCATTGTCAGCCGTGGTTACAACATTAGCAGAGGCATCCAGCTTCAGGGCATCAATGCAGTTGTTGATGATCTGGTTCACCTTGTCCACCTCCTTGGCAATGGTGGAGATCTCTGACGCTGAGCCATGGCCATCGTCATCCGAATCCTCCCCAGCCTCTATCCCATTCTCAGCGCCACCTCGCCTATCCACAACTACCTCCCCTGCTATCACTGCTCCTCCAGATCCCACCCCTCCCTCTCTGCCTTCCCCTGCCATTCCTGCCGTCCTCACATCCATGTAGTTGCCCTTGCCGCCCATTGCCTCAGAGAAGGCAGTGGCCATTTTTTCCACCTGCGGCAGGGTGGAGAGGCGAGAAGAACTGGTGTTGGCTGAGCCATGGAGCATGCCTGTACTAGAGGTGGCAGACGGGGGCAGCTTGCCTCCTGCTCCTCCTGAATGGTGGTGCTGGTGGTGAGCCTGCTCCTGGAGACGCTGCATGGCACCCGGGTCATTGGCCACTGCCGCAGCCGCCTCTGGGCCATACCTGAAGAATAACAGATTCAATTTAACACAGACAATACATATAGTTTCATTCTCTGATCTCATATTGTGTACATCATGCACATTACACTAACAGCATTATTGCAAAATGCAGTTGTACCTAATATTTCTTTTAAAGTTCATTTCATTTTATATGTCCTCCCAGTGATGCCATGGGGTAACAGAATATAGCTGTTATAATTAAAGAAACTATGAAAAATAGCAAGGCACAAAGCCTCAACAGAGAGTAAGGTTGGGGAAAATATTTGTAGTTAGAATAAATGAGATTTTTCGGGGTTTGAATCAAAACAACTAATGAACTAATGCCTTTAGCAGAAATTGTTCCAAAGAAATCAATTTTACCCAAGGGACACACAGTAGTGTTACTTTCTGTTGTGGCTAAACATCTCAGATGCAGTCACTATCTCTATTCATTGGCATGAAAAAGGGTTATAATGTGGGCCTTAAGGCTTCCATTACCAAACATAAAAAATTGTCAAGTACCTCATCTCCAAAATAGTTTTCTTCACGCTTATAGCTTTCTTCTTCTCTTCCTGGATGCGTCGTCGTTTGAGACAGTAATAGACTAATCCAAGCACAATGACCATGCCAAACAGACATCCCAAGATGGTCATGATGTAGTGTGTAGTTGTGGATGGATCGGTTCGCTGGTCCTCTAACCCCATAGCTCGTGTGGAAAAGGTCAGACAGGTGTGGTTGTAGCGCTGAGTTTTGCTTGCAGAAGCCACACAATAAGTGTAATTTGTGTGAGGTTTCAGTTTGTCCAAAGTGAGTACCTCCTTTTTGTTTTTAAGGGGCTTGATGTCTTCAACAAACGTTTGGTTGTACTTGGAGAGGATGTACATCTTACTGTATGGCCGTGGGATCTGCACCATTAGAGAAGCGGTGTAGAGGGAGACAGTTTGAAGCTTCATGGAAATCTGATGGTTATAGGTAGGGTCTGCAGTGGACGATATGGTTGGTTGGTGGTACAGACCTTGGTCTGGGTTGTCCAAACCCATACCTGAGCCATCTTGATCTGGTGTCTGGGAGGTCATCCCTGGAATTATCACACCATCGCGACACATTGATAAAAGAGTGTAACGGGCATTTTTGCCGTGTCCGGGCAGCGGGCTCAGAAGTGGATAACCAGTCATTTCCAGAGGAGTTTCGCACTGGAGGCGGTCATAGGTGTGGGTTACATTGTTAAACGCCTCCAGCCAGGTGAGGAAGCTGTAGAGCTCACAGCCACAGTGGAATGGGTTTCCTGCTAGCTCACACACCAGCAGCCTGTTGAGGGCAGTGAAGGTAGATGGGTCAAGACGGGCCAACTTATTGGAAGATAAGTCCAGGCTGCTGAGGCTGGGGCACTCCCAGAAGGCATTGGTGGCAATGACCTCAATAAGGTTGTGTTGCAAAAAGAGGCACTGCATTCGACCCAGACCTCTCAACATGCCCTCAGTCAGGTTTGTCAGCTTGTTGTAGCCCAGCTGGAGAACCTGAGACAGAAAAAGAGAGTAGCCCCTTGGCATTTTTAATAAACATGACAACCAATTTAATTGCAGTAGAAAAACAATCCCAAAAAATCACAGTAGTCTAAGTATTACAGTTGAAATCACAGTCACAATCACAATATAGCCACTATAGTACTGTAAATAGTAAACAACTGTATTTTTACTTTTTTATCTTATGTTGTGATAAATTGTTTAGTATTTTACAATGAATATATAAAATACTGTAAATGGAAGTACGGTACCTTTACTGTAAAAAAAAATCACAGTAACTTGCTGGCCAATTGCTGCCAGTAAGTTACTATAAAATTTACGTTAAATTTGTTACAGTGTAGGACTTCTAAATGGGATTTCGATTATAAAAGCAACACAAGTTATTCAACCACATTGTAGAAATGTATGAGCATTAAGAAGAACATTTTTATCATTTTAAATTAGAGATAAACAAATATATGCAAACAGTTGTGTTCTCGGCTGCAGACCTGTAGGTTTGCCTGTCCAGCAAAGGCCCCATCCTCGATGTAACTGATCTCGTTCTTGGTAAGATTGAGGTCTGTAAGGTTTGTGAAGCGGTACATGGAGGTAAATAGCACAGCCTTAAGCTTGTTCTCATTCAGCCTCAGGTCATGAACCTATGGGAGACAAGAGAGTGGATGACTTTCATTTGATGTGTTGTACCCTCTGGCAGCCATAGAGGAGAAACCTAAACGCTTTGCCAAAAACAGCTGCCAAGAGCATATTACTCCTCAAAACATTCAAGTTTGCTGTCTAATGAGTCATTTTCCCAGTTATACATCTGGTTAAAATATATTCAGTTAATCACAGCCTGTTTGCAAGCAGCTGAGCCTCCACCCTGAGATATCTAGCAGTGGTAAATGATGCTAGAAATGGAATGCAGTTGCTTGTTAATATTGCACCCAATGGTAATTTATTTTGGTTTTCATCAGTTATGCAGCAAATTGCAGATAGTAATTGAAATACCTGAAACACTTATATTTTAAAATGTCCCACTGTTGCTTGTATCCCAAGCACTGCCCTCTCTCTCTCTCTCTCTCTCTCTCTCTCTCTCTCTCTCTCTCTCTCTCTCTCTCTCTCTCTCTCATTCCACATGTTGGATTTGGAACATGTTTCTCTTGTTTCTCTCTGTCTCCCTTTGTATTTCTTCCATTCTCGTATCTGTGTGAATGGTGTGCTTCAGTTTTGCTTCTTGGATGTGTACAGTATGTGTAGCCTGTCCTCTTTCCAGTTTACAGGGTGAAGAGGAGGTTGTGTGTCTCAAGCTCTAGCTGTTTGCAACTTGACATCACCCTTGATCCATGTCCACATTCATAGTTTTTATTGTAATTCTATTATGTAGTTTTCTACTCTGTACACATGCCATCTGTCTGTCCTGGGAGAGGGACTCCCCTCTTAGTTGCTTTAGAGATTCTATAGTAGTTAGGTAGCCAACAATTCCACAAACAACAGCAACACAAAACAATTGGTTTATGTACAGCATGTCTTCTATGTCACCAACTTAACCTATTTAGCAACAATTAGCTTTAATAATATGATCACAGCCACATAACAATTGAGATATTATTGCTGCCATGGTCACTATCATTGGACAGAAGAATATACATAACCTTGCACTTGATTAGGAAAATGCAACATGCATTTTTAGAATCAAAAAATTATTCAATTACGTTATGAATACTGTATTACCATCACTGTCATAGTTGTCACCGCAATCAACAAATTATTATGAACAAAGATGAGATTTGACTTGCAGCAAAAGCCATTATCATTAATTATTATTGTTAATAATGCCATGTGCTTTTACTCTGACACCATCATAGTTCAGAGTGCATGAATGGTTTAATAGAGGTGACTGAGCTCCAGGCCGGTTATTGCATCACAATGGTGGAAAGAACTTTAAGGGGTTTAAGTTTGCTAAAAAAGAACTGATCCTCTAGCTCATCTTGTTATTACAGAAGATGGTTCCCAAGCCGTTAACACAATTTCTGTTTCCTACACTCTTGCCGATACAGCTGCACCTGTGAAAAAATAGGCTCATGGCACAATGCTTAGAGTACAACAGTTCATGTATGTGTTTAACTATAACATACATTCTAGGTTTAAAAAAATAATATTTGTATACTGTTTATTGATCCCCATTGGGGAAATTACAATTTACAGAAATCAATACACATAGGCCTGAAATACACACATGCTCAGGACCTACTCATGCACCAATGTAGAGATGTCAGAGTTAGTGGGCTTCCAGTGTTGGACCAGCGCTCTGAGCGGTCCAGCCCGCTGTACTTTGGCCCGTACTGGGACTTGAACCAGCGATCCTCCGGTTCCCAACACAACTCCCTTCGGAATGAGATACTGCTTCCCAATACTCTACTAGGGGTGTAACGATACACTGATCTGGCTCGATATATCGATTCAATCCTCAATAATTCAAATTATCAAAAGTGTCGGCATCTTTACAATGCAACTTTATTTTGCAATTCCCATTTATTTAATCATTATTGTGTATTAAAATGTTTGAAAATGTCTGAAAGCTTAGTAATGAAATTGTCTAATCCTATGTTTGGTGCTTTTTTTGTAAATATAGCTAAATGTAAGTGATGTGTTAAATGCGCTTATGTATTGCCTCGTATCGCAGGGCCTTGAATCAAATCAAATCAAAATTGTAATACGTCTTTGTGGTATCCATACATATTGTATCTTTATCCAAATAATTGATATTATATTGTATCGTGATAAAATGTGTGATTTACACCCCTAGTTTCTACCACGGTATAAAAGGCCTACAGATAGATAGTTCATACTGACCGTGCTGTTGATGTGCTGGGGGATGGTCTCGTATGGAGGCTGGTTCTGACTGCAGATAGCCAGCCACACATAGCCTTTGTCCCCTTCTATCAGCCAGCAGTCCCCTTTCACCATGCCAGGCAGGTGGAGGAGCAACAGTGCAGGGAGCAGGAGGGAGAGAAAGAGGGAGGACAAACCGAGTCTGCTGGCCATGGTTTGGATTAAGAGTGTTTGAGAAAGGAGAGGCAAAATATAGGAGTTGAAGGCGAAGAGGCAGCGAGTAGCAGTTTCAAATTAAAAAGTACTGCAGGTCAGGGGCAAGCAGGTTAACTCCACGTAGAGAGAAAGGTAAACGGAAGGGCGTCTTCAAGGTGATTAGAGCTGAGCTTGCAGCATGGTAGCAAGTCCTGTCCCCATCTTAGGTGTTCCACGTCAAAGGGTTTTGAAGACTGTCACCCCAGCAGCTACTCATGGCCCCTGACAACCGTACGTCTCGACAACACAGATGAGGAAATACTCCCTCTCAGAGAAAGGTAGAAGGCCTATATAACAGAGAGAGAGAGAGAGAGAGGGGGGGAGGGGAGGCAGAATATTAACATTATTAGTGATAATGACAAAATGATTAAAACTATGCAGAAAATTGTTATACAGTTCACACACCCCCAGATGATTTTGAATTAATTGAGTGTAGGACTGGTTTCTAAAAGCACTGTGGTATATGAACCTAATACCCATGCTACCCAATCCTTTCAAGATAATGCACCACAGTAATAAATCAATTAACTGCCATGATTATTTCATTAAGTCTTAATAAAGCCCAGAAAAATATATTTTGACTTTTTTATTTAAACCAGGGTTTTTATGTTCTAATTATTCATGTTCATGAAAATAACAGCCTCATATGAAAACAAATTGCAGCTCTTCTGTTCATACATTAGCATATGATGCACCAATAAAAATGGAAATTGCCAACACTATGAAAGTAACAACGCTTGTCTTTGGGTTTGTCATTGTTTACAAGGTTCACCAGCTTGCAGCTGCCGTTCTGTTATTTTAACTTTGACGTTCATAATACAATCATAAAAATGTAATAGCTGCAGTTATATAAGGGTGAAAACGGGAAGATGGGCTAAGTGGAAAACAGAGCGGGGCTGTGTTAATTTGCATGTTTTAACAGGATACTAGCTGACATTTAGCTATTTACCTTTCTCAGGGGATTAACTGTGGATTAGGCTCTAATCCAGCATAAAATAATATGTATCTCATCACTACAGCTCTGACTCTTTTAATTTGTTTTCAAAGTTTTGATTCCCTCCCCAGGGAAAAGTTATCTGGCCACGACATGAATGACAGGGAACTGATAGTAAGAACAACAACTGGGGAACAGACTCTTCTTGAGTATTCCGTATTAATTCCAAATACAGCTCCCTCTGTGCTTTATAGGTTGTCTCTGACAGATGAAGAAAACATAACCTGCGGCAAGAAATGAAACAATGACATGGTTCAACCTAGTCTCGTTTTGCCAGACCTTTCTCCACAGCACTGTCTGGCGAGTACACACAGCATGCCGGGGATGGGAAAAAAACATGATCTGGTTCATTGGCATGTTGGCAGAAATGTACACACACAAAAACTGCTATGAAATCATCACAAAATATTTTTTTCTGCTTTTTTTCCATACATCTCTTAACCGACTTCTAACTTCCTCAAAACTACCAAACATTCAATCATTTTAATCAGGATTTTAACCCTTTAAATTCAAGTTTATTTATTTGAAGTATTTTATTTATTACAAAAAATTACAAAAAAATGTTTTTTTTTCCCCCATATAAGGAATAATATAGAGATGAGGCTTTGGTGGTGTCTTTTAAAAACAAAAAATGTATATGCAAAAACTGCTATTAAATCATCACACATCAATGTTTTTTCAGATTTCTTTCATACATTTCATTAACAACTTCTAACTTTCTCAAAACTACCAAACATTCAATCCTTTTCAGGAGTTTAACCCTTTAAATGCCAGTATAATTCTTTAAAGTAATTATTATTTATGAAAAACCCGACAGAACATGAATTATTTTCCATAAAATAAATCGTAGGGGAATGGGGCTTTGGTGGTGATTAGAGTCTTGGATATGTCAGAGATATGTCAGAGATTATCAACACAATTGATTTGATTGCATTGAGTGCCAGATACTCCCTCTGGACACCTTCGTGGGCAAAAATGCCTCATTGACTTCCATTAAAACCATATGTTTTTATCTCACTGCCTTTAAAGTATAAAACCTTGCATTCCATAATGTCAGCATTTCATTTTGAAGAAAAGTGGTGCAACTTGACATTTTTACTGTATCACATTTAGATTCAAGCATATTCCCTTTGTAGGCCGATGCATGAAATTATTGAATTTTTGCCAGTTATATTATGGAGCAATGTGTGTGAGGTTAGTTTACTTCATTCGTCAAGAGGGAAGAAAAGGTCGAAAGAGGATGCCACATTGTGGATTTTTGATACGGCATATGTCGTGAGCCCTGGCATCATTCCGGTTGGTGCTTGAATGTA
Organism: Etheostoma perlongum; assembly: GCA_026937815.1. Classification (NCBI taxonomy): domain Eukaryota; kingdom Metazoa; phylum Chordata; class Actinopteri; order Perciformes; family Percidae; genus Etheostoma; species Etheostoma perlongum. The sequence goes on from CM049372.1 coordinate 29,445,300, forward strand.
GCGCAGCGTCTCAATAGGTCCACTCACTGTTAGTATAGACATGATCTTCAGTGTCCTCTCCACTTTCAGAGGAAGGGTTAGAGGCACTCACAGAATTGGAGGACATCAGTGACCATCGTGTGTCCGACTCCCTCTCGAAACTTGCGTCATCTTCAGATGAGTGCTGCAGTTTGCTGGCAGACAAAGGCTGCATGACCATTTCTAAAGCCTCTCTTACACTAAAATTCCTCTTCATTTTGCTTCTTCTCTTTGCAGCTTGGCTGAGGGGTCATTTCATTAGTTGAGCAGAAAGGAGAAAGACCTGGAGTCTGCTCACTAATGAAATGACCCCTCAGCCAAGCTGCACTTTTATCTTTGGCTGTGGAAGCAGCCAGTTGCATGAACACACTACTAGCTGTTTTTGTTTTTACAACAAAGGCAGAAGACACTGTTTTTATTCAAGCACCTCTTCAAAGACATATGAAAGGCATCCTTCAAAAGATGCCCTTTTTTCACCCCTAAAATGATCAGCGCTTGCTTACAGATTTATACAAACTCTCTCTCACACACAGACATGCCAACCCGTCACTCCGAACGCGTAAAATACGTTTGGACAGTGGCTGTCCGCGTCTCGATGCGACGAAAAAGGCCTGACCAAGCGTCAAGAGATGGGAGTGAGAATGTGTTGGACACACACACACACACACACACACACAAACACACTAATTAATGGTTTTCATAAATAATAATTACGTCAAAGAATTAAACTGGCATTTCATGAAAATGATTGAATGATTGGTAATTTTGAACTAGTTAGAAGTTATTGAATTATGATGATTTAATATCAGTCTTTTGGACATGTACAGTAAATTTTTTTCCACAAAGGTGTCCAAAGGATACAAAATGAATCAATCAAAAAGTATAAAAAACACTGGATTTAAAAATGTTAACCAAAAACAAAGACAAAATGTCATGCCATAACCAGTATCACAGCAAAAAGCATCACAATGAATTGGAATTTTAACCCTTGTTAAAATTCCAACACAAAGAAAGCAGAAGGTAATGTACATCCAGCCAAAAGAGAGACATCCGGCGGAATAATATAGACTAGGTTCACCCCAATCTACTCAGAGTAATGGAAACCAACTTTGGATACATCTGTTAAACTGGCCCATCCTTAATAGCCTGTCCTCCTCCTTGCCTTTCTTCTCATCCACTGACCTGACATGCACCTCAATTAGCCTTCAAGTCACTTCTCATTTCTGCTGCATCACACCCCCCAGCAGCTCTCAGTCCTCTCTTCAAATTGTTCCATAAAATTGATATTGACAATTCAAATACTTCACCACGGGCCTTCAATTTGCCTTTGACCCAGCACCGTTGTCTTCCTTACGGGGGTCCACCCACAACTCTCACACTTACAAAAAAAGCAATCACATCTTCAGCTCTGAAAACAGCTCAAGTAACCTCTTTCCACCTTAGTAATTACAAAATTCATTCATTAATCATTTGTTATGTACTCAGTTCTGAAGCAGATTTATTGCACTGATTTAACTGCTGCGTAGAGCCGTGTATGTGTGTGTGTGTGTGTGTGTGTGTGTGTGTGTGTGTGTGTGAGAGAGATTGTTAGTTCACGGCACGTTATGATGAAAAGAAGCAATCAAAGTGAATTATATATCAAACGATTTGGACATTGATTATAATTATTCTTTTTGCAACCTATTTTGAAATTCCTTCTCTTCCCACACTTTGAAGACAACTCCAAGCCTGGTGCCATCGTGTAGTGATACAATCCTCACTATCTTTTTTGTGTGCATAGGGTTTAAGTAAGGGTTATGTATACAGTATCTGGCACACTTAAGCAATTTAAGATTTTAGAGACCACAAAAAAAAAATTTGTAATTACCATCAGCATATCTGAGACTGCTACCCTGACATGGTGTATACTGTGCTCTGCAAGAATAAAAGCTGTGCTCTGCAAGAATAAAAGTGTCCGTCCTGCCTGCACGATCCATTCTGCTGATGATAATCATGATGTATGAGGATTTACGTCACTGCAGGATCTGTTCCACAGTAGCGGTCTGCTGTTAGCCTCCACCGGAAAGCTAACGACGTTAGTTTAGCTAACAGCTAATTCGGCTAACCGCTAGCTGGCAGCTTGATTCAGTGTAAAATAACATTACTCAAACTAAACAGTGGGAAAAGCAGCTACAGCTAAATTAAGACTTTACAGTAATAATAAAGACAAGTATTGCGTGATTGTATTTTAAATTAAAGTAAAGTAGAACTGACATAACCGCTGTCATATATATATTATTTTCAGATTTGAGGGTCTTTTACATGTTGTCTCATAGCCGAATTAGCTGTTAGCTAAACTAACGTTAGCTTTCCGATGGAGGCAAACAGACTTTCTTTAACTGTCTATGGGAACAGATCGTGCAGCGTCATAAATCCTCGTACATCATGATATCATCTGCGTATGCGCGAACATATTGCACATGCGCAGAACAAATTGTGCAGGAGCGACTCAGTCAAGACTCATTTCAAAGCTTGTTTTCAGTGTCCAGTCACAACAGCTCAGACCAGCACAATGTTTTTTTTAATATAATTATAATGCTGTAATGAGCCAGACCACACTCTTCCAGTCTATCTTAACATCTGGGTCAGTCTCCTGTCTCCCTCTCCATCTTTCTCCTCTTTACTGTCCCTTTCTTTACTCTGCCGACATTGTTTTAAGCCTGCTTCTCTCGGCTGCCTTTCAACTAGACACACAAATGAATATGCTTCATCGCCAAAACACAACCTGACACCTTTTGTTTGCATTCACATCCCCTCCTCGCTGCTTCTATCACATGCTTGCTATTGATTTTATTTTGACAAGAAGCCAAAGGAAGAGACAGCCTTATTTCCCCCCTCCCTTTCTTCTCCAAACCAGGCTTTCTTTGTGTTTAATTAATGTCCCTGATAGCTCGGCTTTAATTAAAGCTTTGCATCTGACAAACACTAATGATGTCAGGTCATGCAAACAAATGGAAAGTTCCCAAAGTAAGCCCAAAAGGGGGATAAGGGCCCCTGGTTTCCTGGTGTTTGTCCTCATTGGAAAATACAGATCTCAGATTTAGGTTGAAAGTAATAATCAGTCATTTGTAATGACTAAATGTGTTTTTCAACATTCAATCAAGTGTTGATTTAACCAGAGATACCACAGGGAGTCAGTGTGCATGGGTAATGAAAGCCTTTACAATTACAACACTTTATATTTGCAATTGATGATCGGCTCTATGGTGGAATAGGCACGCCGGCTCGCACATAAACTACAATATCAATTTTAGAAATGAATACTAACACCCTCAAAGGCATTGTTTAATCAACATGAGGGTTGGAAAGTTCAATTAATGGTTAGCAGCAGCGTTTTTTTTCTTTTATCTGCAACAAAATGAACATCATTCTGTAAAACTGTACTTTCGCAGTTAATTGCCAAAACAGGCACACAACATAGATTTCCACTGTGTGTATGTGTGTGTGTGTGTGTGCATTCAAAAAGTTTAGACATTTCAACTAAAACCAAAAACAAGACTTTGTTAAAGTCATTAGGATACATCTGCTGTAACACTGAATACATTTATAAAACTTAATGTAATAATCCATCATGGAGCCTCTTCAATTAAACGTTTCAGTTTCCCTTAAGCATGATTGGTCAGGTATTTATGACAATAACCTTCCAAATAATTAAGGAATTACTCATATTTTGTTTGCATTAAACATTCAACTAGCCCAAGGGTGAATTATTTCAGCTGAGCTTCATGAAGCAATGAGAAATACAGCAGTGGAACTGTGACTGTCACCTAGTCTGGCTATCACCAGACCAAGCCAAGCTCAATAGGTTTGAGATCAAGCGTTGGTCTGGGGGAGTCTGCTCTGTGTTTTCTCTGCACAAGAGGCGTGAGCAACAGGCGTAGTTCAAATGACTCTGTACGCAATTGGATAGTCCTTCAACCAATCAGACCAACCATCCGGGTGACGTAGAAGCAACGGCGGCATCAACGGGTTACTGCGCTTCGGTGGAGTTCGGTGGAGTTTGGTGGCTGCTATGTTGATGTAAATAAGAAGCTGCTTGGTTGCTTCTCTATCGTCATCATGTTAAACCTGCCAATAGCATGCCAGGTATAAGCCATTTTGTGATTGGTTCCCGCAAAATTATGAACTGAAGCAGGAGAATTAAACGTGCAGGTTTCCAGACCGAGATGCAGGGTGAAATCAAATTGCCGGCAGAGTGGGCGGGGCTTCCCCATCTGTCACCTGTACTCTAATATCTTTGTAGCTATATATAGTGTTATACTCTATCTATATACTATATACCCATGTTAACTCTATCCACCGGTTCTATTCATCACACAGCTATTGGGCCTGACTGACAGCACAATTTGACAGAAAAATTCATTAGGTTTCCAGAGAGAGTTTAAAATTAAGTCAAAGCTGAAGAAATTGACTAAAATAACTTGTGAATATATATATATATATATATATATATATATATATATATATAATAAAAGATACATACAGATTTTGCTATTAAGGTAATATTTTGATTGACAAAACTACTTTCAGTACTGTAAAAGCTTAACTATTTGGGGAGTATCATAAAGATGTGGTTTTAAGTTAAAGGCCAGAATTGGGCTTACTATAGATTGAAGTTAGGGTAAGGGCGGCTTAAAATTCTGTTTCTGCCCAATCTGAGCTGCAAAAGTTGAAGAAAAGCAACATCAATGAAGACAAGAGTAGCACAGCTACCCTGGGGAACAGGTCATGAACCTTTCTACTGAGAAAGACAGATAGATAGACAGGGGGCAACAAAAAAACAGACAGCTGATAGAGGGAAGCGCCAAGTGCGAAGTAACATGACACCCAAGCCGGTGATTCAGAAATCCAACAGACCATCTAGGAAATCCGTCACCAGTCAGTCAGTCAGACAGACAGAAAGAGAGCCTCCCAGTTTGCCAGCCAGACAATCAATCAATCAATCCAGTCCGTCAGCTGGCCCAACAGCCAGCCAATCAAATACATAGCTAGTCAGACAGACAGCGGGTCAATCTGTTGATTGGCCAACAAGCAGTCGGCTAGTCAGTCATTGAGATTTAAGAAGTATGCCTAATAGTGCTATCTTTGCGTCCCAGCCTGCCAACCAGCCTGCCTGCCTGCTCTACCTTCAAAGCTGCTGCACTGTTCTTTCAAATCCATTTTCCACGCTCCTGTCTCTTCTCTCTCTTCCTTCCAAGCTTTCATGAAGCGGCTGCACGGTTCCTTCAAATCCTGTGCACATATTCTTTCTCTTTACATGTCTCGTTCTGATTCTCTCTGGTTCATTTATTTCATGTCTTTCTCTTAGTCTCCTGTTAGTCTCCATTCTTGCATGACTTAATTTTTTCCGTCACTAAATATGTGTCCCTAGCTTTCTTACTTTTGCATTGTCACCTATCTCTTTTGTTTCTGTTGCGATTGCATGAATGGGTGGTCAACGGTCATTGCTTTTAAACGGTCCAAGGAAAAACAGTTGTTCTTTTTATGAAGAACAACACATAAATGCTAATTACAATTAATGACAATAAGTAAATTGATGCAGCATGAATCAAAAAATATTACAGGTTCATTTTGAAGAAATCCCTCCTCTAACAATACTCCAAAATAAAGGGTATGAATTTTTATACCATGGTGTCTTTGTGGTAATTAAATTGAGTATTATACACTGATGTTTACAACTGACATTTTAGCAACTTTGATCAATGTAATTCCTGCTTTTCTGCGTTTCCTCTCTCTCCAACCCACACACTACTCCATCCCAGCTCAACATTTCCTGTCTCTCTGTCTCTAATTCTTTCCTGTACAGTGAACTCTCTCCAGTTTTGTGTATGTTACATATGTTGGCTGTCTGCCAGACAAACTCCCACAGGACGAGCAGACCAGAAAGGAAGTTTCAACCGCTGAGTGCTTTTAGCCATTTGCTGTGTTTCTCTGAACGCCTGGTGGATTTTACCAATACAAATTGGACAAGTGGAGCATCATGGGACACCACAGCGTTTGAGTCAGTAAAGTTTTAGGTCCGGCTGCATCAACAACTGAACATTTCTCCTGAAACCATTGTCCAGTCCTGTGGGAGGTCTACCCATATTGCTGTGGAATATTTTCATTGGAAATACTGAAAAAACTGATGAACTGATGCTTTAAGTCCTTGGATGGACTATTAAACATCACCAATTTTGGCACCAATGTCCAATTTACGTAATTGACTTACACGCTTGAACTTAACCTGCTTCATTTACTCCAGTCAGGGATTTCCTAAATTTCCAAGAACAACTTTCAGCCGCCTCCAGAGGCAAGCACGAATGTTTAGCACAGCACGTTATGTGCATAGAGGTCATATACAAAAGAGCCGAGAGAGCAAGGGGTTAATGAGGCTGTCTTTACACTGTTTGAGTAAAGAATGCCAGATCTGAGCTCTTGAGGCAAAGCCCTAACTAGTGCTGGGCTGCAGTTCTGCTTGTTCACTTATAATCAAAAATGCGGATGTTGTTTGGGATTGTTAGATTACCACCGCCCCAGTGGGAGTCTATTACAGTCTGATGTTCCTGCTGTTTCTCTGGATGAGGCTTAGCCACGCTTAGTTGTGTTCTCATAAACTCAACCCAGGGGCATGCCCAAAGCTATTTTCCTCAATAACTTGGGAAAGACTGTATGAGTCATAAAAGAACATACTGCAGGCAGGGCCTTGTTCATCCTACTATACAATGTTTGCACGCTCTTTTACATCTATCTTTGTGAGGACCAATTCAGTTTTACACTGTAATGGTGACAGCATTTTTGGAAAGGCATACCTTGGCGGGTATTTACTGCTTCTAAGGGCTGGTTATGGGTTACTACTTGATTTACACAACATTTCTTGATACTGCCCAATGTTAGGAGAGGGCAGATGTGAGTCGCGCATGCGTCACTTTCCAACAAGTAGCATGTAAGATGCTAACGGGAGACTTCTGTAATGTCAATGCAGTAAAAATGGACCTACTTAACGAAGTTTGCTCACTGCTGGCTACAAGTTAGCATCAAACACAACAAAGGCTGTCAGTTGAATGGCGTTTTGAGCTAATGTTGGCAATCAATCAATTAAAGATAAACATTTCTGAAATGATTCCCATCTTCTGTTATTGTTTGTAATGAGAAAAGTTTATTATTTCACGGACAGTTATGTCGTAAACCGTTTAAATCTGAGCATGTGCAACTAACATCTGCACTCGACCAGAGCCGGTCGGACTCGACTCTCATCGGGTATGATGCGTTATGCCGTAAACCGTTTACATCTGAGCATGCGCAACTCAAATCTGCAACCTCCTCACATTGGGCAGTGACAATGCCTGACGATAATGCATGTTGGAATTTTTTCCCCTCTCTTGCCAAGATGGACAACTTCTACTTTGTGTTCCATGGCGTTGACCCATTGGAGCACAGAGCACCCTTAGTGCACGAACATGACATGACAAATCCAAATAGGAGCGATGTTGGAGCACTCTGGTAGAACAATGACGTTATTCCCTCTCTCCTCCGCTCCGATGTACTGTATATCATAAAAGTTGTGAAGAAAGCAAGCTCTGATTGGTTCACTGACACAATGATGATCTCCAAAGATGAAAAATAGAATGTAGTCTGATACTGGCATACGTTGTGAGGTATCTGTCTCAGACTTCGCTCACAGCATTGCAAAATGACAGAATCAACAGCAATTTGTGAGGCTTGTGTTTTGATTCCTTGTTAGAGCAGAGCTCACAAGTATAGACAGAAGGTTGCCCGTGTGTGCAAATTCATTGGTGCAGCAGTGAATGCATTCAATCCAAATGTACACAGTTACCACCAACACTTCTTTGTGTGCTTGCGTGTCCTTGTGCATGTGCGTGTACACGTCTTCTATACCTCTGTGTCTTAATTACTTTTAAAACTCATGCAGAAGCTCTCCCCTCCAGCTCCACTCAGCAGGTATGTTGAAGTAACAGCCCTCTATGGGATCAACACTTCCTTGCCAGGAGGGAGACAGCAAGAGGAAGAAAAAGAATGAGGAAAAGAGAGTGAGAGAAATATGCAAGGAGAGAGAGAGAGAGAAGCAGAAAGAGGAAAGCAAACGACGAGCAGGGTGGAATAGAAGAGGGATTGTAGTGTGAAATTATTCATCAGTTTTAATTCCGCCTCTCAGTCATTCCAACAGGTTAACCCAACTGGGGTTTGAATCTCTTTTGCAAGGTTGACCTTTTCATGGAAATGAGAGATGAGGATAAGGGGGAAGTGGATGACAGAGGGATTTTTAACCTTTATTTAATCAGGCAAGTTGAAGGAAACACACGTTTCCCCCAGACCCAAATCCGCTTCAGTCCAGGGAGGAGAGGATAAGGCGATTTCTTAGGAAGCACAACAACACTCTGTTAAGATCAATAACTAATCCATTACAAACTGCTAGTGTTTTTTCACAGTGATACCAGAAGGCGGAAACGGTTGGACATATGCACACATTCACACATGGAAGCCGTCCAGTGTAAGTGCCATCCTCTTCTTTTTTGGCAACTGGAGCAGCTCAGGGCCCAGTGCCTAGCTCAGAAATAGCTTATTTATGAGTATAATGAAATGCTGCCCAGTTTGGTGTTGACATACACTATGCTGGAAACTGACATATTTACTTGATGGCTGCCAATTTAAAGGGTTGGTTCATCCAAATGACAGAAAAAACACTGGTTGCCACTTATCCCCAGAGATATTTAACCTCCAGTCACACAACAGATACACTCACATTTTTATTTTATTGGGATTTTCCACCTTTATTGCACAGGACAGCTAGATGAGAAAGGGCAGAGAGAGGGAGAAGACGTGCAGGAAAATCGAACCATAGAACCCTGCATCAAGGCATAAACCTCTAAGTATATGTGCGCCAGCTCTACCAACTGAGGCCACCCGGCCACATACGCTCTCATTTTAATCTACACAGCAGTCGTGGGCTCCGTGCGGGCTAATGTTACACAGGCATGAATGCAACCTGAAGCTTTTATTTACACTTCAAGTCTAGTCAAACACTGCTGGAGACTATTATTATTTGCGTGCATTTTTTCTAAGCTGCTGATTGCCCTGGATGGCGATATTACTAGTGTCTTTGCACACACATGACCCATCACACAGAGCTTTACTTCCTGTTAACTGAGCTGTATGCATTGCTTTTGTGTGATTGGTAAATTTGTATATTAACTGTATAATGTATTTTTAAATACAAAAATAGAAAAGGGGGTAGGACCAGAACTTATTATATTGCCTTTGTGATCATGGCCATTCTGGAACTGGCTAACATGGTAGCGATGGACTTTTTCACACTATCATCATGGCTAAGGCGACAAAAAAGAAGCAGAAAGCTAGGAAAGCATTGTTGGAGGAAAAGAGAGAGGAATGGCAGACTGACTGAGCAAGGAGTCAGACACAACATATGAGCTGCCAAATATCTATTCCGAAGCTGTAGGGGGAGCTCTATAGAGAAACCTGCGAGCAAAAAACAAAAGAAAACAGTGAAGAAATGGCCAAAACTGCATGAAGCCCTATGACTCGTATCCAGTGGCAGCAATAGGGAAGCAGGGTGACATTATCATATAGAACTAGAGAGAGAGGAAGACATGGTGGATAAATCAATGTTGGACTTTGACACGGTAGACCAGTGTGTTGCTTTGTGTTTCTTACCAGTCAACATTATCTTCTTTTACAATCTCTAACTCATTTTTCTTGTAAACCTAACTTAACCTTTACCACATGTCACAACAGGAAACATGTTTGTGTTTCTCAATACCAGTTTTGGTATAGGTCCACATTGTTTTTATTTCCCCTGATCTAAAGAGATCTAGAGAGCAACTATTATTATATATATATATATATGTGTACCCAATAACCACCACGTTGATCAAAGCTTGTATAGTTACTGTACAACAAATAATCCACTTTGCCTACTCAGTCACCCACCACCCATAAGCAATGACAGTGTTGATGATCAGACATAGGAACAAGTCATATCTTGGTGTTGTACAAGTATATTTTTGTCAGTTCTTTTTGGAACTAAAATAATAAGAGGTCCAGACCTGTGTGTCCTCAAGATACGGCCATGATCAGTTAAAGCCATTATTTCTCCACTACAGTATGGGTAATTCAAAATATGACTTACTTTTTGGTGGTATAGCAATGCAGTTAGATGTATTTTTTCTAAAGCATCATAGAAAGAAAATACAAGACAAAATATCTTTAAAACTGTTTTGCGCCATTGTCGTCTGACTGCATACTGTGTAAGAACAGTGTTCTGACAATTATTCATAAGCTTCAACCTGTCAGCAAAACCATGTCCTTGACAGCAAACGAGGAGCTTGCACTGTAGAAGTGAGTGTTCCCTGCAAACTGTTACAAATCAAGTCATGCGGGCACAGAGCGATCGAAGTGACGGCTTTGGTCTGTCGCGCAAGCGTAGATAACAATCGAAACCATCGGGAAAAAGTGGGCACATACAATCACTCGCACAGCTGCATATGCACTTCGACTTTATCACACACACAGAGGCTCAGTGAGCAGAAAGTGGAGACACAGGCACGTGTGGATGTGTACTGGGAGACACTGATACACACAGCGACATGAGGCAGGTTGTGAGTCATCAGTCACAGTAATCGCCTTTAAACAGACTGAGGGGTTTTGTCTTGTCCTGCTAAACGTGTGGCAGCGACAAATGCAAACACCATTCTTCACAAGTCTGCATCTGTCTGAGATGAATTACGAGGAGAGGAAGATACTTCATAGATCTACCTTTGCTAATAGGCAGCTAAGGTCTGCGGGTCTGAATCGCACCTGGGCCACTGCGGTAAGGACTGGGCCTTGGTACATGGGGCGCACGCTTAACCAGGTGAGCTACCAGGGCGCCGTCACTGCAAAATATGATTTTCAAAAAAAAAGTTAAATTCCCATGTACTATAGTATATATATATATATATATATATATATCACGATAAAAGATTGATACCTAAGAAATACTGTGATACTATCCTGTATAGATTTTCCCCCCACACTTAGTTCCTATCTTGTGTTTAGTGCAATTTTAAAATGTCTCATTTAGGGATCTTGTGACTGTTTATCCTCTTTTATCTATCCTATCCCTATCTGGAATTTTCTAGCTTTCTCTATGAAGGACTCATTCAGTTCATTTTCAGCTGCCTCTCCCTGGCAGCTCCACCACAAGGCTCCTCACTGGAGCCAACAGACGAGGCTTTTAAATTAAAAGGTAAAGCCGTGTGCTTAATTTGTGGTACACAGGTTGCTGTGTTTAAAGATTATAATTTGAATCGGTGTCTCCCCTGTACGGGTCTCTGTTACCTGGCACTGCGCTACAGACACCCAGACATCTCCTCACTAAGGCGACTTAAGTATGACTGGACAGCCTATGGGAAATAACCAAGGGTTTATCAAAATAGGCTTAAGTGGAGGACCATTCTACAAAACCTTTAAAGTAACATGGGCATTTTTTTTTTGTTACGCACGAGAAACCAATCAGTATCAGTCAAAATGGCTGCCGAGGAGGAGGTACAAACTCAAAGATGATATGGCAACTGTTAACAGATTTCATGCTGTGGATGTGAAATATTAACTTTGGCCACATAACGTTACCAGTACTTTGTTAGAATCATTTTGCTAGCCTTAGATTGGTTTCTTGTGAGCGCGAGATACTTTTGCATGCACAGCAGAAAGAATCTTGTTTTTAAACAATGCAAACTTTCTGGTGTACACATCAGAAAGATTCTCATGCACACAAGAAAAAAAGGTCATGTCCCCTTAGGGGCTCCGTCCCATTTAAGCAACTTAGATCTCTTGTTTTTTTAACGATTATTTTTGGCCTTTTTATACCCTTCACAGAATTTCCCATCAATCAATAAACAGTATCAATTATAAAAAATAAAAAAAAAGAATTGGGGTGGCAGTAGCTTAGTCCGTAGGGAGTTGGTTTGGGAACCGGAGGGTCAATAGTTCAAGTCCCCGCACGGACCAAAGTTCGGGTTGTGGACTCCTGTGGACTAACTGGAGAGATGCCACTTCACCTACTGGGCACTGCCAGGTGCTCTTGAGCAAGGCACCGCCCCCAACTCTCCATTTGTGCAATAGGTCCTGAGCATGTGTGTTTATTTCAGACCTGTGTATAGTGATTACTAACAAAACAGAGTGTAAATTGTGATTTCCCCACTGGGGATCAATAAACATTATAAATTATTATTAAAAAAATTATAGCTGCTGTCTCCATTTTCCTGTCTTCAATTGCCATGGCCATGGGTCTTTGCTATTTACCTACCTTTACTATTTACTTACCTTTTATTTGTATGTGGTATGTGTACTGTGCATTTCTATTAATTTAACTTGACAGCTTAGAATATATGTTAAATATAATATTTGTTTTAGTTCTTTCCTCATCATGAATTGACACAATTACACAAACGAACGATGAACACTATCATTAACAAGAGAAAGACATCAAATTGAGAGAGAGCTGTGCCAAGGGAGTGAGTTCTGGAAATAAAACATGCACGCTGTTGCAGAGCAGCATAGCGACACCCACTTTACCGCCTCATCACTGCTGTTGTAGCAGTGAAGTGAAACTTTGTTATAAAAATTAAATACAATCTTGGAAAAGTAATACATTTAATAGGTGATAGTAAAAAGATAATATGAGAGTGACAGACTATAAAAGCTTTATGGTGTTTTTGTTTTATAAGATTGGAGAGCTTTAAGCAGGATTTAAGGTTCTGCGGAGGCTCCATGTGCAGCCTTCGCAGGAAAAGTTAACCCCCTCTTTGACTTTGTGTTGTTTATGGAGGAGAACCAGGAGATGAAATGCAACGTTACCAAGCCACGGCCGAGTCACGTGCGTAGTATTTAAGGACATCGGCAACTTAGATGTTCCGTCAGATTCCCATCTGCAACAGTGCAAATAGAATTATGAATGCTGGACTTTCTCTTCACAGTTACTGAAATTCTGACTGGAGCAATCCAACAGCATTTGTGTTGAAATCAAAATGTTCACACTGCACAAACCACTGTTCAGTGTGCATCAGGTGTTTGACATTGACCAGCATTGAAATACTTAACAACTCTCAGATCTTTTTCTTCGTATTCAGAGTTGGACTATTTTCCAAGTGCGCAGTGAGAGTTACTAGCATACTTTCTCTTTCACAGAATCTAATTCCAAAACTTGTTTTCTGCGTCCTTCTCTTTGTGACGAGAAAAGAAATGAGGTCGTGGTCTTCCAGCTGGCGCACTGCTCGTCTTTTATTTGGTTTTTACTTGGAACATGAACTGGAGAAATGACTTTGAACTCACAAAGAATGGTATCAGCAAGATCTAAAAGGAGGTAGATCATCAGACTTTACATCAGTAAATAGTGAATGACATTTCCTTAATATTAGTAAATGATGTGATTCTAACTCAGACAAACTGACGAAAAATATATACTGAAAAATATTAATCATGCACCCGCCTCCCATAAGGTCACATCCATCAGAATATAACATAAGTAAATACTCATGCCCCCTGTATTTTAAGGAAAAACATTATTGTATTCACAATACATTATTCTTTCACAAAGAAAAGACAAGATCAATTTCAAAAAGATGATTTATTTTATTCCTCTTTTTAGTCAACTTTAGCATGGGTTCCTAAACTTATGAGCACCACTGTATATATGTAAAAAAAAGTAAAACCAAAAGGAAATTTTAATGCTTTTAGTTCATTTTAGGGCACTAGCAGTTTTTTGCTCCTCTTCATTCCTCTGTATTTTTCCATAAACAGCCCACTATTCTTCATCTTGGCCTCAAGATTTACTTTTTGCTTTTCTTTTTTTTCTAGTCATCTGACGCATCCTTCGTCTTGGCCTGAAGTCTTTTTCACTTCTCCTTTTTACTTTTTTCTCATTCCTCTACAACATTAATAATTACCCCCCTATCAGCATCTTAGTCTCAAAATTCATGACTTCTTGTTCTCCCCCTCTATTCCTTGATTCCCTTAAAGCCTAAAAAACTCTTTTTATCTCCGCCTCAATTTAGATGACTCTACCTCTCCTCCATTTTTTTCTGTAGAACCTCCCTCTCTTCTCACATATTGACCCTGTGATTCACAACACCTTCTCCTCTCTTTCTTTTTCCTTCCATCTCTCCACAGCTTCCTCTTCCCTCCCTATACACAGCCTCAAGATTCGTGACACCTCTGATTTGATGTTCCTCCTCCTCTTTCTAAATTTCTTTCTTGTCTCCACGGCTCCTCATGAAAATGTTCTTCCCTTTGCTTTGGCATTGAGAAATCTTCTTTATTCTTCCTTTATCTCTCCTAGCCCATATCCCCATCAATAGCTGAGCTGCTATGCTGTCAACCACCAGCCACCCTTCATTTTGGGGACTGGCTGGTTTTGCAATTTTGTCCACCTCATGTGAAGTTCCATCTCCAAAAACTCATTTACCCTTTCTGCATGGTCTGCCTCGACATATGATACACTCAGCGTTCTCTGTCTCTCACACACGGTTGCTTTCCCTTTTTCCTGCAGACTTTGGCAATTAGGTACACTTTGCTTGTGCTCTTTTCTCTCTTCTGTCCCTCTACTTCTCGCTCCCTCCTTGATTTAATTGATAGTCTGGTTGTGTATGAAAAAGCCTCATCTGCCAAAGTTAACTGGAGAAAGACTCCAGTTTGCTCCAGACTGTGCAGAGAGTGTAGGAGCATGTATCCATTCATCCGTATAGCTCATCATAACTGCTGATCCTCCCCCTAATAATTAGAACAGATCTGGCGACAAAAGGGGTTTCCTACTTACTGTTGCAGATGAAGATTAGAGGATACTTGGTCAAAATACAGAAGGGGCAAGATTGAAGAATTCCTGAATGTCATTTATTCCATTTGTGTATGCATCTGTTCAATGTAGCAAATATCTGATAGAAATTGAGTGGATTTAGCTTTTTATGTTTGGAAGCCTGGTTTATGTGGATTACTGGTTCTGCCTCATTAAGCAGGAATTTCAGACGATGCTCAAACCAATTCCCAATTCTATCCACTGGCAGAGGGAGCACATGAGGCTTAAAGACAGAATGCGGGATGGAATCTTAATCAGGCTCTGGCAACCCAGATGTTGCTGTACAGTACACTCATGAGGAAAGCTGACCATCCGGAAATGAATAAACATCTGTTCCTGCAGTCATATGAGGTTGACCAGACTGGACTTTACCACTTTTAAGTATGCTACTCAGGCCTGGTATACTATACATGCTACATGTGCATCTGCAACCACCTGGTGCTTCCAGGTGGTTGCAGATGCACATGTAGCATGTATAGGGTTTCCTGGTGACGTAGGGCCCTATTTTAACGCCAACCCATCCACCACCCCAACCGTCCTCCCTACGCGGTATTCCGGACTTTCATACTACTCGCTACCATTGTCGCGCTAATTCAACGTCATCTTCAAGCGCCGTGTAGCTGCTGCTCGGCCCGCTGCGTTCTACACACACGTTGAAGGGTGCTTTTTACGTCTTATGTGATGCTTAGAGTCACTGCCCGAAGCATCCAGATGTCCAGGCTTGCCTCCCACCGATACAGTAAACATTACGATTCGCTTTGCCTTCCACATATATGTTTGACATTACAACATGATGATATGTAAATATGTATATACAGTTGTAAAATGTATGTGTATAGGCTTTAGGCCATCCTACATGTTATTGTAGCCCAGGTTTATTATGCAACCAACTTAATTTTATAAAATATGTGTAGTAGGGGGTCCCTGCTCATCTCTCTTTTAGGTTAGTCGTCCTTGGCCTAAAAAACGGTGAAGACCCCTGCTATAAAGAATGGTTCAATGAGGTCTGTGACTCCCTGTCTGCACTACTCATGACTGTTTGTGGAGATTCATGCTCTTGTTGACCAATGGGATGATGACGAGAGAACATTTTCTCATTGATGAATATCCCTTCTGCTGTTCAGTGGTGAGGTGGCAAGAGGAAAAAAGGGTCTCCTACTTTTACGGGCCTAGTTTAGCCCTGCTGGGAAGAAACAGTTGCATCATAGTTGCAGTAAGCTGTGAAACCAAAGCTCTTTGACAGGGAGGAAAAAGTCATAGACTCTAGCACTGTGTATTCTTTTCACAAACTGACACCCTGGCTGTCCTATTGGTCCACTGGTGTCCCTGGTGAGAAGACCAGAGGAGACCTTTACAGGGCCACACACCTGCTGACAGACTCATGGACAAATCCTCTAATTACATTTTCCATTGTACCTCAAAATGACACAAGATTAAGATTTGTTCAGGATTAATTCATTGTCCATTATGCACAAGCTAGATCCAAGATGGACAGTGGGTTAGGGGTCGACAGATATTGTTATGAACCAGGGGAGGCTGCTGGCTGATTGGCTTAGAGTGGAAGATGCATATTATACACTGACTGATAACCTGGAGACCCTCAGAGATGGAAATTGTTTGCTCTGAGCTTCGGATTGACTGTTTCATTGGTTATCTGTGTGGGAAAGTATGTGAATGGATTATGGAAAGTAGATGTATGAATAGTAAATGTACTTGCACTCCATGTGTGTGTGAAGATCTTTCCAATCAGGACAAAATCAATTTAGTCT
Organism: Etheostoma perlongum; assembly: GCA_026937815.1. Taxonomy (NCBI): domain Eukaryota; kingdom Metazoa; phylum Chordata; class Actinopteri; order Perciformes; family Percidae; genus Etheostoma; species Etheostoma perlongum. The sequence continues at coordinate 29,461,974 of CM049372.1, forward strand.
ATACTTTACCCTCTATCTCTGGTTTTATCACGCACAAACACATGCATGAAGCTGTAGAGACAGGGTCTGTCTGTTTGTCTGTGCGTGTGTGTGTGTGTGTGTGTGTGTGTGTTTGTGTGGAGATATAGGCACTCAGCGACAGACAGAGATGACAGCAAACAAGAGGAGCTGAGAAGCTGTGAAGTGGTCCAGAAGATTGTTTACCCTGACACTTCTCTACTTTACCTTTTGGGGGTCTTGTTTCTTTCCTTATATCCTTTTCTTCTTTCTACATTTTTTCTTGACTTCTGACTTACACCGCTTAACCGGATTCCTTCCTTCTTGCATCCATTTTCTTTCCCATGCACTAATCCTTTTTTTGTCGTCTTGTACTTCTGACTTTCTCTTTGTCTGCCCCCACCCCCCACCCCTCCTTCTTCCAAGGTTTGTTTTCTGCTGTAAAATGAACCAGTTCACTTAAATAAGAAACCAATAAATTAATCAGTAAGTGAATATGTACTGCAAATGAATATATTCTGTCTGTGCAATGCTATTTGTTTATGCAAGATATACTGTATATACTATATACTGGCTGAGTTTGAGTATTTGTACTACTGAACGTGTGTTTTTTTCTGCTTGCAAGTATGTATGTGCTGGAAAACCTCTACAAAGACCTGGATGTAATTATACAAGAGAATTACACCACATTTATTGTTATTTAATTTAACCCTGTCTAAACCTATTGCATGTGTTAAAGGCTTTTAAAGCGGCAAGATTATGCAAATTTTTAGGTTCATAATTGTATTTTGCGGGAGGTGTGTTCAAAGCATTCTTGGCGTATTGTATCTTGAGGCAGCGGGAAGTGATCACGCCATTGACCAACAAAAACCTGGTCTGAAGTCAATAATAACGCATTTAATTGTAATTTTAACAGTGCATTAGTAAAATGTGCCTAGGCTTATGCACAGGGCGCTCACACTATGCTTGTTACACACACACACACACACACACACACACACACACACACACACACACAGGACGCGCAGCAGCACACACACATGCAAAAGAAAAAGATTACAAATAAAAATATTACGGTGCCAATCCGCCATCATAATAGCAATGTGGCATGGTACAAACACGCCTGGCTTTTAAAAGGAAAGGGAGATGACACACTGATTTGTTTTTTGCATGTTACGCCCAAAACACACCTATGGATTAATGAAGACACCAAGTGCAACCCTTTTGAACCCTGTGCCTGGTGCACGGACCCTTTGTTCTGATGTCAAACTAGCAAAAGTGGATTTGGACACGCCCTGAACGCATCTGCGCCATGCACTTCACGCTATGCGCTTAGATCGTTAAAACAGGGCCTTAAAGGTCACCATACAAATGAATATAATGTAATGTATATAATGTAATAATATTAACGTAGCCATACTTTGAGATGAGCTAGACAGCTGTATAATATCATATGATGAAAAAACATCCTCTATTTGAAGACGGTTAATATTAAATGACTTGGATGAAAAACAGACAGAAGAACCTAATCAGGACATCTCAAATTGGGCTAAAAACAAACATACAAGCAGTTTGATTGACAATACTTGTTGATTATGATCTTAATCTAAAGAACAAAATTTTAGCTGAAGTCTTTAAAGCTAATATTTGGCTAAATTAGCAAAAACAAGCTTGGGCTAAACCCCCAGACAAGAGACAATGTGAGGTCCTGCATATCATCGTGACATTCACAGACGATAATAATAGCATTATAATCACACAGTGTAGTGCAGGATCCGAGTTTACAAACCGGTTTCATGCATGTTAGTGAGACCAATGTCAGGAATAAAAGTGTTCATATCTCATTATCAGTGTGCGTTTTTGTGTTCTTAAGGCAATGTATTTATATGATGAGCAATAAGTATGTTTTCTCTGTATGTGCATGAGCGTGTGTGTGTGTTTGGAGACTACTGATTCATCTCAAAGCCATGGGTGAACTACACCATTGGCACTGATTTGCATTACTTATCATTATGAATCATATGATCATTGGGAATATGTTGAGACACAGGCTAAGGGGTGTGCGGGATGATGAACAAGCATTTTAGATGTGTGTGTCTTTGTTTTCCTGCCTATAGAGAATTTTCAATGCATACGCTGTAGTCTCTGTTCCCTAGCTTTGCTCATGGACTAATATTCGCACAAATACATGCATCACCTGTTATCACCTGTTGTCGCACTGTTGCACTATGCTTGCTCTTGGGGGAATTACCAGAATTGTTGGGACTTTATACTTTATAAACTATAGAAGGTGGTCTAGACCTAGTCTATCTGTAAAGTGTCTCGAGATAACTCTTGTTATGATTTGATAATATGAATAAAATGTAATTGAAATTGAATTGTTATTCTGACAATCCAGGGAGAAATTAGAAACCTTCCATTGTTTTGACATAGACGGATCCAACCAAGCCAAAATTTGACTTAATTGTCCCGTTTGAGCTTATCACATCTATTGGCTTGAATCCAGGATGTCCAATGAAAGATGTCTCAACCGGACTCCTCAAAAGTAATCCCTAGAATTATTACTTTATTGTATATTGTTTCCCTGTCCATGTTATTCATCTTATTTTTAAGATAGGTTTATCAGTATTCAGGAGACTGGGGAATGATTTTTTACAATATTCTGTAAGCAAAATACACCAGGTTTACAGCTACTGGTTTCAGATGCATTTCAGAGGATATTATTAGTTATGATTTGATATCATGGTCATTATCTGACTGAATGAGTCGCCTAGTGGTTTTGAGCCTGAAGAGGTGATATCCTATTCTGCAACATACAACATGCAACATGGTGGCCCAATGGTTAGCACTGTGGAAGGTTCTGGGTTCGAATCCAGGTCTCCAGTCAGTGCCCTTGAACAAGGCACTGGATCAGATCTGGAGTCGGTTCCCAGGCGCTGTAAATGGCTGCCCACTGCTCCCTTGAGGGATGGATCAAATGCAGAGAATGAATTTCGCTACATGTATGTGTATGTGACAATAAAAGTACCTTTACCTTTATGTAGTCACACCTGCGACATGGTTTTTTGCCCTCTATGTTTCTTCATGACGTGTGTGATTATGCCTTTATTGATTATATTACTGTATGTTTGAAAATGTTAGTGCTGTAAAGCCCACCCAAAGACCAAAGATTTGCAACAAGACAAAACCATTTTAGAAGAGAAAAGTCGCAGTGGTCTGAACCGCCCCCAAACAGCTCGAATCAAACCAGTTGATGGTGTCACTGCGACTCAGCTGGTTGAGTACAGAAGCTGGTTTTGGAACGTAAGAGACGGCTAAAATCAGCTAGAATACAATGATCCCTAATCCATTTTATTTCTGTTACAAACTGTCAGCGGAGGCCAACGTTGTGCCTAGGACGACGCCGCAAAACAGAGAAATCAAACGTGTTTTCACCAATTCATCACTAGAAATGTAACTGTAGCAAGCATCTCACCATCACCAACATTATCCACATTCATATTTAGACTCAACAAATGATATATTCAGCTACAAATAGCCTGGAAGTCAGAAGTTAGGACAGAAGTACAAAGAAGCGTTGTTATGGAGATAAAACACCGTCTCATCTTGACGCATAGGTTTCACAATGTTGCAGACCGACGCATTGCAAGTAGTTGCAAGTTTGAATCTTTGGTGTGAACTGGGCTTACCTTGACAGCTGTGTGTCTGTGCATGATTATGCCTGTTTTGCATCTGTTGGTGAGTGTTTTTAAATTACATTTTTGCATCATGAGGTGAAGAACGATAGCATGCATTCCCTCGGTATGAGTTTACATTCTTGGACAGACCATCATTGATTGCCTAGGGTTTCTCTGTATCCACCAGCCATTGAAATGTCAGAGCACTGGGGGAAGTATTTCACCACACATTTGATTACTGAAAATATCACCGCGGAGGGTTGAGTGGGCAGCACAGGGTGACACACAGGCCAAGGACTATACTGATGCTTTTTTCTTACATTGTACACACATTCCTTGCAACTCAGTCTCTGGTATTGCTAGAGTTCTATCACATATTGTAGTATCAATCCAGCAATACTGCAACCATGCATATGTGGAGTTTTTATTATTAACTGGTGAATGTCTTGAGCATTTTAAAGGGTTGTTTGCTTCAAAAGGTGTCATTTAAATTCTGTATCTCCGACTAAACTCAAACATATTGCAATTCCATTCAACATTAATTACTCATACACATAGCAGTAAGAAATCTGTCTATTCATATGCATCATTCATAGTGTATTATCTAGAAACAGCTCAAATTAATCAGTCACGTTTTCACATGACGTAAAGTACACAAACCTGTTCCTGTGATGTTTTTCTAAAATTATAGGGTATGTCATGTCAGACTAAAGCTGGCTGCATGTTCTTGTGAACTGTATCCAATCACTTTAATGGTAAAGCTTATTTTAAGTTTATATTACCATTTTCAATAAATCCTATGAAAAGCAAATGGTAGCCAACAATGAATGTATCCTCTACAGACAAGTAGTCTCTATCACTCAGTGCCAATTAACTCTGTCCACAAACTGTTAAAAACTGTTGCCTTAGATACCATATTCCTTCTGTAAGATGAAAACAAAGTGGAGCTTATTCTTCTCACAACATGTGAACACATCACCGAGCAAGCTCAGCATCACATGTGTATGAGTTGTTCTCTAGTGTATAGGAGGATACCATTAAACAGCCTTCAAACTGGATCATTTTACTTTGAAATGGGGACGAGCCAAGAGAATTAAAACCCACGATAGAACATTAGAGCATCTATCTATAGAAATTCCCACAGATCTAGTCTCACACTATTGCTACAAAGTGTATGAATATGTAAAATCTGTGTTTTTGTATGTGTGTTGCTGTTGTATGTGCGTTCCACAGTATATACTGTACTTACAATGTCTAGAGGCAATTTTTCTTTCCAGTGCTATGGACAAAGAGGAATCTCAGACTTTGTGTTTTGCCAGAGATGAGTATGCGACAAGTGAATGTATGATCTGAATTTCTCCGTGGATGTGCTTTATGCGAGAGCCAAGCTATCACACCAAGCGCCATCATTGCTACAGCACTGATTCACTGCTTGTGTGCGCTACAAAATGAGGCGTTAGCTGCATGACAGACGATATTGTTTACATTCACATCATCACAGAAACACACACACACACAAACACACACACACACACACACACACACACACACACACACACACACACACACACACACACACACACATATAAGCATGCAGACACATGCACAAACGCTGGCATCAGTCACACACACACACACACACACACACACACACACACACACACACACACACACACACACACACACATATATAAGCATGCAAACACAGGCATCTGTTTCACACTCACACACACACACACACACACACACACACACACACACACACACACACATACACACACATATATATAAGCATGCAAACACAGGCATCTGTCTCACACTCACACACACACCCCGACAGAGAGCTTTCATTCCTATGCCCCGGAGCTTTGAAAGTGAATCATGGAGGGAACATTCACAGGTTTAAAATCTAATCCAGTTACCATGAAATCTTCAAAGTCAAACAGCCACTGAAAGTACGAGCAAATGGCTAGCGTTTAGACATCGCCTGAGGCAACAGGTGGACAACACTCCAAATTCATTCATACCGACAGTGAATGAGGGTAATTCTTATATATTCATAAAGGATCATTACTGTGTAAAGGGCATTTCACTCGGCTGATTCATAATTTATTTTGTGAGCTAAATACTGCAGCAAAAGTATCTCCTCAGGGGTCTCAATTACACAACCGAAAGCAGGGCTAAAATTGAAAGTTAGTTCTGGGCAAAGTAGTTTACAGAGGCAACGTCTCAAGTAAACACAAAACCATAGAAAAAAAGTTGTGGTTGTTGATGGACAAGTGTTGGCTGTAGAGGGGAAAGGACCTGTCGCTTTTAGTTAAAGGACAATCTCTGCAAAGATTACACATTCCTGCTGCACACTTCACAAGTTTTCAGTAAACTGAATCCCTTCGCTGTGTTTCTTTTCCTCTATCAGAGAGCTCAGGTAAGGCTGTTATGAAGCTGTCACACTAGAAAGAGAAAACCCAATGAGCAGCATATCAATAATCCAAGCGCTCCAAGGATAGAGGACACCGCTGAATATTCATGCCAACGTAATGAATATTCTCAGAGTGATAAGCAGACAGCCGCTCAAATGACACTCATTAGCAGGCATCAAAATCACAACTAAGCCACATCAATGAATACAGACGAAGACAGACAGCGCCAATGGGGAGCTGAAATATACTGCAGCAACGTTTTTGTTAGTTTTGGTTCTGTCCTATGGAATTTTGATAGAAATGTCAATGTAATATGCAAACTTATTCAGACTCATACTGTACAGTATTGCAACTGTTCAGTGAAGCAGCACGTCATTTGGAAATGGTGCTACTTTTAAACATGCAATCTTTATTTTCATTGTGTTTTGTTTTTGCTTTTACTCTGATTATCAGTTTAATAATCAGAGTAAAAGCATCAGTCTAGACTCCTGTTCCTTTTGTATAAGCACAAGTAACTTCTGGCTTTTGGATAATAACATCTCCTATACCCACAAAACCAAAAAGAGCACTACATTTGATGTGAAAGGGAATCAAGATAGCTGGTTTCAATGCTGCTTTTTGATATGCATGGCTGTGTTCCCGGCTGCCTAAATGAGCCTAATTAAAAAGGACTATACAGCCCAGAGTTCCAGTAAATCTTCCGTGCCATACAGTGGGTGGTAAGCTTTGGTGGCAGATTCTCATTTTACAAAAGCTAATGTTGGTGGCAGAAAAGGTTTTTTCTTGTCAGTAGTATATAGTATATATTTGATTTGCCATGCTGTAGTAAATGATCAAAACTCAACAGCCACAACTGACACATATGTGGTGGAAAATTAGGCTACGTTGTTCTTGATTGTGAATGTAGGCTCAAAAAAACAAAATGGATAACAATATGCCTTTGCTCACTCTGGTGCTACTTCATAGCTATGAATATGTTGCTAAAATACCACAAATTGCTTGTAAAATACCAGACTACCTGGAGCCCAAATATGTATGTAATATGTATACTAGGGCTATCTACAGTAAATCCTTATTCATTTTGTTAGATCATTGTCATTTTTGGTAACTTATTGTTTAAATGTACAGATACAGCAGAGATAATTCACTTTTCAGGATAATCATACACACATAGGCAAGTTTATTAATTTAATCAAACAAGAAATGTTCATACAAAAAGGAATCATGTAATCTTGACATTATGATCTCTTTAATATTAATTATCCTGTTCACTCCTAAAACCATTACAGAGCCATAGAATTATATAATAATCTTCCAGTGTATTCAAAATGTGAATTCTAAGACTGCTTTTTGAACGCTTGGGCTTTAAGAGAGTTCTTAATTTCAGAGGATATTGACAGCACTGTGCTTATGTTAGGCTGTGCTCTCATTAACTGTCATCCCGTCTCTACATCATTGCAAGACATTAAGACTGGCCATGAATGGATTCATCTAAAACGAACCAGCCCTCGTGTCCGTTCTCTAATGCCGTTTTTCCATTAATGGTACCTGCTCGACTCGCCTCGACCACAGTGCCCGTCCTCTTTTTTTCCATTGCAGATTATGCGTAAGGCAAGCGTGGCTGGGCGTCATGCTGGAAACTGCCGTGACCTAACGCAAGGTGTGTTGTTTTTGTTTCTCGGCATGTGGCTGTTGCCAGAAGACAAATTTAGTTTCAAAAGAAGCTGGAGGCAGCAAAAAAAAAAAAAAATAAAAACACTGGGCGAGTAAGGCGAGTAGAGTTGAGGCGAGTCGAGTAGGTACCATGTAATGGAAAAATGCCATAAATCACCCGGGGTGTGGCCTGCCTTTAGCAGATCAAGATTGACTTCTGTACACTCAACTAACCAGGGCCATCTCTGACACACCAAACTAATAGAAAGAGAAAGGGGGAGGACCAAGACGACTGAAAGAAAAAGTCTGTTAGAAAGCGAGCGGTAGAAAGAAGTAATGAAATGACACTAGAAAAAGCCAGTAAACTAATATATTGAAAGAGACTGTGGGGAGGGGGGGAGCACATGAAGGGCGAGAGATTAGTCTCAGAGAGAGATAAAGAGATTGACAGAGGAGACGATGAGAGTCATACTCAGAGTAATGAGAGGTTGATTGCGGGTAGGAGGAAGAAAAAAGCTATTAAACAGCTCTGGGTTGTGAGTGATACAAGATATTTCATAAAGAAGGTTAATAAAAAAAAGAAAAAAAACAAAGTCTACCTTCCCAGAAAGAGAAAACAATGATAGACAAGAGGTAATTGTAGAGTTTGATGTATGGAAAGAGCGGTGCAGTTTGGTTTGGGAAACCTTTTCTTGGAAATTGCCAGAACCATCATGGCCTTCAGGCTCCCCATCTGCAGGTATTATTTAAGTGTCAATTTGATTAAGGTGAACATGACATATACTCAGGAATAGGACATAGAGAGCAATGGGTTCTGTTTGCAGTGAAGACAACAGAAAAAAAGGGACCAATGGGATTTCTCCCTCCAAGGTCTAAAGCTCCGGGCTTGGTGTGTGATGTGTGTAATTGAATAGAATTTAATTAATGGCACTTCCCTATCTCGTTATTAGGTAAGATGAACAAGTTGGGGTGAGAGAGTTTGAGGTTCGATGTCAATTGTAGTGGAGGATTGGTATTGGAAAGAAAGAGAGGGCAGACGTGGAGAACACTTGTGGTTTCCCCAAATCACAGGATGACTAGTTTTGAGGAAGGCAGACGTGACTAATGAAGAACAATTCATTCATCCAATCTCTTCCTCCATCTTTCTACCTGTGTCTCATTTATCAGCTACAAACTTTTGACAGACAATGACGTAACCTCTTATAAAATGACTGAAATTCCATATTTGTTTGGTCTAAACAGCATACCCAAATTAAAATTAGTACAGCTCCCATTAACTTTGACACTCTGGGGTGTGCTAAAAATCATTGGAAAGGTAACACTCTCAAGTCTTTGTTATATGTGTCCAATTGATTCTAGGCCTTACTGACACAGAGTTACAGAGGCTTGAATAGAGATTTTGTTTCCGTCCAAGTAATACATCTGTACGCTGACTAAAATACACTTCTCAAATACACAGATACACATCAATCACACACAAACTTGAAATAACTATTTACCTAAATACATAGAAATAAGTAATTATAAATTGTTAATGGTTTGCTGTGTATTATAGCAGTCCCTGTTTATGATAAAACACAGAGAAACACATAACAGGATGAGAATTCCACTGTAGTCCATGGTCTCTCCTTATTGGCTAAAAAGGTAGGAGGGCTGTGGAAATGTAACTGGCTCAAACTACTGACGATCGATCCCATGGTCCCCATTGCCTGCAGAGCCAACATTGGGTTCCCAGGTGTCTCTCTCTGCCTCCCAGGATTGGATTGGCTCATGAGAGGTCTTGTTTGGTTCTTAACACTTAGGAGAGCAACAAACGCATTTGAAAAGCCCGGAAGTGAAATAGCGTCTTTTTAGACGGTCTCATTACTTCAAGACTGTGAGGCACACAGGTAGTTTTGGATAAAATAACTTGGATATTCCATTTTCTTGGACTCCCTGGTAAGTTATGAAAACACATTTTGGGGAAAATATCACCGATGTGGATAAAGGGAGAATGAAATGGTGTGAATGCACAATTGACTCTCAACACTAGCCACTCATGTACACTGTTACCCAACAGTCTAGCAGCCAATACAACGTCAGAATATATTCACTCCTATTTACACAACATTATATCCAACTAGAGCCTGGTGTCTTAAAATCTTGTTTTGCATCATAAGTGGCTCAGTTCTGCTTTTTATGTTTACAGTAATCATACCCAAAGGGACGGTCAACTTTTCAGACTATTACTAAACAGTGTGGTTATATGCCTTTGTCAGTAGTTATTTAAAAAACAAATAGAATTTAATTTTTATTACAGTTATATGACACACATTTCTTTTCCTTTCAGGCGCATGCTCGTTAGAAAAGCAATGGTCAGCTAAAAATAGTGTCACTATTTTATTTGTTTACTCCACAAGCAGCTGCTTGAACTATTTAAATTAATTAGTTTTTTAAAATTCTATTTACTGAAAAAGAAAGCTGTAAAACACCTGTAAAGCAGATTATCTTAGATATTCAGGTATTGTAGAACACAAGTATTTGACTGCAAAAAGATTTCCAATAGCTCCCATCTGGCTCTTCACATTAAACAATGCAAGGTTACAACTGGCATTTCACCAATGTGTTTTTGAGTGCTATAAAAAAGGAACCACCAAACACAATAAGACGCTAAAAGTGATTTCCTCTCGAGGGGCTTCGCTTCCTCTCCTCTGTTGCTTTCTTGTTTCTATACTTGACTTTACATTTGGGAGCCTGGCACACACTTATTAAGGAGTAAAGTGTTGGTTTGATTTGGCTATCAAGCTAGTATAAGTGCTCATCACCATCATTCTAGCCAATTACCAACATGAAGGAGGAATTTGTTTCTTAGTGTTTGTGAACCTGTGATTCTTTGTGTGCTTATTGATTTTGTATGCATTTTTGTGTAAATACAAAAACTACAAGTCACCTATCTGCTTTGGATTTTTTGACGTATTCAATCACCCTCACCATCCCTTCCTCTAGCTTTCCATCGCTCTCACAGCTGCTTCTGTTCCCTGTAGCCACTGCATACCGCAGCTCTCGGTCGTCACTCATAGCTTGGCTCATCGCCGTTGTCAGCCGTCACTTTTAGAAGCCCAAATCTGATTGTCTAAAAGGAACACACATCCCTGTTTTTTTCTGTCGTTTGGAATATCATACTGTAGTGCAGCTGTGTGTCAAGAACTTCTTCCAGTCACAGAAGAATGCACTTCTTGACTCTAAAAAAACCATGTGCTTCAAAATATGGTGGCTGCAAAAAAACTAGATGATCATCTGCATGTTATCTGCCTGAGAGAAGTTGGAAAGTTAAAGTTTCTCTGCTAAAGCGTCATCCAATGGTAGAAGAACTGGACAGCTTTCTGATATACAGTATATGTGACTAAAAAAGGTAAGAAAGTGAGACAGTTGTTCTTTAAAAAAATGCCCAGCAAACTCCCTGGATCTAAAACGGAAGCTTATCAAAGCAGACAGCGGGAATGCTGCAGATGTTTACCCATGAATGCTTTCTCCCTGTAGAGTAATAGAATATGATGGCTAAACTTAAAATGCACTTATACTCAGAATTGCATGCCAATACAGCCATTCTAAGATCCAACCATTGAATACAATAAGTACATGTAGAGCCTGATGTGGTGGGGAGAGTAGAATTCATTAGGCTTTGTGTGTCCGTGTATCGAGCAGATGGCATTGGAAATGCATCTCCATATGCAAATATTAGGGTGACCATATATACCAAAAAGAGGACACTTGGCCCAGCCTCGAATTCAGACAGGCTTCTCAGAGGTCAATGAACATGCTTTATTATGCCTCAATGGTAAAAAAATAACTTATGTAGTAAAATAAAATATGTAACAACCTGTAACTAAATAATAGCTCTTTTCAAATAAATAAATGTGAAATGATGTTCTAAATATGACCTATTTTGTGTCAGCTTCAAAATCCAGCTTCAACTAAATATCTCTTAAAACCTTTTCAATGTAATAAGATAAGGTTTGTCGGTGTCCATGTGAGCTTTGAGATGTTCAGAAGCTTTATTAGATACTGAAACATATGTGCTAGCTTTGCACACGGTGCACTCCGCCTCCCACTTGTCCCGACCAGGATGGTATGTGGAAGGTTTTTTGCAGTTCAACTGTGAAGCTGCACTTACGTTTCAGCTCCGCTGTTTGATCTGCTCCCTGTATGTGTTCCCTGTCTAATCTGCTCCCTGTATGTGCTCCCTGTCTGATCTGCTCCCTGTATGTGCTCCTGCATGTGCTCCCTGTCTAATCTGATTCCTGTATGTGCTCCCTGTCTGATCTGCTCCCTGTATGTGCTCCCTGCATGTGCTCCCTGTCTAATCTGATTCCTGTATGTGCTCCCTGTCTGATCTGCTCCCTGTATGTGCTCCCTGTATGTGCTCCCTGTCTAATCTGATTCCTGTATGTGCTCCCTGTATGTGCTCCCTGTCTAATCTGCTCCCTGTATGTGCTCCCTGTCTGATCTGCTCCCTGTATGTGCTCCCTGTATGTGCTCCGCTGTCTAATCTGCTCCTTGTATGTGCTCCGCTGTCTGATCTGATCCCTGTATGTTCTCCCTGTCTGATCTGCTCCCCGTACATGCTCCCTGTCTGATCTGCTCCCTGTATGTACTCCATGTCTGATCTCCTCCCTGTACGTGCTCCTTGTCTGATCTGCTCCCCGTACGTGCTCCCTGTCTGATCTTCTCCCTGTATATGCGCGTCGCATAGCCACCCACAAGGCAGCTGCTTGGGAATTACGTCACACAACAAAGTACCGTAGTAGTGCGCCAGTCAATGTAAGTAACACTTAATGGTCCCATGAAAAACAGTGAATACCGGACATTTTCATTAATTTATAAACCACCCCCCGGACAGTACGTAAAAAGTGGACATGTCCGGGCAAAAGAGGACGTTTGGTCACCCTAGCAAATACACACACTGAACTCAAATTGTTTCAGATGTACAGAAGGTAATGCCAGTTAGAAGGCCACTCATGTCTTTCCCAATTAAATATCAGTAAGTGACAAATCAAGGAATGACAGTTTAATAACAAATGTTTACTAAGTGATTTAGATTCATGGTTGGTTAAAATGCTATGTATTGAGTTACCTCTTGCTGCCAATTATTTATCCCTGTAAAGCCTGAACGTGGAATTTATTGTCTCTCTGTTGCTCTTGAGACAGTGGGAAAATAAGAAAACCTGACATCTCTTAGAGAAAATTAAAGAATTAAATTAAGTTTTTCTGGTCTCCAAAAGAACATGAACTCATTGATGTCCGGTGCTATTAACTCAATTTACTTTGATTAGATTATTTATTAAAGGATGGTTAAGATGCCAGTATTTATGTTGTTATTAATGACTTTTTTGTGGATGATGTTTTTCCATTATGACTTGGCATCTTTTGCTACATTTTATATCCTTTTGTTGATGTATACTTGTTTTGATGCTTGCTTTCTTGTGTCTTGCTGCAAAAGAATTTAAAACTGAATAGAAATTATTCAACGGGGGTTTACTACGGGTGTTAATCGTGTCTTTACACGAAAATATTCTTCTTCAAACAAACCTTTCCATTTTTTGTCCAATCACAGGCCTGGATAGCCCCCTTTTATCCTTCATCTCATCCTGTTCTCTCCCTGCTGACCTTTGTTTTTTTACTTTTCCTCCATCTCCACTCTTTGATTGCTCTCTCTCTCTCTCTCTCAGTCTCTCAAACTCACTTTCTTGCATCATGAGCTCTTCTTTTCATTCCTACATACATCCCTTTTGATTTCACACAAACTCTCCCCTACAGTACGTACATACTCAAAACAACACCATTATGTGTCTGTCTCAGCACAATCACACATCTTCTGTCCCTGCATTCATCAAACCATCTTTCATTCCTGCTGTGAGCTTAACATCTTGTTTATCCATCCATCTCAGCACCGTATTATATCTCCATGTATCTCTATGTTGTGTTTCATATTTACAACTCAGTCACCTTTCAAGGGCTCGCCTGCCTGCACACAAAGATACACACACTCACTTTCAGGGTACAGGCACTTGTACATTTATTTTACTTACACACACATCCATATTTCCACAGATGTACGTTAGCTATTTACACACCCCTAGTTCTGTGTTATAGTTTAACACACATACAATGTACACCGTTCTCCCCATATGCACAGACACCCGTTCAGCCACTTAGAGGCAATACTACATTTACATATGTGGTTATGGTCAGGGTGAATTGTTTCTTAAGTAAAAACAAATGTAGGTAAGTGATTAAGTAAGTGAATTTGTATAGCACTTATCACAGACAGAGTTACAAAGTGATTCACAGGCCAAATAAATAATGCGTCACACGTGGGACACGCCAACAACAACGGAACGGTTGTCTTTAGGAAGACAATAACGTTGAAAGGAATTGCAACATGCGGTCTCCCGGGTGAAAGTCCTGTGTTGTTTGATCCTGACCAACCTCCCTATGCGGATTTCAATACTACTCGCTACCGTAATCAATTTCCTTCTAATACATTCCCGTATCGTCACAGTGCATTTCCACGTTGAAGCCTAGCGTATACTGTATATACCTTATAAATAAATGGACAATTTTTATGATGTAGTCCGAAAATGAGCTTCCACTCTTTAAAAGACCAGCAGCCGCCACTGGTCACAGGACAGGAGACGACAGTATACATCCAGTCTCTGATATCCAAACCTGTTCTGTCCTTGCCTCCCTGTCTCAATCAGGGAGCCTATGTAGACAGTCGCATGATAAGGATCTTTTTTTGTCTGTCTCAGGACTGTCTCCTTTTGGAGGTCGGTGGGCCAGCCATAAGATTTAGTCTCTGTGTCAACGGCACCTGAAATATCTTTGTTGAAGGTTCAGCTAAACATCTCCAGCATGTCTCCAGAGTTAAAATACACCTTCAGGAGGACAGGAACTTCAGACATTTGGGACAGCACTGCACAACAACACATCATGGTTGTACTGTACTGACTGCTTAACACTGTCTCCTCAATGCAGTGTTCATTAAATGCTTCTGTGCAATTCATCAAGGCCTCCCGGACGTTCTTCACGTAAGTAAAGTGCTGCTCCGGTGCCGTTTTTCCTTAACCCATGCTGTCAGAAAATCAAAACCAGCCAATAAAAGCATTTGAGAAGAAAATATTGAAAAGTAATGCGAGGCACGATAAAGCACAATGGACAGAACTCGACTGTGAGATGCATGGGAACATCTCACACTGTTTTCAAATAAAACTTGTCCACAAGAGTGAAAGAACAGCGGGTGAGATCTTATTCAGGATATTGCTTTCCTTTGTGAGTCCTCCGGTTTTGAGGCTTCAAATCTCTCACTTGAGAACCGTAGAAGCTTCAAATAAACTTGTCAACGAACATGCGTCAGAGTATGCATTCAGTAAGTTTTGGACATTCAAACCTCTTACAAAATAAATCATACGGAGGACTGGGGCAAGAAAGCATAGCATGTCAGAGAAACTTTCTCCCAGTAGTCTCAGATAATGCAATTGCAAAAGTGTAAGATATTCATTTATCCTGACAGTCATGAAATATTGGTAGAAAGCTCTATAGACATCTACCACACTGGGGATTTGAGAGAAGCATTTGTGAAAACAATGTCTATTCCTTTTATGTTCAATTTTATTACGTGACCTGATTTATTCATTTTCTAATAGGCAGCATGGATGGGTCAAGGAAACAGGCTTGGACCTAATAATGAGGCTTAAATGAATGATTTTGCTGTTTGAAAGCGCAGCTGACTTTCCTGTATCTAGTGCACAAGTGTCTGCTAATGAGGGCCTCTGTCATTAACAAGCTCTCAGACAAAATGATAAGTGGGTGAATCTAGTGCAGCTTCTGCTCTCTGATCAACAAGTATTCAGAAGGAGTTTCATTCAAGAGGCAATTGTGAACAATTTCCACCTTTGAACGGGATCTCTGTTTGCAGGGTTCAGGCTATAGGCCTACCGGACCCTGCCGGTGATCATGCTGCTTTGGGTGGCCGGCTCCTCATCGAGAAGCCGATGCTGACGGGCGCAGAGCTTCACCGGAGCTCCAATTGCTGTCTGTCCACGCGGCCGTCTGACGGCATCAGTATTAAATTGACACAGTTTCATTACAGGTTAAAAACGTCTCGTTGTCGCGTTAAATTGTAGTCTAATTTGGTGTTTTGGTACAGTTGGTTTTATCGGCTGATGTGAAGTGTAAGCCTATAGGAGTTCACATGAAAACCCTGAACAAGCAGCGTGGTTCTGCTCCGTCTTTCTGCTGTGCCCCATTCATGTAGTGGTTAATTTTACACTATGTAGGTTAAACTCTGGAATTAATCCTCGATTCACATATAGGCCTATACATGAACTGTGGTAGTCCGTTACACTGTAGGCTATATTCAACATCACTGATAACTTTTGATCAGTAGAATATTGAAAATATTACAGTTCAAGTTCAAGTGTTGTCCTGTCCGGCCCATGTCCCAGATGTGAAAGCCCCTGCACCGGACTACTCAATATAATAATATTCCATAATATTTTGTATTTTGAATTGTTACCAGCCACCAGAACTTTGTGATTTCCTTGTCATAAATATACGTTTTACCATAAATTGGTGCCTAAAAATGAATCAGAATGCAGGAATTGAAGTCTTTCCCCCTCAACATTTCTAGGGGGAGGACTCATAGACCCCCCCGCTTTATGTGTTCCCCCAAAGGCCAATTCTGAGCAAGGAAAAACCCGGAAATCTAATCACAGATGCATAAAAACATTTTAAATTGCAGTTAAAGCAGATAAAATATATGGAGAACCAGGGAGACAAAAGGCACAGTGTCAACAGAGAGAAACACGGACAATTAAAAAGTGACAACAAAGAACATACAAACGGCATAAATAGGCAGTACGTGTCAATTTGTTATAAACATGTGCTCTTTCAAAAGTAGTAGGCATTGTTTGCCAGTAACTTACATTAAATGTTTAAAAATATATTACATAAGGTACTGCTTATATTATTTCACCATGTGTACACAAATGTAATTAGTGAATGCATGTGTCCATGTGTGGGGCTGCATAGGCGTGGTAATGTGGGCTGTTGAGGCTACCGTGCCAGGGCTGAATTTTTGTCCCAGTCCGCCCCTGCTGCAGGGTTTTGTACATGAGTAACCAGGTGTGGCTCATTACACTGGAAACACACCATGGGCGTAAGCGTAGTTACAAGCCTGATTGTGCGACAGGCCTTTCACACCAGTCGCGTATTTCTACGCAATCCTTCTCCTCTCGGCTCTCTTGGTTTCTCTCGCTTTCTCTCTATCTCCGATAGAAAGAGACAGGATGAGTGGGGAAAACTGGCAATTCTAGTGTGTGTGTGTCTGTATCACTCTCTCCTTCCATCCTCTCTCCGTGTGCGTGTCTTGCTGTGAGAAGTCAAGACATTCCAAATCACCATGAACCTTGCTGTTTTACTTTGAAATGTGCTTTAATTTTGTAAAATATTCAACTGCACTGCAGTCTTACTGCATTGATTACCTGCCTGGCTTGACACATATGCTTGTGTGTTGCGTAAAACACAATAGAGGAGACGCAGAAACTATCGCTGCAACGCGCGAGCATACGTGGTTGCTATGCGCCCGGCGTGGCCGGACAGATTGAATAACACGGGCACTGAAATACAAATAGCTGCGCTACGCTGCTATGCAACTCTAATGCCAGCGGTGTGTTCCCGGTGTTACAAATCAGGGTACGGCTGCACAACAGTATGTACCTTATAAATCTTTTTTTTAGTCATTGTCACAATATCAACAGGTACAATAAACACATCGCGGAAAGCTGCAACATACAACGAAAATCATTTTTTGTGTTAGTTGACAGAAAATATCAAGTGAAAAATGCACTTTAAAAAGTAATCGACTGTTTGTCATTTATTTAAGGGTCTACCGGAGGAGTTTTGGGGTCTTCAGTCAAAAAAGACTTGACCCTCTTTGCCAGAAATGCATTTTTCTATAACGCTCCAAAATGATTGGGGGAAAAAAGGAATGCCCCCCCCCCCAACAATGTATTGACGCCTTTTGTTCTGGTTTGCGCTTGGCAAAACAGGACAGGTAACCAGGGCTCACAGTTTGACAGGGTGTCGCCGACTGAGAGAGCTACTGTACATGGAAAAAATATGCACCAAACAAGCCACTTTGAAATGTTGCTGTTTTCATGAATACAAAAGTTAGATGACCCTCCCCTCAACAAAGAATAAAAAAGACATGACCCTCCCCCGTTTTCCTCCAGTGGTCCATTCCATAAATATCGAACGGTCTCTAACTGCTAATTCTTTTTAGTGGTGCCTTTAACATTCAATTCAATGTTCAATTTGTTCAATAAAAGAGCGATGGAAAGGATTTCCTCTTTTTGTTTAATGTCAACAATACATTTGTTGTATTTTTTGCAGAATACTGAAAGCAGCAGAATGCTGAACTGAGTACACTTTAATCTCTGTTTATCTATCGTGAGTAATAATGTAATGGCAATATTGACAAATGCTATCGCATATTGCATATTTTTCTCATATCATGCAGCCCGAAATCAGGGGGGAACAAAAACAACCACAGACTCAGGGGCTTACATTTGGTTTGATGAGAACTCTGAGGGAGAAGGCAGGAACTAATCAGTGGAAACCCCTGCTGAGGTCTTGGTTTGAAGCATCGCCTGCAGGCTGCCAGCCCTCCATGGCACATGCCCTTAACTGCCTTAAAGGTGTCAGGAAAAGGTGGACAATGGACTTCATTTGAAAAACTGAAGAGGGTTTTGCCACTGACCCAAGATAATGGGCATTTCCTGGAGTTGTTTTTATAGCAACAAAACATCTTGTTAGAACAGCTCTGAGACTTCTTCATCTCAAAGCAATTTAGGCCTATTCAAATGTTTTTGACTGCATCTGTTTGAGCGGGAAAGATTAGAAATTAGGAATGATCATAACCTAAACAATCCTGCTTTTAAACCTAAACCTCACCTTGCATCACATTACATTAAGTCATTTGTACAATGTACATACCAAGGATAAAGGAAACACCTTCAAAACCTTGATGGGTTATGGTCTGAGAATATATATCCTGAACATTTGCCATTGTCCAAACAAAGTTTTTACCCATTACAACCGTGAAAATTGACACAAGTTTAGTTATGTCGTTTATGTTGTTTAAGCTTTAACTACAATTTTACATGCTTTAACTCTTTGTTTCAGTTAATTCCCTCCTCGATCATTTCTCAAGTTTTCACTTTCTCTCTCTCACATTGGACAAAGTGGTTGAAGTGTGAAAAGCTTCGATGTGCAACATGTCCGTCTGCAAAGTGTTTACCACCTGGGAATGGCCAGCATGGCAGCCAAACCTTGTAGAAGCTCAAAGTACATGTGTTTACCTGTGTTCAATAGCTGCCTTCAGAAAGTGAGACGTAGGAAGAGGAAGCAAAGCTAGATGGAGTGGGCAGCCCATTAAGATACGAAAAGTTAAGCACTGAAATTCTTAAGCATCCCATGTTTTATTGTATGTCAGCACCACATTGACTGCTGCTGTAAAACGGGGTCAGGCTGGATGGGTGGGTCATCAAACACAGGACTTTCAAGCCAGGGAGAAGAGGTCACTTCCCGGGGAAAACAACATACTTTCACCCAAGAAATGCGTGTCCCTTAGAGGTGTTTTAATACAAACCCAGACCTTTGTCCTACACTTAACTAGTCATTTCGGTGCCCAATCTTAACTTTCGTCGCCCCAGATGCTTACGTTTTGTGGCCTAAACTTAACTGTAACAGTTAACTGAAAAACTGTTATGCCCGCTGAAAGAACCGGCAGCTAATCATACATTTTCGTCCTAGATCATACGGACCGGTTCATGAGAATGTGTAGGGAGACAACGAAACAGAAAGAAAAGATAACTATAAATAATACGCTAACTACAAAGTGAGCTAAATCCAAACAGCACCTGAAACATTAACTATGACATTAATGCAATTTTGACAGCACTAATGAATATATGTTTGACATAATAAAGAAAATAGTTTGTTGAAATAGCCTCATCTAGGGTAAGAACTCGGATGAATGTGAGGGGTCAGCCAAGTATTACATAGACTACAGAGATACACAGATGACACCTATGGGTGGAAAAATGAAACCAAGCAAGTACTTACAAGAAAGACATGTACCCTGTACTGTTGGTTTTTACTTTTTTGAGTTGGAGTGAAATGTCACCATGACAGATGATAAAAAATGAAAATGACTGGCCTACATGTATTATGGTAGAATGTGTCGAAACAATATGGTTCATAATGTGGAAAAGTAAAAAGGTGTTGAAAGTGAATGATGGGCTGTTGGCAGCGTTAAGTTGCCTCCGTCGCAGTAATGACGGTATAATTGCAGTTAATCTGATGTGGAAAGCTGTCAGCTCTTCAACCTGTTGCCGTAATTTAATCAACTTTGCTGAAAATCGAGGTGTTGGTTCATGTCGGTTGTCAGTCCTACTAAAAAAGACTTGAGCAAAGTGAGGGCAGGTTGGTGAAATTAAATACTGACAGCTAAGATGACGCATGAAAGGTGGCACAATGGCCACATTACATTATTTATGGTTATTTTATAAAAATCTGGAGAACTGTAACACTGGCAATGTGTGTGTGAATTTATATTATTTTTTACATGTTAATCCAATTATTTAAACAAAGACCAAAGAAGAAGAAGAAACCCCACTTTTCCCCATTTCTTTTGAAGTGTAAGTACAAAATTAGCTAAAGAAACGTGAACAATATATCTCCTCTGCATTAAACCAGCATTATTTTTGGATGATCTACTACAGAGGTGTCAAACATATGGCCCGTGGGCCAGAACCGGCCCGACAAAGGGTCCAATCAGGCCCACTGGAGGACTTGCAGAAAAATAAATAATTCCAATTCTAAATTTACCACTTTAATCTCATAGAATATCCGAGTTCTTTTTCGTAATTTTACAACTTTTTTTCTCAAATTATTACCCTTCTCTCCCATGTCTGTAACATTATTATTTTTCCTCCAATGTTTTTAGAATGCTGTCATAGCAGAAGCAACTTGCCTTTGCCAACATCAAACTGACAAGAAACTCTGTTGCAGATACAGTTTCTGATCTTTCTGTAGTGGTTAACTGGTCTGGCCCACTTGAGATCAAATTAAGGGCATGTGGCCAAGGAACTAAAATTAGATTTGACACCCCTTATCTACTGCTAACAGTTTCCAATAGACATCATTTTGAGGACATTCAACATATAAATCGAAATGGGGGATTAATCCAGCGGACCCAACTGGAGAATGGAGTCGTAAGACAAACTGGAAGGATTCATCCAAGTGAAAGTTTTGAGAGGCTAGGAGTGTTTTAAATCATTAAGATCAGTGACTCTGATCATGACTTGGATAACCACAGAGGTTTTAAACTGTGAGCCAAAGAATAGAAAATGCAGTTTTATTTTGGCCAGCAGAAGTTGTGAACACAAAATTGACATATTATCAGCGTATAAGTTTTATATATATATATATATATATATATATATATATATATATATATATATATATATATATATATATGTAGCAATCTTGTTAGCAAAGTATATTATTTACACAAACAGCAGTCATTGAGCAACGTGGTACAATTACACTAACGATAGTCCTGCTCATGTGGTAAATATAAGTCCAATACTCACTTTCTATCAACTCCTGAAGGAATTATCTGGCTCATACTGTATGTGTGATTTATTCTTCTGCGTAATATCTATCATGGTGGGTACATTCGTAGGCTCGAGGAGACACCTCTCAATGTCATAAGACTGAGACTGAGGTGGCCAGGTTGGCTCAGTAGGTAGAACAGGCTCACATACACATAGAGGTTCATGCCTCGACGCAGAGGTCCAGGGTGTGAGTCCGACTTGTGACGATTTACTGCATGTCTTCCCCCTTTCTCCACCCTTTCTCACCTAGCTGTCCTGTGACTGTCCATTAAAGGTGGAAATGCCCAAAATAAATCATCTTAAAAAAAGAAGACGGGGACTGTATTGCTTTTAGCTTTGCTGCAGTTCCATGTCTTCCAATTTGAAATAACTGTTAGCTTGTAAAACTGAACTTTTCAAGTAGCTTAACCAACACTGTCACTCTCTGCAAGAACATTGTATGTAGGTAATTGGTGTGTATGTGTGTGTGTGTGTGTGTGTGTGTGTGTGTGTGTGTGTGTGTGTGCCTACAGGGATGCTGTGCTGCACTGATTGGGTTGCTGGCCTGCTCTCTGAGAATCTGCTGTAATGGTGCCAGGATGATTTATACCAGGTTCAAAATGGCTGTTTCATAAAAACACACGCACGCACACACACTTTCTCATGGTTTTTCCTATTTTTTCCCCTCCCCTGCTCAATCTTTCCCTTCATCTCAATCACTTGTCTCCCTCACCTTTCTCCATTTCATCCTAGAACAGTGGGTAAAGGTGATTTAGGATTTCTGGGGTTCAGAGAGGGGCCCTCTCTTTTCTACTTTTCTCCTCCCTGACATTTTAATCTGCTTCTCAGTCGCTCACTGACCTTTTTTTCTACCCACCTCTTTTCTTTCTTTATTATGTCCCTCTCCCTTTCTTCACCTCTTTTGGGTCTCTCACTTTGCTCTTACTGTATATCCTCATTCAATCATCTTATTTTCCTCTTCTTTTTAAAACACCCTCTCTTTGTCAGTATTTATTTTTTCTTTTCTTTTATCAATCTAACACTCTTCACTTTCAATTGCCAATTCAATTCAATTTCCTGTCTTTTTCTTCTTTAGTACCATCCTCTTTCCCCTATCCATCCCTCTGTCTTTCCTCCCTTTTGGCATTTTACACAATGGCAACTGACATTTCTGGCTGATGCCGCCTTCTTCTCCCTCTTGGCCTTTTCATTCTTCTTTCTTTTACATTATTTTTTCATAGCTCCTTTTTTCAGTCCATCTCCGATTTTTCTTTTCTCCATTTAGTACTCTCCCGTCATACTTCTCTCACAGGAGGAAACCTTTGGCTTTCCCTCTGGCTTTTAACTTGCTCACGACTCAGATCTTTTTTTTTTTGATTCTGAATGTCTTTGGCTTCTCACTCCCTGTGCGCATATTGCTTTTCATTCTTTCCCTCTTCCAAAAATGTTTCTCATCTCCCCTTTTTTGCCATCCTTAACTCCACGCTTTTTTCTTTTTTTTGTCTGTCAGTTGGGAACAGTGCTCCGCTTGAGCACAGGCATTTTATGACTGTCCATATAGCCAGCATCTAACGTTAGCTTCTCCGCTGTGCTGTAAAGTAATGGCTGGCTATGTGAGACAAGCGTCTAGCAACATTGTTGTGGATGCTGTTGTTTCAGCCTGGCGACCTATGTGAACTTCGAGTCTGGGTAGCAGGGGGCGGGGGAGGAAGACTCTCTCCAGTATTTTGAATTTGTGATGCAATAATTATTTTAAACATTAGCTGTCAGTATTACATATTGCCCCTTTAAGTAGTGTGGTAACACTCAAAGGCCAGAGGCATATTTGCACAATAAAACCCATCTAAATGGTTCCTTCTGCTTGACTTCTTGTTAAAAACACAGTGCTGTGGGGCAACAGCCAAGTGATGATTCCTCGCCTCTGCCCTGTGGCGCTCATGGCGGCTGTTTCTAGAGCAGGGATACGCCTTTTACCAAAGTAGGGCAGTGTGTGTCTGCAGGCGGTGCTAGAGAAGAAGCAATGATGGAAAGCAAGTGACAGAAGGGCGCAAATGTGGATTTTGTAAAGTTACATTCATGGTTCCATGTCTCCTATTGAAATCTGATCTCACCTAAGTGGCTCCTTGGTTCTAGTTTACCTTTTGTTTTCGAAGATGACAAAACAAAGATGACTTGGAACTCTTAGCATTAAATTACAAATAGGGCTTCTATACCAGTATTGCCGTCTCACAATGCAAGACCTTCCTCCACAGCGCTGCAAAGGAGGGTCTGGCTAGTCAACACAGCTTTCTGGGATGAGAGAAAAACGTTCTCTGGCTTATTGGCCTTTCTTTAAACCAATCACAATTGTCCTTGGCGGGGTTAAACGCTGAGTGGAGCCACTGTGCCGCGGTAAAATAGCCTCGGGAGGAATCTTGTTTTGGTGGAACATGTTTTATAGTCCTCATAAATCCAGCAGAGTGTAACATGCCAACACAGAGAAAGCAAACAATAACGGACATCCAGCCCAAAACAGTGAGATCCATCATGGATGTGGAAAGTCGTGATATAGACTACCATTATCGATACCAACACTGTGACTTTGATACTGGTTCCTAAACAATACTTTTTTCCAATTCCGATTATTTTAACAAAAGAAATTACAACACCACTTAATACATTTTTCAGATCCTACTACGTGAGCCCCTTTTCTGTACGTAACAGAATTTTTGTGCATAACTTTATGACATGAAACGTTAGCAGCCAAACAGTAACTTGCAGTAGCTGACAGACCGTGGTAGAAGCATGATGCATGCTTATTGGCTCACTGATGCACAATTTCTTCTTCAATTTGGTATTGAAGGAGGATATATTTTTAGAAACTCATGGAGGCATTGAATTCGGTGCTAAGCCCTAATTAAAATGTCTATGTACTGGTCAAAGTTTTGTATATGTATACCATACTCAATACTTCTTCATGTTGTTTTTATTTGTGCTGTCTTCTGAGATATGTTGAGATCAGTGGAAGGTGCACAGGGAGAGTGTGGTTTAAATGTTGATGTCTTAGCTTGGAGATTTTGTGTTCAGGTCTTTTCTCGTGGTCATGACAGCTGTAGATCTGTGTCTGCTAGAGGAGTTGAACAATGCATTTTGGAAAACCAAACCACAGAGCTGTTCAAAAAAATCCACCCTGAGAACATGTTGTAACATGTAAAGTAATCCATACTGTCAAGAGCCCTCCTCTGAAGAAATACAAACAACAAACTGAGGTAGAGGCTGAGGCTCCCGTTGATACCACCCAGCTTTCCCTTCCCCATTCCTCCCCTTCCCCTCGCAACGACAGCACCACAACCCTGGACAAAGTCAGAGCCGCTGTAAGCCAAATCGGTAAAGCTGTCAGTGCTGGCCAGTGCCAGACATGGCAGAGTAAGTGCTGACAACAGGGGACTAGATTTGACAGTAAAGCAAGAGAAATAACCAGTTTCAAACTGCTTGAGAGGAGGATGATTGATGTTCTGAAACTTAAGCAAGAACTATGTCAAGTTTCAAAATATCAACAGTAAGCTGGGACCCAATTATGGGATTAAAACAATATATCAGAATTGTGGAAGGGGTTTTTACTATACCAACCAGGCAAACAAGTTCCTAAGCTGAGAGTTTTCAGTTGGAAAATCCTATGCAATGCATTCTGGCACATGTAGGCACAGTGCGATAAACTCTTCAAACAGGATAACATTGATTTCCCAAGCGGAAATGTACAGAGGTAAAAGCTCCCTAACATTAATGTATATACTTCATTTGATGTTAACAGCTCAATGACTGTGGTTAACCTACATCATCTCTAAAGCAAGCATGTTAGTTACTATGATGTGGAAGGGGGTAAAGGGATCGGGAACATTACTGTTTTGGTCAATTCAATTTTACTCATAGTCAAAATAATAACAGGAGTTATCTCAGGACACTTTACAGATAGAGTAGTTTTAGTAGTAGATCTAGACCACACTCTATTCTTTACAGAAACCCAACATTCCCCCCCCCCCCCCAAGAGCACGCATTCGGTGCAGCAGCAACAAAGAATAACTTCCTTGTAACAGGCAGAACATGGCTCTTGGTGGGCGGCCGTTTGCCGCGACTGGTTGGGGAGTGTCGTTTTAGGTTTTCTAATTTAAATGTATTCTCGACTCAAGGAATAGAAACTGCAGGCTAAAATGCAAAGATTTGAAATACTAATACAACTTTACTTTAGCCTTATCTATTAGAGAAGCTTCTTGCTTGTTAAGGAATGGCTTTGATTCTTAGAAAATAACGTATTTGTTTGGATCTAACACATTCTCACTCGGCCATCGCGTAAAAGACGGACACTCAGTCATGTGCCTTTGGCGTATGTTATTTACGCTAAAAGTGGGTCCTTGGTTGGCTCAATGGTGTCTTAAGCCCCCAGCGTTGACTTCCAGGCAGTGCTGCGACTGTTGACTTCAAGGCCCCAAACCTTAACTCTAACCATTGCCTAATCCTAGTGCCCGACAGACAGCATTGCCTGGAAGGCCACGTTGGGGGCGAAAACTCCAAACACCGTCTTGTTGTCTGCTTTTCATGCTAAAAGTCTCCTTAAGCTTCGGGAGTTTTGATGTCACTTTTGAAGCCCTGGGTCGGGATGTACTGACTGACATGTGGCACAAGAACGGGACAGTTAGGTTTAGGAAATGATCATGGGTGGGGTTATAAACTGTAGCAAGAGCTTTTTGTGTTGTAGCTGATGCTGAGAGCCACTGCCCAAGCGTCTGAATGGTACGAGTTGGGAGTGAGAACGGGTTGCCGGATCTGACCTCAACTCTTTCCTCCACACTTCTTTAGTACAAGGAGTCAGTGAACTTTATCCACATGTGTAGTAAGTGATTTCAGTGCAAAGGTGTAGTGTATAGCCTCATCCTCTCTTATCTCTTCCCCCTATCCCATGTCTTATCGGTCCCAGAGGGAAAGTAGGGATTAACAAGTCCTAGAGAGAAGAGGGTAAGTGTAGTAGAAGAAGTGGGGACAGGGAGACTTTAATACCTTGTAAATTCCATACTCTTATCTGGTTTCTAGCTTTGTATCAGATATAAAGTTTGCACACTGTGAATGATCCATGCTGATAACAACTAGGTCAAAATGGATACATGAGAGGTAAAAGAGGAGAAGACCTGCATCAGTAAAGGATAAAAGAATGTGAATGACAGGAGTGGGTTGAAACGATGACTAAAGAGTTTAGAAGCGAAGACGTTGATGGTGAAAAGAAGAGCATTTAGAAGAAGATGGGCAAAAAAAGCCATTGTGAGAAAAAGAAGAAAATATAACTATAGAAACAAAGTTGTGGGAGCGTGACGATTACGATGACGATGTTCCTTTGCCGGGCTGACATCAAGCTACACCAGGCTCCGAACAGCGAAGCTGAGATAGAACGCATTCTCTTTTTCTCTTCCAGGCCTTTAGCTAGACTAACAACGCCATAATAAAACAACACTAATCATACAATGGGCCGTAGTGAAGGGTCCAAAAATGAGTGCAGTCAAGCTGGAGTACTTTAGTGCAAGTGGCCAATGGAAATGAGTCATTTCATGTGAAACATTGTCGTTTCCAGTAAACACCTGTGATGCCACAGGCCTGCTATTATGGGCTTTGATATTCAATTCAAGTCACAATGAAATGAGAAAAATTGTATGTTCACAATGTAAGCTAATTGACACATAATATTATACAATAAAAAAAAAACCAAAAAAAGTGTTCTCATTAACAGGTTCATACAACATGACAGGAGAAGATATGCACAGTGACTTGAAAGATGTCTTACCAAATTACAGTGACAATTTGGGAACCAATACATAACTGTAAAAGGGCAAAGTGACAGTTTAGGCACAAAAGCCCCTGGGGGAAAAAAAACAGTCCCCTCAAGTAGTCCTACCCGGTCCCGATCACCGCTCCCCCTGTGTTTTGGGACCTTTTTGCGTGCGGAGGATGAGTCAAGGTGTCTTACAGCCTTAGGAAAGAAGCTGCTCAGTAGTCTGGTGCTACAATCGTTTGCCAGACAGCAGCAGTATGAACAGACTGCTGCTGGGGTTTGTATTGTCTATTAATATTCTTTGGGCTCTGTGCCGGCACCTCGCCTCACCAATATTACTGACAAGTACCCATTATGTTCTGGGTGGTTTTAATCACCCGCAGCAGAGCACTTCTGTACCAGGCTGTGCCCAAACCATGCCAGATTTGTAACAATTCCAGGTCTGGATGCTTTCTATTGCTTCTTTGTATAAGTTGACACAAACTTTGGCAGGGGACTTATTTTCTTAAGTTTCCTTAAGAAACACAGCCGTTTCTGAGCTTTTTAAACCAGGGTGGAGTTGTGAGATAACTATGTCAAGTTCTCTGTGATGCTGATTCAAATTAACCTATGATCCACTTCAGCTCCAGTGATGTAGACAGGAGAGTGTGTCGTCCATTTTTTTCTTCTAAAATCAACAATCACCAATAGGTTGTTCTCCGTGCACCACTCTAAACTATTAATGCAAATACTGTTATTCTGCAGTTGTGCATCAGTGGTACACAGTTAATATTGAATATTTACATTTGGTATTGACAACCTTGAGTAAATTTTAAAAAAAGTGTGCAACAAGCAAAATCCTGTATGTCTGTGGCAGCTGCAAAGATAGCGTGATGGGGTTGAATAGAACATAATGCAGTAGTGGACCTTGGACAGCAACATTCACTGGGACTGAACGGAAAAAAACAACTATTATCAGCGATTGCCATGACATTTTGTACAGATATTCACGGTCACCACAGGAGACAGCCTACTGATTTTGGTGACTGATTAACGGCACCTCAATGAAGCAATTTTTGACTTGAAATGTCTTGAAAGCTACTGGATGGATTGCCATGAAATATTGGATTGATTGGACAACATTTGAAACAAGAGCAGTTGAAGAAGTAACACCAGTTCGCCGGTGCGAGACTGCGTCCCATGCCCTGCACTAGCACAAAAATAACACTCTCCATATCATGCTACCATCAGTTCATAATCTGTCCAGTACTTTGATTGGTCCAAGTACTGCAAAACAAAAACTAAAAAAATCACATGAGCCTTAGCTGTACTTTTTGTTTCGTTCTAATTAGCCAATGTTTTCAAAAAAGAAAATAAACTAAGATGGTGAACATGGTAAACATAATACCTGCTAAACATTAGTAATATTGTGAGCATGTTGTAATATTAGAATTTAGCTCAAAACACCACTGTGCCTCAGTATAGCTACTCATGCTGACACTTCTATTCAAAGCGACTCCTAATTAACATTCACACACCGATGGTGCAGTGTCAGGAGGTTTTTGCAAGGGTGTCTTGCCCAAGGACACTTTGACATGGTTGGCAGGGCCATGGATGGAACCACCGACCTTCTGATTGTTAGACAAACGCTCTGCCACATGTGTCACAGCCACAACAACAAGCCACTGTAGTTAGTTAATCGCTGGGTGCAATGGAGAGAACTGAATTGTTTCATTCAAAACTCAAGACATAAGACCAGATTGTGGTGCTTTTTAAAAGATGCAACATGAGATCAAGATGAACAAACTGACCTGTATCAGCTTTTATTTATACAGGGATAGTTGAATGTGTTGGCAGCTGCCCATTACACCCACGGCATCTGCTGTCAGACACTGAACTATGAGTGTTACGATCTCAACAGACCAGCTTGGTTAACCAATGGCCAAATAAAAAAATAAAGCCTAATACAGCATTTTGTCCCACACACACACACACACACACACACACACACACACACACATTCATGGTCTGTGGACTTGACCAGTCATCTTTCAGTCACAAGGCCACCTCTAACACTTTAGACTACCACCCCGTGTTTCATACTTTTTAGAGAAATGTAATGCTATAAATAACTACAATGCATATCTGTATAGATGTAGGGAGTAAATATGTTTATAACTCTACAACACAAATTATGCATCAAAACAAACTAATTCGCACCAACACAGAAGTGTGAATGTGGCTACTTAAGGGTGCATTCACACAGAAAGTACAATTAAACATTACACACGTTATAGTGTGAATTCTTTTACCACAGCTGTGTGATGAAAATAATGCAAAAGGGAAGTGAGGATGAATGGCTTAGATGGGAATGAAAGGGTACATTCAGACAAAAGGTGGCAGGTGATGATGACGTTTGAATAGAACAGAAAAGCAATGTACCAAACAGGTAGACTGACTGCATTGTATACTTACAAAGAGCACATGCAAATGTAATTATTCATGTGACGAAAGTTTCTTTTGTCTTTTTGATATTTCAGGAAATGTACTGTCAAAAAATATAATTGTCATGTTGTTGAAATGTTTGATGTTAAAATATTAGTCTTAATATTCTCTTCATTTTCTTTTCTGCATTTGACTCCATTCTTCATACTTGTTTTGTACATACATTAATACACCTCTCACACCTGATTCACAACTTTGAACTGAACTCTTTCCTGGCTTGTGCAGTTGATGTTGTCAACAGGTAATACCACAGAGGCCTGTCACCTGTGGTTGTCAACGCTGGCTGCAATGTGGATGTCAAAACGCTGGTGCTAAGAGTGTGAAAAGTGCCGACTTGGTAACCTCTGGGGCAAAGATCCATTGCAATCTCCCTCCTCCCTGAGCCCTACTAGGGCTGCATACCGAATTCAAAACTTTTTAGGCACGGACTGAATTGCCTCTAAAGTGTTCGAAAAATTCCTCGTCGTTCAATACCCAATTTCCATACCTAAGGAGTAAATCTAATCATCTCAGTGAGCCAATAAGCACCCAGCATACTTCTACCAAGATCTAACAATGCTTGTGATTGGCTGTCTAAAGTTACACATGTCCCAGAGACACACAGGAAAAACTCTAAGTTTTACAGAGACAGGGCTTATGGAGTAGGAGCTGAGAAATACATAAAGATTTGTTTTATGGTATTGGTATCGAAAAAAAGTATTATTCAGGAACCGGTATTAAAGTCACAGTATTGTTATCGGTACCAGGTTGGATATTTTTAAATGATACCCATCCCTAACCCTTACGCCGTACATTCACACTGAGCATAACTGAGTGTTATGTGCCATTACAGTAGTGTATTCCTTTTAGCTGTAACGCAGTAGTATAACGCATTACTAATTCAATTTTGGTAATATTATACTTGTTATAAGCTCAGGAACATTTTAACGCAGCATTTAGTGGTGTGTTGTTTTTTTTAAAATTCACCAACACCGCAAAACATTTCTTCATAGGAAAAAAAAGTGTTATTTCCTGCTGATGTATTACATGGTTTAGGTGACAGCAGATACATTTGCGAGATGGATATTATTTTCTGGAGTTATTACGCTGTGTTAAAGCGAGCTGTCCCTTCTCCGATCCCGTAGTCAGAGCCAGACCCAAACAGGTGACGGTGTGTCAGCGCGGACCGCAGTGTGTCAGAGCTGCTGACGGATATCAACATGTCGGGTATAAATAGGCCCGTTTGAGATGAACTGCGCCTCGCCTGTAAAGTGGACAAGAGCAGGCAGCAGCAGCCGGGGGCGGAGACAAAACTTGGACAGTTTCCAGCCATTTCTAGCAGCCTTCAGGCTGAACAGGGAGTGACAAAAACACTGTGGTCTGATTTCAATTCAGTAAAATTTTATCAGACCCATATATAAGCTTGTACACAGTCTCCAGAAGGTTTTATTACATACTGTATAATATATCAAAATGCTCTACATGTGATCTGTTGCTGATTTTAATAAAGAACAGAGTGTATATGATCCATAATCTGAACGGATTTAGTCTCTCTGAGTTTTAAACATCACTATCAGCCACATGTGGTTTGTATAGATTAAGCCTTTAAATCAGACAAATGCCAATTAAAATCCCTCCAATTCAAAGACGGAGACAGTAATATTGTAATATAAATAATTACTCTCAAATGACAGTAACTAGTAATCTATAATGTATAACATTTTGGAAGTAACTTGCCCAACAGTGGAGATCACATACAGGGTTATATAATTTATAAGTTAATTCGCAGTCTCTGTTTATCATCATTAATTCAATTTTAAAGTAATTTTAGTCATGTGGAAACAGGAGCAGGATTTTACCTTACTTTCACTTTTAACAGGCAGGATTATTAATAAGTATACCTTATAATAAGACTATAATAAGTTACCACAGGTTATTCCCACAGGTTAAATAAGGGATACACTTATAAACCATAATAAGTATACCACAGGTTATAATAAGTATACCACAGGTTATAATAAGGATACCACAGGTCATAATAAGTATACCACAGGTTATAATAAGGATACCACAGGTTATAATAAGTATACCACAGGTTATAATAAGGATACCACAGGTCATAATAAGGATACCACAGGTCATAAGGATACCACAGGTATAATTTTATAATACGGATACCACAGGTTAGCTACAGCATCAATTCAAACTCATTCAGACGTTCTACTGTTACGCTGTATGTTCAATCCTCTTTAATGCTGTTTATAGTTCTGTTTCTCTCCTGTATTTCTTTGGCTGTTGCTGTAATGTTTTCCCAGTTTTCAACTTTTCACCTCGAGTCAGCCCAGTGTGTTGAAAGTCCCACCTTCATCTCCCTCAAGCCCGCCAAGCTCCTGTCTCATCACTACTAACCCAACACATGTCGGTCATCATGAGTAGCTGACTACTTTAAGAGCCTCCAGCCTGAGGCAGAGGGCGCTGGCAGACATGAATTCAAACTGAAGCTCTGGGAGAAAAATGGTAAAACCAGTCAATCTAGAAATAAAATCCAAGTACTAATGTTTAACATGTTTTTGGCTCTTGTCTGCTTTAATTTAAACATGTGAGACAGGGCTTTTATGAAATGTTCTTGCTATGTTATGCATTTTGATGCATATCTGGATCAAGATGCAAATCAAAACTGCAAAAACTGTATTATTATTTGTTCTTATTATTGTAAAGGAGATCACTGTCCAGGCTGGTGCCCCTGGTAAATGGTCAGTAGCACCAATGGGCACTATTATTATGACCATTGGCCAACATTGTAACACACATAGCACATACTGAAACAACAGCTTCAAATTTTTGTTAGTAAGAGATAGAAATACCCGCAATATTTGTACCAGTGTGTGTGTATACATATACATATATATATATATATATATATATATATATATATATATATATATATATATATATATATATATATTATGGCATGTAGTTTAGGAAATTATTATACATTTGTGAAGTTCGAAAACATTGAATGAATCTTACTCTGAATATACTGAATGAAAGTCTGATTATATTCAAACTTTACATACTAAATTCCTAAACAGCATGCCATAATTTATATTATATATATATACATATAGCTATAGACTGTACTTGCCCAAATCATACAACTTAAATCATGTCAAATATCATTCTGCTATAGATAACCTGACTTGAATCATATACTAACCCACACCATGCTAACTAACCACACTTGAACTCATGCATTTTGGAAAGTGATCAACCCCGCATGCATCTCGTTATCATGGCCCACCAGAGGCCTGTGCTACTTCAAACACCTCCATGCGCTAGCCTGCTACTGCTGAGCCTGCTGCTGGCTATAAATAGAAACCAATCTGCAACCCCACCTAATGAGCACCATCCACCTCAGACCTAATTGTCAACAACCAGCCACTGTGTGTGTGAGTGTAAAGATACAGCTGACCATGCTGTTTTGATCACTGCTCTGCCATGGTGTGTGTGTGTGTGTGTGTGTGTGTGTGTGAGGTTCCTGTTATCTTTTGTTGCTAAGTATAGACTATATAGCAAAATTCAGAGTTGCCTTGGCAGGATGACAGCAGCACAACCAGCAAATTGCCCTCTCTCTCTTTCTCTCTCTCTCTCTCTTTCCCCCAGTCCTTGCTCTTTCTTCTCTCTTTTCCTTTCTCCGTTTCAAGTCCTTTTGTTTTCTTCTCCGTCTCTCTTCTCCTTAACTTGATCAAATCCTGCTGACCTGTCTTAACTCCAAAGTAGAATATGTGCGTGTGTATGTGTGTACAATAACTATGGCGGTGTAGTGGGTTGCCTAATTGCATGTTTCTGCACATCTGTTTGCATTAATATGCAAATGCATTGTATGTTTACATGGTTTAGTAAGTATTATGCATAACTACACTGTCAAACTTAAGAATTGAGTTTAATGAATGTGTGTGTTGTTAATACATAAAAAAGTAAGTAGCCTAACCCTTATAAATAAATATAAGGGTTAGGCTACTTACTTTTTTCTAGTAAGCTTCTCGCAGGGCTGTAGTCAAGACCACCTTTGCTGAGTCCAAGACAAGTCCAAGACCAGGACTAGTCGAGTCCAAGTCAAGACCGAGTCCAAAATGGTTCAAGTCCAAGTCAAGACCGAGTCCAGGACAGAAAAAAAAGGTCTTAAGCATGACAGTATCAAGACAATCCTTTTGGGTTTCACTTTCCCTCCAATATTATTATCAACATAATAAAGGCACCTGGACTTGGTCGAGACCTAAAGCCCAAAAGCCATATCTGGCAAGACCAGTGGCCAAGACCGAGACAAGTCCGAGTCCAAATACTAGCAAGTACGAGACAAGTCCGAGACCATAGAAAAACGGTCTCGAGTCCGGACTCGAGACCAAGACTCGAGTACTACAGCCCTGGCTTCTAGTTATTTTCTAATTCTAGTTTTAAAAGAAATTCCAGAATTCATAATTCTTGTGACTTCAAGATTTTGAGTGTTGAGTGTCTTATGAAGCAATGTTAACTCACCAGCATACCTCTCACCATCATTGTGCAGGAGTCCTAGGATTTTTAGATTTTTATGAAGGTTAGTAGACAAATCTTAGATGTCCTACCAATTACTTTGTACTATGTAATATGACGATGGCTATAACTTAAGGGTTATCAGATTGTGTAACGCTTTGTAGTT
Organism: Etheostoma perlongum; assembly: GCA_026937815.1. NCBI lineage: Eukaryota > Metazoa > Chordata > Actinopteri > Perciformes > Percidae > Etheostoma > Etheostoma perlongum. Next base: position 29,496,377 of record CM049372.1, read on the forward strand.
TCTTTAACTCAATGGCCCTAGTTTCCTGGCAGTAAACTGGTGCAATTGGGCACAATAATTGCATTGATGCCATTGTACAGCTCTCTTTTCCAGACCTGATCCAGTCAATTCATTTATAAGCATTTCACAAATATCATACCCCTTGTTTTGAACACACACCAGTAGCCTGGTTCAAACAAGTGGCGCCATTTTATTTCGTCATCGTACAAACAATGTCTTTATTACATTGTGAATGGATAATCCAATCCAAACACAGTACTACTGGTAACCTATGTTGAATTTTCAATGCAGTCCTGCTGAAATATGGATCTGTAGCATTCATGAAAGATAAAAAAGTAGAACTTCTTTAGTAGTTGTTATTTTGCATGCATAAGGGAGTGTGTGATGAAGATAATGAAAAAGGGAAGTGAGGATGAATGGGTACGTTCAGACAAAAGGTGGCAGGTGAATGAATGAATGAATGAATGAATGAATGAATGAACGAAAGCTGTATTGCCCTGAGGGGAATTTGTTTTGCACTCAAAGGCACAACAGGGAGGTGATGATGAAGTATGAATAGAACAGAAAAGCAATGTACCAAACAGGAAGATTGACTCACATTGTAGACTAACAAAGACCACATGCAAATGTCATATTTCATGTGAATTGTATTTTACATTTTTGATATTTTAGGAAATGTACTGGTGGATGAAAATATTAGTATTGTCTTCATTTTCTTTTCTGCATTTGACTCCATTCTTCATACTTGTTTTGTATATATCAGTTATACACACATAATACACCTCTCTTTTCACAACTTTGAACTGAAAAACTCTTTCCTGGCTTGTGCAGTTGATGTTGTCAACAGGTAATACCACGGAGGCCTGTCACCTGTGGTTGTCAACGCTGGCTGCAATGTGGATGTCAAAACGCTGGTGCTAAGAGTGTGAAAAGTGCCAACTTGGTAACCTCTGGGGCAAAGATCCATTGCAATCTCCCTTGGTGAGTCTTACTAGGGCTGCATACTGAATTCAATACTTTTCCAGTTCTGATCCAGTCCATTCATTTATAAGCATTTCGAAAATAACATACCACTTGTTTCGAACACACACCAGTAGCCTGGTTGAAATAAGTGGTGCCTTTTTATTTTGTAATCGTATAAACAATGTCTTGTATATCGCAAATGGATAATCCAAAAACAGTACAGTTGGTAACCTATATTGAATTGTCTATGCAGTCCTGTTCAAATATGAATCTGCAGCGTTCAAGAATCCCACAAAAAAGTACTTTAGTAGTTAATATTTGGCATGCACAAGGGAGGGATTTAATAAGCTTCTGTTTCCCTTGAAAAGCTCAGGTAAATCGGTTTGTCTGGAGGCTGATGGATTTTAAATTGTGAACTGAAATTCTACAGATTTAAAATAAAGTTATGTTTAACCCTGATGATATCAACAGGTGTGGCGGGAACACACACCCTTTACCCTTATAACGCTGGCTTTGGCCATAACGTCTCTTTGCACTATACTCAGTCTAAATGAATGAACTTGAGATCAGTTCACTTTGGACACTGGCCTTAATTTTCACAGCGTTCATTGAAAATTACAGCTAAGAATACTTTTGACTGAATTCTGAACTAGATAAGCCAACTGACTATTGCAAGGCACCAGCATAAGTTTTGTTTAGGGCGAAATGGCATGAGAATGACCCAAGGTACAGTAGGTCTTTCTTGTCTGTTTCATAGTCTGGATCTTTCTTTTCATTATATGGCCTATGGCGAGTTTTATGAAGCACCTTCCCCTCTGAGATATCCACGCCAGTCCAGAAGGACATCTTTATCATATGAATAAGCTTAAAATGTCTACCGTGTTTTGAGGTCTGTATTTGCCTCCATTTCTTGTTATTTTTTTCTATCATCTCTTCTCATTTGGTGACATCTGATCAGCTATTGCTGGCTCATGTTTGAAAGCCTTCTTTCTTTCTTTCTCTTTCCTTTTGTGGATTGTGTTTCTAAATCTACACTAATTAGAGCGATCATGGCTCAATTTCTGCAGATCAATGGTGCTCAGCTGCCTACTGGGAGTGACACACTGGGGGCCCATACGCATCTGTCGCTGCCGAGAATATGACACAAGAGAAGACCTGTCACCCCAGGTGACAAATACTGTCTAAGCTTCAAGGGGAAATAAAATTATAGAGATCAGCGACTCATTCTGAAATGCTACATCTATTTTTCACAGGCCAGCAGAGTCATTATGCCTCATTTAAATTACCACTTTTGACATTTGTACTCTGTGAGATTCTCGCTTCTTTAATAATGGCAACATTGTATTAACTCACAAAAGATCACATGTCAATCAAATACAAAGGTCAATATGACCTTTAACCATTTATGTTTGTTTCTTAATTGGATTTGCAGAAATGTGTCTGCTTTAGTGGCAGTCCCTGTTCACGTTAAAAAAAACAGTTATTCTTTTTTTGTTGATGGGGCGGTCAGTCCGTCCACCATTTTGGTCCAGAGGGGAATATGTCAACAAATTTGTTACACAAATCCATGTTCCCCGATGGATAGTACGTAATGACTTGGCTGCTCTCCTGACCTTCCCTCCAGCAACACCATCAGCTTGACACATTTGGTTCAGAGTCATATGTTTCTATTTGGATGGACTACTATTAAAAGTGGTAGGCTACAATCATTCATGTTCCTCACAGTATCAATTCTAATACTTTGGTGAACCTCTGAGTTTTCATCTACCTCTATAAGTTAAAATTTGTATTATGTCTAATACTTATGACCAAAAACCTGCAAAAGTAAGGACATTCCCATTAGCCTCTGCTGTACTTTATGTTAATCATCAAATGTTAACATGCTAAACATCTCAGAGAAACTTGCTGGGCTTAGAACACATTTCCAGGGATTATTAAATGTTAAATATGTTAAAGGGATTATTTTTGACTTGCTTTAATATGGATTAAGATCAACTCAACAGGTTGACATGGAACCATTTTAGAATTCACTAAATAAATTAATTCACACTGGGATTTTATTTTTTTATTTAGTTAAATAAGGTACAAGTGTGCAATAAAATGCAAAAGTGGTGCCTTCATTCCAACAGAGGTCAGGGCGAAGCCCATAACGTCATCAAATTCTCAAAATGCCCCTGCACACACATGACCTTAGTTAATTTAAAAATAAAATTGTAAAGAAAGATGCGTGGCTCCAGACATTCCAGACAGAAATACTGTCTGCATTCCAGTAAAGTCAAATGTCCTTGGTATTTATCAAGTAATTAAAGAATTCCGTCTTCATCTTCTTAACATTCATATGGTTTGTAGTCTCGCATTGCCAGACCTTCCTCCACAGCGCCTCAAAGGAGGGTCTAGCGAGTCCGCACAGCATTCCAGGATGGGAGAAAACGTGCTCTGGTTTATTGGCATTTCTTTGAACTAATCACTTTTGTCTAGGCGCTGGGGAGAGCCATGGTGCTGCGGAAAAATAGCCTCTGGCTACTTGTTTTGGTGGAACATGTGTACGTACAAAGGCGGCTTTACTCGTGCAAAAGAAAACTGAGATTGAACAGATAGTCTAGCTAGCTGTCTCAAATCGACCAGAGTTTCAAATTCCAACACAAACAAAATGGAAGGTAACGGCCATCCGGCTGACATATAACACATCCAGTAGAATTTCCAGCAGCAACTGAACAATCCCGGAAGTTGAACCTTGTAGATACAGGTTTGAAGTGGAGACTCAAAAGAGCAGAACTGTTAATATCTCTTTCTTAGCATTAAGTAGGCTGTGGCGTCAGTGAAGCATGCAGATTCTGTGACATTTCCCAGAACTTGTCAGTTATTGAGGTATTCATTAAGTAGAAATTCAAATTCTATTAAAAGATAAAACTTCCATCTCCCGCAACAAGAGATATTCAGACATAAAAGAAGAACCTTTGCAAAATATCCAACACAAAAGCCTGTCAAATGCAAAAGAAATCATGAAGGCATGCCATTAACATCATCTTAATGTTCAAAAGGGGGCACGTTATGGCCTCAGGTAATAACTCAATTGTTATTAATGTCACCAAACAGACCACAGGATCAGCTCACCCACAGCAGTAGTGCTCATTTGTGTTTTGCTCAAGGACACACTGACAAAGACGGACACTCTGCCTACTCTGGGAGCTGACCAGATGATCTCCAAGTGTGCAGGACGGTCACTTTACCTGGCAGCATGCACTTCTTTCGGTTGCCAACCATATGCAACATATTGTAACATCTATAGGAGTTTTGCTGAGTGACATCATGTTACCCTTATGCACACTAACTGATACCCATAGACCTGGAGTGTGCCTCTGTGTAATGCAGGTGTTAGCCATCTTCATGCATCAGACTGGGCCTCTATGGAGCCCAGGACAATGGTAATAATTACCTCGGGTTTTTATGTCCTCAGATCGTCTGCCAGTCGACAAAAGCCTGCAATAACAGAAAAGCAGAAAGAAACAGGTTGAATAAACCATTAGTGTCCTCCATGGCAGAAGGGGCAGGGCCCCGGTGAGTGGAGGATAATTAGAAGAGAGTGTCCTGATTGGTCCATTTGTCTACATCAAAGAGTGCTAAGTAGGAAAGGAAGCAGCCAGGCATGCTACATGGAGGAACAAAGCAGCAAAACACAATCACATAGATATCCCATTGAAATAAAGATTTTCTCCTAAGTGTCAGCTCATATGGCGAAGCAGCAGCTTAATAGTACCCTGTGAGATATAGTGTGGAATGGCATAATGTTGTCCATTATCAGGAATAAGGAAGTTCAAGCTGCTGAGTTGGTAGCAATAACCAAGTGGTTCGAAAAATCATGATGAAAAGATCATTGGCTGGAATCCCAAGCATGCTGGGAAGCTCTGGAAAAGTAAAGTAAATGCTTAATTCTGAGTGTTACTTTGCTAAACAAGCACCATCAGTCTGCTCAGCGTGAGACTGCAGCAGCAATGAGCTGCTCCCCAGTATGAATCATTGTAATGGGACCAGTGTGACACAGAGCATGGGGGCAGAGCAAGGCTAAATACACTTCGCTTGTCCTCCACCTTATTTGGTATTTATATATTACTTTCTTCTTTCTAAAGTACAAAATGTGTCTTGGGGTAGATTTGGCTGTTGGAGATCTTAGTTGTAAGTGTAGTGACCTTTGTCCATGGTGCTGATGGGGTCAAATATGCAATTGTATTGTGGCATTATATGTTGTTGCCAGTTGAAACATTCAAAACAGCTGAAATTCTGAAAGAGTTGTAAGCACTAAATGAAGTGTCCAGTAAACAAATATGAAAAGAAAGCTGTGAAACTGTCATTTGACAGGGAAGGTGCTGAAAGCAGTTGGATTGTTATTTAAAGAGAGAGAGATAAAATCAGTTTCTGTTGAAAAATAAATAGAAAAAAATCAGTTCATGACCAAATCGCAGCTTGCTGCAAGACTATTTCTGCCACATATATCATACACCACTTGGATGTGATAATAACATAAGTCCTGAGATTGCAGCAAAACAATTAGTGCACTCTATATGTCCCTTTCAACCCGTTCACCTTTATTCATCTCAGTCAATCTGTGGGAATTACTAAAATGGAAATTGCAAATGGCTTCTTTCTGTGAATTTGCTTTTTAAATGACTCAGTTTTGTTTCCATCATTACTTCATCGTTACTTCATCAAAACCCAAATAGTCAAACTCAAATCTCATATGTATCAGCAAAGGATATCACACAAACTGAGAAATCAGTGCTTCCATGTTGTAGTTAAAGACATAATAGCATAGGTGAGTCCCATATCAATACTTAATATCCCATGGTTTCCATACAACAGCGATGACATATACTGTGCGTCATCACTGTAGAGGTGTATGCTTGTCGACTTTTGTTTCAAAGTTAGGGTTTTAGTCAGTCGATTTGTCTCCCTGAAGGCTAGCCATGGAAGAAGAATATCATATCAAAGAGGGATGCTGGGAATTGATGAGTCTATATGGGAATCACTGATCAGCCATCAATCAACAACCATATGTCAGGCCATCCATCAGTTAGACTGAGTGGAAGTAAACGCTGAGTTCATTTATCTTGACTGGACTTAGATGTGAGCTTGACATGCCGGCAACTTGAGCAAACACAAGATGAATGGAGATGAATGGAGAGGAAACACACACACACACACACACACACACACACACACACACACCCCTCTAATTGTTGACCTTACACACCTTACTGTCCTTTACAGCCAGTTGAACTACTGCTTTCATTGGCAGGTGATCTGTAACTATTACTGCTATTGTATTTTCACCTTGATGAAGTTACTCGGGTGAGAGCACTAATGAAAACTTAGCTTAGATCGGTGTGTGTCATTGTGTGTGCATCTGAGTGTTCTTTTTTACCTCCAACAGGACACTTTGCGAGGCTCAACGTTAATCCTTAAAAGTGACGAGATTTTTGGAAAGTGAAGACTTTTTGGGGACATCTTCAAAGTCCTGCTTAAGGCATTACACCTGTTTTGAGTGCAGGTTAGGATAACAACATCAAATATCTCCTTTTTAACATTGTGCACGCATCTCATCTGTGCATACTGACAGAGAAAAAGACACCTGGAAAACAAAATGTTTATCAAATCCGTGTATTTATGTGGTGCTGAACAGGTAGCATATGGTGGGTCTTTCAAATCTTGTTTGCTCAAAATATCTGCCTTCTGTTTCTCAAAACGAAGTTGATGAGAGCGCCGAGAGCAAACCATGCAGTCATTGTATTGTCAAACCAAAACAGGGAGCTAAAAATGGTTATAAAGCTGCACAGAGCTGCAGAGTAGGATGAAGGTAACACCTTTCACATTGCATGCAGTAGGCTATAGCCAATTAATCCACCACCTAGTAATAACATTGAGCTTCTCTTGGTTTTAAGTCAAAGGGCATGCTGAAGAAAGGCTCTCAATTTGTCCAGGTATAAATTAAATCTAACACAATTACCAACAGTAACTCACCAGTAAGTTGCGTAAAACATACATGTTTTATCTCCTATACCAAAGGCTCTGATGTAGTTTGAGGACAGGGCACACTGTCCAAAATGTCAATTTTTGTGAGTTTTTACCAACAGATCATATTTTTTGTTGTTGTATTCAAGTGTTGTGAGCTTGAACAAGAAAAACCTGCTATAAAGGGTACTTGTTTTACAAAGAACAGGTGGTTACACTTTAATTGAAGGTATCTACAGTACATGAGAGTGACATGACACTGTCATGAACATGTCATAAACATTATAAACAAGTCAGAAACGTTCATGGCATAACGCATAAAGTTATGGTTAGGGTTCATGTGTCAAGTGTCACTCTTATGTAGATACCTTCAAGTAAAGTGTTACCGAATAGGCAACCATCTTCTTATAGGAACAGAAGTACAACACCACACTCTAATGTGTTTGCCACATTCACACACTTGGCTCTTGTTGCCAAGTGTGTAACCTCTGTGCTGAAAAAGGATGTCCAGCACAAGATGTTGAAAGGAGACACAAAGATTGTTTCCTCAGCAGGAGGGGAAACAACAGAGAAAGTTTGACTGTGGCTGCGGTGTGGAGTAGCTCATTCCTGTAAGGCGTCCATTGGACGCCCTACTGTTCTTTCACACGCCACCACTCCAGGGGCTACACACTTAAGTATTACCAAGAGCAGTATTTCCACCATTGATAAAAATCTGGACAGCAGGAAAAAAAATAATACCACCAAGAAGGGATGTACTGGAGTTAAGCTGATTTTTTTTTTCCTCAAAGTCTTTGGGAAGGACAACTCAGGGGGCTCTGCTGAGTTGAGGGTTTATTTATATGCTCATATGAGGTGATAAAAAGAAATATCATAGGAATAGGTGATAAGGAGAATATAAATAAATGGTCTTTTCTTGTATTACATACTATTAAAGGCTGTGGAACTTTGGATACACGGTAATAGCCAAGTATGAGGAGATGAACATGTGTCTGTGGATACTTATAAATCACTGGACTTTACATTTTTTGTAGCCATACTAGGCTATTGCCACATTTCAACATTTGTCTGTGTAAGCGTGGCCTACCAATACCTCAAGCCTGTCCTACAACGACTGTAGCTAAAGCTAATTAGCAGCAAGATGCCTCCTTTCTCCGTGGATAACTACTACTAACATTTCACCCAATAGAAGTAAACGTAGAAGTGAACAGATCATGTGGAAATGACACCACTTTACCTTGGACCCAAAACAATGGACAAAAACATGCTAACACACAGCTAATTAGCATCAACAAGACTACAAAAAAACATGAGGGCTGTGGAACGGGTAATAAATCAACAAGTGGTCCACCCTTGAACTCTTCTGGTGCCAAGCCTAAGAGTAAATCATTTTCCTGGGATATGGGAGGACGACTAACGGGCAGGGCACAGCGTCCTGAGATTTGTGATACGACCGGCAGGTCTGCTTTATCATCCAGGCAGAGCGCCTCTTCAACCCCTGTACCTAATAGGACACAGCCGAGGACAGCTGCAAAAGGGAAAAATCAGCAACAAAATGCCTCCCCAACAACTGAGTGTACACCTGGATAACAGATTTGCTCCTCTGCTGCAGGACGCTGGACATCCATCTGATGACCTGGATTGCATGTCATCGTCACACAGCAGGGTAAGGACCGAGAGCAATTCAAAAAGTAAAAAGCTACAGGGAAAGCTAAACTCTGATGGTGGGTGACTCTGCTGTAAAAGATTTAAAAAGCAGTAAAAAACACCAAAATACTCCAAAGACATGGTGTCTGACTTGACCCAAAGAATCCTGGAAATCATGGCAGCACACATGATGTATTAAAGCAACAGTCTGAATTGCAGAAACTGGACATTATGGATCTGCTGAACACAGTCAGCTCCCTAAACGCAGATGTGTTTATCAGTGGCCCTATATCTATCTATCTATCTATCTATCTATCTATCTATCTATCTATCTATCTATCTATCTATCTATCTATCTATCTATCTATCTATCTATCTATCCTGCCAGTGAAAAGAGGAGCTGAGAGATTCAGCTGTTTGCACTAAACAAATGGCTTTCAACTGAATGTATCATCCATTCTCTGCAGTGCATTGACGGTTTTAACATTTTCTGGGACTGCGTACAACTTTTTAAAAGCAGATGGACAAGCCAGGAGTAAAGCTGTTCACCTCTAACCTGCATTACTTTATGCTGGAGTTCACTGACCAGATGAAGCAGCTGGTAGATTTTAGAACCAAATTTACAGCCCTTCCTTTCCCCCATCGTTCAACCCCGGCAAAAAGTGAAACGCCAGGTACCTCTGCCAGAATGGCAGCTAACTAAGGAGGCTTGTGTGCAAAATCCAGCAAGCATTAACTGATATGTGCCAGGTCCAGGCTGCACGTCTAGTGGCACTCATAACTCTTTCCAAGACAATCCCGGGCCCTGTGTATTCAATTCGCCCTCAAATTATGTTGTGATAGGTAATAGAAAAAGAATGGTGAATAAGCACTTAACTTCAAACTTAGCATCCATTCCTTGTCAGCTACAGCCTGTCCCAAAAATGAAAACACACTAACACTAGCCTTACTAAACGTCAGGTCTTTGGCAAGAAAATAATTTCTAATCAATGATTTTATTATTAGTCATAATCTAGATTTTATGTTTTTAACTGAAACCTGGTTAGACCATAATAACAGCGCTGCTGTTCTCATCGAGTCAGTTCCCCCTAACTTCAGTTTTATGAGCAAGAACAGGGTGAATAAGAAAGGCGGTGGAGTCGCCATTTTGTTTAACGACTCATTCCAATGTATGCAAATATCTTATGGAAATTTTGCTTCTTTTTAATATGTGGCTCTCCAGTTAAGGTCTTCCCTTCAAGTTATATTTCTAAATATCTACAGGCCTCCTAAATACTGTGCAACTTTCTTCAATGACTTTACTGATCTGCGGTCTATAATCTGTAATAACTATGACTGTGTAATCATTGCAGGTGATTTCAGCATTAATGTTGACTACCCCCAGGACAGGGGGACCAAAGAACTGTGTTGTGTTTTTGAGAACTATGGACTGACTCAGCATGTGACAGAGCCCACAAACAATAAGGGGCACACTCTGGACCCGATAGTCTCCAAGGGTCTGAACATTTCCAAGGTTGTGGTGACTGACGTTGCTCTCTCTGATCATTCCTGTGTTTTAACAAACAAAGATAATCAGAAAACGGTATATCACTGAAAACACCAGTGAAACATACATTCAGCTTTTCTCCTCCACACCAACCCTCTCTGGGGTCTCAGTCACTGCGCATGTAGAACATTTTAACTGTAAAAAAATATTACAAATGTTATTGATGCCATTACTCCCACTAAGGTCGAGAGTTGTCTCTGGTAAGAAAAGATCTCCATGGAGAAATATCCTACTGGTGAGAACAGAAAAAAAGAGTGTCGAAAAGCTGAACGCAGGTGACGAAAAACTAATCTCCTGGTCCATTATAACACCTATAAAGACTTTGCATTCAGAATTTGGAACTAAGGAATGCAAGGAGGTCCTTTTTTTCTGACATTATCACCAGAAACAATAATAATATAATTCTCGTGCTTTGTTTGCCACTGTCCCGCCAGTACCAGTAGCATCTAAACTTTTATCTACCAAGGCCTGCAATGAGTTTGCCTCCTTCTTCGAAGCCAAAATTCAGAAAATTAGACAAACAGTCAGTTCCTCCATATTCCATTTCATTCCATTAACATTTATTATACAGGCAAGTTAACAGTTAACATTACATTACATTACAATGTAAAGGGGCCTGACTCAGTTTAGAAACTGGTTTTCAGCAGGTTCCTGTACTGAAAAAACATAAAACATGGTACAGCACGTCAGGACAGACATTTGTATAGGACATCGATATGGACTAGACAAATTTAGACAACTAAAACAACAATACACAAAGACATTTATACAAGACATCAACTGGGCTAGACAAATACGGACAGTACAAACAAGGCTTGGACAATACATGAGCAATTAATGTCTGCAAGTGTAACTGTTAAGATGGAGCTGTTTGTATGCCTTTTTGAAATATGTGATGGATGATAGTGTTCTGATGTGATGTGGAATGGCATTCCAATTATTGGTGTATGTATAGAAAAAAGATTTCTGACCAAAGTTGTTTTTATATGGAGGAACTGGAATAAGTGCCTGTGAGACTGACCTAGTGGGGCATCCTGGTCTCACGTGGGAGTCAGCAAGTGGCGGTAAGGTCTAGTACAGGATATGTGTGTCACAGTCTCCAGGCAAAACAAATTCAAATATGATACAATTTCATATGATCAAGCATACAATGGTAAAACAAAATGGTTATTGTTGCTCTGATAATGTGTGTGGGGCAGTGGCTTACACACTGTCACATACTAAAAAAAATCTATTTTATCTGCTTCTATTGACTGTTTGTAACTGCTGTTTAATGTTTAATTTCTTATACTGCAATGTAACTTTTATTTTTGTATTTTATGTTGACCGTTTTTAACTGCTTTTTAATGTTTAATTTCTTGTACTGCACTGTAACTTTTATTTATTTTATTTTATTTTAATCTTTTTATGAGAAGCGCTTTGAATTGCCCTGTTGCTGAAATGTGCTGTACAAATAAAGCTGCCTTGCCTTGTATTTTTAATGCGATCTGAAGTCCGGGAACTTCACTTCAGTCCATTTAACGAGAAAGAGAGAGAGAGTGTGTAAAAATTTGGAAAATGTTCAAGTTAATGGAGGATTTTAGTTGCATAGCAACAGCGGCTCACAATCAACTTGTCCTTTAAGCATAGCTACTGTTTTTTTTTTTTCAACCTGGATCCTATTTTCCTATTTTTGTGTCTAAGTGACTGATGGGAACAACAATCTTTGACATTAGTCCAGTTTTAAGCAAGATTGCTGCAGTCGGCAGCGGCAAAACAAACTACAATGTAAGATAATATGGCCATTGTCCAGCTTGTATTTACCTTCACAGAAGTGCTGTTTTGCCACTCACAGGATCAGATTCATATTCTAAGTGTCTGACAACATTATGGAAAGGATCCCTTCAGAGATAGACCTCTAAAACCGCTTTGAGACCTTTCTGTTTAACCGGAAACAGCTCACAAATCACTAGTGCTAAACCCACCTAACTCCATTTATAAAAGCAATACTTTTAGCGTGTATAGAGCCAACTTATTTTCACATGGAAATCAGTACACTACGTGTTTATTTCAACCAAAACTAGAGTTGTGATGGTTGGAAAAGTAAAGAGACAACCCAAACGGCTTTTCATAGTAGAATTTTGTTTCTGTTGACTTTGAATGAAGTGGATTTTATGATGCTAAAAGTACATATTATTTACTGGTGGGTTTAGCGAACGCACTTTCAAGGATACTTTTGTGTTTAAAAAAAGGATGAAAGGTCGACCTCCTTAGAAATCCTTTCCATAATGTTGTCAGATGCTTAATCTGAGCCTGTCAGTGGCAAAACAAGCACTTTTGTAAATACAAGCTGGACAATTGCCCTATTAAAATATATTGTAGCTTATTATCGCTTAATAATGGACCAATGTCAAAGATTGTTGTTCCCATCAGTCACTTAGACACAAAACATAGAAAAACAGGGTCTAGGTTGAAAAAAAACGGTAGTCACCCTTTAATGCATTTGTGTAGCGCCGCTGGCTAAAAAGAACAACCCTGTGGACACAGAGGGGGAGACATGCTCGTAATGAGTAATGACAACAAGCAGCCTTGACGCCCCCCCCAAAGAGAAAGTTGAGACTAGGGGTGCATGATATAAGGAAAATATGTGATAATTTAGTTGAATATTGCAATAACAATATTATTTGTAATAAATAAAAATATATTAAAGTGTACTGAGTTCTGCATTTCTACTGCTTTCAGTATTCTACAATATATTGCACAGCGGTAATAAAGAAGTGAAAAGCTGAGCCAGGTACGGAGTGAGAGTTTGTAGAGAAACAGCAAGGTAATGACAGTAATTCAACTTGACCCACTGGGTAAATGAGTGAGAGTGAAAGTTTAAAACACAGGAGAGCGCGTAGAAAGTCAATGAAAGGATGAAAAGGAGGTAGAAGTGTGAGGTAGAGGTGGTTTGGAAAGAGACAGACAATACAAGAAGCCAACGCTTTAGCTGTTTGGTTCCCTGAAAAACTCAAAGATCACATGAGAGTCACCGCCCGTCACGCCCTCTACAACACACACTCACACACACACTTATCCTCCACTGTGATGATCCCAGTCACACACCAGCTCAACACACACAAACATCAATCACTGCTGCAGTCTAGAAGGGAAGCCAGCGGTGTATTTCCCTCAGGGCAGCAGCACTACTCTTTCAGCTCAGCACCCTCACTGAGTAAATGTGGCTTCTCACCCTGAGACACGAACTACTGTCTGTGTTTGTTTGAGTAGCTGTGGAGCTTTGTGTTGCTGTGCTGTGTGCATGTATCGTGACTAGACTGTGTTCCCAGTACAGTAAAGTTTCCCCTTGTGGGATTATACATTATTATTATAATCAGTAATACATGTCCTAAATTCTGTACACAGTACATCTGTGATTCTGTAGGCACCGGTACAAGATCTGGGTATTGGAAGCGTTCTGGTTTCCATTTGTTATCTGAGTAGTAGGGTTGGGTACCGAAACCCGGTTCCACTATGGAACTGGTTCCTATGCAACCGGTAGGAATCAGACCGGATTAAAACGCAAAATTCGATTCCACTGAAGCATTTTCTCTCAGTCGCTCGAAACCGACCTAAAAATATCAGACTTAGTCGTACTTATGGTATTTCACAAGCGCACATGCTTGTATGTGTCAAGAAATCAAACCTAGCATCACATTGGGTACATTATTTCACTGTTAGTAGTGTAAGTGAGATACAAGATATTTTCTAAACACAAACTCCAGCATGTCTGTGCTTTCAGCCTGCTTACACTTAAGTCAATAAGTATATTAAGTCCAATTATTGTATGGAATCGTAAAAATCCAAACAATACCCAACCTTACCGAGTAGTACTGACCAATCACATTAAAGCATTAATAGCTTTTATAATTTAGCCTATTTATCTGCCTTTATATGCAAATATCTTTTTAGAGAGATTAGTCTTCTTTCAACTCCAACTCCATTCCCTTGTCTCAAATTGCTAATCGGACTGTGAACAATGGCCGGCACATGGAAGAGGAAGTCTTGCCTCTGGTATCCGTTATCTGGAAATGTCACCAAATTACCACAGAGGAAAAAGTAGGTTATATTCAAACTGTCCTTCATTTTCAAGGTTTATAGCGGCATAATAACCAATGAAGCATCAACAAGGACATGTTACTGTGGTTACATGCTTATTTAGAGCATCTGTTGTCTTTTTTGACTTGTCCTCTTACAAGACTTTGACACCTGCCAGCCAATCAGTAATGAGTATAATTTGCGACCATAGTAAAAATCGTGACAAATAGATTATTTGAATCAGTCCAATGACTTATGCATATTTTAGCAACATTGGCATTAATTCCACAAAGGTTTGACTGCAAATCTGCCAGTTTGCTATATTTTAGCCTAAGAAGTTGGTTAGAAACTGCAGCTCACTGATACGTTGAGTCAATTTAATTATTGTAATACTTGTTATTGATAGTCATATTTCAGTATCCACAATGGTTTCATTAACAGTTTTTTTCTGCAGTCTTCAGTATGAAAATATGACAAATAGCACCCTAACACACACATTTGATAATTTGCACGTGTCTTCTTGCCACTGTGTGTCTCGTCATGTGAATTTAAGAAATATTACCCACATGAATTCCCACATGTCACATTTACCTACTGTAATAACAGAGCATGATTCTGCAAAACAGGGGGCCTGTTTCACCAAATTTGCAAAATGCAAGCTGCAACCTGCTACATGAAATCATCCCTTCAACTAATTTTGACGCAAATACCGCTCTTAAGACCCATTCATGTGCACACCAAAGCCTTGCAGGTTTGTAGCTTTATCTGCAACTTGCAGCCATCATTTGTTATCTCTGTAATTTTTAGAGCAGATGACATGAACTTTGCCAGAATGTGCTTGTCCCTGATAAATGGAAGAAGAGGGTCCTCTATTTCAGGCGGTTCAGAGAGATGTGTGTGTGTACATCTGGTTGTGAGGTGTCCCTGATGCTACGACAGGTTTCAAATGTGTTGATTTCCTTTTAGCCCAAAATAAGATGCATTTAAGCATCTTGAATATGTGTGTGATATGGGAGAAAAAGCAGTATCCAATGAGAATGCAACAGAAAATGAGGCAGCAAATACACACAAAGCAACTAATTGCATTGTATAGTTTTGTCCCAGCAGTATTACATACTGCAGAATTAGAATAACTAGCACAAAACGCACAAGCACTTTGGTCATGTACTGTTTTCTATTCTTTTTATCCATGTTTTACTGTCTCAATGTTTTAATGTTTGGTGTGTTGCATGTTATGTGTTGGTATATGAAGTTTTAATGATGTCCTGCTTCTTAGACTGTAAACCTAGTTTACCCACGGGTTCCAATAAAGTAACCGGAACCTGAATTGTATTAATGGAGACAAATATGTAATATTATATTAGTCTGCATCTTGCCCAAGCAGCGCTCATACATCTCTATGTGAAACAGGCCAGAGCTCCAAGAATTTCTTTTGTTAAAGTCGGGATGCATTGATTTTACTCTTGAATATATAATGACTGGAGTACGTGTTTTACAGCGTGACTTGGGCTGGGTTTAAAGAATTGATTTTCCAATTCAAATTGATTTTTCATTTGAAATATTAAGTATTGATTCCAGAATATATCTCTGTCTACAATATGAAACTAGACAAGCTAATTGGTACCAACTATTCCATGCTAGCTTGTTGGAAGTGGGTTAAATAACCCTCCAAAGGAAAAATGAAACTGGCATGGCCATTTTGAAAGGGGTCCCTGGGACTCTCACCTCAATATATCTGAATGAAATGTCACTCAATACTCACTGACTGTAGAGTGGTGCTTTATTGTGTTGACTGCTGTAGTGTGGTCATGTTTGATGAAAAAGACAATAATGCAACTGCCTTGGGGACCATTCTTAACATAAACATTAATACTATTAATAATGCACCATGTTCGAGGTCACCTTGTAGAATCTCTTCCATATCCAAGCAAAGTTGGTTTTGTAACTTCCCTAATCAAATTCTTATGGAATTAGATTAGATAATACATTATTCATCCCACAATGGGGAAATTCACTTGTTATAGCAACAGTTTTCTACAGTAAAAAAAACAACAACAAACCAACAAGCAAGCAAACAGCAAACAACAGGGAAACAGACAATGTGCAAAAAGTACTGAATGAATGTAAAGTGGCATTATATAAAAGATATTGTTACGTAATGTTAGGTGGCCATAGTACAGAAAATATTGCAATGTAAGTGAATAAGTGACGTGAAATTAAATAGTATAATATGTATTTAAATAATATAGCAAAAGTAAGTAACCACAGCATAGATGATATTGAGTCTAACCATAGTAAAAATATGTACTCGGAATGGAAAAATATAAATACAGATAATAAAAATGTACTTAGAGCCGTGGTGAGTAATTGAAACAGGAACAGAAACTACAACATTATTAGGTGGTGTAAGTGTTAAAATTTAATTGGAAATGGAATGGAAACCTTGTGAATCGGAATCAAATCAATTCAAGAAATCAGTGACGAGAAAAAATAAATAAATAAATAAAGATGCAAACCATCATTTTAGGCTGCTATGCTCCTAAAGCGGATTGTGGACAGACTGTGTGCAAGACTGCAAGAGTGTCTGATTCGGATTTTCTGATTCCGTGAACCTGTGTGTGTGTGCAAGTCACTTGTGAAAATAAGAGTGTCTTTGTGTTGTTTGACAGTTAAATGGAGCCCTCTCACTCTGCCTCAGCCACAAACAGCCCATCTAGTCCGGGTCTCTCACCTCGTCTCTGACAAGAGCATCTTCTCAGCACTAATAGTCAAAGTTCTCAGCCGCTTCTCTCTTTTTTTTTCCACTGCTCCGTTTTCCTCCACACCTTTTCTTGACCTTCCTCTGCTCCCATCATCTTGTACCACACTGTGCCTGTCCTTTCAGGTTACAGAGTACATTAAACTCCACAGACTTCCCCCCCTTCTTTGGTTTTCACCTAATTTACCATACTTCCTCTCTTTGTCCTCCTTTATTTCCCTCCTCTCCTTCCTCGTTAGGCTCTTGCTGCACTGCAGGGTCCAGATGTAATGTCAGCCCGTTCACCCCATCCATTCATTTTAATTTCACTTTCCTCTTTCTCTCCTCTCGTAAGTTTCCTCTCTCCTCAGGTCACCCTGGGAATTAGATCCACATCCTCCTAATATTTTCCACTCCTATTCCCTCCTCTTTTTTAGGAAAACTCCTATTGGAATTGTATGTGTTTGAATGTATGTATTATGTCACATATATCATATGCTACGGTTAACATAGTGAACTGATTTAAAATATTCCATAATTGGGTGTGGGTACGGGATCCGAAAATGCTCATATGATTAATTTGTGTTAATCAAAGGCACTACCCAATAACCTATTTCTAATGTGGGTATGAAAACTAGTGGACCCAAAACAGTTTCCTTTGAGCAAGACATTTTCACTCCCAACATATTCATCTTCTCAGATGCAAACATTGAAGAGAGAGGAAGGCTGTTATATATATTAAACAGAGCAGTAAACAAAATGTGCAAAACATTTGTTTTGATGAGCTGTCATATTTCCAATATTTCTCTCATTCTCTCACTAAGAAAGGACTCTCCAATATGCC
The DNA here is from genome assembly GCA_026937815.1 of Etheostoma perlongum. Taxonomy (NCBI): domain Eukaryota; kingdom Metazoa; phylum Chordata; class Actinopteri; order Perciformes; family Percidae; genus Etheostoma; species Etheostoma perlongum. The sequence goes on from CM049372.1 coordinate 29,514,179, forward strand.
ACCTTCTTATCAGCTTTCATTCCTCATTACACTGTGCTGCCATCCACACAAAACTGGAGGTTTGGGTGCTGGGCCAAGACATTGCTTTCTGTGTAATTTTTGCTACATATTTTAGAGCCGGCAGCCCCAGGCCATACATCATCTTCTGGCAGTCTAGAAGTATGAGTGTGCTCACACACTATGATGCTGCTTGTGTGTATTTGCTGTTAGCAATCCAAAGGTCAAGCCTATCAAAATACTTTAGCAGGATGCCTTTAGCAGTGCCATCAACACACATTTGGAGTATTTCCAGTCATCACATTCAGAAAAGGCTCAACATTTGTGTCACTCATCAAGTTTAGAACAGTGACTGTATTCATATTAGAAAAATATGTTTTGACACATTCAATTACAGCCACTGCATTTCATTATTACAGCCTAATTAGAGAGTGTGAGGATAGAGTCTACAGCGTTTGCTTGTTAGACATTTAACTGACACTAAGAGAAGGCCTAGAAAGCCTATGGGGACTGGCTCTTTTCAGCCAATTCAACACACTCAGCAGTCAGTTTGTAGTTAACTCCAGATGAATTTTATTGTCATGGCCCATCAGTAGTGACAAGTGTAGGTCAGATGTTATATGTTTTGTGTTGGAGACAGCCCAAAGTGTAGAAGAGTGGGGTTTAAACAAGTATCTATGCACAGTTTTAAACTGAGTAACAATGACTTTTGAGTAAGGCATTGGAATGGAATGGACCATCTGTCGACAACTGTGATTACCTTGCCTCTACTGTTGGTTGTGATGCACAATGTTTCTGGAAGGGAAATCCATAGGGAGTGATCCAGGAGGCATCCCAATAGAACGTCATAAAACCCCTCAACTCCTGAAAGAGCAGCTGTTTTACACCAACTTCCCTCCAGACGTCTGATATCCATGGATGAGCGCAGACACCTTGCGAAGGAAACTTAATCTGGTCGATTGTATCAATGTTCTCATTCTTTTGGTCATCAAACAAAGCACACGACTCAAACTGAGGTCGCACAAACAGTGACTTCAGACTTGACTTGAGACTCATCCTCAACAGACTTCAGACTCGACTCCAATTCGAGATGTAGGGCTCGTGAACAATCTTTATATTTAGGAAATGTCTCGTGAGCTGACCATAACCTATAACTTATCTACATAACACATAATTTGTAACACACATGTGAGAGAGGACAAACATTTGGCTGCACCAGGAGCTGCTGTGCCAGCCATTAAAGCTTTGGCTTTACAACCTATATTCAGCAAGGCCAATACAAAAGAATGCATAATATGTGGACTCTAGACTTGGATTATAGCTCAGAGACTCAACCATCACGATACAAGGCCTTACATTACAGCTGATACAGCACCAATTCACCATGCTGATTTTGCTCCATCTTACCCCCACTGGTGTAGAAGAACCTCCCAAGATACTTGAAGATGAACTTTACTTGGGGCAGTGGTGTTCTTTTGGGTAAGTTTGCATCATGCCAACTGTTTAAACTAACTTTGTGCAAAGACTTGTTGTGCAGATGGGTTAGTTCAGCATTCTCCATGCAGCTCATGTTAAACTTTTCATTTGAAACCTGACACACCATATGGTTTGGTAACACAGAACCATCTGAGAAGCCGTTATTGGAAACTGTTTGGGACAGGGCAGGCACTTTCAAAAAATACCTAGCAGATGTTGGATGAACCATCTATCAAATCAGCAATTGTTGTTTTGAAAGCACCCACACACATAGTAACAGGCCCGAAGCTAACAGAAGCTCCTCACCGGACGCTGATAAGTGTGGTAAGCTGGTAGTTCAGATACAAACGCATTAGGCTGGAGTCTGGTAAAATAGATTTTCACATGGAATGTTAACTGTGATATTGTGAGAATCCCACTTATTCCCCATCTCCTAAACCAATATCTGACCAATCTTAAGTGAATAACCTCCCTACCCAAGGAATTATTATTTTGGATAATAGAGATTTGATGAAGTCAAACATATGAAATACTAATCAGGCACAATTTTACACCTGGGATACACATAGTAATCCAAGTGCAATTAACTACCTAACAGGAAATAAAACAGGAAGCACTCCAAATCCTGGGGACCAACATTGACCAAGCAAGCAGCTGCACGTACAATACAACTGTTACAAACCCATGATCCATACATCAAACCAAAAATTATATGTTAAGAAAATCAGGGAATAAATAACATTATGTGAAATATATTAACGGTTATCATATGTCACCTTCTCAAATTTAGATGTGGAGCTTTATCTCTCTGATCTATTCACTATATGGCAAATTTCACAAAAAACAAGATGCACTTTAGCATAATGCAGCAAATGTCCACCATCCATCTCTGACTACAATCTGACAGAGGACTTCTTTAGGGGAGGACCCCGGAGATGGCATTATGACGGTGGCTGCCCACTTTCAAAGCCGCATCTCTTTGACTCTCTATCTTTAACATTCATCAGGCAACACTGATGAAATTTGGAGGACCGGCCTCCTTAACCTTGCGAATAATGAACTGACAAAACCAGTTTGTTTTGTGACACACTATTCAGTCTCATGTGTGTTGGTTCACCCACACAATACCACACAGCCATCTTGACAAGGGGTCAGATCACTACTGGACAGCTAATAGCTCGCCATATTTAAGATTTATATCGACACCAATGTCAGAGCACATAAAACCTTCATCTGTGTGTGCATGTGTGTGTATATGTGACAGACTGTGTTAGCATAGGTTTATGGCTGTGTATATATCACTAATTTATCCACCGTCCTTCCTACTGTGACTGTGAGATAAAACATCAAGCAAGGAGGAAGTTCTTGAGCTTTGAGTACACAACTCAGGCAGTTGGAGACAGCCAGACAGGAAGATTAACTCTACTAGGCCCTCTTCCTCGAAAAATGATGTCAAAACAGAGGCAGATTTCTCAGTGAGTACCTTGCATCTCTGCCCTTTCCAGGATAAACAAGGCTTACAGATCATGTGCTATAAATATTATCCTCCTCTCATAGTTTGGTGTGTCTGTGACCTGACGAAAATGCAGGAAACTGCTGTGAATTAAAAAAAAACAAAAAAAAACAGCACTGTAGGATCCTGACGTTGGGAATGTTCTGTCTGTCACATTTTGACTGGAAGTGCCAACTTAAATCATAAAAGTTGATATATAGTGAGAAACCTTTTCACAACTACTAAATACTGTATGCATGCCATGACAAAGTGTGATAATAAATTCTTCAAAACAAATCTGTTCGTGCATTTAAGCCCAATGTCTTGATAAAGAAGCTTTGACTAGAATGACTGCAAGTCAGCTGTGTGAAACGACAGCCTATGCTGGCAATCTGCCTTTCCTTATGCGTATTAACAGTGCAACTGTAAGCCCTAATTTCCACCAGGATGCGTCTGCGCTGCGTTTCGGGCATGTGGCGTGCCCTGCGAGCAATCGCGGCCCTTCAAGTCGATGTTTGATAATCCACCAGCTGCGCCACGGCGCGTCCCAGAAGCGTACGTGAAGCACCTCTACGCTTTGATGTGCTAAATATACGCGCCAGCCAGGCATTCAGACAGGCAGTGAAACAGCAACACTATTCAGTCAACTTACCAAAACACACCCCAAAATATTGTTTAGGTCTCCTTTACTTCCTCCTTAGCTTTCTATTTGTGTGCATCCATGTCCCAGAAATGCTTGTTACTAACCTAGCACTGAGGAGTCATTCCCCAGAGGCCTTATGTTCTTTTTCCCCCTTCATGTTTCCTTGGATCAGGGAGGCTCCAAGATCATGGTTTCAGCTGTCACCATGGTCCTGCTACACATCCTACGATGCGCTGTTACATCCTGCTACGCTCTGTTGTGCCTTGTAAAGCCGTGCTGTGCCCTGCTTTGCCATGATCTACTACAAACTAGTATTCAAAGTCACTGTTCCATTATCTTTTACTGTGATTGTTATTGCCACTATTCATTTCAACCCCAACCGGCCCGTCAGACACCGCCTACAGAGAGCCTGGGTCTGTCCGACGTTTCTTCCTAATAAGGGAGATTTTCCTCACCATTGTCGCACTGTTGCATGCTCTGGAGGGAACCACTAGAACTGTTGGGTCCTAGTAAATTATAGAGTGTGGTCTAGACCTACTCGATCTGTAAAGTGTCTCGAGATAGCTCTTGTTATGAATTGTCATGGATGTCATGAATTGTGACATCACCACTGCTGGCGCGCGCATTCTCACAGTTCTGCCGTCAGTTCTGATGTGAGTAAGCACATTTCGTTGGTCCCTTTTCGTGAGTCAGAGGTAGAAGCTTACTTTGGTGCATTGGAGCGTATTGCTGCTGCTCTACAGTGGCCTAAGGATGTGTGGGCCATCTTATTGCAGTGTAAGTTACTGGGTAAAGCTCAAGAGGCCTGCTCCTCTTTGTATGTGGAGGACGAGGGCTTATAGAGTCAAAATAATCTGAGAGTCGGGCAGCAAGACGCTCCGCTCTTAGACGTGTGGTGGAGGTTTTTACGGTCGCACAAATATGAAAATATTTTTCTCTGACACAAAATTTGGTACTTAATTACTTCCACAAATCGGGTTTGCGTATAAGTCCGTTAGGTAACCACTTCAGTCTGTCTTAAATTGGATTTAGTCGATGAAGCCAGACAAATAACTTCCCTGCACAATTTAATTTTACAGAGCAACTTGTGTGTAATAGGACTCAGCAGTTTTCTTCAGATTTACTACTCTACAGCAGGCGTCAAGTTTCTGTTGGTGCTTCAGACTATTCTGTCCTGTGTGAATTTAGATATTGAATAATCACTATCAAAAAAATGAATGATACACTTCTAGTGTATGGCATAGCTTTATTTCAATATTGCTCAAAATGCAATTTCATCATCCTCAGAAAAAAGAACTGTTGTCTGAGGAATAAAAAAAAAAAAAAATAATTTTTTTTTCATTTTTCATTGCCCTTTTATTGATTTTGTTTTTTTACCCACCAAAAACTTCAGTTCCTCCGTCTCTTCTGTGAATGTGCCTGTGTGGGTTTCTCTCTTAAACACCACTCACTTCTCAGTCTCTCTTTCTCTCACTCTCTCTCCATCACATCCTCCACTCTATTCATTTTGTTGTCCATCAAACAAGCTGATACATGCCACCCACCTCTCTTCTCCTCTCAGTGCTGCAAGGAGTACTCATCCTCAGAGAGCACAATGAGCAAAGTGCCAGCTAAGTAATGACATGTATGCAGACTGCCCTCTCCCCAAGAAGCCCTTGTAACCTTTTCCAATATTTTCTGCTATACAAAAAGACATTGGTACAATATTTGAGAGGCACGTTGATGAAATGCGTGAACCACATTAACATATTGTCTAAGCTGTTCACAGGTTGGAGGCTGGATGGTACACTGCATGGGTATGAATTAATGCACTTCCCCAGAAATGAGCATAGGCAAGACCTATGACAATAAAAAGCAAGGAAATCCAGTGATATAAACAGTAAACATTTGATCTTCAAAATCAATATGTTCTAGCTGGCAAGGGACCTGCGATTTCCTGTGTCTGGGACGCTGGAAAGAAAGAGATCTAAAGTTTCCAGAAATTTTTTTCCAGTAGTTACACCTCAAAAGATAAAATCTTTATTTATATATTCATACATACAAGGTACAGTATGGATTATATTTTAGTTGAGCTAGGGCCAAACTAGCTGTTTAGCATTAAGTGTTTGAAAAGGATCAGTCCTCTGTTGCCTTAAATGCCAGGAGACACACAAATGTTAAGAACTGCCAAACATTGTAGCATAGAAACTGGATTTGGGGCCAGAGGGACAATGTATAATAATAAATAATAATGTATACTTTACTAATCCTGGATGGGGAAATTACAATGTTTTCACTGTTATTACACACAGGCCTGAACACACACATGCTCAGTACCTATACATGCCCTAAATGGACGGGTGTCAGAGTGAGGGGGCTGCCCATAGCAAGGAGCCCCGAACAGTTGGGGGTTCAGAGCCCAGGAGGTGAACTGGCACCTCTCCAGCTACCAGTCCACCACCATACTTTGGTCCGTATGGGGACTTGAACCAGCAACCCTCCGGTTCCCAACCCCCCTATTGACTGAGCTACTGCCACCCCATAGCACTTACACATTGAAATACCATTCATATTTCACAGACTATCATGTTACGTCCATATAAGCCAAAATCTTCCATTTGTCACATATTGGCTGCTATTAAAGTCAGAGAGCCAAAACGCTGCCTTCAAAATAAGGAATTGTACAGGCTTTTAGTTTAATGTGCTATTTAAAAGAAAACTAACAATCTCCTTTCTTACAGTGCAATTTCACAGTCCCTGACCAAGTATCGATTTGAGTCCAGGTTGATTTGTGGTGTTCTACTTAGGTCTTTCAGGTTGAGATTGGGTATATATTCACATAGAATGTATTCTGAATGTAAATCTGTCTTTTTTTCCTTTTCTGGCTGAGGTAGCGATCATTGCCTCACGGTGCTAACCTAAGGGTCAGTAATTAAAGAAATACAATACAAAAGGGGAAACGTCACGAAATCCCAAAGGATTCTGTGAAGGCTTCTTCTTTGTGGGAACATAATGACCCGGATTAACCCATGACCGTGCCTGTGCATAGTTTGGTTCTCCATTCTGCTGGTTGGAACAAGGCAAAGTGGAGTTTACTGTCAACAGGTCTGGTTTCAAAAACATGGGTTCAGTTCTTAATTTCATGGCCATTCAAAGCTTAACACATTTTTTCAGACTGCTGCCAAGGTTTATTGAATTCACGTCACATTATCCAGAGTAGTATTATTTCCAGCGCCGCCGCTCCCATCACGGGCATCACGCGCTGTGCGTAGAGTACCAAGTGCTGAGGGGGGCACCTCACCTTTCTTTATTGATTAATAAGTGTCTTTTTTTGCTAATTTGTGAACTAATTTGTTCAGTTTTTATTTGGATATGTCTGAAATAAATGCATTCATTCATTTATTCATTCAGTATAAACAACTTGGAGTCTTGTCTAAGTGGTCATTTTAATTATTTATTAGAAGGATAACCCATTGTGATGAATCATCTAATTTAAAAACAAACACAAAATGCATTCACACATACAAAGCACTCCCAAGCCTGACTTCTCAAACGCCAACTGATTTTGTAGGGTGAATTAGCGCTTTGCTACTGTAAAGGCAGTATGGAACTGTTAACATTAATGTATTTTACGACCATCCACGTATGTTCTCAAACCTTAGGGCCACACATACGTGCATTTTTGCTCAACTCTGCTTGCACTGTGGTGATTGGCTGAAAGACTTATTAGCATTGATTGCCACTTCACATCCTCAGGGGGAAATAATAACTGTTATAAGTAGAGGTGGCTTCTGTGGTTTGGAATGATGTTTCCAGAGGAAACAATCATTGACAGAAACCACTGGCTAACCCATAATCACTGACAGCTGACATTCACCTGTCATCTGATTGAACAGCGTGCGCGTGTGTGTATGCATTGTTTACAAGGGGTGTGTTTATGCATGTAAGTGTCTATACAGGCGGTTCATGTGTGCGGGTATACCATTACAAAATCCTCTTACTAATCAATGTGTGTTGATGAGGTTTGGGCTGAACATGTAATTTCATAGGACCACCCTCCAGCACCGCTACCAATCTATCTGCCTGTGCGCAGGAGAAGCAAAACCTGTTATCAGCGTCAGTATTACCTGCACAATCAGCCAAAAGGTTGGAAAACAGGATGGCTGTATCCCTGTTAACAATGAAGCTATGATGAAGATACTCTTCAGAGAATTTCAGATGTGAATGACGTGATTGCAGATATGTTCGAAGACCCAAACCATTAGAACAAAAGGAGAAGCAAAAAAATGAGAGGATATGGTTGAATGAATCAGAAGAGACCTCTTTCAATATGGGGTGAATGTATTTAGAAAACCCGTTCTCACCCCAAATTTGGACAGTGGCTGTCAGCGCCTGATGCAACGGAAAAAAAAAAAACACCCTCCAGCGTGTGTGTAGAACGTGCTGGGGAGAGCAGATTCTAGACTGGGTTTAGCGAGTAACATGTACATGTAAGTGGGAAATTCCGCGTAAGGAGTTTGGTCGGGGTGGTGGATGGGTGAAACACAGGACTTTCACCAAGGAGAGAGGGGTTGGTGTCCCGCATGTGTCTTTAAACGACCAGTTATTGCCGTGTCAGGGAAGCCACTTTTTTCTTTAACTTTATTATTCCCGCGTGATTTTTCCTAAACCCAACTATACTGTTGTCACAGAACCGAAAGCCCGCCCACAAGCTTTTCCTTAACCTATCAGTGTCACGAGCGACACCAACAGTCCCAACCTAACGCGTTTAGGTAAAACGTGTTATATAACGCTAAAGGAGACTTTTAGCATCAGTAACAACAACAACAAAGGCGCCTGACCAAGCGTCCGTATTTTACGAGATGGGAGTGAGAATGTGATGAAAATGTATATTGATCGTCCTTTTGAGTCAGTAGCACCGAGACAGTGGAATGCTCTGCCTCCTCCCTTACGGTCTGCTCATTCTGTGGACTCTTTTCAAAATCTGTTAAATATCTACCTTTTTAAACAGGATTTTGGTTGACCTGTTTTTCATTCTTAATGCATTACCGTGTAATTTAAACTGTGTATCGTGCTTTTAACATGTATCTTGTATGTTTTATGTAAAGCCCTTGATGATTGTTATCTATGATATGCACTCTATGAATACATTTTACTTATTACATGAGCTCTGGTATTAATAAGAGAAAAGTGAAAATGCATTTTAACGTGCTGTTATGGGAACACACTGGCCACAAGAGAAACATGTAAAACTAGACATCGCAAACAAAATACAGATGTGGCTGAAATTATAATTAGAGGGATAATTAAGCCACCTACACATGACTGGTGGCAAAACTGTGAGGTAGTGTGAACAGACGCGGACAGTTGATGGTGGTGGGGGGGGAGGCCGCATGTGTATGTGCTGGCCAACAATTGCAACAATCAAGAAAGACACAACAAAGAAAGGCTGCAAAATCCTGGAGGGACTGCACTTGTGTGCTTTTTCATGTGTTATGGTGTGCACCAACGGTAGGCTACTTCTGATTTTGTTAGTCATCTCATCTTATATGCTGTGTCTCTATGATCCTATCCTGTCCTATTCATGGTAGCCTACTAGTGGACATTGCACCGTCATCATGTTCTGTAGTAGGGGGGCCCGCCTTGATAATCCTGCTTAAGGGCCCGGTGTTGGCTTGTTGCGCCACTGCTGAAATTACTTCTTGTGAGTGCTTCTCACTGGACACCTGCCACGTCATTAGCAAAGCTGTCAGTAAGCCAGTTACACACATACTGTACAGCAGGTTTAAAGAGAATGATGTACTGTACAATAGAAAAGTCTGAAACAGATCATTTGAAGAAGTCGTTAAACAATTAGCCAGGGTGTCCTGCTTTGGTGGGTGTTTCCACAGCTTATCAGAGCAGGTGTTAAAAATGTAATGTGCCCTTTATAGGCTGGTGGCTGAAAGGTAGGCCAGAAGATGGTGAGAGGTGATGGTTGTGATATAGGGGTGGCAGCGTGGCAAGCTTTGATGCTTTGATCATATATAACTCTGCTGTGCAAGTACTTTTTTACCAATTGGATGCCTTTCTGTCCTTATACTAACTAACTACTCCCAGCAGTCATTGCAGCAGCACCAATAGACAAGTCGTACATTCTACTAATTTCACTGCTGCTATTTTTGATATATTGTTAATACTGCACTTTGTACTTAGTATAGTTTAAAGCTTTAGTGCGAAACCTTTTGATACTAATTAACATCCGTTGCATTCAAGCTGTTGCCACAAATGATGCTACAAAGCTAATTAAGACTGTCAGCTCCACACAAATCTGTCTGTATTTCTATGTTTAGAAGATTGTTTCATACGGCAACGAAACTCCTTCTGAATCCTACCTGTCCTCCCTGGTTACAAGCAACTGCGTGGAGGAGAGGTGGGGGGCTCTGTGTGCGATCACGGAAGGCTTGTATCATGCTGTTGTCATTACTTAGAATTCAACATCGGGGCGACAGAAACTACGGACTATAGCTTTACATTAAGCCTGATTTGTAATATTTACATTGATATTTTATTATTTCATAATTTCTAATATATATATATATATATATATGTACACACACACACACATACAGTGGGTACGGAAAGTATTCAGACCCCTTTAAATTTTTCACTCTTTGTTTCATTGCAGCCTTTTTCCAAAAATCAAAAAAAGTTCATTTTATTTCTCAGTAATGTACACTCAGCAACCCATCTTGACAGAAAAAAACAGAAATTTAGAAATTTTTGCATATTTATTAAAAAACAAAAACTGAAATATCACATGGTCATATGTATTCAGACCCTTTGCCGTGACCCTCATATGTAACTCAGGTGCTGTCTATTTCTTCTGATCATCCTTGAGATGGTTCTACACCTTCATTGGAGTCCAGCTGTGTATGATTATACTGATAGGACTTGATTAGGAAAGCCACACACCTGTCTATATAAGACCTTACAGCTCACAGTGCATGTCAGAGCAAATGACAATCATGAGGTCAAAGGAACTGCCTGAAGAGCTCAGAGACAGAATTGTGGCAAGGCACAGATCTGGTCAAGGTTACAAAAAAATTTCTGCTGCACTTAAGGTTCCTAAGAGCACAGTGGCCTCCATAATCCTCAAATGGAAGACGTTTGGGACGACCAGAACCCTTCCTAGAGCTGGCCGTCCGGCCAAACTGAGCTATCGGGGAGAAGAGCCTTGGTGAGAGGGCAAAGAAGAACCCAATGGTCACTGTGGCTAAGCTCCAGAGATGCAGTCGGGAGATGGGAGAAAGTTGTAGTAAGTCAACCATCACTGCAGCAATCCACCAGTCGGGGCTTTATGGCAGAGTGGCCCGAAGGAAGCCTCTCCTCAGTGCAAGACACATGAAAGCCCGCATGGAGTTTGCTAAAAAACACCTGAAGGACTCCAAGATGGTGATAAATAAAATCCTCTGGTCTGATGAGACCAAGATAGAACTTTTGGCCTTAATTCTAAGCGGTATGTGTGGAGAAAACCAGGCACTGCTCATCACCTGTCCAATACAGTCTCAACAGTGAAGCATGGTGGTGGCAGCATCATGCTGTGGGGGTGTTTTTCAGCTGCAGGGACAGGACGACTGGTTGCAATCGAGGGAAAGATGAATGCGGCCAAGTACAGGGATATCCTGGACGAAAACCTTTTCCAGAGTGCTCTGGACCTCAGACTGGGCCGAAGGTTTACCTTCCAACAAGACAATGACCCTAAGCACACCGCTAAAATAACGAAGGAGTGGCTTCACAACAACTCTGTGGCTGTTCTTGAATGGCCCAGCCAGAGCCCTGACTTAAACCCAATTGAGCATCTCTGGAGAGACCTGAAAATGACTGTCCACCAACGTTTACCATCCAACCTGACAGAACTGGAGAGGATCTGCAAGGAGGAATGGCAGAGGATACCCAAATCCAGATGTGAGAAACTTGTTGCATCTTTCCCAAAACGACTCATGGCTGTATTAGATCAAAAGGGTGCTTCTACTAAATACTGAACAAAGGGTCTGAATACTTATGACCATGTGATATTTCAGTTTTTGTTTTTTAATAAATATGCAAAAATTTCTAAATTTCTGTTTTTTTCTGTCAAGATGGGTTGCTGAGTGTACATTACTGAGAAATAAAATGAACTTTTTTGATTTTTGGAAAAAGGCTGCAATGAAACAAAGAGTGAAAAATTTAAAGGGGTCTGAATACTTTCCGTACCCACTGTACACTGTATATAGAAAACCTTGATCATAGTTTCGTGAAATGCTTGTTAAGATGTGTTTTTTCTACACTTTCTGATTTTAGTTTTGGATTTTCTTACATTGTATATTTGTGTGTTAAGGGGTAAACTGTGATGTGTAATGTTAATCGTGTGCCTTTTGCAATAAAAAAATTGATCAAAGAAATAAATAAAAAATGTATTAAAAAAAGATGTGTCCTTTCTGTCCCACAGGCACATCCAGAAATCCAATGTCTCTATTCATTAAAATTGTTCACATTTAACACACACACACACACACACACACACACAAACACACACACGTTTCGGATGTCTCTCTTGAACACAAAGCTGGAAAAGCATCACATAATATTAGCATGTAACAGGGAGCCACAGGTACACCATTCCCCCAGTTAGACAAGAAAGTGTAGTTCAAGCTCTCCCTTCATCCGTGCAAAAGTTTTCTCAGATCACATTTGTATCTGCATCGAAGCGAAGGAAATCGTTGAGACTCGCGCTGTTATTTGCTTGGGCATGTTAAACGATCCCCTATGATTTCTGCCTAGTACTCACCGGCTGATGTGCACACAGCCATGCATTAGGCAGCACTGCAATGTTTGCTATGAGAGCAGCACGTTCCAAGGTTTTTAGACATCTTAGAAACACAGAGAGGTGCAATTTATTCACCGACATGATCAAAGCTTAGCCAGTGGAGCGAGATAACAGAGGGGAAGGAAGAAGATAAAATTCAATGAAGGGCACAGATTTACTGAACTATACCAAGCAGACTTGAGTTGCGGAACAAAACAGGACCCATTAGGTACAAGAAAGATCCAATTGTGCAGGAAAACAAGGGAGGAACTTTTTTCTTAACATCTAACATCTAGCCAAACAGTGTTCAGTACCTACCTACTCTACCTATTCATCTGTAAGTCTCTGAGCAATTCTGTTTGTCCATGTGCATACAAGGTATTGACATATTCTCGATTGACAGAATAAAAATAATATTTTCTTATGTGTACTGGTACACAAGGGTATTATTAGGTGAATTTACAGATGATTCCTCCATCCTGAACATTGGAGAAAATCCATGAGGCTCAGTAATGAGGGGCTCAGGAGGAGCCTCGGGCCACAAGGATTCCTAACTACCAGTACAACATCTGTACATTAACACTGCACCATAATTTACTTTTATAGCTGGTATTGGAGTCTAATCAACATTCGCCATCCTATCACCGTTGCTTATTTTTCTGCAAATCCACAGTGGACATCTATACCTATTATATATATGCCTTCTCATCTTGGACATGTACTTTAACTAAGAGATTCTCAATGACCATGTACACCTGTTCATGCAGGCCCACAGAACGAGTGCTGAACTTTGAATTATTATAATTATAATAATTTGAACTTCCGTGTAAGGCCCCAAATACTTTTTCCCATAGAGTTATATGGCGACAGAGACGTCTGTAAATCTGTGGATATATTTTTGTTCTTACACTGTCAGAATTTGATCCATTCCAAATAACCCAGAGTGTTTTTTTTCTCCTATCCTGCAATGTATGTGTGGAGGATATTGATAGGTGGAATATTTAAGAATGTAGGTTTTCAACTGTATTTCACCTATTGTAAGAATCTTCCAAAGAAGGCTAAGTTTGAGATAACCCGATCCCACAGCTGAGAATAGATCTATCTGAATAGTATCTGTTAAAAGGGTCTTACAAATAAGAAGTTGTTTCAATGTAACCATGTTTCACAGAAATAGATTACTAGATTATAACTGACCGGTGCAGGACAAGAAGACTATAAGAAACGCTGATGTTCAGAGAGACACTATGGGTACTATTGTCTGTGTATGTGTACCCACAGTTATCTTCCTTGTTCAATAATTGAATAAAGCTGCATTTAATCTAAATGTATTCAACTCGTCATGTGTGCAGTCTCCATCATTTCCGGTCATGATTCCCAGATATCACCGAGATCACATAGGTCTGGCAATGCAAGACTATTTTACATTGTTTTCATGTCTTCATGCTAAGCTAAACTACCTCTCCTAGCTGTAACATATGTAGCAGACATGAGAGCAATATATCAATCTTTGCATCAAGCTCTCCGCACGAAATTTCCCAAAATGTCAAACTATTATTTTAACAAACCAAACCTGAAGTAGTGCAGTGAGTGTTGAGAGTGGGGTGATTAATAACCATTTAACGTTTAACTTTTTCCTTCAGCCCTTTGTTTCTCAACGGCTTTCCCACATCATCGTTCTATCAAACCCAGGAGTTTGTGTGCATTAAAGACCCAGGGCCGCAGGAACCTGAGCAAACTGCAACGACAGCTAAATTCTCCAAACAAGGATTTGCTCATCGTCCAAGTGCCTGGATGGGAGTTGACAGCTTTTCTTAACTATATTAAGATGATTTTTCCCAGGGTGGATAACTGCTGTCATCACATTACGGTATTCCACTGTGGGTAATCACTTCAGCGTCTGGGTGAAAGAAAGAAGAATCTGTCCGTTGGCGTCAAACTTTTGAATGGCCGCTCTTCTGAGGGTTCAATCTTCTTATAAAATGAACAGCTCTGTTCCAAAAAATAATATATTCACCACTTAACAGAAAAGAAAGGTAAGAGAGGTCACACAAGGAAGGTGTAGAAGAGTACAAGGTGTAAACAAGAGTCGTACACAGGGGTGTTATGTGCAGATCAGATGTGAGAACAGGTTAAAAGCAGAAAAAAGAGAATGAATAAATAGATGACAGAATGATGGACATGACATGTCCCTACAGATAAATAAGAGATGGGGAGGGAGTTAAAAGGGCAACAACATCAAGAGTGATGGGGGGGGAAGCTGTCACGCAAAATGATCAGAACAGGGCGCTTGAACGGATGGGGGAAGAAGGGAGGAGGCCAGGAGAAGAAAGGAAATGAATAGAGGGGAGAAGAGGGGAATGGATTGTAGGAGGGGTGAGAAGATTTGAGGAGAAAAGAGGAAAGGTAATCACGGCATAGTTCAAGAGTGAGGAGAGCAAAAGGAAGTGCAAGAGGAGAAAAAGGGGAGTAAAGGAACAGAAGGGAAAGGAAGGGAAGGCAGAAGAGAGATGTGTAAACAACAAAAAGATGGAGGAGAAGAAAGGGACAAGAGATAAAGGGGGTGGAGGACCAAAAAAGAGAGGCGGGACACGGAAAGATTGTGAGAAGAGAATAAAAAAGTAACAGATTAAAAGAGAAGGAAAGAGGGGTACTTGGAGAAGAAAAGACAATTGGAAAAAGTAGATGAAGGGAGAGTAATTAAAAGATAAATGGTGAACAGAAAAGTAGGGAAGAGAAAGTAGAATTAAAGGGAAGAGAGGAATAGAAAGAAAAGGAAATGAAGGGTTAGGGTAGCAATATGGTAAATAAAAGAAAGCAGAAAGGAGGATAGATTGGAGAACAGGAAATTAGAATAGGCAGAGAAGAGAAAAGACAAGGAAGATGAAGTCAAAAGGGAGGAAGAAAGAAAAGAAGGATGAAAGGATGAATAGGATAAAGGGCAACACATTCTCACTCCCATTACGTCGATAAGCCCTGTTTGATCGGAACTTTTGGCTTCACTATTCGACTCTCTCAGGACTCGTGTGCTATTTGGCGTCATATTTTAGACGCGTTTGGTGGGGACTCTTAGCGTCACTATTAGCGTCTCCGGGTCGGGACTATGGGTGTCTCTGAGTCAGGACTATTGACGTCTCTGGCTAGGGACTATTGACGTCTCTGGGTCGGGACTATTGCCTCTCTGGGTCGGGACTATTGGCCTCTCTGGGTCGGGACTATCGGCGTCTCCGGGTTGGGACGTACGTCTAACACTAGAAGTACCGGGATTCCATAACTACTAGACACTAAAGAAACTAAAGGGACATAAACCCCAGTCTCCTGGGTGAAAGTCCTATGTTATTTGACCCATCTACCCCGTCAGCCAACCTCCTTACATGGAGTTTCGGTCTTTCATAGTACCGCTGTCGCTCTTAATACTACGTCATTTTACAACGCTGTGGCTGACCTGCTGCTCTGCCCGGTGCATCCATACACAAGCTAAAGGACTCATCTGTATCTGCTGAGAGACACTGACCAAGCTTGGTCAGTATTTTACAAGTTGGGAGTGAGAACGGGTTGTAAAGGGAGGAGGAGTACTGGGAAAGATGACGTCATGCATAAAGTTCTGGCTGGAGATACATGGAGGCGAACATGGGAACCGAGGAAGAGAGCAATAGAGAAAGAGAGAGCCAAGTTGCATCAGACAAGCGGTGTAAATAACTATAATGAGCCTGTGCAGAAAATAGAGAGTGGGATGAGATTGAGCGACATGAAGGAAACAAGGAGAGAGGTAGAGCCGGATGACAAAAGGGGTTTGAGTAATGCCATCTCTGTGCCATGCGCCCAAAGAGATGACAGAGACAGAGGCTGTGACAGAAATTGCAGCATGTGGGGAGGAAAAAAGTGATCAAACGAAAATGAGGAGAGTCAAACACGGTGACAAAATCAAGTGAGAGGGTGAGAGGAGAGGAGAAAAAAAGAGGACGATGTCTGGCAGAAAGGAGGTGTGACGAGGAGCTGACGGAAATAAGAGGATAAAGAAGGAAATGAGATTGGAAAGACAGTGAAAGACAGACAGAGGTGGGGTTGAGGTGTGAGGAATGTTGTCTCCGTGCTGTCACCCTAATGAGACAGGTTTTCTTTATGGATGCATTGTGCATCTCCCAGCAACTTTTTCTGTTGGTATCAGCCTAGATTAATGGACACACACACATTCATAAACACACAGAAGGCAGTAGGTGCCAATTGCAAGAGGGGAAATTGCAACCACTGAGAATAATGCTGAGTACGAGTACTGCAATAAAGTTGTGTAATAATCAATATGGAATAATTTGCATGCTTACTGCTGTATTGCAGAGTTTTGTTTTAGTTTACATTACTATGCTGCATGAGAACGCAAAATGTCAAAACTGTTCATATCACCTGCCTGTGGACCCAAAGTGCTGGCAGAGTACTACTAAGTCTATAAAAGCAGGTGTATATTGTCTTTTGTAGTCCTGGAGAAACGTTCTCAAATCTGAGACCCTGATTAAATATGCCAAATTATGTCATCAGGGTATCATCCTCTTGGACTTAAAAACTATGGCGTATGGTGTGGAGAAGTGATTCTCAGCCTTGTTTGTCTGGAGGTACCCCCACATCCCTGTCAGACGAACTCACGTACCCCTGCAGGGATTCCCAATGTAGCCTATGTTCCAAAAATAAAAGTGGAAATTGTTAATTTCATACTTGTTGAACTGTCAGTATTCAGATTGCTTAATGTTTTAACCATTTTAATGTTTGAGTCTGATGAGAAAATTATTCTGTGTAGTAATAAAGGGCATTTATTGATTAAGAATGTTTAATTTTTAGGGCTTGTTGGGTTTTAAAGATCAATTTTAATGGATTCTAATTTTCTATCGGTTTCTTTCAAGCCATCCCACTCCATACAGGTGCAATATTAAAATTCTGGAGTACCACTTTAGAAGTAGATATTTGCATTTGCTTAATATTGAGAGGCACTGTTGCCTCTCCTCCATTCATTCCAATTCAAACAAGGATGAATGAGTGGATTTCATGACCCTTTAAGCCACCAATTACAATTTTGTAAAATATTGTGAAATGGAATATATGGGGAGTGGCAAAATCATACATCTTATGTAAACTGGCGATTTAAATATTTTTTCCAACTTGGGTATGTTTTGTGTTTCGAGGCATTATTCAACACATTTCTAGGACGACCCTGTATGTCCTAAAAATGAATCGAGACCAGAGCTACGATCTGCTCTGTATGTGCATTCATCGTCTGTCGTGTATCAGGCCTGTCACATGGGACGGCACGCTTTGTCAGTTTTTTACCTTTACTTTCCTACCATGTGTCAAACCCATGAGATTGGAAATTAGGAGCTTTGTGTACTCAGCCATCTGACTTGGCAAACAACTAACCCTGTCTGCATTTCACGTTAGTTTTTTAAAAACATTTTACTGACAACTTTCCCAATGTTGTTAATGCAAATTATTTGGTTGTCTTAATGGTTTAACACTAAAATGTGCATTTACTTACACTGTCTACATTAGCTTCTATTTTACACACAATGGCAGAATGCCCTGTTTATCCTGATATTGTTACAATTTAGCCCTAACTGTAAGAGACTGTTTCCTTTTAAAGTGTTTATATTATGTTCATTTTCAGGTTCATAATTGTATTTAGACCTTGTACCAGAAAAGGTTTATGTTGTTTCATTTTCATTTCATGTTGCACATTGCTGCAGCTCCTCTTTTCTCCCTGTGTGTTGAGCTCTCTATTTTAGCTACAGAGTGAGGCATCACACTTCTGTTCCATCTTTGTTGGGAGTCGCACATGCTCAGTACCAAGGTCAGCACTGCTAGCTAGTCAGTTGCAGAGTAAGAGGGCGTGCCATGCTAGCAGCTATTAGCGAGCATTATAACGTGTGTTACAAAGTGATGCTTGTTTGTCCCGGAAGTAAAGGCTGGACTACAGTAGAGCTGTTTGGAGCAGTTTGTGAACAGTGTTTTCTCTGAAAGATGGCAATCCCCATTGAGGTGGACTTTGGGCTTATACAAAAAGTATAACATGAACACTCTAAGATATTTGAGCAGGAAAAAAGAGAGGTATAGACAAGTGTATTCATCCTCACTTCCATTGGCCAAAATTAAGGGACTCCTGTTACACTAGATAGACTGAAGGAATGACATGCACAGGCGTTTCAAGAATCCATTCAAGCAGTACTTAAAGAAAGCACTTTTTAACTCTGTACTAAAATATCAAAATAACAATAGATTTAGCCCTAAAGCATTGACCACATAAGCTACAAAAATGATGCAACAAAAGACGTATGTGCCTTTTCTTAACTAATTAGTATTTTTTTGTTAAATAACCTCACCTCATCACCTTATTATGCCAAAAGAAAACAAAAAGAAAACTGCTGGAAGCTGCTTTGGGATCTACTGTACTGGGTTCAGTCTTTCATCTTTCACATTGTACTTCTACTTTGTAATCCCAAGGCACACGATCAGCAACTGTTACACCGACCCAAGTATTCCTCTGTGATTCATTCGGCTTTGCTTTGTGTTTTGTAAACTTAATTAAGTTAAGCTCTTTCTAACTACCAAGTGGCTTCTTCAATGTTGAGCACCCATGGGGACTAGACAGGATTTTGTTGAAACAGGGGTGCTGCGTATTGTAGACTATACCATAGAGACTGAAATTAATTTCCATTCCATCCGTCATCAAAATTCATGACAGAAAAAAAAAAAAAGCAAGCTGGAGCTTTTTCTGTGGCCACCGATAGAAGGCCGGGTGTACTGGGTCAGTCCCAGGTGTGAAGGGTGTAGCGGTATGAATTTAAAGCAGAAGAGTTCTGTGAAAGAAGTACATGCTCAGCAAAATCCTCCCATGGATAAATAAGGATAAGAAAGAAGGAAAGAAGTGCAGAAAAGAAATAAAGTGGTTGTAGCAAGTACAAAGATTTTTGTTAAAAAGAAAAGAAAACAATTGACTTAAGAATAGGATTGGGCATTGAGAACCGGCTCCAACTTAGAATAATTTCAAAAAAATCACAAGTCCAATGGAGTATTTTCTTTATTTGAATTGTTTTGAATCTGATCTCGGTTCCAGATCGAGCAGTAACTTGTGTTACAGCCATAGAGCAGAGTAAGCAGCAAACTGTAAGTCACCATTGAATTAGAATGGAATGTTCTTCTTATCTGTGAAATACACATGTGACCCATTTCAACTCCACCCCTCAACGAATCGGAATCGATAAGATGGAAGAATTGGAATTGGAATGAGAATTGTACAAAACAAACAATGCCCAAACCTACCGTAGAACAAAAACAGTAAGAGTGATAGAGCACCGGCGAAAACACCAGTCGGTCATTCAACAGATGGAGAGAATAGGGGGATTTGATTGGATTCAAACCCGATCCTGAATTGGTTGAAGGTCCTTTGACATGCTGCTTTTTCGATGCTTTTATATAGGCCTTAGTGGTCCCCTACTGTATCTGAAGTCCTTTCACAATGAGTTTCCTTAGCACATCCATTTCTGTGTCTGTATCTATTTGGGAGGGGGGGGGAGAGCCATCTCCTTTCCTGGGCAAATTCTCTGGGGGCAAAGCAGATGAGGTAACTTTCCCTTATCATGGCTCATTGCCATTTAATCTGGATGGTCTTTGTATCCATTTTTAAAATGTCATCATTTGCCGGGGATCCATGACCAAGATTACCAGTTCTCTAAATGGGATATCACAATGTGGGCTACCAGCTCATGGGCCAACATGGGTCACTGGATTTTCTCCCTGGGGGTCAAATTTGCAGAGTTTTTTTTTTAATCACAAAAATGGGCCTTCGAAATAAGTGCTAAAAATGTCATTAGAAATATCAAATAACTTTTGAAAAAACATCAAAAAGGCACCTACAACATTGAAAAAGTGACAAAAATGTCAGAAAAATTAATAATAGAGGTTCATGGTTGACGGCAAGGCAAAGCAAACGTTATTTTGAGACAAAACACAAAAATAACAAACATCCACTTCCATTCATAATTTTTGTGACCCCTCATCTGAGCCACAACAAATAAAAAAAAATATACCAAATTTTTATTTAAAAAATGCCTTTAAAAAGGCAACAAAATAAAGAATGTTCAGTGACCAGAAATTATTTTTGCTGATTGTTTCTTTTAAATTAATATACAGTGTTGAATGACAGAAAAATGGAATATATTATTTGTGTTTGTTATTAAAATCTGTCTGGGGGATAGTTTCATGGGGACAAGATCATTTTTATTGTATTTTACTTTACTTTACTGAATAGCTTAATTGGTAGCCTATGTCTACTTGATCTACTTTATCACTGTTACAACGGTTACACAAGTCAGGTGCAATATATAAATAAAAGTATATACACTAAATTATGTATTATTTGACCCGTTTTACTACATTTTCTTCCTGGAATCCACCTTAAAATCCTACCTCCTGTTGGGATCAGGACAATCCTGTTTTTTGGATCAAAGTTATCCAAATCCTACTGACAAGTTTTGAACAACACAAACTGAAGATTTGAGCCTGATTAAAACTAGGATTGGATTCCGTGATCTAAGCTGATTTCAGATTCCTTCTGTCCCGTTTGAACAATCCATTTTCAAGATTTGATCCAAAATCCGATCCCCTTACCTTTGAACAACTGGCCCCAAGTCATAAGGGGAAGATTCTGGATCGGCCCACCTGAGCTTACATTTTCTCAAATGCGGAGCACGATACCCAGGGTTCGGTTTACACCTATTTCCAGCCACCATATGGGGGACCATAGGCAGGCTCATGAAGTAAAAACCTCATGAAGTGAAATGTTCATGCCATGCGACCCTTAAGCTTACACAGAACAAAAATAGCAGAAGCAATTATTGTCTATTTCTTACAGTGTAAGAAAATAGATCACTTCAACAGAATGAAGAAAAGGATTGATTACATTAACCAAGGACCCTCTCAAAGTATTGTATAAAAATGAGGTGTCCAATGGAAACATCCAATAGATTGTGCAGATCTACATCTTGGTTAAAGTTTCAACAAACTGTAGTTACAGTGCACACAATCTTTTAAAACAATCAAACTGTTAATCACTTCCTTTCCAAACTGTGTGGTTTTCAGAGCTGATTATTCTGGGGATTCATGTCCTTTGTCTGTCTGATGGACTCCGTTCATAATATATTATCCAAGACCTTAACAATTATTGAGTAATTTGAGTAAAATGAAATGATAATCGAAAGCAGTCAAGTAAAACAACTGGCTTTCTTCTTCTTCTCCTCCTCAGAAAGATAATACTGACAGCATTATCTCAACGGTAATAAAATCAGAACTTGTGCTTGCCAGAAAGCTGTAAAGTGACTTAATCTTGTACGTTATGCATCACAGTCTAGCCATTTACTGTTAGAGAAAGCCTGACACATACATCTGATATGAACTTACAGACTATTTTCACACAGCAAAAGTTCATGTGTGAGACTGTTAAGATTAAATCGGTGTGTAGTTCACAAATATGATATATGGGTACCCACATGAAAGGCTGAAAACTAATCAGGGCTACATTAGCTGTGTTTACCTAATATTTCTAAGGATGTGTAATAAGTCAGAAATAACTTGAATAACTAATTATAAGTTGAGAAGTAAGGTGAGTAGTTCATCATCACTCAACGGTGTAAACAGTGTTCAGCCGATGATATTTGGGGGACACATGGACGATTATGCTGTTTATGTTCTCAATTAATCACTTGAGTAATTTGTTCTCTTGTGTTCTGCCGATTTACTGTGGCATTTAATTACTTTTTTTATCAAATTGATTCTTTTATGGCTTCATTGTCTTTCATTTTGGTTACTGATCTTTTTGCAGTTTCATTGTGATTTCCTTTTTTTGCAACCTTAGGGGAAAAAGGCTGATGCAACTTGAGCCAATTGTGAACAATCCAAAACAATTGTATTTATTTTGAAGAGAAAATGTATTCAGCAGGTATGTGGGAGGCCCAAGGTTTTTAGATATGATGTCAGGGCGAATGTCTTCAGTTATGAAGATGTAGACTCAATGCAATGAGCCAGCCACTGGGCAACTATCGGTCTGTATATTCATGTATAAGCAGGAGAATAAAAGATGAGGAATGCTAATGTGGATACAAGTAAACAGAAGCAACTAATAGGTGGCGACGGATGGCGTCAGACAGAGATTAATATGCTTGGCCAATGATACTAATGGAGAAAGAACATGCAGAGAGCAGGATGGGGGTACACAATTTAAGCAAACTGCATGTTTCCATTAACTCCCTTCATGTAAACATAACCAAGCCAATGTTAGGAACTTACAGAATGAAACCAGCAGAGGTGACTCTGATGCTTGTAGGCACTTCATTGCTGTTGCAATGTGTGGAATGCACACTGGTGGTGTTGTATGATGTGCTGGCTGGTGCATGTCAATATGTCAGGATACACATCCCGGTGTGTATTTCCTAGAACATCAGGCCTTCAGCAAATGCAGCAAATGTGTTACATGTCAGTCAGCCAAATCACATGATTATATTATGAGTACAGTGTTGATATGTAGCCGTCTCTGACCTCGTCACTCTGCACTAGAAAACAAGCTCAGCACCACAGCGAGTGGGGAGTGATGATTACTTTGCCCCCAGCTGTACTTAGACAGGGCCAATGGGTGGATGTTGGGGAGAAAGTACAGTAGGGTTAATGATATTCTATGTGAGCAGCAGGAGTAAGTGACTTGAGAAATCTTTAATATATCAGTCTATCCTGTTGCTGAACCAAAATCAGTAAAGGTCTGGATCCGAGGATATCACAAAACATGTTTCTTTGCTGCTTGGGAACCCAAAAAGGAACTGACAATAACGTTTTACTGTCTCCTAACAGTGCTTTCAAGAGGGGGGTTTGGCAGCTGGCATGCCAACTTTTCCACCTCTCGCAAGCCTACACTTTTATTTAAATATTATTTTCTCAAGTTTGTTTTTTATTGTGTATATTGCTGACTGAAAGAGAAAGGGGATGAAAGAAAAGTGGGGAAGTAAAAAGTGTCAGAATAGGGAAGGAAGGAGAACATGTCAAAGGAAAGGGGGCATGGAAGCTATTCATCCATCCCACAGTTGTGATGGAGTTTATTACCGGCCCCTTTATACTCAAATCCGTGCTTCTCCTACCTTTTTCTGTCAACCTTTAATGCATCTTCTCTTTTTTAACATGCCGATATTGTATCTATAACTTTTCAGCCAAGCTTACACACTTTGAATTTTTTTTTGTTCTTATTTCAGGGGTTTTGTGTGCAAATTGAAATGGGCAGAGAGAGAGATAAGGTAGGGAAATGAATGAAGGAGAAAGAGGATGTGAGTAAATGCAGGTGGAGGAAGTGTCAGCCAATGGAAGGAAAGAACAAGTGACACAGTAAAAGGGGGAGAAGGTAGAAAAAGGGACAGGGACTAAAATTAAGTGGCAAAATAATGAAATAATGAGTCTTATTTAGCGATTGAATGACAGAAGGAATTCCATGCGTGGATTAAATAACAAAACAGCAAAGGGCGACCGACACTAAGCCCCGTCTCTCCCTCTTTCCCCTTCTTTATCTCCCTTTCCCTCACTCTGATGCTCTTTGTCGTCCAAAATGGTGACGCACAAGAGAGGGAGGGAGAAGATGAGAGGTGAAGAGAGGAATGGCAACGGCACAGGAGAGCGTAAGAGAGAAAGAACGAGGATGAAAAGTCTGTGCTGATTTTTGGCAGCTTCAATGTTTGATGTAGCGGAGTCATTAAAAGTGGCCGAGTCACCCGGCTTCATGTGGGAGTCCATTACACCAGATTGGTTCATAGTGGGAATAAGATCTCTCTCTCTCTCTCTCTCTCTCTCTCTCTCTCTCTCTCTCTCTCTCTGTGTAGTGGACTGAAAATTTAATTTAAAGCATTGTTACAGGATAAGAAAAGCTTTCCTCTGCAGTAGAGAGAGAGAGAGAGAGAGAGAGAGAGAAAGAGAGAGAGAGAGAGAGAGAGAGATGAAGAAGAAAGCAAGAGGCTCTTGAGACTTATCTTTCCAACAGGCTTTAGATGCATGTTAACACATGAAAGGAGGCCTCAACCCCCTATTCTAACACTCACTGACACATGTACAGTAACACACACACACACACACACACACACACACACACACACACACACTCACTGACACATGTACAGTAACACACACACACACACACACACACACTGAGAGTTCAAATTGGTTCTCATAGCAATGCCATAAGACGTGCATATTTGTCTGGCATAGTCGGGCATAGAGTCACACACGCACACATCTAGCAGTAGAAACCATCCTGAGAATACACACACAGTCATCAGCACACACACTGACTTCATGAATCCCGGCAGATGAATAAAAAAACATTTAAAGGCATCATTTGTTGCCAGTGGAAAGACACACACAGTATATCCAATGAAAGGGAGCTCAGCATTTAGCATTTTTATTACTTTATTACTCCTACGCATGCACTCTCTCTCTCATGCCCACAGAACACATGTAGCGGTGCCTATGGGAGCTGTGTATGTAACATCTCTATTACCTCGCAGCAGTATGCACATGCCACGCTGTCTAATCCGGTTAGGAGTGTCGCAGCAGAGTTTTTTTCTCTCAGTGAACAGCAAGTTTAAACGGCCACATAAAGGCTTTACTACGACAAGGATTAGGCACTTTTAACCATTTACGGGATTACGGGGGGTATTTGAACACAGCACTCCCTGTAGATACAAAGCCACTGAGGGTTTGGTTCCTCTACTGTTTGTAATTGAACGCTAAGCTATCGCTCAAAGCGTGTCATTACAACGCCATTCGATATCTGTAAGCATTCGGTTTGACAGGAAATTGTGGTAATGGAATATTGTCAGAAATAAGAAGTAAAGCCTCTAGGAGAGAAGATGCCGTTTTGTGGAAGATCATGCTCAGAAACATGAGGCTTTTTTATAAATACATTTTTTATTCTTGACCTATCACTGTTGTTTTTTTAGTAACCTGTTTACATCTGCATGAGAGTCTCCGCCTGGTTTTAAAATACTGTACGTCCTGAATGATCTGATCACAAGTGGACAGCTGTAAGTACATGTGTTCCCACCTGGCAGCAGGATGTGTTTCTAAAGGCGTGTGGAGTGACAACACGGCAATCACTTTGCTGCTCTAGGCAATTAACACGTACATCATTTCCATTTCCATATAGGCTGGTTGTGTGTGTGTGTGTGTGTGTGTGTGTTAAGTAGGCAGCCCTAAATGTAGCCCATAGACAGATACAGGTACACGTATCATATGTGGCCCAGGCCACCTACAATTGTGGCCTAAGTGATCAGATCTCAATGCGTCCTAAATACACTCCTAGGTGCATTCACACCTGTACTTAGAGCTGTCCACAGGACAGATTTTTGGCTTTGGCTGACAACGAATTATAGACGGATGTACTGTAAACGGCTCCTGGGCATAGTGTCTATGAAGTCCCCCTTGACTACCAACATTAATCTGTTGCACCTAGTCTCTCAGGATCCACCACAAATCTTAATGACATCTGAGTGCCTTTTATTTCCCCAACACAAACCCTGAATGTGTTAGGGTGTAGGAAGTGTTAACGTGTGAAATCAAATGTGCTTTTCCCATCCATCCATTTGGTTATGCTCTGTGCTGGTATTTTGTTTTGCAGAATTCTTGTGTGAAATATTTGTGCTGGCCTTGGATCATTTATCTGATTAATTGTGCTCCAGGGTGTAGTGTTCATGGAGGCGCCTTTAAGTATCCCATCCAAAATAAAAACGCCCTGAAGTGTATAATTCTTTGACAAATGCTGTATGTGTCCTTTTGGGACAGCACACAGTGTTACTTCCTAACCCAACCTGTGACAAATACTCTGACTCATAATGGTCCTGTATGAGGTCTAAATTACAACGTAAAACCTATAGATGGGAGTAAACTACATCCAAGATGTTCTACTTCCAAGATTGCTCCTGTGCTGCTGGGAATTCCACCGAATCACGCTCTTTTCGCCCGGAGGTCCACTACCTTCCACTCTCTATGGGTTGGAATTTCAAACTCTGATCGATTTATGAGGACTGCTCCTCAGATCTCTGCAGGGTATATCCAGTAATCTCTAAACATATTTGAAGAAATACTTTTGCTCAAGACTAATCTTGTCAGTCCAAAGTCAGTGAGGCGGTCTTGTAACGCAGTCACAGGTCACTAAACAATATGAAAGAAAATGTATACGCAGATGATGCTGAAGCTCCCTTGTCCTGCACCTACATCTGCAGCCCCCCTCCCTCTGGAACTCCCTACCCATACACATCAGTGACTGTTCTAACCTGGATACATTCAAATCACTCATCAAATCCCACCTCTTCAGATTGGCCTTCCACCTACAGTAGTCCCACATATTATCTACGGCTAGTTACTGGTTTTGTTGTTTTAACCCTCGTGTTGTCTTCCCGCCGACCTGGAAATGTTTTTCTGAGTCAAAATCTAAAATGAAAAACCTTTTAATTAGGTTATGGTCATCTTTTTCAACACTTTTGTGGCTTTCCCCCTAATGATTTTGTCACTTTTTAAAACGTTTGTCAACTTTTTCTGAGCCTTTTGAAATTTCTGTGAGTTTTTTCCCCCCAAATTTTTAAAGCTTTTTTTATTTATTTTTTACATTGTCACTTTTGACATTTTTGTTACTTTTTGACATCTCTTCACATTTTTGTCACTTTATTTGACATTTGTTCACATTTTACTTGATTTTATTGAAATTTTTTACACTTATTTTTAAAGTATTTTACCAGTTGTTTTTTCTCAAAATGCAATAAAATTGACAAAAAAAAACACAAATTCAATGAAAGTAGTGAACTGATTATTTAACTTGTGAGGGACGTTGTTGGGAACCATCCACGTTACTTTTTTTGGAAGATTTGTTTGAAAGAAACCCAAATTTCTGATATAGAAACTTTTGGAAAGGGGTCAAATTTGACCCAAACACAACAGGAGGGTTAATTGCTTTTAATATGTTAATATTGCTTTTATTAATTTTGTTTTATGCATTGGTTATATTGCCTCATCTGTTTTTAGGGTGGTAAATGTGCTGGATTTACTGCAAAGTGTCTTTAAGTTCTATGTCAAGCACTAATATTTTATTATTAATAATAAAGCTATACCTGACAGGGGGTCCTCCAGTGAGAGTGAAGCATCCCTACCCCCCCCCAAAAAAAACTTCTATCTAATACTAAAGGTGTCATTAATAAATTAGCAGTATGGTTGATTCATATTGTTATAGGCTAATCAATAACACTGCATTCTCTTCTGGTTAATGATGCATAGACATCAGCACATGCCACGTTTCTTTGTCTCTCTGCAACTCTCGCTCTCTCTCTCTCTCTCTCTCTCTCTCTCTCTTTCCTTGCTTTTATTAAGCTTTATTTCTCATTTTGCAGTCATATCTCTCCCACAATGCCCACAGCTCTGCTTCTTTTCACCCTTAATGCTCCAAATCCCCTGAGTTTAGACTTAAGTATACATTTAAATAAAACTGATAAAACAAACAAAAAGATTAAAAAAAGACTCCTTTGGGCTTACTAAAAATATCTTTCCTGAAAACAAAATCAACTGAATCACATCAAAACCAATCGCACAAAGGGACACAACAACCATTATAAATGAAGAAAGAGTGCAGACAATAAACGACACTTGCACTGCGCATTGACTGACTTCTGATTTTCAAACTGGCTCCTGTGTTGTGTAGAATGCAAATAAATAGGAACTGATCTGGATGTCATGTCTATGTACAATGCATTTGAAGTTATTTGGATGATGATGATGATGATGATGATGATGATGATGATGATGATAGGAAAACCATGCACCTGTAACCCACTTGAAAATAGCATGTAGTTATGTTTTGCTGCACACCATATTTGTCCAGTAGGTAGCAGTGGTGGCGCTGCATAGAGCGGAAAATACTATACTAATTCTTAGAGAGAAGAAGATGAAAACAGATAGTGAGCTGACGCTATATTTAGATTTTCCACACTGATAAAAAAGTTAAAAAATAACATGTAAGAGCAAGTTAAACGTTTCATTTCCCTACAAACCTACTTCTAAAGAAGGAATAACAAAGGAAAGGGCTGGAATTACGACAAGGAGTTTACTTGTATTCTTTTTCTCTGTTTTTTTTCTTTTTTTCGGATGCATGGTTAGAGAATGAGTTCCATTGGACCACTTCGCCATTGGACACGTGGGGCGGAGGGGCGGAGGGCGTGAATAATGTTGCCTGCAACACGGACTGCTTCTGCTCACCATTTCTTCATTGCATCGCACAGATAAGGGCGAGATCGCACCACACTTAAAAGAAAATAAACATACTACATGGGTAGATGCACTTTGGTTTATTATTTTGGGATTATTTCATCAGAGCTCTGAGGTCGTTTTTTTTTTTCTCAATTTATGTGGAAAAACTGAGAGAAATACTGATATTTAACAACTAACAGGACATTACGAAAGAAAAGAGAAACAAGGTCATACTGTTTGATAATTGATGTTTATTAATGCCGGCTATGTGTTCTAAGTAAACTGTTTTGGTATTTTTATTTCTCTCTCCTCTTTTGAAAAGTTCCTTAGAAAGGCAGTACTTCACTCTACATTATAATAGGTGCCCCTTACACATCTTACAGCAAAATCCCCCGCTTAAACGTTGTCAGCCAATTGAAGGGGCGCTATCAGTTGTTATCACCTCCTAGTTGGCTCAGTAGGCCGTTATCTTTTGTAGAACTGGATCACCCATCCGTGTCAATAGAGCAACTGCTCGACTGTGGCATTGTAAAATGATGTTTTTATGCAGAGCGACAGAGTCAGGGAGTAGTATTATTAAACTCCACCTAAGGAGAGATGCGTCAAACAATGTTTAAGTCTTTAAATGTGGGAGTCCGGACTTTGTGTCTCGTGTAAAATCTGATTGCAATAAAGATGGCTATTTATGTTTTTATTGTCTTATTTTGGCACTTGTTTACCTCACCTACTTCACTTTCTGTACACTACTTCCTTTCCTCCCCTGTCATCACCACTGTTTGGCGTTTGATTCCACCCTAATTACATGATTGAGTTCAACTGGTCACTCCTTATTTAAAAGGTCCCATGACATGGTCGTTTTGAATGCTGTTATATAGACCTTAGTGGTCCCCAAATACTGTATCTGAAGACTCTTTTATATAGACCTTAGTGGTCCCCTAATACAGTATCTGAAGTCTCTTTTATATAGACCTTAGTGGTCCCTAATACTGTATCTGAAGTCTCTTTTATATAGACCTTAGTGGTCCCCTAATACTGTATCTGAAGACTCTTTTATATATACCTTAGTGGTCCCCTAATACTGTATCTGAAGACTCTTTTATATAGACCTTAGTGGTCCCCTAATACTGGATCTGAAGTCTCTTTTATATAGACCGTAGTGGTCCCCTAATACTGTATCTAATGTCTCTTTTATATAGACCTTAGTGGTCCCTAATACTGTATCTGAAGTCTCTTTTATATAGACCTTAGTGGTCCCCTAATACTGTATCTGAAGACTCTTTTATATAGACCTTAGTGGTCCCCTAATACTGTATCTGAAGTCTCTTTTATATAGACCGTAGTGGTCCCCTAATACTGTATCTGAAGTCTCTTTTATATAGACCTTAGTGGTCCCTAATACTGTATCTGAAGTCTCTTTTATATAGACCTTAGTGGTCCCCTAATACTGTATCTGAAGACTCTTTTATATAGACCTTAGTGGTCCCCTAATACGGTATCTGATGTCTCTTTTATATAGACCTTAGTGGTCCCCTAATACTGTATCTGAAGACTCTTTTATATAGACCTTAGTGGTCCCCTAATACAGTATCTGAAGTCTCTTTTATATAGACCTTAGTGGTCCCTAATACTGTATCTGAAGTCTCTTTTATATAGACCTTAGTGGTCCCCTAATACTGTATCTGAAGACTCTTTTATATATACCTTAGTGGTCCCCTAATACTGTATCTGAAGACTCTTTTATATAGACCTTAGTGGTCCCCTAATACTGGATCTGAAGTCTCTTTTATATAGACCGTAGTGGTCCCCTAATACTGTATCTAATGTCTCTTTTATATAGACCTTAGTGGTCCCTAATACTGTATCTGAAGTCTCTTTTATATAGACCTTAGTGGTCCCCTAATACTGTATCTGAAGACTCTTTTATATAGACCTTAGTGGTCCCCTAATACTGTATCTGAAGTCTCTTTTATATAGACCGTAGTGGTCCCCTAATACTGTATCTGAAGTCTCTTTTATATAGACCTTAGTGGTCCCTAATACTGTATCTGAAGTCTCTTTTATATAGACCTTAGTGGTCCCCTAATACTGTATCTGAAGACTCTTTTATATAGACCTTAGTGGTCCCCTAATACGGTATCTGATGTCTCTTTTATATAGACCTTAGTGGTCCCTAATACTGTATCTGAAGTCTCTTTTATATAGACCTTAGTGGTCCCTAATACTGTATCTGAAGTCTCTTTTATATAGACCTTAGTGGTCCCCTAATACTGTATCTGAAGACTCTTTTATATAGACCTTAGTGGTCCCCTAATACGGTATCTGATGTCTCTTTTATATAGACCTTAGTGGTCCCTAATACTGTATCTGAAGTCTCTTTTATATAGACCTTAGTGGTCCCCTAATACTGTATCTGAAGTCTCTTTTATATAGACCTTAGTGGTCCCCTAATACTGGATCTGAAGTCTCTTTTATATAGACCTTAGTGGTCCCCTAATACTGTATCTGAAGTCTCTTTTATATAGACCTTAGTGGTCCCCTAATACTGTATCTGAAGTCTCTTTTATATAGACCTTAGTGGTCCCCTAATACTGTATCTGAAGTCTCTTTTATATAGACCTTAGTGGTCCCCTAATACTGGATCTGAAGTCTCTTTTATATGTCCTTGGGCAAGACACTGCGCATCGGAGTGTGAATGTGTGTGAGTGTTTATCTGATGAGCAGGTGGCACCTTGTACGGCAGCCTCGGCCACAGTGTATGAATGTGTGTGAATGGTGAATGTATCCCGTATGATGTAAAAGCGCTTTGAGTAGTCGTTCAGACTAGAAAAGCGCTATATAAATACAGCACATTTACATGAATAAACCATCCAACCATGAAGACCATCTTTCAGTGAGATATGGCTACTCTATGATAATGATTAGTTATGGTCCATAGTACACTGTGATCTATACAAACACATATTTGAATGCTGTGATTGCTGGCTGTTAGATGCATCAATGCATTAATATTCTGGACACAATCCATAAATAATGGATAATTATGATCATCACTTGGGCGGCTGTGGCTCAGTGGTAGAGCGGTTGCCTGCCAATTGGAAGGTTGGTGGTTCAATCCCCGGCCCTGCAGTCCCATGTCGAAGTGTCCTTGGGCAAGACACTGAACCCCGAGTTGCCCCCGATGCTGTGTCATCGGAGTGTGAGTGTGTGTGCATGTTTATCTGATGAGCAGATGGCACCTTGTACGGCAGCCTCGGCCACAGTGTATGAATGTGTGTGAATGGTGAATGGTTCCTGTACTATGTAAAAGCGCTTTGAGTAGTCGTTCAGACTAGAAAAGCGCTATATAAATACAGCACACTTGGTAGAGTGTGTACTATTAAGGCTGCCCTATCATGTGTGCAAAACAAATATGATGTTGATGTAGTCAACGATCAATCCTTGCATCCGTAGAATTTGCACGCATTTAAAAGAAATTGATATTTCCCACTTGGTTTATTAGGTTTCAAGAGAGGGAAACTATCCAGAAGACATGCCAGTGAAGATGACAAGAGGGGGGGGGGAATGTCCAGTGTCCTCCATACAGGACATACAGTTATAGCTCGGAGTCATCAGTGGAGAGAAAGAAGAAAACTGAATCTAACTCAGAATCAAATGAAAACCCTTTTTTATAATTTGAATATGTGCAAAATCAGACGTTTGTCATGATTTGATTTCACGTTGACAATGTTTCACTAACGTTTAAAAGCTGTGTGAATGTTTAAGTTATGGAGTTTTTGTTTAGCAGTGCTTATTCAGCTCTCTTAAGTTAAGGTGCATATGTTCCAAGGTTATAATCGTCAACGAAAACGAACAAAATGACGAAAACCATTGTCATTAACTAAAATAACAAAAAAAAAATGAGGCATTAGAAAAAAAAACATAACTAAAACTGTAATGTTTGTTTACACAACTAACAAAAATAAAATGTTGAGTAAATGTCCTTAGTTTTTGTCTTTGTCAATGTCTTTCACAGAGTTGACACTTCCGACCATGGGCCATAGTTTTATAAAGTCTACCCAATAGACATAGTTTCCAACAGGGAACCCAGAAATTCCGACATTCCGTGTAAAATTGAACACCACATAGTCCAGCATTAACGAGTCCTAATTAATGTACCCTTATTGTAAAGTGCTACCAAAAGGACGTACTGCAAAGTAAGTAACACTTGGCTGCTGCATACATAAAAATACATATTAAACATCAATAAAAAATACATACACATAAATATATACTACATAGCTGTTTACCATAAGAAAAGTGGCTGAATGGTTCAGTGCAGAATGTGCAATGTCTCATATCTATGAGGTTGATAGCGGCCATTCAAAGAAGTAATAACGTTCGAAGAGGGTGGCCAAATGACGTTAATGTTTTATTTCAGTGCAGCATATTCTAATACATAACCATTATATATATTCATATGCAGGAATAAGGCAACTCATCCCGACATCTTATTCATATTCATGTTCTTGCTTTCTAATGCTGTAAATCTGAGATATCTACCACCCTGTCCCTGCGGTGTATCCTCCTATGGAACACGCCAAGTATGACATCTCTATTGTAAAAAATCACAAGAAGGAAGCTTTCTTTTATCTACGATGCATAGTATGGGCTTTGGTATTTTGTACAAAGATAACAATATCTGACAATATCTGACGCATTTCTTTGTGACATACCTTTGACACATGCAGTGATGGAAAAGCAGCCATCGTTTACATAAATAGTCCAAGGCTTTAATTTGTAAATGAATTACAGAGAGGTTCTTATAGAGAACAGAGGGCGGGCATTTCCTGCATCAAGTCCTCTGTAGCTGAGCAACTCGTATAGATAGATAATAGGAATAACTAAAGCTCACCGTGGCAACTGCATGACAAGTAGCAACATCAGATGAATATTAGGCACCGTTATCATAAATTGGAATACATACATAGATATCACGAACCGTACTGAATGTGAGAGAGTGCAACGCATGGAGATTTAGAACAGGGACCCCCCCCACAGAGACAGATTTCACAGCAGAGGTTTACTTGCTATGTTTCGCTTATAGCTGCAGTCACATGTTGGCACATCACAACAACAGCCCCCACACACACACAACAAACAAGGCAGCATACTTTTCATCCATTATGATGAATTACAGGCAGGCCGTTTGAGAGGCATAATCTGTTCTTACAACATAATCAGACAAACATCGAAACATTACGTTCAATTTATTCTAATGTCCTCAAGTAGACAGCTTTCGCATAAAGAATTCAACTCCCTCCATTTGGTTGATTGTTTTTTCATGCAACTCTTGATCTAAATTAGGGTGGTTACCATGCACTCACAATTAGCTTATTTAGGAAGTACAGTGCCTCGTTGTCACGAGCTCCACTTCTACTAAAGTGAGACTGGTTGAGAATCTAAAGGGAGAGACATGCTTTCAACCCGCTGAGAGGCTACATTGGTCACATGTGTGCAGATGACTGGTGTTTATGCTTCTAATGATTGTAGTTACAGTTAAAGACCGTTGACCCCCACACTGATTTTTTTTTTCAGTTCAATTGCTCATTTAATCTTCTTAGGTAGAAATTGGACTGAAATCATTGTATTTAAAAAAATAAAATACCATGCTTAGTGGGATAAATGTGGTGAATGATTTTACATCCAGTTGAACTTTATTGAACTGCAACCAATAATGAATAAATACACTAGGGTTGACATCTTTAAGTTCCTACCATAAAAGAGGTGTCTGCCCGCGCATAAAAAAATGGGATGCAGTCATAATGTTATTAATCACGCCTGTGCTTTCCCTGCAGTGACATGCCAAAACGTCTCCTGTAGAATGGATATATCCCAGTGGGACACTGTCTGGTATAACCGAGCAAAACCAGGCGCAAGAGTCGAGTGAGGCGGGTGTCAATCAGGCACTGTATGTACACGCCCACACAATGACATGTAATTAGGCAAAAGTGAAAACACCTGGGTCATTAATGTTCAATTGACTGAAAATATGGACCCAGATGCAGGTGTTCTATATTAGAAAAGGGAATACAAATAAACCTCCCTGTGAGAGGTGTGAAATTGACGACTGCGTCGGTCTTAAACTAGCAGACACTTGCCTCGGGATAAAGCAAAAGCAGGCAAAAGTATACATGTAAGCTAAGAGCGTGCAAAAGCAACTGCAACCATTTCTCAAATCTCAATCCCAAGCCAAATTCAAAACACAGGTGATAGTAATGGGCACCGATCAGACAGCTGTGGTGCTGATGCTCTCCCCCACAGCTGCACGTTTGAACATCTGTGTCTTTAGTTTAAATATACAGTATATCTAGGACAGGTCGTCATGCCTGACTAGTTAGCCTATGGTAAGCTTTAATAAAATCATGCCTCCGACGGATGCCACTGACTGATTTGAATGTGTACATGAGTTGGATCTGAGCTGGTGTTTCAGATTTAAATCTCAGCCATTTTGTGGATTTATTAGGATTATTTGGTAATACAAAACAATTCAATCTGATAAAATCACCTTCCCTCTGTTTTATAGGAGGCAGTTTCTTAATTTCCCAGCAACAGCGTTGCACATACAATTTTTTTAGTATTTCTGTGCAACATGAGCCTTAAAAATAATCTTTCTTCCTCCCAGTGGTGTAAACACACTGTTAATAGGGTCAATTGATTGCATTTTCTACAATCACCCCAGTACAGGAGTAGGCTTTTGTTACGTAAATTTGCTTTTCAGCAGCTTTCGACTTCACACACTCTCCTCAATTCCCTTTTGCTTCTTGCTCCTCTGCCTCGTTCTTATCCCTTTATCCCCTCTGCCTCGCTCTCTGTGTCCCTCACTTTTGGTCTCTATCTCTGGCTTTTATTCCCCCTCAGCCTCTCTCTACCTCTCTCTCTCCTACCTCCTCCTCCTCACGCATCGTTGCGGACACAAATCTTTCACGGCTCTGCTCTTTCTTGACTTTTTCCGACCGTGTCTCCTCTCGCACCCGCTTTACGTTCCATCTCCTTCATCCTCGCCTCTCTAAATCTCCATCTGCTCTTCCTTCTCTCCTCTGCTTGGTTCAGACATTACACAGACTGTATACCTTTCTGCCAACGGTGGGAGGGAGAACCGGACAGACAGCCTCCAGCCACCCTCTCCTTATCTTCCATCACTCCTTTCCCTCCCTCCATCTCCAGCTGCCATGATACACCTCAATCTTTTTATCACCGGGTTATGGCTGCTGAACCCATCAAATGTCCCAGTGTGCTTATAAACTGAAAATGTATAGTGTTTCAATCAGTATATTACATTGACTAAGAGCTCTCTTCCCCCCCGTCATATCTCTTTGATTTTTTTAAGGCATCTGCTCAAAGGCCGGTCTACAGGGATGGGTTTTTGTCTGTTGACGTATGACTTCTGCTTCCTTGAGTCTCTCTAATTGTCAGTTAGAAAATAAAAGCCACTGCTTAGCTAATGAGCATTCTGTTCTTGTAGCTTTTCATAGTCTTGGAGAGCAAATTCAGTAATTGGAAGCAAAGTACTTAATGCTTTAATGTTAAAACAGGCTTAAACCATTTTGTGCTAAACGTCATTTTGTATAACTTTGTTTGCTTGTATGGCTTTATATTGGACAGTGTATAATTAATACAACAGAGTAGAAGCTGCATTGTTAAAATGTACCGCAGCTACACATCTTTACAGTTAATTTCTTTGCCTGTAATTGTCTTCTTGAAAATTTGTATTGACGACTATTCTTTCTTTTATAGCATTACACAATATATTTATCCTCAATATACGCTCGAGTTAGAGATAAAACCAGCTGATATAGCACTACTGTAGGTTCAAATTAAATGGTAATTGATTAGGCTATTTCACATTGTGTCCGTTTTCTTTTAAATAATACTGTCATACTTTGTCATTTAATTGTGTTAACCTCCACCCACCACTTCTCTCTCAACCCTCAGCCCCATCTTTCCATGCAGGCTGGTTTCATTATGTGCCAGGGTCTGTCAGCTTTTTTAACTGCCCACCGCTTCCCTCTCATCAATCTTTCCCATCTTTCTCAATCCCTTTTTCCATTTCCCCCAAACATTTGGTAGCATCCAGTCCCCGTCGCATCTCATTTCCTCCTCTCATTTGCTTTGATTCCCCAAGCCAAACATCTGATACTCGGCCAGTCATCTTTCCCTGTCTTCTCTTCCTTCACTGTGTCCACCCATCCCTCGCTATCTGATGGAAATGTGCTGCGCGGATCCACTACTGACCGCGGCAGAAATGGATTTGGGCGCCAACTTGGCACTTCCTTGATATGTGCTCAAAGGGTTGGTGGCCATCTCATTTACACATATTTCAGCTTTTCCCTAAATCCTCTTATCATTTAGATTCAAAAAGGTATCAATGACCTGCTTGCAAGAAATCTTGATAACCTAACAATTATTTTTTTTAATGTAAGGTGTTGGTTAGGTGGACCTCTCTTAGTCCTTGACGTAGGACTTTCAGGACTTTCACTCAGGAGCCTGGGGTTCGTTTTCCACGTGAAAACAAAAGTCATTGGTCACTTTTTGAAATTAACCAACTTTTACGGACCTAAGTCTGAAGAAGTGACCTTTTTCTGCAGTTTAATTAAGTTTAAGTTTTCATTTCAGTAGTTTGAGATTCATTTTAAGCCAGTCCCTGATTTCCTAGAGGCTAACTAAGTATTTTTGTTGCCTAAACTTAACTAGTACCCTTTCACACCGTTAAATGTAACTGTTTAAACAGTGGCTGTTATGTTAAATAATAACGGACACATGATTAAAACTGCCACTGTCACATTTGAAACGGCAACGCATTCTCATGAATGGGTTTGTGCGTTAACCTACAAAATCTTATGCACAACATTT
Organism: Etheostoma perlongum; assembly: GCA_026937815.1. Classification (NCBI taxonomy): domain Eukaryota; kingdom Metazoa; phylum Chordata; class Actinopteri; order Perciformes; family Percidae; genus Etheostoma; species Etheostoma perlongum. Next base: position 29,551,778 of record CM049372.1, read on the forward strand.
TGTATAATATTCTACAAAATGACGTCTACCGTCTGGTCATATGGAGATAAGTTTAGTGGTCTTTACAGTTAAATTTACCCGAGAAAAGGTTACTGTGAGCCGGTACGGGTAACTGTGAGATGCTGGTCGTTTAAGAGGCCGCTGCAGTTGAGTTTAGTTGACAAAACATGATCGACAATTAGATTTAGGCACCAAAACTATCACCAGACCAAGCCAAGATAAATAGATTTGAGATTGAGTGTTGGTCTGGGGGAGTCTGCTCTGTATTTTCTACTGCACAAGAGGCGTGGCCAACAGGCGTAGTTCAAATGACTCTGTACGCAATTGGCTAGTCCTTCAACCAATCAGACCAACCATCCGGGTGACGTAGGCGCTTTGGTGGCTGCCATGTTGAATGTAAACAAGAAGCTGCTCAGTCAATTCTCTATGGTCATCGTGTTAAACTCGCCAATAGCGCGGCAGGTAGATAAGCCAGTTTGTGATTGGTTCCCGCAAAATTATGAACTGAAGCAGTAGAATTAAACGTGCAGGTTTCCAGACCGAGCTGCAGTCGCCCTGCAATCCAATCGCCGGCAGTAAAAAACCAAAAAGTCTCCTTAAGTAGTACTCCAGCAACACAAACACATACTTCCTGGGTGAAAGTCTTATACTTTCCCTGGGACACAAATTCTGCCCCCCCTCAGCCTGAAAGGTGTTTTATAACCCACCCACCCACCCGGACATCATCCCTACGCGGACCAGAGCGCCGTTACACAGCAGCAGTCAATGTGCTGTGAACAGCAATAAATATGTGCCATAGACAGGAATTACAGTGTGTTACATCACGTAGCTATATGTACAAATTGTTGATGAGAACAGCCCGAAAGCGGCCACAGTGCAGAATGTCCATATATGTCACCTTTCTGTCATGTAGATATGAGGATGTCTTGTCTCATTTTAACCCTCAGTGAGCAGGATCATCTCTTAGGCTATTCTAGAATGATTTGCTATGCCGGCTGTATTTTCTCTCTCATGTAAAGCTTGTTTTTTTTGTCAAATATACCTCCATTTCTTTGTTACTTTTATTATTATCGTGAACCCTATAGCTCTATTATGAAGAACAATTGCCTCAGACTTGCTATTGTAAGATACTTCGATAAGGATTGGGGGGAAAAGAATGTCTTTCTTGCCTTCAAATTGCCCCTTTCAATAAACTATCATGAAAAATCATTTTATAATTAGAATACCTCAGAAGCCAGCAATTTCTATTAACAGTTACATCATACCTATGATAGGTTTCTCTTTGTATGACATTGTTGTTCCATTGATTTTCATAACACACAGATACATGTCCACCTAGCTTTCTGCTTTTCCCTCTCATCCAGCTCAATCTGGCCCCGCTCTATTTCCTTAACTAGTGCTCCATCTTTTCTCTCTCAGTTTTTATTGTCTTCTACATTTCATTTTTTTGTACTCTCAGCAGCCGCCATTAAAGCAGCCACCACAACTTCATTGTTGAGGTGTACTCCTGGGACACAGCGACTGAGGGGTTCACTCAGAAGGAATCAGTTCACATGGCAAGGCACTTGTTATGACATCTCGTCATATTAAGAGGAGTTTAACCATCCTGTTGTTTAACCATCCTGTTGTCCTTGGGTCAAATTTGAGCCCTTTAAAAAATGTCTATATCTGAAATATAGGTTTCTTTTTAACCAAATTACCACAAAAAAAGGATTAGATTCCATACAACGCTCTTTGCCAATACAATTGATCACTTTCATTCCTGATTAAACTCATCTGTACGTTCCTCTGGTCTTAACTAGAAGTCAAAATAATTTATAATTTCTGCTTTTTTAACTCAAATATTAGGTATAGTTAAATATAAATGAGGGTTATTGACCATGAATTCCAAAACATACTGTAAAACTAGTGGTAGTAAGATGGTGTTATTGAATTTATTTTTAAAAAAAGCCTGAAAAAGGGATGAAAATGTCAAATGTTTGTCCATTTTTGACCTGGGAGGACAACACAAGGGTTAGAACCTGCCCAGTTTCAGCCGCCTGGATGCGAAAGTTAGCAGTAGCATAACTCGGTGTAGCACTGATTATTTACGTTTTTTTCTCACTACTGACAGCAATATGTGACAACAAACAACGTTAGGTGTTGAAATCGACCAGAATCCTCCTTTAATCCACTTTGACCTTTGACCTTGTCAAAACCGGCGGTGTTTCAGGCATAGGCATGTTTTCTTGTCATCTGTCGCAAGTGAATATTGATAGATATACTTTTATTTTAACCAATACAGCTGTCTACACTGGATGTGTAATTGTTTGCTTTTGACTTGCGTATTATGCACGTAGTGACCTGAAACATTTATGTCCAAGTCTTGTTTCTCCTGTTTCACACAACTATCTTCCGTAATTGTGTACTGGGCACTGCAAAAATCATTTTTCATTATGCTGCCAAGTGCCATTTTGTCCACCAGTCTACATGTTCAGCAATCAGGAGTTGGAACAAATGTGTACTATTGCTGCTGGCAATTTTGTGGGGCATTTTAGGCCTTTATTTTCCATACGATAGATGAAGATATGAAAGGGGAGAGAGAGGAGGAATGACATGCAGCAAAGGGCCGCAGGTCGGAGTCGAATAACCTCGATATATGGGCAAATCACACTTTAACCCCTGGATACAGTATTGGATACACATTGTTACTCCCCCACAGCACAAAGCACATGCCTTACAATATCTTTGGTAACTTGCTACTTGTAACAGAGTCATTTCCCAATTTGGGATTATTAAAGTCTATCTATCTATCTATCTATCTGGGAACTTTATACTCTTGTTGATTAATTCTACCAATCAGTGATTGCTTTGCCAGCTAGTTAAATATTTGACTTTCAAACACCATGCTGTATAATCTGTTTTAAAACAATTCCCTGCTTTTAGGAGTTGATTACTGTTATTGAATGTGGTTTTCTTCCACCGTAGCTTCCACATTGGATGCTGTGTGGCATCTGACATTTGGCATGATGGAGCTTCCCCAGCTCTGACCGCGATCACGACTCAGGCTTGGCGTGGCTTCCATATATGGATAAGCCCCTGCATATTATGGACTCAGGCCAATTAGCTAGCTTACGTGTCTCCTATGTAAAAATGGGACTCTGCTGTTTAAGTCAACTACAGGACACTGTACCTCAGAATGTCCACTGAAGAAAGAAGTTGCTGTTGTTCCAATACTGGTAACTGTTAACGTCCTCTTTGACTAAACTGAATACAGTAGGAGCTCTCAAAATTAGTGATATATGTACAGGCCAAAGACAGAAGGCCAGTTTAGAGCTTTGTTTCAATTGCAAAGTTCCAGAATGAGCAACATATTGTCACCTTTTTTTAAAAAGAAAGCAGGGACAAACACACACAGAAGCAAGGAGTCTAAAACCAAAGAGTTTGCATGCATATACATGGGTGTGTGTCTTACCTGTATTCACACATGCACCTTGGTATAATAGCATTTAGTAACACCTGGACTGGCCCCCAGCAAAGCAAGTAATCAGCACCTGCAGCAAAAAAGAGAAATTAATAAACAACATTACAGGCACTGCTGAATGAATAGAGTTTAGACAAATACTGGGACACTGCACCAAAGTTTGTCCTGTACATTCATCATAAAACTAAGAACTAAGTTTGAATTTAGACTTTATGTTCACATTCTGCACAATGATGTATGCTGTCTGCCTTCTGTATAGATTGGAAGGGAGGGGGACTGCAGATGTACAGAGGGAAGATGAATGAATAAATGTCATTCGTCTTCTGTTGGGGTTATCCGAGGAGGGAGCTGAAAGGGCCGGCCAGAGAAATAGGTTTAAGACTTCAAGTCCTAAAACTCCCATCGGTCATGGTCCAACTATCTGCTTGCAAAACAACCCAATAACCCAAATGGTATACAAATGTCAATGTTGTCACTTCATCAAAAATATTGATATTAATATGTAGTTTGGAAAGTAGATCGAAACACCAAGAAAATGGGTTTCTCTCTTTTTTCTCTCTCTTTTGAAGAATGGTGCACAGGACATTTGGAGCCCTATCTCGCACCCAGCGCAAATAGTGACCCGAGTGTCTTTTCTAGTTTAAGACCAACGCAGTTCCATCCAGCACCCACGTCATTTAAATATCAAAATGTACCTGCGGCCATCGTTGCGCCCATGGGCGTGCCGATCTTACATGGAGGTGCGGTCAGGTACATTCTTGGCGTATTGCTATCTTGAGGCAGCAAAAAATGATCGTGCCATTGACCAACAAAAACCTGGTCTAAAGTCAATAACGCAGCATTTCATTGTTATTTTAACAGCGCATTAGTAAAATGTGCCTAGGCTCGTGTACAGTGCGCATACGCTACGCTTGTTACACACATAAGGACGTGCAGCAGCACATAAAAAAATGCAAAAAATAAAAACATTACAATGTGAAATAGTATTATGATATGAACTGCTCGCACACTTTGACTTCACACACAAGCAGATCAGTTTTTTTTTCCTGAAAATCTCTTTCCTGCTCAGCAAATCTGCCATCATAACAGCAATGCGCCAAGTACCAATGGGCCTGGCTTTTAAAAGGGAATAGGAGATGGCATTGATTGGTTTATTGCATGTGACGCCCAAAACACACGTATGATTAATTAAGACACGAAGTACAACCCTTTTGAACCACCAGCGCATGGACCCTTTTTTCCGCCAATAAAGTAGCAACAGTGGACATGCCCTAAAAGCACCTGCACCAGGAGCTTCACGCCGTGTGCTTAGATCGTTAAAATAGGGCCCGATGTCTTTATTGCTTATGTAATCAACAACAGCAGTTCATTTGGAAGTACACTTTGTTAAATTGAGCATCTTTATTACTGTACTTTGGCCCAGTGCCCAACTGCCCACAGGTTGAATACCGGCTGGCAAACTTTAAAGCAGTATGAAGAAAGGAATACCAATCAGTCCTTCTTTTCCTCAACTCTAGATCAGCTCATTAGCAATTGATAGAAAGCTATAGTTGCACTGAGCAGCTCCTATATATACACTGTATGGAGATCACACACATGTAGTTCAGGGGAAAGTTTTTGATTTTTTAAGATTATTTTTTTGGCATTTTAGGCCTTTATTTGGACAGGACAGCTTAATTCAATTCAATTTTATTTATAGTATCAAATCATAACAAGAGTTATCTTAAGACACTTTACAGATAGAGTAGGTCTAGACCACACTCTATAATTTACGAAGACCCAACAATTCCCTTAGACTTGAAAGGGGAATGACATGCAGCAAAGGGCGGCAGGTCGGAGTTGAACCCCTCAGTCGCTGCGTCCAGGAGTACACCTCTGTATATGGGCGCCCGCTCTACCAAGTGAGCTACCCGGGCGGGAAGTGTTTTTGAAAACCTTTAGCTTTCTCTACACAAGACTTCTTCGGGCCCACATTGACCATGAACAAATGTTTGAGGTAAGTCAAATTATTATACATTTATCCCCTTTAGTAGCCTACTGTTAATCTAAGCCAATCATGACACAGTCCTAAAACAGCGCCACTGGTTCTGTTCATGTTTTTTTAAATAAACCACAGTGATGCAGAAGAGGTTTTTTGGATAAAAAGGGAATGAATGCAGACACCAGATAAGCCATTCTTCATGCTCGGGAAAGCCTTAAACACCAAAGTCAACTGTGGGTAAACTAAAATCTGGACTGCTGCTGATTTCCATCTATTTCCCCTGTGTTCTAAGGCATCCTGAGGAGCTGTGCTTGTAAGTCAATCATGCTTAGCTTGAGTTACAAGAAGTGGAATCAGATTGAGTTTGACTTGTGGAAATGTCAAAGCAGGCAAGATGACAGATTCACAAACCATTTCTCCATTTAATGAGTGACTTGTGAGCCCATGTGACCTTTGTTTACAGGTCTCTGCTCTCCACAAAACCACACCGGCACAGTGCCGAGTCTTCATTCCATCAATCTAAATTCTAAACTTAAAGACATTTGCTGTTTGTGCCAACCTTAAAGATCAAGACTTTCATCCCAGGGTGCGGAGTTTGCTTTTCGGGGAAAATGTATACCTTGGTAGTGTTTTAGTCCAAACTGCGATTGTTTTTAGTCTAAACTAAAAGATAGTTTTGTTGCCAAAACTTAACTTTGTGGCCGCATAACGCTCACTTTTAGTGACCTAAACTCAACTGTAATGTCCGCCAAAGAGAATGGTAGCTCGCGGTGCTCTGTACCCGTCTCAAAGTCACCCATTTTTGGGTAAACTGAACCACCAACTACCGCTGATACGACCGAGCACCGTTGTCGGCGTCACCGAGCTCTGTAGCGGCCAAACACTTCTACTAACTGCTGTTGATACAACCGAGCTGTGACGGAGGTCTGTTGCGGCTTAAACAGCTAGCAACTCCCGCTTGGCATCATGGAGCTCGCGGCCGGCATCATGTGACCAGCCGGCGGTCTCTTAGTTTTCTAGGATAGCTTACGTTTTGGTGTGCATACATTTTCGTACGATATCATACAAACCCGTTCATGAGAATACGTTGACCCGTTACATCCCAGTGAGCATTTATTTACAGATTGTGGGCCCGAAACAAAACTGATCAAGCAAACAAATCATTTATAAATTCAAAATGACTTGGAGTTCTTCAGTATCAATTTGCCTTCTTATCTGTCTGTGTATCCCATTAGAATTCTGTCCCTGTAATCCCCAACCATCGTCACAGGTGGATGCTTCCTTCCACTTTTCACACAGAAACAAGATAAGAAGTTTGGGAGTGCCTCATCTCTATTCTCAAACACTCTCCTCGCTCTTAAGTGCTCAGTGAACAATCAAGATCGTCCGCTGATAGCATCGCCCCAACCCGATTTATCTTGATTACCATCCTAAAGCTTGTTTTTCTAATGGGAGTTGGAATTAATTTATATCCCCGTGTAGAGCATAGCAGAGTGAAGCAGAGCAGGTTGGTTGGCTTCCGGATAAAGAAAAAAAGGAGACAGGAAAACAGAAAAGCGATTGAGATGGGTGACAGAGATTGGAGGGTGACTATCAGAGAGGAGGCCGAGTGAGAAGAGACTCACTGATTTGTCCCGTTCCCTCCATTTTGCTTTCTCCCTTCGCTCTGAGAAATGTTTCTTGCCGCTACACGACTCCCTTCAACCCCTTCACATGAAGACTTGTTTGATATCTGAGAGAGCAGCCCTCTCTCCATACATACCTGCCATCTCATGTGCTTCTCGGTGTCTCCCACTCCCCTCTCTCCCATTTACCGTTTCCCACTCCGCTTTTATCACTTTTTTCTCGCCAATTTACTGTCTCCACCCGTCTCACCTTCACACCAGCTTGTTTTCTCACTCTGCCTTTTCGTCCATCTCTCTCTCTCTCTTTCACTGACTGCCTCTTTCTATCAATTCTATTTGACTCAGTCTAGTAAGCTCTATAGAAGTGAATTCAAGGTACTAGACTACACAACTGATTCAAATAGGTATTTCATTTAAAGTGTCATTTTAACTTGCATTACTGTGCTGTGTGTGTGTGTGTGTGTAATTGTAGGTGTGTGTGTAGTTGTGTGTAGGTGTATGTAGGTGTGACTGTGTAGGTGTGTGCGCAGGTGTGTGTGTGTAGGTGTGAGTGTATAGGTGTGAGTGTGTAGGTGTGACTGTGTGTGTGTGTGTGTGTGTGTGTGTGTGTAGGTGTGACTGTGTAGGTGTGTGTGTAAGTGTGTGTATGTGTGTGCAGGTGTGTGTGTAGGCGTGAGTGTGTAGGTGTGTGTGTGTGTGTAGGTGTATGCAGGTGTGTATGTGCAGGTGCATGTGTAGGTGTAGGTGTGTGCAGGTGTGTCTTGGTGTAGATGTGTGTAGGTGTGTGTGTGCAGGTGTGTCTAGGTGTAGAGATGTGTAAATGTGTGTGCGGCGACAAAGAAGAAGAATATCAAAACATCATGGCAGTTTAATCCTGGCCGTCAGCAGGATGGATGGACAGATTTTTATAAGTTTTCAGAAACATTGAACCACATATGAAATTCAATAACTCCTTTAAACTCAGATCATCTGCGTAGCGCTCACAAACAAAATTTAAACTCCTTACCCTAAAATATTCAAACGTTGCCATGTGAAACGACCGTTTGGTCCTCTTCCCACTGTTCAAGCGCCCCACTTGGTATCAGTTTCTACCCATAATTCCTTGCATCACGAGACCCAAGATGTAATCCACCACTGAAAAACATAAATGCATCATGCAGTCATTGGGCGTCCGGTCTTTATTTTAATTTCTAATTTACTTTATTTCTAATTTATCCAACAGCTCAATAGAAAGAGAATCCCACATGGACAGAAAACAACAACAAAAAATAAAAATCAGAAACATGTGTTATCCATTTTGTGTCAGAGTGCATTAACTCAGCTTCTGAATGATCCCAAATCAGCTTTTCTGGCTTTGTGATCTGCTGCGTGAGAACACATCTTAATCTCCTCACAGCGTACAGTAAACAAAGATTGTGTGTTGCCCTGCATGACAGTGCGTCTTTGACATCAGTCTGACTTATTGTGTTTCCGCATGCAGTTGTACAGTTCGCATGTGTGCGTTTTCTATGCGTGTCCCAAGTTAGTTTTTAAGTGTGTGTAATGCGAGCAAATTATTATTCCCTTCATGCAGCACCTGCCATATGCTTGATTACCTTCCAATCTCCTTTGTATGTCACAGTGACACACACACACACACACACACACACACACACACACACTTGTGTTACTGACTTCCTATTTTTTGGCACTTCCATCCTCGCTTCCTTTCTTTCATCACCTTTATCTCATCTCTGTCTCTCTCTCTCTCTCTCTCACCACTTCTCACTACTCCCTCTTTTTCTCCCTTCTTATTTCTATCTTTGCCTAACACTCTCTCTCTCTCTCTCTTGCTTTCTTTACATCTCCTTTATCTCTTTCTCACTAAAAAACCGCCTGGAAAGAAATCCGGATGTATACGTGTAATGAGAAAGTTTAAGTCTCTCAAAGAGGATTGTACCTTAGCGTGTACAGAGCTTATCTTTCAAAAACGTGAATGTGTGAATGTGCGTGTGTGTGTGTCTACGTGTATATATATATACATATATATGTGTGTGTTTCTCCGTGTTCATGGATTTGCATATCTTTGTTGAAAAGTATGTCTGTATTTGCATTTGCTGTCATTAAGTTTTACATTTTGTCCTCTAGCCGTCTAATTTTAAAATGTAACACGTTTCTTTTCTCTCAGCAATGTCTCTTTTATTTGGTTCAAAATGACAAATTTCTAGTTCCCAGTCTCAATTAACCCAACAGACTCAAGAACTTTTTCCCTCATGCCATCATACTCTCCAACTCCTCACTCGGGGGAGGAGGAAATAGGGTAAAGACGACAGAACAGGAAGGAAGGGAAGGAGTGGTAGCCACTGTTTCACTGTGCAATTAATTCATTAATTCATAAATAATCTACTCACATACATACCTGGACACTCACTGCTCTTAACTGCTAATTTATGCTAAAGGTCGTTTTTATAGCTAAACTTTTATTGTTATTGTTATTTTCATACTGTTTTCCTATACTGTATTTTTTACACCACTTTATTTTCTTTTCAAGTGCTTTTGTAAGCTGCTGAAATCTGCTGCTGGAAATCCAATTACTTTGCGGGAGTCATCCCAAAAGGATCAATAAAGAGAAGTCTGAGTCTAACCGGATGGCAGTTCTGTTGCAGGTGCAAATTTAAGTGGTTTTGAAATAGTATTGAGTAAAAGTTGACATATTCCAGTCTGTGATTATCCATCAACATTCATTCCTTTAATTTGAGTCTAAATAATTCCTAATCATTTCTGCTTTTCTAACTCAAACATTAGGTATAATTTCCTAAAAATGAGGTTTATTGACCATAAATTCCAAAAATAACTAAACTGAAGTTAATTAGGTAGCGATATGTAGTATTAAATGTCAAAAAAGTGACAAACATTGAAAAATAAATGTCAAAAGTGTTGAATAAAAAGACAAAAACATAAGAAAAACTTAAAAACATTGATAAAAAGCGTCAACAAAAGTGTTGATTTTCACTTTTGACGGGAAGACAACACAAGGGTCATACATCAATTTCAACAATAAATTAGTAATGGATGAATATGTCAGGGGAACAACAGGAGTATTTATGTTGGCAGTTTCTGTTGTAAGCCGTTCTAAAGTAGTTAGCAGCATCTACTTAATGACTAAAACCTAGATGTGAGCTAAGTCAGAGACTGCTGAAAGTGCTATGGGATTCTCATTTATTTGACCTGTGGGTAGCAGGTGTTCCTTGATTTTATGATTGCTTTACATTACATTTAGCAGAGGTTGCATGCCTCTGGAGCAACTATTGGTTAAGTGTCACAGGGACATTGGCTGATGTATTACAGTGGGATTTGAACCCTGGTCTCCCACACAAAACACATGTGTCATATCCACTGCGCCATCACCATCCCAAATTTGTTTTGGGATATAGTTTTAGAATGGATGAGAAATAAGTAAATGAAAAAGAAACTTGACGAACACGAAATGGCAGCCAAATGCCAATAAATATATTACCAGATGGTATTTCTCTCTAATTTCTCAAGTGTCTCCTAGAAATCATTTTTGACATCATTTTATTAGAATTTAACATCTGCTGTCGCAGGCAGTGAAGCAGAGGGAATGCTGGCTGATTCAGGCAAACGCTGTTATGTTGTAGCTGTCATTGCAAAGGTTTGTATATTTGGTTTCCCTTTTTGAATGACGAACAGATTACCGGCGCCTGCTAGCATGGAGAGGTTTTTCCTCTCAAACAGGCACAGAACGCACATGCTAGTTGGCCATTGACTGTAGTTCTTGTGGTGTGTGACGGGAAGCATTTTGCCCAAGACACAGGCAACCTGAAGCAATGCCAAAGTCGGCCTTCGCCGCCACTAGTTCTCTCCCGTCCGCTCGGTGTGTCAGCACCTTTACACTCTGCATCAGAATCAATGGACTTGCCAGATAGGTGAATTCATGTTTTCTCAATACGTAGAAAAATAAAAAAAAACACAAAAAATTACCAAAACTACTGGAAATACAAATGGAGAGGAATTTTCTAAAGGAGCACTGTATTTGTTAGCACTTCAATTGCATTTGCTAAAAGAGAGTAATTAGTTACCTCTCCATTCTTCCAAATACACACCCCCTTAACCTGTCTGAGGGATCAAACCGGTGCCCTTTAGAGTAACACCATACACATAATTATAATTCTCTCCCCTCATTGTTCTCCTCTCTCCGATATTCCTTGTTGAGTTTGTGAGCTGTTGCTTCCCAAAGACTTCCAATTACCACCCGTCCACATAAATTTAAAGTCATCGGTCGTGCCAAATAGCCAATTAGTGAAGCCAGAAGTTCTGAACCAATCAAAGAGCACGGGCTTCGAGAGTAATGGGGGTCACAGTGGGAAATGACTTGAGGATTGTGAAGAGGTCACTCACCCCTCAGGCTCTCAGGTTGGCTCTTAAGAATGATTAATATGTTAGTCTTCAAGTATATTGATGCAAAAGGCCAAGTTAACATGTGTGGAAATGATTGAGTAAAGGTCAGGACTAAAACAGGTGCAGTTTAATGTCTCCCACGGGGTGTTTTGTGAAGTTAAGTAATGAATTAGAAACTTGTTGCGTTTGTGTGATTTCATCCATTAAAAATGTATGTGTGTGTGTGTGTGTGTGTGTGTCTAGAGTTATCCATTATGTATCGCAAAATTGACAAAGGGGTAAAACTAAATTAATAAACCACTGAATTGAAATCAGTGAGGAATTGCTGCCTAACAACAATTTTGGGCAAATTCAACCAATTACTTTCAATTCTAAGGTAGGTGTGTGTGTGTGTGTGTGTTCCTATTTGAGACTTTGAATTATTATTTGTTTTTTTCCATTGTTTAAGCATTTATTTCAATTTTGCTACTCCATAACCATTTATTTAAAATCCAAGCTGAATAGAAAATGTCAGCCGTTAATGTTTCTGTTGAAACAGATTTAAATGGCAGTGTGTCAATATCTGAAAGTCTGAAATCTGAAACACTGCTTTGTGTACAGTACACACACGACGGGAATAGATCACGTCAATACGAGAGAAAAAAATACTTTCAAGTCTACATTATCAGTCACTGCACACGCTTTGCGCTTCTCCTCTGTCTGTTTTTCCATCACCATAATGAGTTTTTCCCACTTTTAAGTGCTCCATCGTTTGCATCTGCTGCTGTCTCATTTTCAGATTTGTTTTTATTTTATCTCTTTGTCCCTCCCCTTCTCTTTCTCCACATGTCCATATCTCCTCATCACTTTGTTCAAAGAAATCCTTTTCGTAAAAATGAAAAAAAATAAATAAATAAGTTTTGTTTCCAGGCAACAAGGCCACTGCATGTGGCAACAATGTGTTCTGGTGTTCACAGCCAATGTGTGCATTAGTTTATGGATGCGTTTATGAGTTTTGGCTCATTTATTTTATTTGTTAGGAGTTTGAGTAGGGAACACACATCTGTTCATGTCTGTGCACACGTTTAAATGTTGATGTTGATAGGACTGAGGTAATGACTTTGTTAAAGAGATGAAAGACTAGCTGTAAGGGGAACGGTGATTGAACTGATTCCCGCACAACTAATTGTGTGTGTGTGTGTGTGTGTGTGTGTCTGTGTGTGTGTGTGAGAGAGAGACAGAAAGTTGGAGCTAAGTGGAAAAATAGATGCAGTTTTGCTTAAATGGGGGCCGACAAGTTACAGTGTATATTTTCATGGGTACTTGGTGGTGTGCTTTTGTATTACTATCTTTGTGAGGTCCACCAAGTTGTGAGGTTGTGTTTTCCATTATGTTACAGACCAACCCCAAACTGCATAGCCATTGTAAACTCTCTCAGAGTCATCTTGCTTTTCTGTGTTTTCCCATCGAACACAATGCCCCAAAGAGCTGAACTCTGCATTCATGAATGAACTGCACCTGTAGCAGAAATACAGAGAATATGTGAGCAGTGTAGCTGTGTGTCAGAGAATTTACTATCAGTTGCTGTGCAGGATCAGTTGAATCGCAGTTAAAGCATTTTTAGTAACATATCAAACCGGTCTCCTGATATCCGAAAGTACTTCTTGAAGGGATTCTGCATCTCCAATATCTGCTTCTGAAAATCCCACTTTTTCGCCATTCTTTCATAATTGTTTTTATTTTTCCTCAATTTTTTCAATACCTCTCTTCCTCCTGTGAGCATGTAGCTGCTTTCACTACTGTAGTATCTAATGACTTGTGACTTGAATCAGGTTCTGTTCAAATTTATCACTGTTAATGAGCCAATACAAAGGGTTAAAATGTATAATGTGAAAAAGTGATGAGTGGATAAAAATGTTACCCAGCATGTGATGTTATCCAAAAATGTGACCTTTACTATGGCCACGCAGCAGACCTGCATATGACTTGGCATGTGACCTAAACATATCCTATACAAAGTGCTTCTAAGATACTGAAAGGCAGAGTGTGTACATCTGGCGGAGACACTCTCCAAGCTTCTGCAGAGCTTGTAAATTGACGCTGAATCTTTTGATATAATACATTTTATAATCAGGAAACAGTATCAAGCGGCTTCCTTATCAAACACATCATCTAGCATTGCTGTTCAGACACCGCACTACCCTCTTTCCTCCTCTTCTTCCAACACTCCTTTCAACATTTCTATTATTCCTCTCACACCTCCACCTCCTCCTTTCCTCTCCTTTTGTAACATATGGCTCAAGGTCTCCAGAGCCGGCTCCCTCTGGACAGAGAGTCGTGTCGTGCGAGTCGTGTCCTGGACAGAAGCTATAGGAAAGGAAGAAAAATGAAGGGAGGCGAGGGGAGAGGGGGTTCAGTCACGACTGGAGAGGGGATGGGGGGCGAGAGGAGGGTGGGAGGGATGGAGGGAGACTATGGGCTTAGAGGCTTATCGATGGAGGTTGTTAGAAAAAGAGCGGCAGTGGGAGAGTAAACCAGAGATGGTATAATGGATTGGAGTGGTGGTGGGAAAGAAAGAAGAGGACACAAAGTGAGAAAGTGGAAGAACAACGTATGTGAAGTAAGAAGCAAAGATGAAAGGAGTGAAGAGAGAGGAAGGGCGAAGATGAAATGGTGATGTATAGAATGGGTGTAAATGGATGGTAAATGGACTGCGTGTATATAACATTTCTACCTTATCCCATTAGGAACAACTTGGAGTTCAGAGTCTTGCTGACAGGTTGCGTTGTATTACAGGTACAAATACACATTGTTTCATTTGTCCCGCCGGGTATCGATCTGCCCATCAGTGATGGTTTCACTGGGTCGCTGGTTCCCATTACATCTAACAAATATCATCAATGTCTGTACAAACTGGTCCTTGCATCTCTCATATACACTGTCCTGTGACCTTACCCTTGCACAATCACACAATTAGGTTTAGAGCCAAATTACTCTTCCACAGTCTATAAGCGGGTCTTCTCCGCTCGTAAGATGTGGGATGATCCGTGTCATCTTCCACACAGCCTGGTATAAATATCCAGCAGACTGCTGAATTTCTATTTGACGTAGTTTTAATCATCATCAAACCAAGGTGGTTATGTACTCACTCCCGAATGCTTTCCTTACACAACACAAGTTGTCACGTATAGGCTGAGGTGTGTGGCAATCTAGCTCCATCTTTGGTTGTTACCCCACCAGATGTTGTTTTGAGTCATTTTTGTTTATAGAGGCTGGATCTCAAAGGGATCCAAACTCAGCCCAAAATAGACCCAAGGATATTAATATAAAAGTCATAAGAACATTGGGAACAGCGTGATGTGTCACCAATAAATGAGCAGCTGCTGTTAAAAAGAGGAGCAATATGTCATTTTTCACGCCAGTTACAATTCACACTATTCCCTTAAAAAACATTTTCAAACATATGATCAGCACTTATGAATCCACATTGATCTGTATTACTTATAGCAATAGAATTGAACCCTATCTAAAATCTCTTGGCTGTTAACTAACAAACAAGAGGACCATGACGACTTAATAAAAGGGTAACTAGGGTAACATTTTGCAACCTGGACCCAATTTCACTATGTTTTTGTGTCTAAGTGACTGATGGGAACAACAATCTTTGACACTGGTCCACTATTAAGCGAGATCGCAGGAGTCGGCAGCGGCGAAACAAGCTACAATGTAAGTTAATAGTGCCATTGTCCAGCTTGTATTTCATATTCACTAAAGTGCTGGTTTTGTCACTGACAGGCTCAGATTAATATTCTAAGTGTCTGACAACATTATGGAAAGGATTTCTAAGGAGGTCCACCTTTATAACATCCACAAAACTGCATTTGCTAAACCCACCAGGCTCCATGCAAATAAACAGTAATTTTAGCATCTTAAAACACACTTTTTTCAATTCGACAGAACCAAAATAAAACTATGAAAAGATGTTTTGGGTCGTTTTTCCACTTTTTCCACAACTACATCTCTAGTTTAGGTTGAAATAAGCACATAGTTGACAGATTTACATGTGAAGATATGTTGGCTTTTTGCACGCCAAAAGTATTGTTGTTTTAAATTGAGTCTGGCGGGTTTAGTGTTAGCTGTTTCTAAGCTGAGTCTGTCAGTGGCAAGATATGCACTTTTACTGGACCAAACTGAGATTTTCTTCATAGGGTTACATTGCAGCCTGGTCTGTGGCTGATGGTTACAGCGTTCATGCTTATTATGGGACCAATTTCAAGGATTGTTGTTACTATCGGTCGCTGACATACAAAAACACAAGAAAATATGTTCCAGGTTGAAAAATAATGGTAGTTACCCTTTCAGTTGTGCATTCTCTAAAGTGCCTTGTTTTAGCAAAGTACTCAACATTATCTCTTGTAACTTTCTAGACTCTTGTGACTTCACTGGTCAATAAAGCTTTGCTACCATTAAATACAGGGAGTATAATCAGAGTGTTTATGGGGCCAAGGTGTTGATCCAAGCAGTGACAGATGGTGTCAGGTTAAAGAGTCCGTTTGCGTCTCACTGCAGCCAGCTCGCCTTTTTTTTTTTTTTTAATAGACTTTCTGTCTGGAAATGGCTGCCATTACACAGTGCAGTGTGGGCCAATTCACCCAAAGCTTCAAAGACATGTGTTTCTACAAAGGAACACATATTGCTGCTGTCTTGGGCAAGCCACCTTGCTGCAAGGTTTTGGGTGGCAAGAGTTAAGATGTGGGATTGTAACTGGTGTGGCGAGGAAAGAAAAGACTGGTTGGGAGTCTGGGAACCACTAGGATCCCCTTAAGAGGGCAGTGAACCCCATCTACTAAATAAATGGTCACTTTTTATACTTTACGTTTTAATGTTAAAAGATACATGTGGAAGGCATATTGCATCTTTAAGCTTAACTGTAAGGCTACCGTAGTGTCTAGCTTATCTATAGTACTCTATAGTGTGTGTGTGTGTGTGTGTGTCTGTGTGTGTGTAAAGGGAAGCTGACCCACTCAACATCTACTGTAAGCCAAATCTACCTTCAGGTATTAATAAAGTTACCTTGACCTTAAGCTTATCTTCACTATGTAAAAATATATTGTTTTTATAAATAGGCTAGTTTATCTTTGCTATTGACACGTTGGATTCATATTAATATATATTTTCAGACCTTTTAATTTAATAAAAACAAATGTTTAAAATAATTTGCCGGCCCACGCCCTGCACTAACTCTGTGGACCACCTAGGGGTCACGGACCCCTTTTGAAGATCTCTGATCAAAGTTACAGGGGACCTGAAGTTTGCCACATTAATAAGTCTATGTTTTACTTCAACAATGGATCTATTGATTTTTGGGTAAGAAAACAAATGTTACAATTTTTGGCATTTGAAAATCCCACCCCACACTCTTTTATTAGTTAATTGGTTAACTTTCGCTATAGCATACACCAATAAGGCTAATTCTAACATGCTTTGGCTGTCTTACACTGTATTAAAATTGACAGGATTGGTGTACACATTGTACAAGCATTCATTAAGCGGCATACATACCTGACAATACCTAAATGAGAGATCACTGCTTCTTTGCTTTCCAGTCACAGATGATGTGCGAAGTGTCTTTATAACAATGTAACAATCAGCCAATGTTATTGCTGATGAGCAGCTCTGGGTTTCACTGCCATTGGCTGTCTATTGTTAGGTTTTATGTCCATTTTCCCGACCAGGCTAGCAGCCAGGATTTATTCATCCTGGGGCCTTTTCTGTTCACTCAGCAGTGGTTACCTCATTATTATCAGCCTGGTTCATATCGCTGTTCAGTTAAATACTGCTCATATTTTAACATTGTGACTATTATTTTTAATAATGATTCGTGTTACTGTTATATTGCAGTATGAAGACTGCTGATCATATTGTTAGAAGTTTGATGAACGCATTACTGCAGATGTTGAGAAGTGAAGTTAGTTACTATGGCAATATATAAAGTGCTGTAGTGGACCAATACACCTTAAATTATAATTTTTTTATTTATTTGTATTCTTTAATGACCAATTTGGGAAGATTGTACATTTTTAAGAACATATCCTAATTGTACAATACTCCCAAATGATAACCTTTGTTCACTGGACCAGTAATTATATAGTATTGTATTCTATTGTAAATTCATGTAACAGGGAGAGGACACTCCCAATGGGTTTTGACCTACTCACAGCACCCCTGAACATAATGTGTCTAATTCAACACAAACCTGTTTAAAGCTCAAACTTTGGCCCACTTCCTCACTCCCTAAAATTTCTACAAACAAATCTGGTCTGGCAGCTCAGCTGCAGTCAATCCGGCCATTTAAGCTGGAGGCAGAGTTTATGGGCACTCCTCTATCAGCCAGTCAGTGGTGGCATGCTGCACCAATCAGATGGTGCCGATGATGTGCAATTACCTCAACAATGCACCCTTGTTCAAATGTTTCACAGCGACAGCTACTTCCTTTCTCTTTAAGATGTTCTGGGTAATTTGTGCAACAATATTCAAATTTATTTACAATGTTTCTATTGCCTGCCGATGCTTTTCATTGCCAACGAGTCTTTGATCTCCTCCGCTACTTGCGTGGGATGTCGGTGCATTTTCTAATCCAGATACGCTCACATTAAAAGAAATCTCGGCCACTCTAAAGGCTTATGGAAATCTGCTTTCACTTCTTGACTAAATGGGATCCAGAGGTTTCACTGAAGTGATTAACCATTCAAGGTTAATGTATTTGGGATAACAAGATTGCTTTTTGACAGGTTCCAATGGATTAAAGTGATATTTAAAACAAAAGATGACAGTAAGTGTCCTAGGAGACAAAGGAAACTGTGTATTTTTGCCATATGTATTAGAGGAATCTAATGCTCAGCAAAACACCCTTGTTTAAATTATAGCACAAGGGAGTCTGGGTAGCCCATATGTAGAGGTTTATTCCTCAACACAGCGACCGCAGGTTCGACTCCAATCTGCGGCTCTTTGCTCATCATCTTTGCTATTATTTCTGATCTGACTGTCAAATAAAGGCCTAATAATTAAATTAATAATCTTGGGAGTCTGAACGTATAACTCCAGTCTACTGTTGGATGCCCGACCGCTCTGCTGGGCCAATTAGCAGCTGAAGGAGACAAGCACATGTCTCATTAGCTTTCACTTCATAGTTGGCTCCTATTTTGTTTGGGATTTGGAATGGCAACTTTCCTTAATGGTGCCCCCAGCATGCCGCACGGGCCTTCTGTCATCAAATTCTCTTAAAAAAAAAAAAGGTTATTCTGGGCACATCCATGGATGTAATTTGGAAGCACACTCTTTAGGGAGCTCTGCCTGTTTGTTATACATAATTGAATTGTTCATGCTCCAAAAGCTGGGGGAAAAATATATTTAGTCACCAGGTTCTCTAAAGCTTTTTAACTTATGATTATGCCTTAAGGCCGTTTTATGATTGTGCGAAGCCTCCACGCAGAGCTTTCACCGTAGCGGCCTGGTGTTTATACTTGTGTGCTGGTGTGTGCATTGAGCCGGCATGTGTGTGTATGGGGGGAGTGGGTGATAGAGCGAGGGAGAAGTGAGAGACGGACGGTGATTAGCTTCACAGCGAGTAGAGCCTCTAGAGTCATAGTGAGAGAAACAAAGAGTCTCCCCTGTTCTTTCTGACCACGGTGGGAACTCTATAGCAGGAAAAGGTAACCCTCTCTTTGATTTCATGTTGTTTAGGGAGAAGGAGAACCAGGAAATAAGTTGTCCACATTGGCACTCAAATGTGCCTGACAACACTGAATTTGACTTGAAGCAGACCCGAGACCACTGTGTTAACATGAATCTGACTTCACTTCTCTGACTTTGAGTTTCACTATTTTTATCTAGGGAAATACACATACTCTGCATGCATACAGCAGAAGCTTTTAAATCCAGAAACAAATGGAGCAATCGGTCCAAGGTTTATTTCAACAGTGCAGTAGCTACAGTTCAGTGTAGTACCAAAGATTATCAGATGATTGCCCAAAGCACACTTTTAGTCCCCCCCCCCCCCCCACAAACATTCATACGAGCAATATCAGACCTTTGAATCGCATGACAAAATTTGAACTGTGTGTGTTGATCTGTTCTGGAACCAGACCAAAACTGGAGGTTTCTGCAGGAACCTCGGGGATCATTGGTCCACCAACTCCGGTTTGAAGGAAAAGACTAAATTGCAGAGCTGAAGCTTTTTGTGAGCGATATGAGCTGTGCACAGATCTAAAGGGAGACATATTGAGTTAATAAGGCATAGTACGGTGATTGAAACGAAGACTCCTGTGGCTCCCAGGCTAATTATCCAGGTCTCAGTATGTCACTACCTTTCCTTTTCCTCTCCGTCAAACACTCTTCTGCCCATATTCCCTTATAACCTTATAGTCTTTTTTTCTATTTGCCTGTTGCCTCTGTGTGACTGCTCTCCTCTCATTTCATTCTTTGCTTTTGCTCTAAAATCTCCTTTGAATACTTTATTCTCTACCTCTCTCTTGTATAGAAAGGTTGTTTTGCCTATTATGCCTCTCAAGGACTGTAGCATTTCATTTGGTCCGAGTTGAAGGTGTGTCTGAAATGGCTCTGTTACCACGCAGGCTGAAGGACTGCAGCTTGCTGCTGCTTGTAGCATGTGCCATTACTATTTCAAATGTATCCCAGATACACTAATATTAAGTATGCTTGGTTTACACTTATTGTTTGGCAGACCTCTCTTTTTCATCATATATACTCAATGCTTTCCTGAGGATGCATGGGCGCTTCATGAATGCATCAATAAGGTTGGTTTGGTTGTTGTGGTTGTTTATTATGAAGCCAAATATCAAGAAAACTAGCAAGCTGTTTTCATGAACCCTTGTGCATATATGTAGCTATGCAAAGTAATACACTGTAATTTTTATGTCTTCCATGTATTTTTTACTGTATGCCCCACATTTCCTGCCAACATAGGCCGTGAAGATGCAAAATTTTTGAGCCTTGGTGATACGAGCTCCACATCGCTTTTTTCACTGCATGAATGTCACCATTTTAATTTGTAGGCAACAGGGCTGGACAAGCATAAGCAGCACTAAGCTGGTTTCTAAGCTGGTTCCAGGTCAATGAACATTCACTTATCTATTGTGTAAGAGACCATTTTCGCTCTTTCCGGCTTTTCCCCAATTTTACCTCTCAGAATAGCCAATCCATCCTCCTCCCACTCTCCCTGGCTGAATTTCATCCTCCTTATTTGAAAGCACTTCGACTCCTCGGCTCATGGCCGAACCGGAAGTTGTTCTGTCCTTCCTCCCTGATGGACGTCTCAAAGCTCTTATTTCTGCGGCTACAACAGAGCATCGAGGAGGGATTATCAAGGAGCTATAAGCGAGGATACACGAGAGCAGCCGTAGGAGTTGCTAACTCCGCCCAAACAGCAGACAAATTCATGTAATGCTTCAGAGAAAAGGACATCTTGTCCCTCTAAAACACATTTGCTCGTTGCCTCTCTCACCCTTTGATTTTCTGGAAAGGAAAGGAGGCAAATGGAGGCTTCGAGGAGGTAATTTACATGCTATGGGATATACCCTGACTCTCTCTCATTGTCTTCCTCTGTTCATGTTCCCAGAATCCTTAGCTTCTTTCTTCCTCTGTTTTCCTTTGCCTGGCCACTCCCTGCGGTCCTCATTACAGATGAGAATGGAGGATGTTCATCTGCCTCGGGGGCAGCAGTGGTCATGAGCTTTTAATCATTGGAGGGAGGGTGGGACACACACACACACACACACACACACACACACACACACACACACACACACCTGACTTTATGCACAGATCATTTCCAATGTTTGCCATTGCAACCTGCCAGTGGATTCCATTATCCATGCATCTATTAATCCACCAACTCTTATTGTTGTTGTCTGATATCAGAGTATGCTGAAAGAATACACCATTTCCCAACAGAATGTATGTATGTTTCCTTTTGCAAATGGACACTTACTACTGTAAAAATCTACTTTGGATTTTGAATGTTCAGAAAATACTTACAGAAAGCAAATTATGGAGTGGGAGAAATCTTAAATAAGCTGCTGATTTTGCAGCATTTAATGAGTCAAAAAATGTAGCCCACATTTTTATAAATCAAATTCTTACCTTTTTTAATCATCATATACAAGTCCTGGCTTTGTACTGACTCACAAAAGCTTCATGTCTTGCCTGTGTGTGTGTGTGTGTGTGTGTGTGTGTGTGTGGGTGTGTAATGAAAATAGGGAGCTTCATTAATACTGGTCATTAACAGGCCCTAAGGGCTGAGCCAGCAAGAACACACCACTGAGCTAAATGAGACACCAAATGGAAAAACACTATTTTACTATTGTAAGGTCTCTCTCCCTCTCACTCCCCTTCTGTCCATTTATCTCTGTCCTTCCCACTGCACTTTTTTCATCTCATGGGCTGTTTGTTTTTTCCATGCAAGATGGAATTAGCAGAAAGAGGAGGGGAAGGGAGATATAATAGTTGAGATAGGGGAGAGGAAACATGGGAAGAGGAGGAGAATGAGAAGGAGGAAGATTGGGGCCAGGAGTGGAAGTAAGAGGAGACGAAGAAGAGACGCGAATGGAGGAGGTGAGAGGAAAGGATGGAAAAGGAAAGAGTAACCAATACGACAACAGCAAAGCAGAGGGGAATGAGCCTCATAGAAGAATGATATTTCCTCCTATGGAGCCCATTCATTCGCAAACAGCTAAAGTAAGTTGTTCACAACCTTTTTAGTAAAATCCGTGTACACAAACAATGTTCTCAATGCTCGAGTTCATGTTGAGCAAAGTTTTATGTTGTGTCGTGCCTTCTTAGTGTATTTTAAAATAGTACTTTTGATGCTATCATAGTAGCCCCCCAAGCACTCCCATTCAAAAGGCTATTTGACCGAAAATACGGTCAATCTTAAAAGTGGCCTTTCCATCCAGATTATGCATTTAAATGAAAATGTGACTCTTGTATATTCACAGAAAGACCCTAGATTGCATTTTGGTAGAGTTACGCTTTAAGCGAAAGGTCATGGTATGGGTTAAAATAAGTAGTACTTTAAGTGTTGCGTTGTTGTGGTTATAGTAATAACCACATGGTTAAAGTTGGGGAAAGATTATGATTATGTTGAAAAAAAGAAACAATTAAACTGAAGGTTGGTTGGAAACAAAATGCGGTCTCCTGTGCTACAGTACAATCTTCTTTTTGACCCAATCGTCCACCCCGACATCTTCCTTATGTGGACTTTGTCCTGAAGTTAGACATGCAAGCAAAACCTTAACCCTAATGAATTTGACGTGTATTGAGATTATTTCTCCATTTCTTGCAACAAACTTCCTTTTTGTATCCCTTTATTGGCTGCTGCAATATCTCAGTTTCCATATGGAAAAGTTTTCTTTGAACTTTCTTCTGTTTGGGAAGAGGAGGACTGGCAGAGGGCTGAGGCACTGGCTTTGCTCTTCGGAGGCAGGAAGGAGGAAAAATGAAAGAAGAGGAGATGGGGGCCTGAGATGACAGGTCTGAGGAAAGACTTTGGTCCCAGTGAGAGCAGAAGACAGACAAGAGTGGGGGATAAACAGAGGAAGATGATAGAGGAGGGCCTGGCCTTTGGGGAGTAGTGTAATCTAAAAGCAAGAGACCAGCCCCAGGAAGGGCAAACTGATGAAATCTGACAGAAAGGAAGAAGGAGAGAAGAGGGAGATAATATGGGGAAGACGAGTTGGTGATTCATCATTAAAAAGGCATGGTTTGGTGTTTTTCATTTGCTCTTTCTGATGTAGATATGTATGTGTTTACTAATGAAAGTGTTTTTGTGAATTTCCTCTTTTTTTGCCCCTGATCTTCTTAATCCCCTCTCACACACACAGGGGGTGCTCCTCTTAGCATGTCATTTCTTTTCCAACCGGCAGGAAAATATTGGTAAAGGTTTTGGGTCTTTATCAGACCCTTTGGCAACACAGAGGGCTGATTTCTGCTTCTCTAAAGATTGCATTAGACTATGAGACTGTTCAAACCAAAATCCTACGATGGCTGCTCAGAGTTGGTTGTTGATGTTGTACCAGACGATAGGGCAAAAACAGAACATTACTGAAATCCATAGCATTTGGAAACCCCCACAAGCAAAAAGGAGGAATTCAATACAGCAATACAAAACTTAGAAGATAAGAGTGCGTTGGGGTGCTGAAGGGAGCTGTACACTGCAAGCGCTGTTAATATTTTTCCGTCCGTCGCTTAGCACCGGCCATGACGATTGTGTTTGGTTTGAAGATTTGCCAATAAGCTACTTATTCTCCCATCCCGGAATGCTGTGTTGATTAGTCAGACCCTCCTCCGTATGGGAGGAAGGTCTGGCAAAGCGAAACTACCAGGATTTAGGATTACCATGGTTGTCATATCTCATTCCAAAAAGTTTTATTTTAAGGTACAAAAGAATCTTTGGTGTTGGATCAATCGATATTGAAATCAATCAATATAAATAAGGTCTGTACACTGCAAGCGCTGACATGAGCATTGGCATGTGCATATCAGTAATCGAGTAGTCTATATTCACAACGTTCCACTTCCGGGTTTGCCCCGTTGCCGCTGGAAACTCCGCCGGATTTCCAAAACCTTCTGCTTTCTTTGTGATGGAATTTTAAATTCCAGTTGGTTTATGAGGATTATGGTTACCTGCTCCTCAAAACTTTGCAAACTGTCCAATTTGAGTCTTCTGTTGCCTTGGCTATTTTGTTATATTATTTTTCCGTCCGTCGCTTAGCACCGGCCATGACGATTGTGTTTGGTTTGAAGAAATGCCAATAAGCTACTTATTCTCCCATCCTGGAATGCTGTGTTGACCCTCCTCCGTAGTGGAGGAAGGTCTGGCGAAGCGAAACTACCATGAGGCTTTACCAGGATTTAGGATTACCATGGTTGTCATATCTCATTCCAAAAAGTTAATTAACCACAAACTATTTTGGAAACATTATTTTAAAGTACAAAAGAATCTTTGGTGTTGGATCGATCGATATTGAAATCAATCAATATAAATAAGGTCTCTGTTGTATAACTGTGTTGCAAAATGGGATGTAATCAATTTAATGTTCCTGGGCTTTGAGAAGAAAAGCTCTGGCCCTCAGGCAGGCAGGCAGGCAGGCAGCTGCTCTCCACGCGGCCTGATTTGACCTGAAATTTAAGGTAGACTGGTGCAGTGCCCATTGAAAATGTGCCTGTTTGGAACTGGCTGATTGCTTGGCCTGTGGTATTGCTGCTTGTAGAATTCATTAAAACCAAATTATACCCCAAAATTACTTACAAAAGGACCCCAAACCACTTCATATGCAACTGCCCTGTACACCCTACTACTCACTGATTTACCTGACAGAGAATGTTGCAGATTTAGAACGTAATCACAAAACATCACAATGAAAATGTTAAGTAACCAGACATTAGACTCATGGCAGTGCGCTACCCACCCTACCCGTTATGAGAGGGCTGTCCTGTGTCATATGATCGTTAACGCAATTAAGATTTCAGCTGAGGTGTTTATTTCCACACATGTTTAGTGGCTTGACAGTTAACGGTGAAGTATGGGATTTGATTGGCGGGGGGTATTTTGGTGTTTGATGTACTGTATATGACTCTGATCTAAGACTCAGTGGTGAAGTGTTTAAATTGGCCGTGGTTGGAATGGTTTCTTGTAGCGGCCAGTGTTTTATGGAGTTTTAATCACTATTTCTGCTTTTTTTTTTGCTGAGAGATACAGAACCTTGTTAAAGAACACATAACTTCTACAGTGAAGTTTCTCCAACTCTCCATCTGCCACACAGGCTGCAGGCCAGAAAGTCAGCATGTCAGACAGTGAGCTGGTCCAGCTACAAGGGATAAAAACACACACATCCATAATCCAGTGTTTGTTATGTTGTAGCCGGTAGACTGCGCCTGGTGTGCCCACAGTCCAAATTATATCCGGATGGCTGATCGTCCTCACCAATTTACTGGACATCTCTTTTTCTCTCACTCATCCCCTTTTCCTGCCTCTCTCTGTTAACCTTTATCCCTCTTCTCCCTCATATCTTTTCACCGTGACCATTTCCAGCCTTTCATCCTTTCCCTTCAAGCAGATAGTAACATGCAGGTGGAGGACAATCTCAGCACGACCAATCAGGCAACAAAAAATGGCAGACTATCACATTTTGACACGGTGACATTCAAATGAGATCAGCAGTTTTGAGACGACATTACATTTAAGATAAGTCATTAACTGTATGTCTGCCTTCATCATATTGTGTGCATGAGGAGAGTAAATCAGAGAAATACAAGGCATTAGAGTCTGAAAGGCTTTTGTCCACTTAATTTGTTTCTAGCTTATTTGATGTCAGGCAATTACATTTATGAGTTAACTGTCTCCAGTTTTTAATTTTCAGTAATTGCATAAAATGAAGAGTGGCTTGACCATTTATTGTTATTAAGCCACAGGAGTTCACCCTTTAAATGCACTACTTACATGCTTTAGACAATGAGTCATGCACTGAGCAGGAGCTTTGTACCGTCATTACAGAAAGTAATCGGTCTTATTTTTATAAACTGGATATGATGACGTCAGATATGTAAAGAGATGAGATGTCCTAATAGGTTCCTTATTATACATACACATGTGTAACTAATGAGTCGGATAGGCAGCATAATGTATTTGTGCTTTACTACGAGATGTTGATTGGTGACAGACGTTATGGATGTGGAATCCTGAAACTTGAAGAGTGTGATCAACTGAAAGATTTCAGAGTCGCTTCCCGCCTGCTTCTGGGACGTGCGGTGACGCAGCTGATGGAATAGCAAATATTGACGTATATGGCCGCAATTTCTCACGAGGCACGTGACACGCCCAGAACGCAGCGCAGACGTGCCGGGTGGGAAATGGTAGTTATATTTTGCCTTTGTTGTCCAATTAGACAAATATAGAGCCATAGATTAATGCAGAGACATGGCAGACTACTTCTTGGACCCTGACCAATCAGCTTGATACCTTTAACGAGTTTCAAGATAAAAACATAGGTGATCAGGAAAGAGGTGCCAGAGACCAAATTCACTGTTCCACCTCACAGGACCAACACCTGTGAACACAAGTGTTATGAAAGGAACGGACACCCTTCTTGTTAAATTAATGATTGTTTTTATTACCATTTAGAGAGTTAGTGTGTGCAGCATATGTGCAGAGGGTGAAGTCAAATGATTATAGTTTCCCTTTTCCATGTTAACAGCTGGATACGCTATTTTTTTTTTTAATGTTCCTGAGGCTGCATCGGTTTGTTTTCCACTACTAGGGATAAAAACAGCCATGTTTCCGCTTAACACTCATTTATATTCATCTGTATGGTCGGATATTGTGAAGTCTGATCCCGTCATTACGCTAAAGTCAGTTAAACATGAGCAAGAAAAAAAAACTATTGATGTTTAAGTAGGCAGACACATGCACATCTACAAAGTAGGACATTGTTTGCATTGGTTACAGTGTACGGTTGTTTCAACTATAAAGTTGGTTTCCTAAAGAGGTCAGTAGGTCGGATTTTCAAGAGACAAATGAATAGAAAACATGGTTCATTTTAAAATCAAATGACTCCAAAGCATGGTGCGATCATGTGTGCAGTCTCCTCCATCATTTCTGGTCATGATTCCCTGATATCAATAATATTTGGTCTATTGGGGAATTGGATAAAAATAAAATCAGCGGAGGTAGGGATATGTAGACCAGAAAGTGGGTAATTACCTGCACCCCCCCCCCCAAAAAAAAATATAAATAAATAAATAAAATCGCACCCTGTTCCTAAGCGCTCATCCTCTACAGAAACATACAATTTTTCTAAGTCGAGAGTAAAATACAGAGTTAACAGCCAGGATATTTCCAGTGTTTCAGTTCATGTTTATTTAAAGTAGGCTACCAGATTAAACTGTGACTGCATACATATTTAATATGGGTGCATTCAGTGTGTGATGAGGATCTACGGTCTGTGCCCTACTTGTTGTCCCTACTGTCCTATTAATGGTGAGCAGTGTAACTGGACCCAGAGCGCCAAGCCCTGTTTTTAGAACTTTCACCTCCTTGGTTTCTTGTCCTTCTGCTTAACATCCACATCCGTTTATGTTCGCCACGGATTTCCATCATTGATTTCTTTCAAGCATTACGTTCAAGCATAAAAGACTTTTCCAATGATCTGCTTTTATTCAGAAGGTTTGTTCTGTTGTTTACAGGACAAGCGCCCTGAGATGCATTTTCTCATTCTGAAGAGGGTCCTGACATGGTCTTCCCAAGAGTACAATTCCAATATAAGGCCAGTTCTAAGAAATGTCTAATAAGTAAGGCTTAAAGTCTGTTCACCGTTAATGGCAGATTACTATGATCCCTATTACAGCGGGTTACCGTAGGCTAATAAATAAATAGTTGGTATACTACAGTTATCAGTAAGGAAAATGTAAGCCGCTGCTGCATCTTTTCTTTATATTCTTCATAACGTATCAGTGATGGTGTACTTGAGTCCTGGACTCAAGTCTCTATTCTCTGGACTTGCAGACTGATGACCGGGGACTTGAGGATGTATGAAATCGGACTTAAGCATTCATGAACTAGGACTCCAGAGTTAGATGAAGTTTCTGACTACTTTTATGTGTAACAGGCACTGATTGAGTCCTCGAGTCTCAGACTTGAGTCGTCAGACATTCTCTGGACTCGACTTGGACTCAGGTAATGGTGACTCGAACACAGACTACAACACTGTAATGTATATAAGTAGACCTTTTATTTTTAGTATTCTGATTCATTGGTTTCTTTTTGTACTTTCAATGTGTGCAAAATATCCAAAGAAACATACTTGTATTAGCTATATTTCCCAATAATTTTGTATTTTACCCAGATAATTCATTTAAATATCCAATAGTCATTTCCCCACAGAAATACATACATTTGTGTGATTTTATATGAAATATACGGCATCTGTCGACATTTCATGCGATTGGCCAGTCATTAAAAAGAACACTGCTCTCTCATGTGAAGATGATCTTGCTGGGACAAATCTGCTACCGGAGTCAGTTGACAACCATCTGTGCGATATCAGTTATCTTGGATCATCACTGTTGGCTTTAGCAGAGCCAGATAACTCAAACACAGCCTCACTGTGACAGCCTGTCAGGCCTCTGGCAGTATCAGTCCCACACTCGTTGAGCTACGCAACAATATGCCTAACAATGTATCAGACATAGCACAAATATTTTATTTACACTTACAGCTTTGTTTTCTCCCTCCGCCACCTGTTTTTCCCCCCTTAACTTCTCTCAACAGATTGAGTAGTTTAAATATCTGCTCACCAGATGTTAAACTGGCGGCTAATTGTTCTCTAAAAACAGAACCTGTTGCCCCTGTAAGATAACATTTATTCCTAATGCCCAGTTTGACACATTGGTTAATCATAATTTATTTAAAACATTGACCTCTGGCTGATACACTTAAATATGTAAATGTGTTCACGCCTGGATGTGTCCTTGTGGATGTATAAACACATGTAGCTATATCTCCACTAACCACTGTCTCTGTCTCTGACATGCTGAAGCCTCCGGCCATTTTTAATGATCCTGCTGAGGTGATACGTGTGATTTGTTATTTCACAGATGCCTCCCTAAAGCGCTGCAAGAGTGCCTTCAGTAGTTCTCACACAGACCATCTGAACACACACACACGCACACACACTAACACCACGCATCTCCATCAACCCCAGCATCCACGCATCATGGCAAAGGGAAGCAGGCTGGGTGTCTGGTACGTCCGTGTACAACCTCTCTCTCTCTCTCTCTCTCTCTCAAGACAAGAAAAGTCGGCTGCTTGTTAGATGGATGGCAGTG
This sequence comes from Etheostoma perlongum, assembly GCA_026937815.1. Classification (NCBI taxonomy): domain Eukaryota; kingdom Metazoa; phylum Chordata; class Actinopteri; order Perciformes; family Percidae; genus Etheostoma; species Etheostoma perlongum. The sequence goes on from CM049372.1 coordinate 29,581,125, forward strand.
GCCCTCAAAGTGGAGGCGGCAACTCGAGGTAAGAAAAATAGAGTGAAAAACACCAGGATACAGCAAAAGAGAAATGAGCAGTTGAAAAAAGGGACGTAAAAAAGAAGACGCAGGACAGTTAAGAAAGATATAGGGGGTGGGGTGGGGGAGACCAGGTTTGGCATTTTAAATCTGAAAAGAAGATTGGGGAAGTAGGATAGGGGAGAGTGAGGATAGAACACACTACCATGCCTAATTTTATGATGGCCCACCAATAGAGTGGCTGACTTCTGCAAAATCGACCAGCCTGAATTTAAAGTAGGGTATGTTCCTATATATACACCTCTGCAGAACTTACTAGGGGTGGGGTGGGGGGGGTGATCGATACAGCATAGTATCGCAATATTTTCAGTGGCAATAATGTATCGATACACAGTCACCAAATATGGATATTTTATTATATACGTGTTAGTTGGAAAAAGGTTATAAATTGCATTATGTCGCAGAATATATAATAATAGATGTTACTTATTCCATTCCGTGATTTGATGGCTACGTCAATACGCTTTTTATGTATGTGGACAGACGGCAGGAAGTGCAGAAGCTATTATTGTGTTGACACACAAACACACACGCATCGCTTTTTTAGGCCGAAACATGTGATATTGAAGATTTGAAGAGTTCAGTGTATCTTCTCTTCAGTAAATGGCACCAGAGTTATGGGTTTTGCGCCATGTATTCTCAAAAAAAGGCTTTTGTTTTTAACAATGCATCAAAAAAAGGATAAAAACTGCCAACAATGAAATTTTTAGGCAACAATGAAACCTTCATCAGTATTGTTGCAATTCATCCAAGTATTGTTGCAATGGTTGGCCACCTCTTTAGAGCCCCACAATGGTGAGACTACGCCCCTGAGATAAAAAGGTGGAGCCCTGCAGTGACGTAGGAAGGATGACCAAAGATATCAAGCAATGCACCTGAGACAGAGAGGAAATGAAGTGACAGGTAGATGAAAAGCGAATGACGAAAGGGAAACAAGGGGGTCTGGGACACAACAAAAGGTCATCTGTGTGACAAAGAGAAGTAAATGAAAACGGACAATGTAAAGTGTTAAGGGGAAAGGAGTCAGGAGATCTAGGACGATGGAAACGAAAGAAAATGGTAGCAGTGTGACAAGAGGAGGAATCCGAGAGATATGAGAGTCTGTTAACCAGCCTGGCACCGGCCCGCTGGGGCGAATTCCTGGCTTGTGTCACATGTCTTTGGCATTAAAGAGATTTGGATGGCAATTCTGACAAGACTCCATGGAAAAGCCAATAAACTGAGGGCTAGACATGCTAAGGGGGTAAAATGATAAACTAAAGCAGAAAAGGGCTGAAGAGGAAGGGAACGGAAGAGAAAAATACAAAAGTCACGGTAGAAGGAATGGAAAAAGAGGGATAGGAGGAAAGAGAAAGACAGAACAATGGAGGCAAAAGACAAGAGAATGAACAGGATCAGATTACAGGTTACAACTAGGATGGCAAGAGCCTAAAGCCACCTACACATGATCCGCGGCAAAACCGCTCTGTGCCGGCTGTTCCATTGTTATTCTATGAGGAGAGAGGTGGCGCTCACCTAGGCTGAATTCTACCCTGCTACCAATAAGCAACATCTTCATTCATAAAAATAAACTATGACACACATCCTTGTAGTCCCTGACATAGCAGTCTTTACCCATGATGTTCCACTTCCGGGATTACTCTTGTTCTGCCGGAAATTTCGCCGCATGTCACTCTTTTCAGATGTCTCCTTACCTTCAGGGTTTCTTTGTGTTATTTTAATCTACGGTGGCTTTCTGAGGACTATGGTTAACTGCTCCTCAGATCTGTGCAGGGTAAATCCAGACAGCTAGCTGGACTATCTGTCCAATCTGAGTTTTCTGTTGCACGACTAAAACAACTTTTGAACGTACACACGTTCCACCAAAACAAGTTCTTTCCCGAGGCTATTGTGCAGCGGCACTGTTGCCCTGCGCATAGAACCGCCCAAGACGATTGTGATTGGTTTGAAGAAATGCCAATAGATGATAGTGCATCTTTTTTTTCCCATCCTGGAATGTTGTGTGGAACCTTCTCCGCAGTTCTGCGGAGGAAGGTCTGGTAATGCGAGACTTGAGTGTGTGATATAACACATGCAAAGAAAAACAGAAGTGTTTGAGAAAATACAATTTATTTTTCTTATGCGTGCTATACCCTCCGACTCATTCCAATTTGACTTAAAATTTGAGAAACTATGTTTAATCAATAGCCTAACTGATTATAGATTCAATATGTTCAGTATATCATTAACAAACATCCATCCAAAAACTGTTCAGAAGCTGTGCTTCTTAAGACAAAAGAACAGGGAAAGAGGAAGCGGGATTTCAGCAGCCAGGGAGTTGTTACATGTTCTTCTTCTCAAGAGATTTTGACTTTTGACTTAATGAGATGCTGTATATAACAGCAAACACAAGAACGCCATTCAAAGTACCACACCAAGGCCCACACACACAAACACTTCACCGACTGAGTTGCCACAGTAAATGAAGCTGTCGGGGTCCCGGACACCAACGAACCATGAACAGTAAAACAATGAAAACAACTGCTTAGATGATGATTCCAAAACTGAAGGGGTTTGAAGGCCCCTGAGGAGCGGCGAAAACAACAGGATACTCCTCTGGGAGGAAGAGAGAAAGAGAGAGTGAGAGAGACGAGGAGGTAGACAGGGAACAAATTACAGGGAGGAAAGAAATAAATGAGGAAAGGGGATGGAGAAAAGGAATGACAGGGCTGAGGAAGAAAGTCAGGAAGGGGAGGAAAAATATGGCTCGTTTAACCAGAATAAGACAGGGAAGAAAGAGAGCAAAGGGTTGTTTTGAAGATGAGAACTCCCCAGCCTGTAAATGGGGGGGAACATTTTTTTTTTATAAATATGTGGACAGTCACGAGTGTACGAGGACGCTGTCTAGTGAAGCTTCAAAAAGATTTTATTTACTGTGGTTCCACATGGGAGGCTGTGAAAGGGCAGAACTGCCATAAAGTGACAGGGGGGAGGGGGGGAGGGGTTTCGGGGGCTGAGAAGATGTAACTTTGATAAATATTATGGAGGCAAGATCTCCTCAAGGATAATGTGTCCATCTCTGTTAAATGATTTCCGTCATCTCTCTTGAGTCCCATTTCCCTCCTAACCCAAAGCTAATCAATACTCTCCTCCATGTGCATTTCATATTTTATTTAAAGCGTTGTCACATTCGTAGACATCAACTGTATGCACTGCTGTTGCTGCATGATTGCTAATTCTGCAGCTTTGTTCCATTTCTCATGTTTCACTTTAAAGGTTTGTGGCTAGCCAGCTGTATATCCAGTCACACTTCTCCTTCATTCCTGATAAGGAGGTTTTATTTGCAATTTTATATTGTTAAATTTTGGCATGTTAGTTGTAGCAACATAGTGTTAGGATTATAGCATTAGTTTTTACTGCTGTAATTGGGCAATTAGAGATATGTTATTTTCCCCATTGTATCTATTTTATAGTGCTAAGCTGGTTTTTATGTGTTTATCAGTTGCTCTCATCACCACCACCATCCTCTACCATGGCCCTGCCTTTAATACAGATGTTTTTTCTAGTGGCGTCTATTTCTCTCTTTCTATTCCTCTATGGCTGTCACGGTCTTGTCCTTTTCAATACACATTTTCTATGTGCATCTCTTCTCATATTCATCTCTTTTACACTTACACTCATTCACTCTCAGTCTGTCTGCCTCTCTATTTCTTCCCTTTTCCAACCTTCACATCCCCTGCGACAGAGCAAACCCTTTAATAATATACAAGCTCCTCCGTCTCTCCTGGCAGTGGCGGCAGATTCCTACAGGATTCAATCATGGCTGCACTAATGAGATTAGCATGGCTAATGCACACGGCTCTCCCTCCTTCCTTACCTCCATCCCAACGGGCGCTCCACTTGGCAAGAGGGTACCCAGGATGTGTCTATCGATTGCAGGGTGGCTGAACTGTTGCCTCCCTGGGACCAATTCCTCGCCACGGGGGCGGAGGAGAAGGGAACATCCCAGGTGAAGGGGCAGCAACAGTAAGCTAGCCAAGGGAGCTGAGCTTTCTGATGGAATTATGACCTGTGTGTTTGTGTGTGTGTGTAGGGAGTGTTTGGCAGCTCTTTCATAGCCTCTCCCTGTTCAAAAAGCCATGGTTGAACCGGGCACTCCAGACTGGCAGAATGGGGAGGAACGGGGGTGGGGGGGGGGGATTGACATTGAGAAGAGGTGATGAAACAGATTAGCGCAACCTCCTGGGGCCTTATCGTTGAGCTTGCCTAATCAAATCCCGGACACCACATTTCTCCAAAAACTGGTTTCTGAAGCAAAGGCACACACAAAATTGGCAGTTTAGGCATTAAGCAACTGCTTTTATTCAGCGTGACTTGCAACAATTGCAACAGTAGATAAGCTTAAAAGTGATGAATCGCCAACATTAGAAACAGCCAATGATAAATGCAGGAGTCGTACCGATACACACACATACACACAGAAATGGACTAACGCAGATATTCAAAGGTAGAGAGAGCAAGTTATGTCCAGCTTGTATCCTGTGTCCTTAAGCTGGACAGAGATCTAAAGCGTATTCCAATTAAGTGGATGCAATCCTTCACTGCTTTGATTGATTTCTTAGTCAAATTAGCTGATTTGTTAATCAATCAGTGAACTGAAGATGCATTACCTGAAGGTCTAAGACTCAACTTAAAGAAATATCTCTCAAATGGTCCTAAAGTGATGTTATATCAATCAAAAACGCTACGAATCCACACTTGTGAGTTAAAGGTGCTCTAAGCGATGTTGGGTGACAGCACTTCTAGTTAATGTTCGAAGTATTTTCAAACAAAACGAGGCTAGCTCGTCCTCCCCATGGGACATGCCGTGAATCTTCCAGTGGCAACAGAGCAATCCAATAAATAAATCGTTGTCCATATAGACTACTCTAAAGGAGGCCAAATGACAAATGGAAAAGTAGAGAAAACCGAAAAGCGAATGTTTAACAATGTGCATTTCTACACACACACACACACACTTAAAGTCCTTATCACCAAAATGCCAGTCATTTCTCCCCAAATGCAGCAGAGAAGTCAGACTGAGCAATCACCATGGTGATCAGGAAGATGTGAAGTGAACAGCAAGGCTTTGAGAGGTGATCTTGACTCCACACACACACACACACACACACACACACACACACACACACACACACACACACACACACACACACTATTACACATGCTTTATTATAATCACAATGCTCTCACACCAACACACACTACCCTAAAGTACTCTCTCATATAAACCAGTCCCTAGAAACTGTCATATTTTCCTCACACACACACCAATACACTGAAAATATCAAGGACCACACAAAATAAAACACACATATATTTGCAGACATCAAAGAAACAAACTTGGGTGCATGCATAACTGAAACAAAGGGCTAAATTAAGTGCACACACCATCCATCCATCCATCCATCATCTTCATCTGCTTATCCGGTATCAGGTCGCGGGGGCAGCCCCAAACTTCCCTTTCCCATACCACATCAACCAGCTCTGACTGGGGGATCCCGAGGCGTTCCCAGGCCAGGTTGGAGATATAATCCCTCCACCTAGTCCTGGGTCTTCCCTGAGGCCTCCTCCCAGCTGGACGTGCCTGGAACACCTCCCTAGGGAGTCTTTAAACACTTCAGATGTAAAGTTATTCACTCTCAAAGTGACGTCAAAATGAATGTCAGTCAAAGGTAGCATAAAAATGGCGCCATAGGAGCTACGCTTAGTGGAGGCTGTCTTAGCCCCATGGGTAAAACAAATACTGAAATGGGATTTTCTAAAAATATTCTTAATGTCTAATTCTATAGCAGTACAATTCATTAAGATGACTCTTTAGCTTGTTGGGACTTAGATCATCATACACCAGAGAGTCATTTGAATAAAGCACATGAGGCATTTGCGTGTTTAATGTATCTTATGAATAATATAACATGTATCCTTATAATGTTGGTCATTACCCTAATGAAGGCCAAGATTTACCGTGTCATTAACTTGGATGAGACTACTTTATGTCACAGACATCTGGTGCAGGCAATACATTCTCTGAAAAGTCTTGTGGAGAAATTTGATTTTAGTTTTTTTTTATATATAATCAATTTTCCTCCTCCAGAAATGGCTAGTAAAGTTGTGCACGTCCAGTGGTGGAATGTAACTGACTGATTTCTTAAAGTATGGTTATTAATTACAAATTTGAGGCACTTTACTTTTTATGTCACTTTCTACTTCAATACATTCCACAGATAAATATTGTACTTTTTACTGCACTATATTCATCTGACAGCTTAAGTTACTGGTTACTGCACACAAAACATGTGGTTATGAAATGCATTTTTTAAACCATAAATTAAACAAGTACATTTTAAAGATGTCAAATGATTTAAGTGAGATGCGAGTGAGTGAGAACTACTCATTCATGGCTTTGTGGGAAACTGAGGTCATATCTTATGATGTGCATTGACTTTGAACCCTCGACAGTTACTGTTTTTGTCCTTAAACCAACCATCATTTCCTCCTCATTGGGTCACTGCTTGGTCCCGGGCAGTAGCCATCATTCTCAAGTCAAAACCAGTGCCTAGCAAATTTAAATTCCAACCTTGCACCACACATGAATTTGGATTTTTGCTTCAACAGAGAATGAGAAAATAACTAAGCACCAGAGTCATTCAAACCAGCCATACTGCAGGTGCTTACTGCATAAACATGGAGATCATTGTGCTTTCTGGGAAAACAGATGAAGCAGATGATCAGTATCAAGGGATCAACAGAGAGTTTAAATGCACAGCTGGCCATGTTGGTATGAAAAAATATCATTCCAAGTATTTAAGCTGCATATATATATCCTCAACTTAGATGCATGTTTGATCAGGTTTGGGTCCTTATTACACTTCTGCTGGTTGCTGCCATGTCCTCAACAAAAAAATGATACATTTCAGTGTTTTGGGGAGAATTGAAATGTATCAGAGCTACACAGTTGCAAGCCATCTCGATCCATCAAGACAAAAAACAAGGATGAGACTGATCCAAGAAAAACCCCTTGCCAGTTTGCTGTTAAACATGGCATGTTGAGTAATTCCAGTCATTCCAATAAAAGTGCAAAAACCTTCTACGGCACATTATTAAAAGAAAATGCACTTCCAAAGTGGTGTTGGGTATTTACCCAGAGCAGTCTTTATACCAAGTGTTTTGATCTTAAACAGTTAACTTTAACGGGAACTCAAAGCAGAATGGAATGCGGCGAATCTCTAGATGAGCCGCAGCCGAGCCCGATTGAACCGCAGCGCTCCCAAACGGGCACTGCTCTAGTTCTATTTCATGATAAAAAGTAGAGATGATAATTTATAAAAATAAAAGAATTTAACTTAGTTTTTTTTCAATGCAAAACATTTAAGTCTCGTCTTTTCGTCAACAATAATGCATGTTAATTAAGTCTTTAGTCTTAGAGTCTTGGACATTGGTGCTGTCTCGTCATTGTCGCTGACAAACATAATTAGTCTTGTCTGACGAAATTAACACTAAAAGATAGTTAACTTAATGACAGATTTATTTATGACAAATCCAGCCCAGTTTCCCCCTATCAGAACTAGGACAGGGCCCACATTTGCGATGAAGGATAATAACCCAGTAACGTCTTCAAAACAAGAACACTTTCAGCTGGTAAATAAAAATAGGTTGGTGCCAAAACATGATACGGGCATTGCTGTAGTTTCCTCTAAATGTTAGCAGATTTCATCATACCTTGTCAAAGCACAAAACATCCAATTTGAGCAAAAGCCGCCCATCCGTTTCCACCAACATGACACATCCAGGAAATGCATTACGCCTAATAAGTCTTCCCTGGCTTTTTCTCCCTCAATACAGTCCAGCACACCTTGTCAAAATCTCATGCTAGTCATGCATATGGACTAGCACCTGCTGCTATGGCAACAGGCATCCCGCTTTGCCGGCCAGGCTAGTTTGGCCAGAATTGGTTATAAGAAAAGAAAGAAAACCTTCACATACTGCTGCTTTCCCCACTGAATTTCCACTGGGTAATGTCAAGAGTTCTTTCTGAAAAGAGCTTCAGTGGGCGAGCTGTCAGCAAAGGCTTTTTGGCCTGTCAAACCCAGCCCAAAGCATTGGACTTATTAGAAACTCCATAGAATTGAGTAAGAGTTAAAATGACAGCTGATCTACACTAGAATGTATGGAGTTTTCATTTCACAGACAACAGTGCAATTGAGTCACTCACCTCTACTTTAGTAGATTAACTGAACTCCAAAGAGAAGGGGGGGGGGAGAGGTCCTGCTCGTTGGAGGACGGGCTGGGTAGAGAGTCAGCTGAGCCCCCTGGGTCTGGATGGTTCTTCGGATGTATCAACAAATTCTCCTTTTTGATGATGAGTCTTCAGCTATATTGAATGTTAAATATGGTGTAGTTGGTGGTCTACACGGTGTGTCCAATTGGAATTCTTTGTCCACTCAGGCAGGGAAACAGAGGTTATCCCCGCAAATGGGTCTTTCCCCACAGGCCAAAGCAAGAACTCCCAGAGCTAAAAGGAGAGAAGGAGAAAAGAGACGAAAGGGAGGTTACACTTGAGTCAGAGACACATACAGGGAGAGAGAGAGAGAGTGTAAGGGTGGGAGCTGGAGATAAAGATCAAATCAATGCAAAGCATAAATTAACCAGACAGCCTTGATTAGGTGTGCATACCAAATGCCCTTTTTCCTGATTGAAAAATTGTGTTTGGTCAAAGCCTTCCTAATATTTATTAGCAAAAATTCAATACCAGATTATAAGCAGATCGTGTCTGATTATGTATGCAGGTACAGTATCTATATTTGACTGATAAACAGACGGAAAAGAGAGCTTCACTTAAGTTCAAAGTCCCCATTTTAAGCAGAAACCAAATAAGAAATAAAAAAAAAAAAAACATCTGCATAAGTGGACATGACAAGTGTCCCCAACACTACTGCAGCATGGTGGCCCCATGGTTAGCACTGTGGCCTCTCACAGCAAGGAGGTTCTGGGTTCGAATACAGGTCATTTGGGGCCCTTTCTGTGTGGAGTTTGTATGTTCTCCCTGTGTTGGTGTAGGTTTCCCCACCATCAAAACCATGATGGTGCCTTGATCAAGGCACTGGCTCAGATCTGGAGTCCCCGGGTGCTGTAAATGACTGCTCCCTTGAGGGATGGGTTAAATGCAGAAAAAGTTTTGCTTTATGTACGTGAATGTGACTACAAAAGTACATTTACCTTTACTCCAACACACTGAACAACAGGTAGACAATGATTACAGTCAACACCCTCAGATAATGCATGTACACAAGCAATATGTGCAACTACACCAAAACAGAAAAGGACATCTATCCAAATCTGTTTCCCCTTGCACATTTGTATCTGAAATTTGTGGTTAACACCAAATTTGGCTGAGACGTTGGTCGAAGGACAGTCTCTAGAAAAGCAACTGGTCCAGATGGAACTGCAACTGCTGATTTGTTGAGATGCACAAATGATCAGCCCTCCTTATTTCAAATTTACCCCCCACCTTTTAGCCCAAAGACCCAAGAAACATATCTTACTTCACAGGCAACAATGGAACAAAATAAGAATGGGATAACCACCGGCTCATGTCACACAAACATCTGCTGTGCAAGGAAAAATCCACTTGGCCCACTCAAATGTCAGGGCACATTGACACAGGTCAGCTCCAGCTCATCTAGCATTAAAGGGGCGGGGCCACTGCAGCATTTGAGATATTAAGAGGTATCAAAATAGAACGGAGCAGACTAGATTTCCCCATCTCCATGTAATTCCTTTGGATTTAAGTAAAGGTTAGATGAGAGAGGGTTGGAGGTAGCGTGCATCTGGGAGAAAAAAAAGGAAGGGATAAAAAGGTGATCAGCTCGGCGGGAGGAAATATTAATAAAGTCTGAAACAGAAGGGTAAACGGCTATAACCTCACAAAGAGGGTGGTCTTGAGTGCTGTATGTGTGGAGGTGGCATAAACAAGAATAAAGTTCAGGGCGGAAGGGGAAATTAAAAGAAAATGTGTCAAGTGATGAAGAGAAAAAAATTGACTTCATGTCTTTGGTTAAACTGAAAACAGAATAAATGCACATTTAAAAAAAAAAAAAAGAAAAACAAGGAACTGAACAAACATCAAGGCACAGGCTCTGGGCGAAGCCTAATAAATAACCGGAGGGTACATTTTAAGAAGCCATTAATAAGTGAGAGAAGAGAGTGACGATTCAGGGCAAAATAAATGGGTGAAAATGATATTTTGATCCACTGCTGTGTGCCCAGCAGTAAGTTTAAGGCCATAATCTATCAACAGACATAGCAGGAAATAATGAGACATAAAGACAAGTACAGGAGGGTGGACAGTGAAGGACATAAGGGAAAAAAGTAAATGGAGTCCTGAGATGAATAAAGTGAATTTAGAAGTGAGGGCAGCCTGTTAGAGTGACTAAAATGAAGATGGATCCACATAGAGAGCTATTAAATAATTCACCAACAAGAGATGAGGCATTAAGCCCACATGTGTGCAACATAAGGATGGTCTGTGCAAATCCAAATGAAAGAGGAGAGGAAGTTGTTGTGAGCTGCACCGGGAGAATGGGAGTGGATTATAGTTTGGCTACAATAGAAATTCAAATTTATACATTTGTTCCAAAGTCCCTTCTGGTTTCCATATGCTCTTTTTAACTGTCCGCAAAACCAAATTGCTTGCTTTTTATTTATTTTTTTAAAACACATTACACACACGTAATTGTCTGTTACTTGGCTCAGAGTGGTAGCATCTAAACCTCTAATACCTGATCATTAACCAGCATTATCCTCGTGGACTTGGTAACACAGTCTGTGAGACAAAAGGGGAAAATTCCCTTTGGACCAATTACCCAAATTTGACATTTATTCCGTTGAAGTGTAGAAATGTTTTGCTCTGCAATAATATAGGATTACTTTGGGAATTCACAGGACCCTGACAACAGTACAGGCTCCCTGTCAATCTGAAAGTTTTCATACACAATAAAAGTCAAAGTAGTTTTATCATTTTTCAATATATTTCATAATGTAGTTACTTTTTGACTCTGTCGTTTACTGCTAAACGACAATCTACATGTTTAATTACTGGCTGCATAAATTTTGTGTTGTATTTCTGTATAGTATACTTTTGTATAACTCTTGGGAACGCAGGTAACACGGCAAGATGGTACAAGCAGTCTGATAAATGTAGCGAGAATTTTAACCAAATTAAGAAAAGTAGGCGACTCCTTATGAGGTCATAAAGGGCAAGGTTACCTCCCTTTCTCTGCCTTGCCGACAAGAGAATTTGGCCCACCCAAGTGAGAGAGACATCATGGCTTTCTAACGAGCAAAGTGGCAGTTGGTCAAGGCCACACCCCCAGCCTCCACCTTGCCCCCCCTCCTCCAACATGGCACATACTAATGAAAGCTCATTGTGGGACTGGCTCTAGTGACTGTAATTCGGCACCAAGGCTGAATTTTGAGAAATAAACTTCAGCTATGGTATTAGGGGACCAGTAAGGTCTATATAAAAGCATCCAAAGAGCACCATGTCATGGGACATTTAAGAAACAAAAGGGCCAAATAAAGTTTATGCCTGCCCACACTCACTGCTGAGCTTAGTATCAAGGCTGTGTGATGTGTATAGAGAATAAATTCAAGGGAAAGAGAGCTAATGTGATTTGTGAACTCAAAAACTAACTAATGGGAGACCTTGTCATTACTTTATCTTCTGCTGTGAATACCAAGAATACTAATTATACTCCACACGCTACTAACCTCTCATTCAACAGGAAAAAAACTACACTTTCGGTCTTTCCATAATTGATGTTTATAATGGACTCTGTTGGTAATAATCTAACCATTAACCCATTCATTTCATTATTTTGGTACTAGGTTAATATTACCAAAACGAATATTGGCCAAAACTACAAATACAAAAGCCAGGTACTGTACCAGAACTATCCGCTCCCACTGACACGGACTGTGAAAAATGTGGCAGAGGAAGAGGACAAACACACACACATACAGCATGAGCTCGTACGCAAATGCAGGTGGGGAAGGAGAGTGACAGCATTAAGAAAAAAACAAAGACAATCCTTTGAGGACGAGGAGAAGAGCTAAGAGCTTTAAAAAGGTGAAGGAAGATCAAACGCAGATGCACACAGAAGGGAGCTCGGTCGGGAGGGTTGAGTGGGTGACTGCATGTATCCCATTAGTATGTTGTCCTTGGCAACCATAAAGTCTTCTTTCTCTCCCTTTTCTACTTTTTCTCCATGGCGTACTGCAAGACAAATTATCTCTCTTTAATGCACATCATAACTGCCTTGTGCTCCTCCCCACTGCACCAGACCCTCTCTCCCTCTTTCATCCACGCCCGAGTCGTGCAGCTTTTCTTCAGTTCTCAGCTCTCTAGTTTCAAGACTTTCCTCCTAATGACCATTTCTTCTTCTTTTTTCTCTGCTCCTGCACCCTCTCCTCCCCATTCTGTTTCACTTGTTTTTTTTTCTGACTTAAAAAAAAGAAAGAAAAAAAGCTCACACTCTTTCCCCGCTTGTACCATCCAATGTCCTGTTGTCTTTGTTTACGTGGGTGTGTGGATGACATTCGGATGACCGCCACACATCAAGAACCCACTGTTACTTCCACAACCCACAGTGCACCACTCTAACCCGCCTGTTGAAATTTCTACAGCTCGACAACACCATGCTTGTCGATTGGTTTACCATTTGGGACAAAGTCACACCCACATGCCGAGAACATAGACAAATTCAGATGCAACGCTGCCCTCGTCTTTTTCCACACACGCAAATCGATCAAACTTTAAATACAAAGAAACACACTCGCTTAAACAAACATTACAGGGAAAAAAAAAAAATCAGCTCAGGAAAAGTCGATTAAACATGTTCTCCTCTGAGAAAGACATTTAATCTAGGCAACGGCTCCAGTGGAAATGTTCACTTGCGAATGAGCAAGGATGCTTAGTGAGCCCTGTCTGAATAAATACAAGCTGAAAAAAAAAAACTCATATGCAATGTAAGACCATTCCTGAATTCACATTAGCTACAGTGCTACAGCAGCATCCATCCATCCAATAAACAGCAAAATAATTCTGTAATGGCCCAACACCGTCCACACCACCAGCAGAAGGGCTCCTGAGATGTTGCAAGAACAATTAGTCTGTTCAATGGACAAAAAGAATGGGTAAATAAGCAAGCAGCATGAAATAGGTGTTTTTTTTTTACAGAAAAACAAAAAAAGCAAATGACTCTGGGTGTCCATGTACTAGCGAACTATTGGATTAGAAAAGTTAAAATGCTGACTTCAAGCTTTAATTTGAAAGTTGTCACATCCATACTGGCGAAACGATATTGAATGTTTTTTGTTTTTTAAAATATAGTCCAATTTTAGAACAATACACAAAGAATATTATCCTAATCAAAGAGCATTTTGAAGGATAAACAGTGAAGCAGTCTTTACTGGCCTTCACTTGAACTCAATATGTGCAGGTGCTAGTTAGGCCTGCACAATTAATTGTTATAAAATCCCAATCTCGATTCACCCTGTTCACAATTGAATTTTATCCCAAACAGCAAGAGTCAAGTTAGTTTACAAAATGCGCAGACAGTTCACATAACTTTAAACATAAATTTAGCTGTCTATACAGTTAAGTATAACTGAGAAAAGGTGACTGTAAGCAGGGTAAAGGGCACGGTTAGGTTAGGGTCATTTCAGCAGCCGTTGCAGTTAAGTTTAGCCAACACAAAAGGTGACTATTCTGCAGCAACGACAGTTAAGGCACCAAAACGACCAGTCAAGATTAGAAAAAAAGATTTTGGTTATAAAACACTGGTAAGTACTTTTCCCGGGACACAAAAACTTGTTTCCTGGGTGAAAGTCTTGTTATTTTTGCCTTTAAAAAAGGTCCCATGACATGGTGCTCTTTGGATGCTTTTATTTAGACCACTTTGCTCATTTGAAAGCCGTGATGTCTCTCTCTTATGGGTGGGCCAAATTCTCTGGGCGGGCAAGGCAGAGAAAGAGGAGGTAACTAACTGGAATCTTGCCCCTTATGACCTCATAAGGAGCAAGATTCCAGATCGGCCCATCTGAGCTTTCATTTTCTCAAAGGCAAAGCAGGATACCCAGGGTTCAGTTTACACCATTTCTAGCCAATGGGGGACCATTAGGCAGGCTGGGGGAACTCATATTAATGTTAAAAAAAAAACTTAAAATGTGAAATTTTCATGCCATGGGACCTTTAACTTCTTCCGGGACATGAATGCCGCTTTCCCATTTGAAAACCCTGTGTTTTAGGACCCTCCTTTAACTTTACTGGCGCAGGACCATTCAAAGAGTCTGTTTGTAATAGTTTTCTAAGAATGGAAGAAAGATCGACATGTATGCAGTTATCGTGAGCACTGAGCATTTATTCCAGTGGATCAATTTTCTTTAAGTCATTAATGGAGCACTGAAAACATCACTGTGTGTGATAACTGCCCTTTATCTGAGTTGGTTAGGAAATGCATATTAAAGAAAATGCGTTAATGTTGCATTAGGAGCCTTTCATCATCGTAACGGCCCCTGGGTCCTTCCACTGGATCGCATCTCTGGACCATGAAGCCACTGTTGTTTGTTTGGAAAAGTGAAATAATTATTAAATGTGAAATAAACACAAATGACAACGCCTACCACACCATATTTAGAGAACTACTCCCTTCGTGCCATTAGAATTTCCAAAGTACACATATATTCATTTATCTACTGCACACAGGCTCATCATATATCCCCTGATACAACTTTCACAGCAAATCTAAATGAGCCAACTTGCAAAAAAACCTCAACCCAGCACCATTAACCACCACATCACTGCCTATTTAGCGCTGCCCCATAATCATACTGTAGGATCAGTCACCGACGGCCAGTATTGATAGTGATTAGGAGACAAATAGAAACCCTGGAGAAAACGGGAGATGTGTGCCCCTGTATAGATGGAGAGATAGAGTAGAGAGTGAGGCACAGCCATTGTGGAGACCTTGGCGCACATCAAAACAGATGACGCCAACGCACCCCTAATGTTGAGAAAGATGTAAAGTGGGAGGGAGGCATGAAGGAGAAGAATGAGATATTTTCCTGAGCCTGTTTGGTAATGCATTTTGGAACAGAACAAGAGAAAGAGAGAGACCATGTGCAAGACAGGGATTAAAAATACAGTACAAAAGCAAAGACAGGACAGGCCTCTCGCATATTTCTAGCCATCCATTTCACTTTGAACCGAGTCATCTTTCTCCTCTCTCCGCTTCCCTGTTCATGTTCACCTCCTCTTTCTAATACCTCAAAAGGAATAAAGTCCCAACTCAAGAAACCAAGGAGATTACCAGCGTGCTCGCTGTGAATTCACCACTTCTCACTCCACTTGGCTTGCTCCTATTGTCGCTTCGTTTAATTTCTCCTTGTATTCCATCTACAGCTTTCCCCCTCTGTTCCTTGCTCCCTGTTTTGCTCCGTTAGTGGAAAGCCAGACTCAGTTCAAAAATTCTCAATGGGCGCCCGGATAGCTTAGTTGGTGGAGCGGGTGCCCATATATAGAGGTTTACTCCTCGACGCAGCATGCACGGGTTTGACTCTGACCTGCGGCTATTTGCTGGCTGTGCCCCCCCCAACTCTTTCATGTCTTCAGCTGTCCTGTCAAATAAAGGCCTAAAAATGTCAAAAAAAAAATCATCTTTAAAAAATATCTTTAACAAAGAACTTTTTTTTGCCTCAGCCGTGAGATGGTCAACATACTATAAAATCATTGTGTCTTCTCTCCACTTCTTGTTCTTCTTTTTTGTTTCCATATACTGTGCATTTGCATTCAATAAAGCAATTGTTAATATTTTAATATATCTCTGATGTATGATTAAGAAACCCTGTTTTTACCTTGAGAGCTGGAAAATCAGAAAATGTTGATGTTCCAATTGAGTCAATCCCAAGAGAAAAACAGCATCAACAAAACCCAGACAGAGTTACGTAATTAAATGAGGTTTGTCTGAGTGTTTGCTCGCATTGATCCAAACTGACCATCAGCAGGTTATGACCCTTCCTTAATTGGTCCTGACAACGCACTATGGCTAATCCATATAGTTGAGATCAATCTGACAGTGACGAACAATAGTTGGGCATGCGTGAATGTGTCTTACCATTGTATGTTTTAGCTAATATGGTTGTGGTTAGTTCATAAACCATATTAGTGGACAGCTTCAATTATGCGGGTTTTGTTGTCTAAAGCGCAGTCAGTAATAGTATTCTAGGTTTTATCTTAGCTTAGTCTTACCAAGCTACTGTCATTTTACTCTAATACAGCACATTTTTAACCCTTGTATTGTCTTCCCGTCAAAATTGAAAGTCAACCCTTTAGTCAATGCTTTTTATTAATGTTTAACATTTTTGTCCCTTTTTTCAACACTTTTTTCAATGTTTGACCCTTTATTTTACATTTAACACTACGTAACACTAACTTAATAACTTTCGTTTTACATTTATTTTTGGAATTTATGGTCAATAAACCTCATTTATAGGAAATTATACCTAATGTTTGAGTTAGAAAAGGAATTATTTTGACTAAAATTAAAGAAAAGTATGTTGAATGGTAATCACTTACTGGAATTTGTCAACTTTTACTCAATACTATTGGGAAACCACTTCAATTTTTGTTTTCTTCAAATGCTATAAAATTGAATAAGATAGAGTAGAGATTTGTACTTGCCAAAGAGCGTTGTGTGGAATCAATCATGATATTTTGGGCAATTAAAAAGGACATTAATATAGGAAAACGGGTCAATTTGACCCGAGGACAACATGAGGGTCAAATAAAAGCGTTAATTCAAACACTGCCATCTCAAATAATAGCGATTTTACTGACTGGGTTATTGCAGTGTCAGATTCATTAAGAAGGAACATTTTAACAGCAGGCAGCGTTCATTCAATTAAAACAGGGGATTAGAAAAAAAAGGAGGTGTCCGACTAAAACATACAGGGGAAATAAGAAAGAAAGGCCGACAATCACTCTATAGACCGTAATTGTCCCTCATATGCACACACAAAGGACACTCCGAGATGAGGACACTGGGCCTGCTCTACCACCTAAGCTACAAGCTCTACAAGCTCTGATTCTGTGCAGCTGAGGACTTTATTAAAGCATTTATAGAGATGGGAAGCAATATGCTTTCAGACAAATAAGAGCCTGCCTTAACACACCGTACTTGATTATATAAAAGGGTAGAGTAGGTAAATTGTAAATTGAAGGAATGGATAATAGACCCCTATTATTAAGTATTGTTCAATAAACTGAGTTATATTTAGCTTTCAGGACTTATATTTGCCAGACCGATAGCTAAGTACAGTCTCTAAGGGAATGGCAGTTTCCTGCTATGACGACCAGCCATGGCTCGCGTCACGCATGACGCGGTACTAATCTGCAATGGAATAAGGAGGACGGGGCACCGCGGCCGAGTCGGGCAGGTACCATTAATGGAAAAACGGCATATGACAGTTGAAATGAGCATGATAAAAATTGCACACAGCAGACAACTGTTCAAAGGCGTTTTCACAAAAACAACCTTTAAAATGTAATAAATTACACTAACTCTAATATTTTCAATTTATTTCATGTGCAAACGGCCCATATGTAACCACATAACAGTCAGTATGTCTTAAAGGCTACTATGTTGTTGTTGTTTTTAATAAAAAAAGCTAGCTAGTTAGCTTTTGATCACCAAATTTAGCTTCATCTGTGTTGGGCAGAGTAGAATTAAAAATAAAAATGCAGTTCCAAATGGTTGGCATATGGTTACCACTAACAGTCAACAAGTACAAAGGAGTCTCAGAACTGACTGAAAAAAAATATATATAATAAATAAAATTACGGCAGACTAACACTTTTCAAAATAACACCTGAAACTTTTCAATAAAAGAAGTTGATTTACATAGACTTTACCTGGTTTGAGCACATTAACTTTGTCTGGCATCTTTCTCACAGGCGTGTTGTGCAGTTTAGCCAGAGTATTCAAAAAAGAAGGCGGGCATACGTCATCACTTTGTCACTTTGTACAATCATTCAATCCATTCTTTCCCAAGCAGACATTTGTATCAGCACGACTCTTTCTTCCCCTGAGCAGCAAACTGCCACCGCCTTTATAGGGCTCTCAATCAGTCCTGGATCGCACCACTATCTTCCAGCGGTGCGTCTACACATCACATTACTAACCTCACCAAAATCTGGGCATCATGGATGTACACAAGTCACTCCAATTACCCCTCAAATGCATTAACCAAACACATGAAGAAAAACAAAATTGCACGCTTGGTGACTTGGTTCTGTCCCAAGAGGTCAGTGATGACATCATCAATACCAGAAATACACCAGAAACCCAAAAACATTCCTGCATGGTGGACCCAACAAAGGAACAAAGACAATGTGCTGCAGTGATAAAATGAGATCAAACTGAAAATGTCATAAGAATGTCATAAGAAAATAACTGGAGCGATGTGTAAAATGAATGTGGACAAATGTACACAAGCACCAAGGGACAAGAGGTGAGTGCAGGAAAGCAACCACTTTGTCATAGGGTATCCTCGTCATGCTAGCTAGTTACCTAGTTAGTTACCTAGTTACCTTAGCAATACCATGCCAACGTCACAATAAATGAGTAACTACTGTTATAAGGTCAATACTGGAGATGGCAAGATCAAGCCTCATGAAGTGTTCCAGCAAATTGGTTCCCAGTTTTCTACCTCTTTTTAGTGTTTTTACTGCATTTTTGTTTTTCTATGTTATTTTTTTGCCAGTTTACATTCAGTCTATACCTTCTGCTCATTGTCTGTTGTTTGCGTGTTATACTGACTTACTGTAGAAAACCACTGATGCTGTAATAAGGGAATTTCCCCACTGTGGGATGAATAAAGTATTATCTAATCTAATCTAAAAGGGTTAATTTCTCGAGGCTTCATTTGTCCACAGGACAACCTGTTGGTCAGAGAGTGTAAAACAGCCAGATGTGTATTATAGATGAACTATGTGATTTGTAATACACTGCAGCGGAGACGGTTTTTGACAGTATTTTGCACCAGTAAAGAGAAACTCAATTTCCACCTAACCCATTTATATCAATATACTGTGTATTTTCTTATGGTGTTATATATAATCAACATTACTGTACAGTAAACAGATTTCCTCGAGAGGAATGTGGCTATCAAACGTGTGTAAATCCATAATTTTGGTCATGATATAATAACTGGAGGGGCAATAATAGTACTAAAACTGGAAAGTGGCAATGGTTTAACTGGGCAGATGGCAGTAAATGTGCTTGTGTAGATCATGATCATGATCTGTGATCTGAAACCGCGTGGATTCAAAAAACTTCATAAAATAGTCACGTGGAAAGGACGGAGGGCGAAGCTTCGGATATTATCGAGGACGCCATTTCTCTAAAACGATACAAGGCTCGTAGGCTATTAACCCTCCTGTTGTCTTCCGGTCAAATTTGACCCATTTTGTAAAAGTATCTATATCAGAAATTTGGGTTTCTATCAACAAAAAATGATGTAGATGGTTCCCTACGACGCTCTTTACAAGTAAAAAAAATGATCAGTTTACTAATTTCTTTGGATTTTGGGTGTTTTATTCAATTTATAGCGTTTGAAAAACAAATGGGGAAAGAATGTTGAAAAAAGTGACAAAAATGACCGGAAAAAACTACAGAAGTGTAAAAAAAAAGTGCAGAAAAAAACAAAAAATGCAGAAAAAGTGACAAAAACATCAGGAAAAATAAAATATGGGCGGGAGGACAGCACAAGGGTTAAAGGATTTCTCGACACACAGAACGTACCATCACTAGTCGATACATTGGAAGACATCAGACTATAATTTGTTTAGTATTAATGCCAAACGTGTGAACAGGACTAGCAAACATAATTGCATCATTTGGTTTAATTAGTTGCAGCTGGAGCTCTCACCCGGTCAGAGCTCAGGCTCCCAGTTCACACAGTAAAGAAATATGCTTCATAGCTTCAATTTCCAACGCCCCAGAAATCAGAAGTTGTTGTTTTTACTTCCAGGTTTGTGTAAAGGTTAAACAAGATACTACAAGAAATACTACAAGATTTACGAAGCTATCTGATTCCAGTCTCTATGCTAAGACATACTAAACTATGAAGTGACTTCTGCTCTGTGTTTGACATAAATGTAACATAGATATTTTAGCTCAAACAAGAAAGCAAATTAGTTTAGTCCTCAAATGTTGAACTACTTCTTTAACCCTTGTGTTGTCTTCCTGTTGACTTGCAACTTTGTGTTTTTCTGGGTTGAAATTTGACAGTTTGTTGTCCCTTTTTCTACACTTTTCTCAACGTTTTTGTCAATTTTATTCCAAATTATTTTTCACTTTTTTGACGTTTTTAAAATTACTTAGTAAGTAAATTTGTAACAATTTCTTAGTCGCTTTTTCTAATGTTTTTTTGTGTCACTTTTTCCAATTTTTTGGTCACTTTTTCAGAATTTTCAAAAATAATGTTTTTTGTTATTTTTTTCAACATTTGTCACTTTTTGCAACATTCTTTTCTGATATAGAAAGTTTTTGTAAACCGGTCAAATTTGACCCGAGGACAACACAAGGGTTAATTAACTGCAGAGGACAAGTGAACAGGTAAACACTTTCTTTTTGGGGTCATAGAGGTAAGAAAGTATAAAAATAACTTTCAAAGTCTTCAAGAAAACTGCCTACACAGGCACTGCATACACACACATACTAACCCAGAGGTGTGCCAAACAGGCATAATGAGTATGCACTTTGCATTTCGCTGCTGGGGACTAATCAAACATGGTGGAGAGCAGGCTCTAAAAATTCTCCCCAAAATTGACTTAGATTTAATTGCTCTCATAAATGCAATTAGTCAATTCTGCAAGTGGATGCTGGATCAGATTTTGCTCAGACTTGACGGCATCAAGGTTACCTTTGGCCATGTTTGGGTGGAAGCTTCCATCAAAAGGGGTTTGCCAATTAAATGTATATGCATGTTACGCTTCCTCTCAGTCTCACACACACACACATTCATATAAAGATTGAAGCCGCGCAACACAGATTCATAAAGAATGAACCAAATGGGGTACATTATTATAAGCGGGAAACGATAAAATAAAAAGGATTTCTGCAAATGACAAATAAGTCACTTTATATCACAGCATGTTTTGCGTCTTCACTAACTGAGCTAAATTACATGGATACATGACCTGTTTCTGTTTGCTTATTAGTCTCGTAGTTGTTTTCTTTTTCCCTCATAAATCACCATTACATGGTTGCTAGCCAATTAGGGCTGCTGCCTGGGGTGGGAGTTGGCATGGAAACCCCACACGACAGGCCAAGGTGTCAGTAGGTGCCAGGATATGGTGAGCGTTGAGAATATAAATACTGCAGAGTACGAAAACAACAACAAAAACATTAACCTAAAAAAAGCATATGGCAGCCCTTGCAGCGCGGTGTAGGTGGGACACACACAGGAGGTGGAGGAACATAAAGACCCCTCCCTTTCCCCTTTAACATCACACTACACAAATTAGTTTTTCAAGCAAAAGTGATGAGTGGCTAATTGATTTTATTCTGGGAAAAAAAATGTATTAGTTTATTATGAGACTCATGTAAAAATAATAATGAATTTGTATAGCGCTTTTCATGGACCCAAAGTCGCTTTCCAGGGCAAGGTAGAAGACAAAAACAAGGCTAAACAAAACACACAAAAATAGATATTTTCATATTTATGTCTGTAATTACCTACTGTAGGTCACCAATCTGTCCTGGTCTCATCCGTTTAATTAAAGGGCACTCTATGTCTGCCAGCAACCTGCAGTCCTTGTTAATGATAGACGTCACCTATCACTTTGAAAGGAGGATTTTAAGATCCCAGTTGTTCCAGAGTGCCCAGTAGGAAACAATGCAGTCCTGGAGTAGTTCTGGACAGGTACCAGCTCTGATTGTGCAACTGCAAACAGTGCTATGTGAATGTGGAGCAGGTTTGATAGGAACATGCAGTAAGATGTTAAGATACTGGGTCTTTAAGTATACAGTAGGCTATGTTTTTATTTAGTACTTAAAAGACAGTACAGCATTGCACATTCAGCAGTGAATATGAAGATATCCTGGATTTTGCTGACAAATGGCATGCATTGTAGGTCACCCAACCTCCCATGAATAAATACAGATGACATAAAGGTAAGGCCATTATATTTCTTAAAAACAGTATGTCCTTGATTTGTATACCAGATTTGAATGGCTCTTGTAAATGTATCGGTAAAACACACAGCTTAGCAGCTTACTTTAAAGTTTAGAAATAGTACTCGATCTAATTATATCGAGTATGTGTAATCAATGCAAAACAGAAAGTGTCCCATGGATAATTAGCTGTTCTTCGGCAGGTAATGTGCCGGACTGTGGTTGCTTCCGACACATTAGTTAGCTTTAAAGTGCTGGTAGTTGATTTTGTAACTGCTTGATAGGGCTGTCCACCCCCCCCCCCTGTTTCCATACTTTGGAACAGGCTTACATAACTGCTGACTCCAGCTTCAAATCTGTCGCACTATACATATAGAGTGGTTTTCATATACCATATTTTAAGTCTATATCAACTACAATGCTTTTGTTGAGTGTATTCAGCCCCCTCTCTGCCTGCAGTGCTTAGTGTGTGGGGCGGACTAATCTATGGCATTTGGGATTGAAATACAATACCAATTATATACAGTTTCTTATGTGTACAGTTACACCTCCGTGAACCATAAATGCGCGCACACACAAACACACACTCACATACTGCTACCCACTGTCACCCCAGGCGTCATTTTCATACAGTTGTTTTGATGCATTCACAATGCTTCATTTGCATAATACTCATTTAAAAGAATGATTGTTTGCTGATTGGCCAGCGCACTCTTCTGCCCGTTTAATCATTCATCTGGATGGCCTGCTCTTAATGGGGGTGGCTCACCCAATGATATGCTTCGCTGCATGTAATGGCGGCACACACCCGTTATCCAATCAGTAAACTGGTTGTGAGTCAGTTCCGCTATCTGGTGACATATGGAAGATGTGTTCCAATCATTTGAGCTCTCATCACTCAGCATGAGGGATCTCTAACAGAAAGACAGAGCAGCGAGTGGGCATTATCAGCCAGCAGCGACAGGTTTTATTCTTTACTTCTTCATTACTTCTTCCCAAATTCACTAAGGGATGCACGTTTTATTTCTCTCTCTCTGTCTCACACACATGCAGTTATTTTACAGTATATTGCCCTTAGTTGTTATTGCAGGTAATATCTGGAAATAAATAGACGTTGTACAGTCGGTTATTTCAGCTATAAACAATATCAGTGTGAAGATTCATTCTAGCCTTGCCATATATTCCCATGAAACACATGTTATGAGTGTGACATTGGTTGTTGTGGCAACTTACGTGGTAACCAGGCACCAAATAAGACAAAATTCTGTTTGCCTATGTTTATTTTTTCCATGTTTTTTTATACTATACTAGAAAATGTTTCAGTTAGTGCAGCTGCGTCAATAGCCACGATACAAAGGCCATTACACCCCCGACGGAGCTGTTTGCGGTGATTATTGAGGGGCTTCATTGCTGCCGACAGTTGTTATTCACCAGACCATTTTTACCCATAATCACAACAAAGGGTGCCTTGTTGGGGATTTATTGTCTGATGTTCCAAAGGAGTCTGAAAAATAATTCCTCTTTGTCAAATGACCCCCTGCTGAGATCTTTTGACAGCCACAGACTACAATTAGATTATGAGTCATTGTGAAGGACAGCCAAGACTGATGCTTTCATATAATATGTTAAAAGACAAAGTCACAGTTTATAGCCTTGGAATATCGACTTGGGTTTCAAACTAACTTCTGAAGTTATGCCCATCATATGTATGGATTTCATACAGTACCATTTAAAGTTGCCGATGAAGAGAAGTTATTATTAATTTAACCTCTCTTGGCATACAACACCAGAAAGATTAAATTTTCTTCTCAAGCTTTATATATATACTGTATACACACACACACACACACACACACACACACACACACACACACTCAGATTGCACCTTTAATATCACCCTGGACCCCTTGTCCAATTGTATACAATCAGTAAACTGGATTTGGATGGGTTCTGGGGATTGACAGAAACATTTTGTGTGTGTGTGTGTGTGTGTGTGTGTGTGTGTGTGAGGGGAGGTTGAAATTGAAGCTATCAGAAATGGGCTTAATCCACTCGTCCTCTTAGGACAGCCACATAACAGGCAGATAGAAGTTCATGGTGTATTCACTAACATATATTCCGGAACAGAAAGCACAGCCTTGGGATATCTTATAGAACAGGTACAGCCTACAGCTCTGTACCGCAAAGTGCTTTCTACGTGTGTATGCCATGTCTTTTTGTTTCCTTAACACGTTAATTGATTCACACAAGACTTACCCACTGAACTGCAGTGCAGCCGTTGCAATAATCCTATGGTTTAACTCTGCTTGGAGGTAATTATACTGTAGTTCCTGGATTACATTTGACTTGTCTTTGGTCATGCAGGAGCTAAACAACTGCATCCTGTTTTACCCCGTTTCTGTTTATTGTTTTAGATTCAAAGTTATGCTGAAAATCAATGATGTAATGATGCAGTCGCTACAGCTGCTGAGTTTATTTCATGACCTTAGAGCCAATCACAATGCACCTACATTTGATGTATTTTAGCTTATTGTTATGGTATTGTGTGTTCTTAATGCCGTTGCTCTGATATTGATCTGTTTTTCTATGTTGCATTCATTCACTTTATGTTGTCATGAGCTCTGTTATGTTAATCGCTTTTTTTGGACTATTTGTTTACAGTGAAGCAAAAGGTTACACATCTCAGTCCATGGTAATAAAACCAATAATTTGCTGTTCATGTGTAACAAGGAGTGCTTGCTGAGAGAGGCATTTTACATGTGACTACATTTCATTCAGAGGTACTTTTTCATATAGAAAATGAGCATTTATAGCAAATGGTGACACAGTAACTTCCCCTTAACAAACACATATGTGAACATTAGATGTTAAAGTTCACAAAATAAAAATCGTCCATGCATAAAGAGCAGGTTGGGGTGATGGCGAGAGATGCAGGAGCAGCAAGAACAATGGCATGAGTGTATATCTGTAGAGCTGTAACTCTGTATATCTATGAATATGATTGGATAGTCAGCCATTGAGCCACTGATGATGAAGCATGAATGAAACAGCTGGTAAACCGCAAGTGAGACAGCCACAATAATAATTTAAAGGGGTACTCAAAGCATCATAGCCTAAGTTATCCTGACTTTGAGTCTTTAAATTAGACCCTCCCCCCTCCCCCCATGTCTTCTAAGTGCCTGCTTCTTTCAATCTCCACACTTCCAGTTTGTGATGCAACCCATGCTGAGATAACCCTGATGACATCACTACATCATCTGTACTATTTTTTTCAGCCTCATCAAAGCTTGGCGTAGAGCCACTGAAGACATCATACAGCTGCTTTCACAGGCAGAGTGTAATGAGAAGATACAATTACACCTAGAACTTATAGACACTTTTGTTTTTGGGTATGCATGTGATCAATGTATTGACTAAAACAGTTCATTTACTGAAAATGCCATACGTATTCTTGATGTCACGTAATGCAATAACTCATAGGCGCCGATCTGCTCGGGAGCTCGAGCACCCACGGAAAATACGGAGCACCCACAGGCTACATTGATTTAACCCTATTGTTGTCCTCGGGTCCAATTTGACCCCTTTAAAAAATGGCTATATCTCAAATATGGGTTTATTTTTAACCAAATTACCACAAAATATGGATTGGATTCCATACAACTCTCTTTGCAAATACAATTGATCACTATTTGTCAAAATAATTCATACTGTCTGCTTTTTTTAACTCAAATATTAGGTCAATTCTAGATAAATGAGGGTTATTGACCATGAATTTTAAAAAGTACTGTAAGGTGGTGTTAGTGAAAAGTAGAAAAAAAATAAAGTTTGATAAAAAGGGACAAAAATGTCAAATCTTTGTCCGTTTTTGACCCGGGGGAGGACAATACAAGGGTTAAAATTTAACATTGCAGTTGGTGCTAAGTGGAGCATATGTTATAGTGTGATTGGTTATGTTGCTGTCAGTCCCCTGTTACATTGATTTTCAATTTCCCTCAAAGATGATTAGTTAAACTTTTCATCTGCAATCCTATCTGTGTTTGTGAGAAGTGGCGCTGTCCTGTTAAAAGATAGCCTGCTTTACTATGGAGTTAATAGCTGTGTGTGTGTGTGTGTGTGTGTGTGTGTGTGTGTGTGTTCGTGTTTGACTACTTTTTTCTTAAAAAGGTATATGTTATTACTGATGGGGTCACCGCAGAGCATGATAGCCCCTGTGCTGTGTAACAATGCATTGTATTGCATCACATTGCATCAAAATACTGTTTGCTTGCTCTGCAGAGCCACAGAGTCCTTGGCGACATGCTGGGTAAACACCGCTGTCACCCACCGAGTGTGGACTCTCGCCGGAGCAAACACAAGTTACTACAAGACAGGGACAGTTAATCTCTTCTCGGTTTGAGACGTTTCTGCCGCACTGCATCACACTTCAAGAAAATGGAGGAAGCAGTTAGTGTGAAGAAGGTGAGAGATCTGCCTTTGACCGTCACAGAAATAGTACCATAAAAGCCCAAAATAACACAAAAGTATCAGTGAACCAACCGTTCTATTCTTGTATGCTTCCTACCGCAGCATTTCTGTCCTGTGTTCCTACACACATACACACACATTCTCCAATCACGTATAAAAATAATTGTCTCGCACACAAGGACACACACACACACACAACCACAGGGAGACAAAGGAAAAGCAGCAGGCCCACCCTGGGGCCATTTGTTTTATGTGTGTGTCTCTTTCTCTGTCAGTGGCCACACGTGTGTGTGTGTGTGTGTGTGTGTGTGTGTGTGTGTGTGTGTGTGTGTACTAGTGCTTATTGAAAGTCACTGTAAATGAAAGCATCAGCTAAATGTAAATCATATATATGCATATGTGTCTATATGCATGTGTGCAGCACTGGGCCCCAGGGGAACGTGTCAGCATGTGTAGGAGAGTGAGAGTGTGTGTGTGTGTGTGTGTGTGGGGGGGGACATATGCTGACTCCATTATGTATAGACCTGCACGCATGATGTGGTGACAAAGTATCAAGCGGTTGGAAGTGATGGTGTTCATGTCGGGGCTTACAGATGTGCACTTTTGAGTTTTTTGGTCCCTGTGGAGTTAAAACACCTGTCCTTAGTCCTGAAGGTGCTGCAGCAGGAGACTCTTTAAACTGGATTGCCATGACAGCTCACTCCCTGTTTCCAGGACTGTACTAATACACCTAGGCATAACGCGGCCGAAAACTGAGCAGTTTTGAGTATTTAGCCGCTGAGGCTTGGAAAGCTGAATAGAAATTTAAAATAAAAGGGTGTATTCTTGGAAACAGTATCCAACTTTGAAATAGATAGATAGATAGATAGATAGATAGATAGATAGATAGATAGATAGATAGATAGATAGATAGATAGATAGATAGATAGATGGATATTGATCCCAATAAAATGGAAAATTATAGTGTTACAGCAGCAAAATCAGTCACACAGCACAGAATATAAATATAAATGAAAAACTAGGATAGAATATACATACACACAGTACATACATACATAATACATGAAATAATGATAGGAATTAAATACACAAACAAATATTTGAGTAGGTACACAAGTTGGGAATACAAAAAATGTTTAACCTTTGTGTTGTCTTCCCGTCAACCATGAATTTTTTTTGTCAACACTATTTTCGCTTTTTCTGACATTTTTGTCACTTTTTCAATGTTGTGGGTGAAACATCTAGCTTTTGAGCATTAAAAACATTAAAAACTCATGGCGGAAAACATGGGTCATTGGCGAAGAAGTCGACGATGATGCAGGGGCAGTTTAAGAAGTTTTTACAGTTGTTTTTGTATAATTAGACATGTATTGTTTTTTTTGCTTTGACTGTTGGTTTCCATTGGAATCCATTGTAACTGCTGTGAATCTATGCCGACTACAGCTGCCACTGGGCATATTTCTAGACTAAATGCATGCAAAACAGATTCATAGAGAGGCACAAACATATTGCTGTACTTCAGAGTGTACTTTGTGTGTGTGTGTGTGTGTGTGAGAGAGAGAGGTAGTACACAGTAAATCACATGGGAGAGAGACAGAGTGAGAGAAGTGGGAGTGGTGGGAATGTGAAAAACAAAAATGCAGTGTCCCTCCGTATGGTACAACACAGGAGGATTACAGCAGCCACACAAACACACCGATGATGACAGTTGCATTAATTGGAACCCAAATGTGATTCATCACCTAAGGTGTGTACTCCTCCTCACACCATGACAGTACACTGACCTTCGGGTAAACCCGACAGACACATCCAGCCACCGTAACAATCAGCCAACAACAGACTGTTTGTCCTATCAGCCCTGGCATGACGAACATGCCAGGAGGCTGCAGCCAATGAGTCAACACACTGTGACCGACTAGACCGGTGGGCAACATGACCAACACTGGCACTGTTTGTACTGTAGTCGAGCTTCCAATAGTTTCTAAACAGGCTCAGGGGTCAGGCGAGGTCTATTACAGCAGCTCACAATAATGCAAATACATCTTAATTGAATCAAATGAAATTTAGCTTTGATGTAAAAATACATGTTCTAAATTCTAGTTAAGCTTAGTGTTAGTTCATGCAGGACATGGAAGTCATACGCCTGCTAAAATATGTCTATCAGACGCACATCAATCAAGGCGGTCCTTTTAAATGTGGACTCGCTATGGCACGCGGCACCGGACCGAACCCGGAAGTGGAACGTCAGCATTTTCAGGATGATACTTGGATTTTGTGACATTCAAAGTATTTTTCAAACAAAACAAGACTAGCCCGCCCCTCCATCCTCCTCCTACTACTACAAGTACTACAGCTCTGAATTACAGTATATCTGTAATGGTGTACTTTAAATTACGTTTTACACTGGAATAACTTAAATTGAAATCAGAGTCATTTTTAAACTTTGTGTATGTTTTTTCTAAATATGCACACAGCTGACACAAATGATCCTCAGTGGGTAACACCTATAAATGATAATGAATTATGAATGGTAAGTTGTCTGTTTTTTTGTTTTTATTATGTTTTATTTCCTTGTAGGATAATGTGCGGTTCAATATTTCTGTAAGATATTTTCTACATCAGCTTATTGACCATTGGACATATTATTCCATATAATTAACTATTACTCAAAGAAATGACTAAATGATGTGCTTCTCTCCCTAACCTTGAATTCCTCTTGTGGTAAAACTGATGGTGGTGACTGGAAGAAAAGAACTTGTGACACTGAATAAAGAATTTGTAAATCACACTCTTTAAAGTATACAGCACGATGATTTCAGCTGGTATTTAAAGCCCATTGTCTGCTAACTATCAGTGCTAGAGGTCCACACTCCGGAAACACTGCTCATATAAGATCAATAAATGGTTCTAAGTGAAACAAGGTGCAAGTTAAATTGGATTGATCTGAAGGAAGTTGGCAAGAACGGAAGTGATCCGCCCTGAAATGAACTGAGATGGCCAATGTGACTGTCACTAATTACAGTGTGTCCACTGCAGAGAATAAGAATAATATTAGCAATATTTATGGTTCTCTCAGGAACTTTGCACCACGTTCCCCCCTCTCTCTTTTTTTTTCCTTCTTCTGCACTACTAATATTTTATATTTTTATATTCCGTGTTGTTGTTGTAAAGGGGTTGCTTCAATCTCGTTGCACAGGTACTGCACTTGTATAATGACAATAAAGACATTATATTCTAATAATAATAATGTATACTTTATTAATTCCACAAGGGGAAATTACAATTTACACTCTATTGTTATTACACACAGGCCTGAATTACAAACACATGCTCAGTACCTATACATGCACTAATGGAGAGATGTCAGAGTGAGGGGAATGCACATGGAAAGGAGCCCCGAGCCGTTGGGGGTTCAGTGCCTTGCTCAAGATCCCAGGAGGTGAACTGGCACCTCTCCAGCTACCAGTCCACCACCATACTTTGGTCCGTATGTGGACATGAACCGGCGACCTTCCAGTTCCCAACCCAACTCCCTACGGACTGAGAAGGGTAATGTACTTCTGCTACTGTGAGGTCCTGTACTGCTGTGTCATCTCGTAAATCATGTGTGTGTGTGTGTATGTGTGTGTGCGTGTATGTGTGTGTGTGTGTGATTTAGGTGAAGATGGATATAGGAGGACTGCTCAGATTGTAATGTGTATTAAAAAAGCGTCCTTACATTTACGTAGAAACATGTCCGAAGGTATGCGAAGACACTTTTGTTAATGGAAACACATAAAGTACCATTACCTTATAACTGTGAGGAGTTACTGTAAACTATGAATAAATAAGGGTTATCCTGTAAATGTCCATGTGATAAACTTTACATTAGCAAAACACCCTTCCTAAAACAATAAATCATTGAACACAAAGCACTGTGAATACTCCATTTCTCCTATAACTTCAAACACAACTCACATTGTAGTATATCTTCACTATGTAGAGAACCATTATCACATTTTTCTTTCATAAATGTAATTTATTATATATACTTTATGACAGTATAAACTCAGCAGTTTTACTTTTATCCACTGTATTGCAGCGTATTTTGCCAAATGGCATTCCACCGTGTGTTTTGTAATTTTCTTTTCATTGACTGCCATTCCCATTTTCTCAGGTTCTACACTGCAGTCCATCAATATTTTAAAACAACAATTCCCAGAGGACTTTGCTGTAATCACATGTTTCAGTGCCCCAGGTGTTTATTTTTAGGACACGTGGTTGTCAATGACTACTGTTATGTTCGCTGGCTTGTATGGTCCTTGATGAAAAACTCAATCACCGAGATTTCCCACATTGTAGAGTACAGATGTCAGGATTTCTCAGGCCCGGCAAGATGCATTTTTTGAATATTTTATGAGCTATAAATAAACTTTAAAATGTATGAAGTTGAGCAAAAATATTTTAAGCCGTGAGTGCTTTGAATCATGAAACACCTGCTTTGTTCTCAGCTCTCCTAATTCTCAATAAACCAAGCAGCAGCTACTGACTGACTGAAAGAACTAGAATCCCACACAGGAGATGGATGTGTCTCAGAGATGGATGAAGCTGTGGCGGTATCTTTATACACCTGGGTTACACAAGGTTGTGAACATTATTATAATAGGAAGAGCGAGGTCAGTGCATCTGACAAGAGTTTAACAGAACACCAACAACTCTTTATAGAGGCCACCATCAAGTCCATACAAGTATTTTCTACTACTGTATACTCTTGTACTGAATAAACTCAAGACCTTAAGATCTGCTGGGTTTATAACTGAACTAGTAAGGATATAAAAAGATTTAAAAATTAAAAAGAAAATGCATTTACTCAAGTAAAAGTACCCTACCCGAAGCAACTGTACTCATTCAGAACATTAAAGCAGCAAACAAATATTTGCTATGTAAAGATATAGTGGAGTAATGTACTTAGAGTACAGCCAAATTAAAAATCCCCAAATATCCTATTTTCTTACTGATCTTCAGTGATATCTAGAGCTACATACAGTGTTGGCTTTAAACCACTCAATACAATGGTGAGTGGAATTTAATTTATGGTGCTCACAGAACTAAATTATCCAAAAGAATTAACATCTACTTCCAAAATCATTGTCCCTGACGCGCTGGATAACACACAAAACATGCAGGGAACATTATTAATACGTAGGCCTACAGGTGTTCCACATGCAGGGAACATTATTAATACGTAGGCCTACAGGTGTTCCACATGCAGGGAACATTATTAATACGTAGGCCTACAGGTGTTCCACATGCAGGGAACATTATTAATACGTAGGCCTACTGGCGTTTTTTTGGAATTTGCTTTAATTGACTTTTCCAATCCATCTCAATTTGTTTGATTTTAGCCTATTTGCCAATTTAGGGACACTGCATTTCCTATAAGCATATAACAGAAGAACTACAAGGCACAAAATGCATTAATGAGGCTTCATTCTGTATATAGCATGTATGTAAAACACAACCTACACTACATCAGTTCAAACATAGATCAAAAACTTTTTTTGTCCTTACCTATAATAAGTCATATTTGAATTACAATGACTAGGACATGCTTTATGCCACATATTGCAAAAAATGACACATACAGTACCTTCTACATCTTGTCCATAATATAATAACACAGTTCCAGACCTGTAGGCATAACCTTATGGGAGCTGGGGAATTTTTAGTTTGTGGTGTCACTGGTGTCCCAGAACCTGTCGAAATGGCCAAACTATGCCAAGGCATGACCTATCTTTACCTTTAACTTCTGTATAAGACACTTATACCCATATAAATCATTTAAATGTCCCCGCAGTCCTATTGTGTTTAATATAACATTGCACGGCCTAATGTCACAAAACAAAGCTTTCATCTCCAACCGAGGGACTTCTAATGCTTAGCAACTAGTTTTGTTCTCGGAGAAAAGTTAAAAGAGATGTCAAAGAACACCAGAGCCGTAAAACTACTTTAGTTGGTGTCACAGCTTCCTTTGATGTAGATCTTTGGGGCCCCACAGCAGCTCGAAGTGAGGTCTCTGCTGCATGAAGCTAATCAGAAAAAAAACAAAGACTTATTTATAAAAAATAAAATAAAACAAGCTTTCATGGCAGGGCCGAAAAACCAAAGGCTGACAACAAGTCCGATACTAAGAGCCAACAAAGCAATACTCAAGGAGTGGTGTGATACAGAGGGGAGTGGGGAGCAAGGGACATGAAGGCTGAAGGGATAAAGAAGGGGGGAGGATTGAAGATACGATGATTGGTGAGAAAGGAGTAGCAT
The DNA here is from genome assembly GCA_026937815.1 of Etheostoma perlongum. NCBI lineage: Eukaryota > Metazoa > Chordata > Actinopteri > Perciformes > Percidae > Etheostoma > Etheostoma perlongum. The sequence goes on from CM049372.1 coordinate 29,614,241, forward strand.
TAGGAGTGAAAAAGTTGGCTGAATTATTGAGTTTTGTCAGCCAGACATGACCTGGGTGTCCAAACAAGACGTGTATATTTGTCTCTGGAGAAGTTTTTTTTTTTCTTCCCTTTTCCGGCTCACAGTAAAAAGCTGTGTGAGTCATTAGGTTTAAGGGAGCAAAGTGTCCTGGATGGTTATTGTTGCTGCGCAACTCAAAGACGCAAGCAGCTACGTAGCCTCATAGTCAGAGAAAAGGAAAGGTTAATGGCACTGGAAATAAAAGACATGGGCAAGACAGAGCTAACAAGGCTGTTGTTTGCATGTCAATCAGGAGATGAATGGAAGGCTTCATGGCCTCATCATCATCCATCTACAGTAAGTAATGGGCTGTTTCTGTATGAAGCCCCAATCATGTAACAAGCCATTACTTTAAAGTAAAATAAAAGGTGAAGTCATTTTCAAAGTGCTGTGATTGTGGCTTCCATACAGTACTTAAAACGAAGTCTGTATATGGTTATATGCAGCTGGATAATGCTATCTATACGACACCCCAAAATGAATGAAAGTACAGATTTGTACTATTTGTATCAATCATGTTATTTTGGGTAATTAAAATTGGGTAGTTAAAAAGAACATTGATATAGGAAAACAGGTCAATTTGATCTGACGACAACATGAGGGTTAAGACGACAGCAGTAAGCTAATGAGACTGTAAATGGTAACATAAAAGAAAAAATGTGTACACTGCAAAAACAGTAAAAACAAACTTACGGCCAGTTTAATGTTGTGCCTTAATGAAAACAGGAAGTCCTGCATGTGTGTGTGCCAATGTGGTGTTAGTGTGTTCCAATCAGACTTTCTCCACAGCTCATATCTCCCTTAATCAGTTCAAAAGATATCTCCAAATCCAGCTTCCTCCGTATCTCGTCCAACCTTCTCATAGTCTTCCTCTTCTTTGAACTCGTTGATGTCATATTGTGTTTACCCTGCTAATCTAGCGTCTCATCGGCAGTAAGCCAGAGTTATGCTGATTATAATGGTGTCGTAATTAGCTGATTAGTAATAGAGAGAGCTTGTTAAGGATGCTAGCCAGACGAGAGGACACTTGATAAGATAATTATAATCGTGTGTATATTTGAATACTGATGAGTTATAATGCCACTACGAGAATTTATTAACACTCTTAAGATGAAGCCACTATGGCGGTACAATGTGTTTATGTGTATCTATACCTGACAATTGCTGTTATGCCACTTTTTATTTTCTTATGTTATATGTTTCATCTGTCTAATTTATTTGTTTAATATATTTGTCTTTATTCTTTTTTCCCCCTTTTATATTTTACGTTTTTATTATTTTTTTTACAAGCTTGTTGAGTTGTATTTTCTCACCTACACAGTTCCTTTGGTTCCGTGTGACTCATTTTTCATTTCATCATTTGTTTGCACAAGAAATCCAAACTGTGCCGACCGTATGGCTTACAGCAAGAAATCTGCTCTGGGCTTAATAATGCTTTACTTAAGATACGTCAGTAATTATCTTTGTGAAACTGGTTTCCATAGAATTACAAGGTGTGTAATTAACTATGCATTATAGCTTTTAACTACTAGAGTGTAGTTGATTCTGCTTCAGATATTTCTTTTGAATTTACTGTATTTACAGTTAACTGTCTTTGAGTCTAACAAGTGTTGGCATTGTTGAAAAAAGGTTGAAGGAGAAAGAATTTAGAAAGTTGAAGCTGTCTGCTCTTGACCTTTCCTGCTCAGAGTAGTGCTAATCTTTATTAAAGTTATTCAGTTTCTCTTATTTTTATCCTCGGGCCTACTTCCATTTCAGCAGCTGTGATGGAGAACATAAAAGGTTTGGATTTCCTTTGTGTAAGAAGGATTAAGTGACTTTTAAGAGAATATTCACCAAACGTGTTATTTAAATTTAGAGTTAAGTGCTTTCACACCCAGGCAGGTGTTTTCAATTACCATGATCAGACCTACATTCATGTGGAAATTGTCTGGAGCTGGAAATGACATGTCGTCACCAAACTCTTTTTACCCATAACAATAATACAATTAGAGGGAACTACAATAACTGAAATGGGAGAAATGGGAGAATTAAAGTGTAAAATAATAGTAGATCTGTAGAAGATATTTCTTAGCTAAATAAAACAGAACTGGAAGAGCTTGGTAACATTATGGTCAAAAGTCCTATTCTGGTCAAAGTTGACGCTAGGTCAAAAGAATTTCTGTTTTGCCACGGTTTAAGTGGAGAAAATTAAGAGATTGGTGTGTGCTAAGCAATAATGGACGGAGGAGAGTTGATTCAGGTTATTGGGTTTGGCAAAGAAATATATTTGCATGTCATCAGCATAACAGTGATACAAAATGTCTTGAAAGTGATTGAGCAAATGAGGAAGCACTGACAATGAGAAGAGTACTAGTCCAAGGACCAGCCCCTGAGGCACTCCGCACAGCACTCCGCACAGATTGTATCCCAAAGACACACAATCTACAACAGGAACCCATGAAGAAGTGAAGAGGCTTCTCTCCCATTAGGCTGTAACTTATTTGAGAAAGTCTCAAGCCGACCGGTTGTAATGTAAGTAATGTCTTTCCTGCTGCTTTGTTTCTCAGCTGAAAACCATTATTCATCCACCGTAGGCAAGTCACAGCCATCAAGTTTTTTTTATCAGGAAACAAAAGGAGCAATTTCCATGAACGATAGCCTCCCACTCTGCATTCATAATGATGGATTATGGTATCAGATTCAGAGGATGTCTGTCTGAAGGGAATTTAGTGGCATTTCAAACTAAATGGGATCCTGTGAGCAGCTGACGGTGTTTTGATTTTGTCTGAACAGACTCTTCGTCCAGATGCATTCTGGTGCCACTTTCTGAGTCCATTTAGGAAAGACTCCATCATAGCCTCAACTGCAAATTAGGACTATTTGATGCCTATAGTTGTAGTATAATGTAGCCTATCATTAACAAACATACAGTATATCACTGGGTTGCATCCAGCTTCATTCAGTCATACTCCAGCACTGACATGGCACTGTTAAGATAACTCTGTCTCTTTTTCTTTGATTGCCATCTCTCTGATTCTTTGATTTTCAAATGAGCATATTAATCGTCATTTTATGCCACCACGCAATCAATCAACAGCTCATAGTAAAAAGTAAAAAGAGAACAACTCGTATAATCTTCTGGTTATCTATTATAAAGATGTGCCAATACCCTCTAAATAAGTTTTAAAAGTGGTTACAAAACTTACAAAGACTTCAGTTGGAAATTCAAATGGTATTTTTTAATTTAGATTTTCAAATGTATTTTCTTTCATATTAATAGTTGTATCATTTGTTCAGTTTTGCCATCATGTAAAATAACCCAGAATAAATAACATTTGTTGAAAATCTAATAAAAATTTATAAAACCTTGGGATATAAAAAAAACATTTTTCCACACTCTAATCATGCTGATATATTTCTTTATACTGCATTTATTCTATCGTGTGCTGTGTTTTTTTATGCATATACACATTAACCCTCGTGTTGTCTACTTGTCCACCCTGCAACTTTTTGTTTTTCTGGGTCGAACTTTTAAATTTAAAATTAAAACTCGTTTTTTAACGCTTTGGTTTATGAACACTTTTTTGTAGATTTTTTTCACTACTTTTTCCCCATTTTTTAAAGCATTTTTTTTCAAAGTTTGTCACTTTTTTTTAAAAGTTTTGTCACTTTTTCCCCCCCCAACGTTTTTTTAGTTTATTTTTTTTTAAGTTTTTTTTTTTATTTTTGAAAAGGTTTTTTATTTATTTTTTAAAGGTTGTTTTTTTACAATTTGTTTTAAAAGGTTTAAAAGGTTTTTAAAGGTTTTTAATTTTTTCACTGTTTTTAACGTTCTTTTATCTTTTTTTTTCAAATGCTGTCAAATCGAATTAAACACCCAAATTCAAGGAAAGTAGTGAAATGATCATTTACTTTACTTATTTTACTTTCATTTTACATAGAGAGGAGTAATGCTTGGACGAAACCATCCACGTTATTTTTTTGAACAATTTAGAACCAAATTTCTGATATAGAAACATTTTCATGGGTCAAAGTCGACCCCGAGGACAACAGGAGGGTTAAGACCCATTACACCCCCCGCCCCCCCGCAGAGATTCATCTTTACATGTCCAACCCACACACACACACACTGCCACATTACCCTGAGAGATGAAAAGCAATATCCCCCAGAGGTGATTCTTTGATCCCTGTGAAGCCCCCCCCACCCCCCCAGGAGCTGACGTGGACTCACTTCCACATCATGTTGTCCTGACCTCACCAATTAGCAAGAAAATTTAAAAACTGACCTATCGGTGTGAGTAGGGATGTAATGATTACCGGTGTAACGGTAAACCACGGTAGAAATGTTGACGGTAACAATTAGCCTTTTCATTTAAAATATTTACATTTATGTTAATTAATATTACAGAGAAATTAATGTAATTCTTAGTATTGTTTCTTGTTATATGCTGGGGACTATAACATTTAGTTTTGGTAAATAATGTTCACAGTAAGTCAGATGCGTAATAATGTGCATTATTATTATTTGCTTATATTTCAGAACCACATCCAACTTTACATGTAATGTCAAATACAACTTCATAGTTAACTTCATGTTGGAGTTGTAAATAAATCTTCTTGGATCTTAAAGTCAGACATCTCTGGTTCAAGTTCTTACCGAACACCCTGCACAGGGCCAGTGTTGCAGTAGTCGGTTCTCAATAGTTTTTACAAGCCTATTGCCTATATTTTGGTAGTATAATAAACACTGTTACAATTTTTGAAACTATTTCAGCTTGTGTAGGCCTGTCAGTGCTTTCTGAACATTGAACACACTTTGAAAAATACAGAGATAATACAAAAAACCATGATCATTTTACACTTACATCCTTAAATGGGAGGATGGGGGAACTCAATGTTTCTGACTGGGACAATTCATTTCAGCGAGCACGCATTGGACCAGAGAAATTACCTTGGGATACACCCGTCATACACATTATGGCTGTGCAGTAAGCCTATATAAATACATGTTCACTCATACAGCATGGTTTATATGTATAAAAAACGTCCATTGTGCATGTGTAAATGTCATCAGAGAAACTACATTAAGCCCAATGCAGCATGTATGCACACACACACAAAAATATATACAACTGCCCCTGCTGCAGGGGTTAGATTCTGAACACACAGGCAAAAGAAAGAAAACAACACATCTATGTGAATCAGGATCTCAATGCCTTGTTTAACTATTCAGCGTGGGTCTCTATTCCACCTACCTTTCCACCTGACATTACCATGCATCATGCGTGTCTACATCTGATAGATCTTAAGCTTAACCTGAAATTAAAATGCAGCCCAGCCTTACCCCTCAAAATCCGACTGCTCTTTTGCTCCCCAAAACACACATTGCCATGCATACGGCTGCTTCTCCCCATGGCAGTAAACACTATTTCTCTCCATTCGTACGCGCCACAAGCAGCTTGGTTGATGGGTGGCTCCCTTCTGTGGAGAGGAGTGACTCGGATTGCATTTCATGCATTTTTCTGCTGTTAAAAAGTTGACCAACAGGCAAATAAATTACTTTTTACTTGTTTTGTCATTCACTATGGTAAGCAATTTAAAATGTATGCACTATTTAGACACAATTATGGAAAAATAAAACAACCAGTAAGGCTTTTTTATTAAAAGAAGTTACATAGGTTATTTTGAATAGTTATTTTCGTAAATACAAGGAATGCCTTTTCTACATGATTCTTATTTCCCCTGTCTCCTAATTATATCACATTATATCACCATACAACAAACCTGCATTCTCCATTACGTTTGGAGGGAAACATATTTTGTCCTGGATTACGTTAGTTTTAATGTTTTACAAATATATATATCTGATCAAAGTCTGCGGAGGTTTGTTGAGAGAGATGGTCCGGGTGGTTGGAAGAACCAACAAACACATGACTTTTACCCAGGAGGCCCCTATTTGTGTCCTGGTTGAAGCCAAAAGTCAATGCTCGCTTGTTAACATAATGTACTTGACTACTTATTTCATGTATGTAACGTATTTAACTTACATACTGTATGTAATTTAAATACTACTGAATAAAATTATAAACGCAACACTTTTGTTTTTGCCCCCATTTTTCATGAGCTGAACTCACAGATCTAAGACTTTTTTCTACGTACATAAAATGCTTTTTTCTCTCAAATATTGTTCACAAATCTGTCTAAATCTGTGTTAGTGAGCACTTCTCCTTTGCCGAGATAATCCATCCACCTCACAGGTGTGGCATTCCAAGATGCTGAAGACAGCATGATTATTGCACAGGTGTGACTTAGGGTGGCCACAATAAATGGCCACTCTAAAATGTGCAGGTTAACTGTATTTGGGGGGTCCAGGAGGGTTCTGAAAACCAGTCAGTATCTAGTGTTATGGTAAGGGTTTCTCTCTCTCTCGAAGTGCTGCTTCTTGTGTTTTTTTAATACAACTTATGAACTGCAGCAGGCAGACTTAAATAATTATTTGTGGGTTTTAGAGCCAGATGAGCTCTGACTGCATAAATAGATTAGCTGCTACTCTCTGCAAACATTATAACGTCCATATACTGTACACACACACACACACACACACACACACACACACACACACACACACACACACACACACACACACACACCTTCCATCTCTCTCTCTCTCTTATATACGCCTATGTCGCTCTGCCAGACGGCTCCATTGGGTGACAGACACAGCATAAGGCAAACCCAGGCTGTTCCTTCCAAATATTTGACCATGTCATTACTTATGTTCTCTGTTGTGTGTGTGTGTGTGTGTGTGTGTGTCACTATTTGCCTTCCTTGCCTATCATCCTCTGATGTCATTCAGCTCTGTTCATCAAAACCACCATTCGCACACCCGCCTTCTTCACCTGCTCTCCCTCCTCTTCTTTCAATCTGCAGTACGCCTCTCTGTCTTAAGCCCTTCCCCCATATATCCATATCTCCCTTTAACTCTCACCATCTGTTTCCTCATCTCTACTTCTTTATTCCTCCCATTCCTGCAGTCCATCTATCCATCCCCCTTCTCTTGTCTCATTCCCTTTCACTACTTCTTCCCTCTTCATCCCCATATCTCTCTTTCCCTCCCCCTTTTATCTCAGCCACAGCTGTTTTTACTAGCTTCGTGACGTGACACAGTTATCGCCACACTTGTGCCTTCTAGTCCCAGATGGCAACGGCGCCACATAACCGAGGCCAGGCAGGCGTTAGGGTTGCAGGGCTTGTGTCCAGAGGTTCGCCATGTTTTTAGTATTGTTGTTTTTTTACAATAAAGTCAAAAGGGGTTGGACAATGCCATGTGAGGCAGACAGAAACCTGCTGTTTTAGTTAAAGGGCTACTGTTTGGTGTGTTGTTTTTTTTAGGAAGAGGGGATCAGTCATTTGTATTTTTCAAAAGAGAGCATGGGCTAATCGGGGAAGGCAGCTGACAGTTGTACCCAATTACCAAACACCAAAATAGAAGATGGAGTCATCGGCATACAGAAAGAACAACGTTATGTCCTCATCCTTACAAGAGTTGTTTAAAATTTAAGCATAATTCAATATTTATTTGTATTGGCAGGTTCTAACCTTTTGGCTTTGCACACAAAAGCTGCCTGCATTCAGCTTCTGGGTGAAAGAGTAAAGAGATGTAACCACAAACTTATTTGAAACTAAGTTGTGAGATTCAACCTTATACTTTCAGTAGAGTAAACACAGACACAGACAGCCCACACAAACGGTTTGAATGTGCAGATGAAACACTTTGTGTTGATTCAAAGACACCTGAAAAGTAAAAGAACCAAGCCTTTGGACATTTATACAATATTGGTGTCTGAACTTCAGTTCTCCATTTCTTGGCTGACTATCTAAAGGAGGTCCTTTTGCAAATACTTGACTGAATATTGCAATAAAACTATATCTCATCTTCAAAAACGGCCGCCACAATTGGTATAGACAACTGTTGAATTTTGCATACTTGTCCAAAAATGTCACATTGATGTTAATAAATGTCAATGTTGTTTAGTGAATTTAACTATGGTAAATGTGGGTGACTTGAGGCTTGGAGGTCGAATTATTGCCCCACAACCACAACGTTGGCGGATCAATCCCATGCTCCTCTGTTCGCATGTCAAAGTGTCCATCAGCAAGACACTAAACGCCAAGTTGTTCCCCAGACGCTATATTTATTTGACAAAGTTTCAATTTAGAATATTTTTTTAAATCTAATGTTTGGGACTAATTGCTTGTTTTTATATTTTAGGTATTTTGTTATATTGAAGTTAATTGGAGTATTTGGGCCATGGGTTTATTCACCATGTTTCCAATGCTTTTAAATGTATTATGAAAATAACCTGTGTGCATCACATAGACCATGGCTCAAATACAGTGAAGTGTTTACTGATATATGGAGATCATATTTTTCTCAAGATCTAGGGATGATTCCCTAAATCTAAACTAAATTATGTTTTCATTACCTACAGAATGTTTCTTTGTTTGTAAATGTATCATCAAAAACTCCCCTCTGGGCTCATGAAAGAGGCATTGCCATTCTTCTTATCTCTCTAATCATCAGTGTATGTGTGTGTAGCACAATTTCTGGTAATGATCTGTGAGACGGACATTATTTGACATTATACATTATTGTTTGCCCCCCCCAGGAGCCAACCAGTGTGCTTTTGATTTACTGCAATGAGCTGATGCTTGATAACAGTGTCCAGCAGTTATGAAATACTAATGTTAATCTGCACCTGAACATCATTCTATCAACTATCTGCAGTAAAGATCTGCTTTAACTCAGTGTGGTGGTGTTTCAAGCCGGGAGTTATTACAGTACAATTTTGCAGTTTTGGCCACACATTGAGTAAATGCTAATATCTCATATATGCATAATAAAGTAAACTTTGAATATTTAAAACCTCTGCTGATTCTGCCACAGTCTGTACTGGGACTATGGTTGACAGCAAAGGGAGGTGTGGTTTGCTTTTATATAATTTAAATTTCATCAAAACTGACTTAAGGTAACAATCCTGAGTGATTGGATACTGCCTGATACATGGTACATGCATATGACATTTCTGGATGAGTACACATTTTAGGTCAGCAGGATGTTGTGGTTGTACTGGGTCCTCATTTATAAAACACAGGATGTGAGTACGCAAAGAAATATTCAGATTTATAAAACCTTGGGCATGCACGTCCTACACCCGGATTCCCTTTGTAAATCACAATCGACTCTACATTTGCCACAGCTTTGGTGGCTTCATCTCACGCCCATAATTGCCCTTAAATAGTGAATCAAATTAATATTCATCCATACCGACATCAAAAAAGCAAAGAACGTTCATTCAATGTGAAGAAAGATAGATAGATAAACATAGTAACCTATAAACAAACTGACTGAATTAGAACATTATGTAACAGGGAATAAGATGTAGAAGTTATGACCATAGTCCAGGTTATCTTATAGGGCTAATATAGTCAATAAGAAAGTTGTACAGCAGACAAGTAATATGATTGGGAAGGAGGAGGGGGAGACACTGTCCACCCCTCCCCCTTTGTGTTGTGTTGAAGAGCTGGATGGCCCTGGGAAGTTGTAGTTCTTGTTAGAGGGGTGAGAGGAAAATATGTTTGGCGGGCATGGTGTGGGCATTAAGCTGTAGAGTGACAACATGTTGCAGATGGAGTTAATGCCACAGCCTCAGAGGTCCAAGCAGGACCCATATTAAAAAGAAATGGTCCGATTTTAAAGTTGATGCAAAAAAAACTCCTAGCGCTACACAGGGAAACTGTTTCTGCTACGGGATGCCAGAGCTGACCCCCCCGTGTAGTGGGACAGGCGTGACTCCGACATGGCGTGGTGCTCCTCTGTAATGCTGGGCCCAGAACTACACAAAGATCCAACAGGATAGCTCGAGGTAGTCAGCACTGAGCCTCTCTCATCCTTGTTTGTCAGCTAGTCTTCTTGCTGTCGGTTTCCATTTGCCACCTAGCCATTGGGGGTCATGATGCATGGCATGCCTTTTTATACCCATGAGAATAAATTCAATAACATGCCAATATAATTACAGAACATTTGTTCTTTTCTTTCCCGCAAATATATCTTATATATTTGAATTCACAATAGTATATTCTGTGTTTTTCACTACAGGTGGATCAAACAGGTGTTTGTGTAGGATATTAATTGTAAGAATGTCTTTGTGAATTCTTCATATTATCCATGAGAGGCAATATTTCGATATTATTTTACACAAATAGTGCGGTGCCTGTTGAAAATGTGCCTGTTTGGAATGGACCTATTGCTTGGCCTGTGGTATTGCTACTTGTAGAATTCATCAAAACCAAATTGTACCCCAAAATGACTAACAGAAGGACCCTGAACCACTTAATATGCAACTCCCCTGTATAGCCTACTGCTGACTTACAGTGTGGGCTACTTCTACATCAGAGGAAGACATTGTACTACAATATTTACCTGACAGTGAATGTTGCAGATTCAGAATGTAATCACATTGAAAATATGGAGTAATCAGACATTAGCCCCATGGACTCATGGCAGTGCGCTACCCACCCGGCCTGTTATGAGAGTCCATCAGCACATATCTGTGTTAATCAACAACCACAACCGGACCGTGTGTGTGTGTGCGCGCTGATAGAGAGAGAGAGAGAGAGATGTATCCTTTATTAGTACCACAAGAGGAAATTACAATTTACACTCTGCTGTTACACACAGGCCTGAATTACACACACATGCTCAGTACCTATACATGAACTAAATGTCTTGTTTTGTATGCTCGTTAACTCATTTAACATTTCAGCAGAGGTGTTATATTTCCACACAGGTTTAGCGGCTTGGCGGTTTACGGCGGTGCAGTATGGATTTGAATCGCGGGTTATTTGGGCGACGGTAATGTTATAGTGTTGTAAGTTAGCAGTAGACTTAATTAACCCGGGGTGAGTCTGATGAAAAGTGCTGTGTCTGCCCGGTTCAGCTCTGAGATTTTCTCGCAGTGGACAGCGCTCTGAAGGAATAATCTCATAGATTATGTTATGTTCTGCCAGCTCACAGCAATATCAGGGAAAGAGTCAAAGGCTGTAACTGGATAGTGGATATCTGATGGTGTTCTGATCATGTAAACAGTAATATGAATAACCCGTGTTCTTATGTACACATCATATGTCAGAGATAATCGGAACTAAGGATACAAATGTGCTTTGCAAATCTGCCTTCTAGTCTGTATCTGCACGGTTTTGAAGATATGATTCCATTTTCAATAGTTTTTTAGTAATATATTTTGGAATTGTAATTCCAAACATGTCCACAGTAATACAAGGAAAACGTGCTCAGTATTTTTGGCAGTGGACTGCCAAGTGGATAACAGTTGTACAGGGCAATAAATATAATGCTTCGTTATCCATCCATTTCAATGAAGAATAGCCTTCAACTTACTTGATTAAATAATTGTTGAATAGCAGTTGTAGTACATTTTAAGGCCACATCTAAAAAGGCAAAAGGATTTCATATTTAATCTGCAATTCTATAGTTTTCCTTCTCCATCCCTTTCTCTTCCATCGCTTCATTTCTTTCCTCTTCACTTTTACAAGCTTTTTTTTAACCCTGCTGCTCTGCTTCCATCTCCCATCTCATCTCTCTCTCTCTGGAGTTTATATCCCAATCTGTCATCCTCTCCTCTCCCTTTCTATCTCTCTCCATCTCTACTTCCTCATTCCGATACACTCGGCAGATTCCTCAATCTCGAGCTCCATCTTAAATCTCAGACCTCATCTTTTCTGTCCGTCTTTCTCCTTTTCCGCTTTCCCAGCACTCTTCCTCATCTCCATACTGTACGTCTCTCTGCCAGTTCTTCTTTTCGTCTGTTCGCCACCTATATTCCTAGACATACATATTTATATTCTCAACTTCTCTTACATACAGTATTCAGCCTGTTTCCATTTATCTTTCTCTCTCTCTCTCTCTACCTCTTTGGTTCCAGTATTTAATGCGTGAATAATCCATGTCGGTCTAATCCTTTTAGCCATTCTCCCCTGTGGCCTAATGAGCCTATAGCGCTGCTGCACTGTCTCTCTCTTTCACACACACACACACACACACATGCACTATCTGTATGCTTGAGAACATTAATACCACCTTAACAGGATTTATCTCTCCTCTTGGTTCCTCTACACTCCCTCCTCCTTTGGTCTGATCTGTCTCTCAGCTCCACTCAGCCAATCACCGCTCTCCTCATCCCTTATTTAATCACACTAATATCTCATTTTAATGACATAATTGGCATAGAGTCTTTACCAGAAATAGCATTTGCTAAGTGGTTTAGAGGCAAACTCGTGTCACAAATCTTCTATTAGTAAGCACAGCTGGCGCCAAAGTAGATGTCCACTGGAGACTTGGCTAAGTAATTGTAAAAAAAAAAAAAAAAAAAAACTAAAGACATATTTACCATATACACAGAGTTCAAAAGGCAAAGGAACAAAGGGATATGGATGTTTAAAAAGCAGTTTGAATTGTAAAAAATCCATTCATCCACTGTGGAGATCAATGTCTAAATGATGTCTGAAAACTGTCTTGCCCACAAATTTGAGAAACAATAACAGACTATATGTTGTAGATGTTTTTTTTAAAAACATATTGACCCAGGGAAACATATATTGAACATTTGCATTGCTGAGAACATAAAACCCTGTGAAAGGTCTCCTTAATGAGTTATATTAAGATGATATTGAGCTGGGGAACATAGGGCCTAGGGAACATTGATACGCTCTACTAACGCACAGTGGTGCTTTGAGCTAAATGCTAATGTCAACATGCTAACATGCTCAAACTGACAAGCTAACATGCTGATGGTAATGTTCACCATCTTGCTAATTAGAAATACACAAAGTACAGCTGAGGCTGATAGGAATATTGTTTCTTGCAGGTATTTGCTCATGAACTAAAGAGTAGAATAATTCAGATATTTGGTTGATGGGTCAGCTCCGCTCAACGGTTGGAGACTAGGCTAACAAGCTAATCAGCTGATGTTAATGTACAATTAGCTTCTACTAGATATGTGAGCTTATTTACAAATCAGATGATCTTACAAAGCGCTAGTTAACTTAAGAGATATGCTAATTACAGTAGCTATCAAAAAAAACATTGTCCAAATTTGTATTTAATAATGTCAGCTAACCCAGTTGGACTTTTCATGCATTTAGTCCTTCGAGATGGTTCAGTTTGAATAATTTCATAAGGTAACCCAAACTACGTTTCACAGGCAGAGCACAAAATACATATTTTGTTTAGAAAATTGATTTTTTTTCACCAAACAAACACATTCAAACCAGATGGTGTTTCTAAATAATTTAGTTCAGAATCATATTTAATACAGCAGTAGGGGCATATGAAATATTATCGTAATCATGAGTTTGTGTATGTGTGTGTGTAAGAGTGCATACATTAGATTATGCAGTCTATATAAATAATATGAATGTTTAAGTGGTGTTTGGTGAGCCTTAATATGTTCTGTGTGTGTGTGTGTGTGTGCACATGTGTGTCATGTGGGGGTCAGCCTCGCTCTCTCTTACTCCATCTCCCGCTCTACTCTTCCACGTTCTCTATCATCCTCAGAGGGCCGTCCCCTCGTCTGCAGACCTCGCTGCAGGACAAAAGGTTTGCCGTTTTCTCTCTCCATCGCTATTCGTCTCTCTGTCCTCTAATCCGTCTCTGTCATCGCCACCTCCCCACCCCCCCCATCTCCTTCCCCAACGTCTCCCCTTCACCTTGTCCATCTCGTCTCCCCTTTGTTATCGACCTCGTTCCCCCTCTCCATCATTCTGTCTGTGCTTCCATCTGCTCGATCGCTCCCCAGCACCAGGCGTGCCGACGCTCATCTGACAGCTATATGAATTTTACACACTCGCCGAGTACAATTATGTTCAGCTAATTAGCTGAAATGGCAGCAAGGCGCCACAGCACTGGCACTTTATGACCTTTGTTAACCGACTACCAGAGCCTATGAAACTCTGGGTTAGTTTAAAAATCAGAAAGAGGAATCCAATATGGCTGCATAAAAACAAATATTAAAATACAGAAGCATTGTTTTATGCTTTCTACAATTGTTCTGAAACACATGGGATGTAAAATTGCCCAAAGTAAAATAAATCATTCTTCTCAGTAAAAATATCAAACGAAATGTTACAATAAGTTTAACCTTTTTTTTTAATTTTTTTTTTTTAGAAAGCTGCCCCACCCTGATAATCGTAGCTTATCCCCATCTATCCCCATCATTATCTATGTAATTTGGTACAAGCTGAAGGAACTCTTTTAACTACAGAGCACAGCTGTGTAGCTTGATCACATTTGGTTGAGAACTTAGGGCAACAGCCCCAGGAGTGGCTACAGAAATGCATTAAAATGTTTTTACTGTGGCCAGGTTGACCCAGTGGTAGAGCAGGCGCACATGTACAAAGAGGTTTATGCCTCAAAGCACAGCTCCAGGGTTTGAATCTGCCCTGTGACGATTTCTTGCATGTCTTCTTTACCTGTCCTGTAAAAAATGAAAAAGCCCAAAAAATTATCTAAAAAAATGTGACGTCATTTGAAGAATGTGACGTCATTTGGTCGTTATTACTGTGCCTTATAAATAGTTTCATGAAACGATGACTGACATTATTGTTCAGTAGCTAGCTCAGAGATGATTAGATAATAAAATACAGATTTAGCGAGCGGATGGACACTTTTGCAAGGCACTGTATCCATATGTGTATATATGGCAGTGCTCAGTAGTCAAAGGTATAGGATTGCAGGTGAAGTGAGAAAGTCCCAGGTGTGCACCTGGATGAAGCACCATAGTACTGAGTACATACTCAGCAACCACTCCAAAAAAGCAGGATGAAAAACAACACCTGGCTCTCTGTTGTGCTCTCACACTCAGCTGAGCACCTTATTATTGTCTAAGCTAGACTGGATATTGGAGGAGAGACAGGTGGAAAGGACTGCATGTCTTCTAGGTTATCAGGTGGACAACTCCCATCACAGATGGCGTGTTAAATTCTGTCCAAATCCTTCAAAAACACCTCCATCCGTGAAACAATGCGGAGACGAAGATCACGCAACTTAGCTGCTTGTGTAAGTAAACCTCAGTAAACACATAAATGAACCTTGTTAACCAGGGACAGCACATTGCGTCGCCCACGCTCACAAACCATCCACTTACACCCTTCAAACAAATTGCATCTGACTGATTAATAGGACATTGAAAGGTGTCAGAACACATGTCCAAACCCGGCGCGAGTGGCATCGGCCGCCCCTTTTTGAAAGATGTGTGGTTTTATTTAATAAACAGGTCGGTTGGAGCATGTCAATTATTTCTGGGCACTGGGAGAGATGGAAGGGAGGGGCGGGGGGGGGGGGGATGAAGCACGAGAGGAACAATGTGTAGAGGAAACAGTGCATGTGTAAGCTAGAATATGTGTGTGTGTGTGTGTGTGTGTGTGTGTGTGTACGTGATAGGTGATTGCAGAGGCTCTAATGGATTCCAGGAGGAGAGCTGTAACAAACACGAGGGAAATCAAACAGTAGGAATTACAACTCGCACTAAACATCGCATCAAGAATACGCCGGCAGGTTTGCCGTCTCTCCAATTACACAGCTGAGAAATAATATTCATTTTTTCAGCCTGTTCAGTAACTTGCATTGTGGCAGTCTGTAGGTGAGAAATTACTCAGTGCTGGAATTAGACAACAGGAGGTTTAGACCGCTATCTCTGAAGCCACATGTAGCCTGCTGGGCTGAGATCAAGTCCCTGCTCTACCTTTTCTCTGGCGTCTTCTCCTAAGCCCCGTGCTGTAAACCGTCCCACTCTTTGACTGAAGAAAGGATCCCAGTGGGAGTGGACCACAATGCTGTGTGAAAAACTCTAAGCGTGTTACATTCAATTCCAAGAGTTCATTCATTATTCACCCTTTGCTGTGCAGTCATGTATAATTGTGTCTTAGTGTTTGACTCATCATTTATTGCTGAAGATCTGCAAATGTAAACTCAATCCCAGCCTCTCTGTCAGAACTTCTAATGCCTCCGAGGCCAAACACACAATGTTACAGAGATAAAGGCTACCGCAGTGGGCCGATGCCGCTGCGACACGCACAACACAACATCAACAAATCAGCATCAAAGGGCAGCGGAGCACTAGCCAACACACACACACACACACACACACACACAGTTCGACCCAGAGATCCCACCCTCGTCAATCACAGTTTGTTAGACTGAATCAGAGCAAACAGACTGGGTTAAATAGGGTCATATGTAATACTGTTGTCTGTTTAAATAGGAAAAGGCTTACAGTAACAAAACAGGAGGGTTGTTTGATGTGTAGCTTATATTTGCTGGCGATGGCAAAGTCTCTCAAACCACCATAAAAAAAAAATCGTCCTCGTTGATTTTTTTCAGTATCTGCTGTGTCTCACCTGTTGCATAGAAGAGCCCTTCCCCTGGTGAAATGCTGTCTCGATAGTTAGGCGGTTGTTTCCCTGTCTCCAGTCTAAGCTAGGCTAATCACCACACTGCTTGGTAACCAATGATCTTGTATTAGAGTTAAAAGCTTAGCTAACAATATGTTATTAGCCAATAAAAAGGCAACACGGAGACATAATGTTGATTCATATTTGATCAGAGCTGCTTAGTTTTTTCATCTGTCCATTCATTTTGCAGTCAGTGGTTCATATTTGATCGGCACTGTCAAGTTACAGTTTATTCTAAGGTTTGGTCTGAGTTAAAAGAGAGAAAGAGTGAGAGAGTGAGAGAGAGAGGGGGAGGTTGAACCTCCTCCATAAACTTTATGGGCCGTGGAACTTTTCCACTAAGGGTAAGAATGTCAGAAGTGCTAAGCTGTCTCGCTTTCTTTTCTCCCATTATTTTTCTGGTGTGTAACATGCTCATCGTTATAGCGTCATGGCATTGCTCCCGTGGCTATGAACAATAATTACAGTTACTGCACCTAGTGTGTGAAATTGTTCGCATCAAATCCACCCATAAGTCAAAGTAGACACTAACACTTCTCATTTTGGACAATATGACACTAAGTTAGGTAGACACAACCTATTACAGTAAACTGGACTTTAATTGGACCGCTCATGTTCCAAAGCATGTAAAAATCCAATTTATTTCATTCAACTGACTGATATCTGATGTGAAACTCTCCATCACATAATCCCAGTTTGGTTAAAGCAGCAGTCGCTTAGGGAGAGGTTGTTACAGACGGACTGTAGTTGGGAGTTTATGGACGGATGGGTGCTGCACCCTGCACTGTCAATTACCGGCGCTGTCTACAGCCAGAACCTTGCTTGGCAGCATCTGTGTGTGTGTGTGTGTTGTTGGGGGGTGTGCATGGAAATGTGTGAGTCTTCCGCTTTGGGCCAAGCTTATATTTGCCAATTTTTTTCTGTCTCTGCCACCATCCATCAGCTTCTCCTTCCAACAGCCAACTGGGCTACCATTTTGATTTGAGGCAAAGACCCGCAAAAATAAGGCCTGCCTTCTTCTCTCAGAGTAGGCCGCAAGTCAGGTCAATAAGGCTTTAGCTTAGTATTAATGGTGCAGAAAATTAAATTAAGGCAAACGTTGGGAGAGAGAAATGTCCAAGTGGAGAGCAGGAGTAGCGGAGGGAGGAGAACAGGTAAATATGAGAAGAGGAGAGGAGCAGAAAGAAATAGATTTATGAGATGAGGAAGAGCATGTTCACAGTTAAATTAGAATAGAATGAAGAAGGAAGAGGAGTAAGGAACGGGGGGAGTTTGCCGGAGGTAGATAGAGGTAAGAAGGCAGTGGGGGGAGAAATGTGGGGAGGCAATTTTGAAAAGAAGATGGTAATTGTCCGGCTCGACTCGATAACGAGGCCTATTTCATTTTCCTTCCACAAACTCATACTGTTAATGGGATTTCTGCTCTCTGCCCCTGCTGGCATAAACACACACACACACACACACACACACACACACACATGCACAGAATGGCAAACAAGAATGGTCTCAATTTCACACATTTACCAGTTCTCACCCTCTGTCTCTCTCCAGTGAACTCTCAGTCTTTATTCAGATAGCTACTAAACACAGTCAGTGATTTTCTCTCTCTCACACACACACACACACACACACACACACACACACACACACACACACACAAGAAGGGAAATGAGGACATGGTGTGCAACTTTTCATTTTTTTACCTTGACATCTGGCCAGCATTATTCTTTACTATCGTGCCAATACACCATGTCCAAATGAACCGACCTGAAATAGAACCAGAGATCGGCGTCTTTTAAGATCACACAATGTCCTCTAAAAAAGCTCAGTGCCGCTGCTCAAACCATGGAATCAGACATTTATTGTCAGCACCATGGATAGAAGAGGAAACACTTTAACATTGCAGATGTTCTTGGTTAAACATTTGTGTGCATCAAGTGTGTGTGTGTGTGTGTGTGTGTGTGTAAGAGAGAGAGAAAGTGAAGAAAAGAGAAGTGGCATATTGCAGATGCGGAAAACAAATTACAAATGCAGTCATGTAGCGTCTGAAGGTGAGCTTTCATCGGTTTTGCAGATCAACAGATCTATAAAGACCCGAGCTCATGCATGCTGATGATGCCAGATCGTATGTGTGCGTATCTAAAGCTAAATGTATGTGTGTGAAATTCAGATTTTTTTCATTTCAAGCAAATGTAGGTAGGAAATATTCTGGCCCATTGCACAAAATGATAATCTAGCAGCCTCGATGTAGTGTTTTTTATCAATAGCAGCGACTCAGCAGGAGTCATGGAAAAGAAAATCACTCTCTTCTTACGGTTTCCAGTCGTTTTGGTCCATTTCTGGAGTCATTCTTAGCATTTGCAAACCAGTGGGTCAATTTTTCAAAACAATTATTAAAAACAACACCACACAATGGATGACATGCAAAAGACTGCAACTTGCTCAAAATCTCTAGTCCATATGTTGATGAACATGGCAGTGCCATCCGAATGTCAAGTCCTTGTGTCATTGTTCACATATTAGATTCTTTAGTTTTATCAAAAAGCTTAGTTGTGGTGTCAATATGAAATTGTACTCTTTAGTTGTTTTCTGATGTACACTATGGCTACACTTCTTCTGTATGGAATTCATACATTTCAACAGTAGAAAGTCACACATTCCCTTATGTGAGATTAGGATTGGACAGGATTCACATTTATGCTCCTATTTTATATATTCAACAAATTACAGTGTCATTGTGAAAGAAAAACACAAACCTATTTACAGAACAAAGGACAAACTGTGTCAACATAGAAAAGTTTACTACAGGAAAAGCTTCTTTCTCTACTATCGGTGTGGGGGTCCTTACGTTCCGGTCTGCAAGGCTACTCTTTCACACAATCCCCTGCCTTAGAGGAAATCAAGATTCCTTGTACGACTTGTAAAAACAATTGGAATGTACTGTATGGAAAACTTGCTTAACCAATTATGACAATGTGTTTTGCAACCATGTTGCATTTAGAGACATAGTCAATGAACTTATGCCTAGATGTTTTGGGGGGTAAGACAATTCAACAGACATTCAGTATATTACAGTAGGGCTCATAAGGAATGTGAATGACTAATGTATTGTAAATAAATAAATGTCTTTCCTTAAAATACAGGGATAAGCATAAGTATACACCCCTATGTTAAATTCCCATAGAGGCAGGCACATTTCTATTTTTAAGGCCAGTTATATTATGGATCGGGATACTATGCATCCTAATAAAGTTCCCTTGGCCTTTGGAATTAAAATAGCCCCCCCCATGGAATAACGGGCCTTTAATAATACAAATCTGCCTGTCTCTATGGGAGTGTATACTTATACCCCCTGTATTTTAACATTTATTTATTTACAATACATTATTCATTCACAAAGAAAATTGGTGTCCTTAAAGGTTGGATTTTACCTCATTTTTTAATTAAGGCAAAAAGAGGAATAAAAAATCAGCAGACAACTGTACATGATCAATTGCATGCATGTACAAAAGCAATTGCAATTTGACCAAAACAATGATCAACGGCTTTTATCTTGTGACTAAATAATGTGAAGGTGGAACAAGCAGTTTTGAGAGTGTCAATTGTGATCCGAGAAATGTACCAAAGTGACTGAGAAAATCTTTAATGAAGTGTACAAACGCTCCCTATCTCATCCTCCACACATGGTCCGCTCCGCATTGGAAGAAAATGCAAAGATAATCAGCCACAAAGGCTCAAAGGCCTCACGCTCAAACCAGAAAGAAAATGAACAAAATCACTTTTCCAGTGCAGAATTGTAGGATAAAACTAAGATTTAAAGTCCACCTGATCATTTCAGGTTTAGAGAATATGCTTCATGGTTTCCTCACATCCTTTAAGATGGCTGCAGCTCATTATGCACTGGTCTGGTCAGCGTTGAATGAACTTTACCTCTTAAGAGTCAAGAGTGGGCAGACTTTTAGGTAAGACCCAACAGTCTCCCGTTTTAGCCTTGTAACACTGGCCCCAATTAGAATTGATTTTAAGATTGCCGTTTTAATTACCTATAAGGACTCGCATGGCAGAGATCCAGCATTTATCACTGAACTCTTCTAGAATAATGTACCTTAGGTTGACAAAAAGCCTCTAAGATGTCCTCCCAAAGTTAAATATCAAATCATGGTAAAATAAGTGATATTTGGTCATTTTGTTCACATGTTCACATATTTTGTGTAATCGTCCCGGTTTCCATCACTATTAAACAACATTTTGTTAAACAGACATATCTGTTAACCATTATTCCATACAACCTCTTTTACTTTTTACTCTAACTGGCTCAGATATTAGCAAACTTTAGTTAGTTTTGTCAGGAAATTCAAGATTTGTAAGAACTGGTGCAGCCCATTTTCACTGTGTCCTGCTTGAATCTCAAGTTTGAACAGAGCTGGCTGTGTGGGCTTGTATGGTACAGACAGATTTCTATTGACATCTCTGTAACTGTGGCCTTCCAGTCCATTTTTGTCACAGCTCTGAAGGCAACTTACACCTTTATACTGTTAATACTACATGGGGTTTAATGGCCTCCGCATATACCCAGCAAAGCGACAAGCAATATTAACCTGAGAAGTTAAGTCCGTAATAACTCGAACCACCTGTGTCAAGGGGCCTTTGCAGCAGTGAAACCCGTTTCCATGGTGGGAAACACAAAATGCCAAAGTGTTATTCTCTCTGCGGCGCCGTCAAGGACAGAACCCCACCAACCAACTCGTGTTTATGTGCTGTTTGAAATGTCACCACCTGCTGCTATGCATGCACACAGACTCACATGTATACAGCCACACGGGAGGTGGAAGCATCATAAATCCCTGCATAATTTAATACAATTCACTGTAGCGGCCCTGCAGTACGTTAGTACTTTTATAAAGTCCAATGCCCTTTGAATTTGTCGGGGAGCTTTCTATTAATGCAGTCATTCAATATGAATATTAGACGTGTTGGAAGGAATATTTGCATATCTGCTGTCTGTGTTGTTCAGACTCTGCTGGGGTCAGGAAGTGAGTCGTTTAAGAAAAGATAGAATAAAAAGGGGAGTTTATACTTTATATATATATCTGACTGATTGAATTTGAAAACCTTGTGTAGCAATATATACAAATATTGCGAAGGTGACACATCGTGAAGGCTATCGAACCGATTTGAATCGTTGACAGAGTAACCCATTCATGAGAACAGTGAAGATTCACGCCTCTGCTGAATATTTACACAGATTTTTCTATAGTTTTTATATAGTATATAGAGATAATAAAGGTTTTAATCCTTGTACCCAGACTAGACATGGTTCATTGCAGTTTCTTGGTTATGAGAATTTACTTTGAGTGTGACAGAGGGTAAGAAGGGGAACTCTGGTATACACATCGGTGTACACATCAGCTGTGTTCGAAATTGTGTAAGCACTTTTGTAGTGGTGTTCAAATTCTCTGTGGTAAATTTCATTCAGTATATAGTCCACTATAAAATACCCACAATGCACAGCTAATTAGAGTGCACTTACGATGTATGCTACTGCTACTTCCGTACAGCGCAATGCAACACGGCCGTGTTTTCCCCGGGAAGACAAAGCGGAAGCAACCTTGAAAACTGAAAAGGAAAAAAATGGAGTGGGCTTTCGTTTCCAAACCTTTGCAGATAACTCCGTTTGTTTCAGGGACTTAAAACTATTATTGTTTCGGTTAGTTCACATGATGCTGGGCGCGCCAGCATCCATCGCACAAAAAACATCTACTGACGCAACGATATTTTCAGTGAGTGTCCAAAATCTTGTTTGGTCATTTCTTATACAGTTCACTATTTAATAAACACTATATATGGACTAGTGAGTGAATGAGGGAACAGTTTCAAACAGAGCTATTGAAAACTGATTATGAGCACAGAGGAAGTACAGTTCACGAGCATGAAAGCGCTGCTATTGTGCCAATTCTGTAAAGGAAAACAAAGTGATTCTAGATATTTGCCTCAAGGCTGCGCGAGAACTGATGGATCACATATGAAAATGTAAAGCTCTAGCTGCACAGGCGCCAGATCCAAATGAAATGCATGCATTTTGAGTTCCTTATCTCGTCACACAGTCTGTGAGGTTAAAGTATTGTGTACTCTACTGAAACAGTATGGCAGCAATTGTAGTCCCCTCTTCCTGCATCAACGCTGCAGTACAACTGCAGAATAGAAATACACTGTCAAACTATAATTTACCCTGTCAAACCATCCAGATAATTCATAGTGCTTTGTGGCTCTCAAAACAGCTATTAATACTGTCCTACCTAGTTATTAGATTTTTATAAAAAGCAGGATGCTAAATCTGTAAGGACCTGCTTCATAAAAGCAGAAATAAGGGTGTTCATTAACCAATGACCTTTTCAATTCATTCATGTTTCACATAATCCAGTCATCTTGACACACATTTTAGAGGTTTGGGAAAAATGTCTATCACAAGTTGTAAGCCGAGTGTAACATGACACCTTTGATCAATTTATCAACCAACAGATTTTCAAAATCCAAATATATTCAATTTACAGGGATATAAAACACCTCACATCCTCACAATACAGAAACTGAAAGAATGTGACATTTTTGCTTAAATTACTAATACAATTAGTTGATTTAAAAGCTTTGGGCCAAAAGCTGTGGGCCCCTACTGACCCACCATTCCTCCCACTCTCTGTGCATTGAACGCTGCGTAAGTATCAAGTAAGTACAGGGTACACCGGTGACTACACTTTAGAGTGTCATTATAGTACTTTGCCAGCACTCCTACGCTAGATACGCAGGTTTGCTTTATGTCAGTTCATTTCAATAGACACAAATTAAAAAAGCAATATGCTCCATGTAAGCATAATATCAACTAAAGTAGTGAAGCTATTAAGATGTGATTTTACGGAGAGAGAAGTTCTTATGATTTTATTGTAATTGCTTCTGTTGTGCATTTTCACAAATCAACCTTAAAGTGCTCATATTATGCTTTTTGGCTTTTTCCTCCTTTCCTTTATTGTGTTATATCTATTTTTTGTGCATGTTATAGGTTTACAAAGTGAAAAAGCTCAAAGTCCCCCCCCCAAAGGGGCTTACCATCTCCAACATAAAACACTGTTCACAAACTGCTCCAAACAGCTCTGTTGTAGTCCAGCCTTTACTAGCCTAGCTGCTAGCATGGCACGCCCTCATACTCTGCTTCTGACTGGCTAGTAGTCCTTACCCAGCTACTGCGCATGTGCGACTCCCAGGAAAGTTGAAATAGAAGTGAGATGTCTCACTCTGTAGCTAAAACTGAGAGCTACACAGGGTGAAAAGAGGAGCTGCAGCAATGTGCAGTACAACAAAAATATGGTGTTTTCTGAAAATGAAACCATTTAAACCTATTCTGATTTAATCTCTAAATACAATTATGAACCTGAAAATGAGCATAATATGAGCACTTTAACTTCAGAATGGGGTACTGTGGATCTCCCTTTTAATACATGTACACGTTTCAGTCTACAACATCATTTACTTTCTGTTTTTCAACCATTACTCAAACTCCACCGTTGTAACCATTTAAAAACTCTGCCCCTTCCTGAGCTTCAGAGACCGACGTGCACGCTGTTATTTAAATAATTACCTCATGGAACCTCACCCACAGCTTGTAAGCAACTTAATCTGAACCCCAGGACATGGACGCCAGTAAACGCAGCGCCAAATACACCTGTTGACCTGTTCTGGGGCATACTGAACGGCAGGAATCAGGGGCTTTTATCCTCAGTGTGGCTTAATGGATACTGCCTTGGTTAGGAGTTCAGTTTTCATCTGCGGCCACCCGCATTCATAGTATAATGCAGCTGTGAAATTGGAAAAGCTTTGGACCAAATCAGAGACAAGAAAGGAAATACCCTCAAGCATCATTGCAACAGAACATCTTAAGGACACCAACTACACCCCAAGTAGTAAGTTACACCGATATGACTGAACCTGGATTTACTGTAAAGTCTGTAGTCACACCACTGAATGAGCAGTGCTATTGGTTTGTTAATGGCCACCTGCAACAAAAACAGGCTGGTAGAAGATGCTGTTTGCCATATTTTGTGCTATTTGTTCCTGCTATGGGATAGTACTATAACCAGCAGTGAGCGACTGTAGTTGAAGGAAGTCACCTTTATTTAAAAGTAAAAAAGTTGTTCATAGTATTTTACAAAAATAGGTCTAAAATATGAAAACCCTGCAAATTAAATGTAGACCTGCATTTTGTAGTACAGTACAGTAGTAGGGCTGTGAAATTAAATCAAATTTTAATCGTGATTACTATTTCTGTGATCCCGAAACAGAGTAATCGAGAAAGATGATTATTTGGATCATTACGTTTTGCAAGTCAACTCATTTTGTGTTCTAAATGGAGAGAAAAAAAGATCAAAACGGGAAAAGTGTTTGAGGGATTTCACAGTTCAGGGTGTTTTCACTGTTGATTTGTCTAAATGTAAATGGACTGTATTTATATAGCGCTTTTCTGGTCTTAACGACTACTCAAAGCACTTTACATAGTACAGGAACCATTCACACACATTCACCCACTGTGGCCGAGGCTGCCGTACAAGGTGCCACCTGCTCATCAGATACACACTCACACACATTCACACTCCGATGCACAGCATCGGGGCAACTCTGGGTTTAGTGTCTTGCCCAAGGACACTTCGACATGGGACTGCAGGGCCAGGGATCAAACCACCAACCTCTACCACTGAGCCGCCTGTCTCACGGCTTGTTTTTTAAAATTCAATAATTACGTCTTTCCAAAAGTCAATGACTAATTGTGTTAAATAATCATGATTTCCGTATTGAACAAAAAAATCGTGATTATGATTCTTTCCATAATCGAACAGCCGTACACAATAGTGCATATTTAGCAGCTAAAGAGCCATGTATCTGTCTAAGGACCAAAACAGAGTTAATATTGGCTGAATCCTGGACCTACATTCATCAGGTGGCCACAAACAAGATGACAAATACATGCTACTATTGTTCTTTCTTGCTGGATAAGAAACATTTGGCTGACATATTTGCCATTATAATCTTATAGGTTAATATGTTAATGTTACATAAGTTTGCAGCTACTGTAGTTTTGCAGCCAAAAAGTGGAATGAAAATCAATCAATGCAAGATTAAGTGCTTTGCCTTCCTTCATTTAATCAAAATGATCAATAACAAATAAAGAGCAAAAGGGGCCAATTTATGCAATGACATTATTCTGTAAATACATCACCAATATAAATAAGGATATATGTTATGTATTAGGATTTAAATTAACAGCTTGTCGATCCTGAGAAAACCCTATCATTCTTTTAATAAAAACCTAAATACTGATTATGTGTAAAATGAGCAAGCAGCTACAGGCCTTCATTATTTACTGCACTTGTCTTTCGTTCGTTCAGAGGCCTCGGAGACCAAGAGCCAGACAGGGGGGGGTGGCTGTCAGACTCAACGCCAGGGGAAGTCTCCACACTCGGCAACAACTTGGCTGGGTCACCCCCTTGCCTCCATCATCATTCCTGCGAGGCCTCTGTGAGGAACGTCGCAGCTTCTAATGGGCACAGATGGCGCCGTGTCACGAGCCAAGTAATGTGAGAGTATCTGGTTCCACTGTTACATTCCTTCAAAGGCACAGAGTCAACACTGCAGTGCACCATTGCATGACAGCACAAATGCTAATGTGCACATTGTAAGGGAACAGCCAAACTGTATTCCTGGACATGCTTTCATAATTAGACCTTTTCATGAATTGGCTTGGACAGAAGAGGAAGAAAGATGGAGCGCACATGAAAGGTCATGCATGGAGACTAGTGCATGAAGATATTGGATGCTGAAAGAAAAGACAAAACAAACCAAACAAACCCAGGAGACCAGGGGGGAGCTGAGAGCAGACTGAACTAGCCAGCTTTACAGGCTTTCCACCGCGTCTCTAACCCCCAAATTCCAAGGTTGCAGATGGGCTCCACTGCGTGACGGCTCCATGCTCCGCCATCCGTCAACACCCACCAGGTCTGGATTTGTTGCGAAACAGCTGCGGCCATGACTGACAGCTGAAGTCTCGAGGACCCACGAGATCTCGCGAATTCCACAAAACCAACAACAATTAGTTTCCATCCAGAGGAGTAGAGGGGAAACAACTCTGTGCTGTGTTTTCAAGGTGTAGTGTAGGGAAAATGATCCGCCGTGAGCACGCCTATTTTATATTGAAAATTAACCGGATGTTTGATTTGTTTCTGTGCCTAACTTCCTGTCCAGCACTATCTGCCATGTGGTGAATTGCTGCGGAGCTCTCTGGAACGCAGTCTATGAAGCACATTGACTTTAATGGAAACCAAATTACTCCGACGCCATTCCGGAGCGGATCCGTAGCCGTTCCGCATCCTGTGGCAATTGGGGGTATTGATCTGCAGGAAAAAAGCAGGCCAGGTAGAGTCCAGACACTTTACATGTTGCACTCCCACAGCCATGAAATCAGAGTTATTTTCTGTTCCCAAAAAAGCTATTTTGAATGTTAGCGCTCTCACGCTGTATCCCATATCTACCTTCACCCTCGACCCTTCCCTTTGTGATTTTGCATTCACATGAAACATTGTGGTGATCCAACTGGCATCAAAGGCTGCCCGTTCCATTACAGACATTATGAACAGCTCAAGAAAATGATTGACCAATAGAAAGTGTTAATGAACCTTAAACCATTTTTGGAATGTTAAGCTGAAGCAAGAAGTTAAAGGCAGGAATTACAAAACCCAAAGTGCCAATATCAATCATCTCAGTATATTTTGGTAAATTTGACTCCTTAGGGGAAATATACTTCAAATTGTCAACAAGAACTCAAGTCTTTTTTTTAAAACACAGAAGAAAACCATTTCTATACCTCGGGGAGTATAGTATATTAGTATTTTTTTGGCCAGTAGGGTGCAGAAAAAAAAAAAAATCATTGTGACAAATACACAACCACCGCAGATCATTGGATAATAACTTGTTATGACTATTATTTAGCATGCAAGTGTCTACTTGCACATTCACCTGACACAAAGCAAGTTGTATTTGTTTCCACCTGAAGAACATAAGCCCAATATGTCCTTTTCTTTTTGCCTGATTTGGTCTCTACTCAACAACTCATGAGAAAAGACTATCGCTTTTTAGAGCTAAGAGTTCAACTATATTCAGCAGCCAATTTTTAGTCTGCCAATTGGTAACAGGGCTTAATGTGAGCTGGGAGAATAAACTCTGGCATTGTTTTTTTGATGGCACAGAAACCCATGGCATGCAACAGAAATCATACTCGGAAAAATTTAGTAATGTGGCATGCCCTGTAATCACCTTGCTTATCTGTGTTTTCAGATGTATTAAGAGTTTGTTGCTGAGAGAGAAACCGATCTTGAGCAAAAGGTAATTTTCTTCTTATTTGTCGGTCTAAACAAATGCCTAAAAAAAAAAATAATAATAATCTAGTGCCAAAATGTTAAGGACTCCTGAACATTTTTGCATTAGAATGCAACAGAGGTCCCTAGGCTGTAATTGAAGCTGGAAAGCTGCATGTTTAAAGAACATTAGGCATTTGCACAGCTAAAAGCCATTTTCAGTATTAACGAAAGGAATTTTGTCAGAAAGCTTATCTAAGTCTTCAGATCTAACGAGAGTTTGTTGTTCAGGAGATACTGTATGTGGCTTGTAATAAATGGGTCCGATATTTACTCTGGTTACTATGGGGGGAAAGCATCGGTCATCGTCTATGGTCACGTTCACTTCACCCTCTGGAATCAATACACTCATGTCCTGCGGCTTGTCTCCTTAAGAGGCGCGGCAGTGGCAAAACCCATGTGACACAGATCGAAGAAATTACTCCGATTTGGGGCGTCTAGGATCTTAACCGTCTCTGGTTTAATAGGAAAATGAAACATGGAGCCATGACTGCCAATTTCCTCTAGAAGTCACAGCTTTGGATCCATACCATACAAACATGGAACCGAATCTTAAACGAGTCAAATCCAAGTATGTATATAGTAACATGTGAATAAGCAGCGCTATTGGTTTGTTAGTACTGCATAGAAAGTATAAAGACAGGCCAGGGAGTATAAAATACTGTGTGTGTGTGTGTGTGTGTGTGTGTGTGTGTGTGTGTGTGTGTGTGTGTGTGTATGAACCTTTCTGTCACACTACATCTACCTGCCTGCCAGATGCCTACTAACAAGGACCTAGCTCCTTGCAGGCTAATACTTTACCTGCCTATCATACACAAGCCCACACACACAGACACACACACACATGAAACTAGGCAACAGCTAGGCTTTCACAGACCGGTGCAAGACTGACTAATCAGTGTGACTCACACATCTCTGTGTACCTGAGACCTGGCCTCATGCTTAATGCAGGATGTCAGGGGAAACACAAACACACACACACACACACACACACACTCAAGCAGTATAGCACAGAGGTGAAACCTACTCTATATTCAGTGTGTGCACTTGTCATCATGTCACTAACATTGTCCGTCAGTGGCTCTGAATTTGTCTGAATCCATTATGTACCTGAGATAAGACCATGACAGCTCAGAGTGTTGAGGGTTGTTGTTGTGTTAGTGTGCATGTTGAGGTGTTGTCCCTGTCAAAATACTGTAATTGTTAGATAACAACTAGTATCCCCCTCTAAGAAGGAAAGGTGAGTCAAATGAATAGAGAGGAACATGAAAGAGAAGCAAGACAAAGAAAGGAAGAGAAGCAAATGGAAAAACAAATGGAGAGAATGGAAGTGTGGCTTCTCCAAAAGTAAATAATGCCTCTTCTTTGCCAAAGAGATGCTCTTTATTAATTGCCACATAGTTATAATTCATGGGTTTTCGGGTGCTGAGGGTTAATCAAACGGTTCTCCCTGAGGGTGAAAATAACTGCAAAGCTCACTGAAAGTCAACACACCAACTGGCTGCTGAGCCGCGTTCAGCTATTTCACTGCTCCATATTGTAGATTCCCAACAGCTCTTATGAATATATGTGTAAAGCCTCAACTCTGCACAGCACGAAACAGTTGACTGGTGGAGACAGCTGAGCATCTAGCAGTTACCACGCAGCTATGTATAGAGAATAAAATGCCGGCAGATGTGGGACTTTGACAGATGCTAAGAAAGAAGATGGAATGGTCAAATTGGACTGCTTCTACCTGATGTATGGATGTAAGGATGCAGGTAAAAAAACACACTGAGTCTCAACGTTCATTAATTGGAAACCATAACCCATTTCCCAAACTTTAACCCTCCTGTTGTCCTTGTGTAAAATAGAACCCACTTTAAAAAAAATTCTATAGTAGAATTTCTTCTCTTTTTTGTTTTATTTAATAGCATTTGAAAGACAAATTGATAAAAGAATGATGTGACAAAAATGGTAAACAAAGCGCAAAAAACATTGAAAAACATGACAAAAATGTCAGGATACGCTTCAAAACGTCACAAAAAGTGATCAAAACATAGAAAAAAGTATCAGGAACAGTGACAAAAGTGTTGAAAAAGATGGCCAAAACGTAAAAATAGATAAATTTCAAACTTTTCACCCAGAAAAACTAAAAGTTGCATGGTCGACGGAAAGACAACATGAGGCTTAATTGACCTCTTCATGCCCAATAACTACGCACAAGTTCTTGCAAAACGTATTCTGACTATTTTACTTAGAACCAGCTGGGACATAGTTTAAAGGAAAATCACGGCCATTTTTTACATTAATCTTGATCATCATAAATGTGTGTGTACTTATATTGAAAAAAAACCCGACCCAAATCAGTGCAGGCAACACGGAGTAGCTGCAGCAACATGTATGAGCTTCCACTCAGCTAAAACGGCAGTAGCCGGGGCAAGTTTTATAGAGCTTTTGTGCCTCTTAACAGACATAAAATGCCATTAAAATGACTGTGCAATATGAACAGGGCCCTTACGTGACAACAAGATGCGTTTTCAAATCAGACATAGTTTTAATTCAGCTACCCTGGTCCCTGTCTCGATTTTGCCGGTAGCTGCTAGGTGCTAGCTCTTAGCTGCTAGTGCAGATGGCAGGTACAGATGAGTTAGCAGACCAATAACAAAGTGTTTCGCACTGAATATTTAGCAAGCCGCACACTGCTGAGCATGCACTCCTGCTGAATATGAATCTGGGAGCAACAAACTGCCATCTTGCATTACTCAGAAAACATGTCAGTACTCAGATATTTATTTTCTATGTGTGTGTGTGTGTGTGTGTGTGTGTGTGTGTATTTTCACTTCATATAGACTGAAAGGCACAGTTGCAGAGAATACAGAATTTCCCTTAAATGCTTACGTAAAGCCCCGCTCACCCATCACACACACCCCCACACACACACACACACACACACACACACACACACAAAGCTAAATGGCTGCATGTATGAAGTTATAGTCCCTTAACCAAACAACTCACACAGCATACACACATTAGCATAGACACAAAGGCACCCAGAGGCACCCTTCAGCTGTCAGCTACATCTGCCAGAGCACGAGGCTCACCTCAGCCAGGAAATCACACGTAGCTATGGTTTATATATGTGACTTGGCAAGGATTTACATACAGATTGAAATGGATCATACAGCCATGCAGACTCACTTATATACGCAAAAACACACACATATGCAAGAACAAACACACACACAGAGCTGCAGTCACACGCTCACTTGGATATACTTAAACAAAAAGGAAAGCAAACAAAAAAATTACATGTACTGTCAAAAGTATTCTTCCTGCTCATTTATCATACGCTCATATACACACACAAATACTACACACACACACAACACACACAGCTAGACTATCAGCCTTTAGATGCATGACAGCATCCTTAACTTCCTCACAAACTAGAACGAGGGCTGACTGAAGTAAAGAAGATGGAGAAGAGAAGACAGCAAAATTTAACTCAACAGGACAGGAATTTCTGTTTTCCTCATCACAAATGTAACAAGCCCACACACACACACACACACACACACACACACACACACACACACACACACACACACACAAACAGCCCTAGATAATTGAAACAGCATTTAAATCAAATGCTGTGCGATTGACTAGTGGCCGTGAAAATGCACTTCTGTCTGGGCTCTGTCCTCATTTGTCTCCTAATGGCTGAGATTGCATTGCAAGATGTCGGCAAAACAAACGCACGGGAGCATTTACTTTTTAGACATTTTACTGATGCATTCATCCACGACTTTTTCACAATACACAGGCAGGTATAGGGGCTCGCAGTATCACAAAAGGACACCCGTAAATATCAAGGAATTGAAAACAAGACCTATTCTAAGATGTCCTCAACAGGAATGTCCTAGCAGCAGCGCATGTAACACAAAACACTACTTTATTTTGATAATTCAATTACATTTTAGAGTAGATCAAATTTGAAAAGAATAAGCAAGCATCACTGAAGCAGATTAAGTAAATTAAAAAGAGATTACATTTTTAAAATAACACTCAGAATGGCATATAAGGCATACTCAGCAATGGCCAACACATGTGTATATTTAAATTTATAGCTGCTGTAAAGAGCTCAAACTTGCAAATAAACCCTTATTGTCGTTCTTAAGTAGCAACAGCAGGCTTTTGTGCCTTCGCTGTTCACGCTCTGACTGGCCACATCTGTGGCTGCTTGTCTAGTGTCGGAGAGCTTGTCGCTTGATTTCAGCACCATGGACAGATGTCTGCCAAGCTGTGCTCATCTGGCCGTGAAGACTTTCAGCACCTTGGACAAAGACACGTTCACACTCAGCTATGAATGCTCCAGTTCGCTGGGAAACTTTTCAGAACATCAACCTTCATTTATTCATAGTCTCTTCCAACTTATTATTTCTTTTGTCTTTAAAAGGTCCTGGGTAGCTGCAGGCTATTTGTTGAAATGCAGAGGGACACTTTGGACAGGCCACTAGTCCATCACAGTGCTAACACAGACATGCAAACATTTACAATCATCCCTGTGGGCAGTTAGAAGTCTCAAGTCCACCTGAGCTGGACATTTTGGACTGTGGGTGGAAACCAGGGCGTCAGCAAGCATAATATAAAAGGCATGGGAATTTTGACCTGTGTTACCCACTGATTAGCTTTCAAATGGGTAGTCTCAGGCCCAAAACTGCCTCATATCATCTGGCTCTGAGGCTCTTAAACCCAGATTTATCCTCACAGAAATTTCAAAACTTTTCTAACTTCCTGTCCACGGTTATTCACTCTCTATATACATTCTAGACACAATTGTGTTGGTTCTAGTGCAAAACAAGATGTGTCCTAACCAATTCAGTCTTTTGGTAAACCTTCTATAAACTGGCAGCCAGACTGACAGCTCACTAGTATAAAACATTCATAATATTGTGACTAAATATCTCCCTCCATGTGGTAAAAAAAGAATTACAAAAAAAGAGACAGAGACTTCTTAACTGAATCTGTTTGACCATGAAACCGTCCCCACTGGGGACAGTTTCATATCGTCCATTTTTCACAAACATGCCAGCTTGCTGATTTTATTCTGTGCATGTCTTTCCTAACACCACAAAGGAGCTGCTTGACCAATTAGAGTATATTGTAATAAATGACAAAATAACTGAAAAGACAAAGAAACTGTTGTTACGGCCTAGCTTGTGCTCCGTTGTGACAGATTAAATTACGGGAAAAGGCTTCCACCTGTAGACAAAGCTCAACAGTAAGCCCACGTCAAATAGCCTTGGGAGGATTCATTTTTTTTCTC
Source organism: Etheostoma perlongum (assembly GCA_026937815.1). Lineage (NCBI taxonomy): Eukaryota > Metazoa > Chordata > Actinopteri > Perciformes > Percidae > Etheostoma > Etheostoma perlongum. Next base: position 29,647,574 of record CM049372.1, read on the forward strand.
TCCAGCAGTATAATGTTCATAGCACAGACCTGCTGCTAGCTTCAGCTTGCCTTGATCATTGTTCAGCACCACGGACAGCCCTCGAAATATATAATAAACTCCAGTGGTCTCTTGCTGTTTCAATACAACTCAACGCTTCACTCATCTGCTGCATAACAAACACACCTGACCCTGTTTTCTTCCTATGAGGAACACATTTGCACAATTTCCATTTGTGCTGCGGTCTACTTTGTGGGTGTGTGTCATTTGTAGATAGTCTAGCTAGCTGTCTGGATTTACCCCGCAGAGATGTGAGGAGCAGTTAACCAAAGTCCTCAGAAATCCACCGGAGTTTAAAAAGCCAACACAAAGAAAGAGGACGAGGATTACTGAAAATGAAAATTAGGGACGTATGGCCATATTTCCAACGGCACCTGAACAATCACCCGGAAATACTTGTTATCTATACATTATATTCATAGGACAAATCTATCTGTAAAATTCTGTTTATAATAGTATTCATTTCTATATTTATTCAGTAAATATCCATGTCCTGCACTTATGAAACCATTGTATATCCTGCACTTACTGCTATTGCACTTCTGGTTAAAAAAAGACATATTCAGCAATGGCCAACACATGTGTATATAATATATATTTTTATATAATATATAAAAAAAGATGATAATCCAACTAAGCTGTTCCCATGGCTGATGAATATCAAAATTCTACTAATATTCCAGTTTATGTATGTTTATGTAGCTGTGCAAAATATGATTTTTTTTAACCAAGTGTACCAGCGGTGGTGGACTCGTTGGACCGTGCAAACACAGCGTCCAGGTTTCATTCCTTCAACCAGCTTCTTGAAAAGTTCGGCGTAGCAATGTGTGCGCACATCCAAAAACCTGTTGAGTCTTTGATAATGTTTAAAAGTAACTGTGTGTCTCCTTATCGGGTCTGCAGCCTTGCAAACTGTTGGCTGGTTGGTTTGTGTACAGCAACCATAGCGTAAACTGGGCGTAAACTGTGGTAAAAAACCCAGATTGACACGCATCTTCCCAATGCGCTGTATGCATGTCGAAAAGACAAAAGAATGCTTTCCTCTATATAATACCGGAATATCCTACACGTCTTAATCGGAAAATACTATATTCGTAAAAAGGCCTTATTAGGAATATCCAACCAAAATATGCTTTTTACATGACCTATATTAAATTTGGAATCCTGGCATATTCAGAAATAGAATTGAGTCCTTTTTCTGTTGGGCCATTTTTGGTCCACATTAAGAGGACTGTGTTTGGTTAATTTAAAGAAGAGCATATGTGAAAACAGCCTTAGTTTAGCTTCTTATGTTGCTAACAATTGCTAAATAGCACTTATCAAAAAGTCAGAAAGTTATAACCATTCAGCCTGAGGGGAACTTGTCTGTACCAAATTTCTTCCATCCAATCCATCCAATAGTTATGGAGATATTTCAGTAAAAAACTATGTTGGTGTGAGAGGAAAAGTCAGGAAATTGCAAGTCACTAGGATTCATCCTCAGGGTACCGATGTAATGAAATCCCTCCAGTAGACGTTGAGATATTTCAGTCTGGATCAAAGTGGTGGAGCAACACTTGCCATCGTTTGATCCAAAGAGTCCAGTTTGTGACTGACTTTTGCAGATCACTCTAATATAACACATTACATCCAAATTCCCATTGTTGAGGGAAAAAACGCATTAAGATTAGTCTACTTAAATAGACTTAAATCCTCCCACACACTATGTTAGATTGTAATCAGACTGTCCATGGTGACCTGCCCTGGGGTTTAATAGATAGACAAAGATTATCTGGGAGTTTGTGCTCCTGTTTTAAAATGCATCTCGTTGCTCTTTGAGAGCTGCAATGAAATCATAAATATGTGGTTGAGTGCTGTGTGAGACACTCTCCGAGAATTATCTAGGAGTTTTAACTAGTCTGACTTTTGAGGCGAAGCAAATGTCAGATAAAATGACCACAGAGTCACTTAAAAGCATCAAATTCATCAGGTGGAGACAGAAAACAAAATACTGCTGTCAGCTGAAGTTCGTATATGAGCAAAAATGCCATCTCTGATTCATATTTCAATCATTTAATAACATAAAAGACAGAAACTTGCCAATTTTTGCAGCTAAAAGCTAACGAGCTAGCGGTCACAGAGGTGTCTTCGGGGTCTTTCTAGCCTCTACAGCCCGGAACTTGTGCCTTTTTTGGGGGTGTTGAGTATTAAATTCAAAATGGTACATCCGAGATTTATCCACTTGATATCCATAATTTATCACGTTTTCGCTCATTTTTGCCGCTAGCTCCGTGCTCCGTGTCATCTCTGTATCTCCCATGATGCTTTGCTAGTTTGTTTACGGAAGTGAAGGCACACATTATGCCTTATATGGGTGACAGCGAGAGTAAAGAGTTTAGAGTGGAAAAGAGAACAATCTTCCAAGTCCAACTAATCTAATGTGATCAAAGATGATATATAGCTGACAAGATAGATAACTACCGTTTTACTGTTTTGAGGTGTGGCATATATTTGGGTCTTTTTTGAAGAAATGTAAATGTAGTTTGTGCTTTATATGAGTTATAATATTTATTATGTTTATTTTTGCATATAGGAGAACTGTTTTAGACACACTTGTCTAGCATTGCTGTGGGTGTAATATCAATCAATATGACATTTTTATGTTGATTATTGGCATAAGTAAATGTCATGAGAGCAAAAGCGTCTGGACTTTTTTGAAAAAATGTTTGTCAACTGTATAAGTTATAGCCCAATATTTATTTCTTCACAGTGTGACTCCCAAGACATATGACAAGTGTTTTTTTGAGAGGAGGCCTAGCTTGTACTGCTCTGTCTGTGATATCAATACATATCTGTGTGATTTATGTTCTGTTTTATTTATTTATTTGTCTTTAATGTCCTACAACCATTTTAACATTCAAGTGACCTCATTGCAGCACAAATATTCTAATAACCCAGTTTGTCCTGAAAAAAATCATGTTCATAGATTGACAGTAGACAATAGGGTTGAACAAAGAATTGTAAAAATGACCTCAGAGGGTTAAAGTAATGTTGGTTTTAGTGCCACTACGTAGAGAAGACAGGTGAAGGAAGCTGTTTCATTGGTCTAAACTATGTGTCACTATGGGACCAGTTAAGATATACAGCCACTGTGAGATCACAGACGTGAAGTGACTCATTTTCCATCTATCAGCTACAAAGGCGGCTACACCCTGGCCTGGTTGCCAGTCAATCACAGGGCAGACACATACAGTAGACACAGGAAACCATTCAGACCTATGTGTGTGTGTTAATTCAAGACAAAGGCATAACAGTCAGAAATCCGAGAACCCAGAGAAAAGCCACACTAACACGGGGAGAACATACAAACTCAGAAAGGTAGCCAAGACTCATTTAACCCTTTTCTATTCTATGTTGCAAACACACTTTGTATATCTCAGGTGTAACGTTTAGTTTTTTTGTTTAAAATAAACCAAACTTAAAGCCTAAAGTGGCTGATGAGAACTTGCTCTTACACTGTAAATGTTGGATGACGTTCAGCCTGCACTGATCACTGTTGTTAGGGATGATTACCACTTGGCTTTCCTTCAGATTCACTGATGGACTATTTTGCCGACTGTTATGCCCACTGCTCAGCTAAATCACTTATCGGCACCTGGAGGAACGAGATGTGGTGGAATATTACTAACTAAATGGAGCCAGTTTCCTGATTGCCAGAAACTGTGATGAAGCCTCTCCCAGTATATTGGCTACTGTGGATTTAAGCAAACAAAGAGTGGGAGACCGCCGAATGAACTGCAATCAGGAAGATGATTCCGTATAGTTCTTTGTTTGTGTGTGTGTGTGTGTGTGTGTGTGTGTGTGTGCCTGCCTGCATGCTTGTGTGCATGCCTGTCTGCAGGAAGGAGAGATTTTCAGGAGTAGAAACTGATCCACTCGTGTGTGAAGGGAAAGCTCGAAAAAAAAAGAAAAGAAAACATTGGTAAAAGGCAATGTGATTAAAAATCCACATAAATGCACTTTTAAATACACAATTGAGCTTTCTTACTAGCTGCTGTGCATCCCTGTAAAATTACAATAAAATGTAGCTCAGCGTAAATTCTTTCAGAAAGACCTAACTGTTGATTGATGCACTCCTAAGTCAATTCAGCTGTTATCCTAATAAATGTGTATTTTACCATGCTGTGTATAACTGTCGCGTATCTGCAACTAGTCTCTCATGATTGAAATGTATCTCACTGTAAATCCTTTTAGGAAGATCTCACTCTTAATCAATGCTCTACCTAACTTCAATAAGCTGTTGGAGGCGTTCACTTTCCTGCTAAACCAATCAGAGTCCTTACACAATGACAAGGGCCAATCACAGAGTCACAACCCTTCTTTAAATAATTGTTTCTCTCTTTGCCAATCAGCTGTCGTTGCAGGCAAAGAGTGCAACCTTCCAACTCCAGTCCTCTGCTTCAGCTGACCGGTCCGGACCCTCCTTCGTTCTGGTCTTTGGGCTCCTTCGTCGCCACCACCGGTGTCTAGAATCCATAGGGGGTCTGATGGTTCTCTACCCCTATATAAAGATACACAAAGGATTTGTATAGCGATGGAGTCTAATCGCCAAAGACTTTGTACATTTTATTTGAGCTGTACAATAAATCGTATTTGCATATCTGCAAACATGTCTCTCCTGATTGAAATGCTGCGTTGCTGATTTTGGACCAGGTTTTTGTTGTTGTTGTTTCAATGGCCCGATCACTTCCCGCTGCCTCAAGTTAGCAACAGGCCAAGAATGCACCTGAACACACCTCCCTGTAAGACCAGCACGTGGCATCTGGGCTTTGGAGCTTTTTCTGGCTTTTTTGGTGCCAGGTGCAAGATAGGGCCCTCTATATTGCTCTTAAAAAAGGAATAAGTATAATGTTGTTCAGGTGTGGGAGTGGGCTAGGTATGATGGATGTTTGGGTCTTGCTGTCACGCTCACACACCTCTCAGCCTGTGGTAGCGGTCATGTCTATCACATTCCCAGCAGTGTTTAACACTGTGAATCACTGTGTGATTTAACTGTTGGTAAATGTGTGAACACTGCATAGCAGGGCACCATTTTGTGTCACAGTGTCAGTAAATATGTGGGCACAAAGACTGCTGCAGCGGCAGTCCAAGTCGCTAAAGCTAAGGTGTCTCGGCTGGTTGAGAAACTGAAGAAAAGCAGCAGAAACCAATAGATTACCAATAGATTAACAAGGAATAGTGTGCAAGTAATTGAGCTCACAGATAGGAACCTGAGGAAATGGTAAAATCCATAAACCAGCTCGCAACATGGCATCAGGAGATCCAGATCAAAGCCGGAAATGTATAAATCTAATCTAATCTCTTTACAATTTCACAGTTTTTCTTTTGTGAATTAAAACTTCCCTCAGTTTATTAAATTTTAATTAGCCTTGAAAAAGTCAGTGGAGCATATAAGGACAATAAAAATGTAAAATCTGATTAAAAAAAAAACAGATAAAAGAAAACAAAGGAAGGAAAACTGTATTGAAAACAGCAAAGCGATTTATATTTCTTTCCCCCACACACATTAAGAGGAATTATGAGTTAATTGTCTTGCTCAAGGACGCTGGTGTGCAGAGTGGTTAGTGGCCTCTCTACCAACTGAGCTACAGGTAAATGTTCGGCTTTTTACGAATAGAGGACATTTAGGACTCAATAATGAACAAAAATGACTCATTGATATAAAAATAAGAGGTTTAAATGGGAAAGCTACAATGAGTTTTATATAATAGTTACTACCTTTTATGTCAATACAGTTCTACGGACATTCTCAATTCATCTTTAATTCTAACACAAGCTCTTCCTTCCCGATCTGTCAGATGATTTCACTATAAAAAGCCGTTTTCATTCTCGTGTGTCAGTTCCCAATGGAGGACAGACTTCAGCTTATTTTGGGATGATTGATTTGGCTTTTAAGTAAATGACAGGAGACTGTTTTGGTCTGATAAACACTCCAAACTCACTCTTGACAAGTAGTTGGAATGAAAGCACGGCTCCACACCTTTGAAATTGAAGACAAAACAATGTGAAGACAAACCCGGAGAGCTAAAAATGGGGTTTGAAAAATAAAATAAATTGTGTATTTTGCAACAGAAAATGACGCATGGAGCAGTTGAGATCGAGATGAGATTGAGATTAATGACTATCCTACTGAGTCAGCAGACACAGAAAAGCAACTTTAATTTGTACACACACATTTACAGTTAGACAATAGGCGTGCTGTGTGTGTACACACACTACACACACACGCTGCAGCACACAGTGGCAAAGTTGCCATTCAACGTTTGTCTTGACAAATAATATAACTGTCAATATCACTGCAGAAAAACTCTCTCTCTCTATCTCTCACACATACACACACACACACACACACACAAACACACACATTACTTAACACAAGCCAAGCCAATATTACACACATACATACCAAACTACACTGTCATGGCTTAAGCCTTTTTAACAACCTCTTTCTCTCTCTCCCTCTCACACACACACACACACACACACACACACACACACACACACACAGTGTCAATAAACCTAATTGCTGTCTCTAAGAATTTGACCTCCTCCTGTCATGAATAGACCCTTTTTCGCTATCTCGTATGTACACACACACAAATACACCCACACAACACATGTACACAAACACACACACACACACATGTTCACACTCAAACTCACCTTCTCTGCTCTCTCTCCCTGTCCATCTATTCATGCATTGCGATCTGTCATTGATGTCAATCATCCGCCATCGCAACTTCTTTTTATAAATTCCTCGCATTCTTGTTTCCCTCTGTCACTCTCAGCTTTACTGAATAGACAGCATCTCCTCTCTCTCTCTCTCTCTCTCTCTCTCTATCTCTACCTCTCTCTCTCTCTCTCTCTCTCTTATATGCTTTCAGCTGAATGCCTTAATGAAAGAGAAATAGAGTATGTGACTATGGTGAATGCTGCAGAGAGCACATCTATTTACTCATACTGGCTTACCAGTTTCTCAGGTACACTTAACTGGTTTTGTGTTGCGCATCCTTTGGCCTTCAGAGTTGCATGAATGTATCCTGACAATATTCTACAACATGTTGCAATGTGCAAAAAAATGGTGTCAGGATGGTTTCCAATCATACAGGTATTTTTTTGTCTTTATTAAATGAATCAAAAGAAAAAATATTCTTTTATGACGTTATGCCATTACCATGGTTATGTTAGCACTCCCTGCAAGAGTGTGACAAGGAAGAAGGAGACGGGGGATGTCAGCTACGAGAGTGCGACCAATGTTGCTAACACTGGACTACAAAGACTTTATTGCTGAGTTTGCGGGCATGAAGGGAAGGAACGTGACTTTTGCTTTATCCAGCATACAGCATGGTAAGTTGGACGCTATATAAAGCTGTAGAAAGAAAATAAAGTGACATGCAGCTGAGCTGCCATGTTGTTCAGACGGCCTATTACTCTGACAGCTAAATAGTCCGTTACCTCTCTTAACACCAAGATACAAATACAAATATCTCAGTGGCAATGCCTTTCATCCTATCTCTTTTGTATTTAAGCAACACGGACAGAGGGTGTACGTCCATATTTAGCACATGCACACACAGCAATGCACACGAGGAAAACGCACACACGCACACACACAGGATATGACTATATAGCTGTCAACATTGGAAAATTGTGGCGGTGGGTGTTTCAGACACAATGGACAATTAAATTTCCAGGATACTTCATGGACTCTCTGATCCTTTTATGATGGCTTCACTCTTCAGTGGCGACCCACGTTCTTAATCTTTGCTGACAACAGCAGCTTTAGCCGTTGTAACCTATTCAAGATGTTCAATAAATGGTGCAATGGTCTGAGATCCAATGCTGAATTTAGAGCCTGGTTTTATCCCCTCTCTACAACCATCAAACCCACAAGATGTTATCCTCCTTAGAATCAGAAACCACAGTTTTTTTTTTGCTTTTTGCATCATTTTCCAAAAACCATTCAGTTGGTTCTTGAAATAACAGGTGCTCTATGATAGGCATGTCAATTGGCAATTATCATGCCATGTTAAAAGTAGGTCAAGCTTCACTTGTTTTGCCTGTTTTAAACACCACTGAACAGATGCTCTGGCTAATATAAATCAAACACCACAGTCACATAATATTTGACTTCATAAAATGTCAAGTATTATTTTCCCATGTAAAAATGCAATTGCATTTTAGGCTAAAGCTTAAACTCTTCATTTTCCCAACCTGTCTCCTAAAAAGTGCAAGGTTAGCACTGCGGACAGGGAAACTAGGACTCACCAACATTAGATCTTTCACCTCTTTCATCTCTTTTGTTGCTGTCAGTATAAAGCAACACAGACCTGTCAGGGCCTGACGAGACGTCCTGGTAAGGAACTCTTAAAAATTCAGACTGCACCAGCAAATGTGAGAGAATACTTGTTTATTTGGGCCACAATGTTACTATTAACCCTCGTGTTGTCTTCACGTTAAAATTGAAAATCAACACTTTTGCTGAGGCTTTTTATCGATTTAAAAAAAAAAGATTCTTACGTTTTTGTCCCTTTTTTCAACACTTTTGAAGATTTTTTCCAATGTTTGTCACGTTTTTTGACGATTTCAACACTCCGTAACACAGACTTATTAACTAGTTTTACAGTTATTTTTGGAATTTATGGTCAATAAACGTAATTTATAGGAAATTATACCTAATGTTTGAGTTAGAAAAGCAGAAATTAGGAATTGTTTAGACTAAAATTAAAGGAAAGTATATTGATGGATAATCACGGACTGGAATATGTCAACTTTAAGTGTCAAAACCACTTAAATACATTTTTTCAAATGCTATAAAATTGAATAAGACCCCCCAAAATGAATAAAAGTAGAGATTTGTGCTTGTCAAAGAGCATCGTGTGGAATCAATCATGTTATTTTGGGTAGTTAAAAAGATCATTGATTTAGGAAAACGAGTCAATTTGACCCGAGGACAACATGAGGGTTAAAGCCTTACAACTTTGCATTGCACCTCTCACTTCATAATCAAATGCTGTGATATATTTTTTTCTTCAGATTTTCTGTTGTTGAAGTTCCACTTTGTTTTGTCACAGTACAGAGCTCTTGCTCATGCTAAAAGCCCAGTTCTTTTATTCATTCAAAGCAGCATTTAAAATGCTCAATAATGTTATGACTATAATGCATGCTGCATCCCCGATGTGTTCCATTAATCGTTAATAATGAGCAATGACACTGAGAATCGCAGCCCATTTATTACTTTTAGATTGGACATGAAATCAGGCGCCAATGTGAGCACAGGAATGATAACTGCCAATGTGGCTGAGTTAGTCAACCACTGTGACTATCTGGCTCTGCAGAGAAAATAATCACATAGGGCCCCAACCTCTAAGAGGCAATCTCAGCACTAAGTCTGCTTAATTATAATGGCGATGTTTCTGCAGCAGAGATGTATCAAAACGCATGTTCAGATTGGCTAAGACACCTGCTGAGCTTATGTGGAGCCGTGTACAAATCAGAGAGATGAATGGCTGCTCACACACACACACACACACACACACACACACACACACGTCACACAGAAATACATTAAAAAGAAAGAAAAAGATAGAAATTACATTTACATTTTGGGGTTTGATGAGCTGAGTTTTAGGCTCTTTTCCCACCATGATCAACTTCCTGCTTAGAAATTAGCCTCCTGAGCCTCATTAAGGTTACACACACACACACATGGATGTTATGCTATGTCACCCGTCAAGGTCACTTAAACTTAACAGCTAACTGCTTTCCAAAGTGTGTATTTTCCTCAGAAAGATCATTTCTTATGAATTCTCTCTCTGCTTTACTGAGACCTGTCATGGTGCCTTTGTGTGTGTGTATTTGTGAGAAAGAGTGTGTGACTGCTGGCTATTTCAAGCTATCTCTGCTATTGAAAGAAACAAGAAGTCACTCAGCCAAAGAATCATCTTAGTATATTTTCATTGAAAAAAATCTCAAATCTTCTTTGTTAAGTTGAATTAAGTTTCAAACAGTCAGCACATATGCATTTAGGCAATGGTGTGCTTCCTACTTTGTGGCAAGAATTCAAGGAAGGCCCTTTCCTGTTTTATCATGAAAATGCAAGCCAATTCCCTGTTTATTGTAGAACTTGACTGGCCTGCACAGAACCCTGACCTCAAACCCATCCAAATGCTTTGGGATGACTGACTGCGGGCCTGGCATTATTGCCACCATGCCAACAATTGGAGTATGACAACAGGTAAATGCCCCCATTAGTTGGTTAGTACAATACATGCCTCTCTTTCTTCCCATTACCACATTCATAGGTTACCATAGGTAAGGTCAAAACAAGAGCAAGGCAATGCAGATGCATCGCCACCTTTTTCTTATGATTGACAATAATCATGAGACTGAGGACCGTTAGGAAGTTTGTCTGTAAAACATGTCTCGTACAGCATGTGACACAGGATCCAATCTTAGTATGGGAACACTGGGTCTCTGAGGTCATAGGCTCCAGTGGAGCAGCATGTGTCTATCCATAATTATGCCCAGTATGTTCAGAAGATGCAAGACATCAACACCCTAAATAATTTGGATAGAATATACCACAACGCGTTCAGTGGCGTGTCAGAAAATGTCCAATTCAAGCTTACATGGTTCTTAGATTTGATGAAATGAAAGTTTAATGATCCCTGTTGGGAAATTGGGCCACTACTGCAGCAAAAGAAGAAGAAAAAGAAATGCACACAGCAACACATTAAATTGAGATCACAGTAGTTGTGAAAAATGCAATACAATACAATCAAATTAGTATGAAAAACCCTTACAAGCTTCCATCTTGTACCTCATTACAAATAAGGCTTCTCACCTGCTTCCTATCCTAAGTCAAATGCCAGCGGTAGTCATGATCTATTTATTACCAGACACATAAATAGCTTCAAATGCAGATACATCGTTCGGTACAGTAGATATGAGAATGATAATATGCTCCTTTAGATTTTTTAAGTGTTTGACAGGTAATTAGTTACAATCTTTTCCAAGTCTCCCTGCAGGCTTAATAGTATCTGTTTGAATTAGAGTGAGAAGCAGCAAAGGAAATGGTCTCCAAGTTATCTTCACACAGAGCTGAACAGTAGTAGACACTTCATTTGCAAGATAAGGTTAGCCTTCTGTAGCTGGACCTTTCTGCTCACTTCGTTTTAGGACTGGGCCAGCAAAGGAGAAAAAACTGATTGAAATGGGCATGAAGTGAAGAAAAAAAAAGTCAAGACAAAAATTTAATATTTTTTTAAAAGAAGTACTTGAGTGCAGGGTATAAATCAGAGGTTAGTGTCTTTTGTGACAGAGAATTAGAAAAACTTTGAATCCAATTAGCACCAATGAAGTGATTGGGCAAAATCTAAGGATAAAATAAGAGGTGATAAAGAAATGGGACGGGAACTAATCGGACTGCATCAACCACCAGCTGTAGAGTCAAAATGAAACCGTTCCTGTGAATCATCCAATCATTATACATTGAGATCAGACGGGTCTAGAAAAGGCCAATCATGTTTCACTCTCTACTAGCTCTTATGTGGAGAACGGGATCCGTTTTTCTCTGTAAAACATTCACTGAGCCGAATAAGATCAGATAAATAAAGAACGCCTCATGTTCTTCAGCTATTCGAAATGTAATTACCCAGTACTGTATCTGCCCCGGTCTGCCTGCAGGTACGTACGTGTCTGTGTGAATGAAAGGAAGGAAATGTAGTTGTTCACACTGAAGAGCAGAGTAAGCTTTTATCAGAGCTTTCAGTGTGGAGAGATAACGTTTTCAGAGATAGTTTGTTTAGCATTATATATATATATATATATATATATATATATATATATATATATATATATATATATATATATATATACACACACACACACACACAGTACTGTATATACTGTATGTTTTTATCAAGACTTAATTCCAGAATAATTATTCACACAATGATTGAACAAGTGGATAACTAATTATAATATTTTTTTTAAAAGGATAACTTGACTTACTGATTAAAACCATGGCATGAAAATGTCACTTTATGAGGTTTTTTAACATTAATATGATTCCCCCAGCCTGCCTATGGTCCCCCAGTGGCTAGAAATGGAGATAGGTGTAAACCGAGCCCTGGGGATCCTGCTCTGCCTTTGAGAAAATGAAAGCTCAGATGGGCTGATCTGGAATATTCCCCTTATGACATCATAAGGTGAAATGTGAGCTCTCCTTTTTCTGCTTTGCCCACCCAGAGAATTTGGTCAGTCCATGATAAAGAGAGAGATATCATGCCTTTCAAACAAGCAAAGCATGGCAGTTGGTCAAGGCCACACCTTGCCCCCCCCCCCCCCTCCTCAATAGCACGTCCTAAGGAAAGCTCATTGTGGGACTGGCTCTAGTGGCTGCAATTCTGCACCAAGGCTGAATTTTGAGAAAGAGACTTCAAATATGGTAGTAGGGGACCACTACGGTCTATATAAAAGCATCCAAAAAGCAGTATGACATGGGACCTTTAGGAAAATTGTACTGTCACATGCACACTGCGACACACTTGATTTGCAAAAACGCTATAAAAACAACTATTGAATTTATATCATTTATTTTTGCAAGTTAGACAGTGTGCAGGAGTTTCTTTGCAATCTCTCCACATTCAACCACACAGGAACACAAGTGTTAAAAGGCAGGGTTTTAGACTAGAAGTGTGAGAGAGACATGGAAAAAGATCACAGGTGGAGCAGCTCTCACGAGGATACTATAATACATTTTGAACAGATTTATTGGTCGAGGCTGTGTTAGAGCATGACATTTGCTGCATTGTGACAGCTAGAGCCACATCTTGAGTCTGAGTGTGGCGCACTAATGTTCTACTTACACTTGAATTTTTTAAGATCTCAGGTGTGGAATAACACACTTTAAAGCAAGATGTAGCACTGCAGATGCACTGAAAGTTGCCCTCTACATATTTAAACACCCAAGCTGCTGCCCTGCTGAGTTTAACTGAACATGGGAATAAAGGTGGAAGAATACGGAGATAAAAGGAAAAAGCCAATGTGATCTTCTTTGTTTGGTCGACAGTGATTCATGACGCATTCCAGCGAAGCTTTCAGAGTTTTTCTGGCATGTGAAGTTCTCATTGGGCAAATGCTTTATGCTTCCTTTGTTGAACTACTGATGCGCTTTGGCTGCAGCTCCAAAAAATATTGTTTGGGGAAAACTCAGTTTTACTCTCTTATCAGGCAACAGAAATGACTTGTTTGCTAACTAGTTGGTTGAGAGACACATTTCTGTGGAAGATAATTGGTCAAATGTGTAGGATAGGTGCTGTGAGATGTATGAGTGGGTTCTTCTGTACAAATTCAAAGACTAAGAAGGCTCGACACAACATGAAACTTTGCTCTATCACCAGGGGCTCTACACATAAACTTGAGCAATGAGAACATTGTGTACATTGAGTTTACTAAACAGAAAGGTTTTGAACAACTTACTGTATCTGTTGTTTTTCCGGTCCCCGTCCACCATGCCAGTCAAAAATTGTCGAGGGAGGAGAGTTTTAAATAATTTGATTTTGAGGATAGCATAAAAAGGCCATTTGACCGAAAAACGAGCGTATGAAAAATCTTAAACGTGGCGCTACCGTCCTAAATATGCTTTTAAACAAAAGTTTGGGTGCATTTCCAAAAAGACCCTGGGCTGCATTTTGCTGCCCTGCTGCATTTCAGAACAAAAACGCATCGACCAATGATTTTGCAGAGAATGAGTCATAGCACTTCAGATGAGCTTGGAAGATTTTGGGTTGCAAACTTTACGCTAAGAGTGTAAGAGTATAGGCATAGTGTTAAAGTCTAGGAATACTAAGCATAAGAAAAATAGAAATGGTGTGCTTTTAACCATTGTCCCATTATATACTTTAATTTTGCTGAACTTGTCAGCAGCTCCTTTGAATTTGTTCCCAAGAGGATTTATCAGTAAAATCCAGTATTACTGTCTTCCCAGCTTTCAGAAGTTCCTACGAACTGTCTGAGAAAAAGGTGGACTGCCTTTGTACGTTTTTAAATTCTGAATAAAGTGAAGACAAACATGGCGTGGAAAAGGGGGGGGTTAGATAGAAAGACTCAATCAGAAGCAGTTTCTTCAGGCCAAATTCCTTTTCTTCAGCTCTAAATCTCTAAATGCAGTTCTTTTATTTTATAACGCTACTGTGATTTGCATTTTTATCTATTTTTTCCCTTCAATGTTTTTCTCAAAAATCATTCTAACAGCACCCAAGGCAACATGGCAAAAGATTAGGAAGTTCTACATAAACTGGAAAAAACAGTATTGCTGGAAAAAGACAAAACAGATAGAAGGTGTGCGTTTGTGCATGCCTAAGAAAGAGTGAAGAGTCCCGAAGCCAAACGAATGTATTCAACACATCATCAACTCCCGATGGATTCAGCTTCCATCGCCATGAACAAGTTTTACCCCGAGAGGAACTCACAGCGGAAACTTCCAGTCATTCTGTAGGCTATATAACACCCACGGAGAATAAAGAACTTCTTGTCCATCTCCACCCCAAACTGCATTAGGATTTGTCTGTAAAAAATAAACCCATTGTATCTCTATATTTGACAAAGTGGAGCCGCAAGAGTGTCCTGATTATAAATAAATGTAATTTATGTTTGTGCACCATCAGAATAGGCCTATATACTAAAATGCCTTAATCATCTCTTAATCTATGCATTTATCCCTTAATATGAAATAATAGTCCATTAACCGCTTTAGATTAAAACACCAATTTTGCATTATTTCACATCCTTTGAGACATCTTTAAATTACCTTTCATTTACTTTAACCACTTAATCATGAATGTATGCACACACAAATTTAAGACTTTCTTTTAACTTTGAAGAATCAAATTTGCCTGTTTCATGACCTAAAGTCCCCCCGTACACTTTCTTTTGATTATTATGTTGCCCTAAAATGTCTGACCTTGGCTATCATTTTTCTTTTTTTTAATCATTCATATATTTATAAGGACAGCCTACATTTATTTACATTTCTAAATGTGTCAGTGTTAGCCAGCCGGCTAATTTTCAACGGTAGTCTTTTGGCAAGACGTTATGAGAAGCCTCCATTGACTTGGTCAGTTCTACCCAGATGTTAAGTCAGCCATACAATCCATTTTATAAAAGCACAATAAAAACATTCAAAAACACATTAAAAGAAATAAAAACATTAAGAAGACAGTAGCATCACAGAGATTAAAACAGAAGAAAAGCAAAAATATATTGATATATAAATACACAAAGATAAAGTACTTCACAGATACAACATAAAATGTCAGCAGACACTCCTAGCAACCGATATTATAATATATATGTAGATATTAACAATTTAAAGTGTTGTCACATGTCTGGCTGCTCAAAAGCCAGTCCTTAACCCTCATGTTGTTCTTGGGTCAAATTGAATTTCTTTTTTTTGTCACAAAAAATGGGCCGTCGAAATAAGCGCTGAAAATGTCAACAATTAAAATATCAAAAAACTTTGGAAAAAAACACCAAAAACATAAAAAAAGCACCCACAATATTGAAAAAGTGACAAAATTGTCAGAAAAAGCAATAATAATGTTGAAAAACAGTGACCATTGTTGACGGGAAGACAACACAATGGTTAAGGAGTTGGGAGATAGTGTGTTGGGAACATAGACTGTAATGTTAACGATCTATGGTTGGGAAGTACGACTTCTTATCTGATTCAGTGCAGTGTTCCATACATTAGAAGCTCTTACAGATAAGCATAGGTGACTAAAAGCACTAGTCCTAAGGGTGACTACACAGTCCCCTCACAGGGCAGATTGTGTCTACTAGAGTCTAGATATACTGGCTTGTATATGTGCAAAGTTTCATATCACTATATCACTATGAGGTGCTTTCACATTCCTGATGTGGGGATGTCTGTGCACCTCTCTGAAATCTAAGATTAAAACGTACCCTGGGCAAGCTTGATTAGGTATGTCACTAATCCATAAACCAATCACTTTTTAAAATGGGAAACACTACGAACGTTGGACCCAACACTAACAAAGTCACTTGAAACCTCCATCAAGATCGATTCAAACTACACTTGTTCATGTACAGAAGAGGATTAGGGCCACTGGTGAAAGATTTATGTGAGTTCTGACTTTTTTCTTAGAATTCTGACTTTTTTCTCAGAATTCTGAGATTAAAGTCAGAACTCTGAGAAAAAAGTCAGAACTCACATACATTTTTCACCAGTGGCCCTAATCCTCTTCCGTATTTATGTGATACATCTGGTAGTCGACAATATTAGTGCACAGCAGTCTCCTCAGCTCAGACGGGAGAATCAAACATGTAGGCCTAATGGCTTGATGTCTCCGAAGTTTCAAGCCATCTTGATGTGCTATTACCAGTCAATTGAAGGTACAGTAGATGCTAGAATGTAGTCACCAGTCTTAACCTAGCCCGAGCAGGAGCAGCAGTGATAGGTGAAGTCAGATCCAGAGTTTCTCAATAAGGGAGAATAGATGTACAGTACCCTTTTTTTATTTGAGTGTTTTTTTACATACTTTAAAATGTGTCTGCAGTGGGACTTCAACCCTCGTGTTATGTTCCATCAGCACTTTCGTTGATGCTTTTTTTTTAATGATGTTTTTCACTTTTTCTTACTTTTTTCACTTTTGGCCCTTTGACTGTTTGACTGTTTGACTGTTTGTCACTTTCTTTTGACGTTTTTAACACTACGTAACACTAACTTATTAACTTTAGTTTTATAGCTATCTTTGGAATTAATGGTCAATAAACCTCATTTATAGGAAATTATACCTATTGTTTGAGTCAGGACAACACGAGGGTTAAAATGACTTCTAGCCACATTTTATATTCATGTTACTCCAAAGTGTTTAATGTTTAGCTTTAAAGAATTATGTTGACCACTATTCAAAATAATCTTAACTCAAGGGCAGCTTGTTAACTTTTTCTTGTGCAAAGATTAGAATGATTTTCTCAACAAACCCACCACATTCTTACATTTGTAACTTCTAACATTTCTACTGACTTTTACCCGGCATGTAAGTGAGCTACAGATCCGTCTCATATCCACTAATGACTGACAGCCTTTGCTGGTTCCAGTGTCAAAACATCTTTTTGAGACAACCATTGGTTATTGTTGAGATTCCGTATGTATATTTTCAGACAGGCCTGCAGCGGTTTCTGAATACTGGCACCATACTGTAACAATTCTGCAAGGCTGAAACTCTTTATTTCCCTCCCTAAGGCCATCCCTCTTCTTCACGTCCCTATCTACCCTCACCCCTTTTTGCATTCTTCTAAAAAAAAAGCAGCCACTAACTTATCGCCACCAGCCACAGTCTGACATTTTACAATGGGAGAAGAAAAAAACATTTGGGGCGGCGATAAGATTTGTCCCCACTGTTACTGGCATTATTGTTTCAGACAAACAGCAGAGTTAACATTGGAAAGCATCTGTCTCCCCCGCTGCTCCCCCCCCCCATGTTTCTCTCCATCCCTCTTATATTTGTATTGAGGGAAAAGGAGGAGAGGAATGAAAACGAGATAGGCAGAAGCTGAAAAACATAGACTACCACACACACAGATAGAGGCACATGGAGCAAACCTGTCACTTCACAGATTTCCAGATTGGCTTTCATACACACACAGTCACACACACTCAAAGATGGACTGGAAAGTAACGAATGGCAAAGCAAAAAGCTGGCTCAATAAGGAAATATATTTGATTATATTATCAGTCATTTTCAGTCATCATCTCTTCCATTTGTCAGTCAAATTTATTTTGGCCACATATTCATCTCCCAGGTCAGGATGTTTCTGGAGCTGATCCCAGCATGCACTGGAAAGACGTCAGGTAATCAGCTTACACAATATGCTAGTCCATTACAATGACCTCTATATTGAAGTAGCTTGTGTGTTTTTTTCGTGAACCAACCACATAAAAAGTCAATTCACTGCCATCACAAGTAACTCAATTTGTACCTAGCCCTTCAACAAACATTTTTAACAGGCTTTAATATTGTCGGTGCCACCCCAATACAATTAAGGTGAATGGAATGGAATGTGTGATGTGTTTTTTGACGTTTATGGTATTGCAAATCTCATTCCAGAAATAAAAAATGTCTTGGTTTCTTATGATTATTCGCAAAACCTATTGTCAACATGTTTCTTTTGATTTATTTTCTACCCAAAAAATAGGCCCAATTAAAACCTGATGAAAACCACTATCACCTTTGTAGAGTTTTATTTTGCATAGATTAACAGATGTACTGCAATAAAAGTAATTTGTTTAGTTTCTTGTGTTTGGTCCATGTGCTTATATAGACGATCATGTAAAGAGTGCAAACATCCCATCATGTAATTCTGAAAATCACTTACCAGTCTGAGCTATGATATTACTATTATGCTGTGTTTGCTGTTGAGACTGTTGAGTTGGAGGATGTGTCCTAGCACCTTACAAGTAATCAATAAATACTAACACCATAGCTAGCACTACCAAGCCTCATAAAAGTGGAGTCAAGCCATGCAGTCGATTCCAGATGTGACGGTCTGGCACCTCTTTTTACTGACTACTTTACATGCACATAATATTCGGGGTTTTACACTTATTCCGAAAAAGACAAATTTCCGACAAAGCTATTTACATGGCTAATGAAAGTGAGTATTCCACTAATATTCCTCTTTACACAGTTTGCCAGCGGTGGCCAAAACCAGAATTATACCGGATTATCCCACATCTCTTAACCGAAAATTCTATATTTGGAAAAGGCTGTCCAACCACAATATGCGGTTTACATGACCTGTATCCAATTTGGAATATTGTCATATTCTGAATAATAGTGGAATATTGGTGTGCATGTAAACGTACTGACTGTAATTGCAGATTTTATGACATAAGGACAGCAGAACATGTTCGCAGCTGTTGAAACTTTGATTTCAGAGTAAAAAGAATGGACAGTGTTTTACTTCTGGACCCACAGACAGAAGCTTTAGGCTGATTTGGCCACTGCCTACAGTCCCATTAAAAGAAACGCTTTCCTCCTCTCACAGCGATCAAGACACAGTAACACATCAGAATGGATACTCAACCAGATGTGCACCTGAAACTCAATGCAAGGTTGAACTTTTCCCCATGCAATTGCAATCTGTTGTTGTTGTAAGACAGAAATGTCATTGCCTGAGTCCAAATCTATTTTTGTCCTGGTCAGAGATTGCAGCTTGTTGGAGATGGTGAGAGAAATCAGTATTGATTTGTCCTTTGACTTTTTTCCTCCTGATTACAGACAGTAACCTACGGAAGGCAACTCATCTCTGCCTGTGCTCATGTACGAAATGTTTGCAAACCACTTAAGTGAAGTCATCCACGGGCGTTTAAGAAATACTTTTAGTTGTTTTTCTTTTGAGACCATGTGTTTCAGATCCCTATCTTAAACGTCTTCTGTGGCTTACATTGGAAGACATACTGCTAAATGTTAATGTTAGGACTACAGGGGTCTTAAGCTCACATACTGTCTATCAGGACTATGGATGTAATGCAGGTCAGCAGTGTGAACACTATCTATTTTTGGGGTTTGTCTTGCAGCAGTCTTCTAGCTGTTTGCTGGTGGAAAGCAACAGCTGAAAGTGTTCAGAAAAACAGAAAACATGAGCTAATGAGAAAAGGAACAAAACTATAAATTGTGATTGTTATGCAGGAGCTACAAGTACAGAACAAAGCCAGGCTTTTTGAAACGCTGCATTCTTATAAAAGTCTGCATGATTATTCCTGCTGTAGAAGCAGAATATATATAGCGTGCTATAGCGTGCTTTACCGAGCCAACAGGAAAAGTTCGTCGAAAATAATCGTTTAAAAGTTGCACCAGCTATTTAACTGAATAGTACTGACTGATATTGAAAAAAACTCAAAATGACATCATTGATTAAACTATCCATTGATGTCCTCATCCACTGCATTAAGGCTTATTGTAAGCATACACAGCCCCAAACTCCATGCTTGTTTTTTTTATCTTTGTCACTTTATTCCTCTTACCACACATAATTGGACTTTGTGTCCTGCAAAAATTGATTTCCCTATGTCCTTTTTCTTAAACTGTCAATTTTCAGTCTCAGAACTCTTATTAGCGATAATTAGTAGCACACTGGTTTTGCAACTTTGTTACATTTTTAATAGCATTAAAGGCCTTTTTGAATTTGGCTGCGTGAGACCTGCAGATTCAACGTTCAATGTTCTTCAATGTCCTCTCCCTTTTCTCCTCTCCCTACTCTCTGACTCTCTCTCTCTCTCTCTGTCCCTCTTTACTTTCTCTAATCATCTCCCCTCTTCCTCTCGGTCTCTCTTCTTATCTCTTTCTTTTTAATTCTTGTTTCTCTAATCTGCCCTTCTCACATTGTCATGGGTTGGGTGTGGCCCTTAGGGGCCCTAAATCCAATCCACTGCTCATCTCCTTCAGCATTGTATTGTAGTTTCACAGTTAAGACACACATGATTGGAGCAACACACACCCACACATAATAAAGCTCCTCACCTGCAATCATGGTCTCATGTTGCCTTTTTATACATGCAAAGAATTCCTGTTCTTATAGATTTATGTATTTTGCAAAATAAACTAATCTGTTTTGGGTTTACAAAGTCCTCAATGACGATACTAGTAATAATGATAATGTATAAAATGGAAATGCATGCTTGCTCTTGTGTGTGTGTGTGTGTGTGTGTGTGTGTGTGTGTGTGTGGGGGGTGTTGTTGGGTATTTGTAAATTATAGAGTGTGGTCTGTACTTATCTGTAAAGTGTCCTGAGATAACTTCTGATGTCATTTGACACTATAAACTAAATGAAAATTGAAAATGGGAATATTTGTCGCAGCCCATGGCTAATGGCATAAACATTGTGAATAATGAAGATGAGAACGAGGAGGGGATGGAGAAAGTTAATTAAAAACAGGAGCAATGACGCTGATGATGATGTAGGTAGGGGTGTAGAAGATTACAATGTGATAGTTATACATAAAAAGGTGGTTTTGACATGGATGCAATTATAGTGGGGATGATGGTGGTGGAGGAATATGACAGGAATGGCTAATGAAAAAAAATGATAAAAGAGGTGCCGAATATTGAGGTGGTAACAAATATAGCTTCATATTTTGACATAGGGGATTGACTGGGATGATGATGATGATGATGATGATGAAAAAACAGAAGGGATCAGTGTTGACAAAGATGATGATGATGAAGCTCAGTGTATGTTTTCACTCTGTCCTATAATTTCATATGAGCCCTGTAAAACTTCTAACTGCAGCGCTGCTCTGACCCCCACTATCCTGGCATGGCACGGCACGGCACGGCACGGCACGGCCAAATGAGTCACGCGCGCACCATCCCAATGAGATGCACTAACGAATTTCTCCAAGTTGCGGACACAGCGACTGTGAGGCAGAGAGGAGATCTTATTGATATCAAAACAAATCACCGCTGGATGTCCATTGGCTCGCTTGTCACATTGCATCAGTCATGATTGCTTTCACGGAGACAATCATCCGTCATGTCACAACGTGTGTTTAGTCTGTGGGGCCGCCCGGTAATAAGAGAGGAGGAGAAGGGGTGGGGGCTGTAACAGGGTCGCATGCCTCAGTGAGGGTGTGTTCCCGATGGCCAGATGGGTCGACGACCGTCATTCTGAGATAATCCTGATCAGTCGGTGAGATGACAGCGAGTAAGAGCTGGGGGGGGGACCCGCAGCTTTGTGCGTCAGTGCGCATTGGAGAGGCGATAAATCAAACGACTGGCAGAAAGCGCTGGTGTAGGACGCCATCTCTCTCTCACTCACTCTCTTTCCCTCTCTCTCTCATCTCTCTCATCTCTCCTCTAACCCTCTCTCCCTCTTCGCCTTCCCATCTTCTCTCTGTCTCCCTCTCCATGTCTCTTTTGTCTATTTTCTCTCCGTCTCCAAACGCGCACGCTGCTGTTGCCGCTAAGTGAAATTGTGAAAGTGAAATGGAGAAAATAGCTTCCTTCCTCTCCTCCCTCCTAACTAATGCAAAACATATCGAAACAACCACTTTGATATGGAAATTGATAACTCGAGTACAGCCACTCATGTGCGCGCGCAACATGCGCACGCGTCTCTCTTATTTTTTTTTTTTTACCATATGCCTCTTTTTCTCTCAACAAACACACACACGCGGACTGTATGATGAAGGCAGTGATTACACACACAGGCAAGCACGCACCCTAGCAGAGATCGCCGCTGCGCGCGCGCACACACACACACACACATACACATACATACACACACACACACACACACGCACACGCAGCAACTGCCTCCTCCGTATTGGCACCGAGCAACTCCAGCAACAGCTCCCCGTTCTGAGCGCATCAGCCTGGGATCCGCAGGCAACCGCTCCGGGACCGGAGGGTCCGGCTGATCATCCCAACACTGACCTGCACACCCTAATAGAAAAAATATACACATTGTGAACTGAAGCGATAATAACAAAACTGCCCCTTTTGCCAGCTATTGAAGATGAAACTACTAGTCAATAGGTCGCGCAGGCAACAATTTGCCCAAATCTGTCCACCCTTCCTCGTCTCTCTCTCTCTCTCTCTCTCTCTCTCTTTCTCTCTCTCTCTGTCTCTCTCTCTCT
Source organism: Etheostoma perlongum (assembly GCA_026937815.1). Lineage (NCBI taxonomy): Eukaryota > Metazoa > Chordata > Actinopteri > Perciformes > Percidae > Etheostoma > Etheostoma perlongum. The sequence continues at coordinate 29,670,321 of CM049372.1, forward strand.
TCTTAATCTTTTCTTCTCCTCGTCTATCTTCTTTTATCTGTTCTGCCTCTGCTTCTATCTTCAAGTAGGTTCCATACTGGTCGAAACAGCACAATTCAGGCTCCAACAGATTGCCCTGCGATCCACGGACCACAGCCTCTCACCGTGGCAACATGCATGTGCATGTGTATCCAGTTCGCACAGCAAGCATCCCAGTGAACCCACAAGTGCAGAAGCCATCCCTTAAACTGACAGTTAAGCCCAGCAGATTTGACTTGGCTTACCTTGGTCGGGGTCTCGGTCTGGCAGGCGGGTAGGAAGAGGCAGCATGCAGCTTTACGGTCCGTTCTGCAGCGGCACAGACGGGGAAAGGCAAAGAGTATTATCCCTGGACAGCGGCGGAGGTCCGTGCGTTCCAGCAGAGAGAGAGAGAGAGAGAGAGAGAGAGAGAGAGAGAGAGAGAGAGAGAGAGAGAGAGAGAGAGAGAGAGAGAGAGAGAGAGTGTGTGTTCGCAAGAGGAGGGATGAGAGACAGAGGCAGACTGATGGAAGTGAGAGGGAGAGAGAGGGAGAGGAGGTGGCTCAGTCCGACAGATGGGTGATGTTGAATCGGGGCTCATTCATATGAGTGACACAGCCATCAGTATTAAAAAAAAAAAACTCGGGTGTGCTTCAATAAAATGTCAAAACAAGCCCCATTTAAATATCACAGCAATATACCCACCGGGAATCTCAGCAGAGAGTTTGTGGCGACCTTAATTAATTGGGCTATTTTTATCTCTATCCACATCATCACAGAAGTCTATTCCTGTCGGGTATATGTATACTTATTTTACATCTTCAGGGATGTTAAATAGCAATAGATGTGTCTGGCAACCAAACCAATCAAGCCACTATGGCACTTAGCCTATAGATTAAAGCAGCGTATATTATTGACTACAATCTGTAGATATTGAGAATTATAGGAAGGCACTCTGTGCCTGCAGCTCACTCATGACTCCAGAGGTGGTGATTGCATACTGCTTAGTCTCAGGAGTTCCGGGGAAAACTAGGAAACTATGTCCCTCCATCACTTGTGCAAGTTATTGCCTTCCCATGAAGCTGCTTTCCAATCTGGGCACGTAGCAACCCGCCTCAAAAGTACACGCCTGTGCGAATGGGCACACCCACCCACACACGCGCACACACACACATACAGAGAGAATAGGGGGAGATCCAAATGAGCAGCTGACGTCATTGCTGGTCAGCTTGAGAGGTATAAATTTGCTCCTGCGTTATTTGTGCATGAGTATTTTCGGGTGTGTGTGTGTGTGTGTGTGTGTGTGTGTGTGTGTGTGTGTGTGTGTGTGTATTGGTGAGTTACCACCCAGGCAAAGTGGGCAACTGCTTCGGGACACCTGATCCAAAGGGGTCTCCTGCATGTAAGCTAGTTTTTGGTCATTTGTTTTAATTGCAAATGTGGTCATTTGCACCAATTAAGTGCATTAAATATCAATTTGCTGAGTTCTGCATTATTTGTCAATTTCATGACTCAGTCTTGCAAAGGGACACTCTGAGTCTAGACATCAAATTTTAAGAGCTTTAATAGTTTATATTGTGCTCACATGGTGGGTTTTCCCAATAAACAGATGTTGAGTCACAACTACAGAAATTAGGAATTAACTAAGCACAGGATTGTACACAGTACTTAATTGGAGTTAGCAACAGGGTACCAGGTGGACTGGGTCAGAGTCAGTAGGCCAAACAGCTCATTTTTGTCCCAAGTCCCCTTTAGGTAAGTCCAGCTGTTGCTGCAACTCCAATACAACAGTAAAGTGTCTTTCTAGATACAGTGTTGCAATTATTAGGGGTAAGGTTAGCTGAATCAGGGACTGGTTAGCACTTCTACCTCACAGCATGAAGGTTCTGGGTCTGGATCCGGGCCCGGGCCTGGATTCTGGGCTTTTCTGTGTGGAGTCTGCATGGGTTTCCTGTGGGAACTCTGGTTTCTTTCCACCACAAAGACGTGCATGCTAGGCCTACAGTTGAAAATTACCCGACTGACTAACACTGGTGCATGTACAGAAATGTTGATGAATGTGCATTGTCCCAATCAAATAAATAAATCTACTAAAACACATTTTTATAGACTTGCTTTTACGTGATGCCATCTTTTTTTAATTATCTTTCACTTTGTGTTTTTACCCTAGTACATACAATTAATTCCATATAGTTTATTGAAGTGTCATTTCTTCTCTATCCTTTAAAGGTTTTCACTATTGCAATTACTTACTGTATGTGTATGTGTTTTTGCTTCTCTTGTCAAAGCACTGTGAAAACTATTGATTTTCAAATTTGCTATAGAAATAGAGTTGTTGCTATTATAATTATTAAGGAAGATACACAGACCTGACTATGGACAGTTTTCCTTGTTTGCTAGCTCAGTTTGCTCATGATTAATACTGTTGATGGCAATTTGTGAGAATGGAACCTTTACCTCAAGAAAATGTCCTCCTCAGTTATTTTATCTTAATGAGGAGACTTACATCTGTACTCTTTGTTGTCTGGTGTTCATATTAGACTATTTCTTCATGTGTTCTTAAGTGGTTTAGTCATCAGTCCAGATGTACAATCGCCCTCAGTTCACTTCATTATATAACCCCTTCCTTGTATAATTAAAGGTTACTAAAATGTCTAATAAGTTGCTCATGAGTCTATCTGACTTTTGCAAACATCCCCTGAATTGCGTGTATATTGGACCATAAAGATGGATTATCCAAATAATGAAATGTTTGTCGTTGTTTTTCACATTAGGGCGCTTTCACACCTGCCTCGTTTAGTTTGGTTGAACTGCACTAGTGATTGTTTTCCCCCTTGGTGAGCGGCAATCACACTCTGTATGCACACCAAAAGCAGAACAAACAAGCATGCCGAGACCTTTTGATGAGGTGGTGTTGGTACGCTTTCAGTCGAACTCTGGAGCCGTTAGTTTGTGGTGAGAAGGTGATCCGACCTTGAATCGCACCAACAAGTCTGAGCTAAATGTATCCTGTAGTCCCAATTGCTTAGCAATCTGTGAAGCGGCAGAGCAGCAAACTGTAGCAGCTTGCAATGTTTCTCTCACAGAAATATCAAGTCAATACCAGCCGCCGCTACAGTTGGGACCGACAGGGCAGAGGGAGGCCTGGGTGAGCAGAGGAGACGTAGCAACGTTGCTCGGGAAACAAGGTCTGATTATTTAACCCTTGTGTTGTCTTCCCGTCAAAAATGAAAATCAACACTTTTGTTGACGCTTCATAACTCAACTTTTTGTTAACTTTTTCTTACGTTTTTGTCCCTTTTTTCAACACTTTTGACCTTTTTTTTCAATGTTTGTCACTTTTTGACGTTTTACAGTTATTTTTGGAATTTATGGTCAATAAACCTTATTTATAGGAAATTATACCTAATGTTTGAGTTAGAAAAGCAGAAGGAATGATTTTGATTAAAATGAAAGGAATGTATGTTGATGGATAATCACAGACTGGAATATGTCAACTTTTACTCAATACCATTTCAAAAGCACTTATATTTCTTTCAAAATGCTATAAAATTGAATAAGATACCTCAAAATGAATGAAAGAGATTTGTACTTGGCAAAGAGCGTTGTGTGGAATCAATCATGTTATTTTGAATAGTTAAAAAGAACATTGATATAGGAAAACAGGTCAACTTAACCCGAGGACAACATGAGGGTCAAATAAAATGAGCTGGTTTGACCATGGAGATGCAAGCAATATGCACCAGTCCACACAAGGCCTCCTTCCTGTATTGGCTTTGTTGCTAAAGCCACAGACACGTCTGACCAATAAGAGGAGTGAACATTCTTGTGTGATTTGTGATGTCGCAGTTTGGTACTTTTGTTTTTGTTTTACAGGTGTGAAACCAAACCAAACCAAGGGGAAATTGCTCCGAGTTTACAAAGTCATCAACTGATTCGGACCACAGCGGATGAACTATAGGGGCCTTATCTTGCACCGCGCGACGCGGTGCAAAGACCAACGCAAGCGTCTTTGCTATTGTAAGACTGATGCAGTTGTTACACTCTGTTAAAGGGAATGGGAGATGACACACTGATTGGTTCATTGCATGTTACGCCCAAAACACACCTATGAATTAATAAAGACATTAAGTACAACCCTTTTGAACCATGCGAGACAGACCCTTCCTTCTGCTGTCAAACTAGCAAAAGTGGATTTGGACACGCCCTAAATGCACCTGCACCAGAGGGTTCACACCGTGCGCATAGATCGTTAAAATAGTGTGAAAACGCCCGTAGACACTTTCAGCCAAGACCAAATCAGTCAACACACTCTCTGGGATATGTACTGTACATATACGTGTTTTTGTATCAGAATCAATAATTTGTCTTTATCAAGTACAACAAGATGTCTTGATGATCAAGCAACAGCTTATTTGGTGCAAAGATCACAGGATTGTCGGATTTAATTTGAACAAAGTGATGCTCTTCAGTTGATAAACATGTTAATTAATTTCCATGATGGTGACAAAGTTATGAGACCATTGTTAGAAGCGGCTTATTATAGTATGAGCAATGGAAAATCAGAAGGTTAATGAAAGGCAGATGTCCTTTTTGAACTCGTCCTCCTCCTCAAACAACGTAATAAACAAGACATAGACAGTAAAGTACACACACAACTTTAATGATGTACAGCCCTACAGTATTCAATCAGCTCCATTCCATGTGTCAGTTTCACTACCTGTTACAGTTTGAATTTGCCTTTCTCTGAGCCACCTCTCATGATATATGGATGAATTGTAGTGTAATTGCCTTCCATTTGTTTGTTTTAGGTGAGCAATAAGGCTGGAGAGGAGTCTCATGGCTTCTGCATTTGTCTAGGGATGGGGACCATTTACCAGCACTCGCTGGCTGCTGTTAAATGAATGCGGAGAGCCGGAGAGAGCTCAGGCTGGCTTAGGATAACATGCTTCAAAATGAAACGTGTTGAAAAAGTTACCTATTTACTTCTCTTGCAAACTAGTAAGACAATTAAAGGTATCCAGTTAGGTGTCTGCAAGACATCCCCCAAGATATGCATGCAGAATTTTACAATATATATTTATCATACTATTACATACAGTATATTGTGAGCATATATCATTTTTGTACTAAAACAAGAAATTAACAAAGAACAAAAACAATGCTGACCAGATACAGTAATACTTGTAGACTGATTGATGATACATGAATTAGCCTGACTTCATGCATGGAAAGCATGAATTCATTAATGTAGTACTTCATGAACTATCTTATTAGGATTCATAGTATTTCATGCATGACTTATTGCAGGAACAAAATGTTAATTGATGCATCAAATAAAGTATTACAATCATCAGGATTTCTGATTCATTAATGATGTCCATGTCTTCTTTATAGTTTTTTTTATAATTATATAGTTATATAGGTTTTTTTTTTCTTCACTACTTCATCATGTGTGTGGCCCTTCAAATAAAATACTGACCTGGTCCATCTTTAACATTGATGATAAGATATGATTAATGGTACAGCATATGCTGTAATCATCTTTGTGACCTCTCAAATAAATAAAAAAATGTCAGATTCTGGTGTTCAGATATTTAGAAGTTAGTAAAATGTCAAATTTCATGAATCTCCTACTTGGGTGAGCATTGTTCTCAGGCATTTCTCTTTAAGTGCCTCATGTTGAATAAAGCAACTATAAAAATGCATCTGCTGTATTTTGTGTTGTTGTAGTGACCTCAGTAGTATTTCACCAACCCACTCTCACTTTCATTTTTAACACATTTCATTTTATGCCACAATTAATCATCTCTTATTTATCAATGCTAAATATGGACTAGGTCAGCATTATTTGAAGGGCCACAAACACAAACATAATGAAGTAACGAAGAAGTAGTGTTTAGTTAACAATGATTACGCTACAATTTTTTCAGAATATATCTCCACTGCTTTGATTGGACAGTTTTTTGGAAGAAAACATGAATATCATTAATAAATCAGAAATCATGAGGATTCAAATACATTAGTTGAGGCATTAATTAATGTATGGTTCCTGCATTAAGTCATGCATGAGATACTAATAATCCTTGCATATTACTGATAGTTCATTAATTTAATGATTTAAATGAATTTAAATAATTTCTATTGCACTCTTCATTGCACTCATTGCACTATTGCCTCTATATTGTTTCTGTTTAGAGTGTGTGTATATTTGTGTGTACATATTAGTGTATATATATCGTTTGGTTGTTTGGTATGTGTAAGCGCATTGTGAGAAACGATTTTCCAAAGAAATATTCCTCGTATGTGTCCTCATACCTGGCAAATAAAGCTGATTCTGATTCTGATGAAGTACTACATGAATGAGTTCTTGCTTTTTTATGTATGAATTCATGATAATTCATGTACCATTATTAGAAAGTGTTACAGACAGTTTTTCTTTCATTTTTGGTGGGCGGTTTTTGGAAGTTGTGCGGGCAGTATACTGTCAGTTGCATTTTGTTGTCTGTAACACACAACTGCAACCCCCCCCCCCCAAATATAGAACTTAGCATGAGCAAATACATGGAATGCAACCCAGAGTCCAGTTTTTTTCTTATTGTTTGTAACTGACAACACAAAACTGTTTGACTACTAAATGTTTACTTAATTTGGTTTTCTGTACAGTATTTCATATCATTTTAACTATTGGTCAAATTCTCTCATGTATGGAGTGGTGAATGAGTGAACATATCCAACGTCTTGTGCTCTGTACACCAAACCATCCTCCCTACAGCTTCACCAAATATGGTATAGGAATGTCAGACTTCACAGACTAACAGACTTAAACAGTGAATGATTTTCAGGTATTTTCCCTGAAACTCATCTGGCACAGAAAATTATATGAGTGTGTTTGTAGAAGACAAAGTTGAATGTATATTCTTTAGTGGATACTTACAGTATATTCAATTCAATTCAATTTTATTTGTATAGCGCCAAATCATAACAACACAACCGACAAGGCCCGTTGTAAGATTGGGCGTAACGTAAAATTTATGAAATTGGAGGAATTTTAAATCACAAAACACAAAAAGAGCTATATGGTCGATGCCTATTTAAACAAAGTAATTTCTAACCACAACTAAAAGAGCACAGAACCCATTAGCTTACCAAGTTACAATTTTTATAGAATGGAAACAAAAAGACTGCTTTGTAGCACAATAGGCTCTAACAAACTATTAACTCTTAACAGTTTGTACCAACACCTTTTAACAACAGCACCTCTTTAACAACAACTCTAACAAAGGTTAATGGCCGACTGATCTCTACTTTCAGCCCTGGACTGATGAATCCAAGAACTTTTCAAACTCCAGCTGGGCTGATTGCAGGAAGTTGATTGGAAGGATCCACACCAACCACACCAATCAACAGCAATGAAGTGGGCGGAGCCATTACACGGGCCAATCCTCTCCAGGCAACCACACAGCTGAATTTGCATACAAACATTTTGCACACTCTCTGGCTAGAAGCCTAAACTAACCTTAAAGGCCGGGGCCCTAACACACAATCCAAACCACCATACAGTTTGATGAGTGTATACATGGTTTAGGCCTCTCCCAAAAAGATGATCTCTCTTGCTGATTCAATGCACGCTTCTGATTTGCAATAATAAGATCACAACCGAGCCTGATCTCTCTTCATTATGAGGCAACTAGTCGGGTTACTTTCATTCTTTGCTTCCGTGAAATGATTTTAAACGGTTGTTTCACAATTTGAAAGAGACAGCAATAGAAAAACAATCCACAAAAAAAAACAAATTATTCATTATGTTCCTCTCTGCCGTGAAATTGAGGCAGAGACTATACGCCAGAGCAACAACATTGTTGGGGGAATACAGAATTGGGCACAGTGCCGAGCTACAGTTAAATAAATAGCATACAATATAAGGGGATGGTGTCTCTTTATCTACAAATGTCATTTCAAGCAGGAGAGACATGTTTGCAGATATGCAAATGAGGTTTATTGTACAGCTCAATATAATGTACAAAGTCTTTGGCGATTAGACTCCATCGCTATATGAATATTTCACATATCTAAATAGGGGTAGAGAACCTCCACCAGCTGATTCCATTTAGGAAGAGAGCATTGATTAAATTAGGTCTTCCTGAAAGAATTTAAGCTGAGCTACATTTAAATCAGGAGAGACTTGTTGCATATATGCAACAGTTATGCACAGCAAAAAAAGGACATTAATTAAGATAACAGCTGAATTGATTTAGGAGTGCACTGATTAAAAGTTAGGTCTTCCTGAAAGAATTTACGCTGAGCTCCATTTCTATTCTATCTGGCTTTCTACGCCCATATGTGCATGTATATGTTTTAAAATCCAAGGGACATCTGTTACTCTCTCTATGATGTTCACTTATTAACTTCCATTCCTTTATGTCTGATGCAGTCAGTGTTTACAGAGCTAAATAAAGCCAAATACTTTTGGTCCTGATCCATAACCGTCCTTGGTTCGATCGGCGGGTGCACTGTGGGTTCGGATCTCTTACTTTTGCCGCCAGCTCAGACAATGCTGATATACATGGTCAGCCATGACTAATGCATTCAAAAGTCTTCCCACACTTTTGCCCCATGAGCGCAATGGCTGCCTGCACCACTGAACAGTTATGGAGAGAGGATTTTTTGATTGGACACATCACATCGTTCGGCACGGGAGAGATGTTAAGTTGACCTTTGACCCAATGAGATGAACCATGGCAGTATGATTTATAAAGAATCATCATGCTTTATTCTCTTCATGCTGTCTGTGTCTGCATGTACTGTATTTTCAGAAAATTCCTCCACAGATTGATTTTTAAAACTTATTTTATTGCTTTTTCAATTAAATCAAACAGCTCGAACGTTGAAAGTTGTGATTTACGCAAATGTCGTAATCAATGATTTGTGCAATGACTGTAGTGATGGATATGTTGATTCTCATTTCCTATTTCCCTCCACAAAATGTCAACATACGTTGTTGATTGCCAAAATAGATAGATAGATAGATAGATAGATAGATAGATAGATAGATAGATAGATAGATAGATTCATTCAGTCATAGCCGTGCTGCTGAAATGTGACAGCTTCTCAATATGTAAACATCTCATCCCATACAAATTATGCAGCGCCCCCTTGGGCCAAAGAGCAACAAGATCCATCAACCCCCCTAGTGTTATTCAAATAAGACTGCTGATTGTAGTTATTATAGCTTCTCAAGGCTGTTGATGAGGCCGGAATGTCTCTTGCTTTTCATGTTTGTTTTTTTTACAAAAACGGACCAGTGGTTCCAATAGTGTAATGCTTAGTTAGAAAAAAAAAACTTTCCTCCAGTTGATACAAATCCCTATCTTTGTACCTTAAAACAGCCCTCCTTCCACCTCTCCTTCTAGTTTGTTCTTCTTTACTTCTCTTTCTTAAATCTATATTAGATGTTTCATGTGTTAATTTCATCTTTGTAAATATGCTCTCTCTGAAGTAGGCTACATCTAAGAACTGGGGCTCTGGGAAATGCGACAGGGGGCTTATGATATGACAGTGATCTCATGAATCTGTCTTCCCTGTTCTTCCTTTGTAATGTTTGTCCTTTGTCTGTGATATTTGTGACTGTGATGTGTGGACCAGAATGGGGATGTGTAAGGAAAAAGCTTGATGTACTGTAAATATCTGATGTTTTAGTTTAATAATATGTCTGATATTGGGTTGGAATGAGAATACTTTAGGGGGGTAGTGAGAAACCAGACTAGCATACAATCATAATAACAATGGCGGTGCCAATACGCTAATAGATAGCAGGTAATATTTACCAGTTTGACGTCCAGGTTGTTAGCATGCTAACATTTCCTATTTAAAACTAGTACAGCTCAGGTATTGGAGGATGTATACCACCTTTGATATGTTGATGGTGCTAGAAGCTAGAGGATCACAATAGTCTGGAGAACTTATCCTCAGGGGACTTTGAATATCCGTTGCAAATTTTATGACAATCCATCTAATAGTTGTCAAGATATTTTCTTTCAAACCAAATGTGTCACATATTGCCATCAGAGGGAAAGGTCAAGGGATCCCCAAAGCCTGTAGGATTTCTTATATGTGGAAAATGGTTGTACCAATTGCACAACTGAAAACCATCCAATAGCTGACATTTCACGCTGAATGAAGACGGTCAAATTCTTGATGGTGTTAAATAAAACATCAGGGAATCGCCAAAGTCAACATGCTTAATTCTCTGGAAACCATGAATGTTTGTTTAAAATCTTGTGCCAATTCCCCAAGTAGGAGTTACTTAAAGATTTCAATGACCCTAGTGAGGGAAAAAAAGATTACCAAAGTCAAAACGATTTATCCTTTGATGAGCATGAATGTTTGAACAAAACTTTTCAGAAATCCATCCAATAGTTGTTGAGATATTTCAGTCTGGACCAAAGTGGTCGACCCGCAGACAGACCAACATTGCCTTCCACATAAGGACACGTCACTAGCGAGGCTGAAAAATAAGCAGAAACAACCAATGTTATGATTTTTCAAAGCTTTTCCAAAATGCACCACCTTTCCAAGTGACCTACATGGAACAGTGCTGTGGGAGATATCACCTGAGATATCACATGTGGTAAATGAATCATCGCAGCCTGACCTCCACTCTCACACAGCACAAAATAAATAAGCTTTCAGTTTTTTTTCCCAGACTGTAGCAAGAGCCACCTGTCACCTTTATTTCTCTGTATGTGCTCCTTGGTGTCCTTTCATTGTCAAAGTGGAGGAGAATTCTCCAAATTTCCCAAGCAATATCTTCACAGTATCATCCTTGCCTCCACCATGTCATTTTAAAAAACAAATAAAAAAAACAACCTAAAAAACTAAATACAATTTTGCCAATTTAAGGCAGATAAGACCTGCTTTAGAACTGTTCTTTTATGAAAAGCGCAATAAGATAACTGTTGTTGTGATTTAGCGCTATATAAATAAAACTGAATTGAAAATTGAATAAGAAGCTGCCTAACAAGCACAGCAGCAAAATTGTATCTAATTTCAATGATCGTCCCCATCTAGTATATTGCACGACAAGCTAGACGCAAGCTAATGATATAACTCTTAAGCCCGTTCTCTCTGTACAATAACAGGCCAAACAAAATACTTATAACTACTGTTAAATCCTTAACAAATATGCCATCCTTAGTTGGGAAAATCTAAACAAATACAATAACATGTGCCTAATGTTCAAGATATTGAATGGCAAAGCTCCACCACCAGTATTTTTATTAAACAAAACAAATTGCAAAAATAGAACCAGTAGGTCAGCTCTGAGAGGGGACTGTGTAACTCCTTACAGGTCCAGCTCTTTTAGTCAATCATACTTTTTAGTTAACGCTTCCAATATGTGGAACACACTACTAAATGAAATAAGAAACTGCACCTCATACCTCAACATTTCACACAAAGTCTCAAGGCCCGGCTCTAGAGTAATCAGATTTGTGATCATTTCTAATCCCCAGGAGATTTTATATGGTCGTTAGCTAACATGTTTGATGTCTTGCCCTGTGTTAAATACAGCCTACTCAGCACTACCTGGGTATGTATGAAAAAATAATTTGTATTTTATCTATTATACCATCTTATTAGTCTGTGATGTATTAACATGAGAGAGTGATATAGTTTATTACATATTTTTATTACTGCATGCTACAGCTTTGCATGGCTGACTGGTGTTGGAGTTCCATGAACGTGTCCTGATGCTTGCTTGGCTTCTTATATTAACTCAAGCTACTGTTGATGTGTAATGTGTAATCTCTGCTAGTGTTCTGTTGCTTTCTGCAATGCATGGCACACTAAAAAAAAAAAACTTATATTTCTGATCTACCTGTATTTATGGTATTTTTTGTGCTATGTGTATATTTTAACCTGTATTAACTTTTTTTTTGTTTCTTCCTGCCATGGTCTAAAATCATCTGGCCAAAGGACTACGGTTGAAAATTAGCCAACTGGCTAACATTGGCACATTTACAGAAATGTTGATTAATGTGTGTTGTCCTTTATAAACAAAAATACACTGTCTCATCACACGCGCAGACAGGGGGCTTTGAGACTTTGACTATTTTTCCATCAGTGAGGATTACCTCAGTGTCTGCACTGGGCAGCAACGTGGAAAAATATTTCTGAGGCTCTCGGAACAAGGGTGATGTGTACATACACACTTTGCTTTTTAGTGCTGACAGAATGATTGTATACAGGAGTCCAATACAAATACTAACACCTGTACAATATCATGCAATTCAATACAACAATCTACAGCCTGTAAAATGAATGTGGAGGTAAATCAATACATTGCTGCTACAGTTTCTATGGATGTTGTACAATACGAGCTTCTCAAAGGCAGAAATTAAGGCAGGTGTGTTGTTTTGGATCATTATATTGCCGCTGTGTTCCACTTACCCATTTAAATTCCAACTTGAAAACTTGCTAACTTACTTAGAGTATGTAAGTAAGTTTTCAAGTAAGCAAGTGTCCAAAATGACTCCCTGTTTGCTACCTATTGCATTACATTTACGTCTTGCCATTGTATTTGGGTGTCTGTATTCTCTGTGTTAAAGTTAAGACGGACACAGACATTAGGACACAGACATTATTATTGTTGAGCTGGGTATAAATATGATTGGGGTAGTAGGTCTGGTCGGGCCAAATTGGATCAAGTCCGTTCCAATCTGGGAGTTAATTTGGACAGTTGTAAGATAAAATCATACAATGTGTGGTGTTTTGTAATGATGTATTGTATTAGAGTTGGCTTTAAGCTAGTCTATGTCCACGACATAGAGGTTTAGGCTTTTGTTGTGTTGTAATTTTAAACTCTGGTGGATTTATGAGGGCTATGGTTAACTTCTCCTCAGATCTCTGCAGGGTGAATCCGGACAGCTAGCTAGACTATCTGTCCAATCTGAGTTTTCTGTTGCACGACTAAAACCACTTTTGAATGTACACATGTTCCACCAAAACAGCTTCCTTCCTGAAGTTATTTTGCAGAGGCACCGTGGCTCAGATTGTGATTGGTTTAAAGAAATGCCAATAAACCAGAGCGCGTTTTTCTCCAATCTGTGATGACTAGCCAGACCCTCCTCCGCAGCGCTGTGGAGGAAGATTTGGTAAAGCAAGACTACCTTGAAGCTATTTTTCTAGTTCTAATGCAACTGCTGTACGTCATTCTCACTAATTTGTTTTTAGAAGTGTGATATTTACGACACACAATCAGCTATCTTGTGAATGAGCAGGGGAAATACAAATAAAAACAAAACTTCCCAAAAATGTAAGGCATTCAGGCACTGATGTCAGTGAAAGACTAGCCATTATTTTACATCTACTTCATCTGATTTTATGCTGATGACATCCAATTATATTTATCTTTTAGCCCTGATAGGCTAGACAAACTGTCCTTGTTGCACACTTGTTCAGCCTCCATTAACAAATGGATGGCTGACAATTTTTTGCAATTAAATTCAGATAAAACTGAGGTGATGATTTTTGCCCCAGACAGCATTACCCCTAAGATTAGGCAGGCCATTGGGGCTCTATCACTCTGGCTGTAATGTTGTGCGAAATCTGGGTGTCATTTTTGAGAAATCTATGTGTTTTAACAGTCATGTGAAATCTGTGGTTCGTTCCTGTTTTTTCCATCTCAGGAACATTGCTAAGATCAGATCTGTGGTCTCTAAAAAAGTGATGGAGATGCTTGTTCATGCTTTTATTTCTTCACGTTTGGATTATTGCAATGTACTGTACACTTGTTTAAACAAATCATCCATGGACAAATTGCAAGTTGTTCAGAATGCAGCAGCAAGACTTTTGTCCAAGACCAGCAGGAGATCACACATTACTCTGGTGCTTAAGGCTCTTTATTGGCTACCAATAGGTTTTAGAGTGCACTAACATTTGGAGCTTTCAATTCACCTATCTTGCCTGTCTTTGGACTGTGGGAAGAACCCCACACACACAAAGGAAGAACACTCTAACTCCTATTATGTCCCATTTCCACCAAAACCAAATTGTACAGCAAATTATGAATGGAAGTCATGATTCCCTACTGGCCCAAAAAGCCAAAATGGCTTCATCTTCATTATCCCTGCATCTAAATTCAACAGTAGGCTACAGCACATTACTTTTCTAGTATTCTCAGTGGAAATTTTATGAAGCAGTGAGGAATAGGGAAATTCACATGGCCTAAAACTCAGCCACACTACACTGACCCAGTTCAGGGTCAAGCAGTAAAAGTCTGAGATTGTTCTCAGATGGGGAATACCTGACTGCTGTGGGTGTGTAACAGGGCATAGCTGAAAAGCAGGATGCCGGCTCAGCAAACCCTCCCTGGATAAATAAAGGTTTAAAAAAAAGACAGTGTTTGTCAGGTAGATGGATGGCAAGGCTAGGTGTTTGGGACAGTGAGACGATTGGGAGTGCACCTCATTGAGTGCCCTGCAAATAGACAGCTGGAGAAATGAACTGTACTCAGCCACTATTGAATAGAGCTCAATGGTCTGCTTTACCGCTGGGGGTTACACACACACACACACACACACACACACACACAGGTAGGCAAAAAGTTACACCAGTACAAATACATGTATTACTAGTCTTGTGACTTGCTTTGACAGAAGCTTTGCTATTTAGGTAGCAAAGCATATGAGTAGAACATGCTGCTCCCAAATTTGCGACCTCATGCAAAGTATATACTGTATATGTATAAAAGATGTAGTTGTAATCCCAACAAGACAATGGAAACTGCCAACAGTATGGAAAAACAAACAAAATCAATGGTCTTGTGTGCTCAGAAGGCAAATGGAGAATGTTATGAAAAGCTGCAATTAATACCAATATTGTTACTTTGGTTTGTGTTTGAAACCCTTTTGTGTGTGTATGTGAGTGTGTGTGTGTGTGTGTGTGTGTGTGTGTGTGTGTGTGATGGCTGGCTCACTATTTCTTGGTGAAATTCACATTATCAGTTTCTGCTTTCCTATTTACAGTTGGCTAATTGTTACAACAGGATAAATAGGCAGAACTAGCAAACTTGTGAATCGGGAATTAGCATCTGTTTGTTGCAATGTATGAAAGAGCTTGTGTCAATCCATTGAGTAGATATTGCGATGTTTCACTGGATAAGGAGATTAGACCAGCTGGTGATACGGAATGAAAGATAAGATGGTAACCAAAGTCATGAGAATTCCTCATTTGGGGACCATGAAAGTGTGTAAAACAGGTTTGTGGCAATTCCTCCCATAGAGGTATTTCAGTCTGAACTAAAGTGGTGGACCGGCTCACCGTCATTGTCATTCAAAATGAATACAGGCAGTTTTATAAGTGGAAGGGTTTGGATCGGAACATTCTTTAGTATTTAGTTTTGAAAAGAAGGCTTCAAACAAGGAGAAACCCACAGTTGGACATCTATTGTGTACAACAGTATGAATGTAAAGAAAAGAGCAAAAGAGTCCCTGGGAAAGAGCGAGAGCTTTGAGTTGACATTCCCTAGATGAATAAAAGTTGAAAATACACAACTCACAGTCGACCACAGATCACACATACAGCAATCCCCTGCTCACTTCCTCAAAATCCACCTTGCACAAATGCCAGCGAGAGATAATTCTCTTAGTTTGCCTCGCTGCGGCTTGCCTGACTCGTGTCTGCCTGAGAGAGCTACAGGCAATCTCCTCGCCTGCAGTAAGCGAGTCACCGAAGTGTTTCTTAAACTCTTAAACCCAGTAAGAGCTGCAGGCCGGAAGGTAAGGAGGCAGTGAGTGAGGCAGCAGGAGTGGGATGGCCTCCACGGAGGTGACAAAGATGCAGGCTCAGCCAAGTGGCACTTGAATGAGTAAAGAAAACTGGTGATGGGCAGAAGAGATAAGAAAAACGTATTGGCTCCCCAACTCTAATGCCTTTGAACAAGGTTCAAGGAGGTAGAGATTGTGTCACTTGTTTCTTATTAGTCTCATCATTAGTGAAGACCCAACACAACAAACACACACACAGACGCTGTGAAGTCATAAATAGGTTTGTAGATTGGTAGTCCAGTTAAACCAAAAGCAGTGGTCCCAAAAGTAAAAGGACAAGGTCCCAAAAGTGGTCCCATAAAAGCCTCTTAACTTCTCTCTAAGAAATCACTTCACATCAGAGATGACCTAGCAGCTGCAGCTCTAGGATCTCTCCACCCCCCAACCCCCCCACTGCATAGTAGTCCCATCCGCAAAAAGTTTTAAAAGTCTTATTTAAGGGAGTTATCTTTATGCTTTTAGATAAATAGATATATCTACATATGGAAAATACAAGCCTTCCGTGATCGCGCAAGACGCACCCCCACCCCTCCTCCACGCAGTTGGTCGTAGCCAAAGATGACATGGAGGAATAAAAAAAATATTATGGACTCTTCAGAAAAAGGTATTTAAATTTTAAAAAATGAATATAACATCTAAATAATTTTTGATAGATGTAGTGTTATAGTTTTTAAAAATATCAATAAAAAAACAAAGCAATCCAGCTTCCCTGGCTGAAATAGACCGAAATAATAACAGAAGAAATTAAAAGAAATACATGTAAATAAATGATAAGATCTCGTGAATAAATGTTGATTAAAACAGCAAATATAAGGCAAAAATATCAAAACTGCCACAGATTTTAAGGGGCTGTGATCTTCCTTTTCGTCTATATCTGACGGTGAGGAATTAACATGAATGTCTGTCTGACGGACCCCCACGACGAAAAACTTGACCATGCGTCACACATTTGATGAGTCGGGAGTGAGACTGTGTAGCCTCCTGTTCCCCTGAGCTGCTGTGATGTAATGTAATATGAGTTTAAAATGGACTAGATTGAACCCATCACTGTTGGGCATCCTGTCCAGAATAAAAGCATTTCACCACAATTAATATGAAAGTGGAAATCCCATTCATTATTGATATCTATGGTCAATAACTCCCTGATGTTTGCTAGAAGCCCAGTTTTAAAATCAGAGCAAGCTAATGGTTCCGCTACCAATGTTCCTGGACTCTGTCTCTGATAATTACCATGGAAAGCAAAGTCATTCTGTTGCTCTTAAGTGCATCTAAATGCAGAACTTGCAGTTCAATGATTTCTCTATTTTTCCTTCAGCTCATCAGTTAGTACGTGGGCTGTTCATACAATTTGATCTAACCCCCTGAAGTGAACTTGGCCTTACCATGCAGCATAGGTTACCACAGTGATCCACCCCAGTGGAAAGCTGTGTTTTTTGGTAAACCTAGGTTAAAATTGCTATCTGGGAAGTCTCACTTTGGGAAAAAAAGCCCCTGAGCTAATCAAATCCTTTCTAAAGAAAAACGTCTTACAAAATTAACTTTTTGAGTTATTACGTAAATTAAATGTAAAGTCACTTTATTTTAGTATTCTCCCATTATGTAATTGCTAAATAAAAATAAAACATTTTTCCAGAGAAAATTCAGTAGTTCTGTCCACATGACCCCTAAAAATATACGATGTATCACAGGACACTCCACCCAAACTACAATGCCATACCATGAACACCTTAGTGTAGAGACTAAAGGTGTGCGCTGTTTGTGTAACTATTTTGTGCAAATCATTTCAATCCTCACACTTTACCCAGGGGCGGATTGGCCATCTATTAATTCTGGCAAATGCCAGAGGGGCCTGACCCTTTTTGTTTTTTTTATGTGGGCCGGTCAAATTTTCTTTATATATATATACAGTATACATGTAAATAAATTGTATTGTAAATTGTATGAAAAGTTGAATTTGCTGCTGTATTCTGGGCAGTAATGCCACTAGACGTTTCTGTGTTAGTGGGCAATAAAATGTTATGTTTCCCTCCTCCATCCAGAGACAGTTATCACCCACTGACTGCAGCTTGGATATGACCACCATTTTAATTTGCACTCAGCGAGTGGACTGTATTATTTATTGATATTGATGGCATTCCTCTTATTAACGGTGAATACTTGTTTTGGAATTAATAAGGCAGCTTCAGCACAGAACTGGGACTTTATTGCAAGTCACAGATAAAGCAGGAGGCGCACACCCAGTTTGTCCTGGCAGCACGCAGGCCGCATTTACAAGAAACATGGAAACGTGCGCCCTGGTAGCTCACCTGGATGGGAGTGCACCCCATGTATTAAGGCTCATTCATTACTTTTGTGGCCTGGATTTGCTGCATATCACCCATATTCATTTATCAGAATTATGTATTAGTCGTTATAAATGATTCTGATGAATGAGAATATTTTAAAAATATATTTTTATCGGCCATTATAAATGCCGATACTGGTAGTTCGGCAAATGCATAATATTGGCAGAGGTGACACTAGTATTTTAGATTGATAAGATGGCTTTAAAAACATTAATGACAATATACATAGACCCGTACCCAGGTGCATTGTGGGCATTTGATCACCAACATATCATATGGTGGACAGCTATCATAATCATAAATTGCTAGAACTCCTTTATCTTTAATAGCTAAGGACTCAATACATTGCCCTTGTTGTTTTCATTTTCATATTCAACAAAAGAAATCATTAATCTGGCAAATAAAGGCAATTTAATTCATTTTGGATAGAATGACAGTTACAAAGCAGCTGGTGCTACAGCCACACCGCACATCTATAACAAATTACTTTTGATTATATAAAAATCTCTTTGCATTATACTCTCAAATTGCAGCCCAACAATTTATCAGAGAGGCATGCTTGGAGAATAATGATTACAAGTTTGTAGGTTCAAATATTGTATTGAGTTTTAGAGAATAAACAGCCAAATATGCGTTCTTTATCCAGTTTTCTCAACAAAAACTGAATTAACTATTAACTAACTGAATTTGATTTAGCATGAATGATAATTGTTCTTAGTTTTGTATTATTGCTATAATTTATGTGCTGTCTACTGATAATGAATGCAAATGTAGGGTATCTACATAAAGCGATATACCAACCATGAAGTGGTTGGAGAAGGAAAAAACTGTAATGTCAAGATGATATTAACAGAGTGCAAACAGGTTTGCAAGCAAAAGATTGATTCAGCTTGTTGATTTTGCATCAGCAATACACAAATCGCAAGAAGTAGAGAATGTAGAAAATAAACATGGAATCCCCAGGTGAAATTGTGTGTGTGTGTGTGTGTGTGTGTGTGTTTGTGTTTTTCATTATCCAACAATGTGTATTCCTACTCTTCCTCTTCAAAGGGCCCTGACGCAGTGCCATAGGCAGAAATATTATTTTGGGCGGGCCAATACAAAAGTGAGTGGGCCATTTTAAAAAAAACCCGTAGAAGTAGCAAAACGGACAAACTGAGAAAAACAGCAACAATTTAACTTTTCTACATACTGTATACTGCATTTCAATAGCCATAACAGTACTGTCAACACCATGAACAACCAACAAAGCTCAGTCTAAAGGGTTTGTACACTTTAATATAGACAAAAACCTGTTGATTTTAACCTATTCAGGCTAAAATATATTTGCAGAACCAGCAGCATTGGCTCTGCACAACACTGTTATAAAATGAACCATTTTATTGTACAAAGTGACAACTAAACCCAACCCAAACCCTAAAGTGAACCCAAACGTGAACCCAAACAGCAGAGAAGGCGTTTACATACTGCATGACATAGAATAGCCTACATCAGACAGAAATTGCACATGTCACATATCCTTTGTGCATTCATACATACATGCTTCAGGACTATGGTTAGAGCATGAGCAGCAAATAATAATAAGCAGTAAAAGAAGATCAGAGAATGAAAACTTCCAGCCAAGTATTGTTTGAATTATGAAAGATATAATGAAAAATGGCAAGCAATGTGCCAAATCTCAGAGTCCACGGCAGTGACAGCATAAAAAAAAACTAAAAACTACATCACTTACAGATAAGTTATCTTCTTATTTAATATGGGCAAACAATCTCCTCTGTCGCTGATGGGCTGTCAGCTCCGCTGGAGAAACGTCTGCACGTGTGCAGAAAAGCTCGTCCTTGTTTCCACTCTATTACATCCAAGAAAACTGTCCATACCACTTTAAAGAGAATCTATTGTTGTCACGGTAACTTTTAACAGTACATTGCTTAACACATCCATGGTACATTGTCTAAAAAACCAGCTAGCCAACATTAGTTGCTGAACGCAGCCTGGAGAGTCTGCCTGTTGTTACCATAGCAACCACCTATGTTCCAAGTCTTCCTTATTGTTTGATCCTTACTCTATGGTTTAAACAGTTTAATTTTAATCAGAAGAGAAGACACATTAAACAGACACAACTAATGCTGTTAACTATTTCTGTTTTAACATACATTTCAATATTTTTCATAACAAAACATATTTTGATCAAACTTGGCTGGCCCATTTCTGACTACGTGGTTGCCCTGACGACAGCTGATGGCTTTATTTTGTTCACCTTCCTTCTCATTGACTGACTCTCCCTTTCAAGCTAAAATATTCCAACTGAGTCGCATTTTTATTACCTCTTTTGGATTATGTTTTGTCATAAAAAAACATGAGTTGCACCACATTATCTATATCATGTTGTTACTGTAATGTACTTCTGCAAAGTATTGTTTGCAAAATGGAATCAATTGTTATTATTTGAGTAAACCATAATCCAAAACCACTGGACAAAATGACCATTATATTCTAATTTGCATGACTTCATTAGACTGCATATTGGATTAATTATTGAGATGGTGTTATTTGAAATGTAAATTAAAAGTGAGCCAACTAATGAGTTTGAGAGCTTTTGAATAAAGCATGGATGATTAAGCATGTAAAGCATGTTTTGGACAATTAAAGATGTATTTTATTGCTGTAGAATGGGAAAACATTTTTAAAATACTGTGTGTACTACAGTACCACAGAAAACAAGCTGTGATAGTCCCTTCAGCTCAAAAGATAGAAATCTTAGAACTACCAGCATTCATTGGGCCAAAATGAACCAATAAACCCTCCCGCTGGTGGGTGACGTAATGGGAGCATGTTGAGCTCCTCCGTGTTAACATGGTCAGGACCCAACCCATCTGATTGTTGTCCCCCCCGAAAAATATCATTAAAGCCACGCTGTGTATTGTTTCTCTCTATATACAGTATATCAATATATATATTCCTATACTGTATATATTTCAAATAATTGTGTGAGTAGTAAAACAATACAAATGCAATTGGGGCAGAAAATGCATTTTAAGTTTTTAGAATTGTAGAATTTAGAATAGAGTCTGTAATATATGGGGCTCTGACACAGGGTGTGTGTTGTTGTGATTGGTCGTAGTGTTATCCAATTGCGTGTCGTGAGATTTTCAAATGCACGCTTGGTGCCGCCCATTAAGATAGGCGACTTTCATTACTCAATGCCAGACCTTTAACCCTTGTGTTGTCTTCCCTTTTTTTCCCCTTATCTCAATGTCTTTGTTGCTTTTTACAAAAAAAAAAAAATTCTATGAAGTTTTTGTATGTTTTGGTATTTTTCAATTTATTTTCATTGATTTTTGCCACCTTTTCCAACATTTTTCACCCTTTATGTCGACTTCTTTTATTTTGGATATAAGTGACATGAGGGTTAATCTTTTAGATTTGGTTTGGATTTCCAGGCTAATGCAGTAACAGATTTTGATTTATACCTGATCAGTGCTGCCTAGTTCTACAGTTTCATCTGAGTTATCTCCGCCTCCGTTTTCTCTGTCATAACCAATTCCACGTTAAACTGGTGTTCAGTTATGTGTAAATGATCACATTTGCAACCTGTTGTTTGACCTGTGTATTTTTTGACTGAAGGCTGCAAACAGCCCTGTTGGTGTTTGATGATAAATGGCTTGTCTGGTTCTTTATCTGCTGTCAGTCTCCACTGAGATGTCATCTCTCTCCTGATGAATCCATGTGACACCCAGTTTATGGAAAACATGATTATTTGTGAGCAAACAAGTCACCCCCTGTTGAGATGTGTTAATCAGCTACAACCTGTTTTTCTAATTACCTAAGGAATGTCTTATTGTATTCACTAGTCAAAATGACAGCAAACAGGGAGAGGAACCAATGAATAGAGACCAGTCTGCCATGGCATAACAAGCAGCTGCTGGTCAGTGGAGGCTGTTTTGGCAGCAGAAGCTGTGACACTGATGAAATTAGATGAATGAAAGCATGTGTTCTTGTATTCCTATCCAGTACTTTAGATATAAAAGCCACATTGAAGCAAAATATGTACAGGGGCATTGGTTGGTAAAGAAAAGTTGAAATCATGTATTCTATTTCACTGATCAAATGCGCCATCTTTTGGTACGTTACACATATCATTACTATTCATTTAAATATGCAAGCTAAGATTTCAATTCATTTAGAATATATTCTTTGAAATAACGTATCAGTCATTAAGTGAAAAATATGTGTATACAGATAACCAGGGCAGCTTAACAAGATGTTTAAAGTGAGTATACGAGGCATTTTTTTGTTTAATGTATGTATCTGTGTATTCAGCGCCGACCATCGGGCAGAGCTTCCGTCTTTTGAGATAACTGATAAAAGTGTAGTAAAGGAAGCCAATGGAATCAGCTTCAAGTGCAGCTGGTTTGTGTGGGAGATAATCATGCTGCTTTTGACTGTGTTCATGTTGTGTCGTGCCCGAGTTTTTTGTTAAGGGCCAATTTTGTGTCCCTTATTAGTCACTACTGTGGCGAGCCCTGCTGTGTCCTGTGTATGCTGTGTGGTTCACCTGTGTCTCACTGACTCTGCAGGTGGATTGTTAGTGTAACCTGGAACACCTGAGTGTTCCCAGGTTATTTAAGCCTGACTGCAGTGCAGCTCAGGGCTTTCTCTGCCTGCCTGGCTTCAGTTTCAGTGCGCCTTTCTTATTCGTTGGTTTGGTTCGGTTGCTTTGGTTTATGTGGGTGCTTTGTGTGCACTTTAAACTCACACACACATCCATCACTCATACACACTTAGACCACTGACTATACTTACAACCAGTGGTTAAATGAAACTAAATACATTACTCAAGTACTGTACATGAGTAAAAATTCTCTGCTACTTGTAGTTCAGTAGTTTTCTTTTCATGTCACTTTTTACATCTACTCTTCTACATTTCAGAGAGAAATATTACTATAAATATGTTTTACTCTACGTTATCTGACAGGTTAAGTTACTGGTTACTTTACAAATTAGGATTTTTAGCACACAAAACACATGTAGTTTATAAATACAATGTTTTATTATAAATTAAACTATTCAACAATGCAAGTACAGCTAAAATGAATAGCTGATTAATTTCCTAGTTGATTGACATAACTGTTTTGATCGTTTCCAGTTTCGAAAATAAATTCTGCTAATTTTCTTTTTAATTTAAGATTTAAGATTTTTTTGCATTGAGTACTTTACTTTTAATACTTTAACTACATTTTCCAGATGATACACACTTTAAATTAAGTAACATTTTAAATGCAGGACTTTTACTTGTGAGAGTACTGGTATTACTACTTTAACTTAAATTAGACTTAATTGGTCTAATTTGGTATGATTCGGATAACAAAGTATTATCCAAACCATTATCATAGACTTATATATCTCTTTAATGATCCTTTTGGGATGACTGCTGCAAGGAAATTGAATTTCCAGCAGCAGATTTCAGCTTACAAAACACAAAAAGAACAGTATAAAAAAAACATGGTGTGTCTTCCATTTAATGGTGCCTATCTGCCTGGGTCATAACAAAATTGGGGGCTTGTCCGGGATTTGAAACCCGGGACCTCTCGCACTCAAAGCGAGAATCATACTCCCAGAGTGAGTTTGGGTTTACTTTAACTTTATCCTGAATAAGCAACCTTGTCAATTAATATACTGAGCATGTACCACCTTATATTGGCGTGTCTGGTCTATTTGACTTTGACATCAGTACTGAAGCCTGCTGCGATATCAGACCATTCACAAGCTCTTTTTTGGCAGCATTCCCACTAAACTGAGACACATGATGCACCTCCCACCACAGCTTGTTTGAGCGGAAAACAAAGCATCTTGCAATCCCACCCATGTACAATAACTGCAACATGAATATCTACAGTACAATATCTACCATGTTGAAGTGTCCTTGGGCAATACACTGAGATGGCTGTGCCATCGGAGTGTGAATGTGTGTGAGTGTTTATCTGATGAGCAGGTGGCACCTTGTACGGCCACAGTGTATGAATGTGTGTGTGAATGCTGAATGGGACCTGTACTATGTAAAAGCGCTATATAAAATACAGCACATTTACATTTACATTAGAACAAGGCCACACCCACTTAGAAGACAGGAAGTGTGTATCGTTTCCTACCATTGGGGCAGTGTGTCTCTTTAGTTATGGAGAACTTTTGACTAAAACCCCTGCTTGCAGCTCTGTGAGGCTGTACTACAGCAGTGCTGTAAAGGAAATGCTCATATCAGCATGATAACATCCTCAAAGTGACAGTGCTAACATGCTGATGTTTAGCAGGTAATATTGACAACTGTCTTAGTTTACTGCGCTAGCATAATACATTGGTAATTAGCAGTTAACACAAGTTACAGTTGAGGCTGCCATTAGTTTAGCAGGTATTTAGTCTTACACCAAACTATTAGACAAATTAAAAATTTGAACATGATGATGGTGCTAGATAAAAAAGTTAAAAAAGAAATTCTAAAGAACCTTGAATATTTAATTAGTTATTTCAGTCAAAACCTCAAAGTCAGTAGGATTCATCATAAGGGACCCATACATGTCATTTTGTATTGTATTGCAATCCCTCTAATAACATGTAACATGGTTGATTGTTTACTTGCAAAGTTTTATTTCCATTGATCCATCCATTAATTTCCTGCCCACGTATCCAGATCAGGGTAGCAGTAACAGGTCAATCTTACAGGCAAGACATCCTTCCATAAGTAATTTACGCCTACTTTTCCTAGAGGAACCCTAAGGACTTGCGGGCTGGCTGGGAAATTCAATCCCTCTGGCATTTATTATGTAGGGTTTCCTCCAAGTCCATTATGCACCTCCGGACACCTCCCCACAGGCACCCACACGGCATTGTTTATTGGAGCCACCTGGGGGCTTCTTGATGTGACAATGAATAGAATATTTTAATACTTTTGAGGATACCTTTTCATATTGTTATAGTGAAGAGATATGTAAATGCTGAGTGCACAGGCACAGTGTTATAAGCCTGAAAATAAAACAGTCTTTGGGGATGTGTGTTTGTATATGTGTGCTGACTTCAGCATGACAACACACATCTTGTTGTCTTTTAGTTATATGATCTTCTGTCTAAATCGGTACGATTCACGGACGATGAAGTCTGATTACTTCATTGCTAATCTGTCTGCTAATGTGGCCAATAGCCACCCATTCACAAATAACAGAAGCCAATTATCTGCTCTGGTCAGCATTGTCACCATTTTGCTGGTGTCACACCTGTGGCAGCTTCCCAATGTTATTTGTCTCTGCCGTCCCTGAACTGAGCTATTGGACCACAGAGATGGGGATATTGAAACCACACAGGTGTGCCACCATTGTGGCGCTGATCAAAGTGAAATTGAGGTGAGCAGGTTTAGACACAGGAAGAGTTTGTCTTCAAATCAGCTCATTATCCATTTCATTTTATAAATTTTGAGAATGTAAATTAACTGAGGTCCATCGTTTTGTAATTCCAAAATGTTTCTTAAAAGGATTTTGTCATCCTAACTAGCTGACTACCCATTAAAATGGATTGATAGAGACAATGGTCAGTACCAAAACCCCTTGAAGACTATTGAAAATGCCTTACTTTGTGGCCATCTGGTGGTATTGATGTTGAGTAGTTGATCATTCCGTGTTCTCTCCTTGAAGTATTGAGATGAATAGGATAGCTACCATATTGACAAGACAGTACATCAGATTACAGAAAGAACAGAAACATTTAGTTATAAAAGATCCAGTTAGATCCATGCTTCTAGATGGACAGTGTGGAAGTATTAACTACAGGTACAAATAGGTTTATAGCAATCTGTCCTTATTCTAATATGGCTGTTTGAAAGGACCCCAAGCTTAGCAGCTTCAACAGAATTCATGGGGCTTTTTAACAGGGAAACAAATCTGCTAGTATCCCCTCAGCTTGGGAGAAGATGTTTCACATTAACCACTGTACACATCAGTTTGGTCTGCAGGCTACTGTGTCAAAGCCTTGGCTCCATCATTGCTCTCTGTTGTTCCTCAGGGTGCTTGTCTGTTAAGGACTATGTGTGTGATAGATGACCTCAGGCTTTGCTTTACCCCTCTGCTCTCAGCTGCTACACATAGCCACACACACCCTACACTCCCACACCATATCATCACATTCTTACTCCCATCTCGTAAAATACAGACACTTGGTCAGGTCCCTTTGTCATTGTTATTGACGTTAAAAGACGTCTCCTTAAACGTCTTATCTAAACGCGCTTGGTCGGGACTATTGCCGTCCCTTTTGACGCTGGTATGTTAACTTAAGGAAAAGGTTGTGGGTGGGCTTAAGTTTCTGTGACACGCGGGAATATTGGGACGGTGAAAGAAGAAAGCGACTTTAGGAAAGGTGCCACGCGGGAGACGAACCCCAGGTTCCTGGATGAAAGTCTTGTGTGTATCCCAACCAACTTCCCTGCGTGGAGTTTCTACCTTACATATTACTCGCTAAACCTTGTCTACATGCTGCTCTCCCCAGTATGTTATACAAACACACTGAAAGGAACCATTTTTGTCCATTTAGACGCTGACAGTCACTGTCCTAAAACATCTTTTTCGTGTGCAGAGTGAGAACGAGCTGACCATACACACCAACTTCATGGAGAATGTCTACTGGTGTGTGGTCATAAGTCTGTAGAACCAGAATTAGGCCCTTTTTTAAAGTGTAGACAAATGCTCTCCTTTCACGGCTGGTGCATTTCTTCTGTGGCTCCATGCAGATCCTTGTCATCCAGTAAACATTTTTGTAGAGAAGTACTGTCTGTAACATGCAACCTTTTCCCATTTTTCAGCTGTAGTGTTGAATTTCAACAAGGATATTTCACATTGTCTTTAAAGTGTTTCTTCTGCTCAACTGCATCTCGTTTGCCTTCATTCCACTGGGAGCAGAGAAAATGGTTGGGGAGGCGTGAGTTTGGCATGCAGGTGACATGGCCTGTCAATCAAAGCTGGAGCTGCATAACCCAAATTGAAGATGTTTTTAATGTTAGCTCCTTGCAGAGACACACACACTCTGACTCATATGTAAATATGCATACACATGGATGCACAGAAGCATGTAGACTTTCATGCAGTCAAATGAGGAAAAAGACTTCCATACGTCCATTATTCCCTCAAGTATTTTCCCAGAAACATCCTTGTTGTGCTGCCATGCCCTGAGAAATGTCCACACACAGAACAACAACAGCAGCATACATCTTAGCTACAACAAGTCGAGGCAGGGCCAGCCATCCATCATCGCTCTCTAGTGTTCCACCCCACTGTCATCATCCAATTACCAGCTCACGAAGCCATGAATCAACCAATCAGCACAGGCCGGGGGCTGTCCAAATGTTGCTCTGTTCTTGCTGACAGACAATATGCTATAAGGAAAAAAAACGAGCAAAAGGAGTCCAATAAAGTTTTTGTGTAGTCTGAAACCTGAGCAAAAGATGTCGTTTTCAAGAGAGAGTTTGAAAGAAAAATATTTTAAAAGATTTACTCAGAAAGTGTCTTTAACTGAAACATATATATCATATTTACATTGGTGTCGGACAGTTACATATTGCAGCTTAAAGTCTAAGTTTTTTATTTTTTTTAAATCCCAAGGACTCTTATGTTTTCATTATCCATCCATCTGGCCATTCCATGTTCTATTTTGACACAGCATTTCTGCCAACTTAAGTATAGTGTAGTAGTAGTAGTATAGTGACATGTTTTATATGCTTTCACGGGAGCTGTAGCATCAAGTACTCTCACGTCCCATTAAAGCTGACGTGGTGTTACAGAGGAATTCACTGATTGCCTTCTGAGATGCTTTATAGAGTCAAGTCTCTTACAGACTCTCATTCCTGCAGTGAATAACACTGAGGTGCTATGGTCTGCACTGAGCGTTTCTTTATTTAACATGATACGTTATCCCTGGTGGGGCCCATTCACTGCCCTGCAATCACACTCTCTGGCACTTCCAGAGTGTGTATTGATGTGCATTTTACATCCATCACCAGCTGTGTGGTTAAACACGTTTGAAGTGTAGTTGACGGCTAAGGACCTACCACATGCTTTGACTGTGTTTGTGTGTGTGTGTGTGTGTGTGTGTGTGTGTGTGTGTGTGTGTGTGTGTGTGTGTGTGTGTGTGTGTGTGTTATGACATTAATTTCCATCATGTGATTGGCAAGAAAATTAAGTCTTAAGCGTGTGTCCATGCCAACACACAGAAACACACACACACAGATATATATAAATATATAAATATACATACACACACACAATACTATTCTAATTGACCTCTTTTAGTGCTGTCAAACAATTAAAATATTTATTTGCATTTAATCGCATTAATGTCATAGTTAACTCTCAATTAATCACACATTTTGTTCTATTCTAAATGTTCCTTGATTTTTTTTTGTCCCTTTTTTTCTCATTTTATTGCTCTTATCATTATCTTATCTTTGTTTCCAGTCTAGCTAGATCCGGTGGGTGTTGTAGTTTTTCTAACGTTACTAGTTGTTGCAACAGCACATGAAAAAAACTACAAAGTTTGCTAGGCCAAAAAGAACGTAAATCTAGCGATAAAAGAATTGAGATAATTGGGTTTGCCTTAACGCTGTTATCAACGCTTTTAACTGACAGCACTAGTCTTTGTTTTCTGACACAGTTAAATGTTAAGTGTAAAACCACTTCTACACATAAATCCTGTGTATACCATGTGATAATGAACACATGTCAAAGCAACATGACTCATCACATCAAACGTGTGCAGTACATGTTCATTACCACCTTCCATAGACATCGGTACACAACTACTCAATTACACTTCAGCTTAATTACACGATTGATTTATGTTCTGAACAAGTTTTTTTCCATTTTGAGTTTATCATTGTGTTCCAAAACATTCATGAATGTTTTTTTTCATCCTAGTGTTTTCTGATCTGCACACCCACTTGCAGTAAGTCGTGTTAAGCATTCAAATTGACACTAGATGCTGTTGTTTTTCTGCTGAGGACAGTTTCGCTGAAAGTGTCCTCTGCAATGTCAATTCTGAATATTCAACTTGGCAGATGGAGTGCTGGTACTGCAAAGTGTATTGGATTCATTTGTTATCATCAGTCCCTTCATGAAATCTTTCATGCAACAACTCATTCTAAAATGATATTGCTACATACATTTGCATCAATACTATTGAGAGGAGCGGATTATGTGTCTGAGTGAGCTACGTGCCTTCATTCAAATAGCACTTTTAATGCAAAATAAGATTCAATTCAACATTTCTTCTGGGCTGAGAGAGAGAGACATTGTCAACATCTATCTGATTTTTGTGATGTTGTAGTGAGTATTGGAGTATTCATCTATCTATTTACCACATTTCTGGGTCTGGATAGTGGTGGCAGCAAACTAAGTAGAAAAGGCCAGACATTCTCCTCTAATCCACATCATACAGTTCATCCAGGAACATCCCGAGGCAAGGTGAGGAGCAGTAAGAGATATTTAAAGACCCTTGGGCAAACTTGAATCGAGCCAACTCGCCCTTCCAAAATAGAAAGCCCTGGTGGATTGACCCGAGCAAACTGTGGTGTGTGTTGATCCCCTCAAGTTTATCTCAGGTCTTTGGTTTTAAAAAAAGAGTAAAACTGCCTGCTTAGACCAAAAAAGGTTGACGGAATGATTCCGTACATTTCTGAAAGGCTGTGGTGACATTATTTACAGTAACCAGTCATGTTGAAAACCAGAAAGTAAGAATTGCCACTGATTAGAAGACAGAGGACAAGTATATTGAGGAAGATCATACATTTCTTAAAAGTAACATGAGGATAAGAGTTTTAGGAGCTTTAACAGTCACTTCTAGGATCATCTGAGTCAGCTATAGGTATTATCATTTTCTTAGCTCACCATATTTGCACTGGTGTATGTGCAGGCTGTCCAATGGTTTTCATGGAGGTTGTTGCGCTTTTGGATTCAATGAGCCCAATTGTAATCATGTGTGATGATGTGAGTCCCGTTAGTTTTTAGAAAAGAAGGGCTCGCCCTCCGACAACAGCCAATGTGACATAATTAAGCATTGTGATGGCCAATATATACTTCCAACAGAATTCAATTTCGTGCCCTATATAGTCTTAACTTTCAAAGTTGAATAGGTGGCTAACAAGAACAACAATGTTTAGTAAAAACCTTTGACACACCGCACTGACATTGTGGCCAGCCTAAAGCACACCTGTGCAATAATTTTGGTCACACTCAACACAACACTTGTTCTGGGAGAAAATTACTATGTAGATAATAAAGAATATCAAAAGAAGTGACAACACATGATCTTAGAGCAGTGAAACCATATATAGTGAAATCAAGGAGTGAATAATCCGGCAAGGTTAACAGGCAACACCGGGGAATGTCCAGTATAAAAACCAAAGCTCTGATATCTTGTTTGTCTTGTTTTTATTATTTATTTACTGCTGTTGCACTGATTGCCACCAACGAAATCTTGTTGGTTTCATACATTGACAATAAAGTATCTTGAAACATTTCAAATCCACACAACAAACCCAGTTACTTTTGGCTTACTACTAGTAGAAACTTCAAAGATGAGAGAAAATATCAAAGGTACTTTACAGTCTCGGTGGGAGGTGGGAAGATTGGGGACTATGAAAAGGAGGAAAAGTAAAACCTCTAAGCTGATTTTGTTTTTATTCATGTGTTTCTGATTGGTTTGTGGTTTTGTTATGGCATGTCTTAATTGTAAGACATGCCATAACATAAGATATGGCATCTTTTTTATTCTATAAAAAAAGAGGAAGAAGAGAAGGATGCAGCGAGGATATGGAAGAAAGCGGAACACGAAGAGCATTAAAGGAGAGAAGGAGGTAAACGTGTCAGAAGATCAGTCAGGGTAAACCCTGTGGGAAGCTGCTGTATCTACCTCCTCAGGCAAAAAGAGAGAGAGGAGGGTGGAGAACAAGGGAGACCAAGAGAGAGAATGTAGAAAATGAGAGTGAAATTGTTATGTGTGGAACTAGTTGAACCCAAATGCAAACATGAACGCAGACCAGAATGATAGTAAACAGGTTTATTCCAGTCCAATGTTGGGAATACAACGATGAAGAGAACCAAGTCCAACATAAATCCAACGTGATCCAGAGTGCAGAACGTGACTGGTACTGTGTCCAATAATCCAGTTGGCCAGGTTGAAGAGCAGGAGTGGGGGATGGCTGGAGTGAAGGTGGAGTCAGGTAAACGGGAAGTCGTGTCTAAACTATGATCTGACACGGAGTGGTAGGTTGGCCCTACTATACATGCCAGAAAAAGTCTGCAACATTGTTTTAGCCTGTGGGGTTCTGCACAACACCAAGCAGGAAAACAGGGTGCCATAAACGTAGGCCTAGTGACGGAAGGGAGACAGGAATTAATCCTCGCTTTCAAAAGGTATTTAGTTATGTTTGGCAATGATACTAAACACCGGAAACATGACGATTTGAACATTTGTATTTATTCTTCAGGTTTTTGTTTGTCTTTTTTAGTGTCGTTAACGGCCACAAGTGAACGATTTCATTGCCATTAACTGACATATTTACACACATACACACACTACCGGTCAAATGTTTGGAGTTGCTTAGAAATTTCCATTGCACTCCATTATAGACAGAATACCAGCTGAGATCAGTTGCATTGTTTGTTTTTTACCCAGGCCAGCAGTTTCAGATTACATTGTGTGCTTACATCATTGCAAAAGGGTTCTCCAATGTTTTCTCAGTTAGTTATTTAAAATGAGATCAGATTAGTAAACAGAATGTGCCTTTGGAACATTGGATGAATGGTTGCTGATAATGGGCAGTGTAGATATTGCATTAAAGATCAGCCACCCACTCAGATCAGCTGATATTCTATCTATAATGGAGTGGTATGGAAATTTCTAAGTGACCCCAAACTTTTGGATATACCTTTTTATGGTGCTGTACAAAACTCAGCTATTGTAATAATTATTTACATATTCATACAGTATATCATTATGTTTTAATGCCAAACATACATATGGAAGGCACAGTGAATCCATAAGCTACCAGTATCTGTGGATGGCTTCCATAGTGGCTACCTTACAGGCCTGTAAGTCTCCCATCAATGTTGTCCAGGTTGTTTAAAACTACATGCCGATTTATCTATGCTAATAATATGTTGGATTCATTTCATTTCATTATTTTCAGACATACAGTGTTTTATATTATTTCTTTTTTTTTTTGGGGGGGGGTGTAATTAAAAAAGTATTAAACAATAATTTGGCAATGACACTAAGGGATCCCTTGTTGAGGATCACTGCCTTAAACAATCAAACAAAGCATGTGACTTTGATGCAGATTCTGCCGTTAGCATCACATTTCCTGCGTTAAATCAACATTGTTTCCTTTTCCTTGTCCTGTGTTTCCACTCACCAGACATGACTAAACATCCTGACCCAGTACAGAATCCATTTGTATTGTCAATTCTTTGGAGAAACCAAGGGAATGTTGCATGACTTTAACCTTCGACCCCACCATTTTCGGAAGTTACTTGTTAGTCCTGCATTGCGTCACATCCCACAATACCGTGCTAAACGATTCATTCACGTCTGATCGAAGAAGAATAGGGGCAATTCATTGCATTTGGCGATGGGCATAGATGACATTTGCACAGTTACACGGGATGTTGTAAATCAATGAAATAATAACTCCTAAATTGACAGATTTCTACATTTACCATGTCAAACATTGACAGTTCCTATCAGACACTTTACCATTACTCCGTGTCAAATGTAAAAGACATGACAAGAAGTCAGTCAGTACTCATATGATTGGGCAAAGTTACCCCCCCACCCCAAAAAAAAGACTGGAACACAGTGTCAGACTACATTGTAAACCTTGTACAACCTGCTTTGCCAATATTGTAGCTGTGCTAATAAAGCAAATTCACATTTAATTTGGAAGTCAGGAATAAAAGGGAGGGATATGGATGAGTGGTAAAAAACAAAATGAGGAAAGGTGAAAGAAGAGGATGAGTAGGAACTTAAAGGGAGCAAGGGCTCTATTATATGGTGAAGAAGAGGGATAATGTGAAGGTGAGAGAATACGGGGGACAAAAAAAATGGTGTAAGTAGGGAGAGTTAGAGAGAGCTTAGCAGGGGGGCGACAGAGGAGGTAAAGGGGGAGTGGGTCAAGGGGAAAGGCGGATTGAAGAAGAGAGAGAGGAGCAAGACGAGGAGAATCTCAAGCGCTTAGCTCTTTGGTCCGTTGTCATGGTAACAGCAGTGAGGCGAGACGAGCGGCAGATAGACTCTCTCTCTCTCTCCCTGCTCCCGGTCTCCCTCTGTCTCTCACCCAGAGATTAGGGGACAGCTAAGTTCTTCTTCTTCTTCTTTGTGTGTGTGTGTGTGTGTGTGTGTGTGTGTGTGTGTGTGTGTGTGTGTGTGTGTGTGTGTGTGTGTGTGTGTGTGTGTGTGTGTGTGTGTGTGTGTTCATTCTTCTTTTCTCTGGAGTTCTAAACTCTTTAGGTTACCAAATATCATCACTTGAACACCATTGCTGAACAAAAATAATGCAAGTCTAAACTGAACTGTTGGCTGGGCAAATACAAGTTACAATCACACAGGGCGGAGGCTGTTCTCCTTAGAAAAATTACATAATAAGTCATTTCATCACATGTAGAAGTTTATGTTCAAGTGACAAAGCTACAAACAGGCCATAGGAATTGAGTCCTTCATGGCAAGAGCGAAGTAGGAAGTGTGTTGGTGTTAAAGAGCCACAGAGTTGGGACACCAGAACGTCAGACCTAAACACTGCTGTCCATTTCCTTCAAACTCTCAACATTGGTTAATCTAATGGGTAATAGGTTTGGAAGGCGATACAAAGGATGTCATCCTGCCGATAGGGGCATCAGATCAGAAAACACTTGTGTCGTTTTTAAAGGGCATGGACAAAAATCATATTTTGTTTTTTTATTTTGGGTAGCTCACCTGGTAAAATGCACGCCCAAACGCAGGGTTCATTTCCGACATGCAGCCCTTTGCTATGTCATTCCCCCTTTCTCTCCCCGTTCATGTCCAAGCTGTCCTGTCCAATGAAAAATGCCACACAAAAAAATCTTTAAAAACTGGAAGTTGTGTATGGTATAATGGGAGGAAGCCCAGATGAAATTAAAGTTGGTCTAAATTCACGTTGATAAGAAGGGATCATCAGTTAATATTGTGTTGTTTTTATGGAGCCGTGTGTGCAAATATTTTTCCTTTGGTCTGTGTATTTTGCCTCACATGGCCTCATAAAATCATCAAAACTAATCTGAATATTTTTGGATTATATTCATAACATATGTACATATTATATGCATATGTATGTATTATATATATAACATACATCTATTCATTTATACACCGATATTATTCATGCTAGCAGGCTCTATAGCTTGATCTCAGCATGTGACCTGCTCCAGTCTCCCAGTTTCAACCCTGCAAAAAGCAGAGCCCGGTGCATTATGGTCCATGAATCAGAATAGCTGAGTAGCTTATAGAATGAAAGAGAAAAAAAAAAACCTTTTACCATAGTGGTGCCAACAGAAATGTACTCCAGCTGGAGCTCAGCGGAAATGAATGTGAGCATCATAAAAATGTCCTCGACACGGTAACAAATTGCACAGCAAACTTAAAATGTGCTACAGCAGCAGAGCTTTATGGCAAAGTGGTGTAGTGCGACGATTAGTAGCCTGAGCGTAATCAATGTGAATTAGCTGGATTTGATGCAGACCACATTTTCTGCTTTAACTCCTGCTTCAGCACCTGTTTGTAATATCTTCCCATCCTTTATTTATACATTATTCATCATTCACTGGAATTATGTCATTTCACAGCGGATTTGACCTTTACCCTTTTAGTTGCTTGTAATGTATGATCATTTTCAATAACTCAAATCTTAGTCTGTTTTCATTCTTAAATTGCAGACATTGAAGGATGCAGCTTGTCCAACTGTTTGCAATGCATTTATTTTCCATTAATTCCATTGTTTCCCATACATAGGTTCAATTTACATCTCTACAAAATAATTGTTCAATAACCTTCGTCTGACTAGTTTATTACTGAACCCAGCCATCATGCCATCACATCCTGCTCCACCCACCACCAGAAGTAAATTATTAACCTGTGGAAAACACTGTATACACAACATAATGATGGGCAGGGAGATACAATACAAGGATTGATGTAGCTCAGAAAAACATGACACTATACATGCATTCTAAGAAAATAAGAAAAAAAATATCATCAACAAATCATAGCATAGTGTCAAAGTCCAAATATAAAAACAAGACAAAAGAAGACTAAAAGAAATTGTTTTTGTGTATAGAATGATAAGCCTAATAAAACCCAATGGTATGGGTCATTGGTACAGGTCTAGGCGGAGCATGGAGAGGGCAGAGGAAGACGCTGCAAGGTGCTCAGTATGTCTATGGAAGGGCTGCCAAACAGATTCAAATTTGAAGATGGAGCCACATAGTGTATGTCTGACTTTTTTAGCTTTATAAAATGAAGGACATCAGCTTCCTATCTTGTAGGAGGGCACTTTTCCAATAAAGTAATCACCAGACCAAAAAGGCGAAAAAGTCAACAAAATGGTAGGCAGGCAGTGAAGTATCAACAAAAACCAACAAAAACAGCAACTGAGAGAATAAGGGCAAATACTGATTTCCAGAAAGGGGCAAAAGAAGGAGAGAACCAGAACCTAGGTCTTGGCACCAGACTTCTATTGACCCTCTGAACCCTAAGGCCATTTTTACAGTTCATTGTCCGTCTGGATTTATTTTATAAAAAAGCTTGTAAAACATCAACCCTATTGTCTACAGTCAAGATATGAACATAATTTCTTTCAGGACAAACTGGGTTATTAGAATATCTGGGTTGTAGTGAGGTCACTTGAATGTTAAAAATGTCCAGAAAGTCCAGACGCTTTTGCCCTCATTACATTTACTTATGCCAATATTCAACAAATTAATGTCATATTTGTTGATATTACACCCACAGCAATGCTACACACGTATTTGTGTGTCTAAAACAGTTCTCCTACATGCAAAAATAAATCTCTGTGACGCCATTCTCCACTTTAAACGGTAGATATCTATCTTGCCCGCTCTAACATCTTTGATCGCACACTAGACTACTTTGACTGGGAGGATTGACCTCTTTCAGCCTCCATACTCTTTGGGTGACGTTGTCCCCACTCCATACCCTTTGAGTGACGTTGTCTCCCGTATATGGGCATACAACTTCCGTAAACAGAGAGCAGACACGGAGCAGCGGGAGCTAGCGGCAAAAATGAGCAAAAACGCGATTAATTATGGACATAAAGTGGATAAATCTTGGATGTAACAGTTTGGATTTAATGCTCAACGACCCCGAAAAAGGCACAAGTTCCAGGCTGGATAGAAAATCACCTGTAGAGGCTAGAAAGACCCGGAAGAGACCTCCGTAACCGCTAACCTTAAGCTGCAACTTTCAGTGAGTTTCTATCTTTTATGGTTAGTAAATGATTAAACTATGAATCAGAGGTGCTGTTTTTGCTCGTGGGCGAGTCTCTCGGGTTCTGGTAATCAACACACCAAGATTATAGTGCAAAAAATAGTTATAAATCATAAAAATGGCCCCTCTAAGATTAGGGTCAACATTTAGAAAAGGGTGAATAGTGAAGAGGGAGGGATAGAGGAAAACCTAAAAAGTCCATAATCAGAAACTATATATAGCTCTTCAACTGTGCACTTTTGATTACTATACCATGTTGCGGTAGGTAAAAAAAGGTGATATTTCTTGGTGATTTATTTAATGTGTTGATCAGAAGAGAGAGTAGGATCTAATGTAACACCAAGATAAAACCACTGGAACCACTGGTCCATTCAGAGTGCTAAGTATGGAAGAGCTATTTGGTCCAATGGAAAGATAATGTTTTGGTTGGTGATCTCTGGAATAAGAGTTCAATCAGGAGAGACATGTTTGCAGATATGCAGAAAGGTAATAAAATATAATAGCTTGTATATATAGAGGTAGAGAACCATCATAACCTTGCTATGGAATCTAGACACCGGTGGTGGCGACAAAGGAGCCCGAAGACCAGACCGAAGGAGGGTCCAGAACGGTCAGCTGGAGTAGACGATAACTGGAGGCGGAAGGGGGGGTGGAGGGTTGCACGCTTTGCCTGAAATGACAGCTGTTAGCAAAGGGAGAAACAGATTTAAAGCAAGGTTGTGACTCTGTGATTGGCCCTTGAAATTCATGTACGATTCTGATTGGTTTAGCAGGAAGGTGAACACCAACAGCTGGTTCAATTTAGGAAGAGAGCATTGATTAAGAGTTTGGTCCTCCTGAAAGAATTTATGCTGAGCTACATTTCAACTTCTACCAAAAGAGGGTGACTTCTTAAATGAGTGTCTCCCAGTAAGGTGGACAGCTGGCAGGGTGGCTAGGGACCTGCCTGACCCCAAACTCCATTAGTCATCCCAGACCGATCCTCAAAATCATTGGAAGAGTCGTTTCAGAGTGTCAGATAAGTCTGGAAGAGTTTTTTGGTCCAATGAAACGTTGAGGCTGTGCAGTAATTTTCCTCACGTTGTGTGGGCATTGATAAACAACCACATAAACCTTTCAGATACAGTATATTATTGTGAGCTATGGGGCAATAAACCTTATTGCCTCTCACAGGCAGCAGCATATTGTTTTTTTTCTAAGATTATTTTTTTGGCAGGGTACCCCTGGAATAAAATTTCTTTTATAAAAAAGAGGATGACTACTTAATTGAGTGTCTCCCAGCAGGGTGGACAGCAGGCAAGGTGGCTATGGACCTGCCTGACCCAAAACTCCATTAGTCATCCCAGACCGATCCTCAAAATCTTTTCCCACAGGCGCACGGACGGCCAGGCCAGATGCGCCGTCGCCCCAGCAACAGGAACGTGAGCTAAATGCAGAGCATAAGAGCCAAATAGCCGGGATGTCCGAGGATGACGTTGGCATCTTCAGGGCTAAAAGAGAGCATGTGCTCAAGGGAAAGCGAAGAAAATGTCAAGAGTGATTAGGGGAGCAGAGGATGTAAAAGGATCTGGAGAGATGGAGAGGATTGTATGTGTGGAGAGGAAGGCTTTGCATTTTGATGTGTAAGGGGAGAGAGGTGTGTGTGTGTGTGTGTGTTTTCACGCCTCACTGACTCACTGCTCCGCCACCTGCCAGCTTGTTTGTAAGAACGTGTGTGCTCATGCATGGTCATAGTCGTGCTGGTTGTACTGTATGAAGTCATGTCTCTGGCTGTGGTTCATTTTGTTCACGCAAAAGTAGTACCTTAGATAAAACTCCACCCCCACAGTAGAGACTTACAGTAGCTTTGTAGATATAGATCAACCTAAGTAGTCTCACATTGCCAGACAGATCTCCACAACTGGAATAGGGTCTGGTTACACCCACACATTCATTTTAGGACAGGAGGGAAAGAAAAAAAATGCTTATATAATAATTATTTTTTAACCAATCATAATTGTCTTGGGTGGCACTCTATTTAAATTAGCTGGCTCAATGGTTAAACATAATTTGCTCTTACCAGTCAATCGCTGTATGTAACTTACTTCATCCACAGCAAAACCCTACCAACCGGTTCCGAAACATTGGCATTTGCAGGATGGCTCTTCATCTATCGTTGCCAACAAATGTTTTTGGTGATCTGTATTCAATAACTGGCAATTAGCAATTCTTTTGTTCATTATCGTGTCCGGCGTAATAAACTGTAGTTATCCCCCCCTTGACAGAAGGTCCTCCATTATCACTGTGTTTAACATAATTCGATGAATTGATGAAAATCTTTTAAACTGACCTTTGTCAATCTAAAATGAAGACAGATTCAACAACTACACGGCCGGTTTTCATTTTGTGGGCGACAATACAGAGTTGCGCCGCCTGCTGTTATGGAGACGTACTACGTCTTGTCGCTTTTGTGTTTTATGAGGCACTTTTTTGACCAATTTGGGGCGAGTGAGCCATCTTTTCTGCCCGACAGGTCAGGCATATGGTCGGTGTGTCGGGGGCTTTAGATATTAGACATATTCTTTTAAAATCTTACCAGTCATTCACTGACAGAACC
Organism: Etheostoma perlongum; assembly: GCA_026937815.1. NCBI lineage: Eukaryota > Metazoa > Chordata > Actinopteri > Perciformes > Percidae > Etheostoma > Etheostoma perlongum. The sequence goes on from CM049372.1 coordinate 29,709,632, forward strand.
AAGCAGGCCTGCTTTATTGCAAAAATTCATAAAAATTTTATCAAAACTTGCCATTTTCAACATGTGACTAGATAGCTCGAAGGTTGTTGTTGTTTGCAAAGGGATTTTGAGAACGGTAACACACAGATAGTAGAAGAGGCTAGCAAAGCCTGATATCTGGCATGTAGACATGTGGCTTTTTATTCTGCTACTATTTCCAACTATTAGACCAAAAAGAAAGCAAATACATCATGTAAACGTTTTGATCAGAATAAACCGACGTTTCATAGTAGTGTTCTTTCTGAATGATTACTATGTTCAGATATGTTTTATCCTTGCCAAGAGTTAAATGAGAAAATAAAAACAACACTCATTGACGCACTGTAAATATGAAGCCACAACCAGAAGCCGATAAGCTTAGCTTAGCTTAGCATAAAGACTGGAAACAGTGGGAAACAGCAACTTCTCTGTTCTTTCCTATTAAAACAAACCCCACCTCATGCCAACACCTCTGAAGCTAACCAATTAACAAGCATTGTCTCACTTGTTCGATCTGTGCAAATGCAGGGATTTCTGGAGTTTCTTTTAAACCTTACAATGTAGAAACAAGACTTCAGGAAGTCACTGCACCTGGCAACATCCTGTCATAAGCGTCCATGAAACCAGACTGAGACTGGTTCTAAGTATCTATGAATTAAAGACAGTTATACCATGGTCTTGGTGAATACTCGATTCTGATTGGATGCAGGGTGTCCGTAAAAAAGTGATGTAGGACACCTACTAAAAGGTGAAACTGACTGTTTACTATTCTAATTGAATATGCTACATAAAAACAAAAAGAAAATGTGGATTCGTTCTTTCCAACTCGTCCTCTGAACACACAGGATGGCGCTAACACACAAGCTGCAAACAGTTATACTGCTCTTCTGAACTGACTTTGTTTCACAGCAAACAATGTTGTCTCACATCCCGTTCACGTTGCTAATTCAGGCCGTCAGTCACGTTACACATCGCGGATTAAATTGTTCGTAAAAGTTGTTATATATTGTTTTGGGGACAATGGCTGGATAGCTAGCTTGTCTTGTTGTTCAACACACTGTCAAATTAATTTTACTGATTACCAACTGTACACAATGTTATTGACTTTGGATCTTGCTAGCATAGCGTTAGCTTTCTGGCTCATAGCTAAGCTGAAGGGTTCTACGAGCTGAGCAGACTATACATATCTCCCGTTGCTAAGGGTGGCAAGTTGTATCTAAGGTCTGTCCTATTTCATGGAGGAGTGAACGTTTGCAAGAACTTTGATAGGATGGGAATGATTGTTCCAGGTATTAGTCAAACCTTTGGCCTTTAATACATGACAATGGACAATTCGTCGGGCATTAACCCTTACACATTTTATGCATCTTTTAAATAATTCTAGTGAATATTCTGTGGACAGTTAGTTTGAATAAAAATGAGAAAATCCAAAATTGCTGCAGTCCATGTGCTGTGTGATCTTTTTAAGCTACACCATAGATATTTGTTCAGGCGCAGATGCATTTTAGTTACTTTCATACAGTATGTTTGTTCTTTAAGAGTGTGCAAATCAAATTGTGGCACAAACAAGCCTTCAAAAAGAGAGGTATGCAAGAGAAAACTCACTTCATTGAAGTGTGTACTTCAGCTGTAAGATAAATCCAGATCTGATCTCAGCGTCTGGGATGGGAAATCTTGCTTTCCTTACATACTGTGAAAGTTCTTACATCAGGGGAAACAAAGCAAATCTGAATTTTCAAACTATCTTTCAAAGGATCATTTGATGTTGATGTGTAAAGGAAATAGCCAATATGTAGCCCTACATATAAAGGTAACCATTACATTTGTTTTAACCCTCCTGTTGTCCTTGGGTCAAATGGGACCCATTTTCAAAAAGTTTTAATATCAGAATTTTTTTTTTTTTCAACTAAATTGTCAAAATAAATAACGTAGGTGGTTCCATAAAACGCTCTTCACAAATAAAATCAATGATCAGTTCGTTTTTTTATTGAATACGTGGGATTAGCTAACGTTAGCCAGTTAACACAGGCCGGCGGTCTTGCTGGTTCCGTTGTGTGTTTATCCTGCATCGCTTACAGACAATGAGCTGATTAGCGGGCTGGGGCTAACGTTAGCGTTCTGCAGACCCGCTGCCGCTGGGTCTTACTGTCTCTCCTCACTCTCAGCAACTTCAAGTCCTCCCCGCAAGCTGTGACAGTTATGGCCCCAGTGACACATTTTGTCACTATGACAACTTAAAACAAACGCCATTTTGTTGTCCACCAATCAATGGCTTTCCTATCCATTTTATTTCTATGGTTTCATATTATGATTGATGTTGTTCTAAACATTTTACTGTTTTTTTTAAATATATTTTATTCATTTTTATTCATCTTAGTGTTCATTAGTCTCTAAACAATTTATATTTTCCTTTTTTATATTCCTGTTTCTTGTCTGATATTTTTCAATCATTGTTCAGCATTTGGTTAAAAGGTGCTTTACAAATAAAGATTGATTGATTGATTGATTGATTGATTAATTGATTGTCTGTGTCATGAAATAAATATAATACATACTTTACGTAGCCTATCATTTCTGGCCTCTGCCCTCATTGTATGGAATCCAGAGTGAACTTGTATACCTCAGTGCTCATCTATTTGCTCCATTTAATCTGGCTTTAGAGCTTTGTTATTGTTGTTTTTCCATTGTTGAAATTGCTGTTCTGCTTTTGTCATGCTGCTACCAGCACCATACCAGCCTAGGAAATAACCCCCCTTTCATTGTATTTATTTGTAAGAAAAGTGCTTTATAACAAAGTTGTTTTTAATATTATATTGTTTCATTATTACCTGCAATATGCTTTTTTTTAAAAAGCATCTGCTTTCACAAAATGTCAAATTACCTATAATTTGTACCTACTGTTATTGTTTTGTAGATGCATTTATAAAACCCACCCTGTGTTTTCAATGTGAAGCAGCAGTAGCAGGAAATGTTCAATTAATAAACAATAATTTAAAACAGTTCTGATACTGTTGAGAGAAAGTACTGGATTAAATACATTCTCATCTCTGGAGAATCCCTCCTACATAGTACAATTTGATTCCTGCACGGAGATGGTGGTGGACCACTGACATTGAAAACGTCTATATAGAGATGATTATAATAAAAACATGGGCATTGATTTAATGATCTGTATAGGTCAGGCGTGGGCTAAATTCTTCCAATATGCTGCTCAGCTGACCTTTTTGTGCCCTTTGTAAGAATTTAACCCTATTCACTTGGGATTAGGATTACCTGGGGACCTTTAGTAATTTGTAATAATTGTAGAGGAATTGTCTGTGATCTTAATTCCGTCAAGTAAAAATTCCATTTCTAAATCACGAGGTCCCCTGGTAATAAACATATCATCACAGCCAACACATTCTTAAGATCATGGTGTAACTGATGTAATTTAGTCCAAGCCAATGATACTGTACGTCAGGTTTCAAATGTTAAACTGTTATTGAGAGTTCCCTCTGTTTACATACTTACTTGATAAAAGTTGCGTAAATTATTCATTTAAAGCATTTTGTTTGAGAAGTTGTTTGTTTTAATTGGCTCTATTACCTGAACATTTACAGATACCATGTGGAATCTGCCAATTTGTAGCATATGAACTGACAGCCTAACTGGAACGACTCCATTCAAAATTGTTTTTGTTTCCCTCAGCCAGTCAGGCTTCAGTACTGAGAATAAATATTCTCTTAACAACACTGCAATTACTTGCAAGACAGCACTGAATATGTTTCATTCTCCACTTAATTACTGTTAAAACTAAACTATAATTCAGGACCTTCATGTTATTATTACTAAGTTCTTGTTCACCAGCATCCTTCACCTGCACACTGTCAGCTCCTTTCTGCTGTTCTTTCTAAATCCTTTTAGCATTGTGTTTTAGCGTTTAAGAGTGTACACAGTCAAATAAAGTCTTATAAAAGTTGAGTAGCAAAGAGCAGACCCATGAGGACAAAAATGATTTGATGTTTTTTCTGCAGTAGTCCAGCTTTGCCCCTGCAGCGTGTAGAGGAGGCTCTGGCTAGTCCACATAGAATTCCAGGATGGGAGGAAAACATGCTCTGGTTTATTGGTATTTCTTCAAACCAATCACAAGATCCGGGTGGCGCTAAGATCGGCACAGAGCCGCTACAAATCCAAACAGAAAACTCAGACTGGACAAATAGTCTAGCAAGCTGTCTCAATTTACAATGCAGAGATTTGAGGAGCAGCAAACCAGTCCTCATAAAAAAAGTGTCAAATTCCAACACAAAGAAAGCTGAAGGAAACGGACATTGGTGAAAAGACATGCATCCGGCGAAATTTCCTGCGGCACCGGAGCAACCCCAGAAGTGGAACGTCGAGGATACAGACTACTACTGCAGAAAATCAATTGAACAACAGTTCACACAGTAATTAAACTAAAACAGTATGTTAAACAGTTAAGGTGATATCAAGCAAGACTGAAGTGGTCCTGCCATTAAGTTAAACTTGTGAATCCAAGTGTTGTAATGCTGCAATGCATTCTTTCAGTCAGTTTAGTGATTGTGAAGGTTAAGTTTAGCCGGCAAAAGGTGACTGTGAGTCGGGTACCAGTGAAGTTTAGGCATCAAAACTAGGAATAGGGTTAGGTTTGGGTTGAAAGTGTTAGGGTTATGTTTTTCTTTGAATACAACCTATGTATTCTGGGTTAGGTTAAGGTTAAAGCTATCTACAGTGGTCTGTTCAAGCTTTCAAAGAGGGAGATACAGAATATAAAGTATTTATGATGTCAATATGTGGAAATAATAATTTCAAAGCTGAGATTAAATATTAATAATATTATCTAACATCCTTTGTTTACTATTAGGGACAGCTGGCAACTTCACTGGCAACAACCGTTGAAAGCTTACAGTACAACCCGTTCTCACTCCAAACTGGTAAAATACGGACATTTGGACAGTGAATGCCAGCGTCAGAAGCGACGCGAAAAGTGCCCTTCAGAGAGCAGCAGCTACACAGGGTTTAAAGATGATGTAGCACTAAGAGCGACTACGGTAACGAGGAGTATGAAAGGCCGAAAATCAGCATAGGGAGGGTGGTTGGGGGGTGGATGGTTCAAACAACACATGACTTTTACCCAGGAGACCGGGGGTTTGTGTCCCGCATGTCATGTTTCCTAAACCCAACCACCAATTCTTCTTTTCCTAAACCCAACAGTCCATTCTTCTTTTCCTAAACCCAACAGTCCATTATTCTTTTCCTAAACCCAACAGTCCATTATTCTTTTCCTAAATCAAACAGTCCATTATTCTTTTCCTAAATCAAACAGTCCATTATTCTTTTCCTAAACCCAACAGTCCATTATTCTTTTCCTAAACCCAACAATCCATTATTCTTTTCCTAAATCAAACAGTCCATTATTCTTTTCCTAAATCAAACAGTCCATTATTCTTTTCCTAAACCCAACAGTCCATTATTCTTTTCCTAAACCCAACTGTCTGTTCTTCTTTTCCTAAACCCAACCGTCCAGTTCTTCCTGCATGTCATGGAAACATAAGCTCCCCCGTGACCTTTTCCGTAACCTAACTGTGTCATTTACAGCAATAGTCCCAACCAAGAGCGCTTAGATAAAACACGTTTAGATATGACGCTAAAGTAGAGTCAAAAACAACGCCAAAGGCACCTGAGCAGGCGTCCATATTTTACGCAAAGGGAGTGGGAATCTGTTGTACAGTAAGTGGAAACAAGTTAACAGTCAACAAAGAAAATATATAGGCTAGATATATAGACTTGTTTTCCCATCTCATGCTGAGTGAGAGCAGTTGCCAGCATTACGCTGTAACTGTAGCTCTCCCGGTCGAGCACTCAGGTAGAAGCAGCTGGAGCAAATCACCAGCGGAGAGGCTAATCCTTAAAAATCCAGCAGAATGGGAGAGTTTTGTATAGACTCTCCTGCTCGTGGATTAATTTGAGCTGAAATGGAAACTGAAATTGGCTTGCTTGTTGAATACTCTGCTGGCCTCTCAATGCTAAATGAGGCAAGGAGAGGACACATGCTGTACTGTATGAACACACAAACACACACACACACACAAAATCACAGCTTTATTTGTCTTCTCCAGTTGTTTTCTATGGAAGAGAAAGGCCAGATTGGCATGACATATAAACAGTAATTGTAGGAACGAGACCTACTGTGAAATTGAAGGTACTTGAAACCGATTTGGACAAACAAGACGGTTGGAGGGCTGAGATGGTAAAAATTCCATTTTTTAGTCTTTTATTTCTGTGTTTGTATCTTCCTATTTTGTCTAAGTACTTTATTTCTCTCCCTTCTCTTTACTCACATCCTGTTTTCATCTTTTTCCACCCTTTGCTCTTTTCCTGCCTCAGGATTTTTTTTACCCCTTTGTTAATTTCCCCATTTTTCTGCATGACTCTGTTTCTGTCACTCTTCACCTTGTTGTCTCCCCTCCCTGCCTTCATTTTCCACCAGAGCCGCTGGAGAAACCTCTAGAAATCCACTGCTTCCATTTCCAATCCGTCACGTTTGATCAGTTTCTGAATCTATCCAATCTCTGTATTACACAGAAACTCACCGTGACCGCTTGGTAATGCAGATGAGGCCATACAGTTCCCATCTACATTCCTGTGCCTTTCATTCAAGCTGTTCCATTCATTAGTGGGTGTTTGTTGGCAGGCTGCTGCCTCTGGGTGGTTGCTGGAGGTAAGCTTGGTGCCGTTCACACCTGGAGTTTCCAGCTTTGTGGTGTTTTCATAATGGGTGGGAGAATTCTCCCTGCGTCCCTTTCCATCTGTCTCAGGGACTCCATTTCCCAACTGAACCCTCCTTCCCTGCTTCCTCCTCTTCCCCCCACCAATCTTTTTCTTCTCTCTTTTCAACCTTCTTACAGGTGTTGCTTTCCTTCTTATCAATAATTATTGCATTGTGAAAAGCCTCCACATGCTGTCCCATTTGCAAGCCAAGGCACAGCACCAAGGTTTTACTTCATATTCCTGTTAATTAGCAGTTAACACTGCATGTGTCGTCCAAGGCAAATGAAGGCTGCATTTCTTGGCCACATTTATTGGATCCTTTCAAATAGGACAAGCATCATTGACCCATTATGGCATAGTTGATCTAGAAATGTTGAATTCAAAGGATCCAGGGAAGGGACAACGCAACTATCTGCCTTTTGATCTCTCTCCTCCTTCATCACTCCATATTCCCTTTTTTGTTCTTGCCAAAGCAGCATCTTCATGTATTGATCATTCCAACTCAGAACTGAGTTTTGATTTGGTCCTTGTTGCATTGTGCAGAGTAGTGTGTGGCTGTAGCCTGCTGTTTCTGCTCCCTGCTGCATCTATTTTTCAATTCAGTAGTACTAGGATATTTCCATGTCCATGTAACCCTAACCCTAACCCTTTTTACACTTATCTAAAATTCCAAGTGTATTTGGAAGTGTTTACCAGAGGCCTGGTTTAATAATGTGGTCAGTATGATTTTACAGTCTTCAATTTTCTTATGAAGGCAGATTGTAAACTTAAGCAAGGGCTGACCTGTAGCAAAGCCAACAAGGCAACTGTCAGCAATGTCTAAGTGCAGAAAGTGAGTTGGGAGCAGGGGGTTGTTATGCTGTTGACCTATTAGATCCAATTCGTCAATGCTGCCATGAACCTAACCTGACACGCCAGTTTGTTTGTTACACAGAATAACAACCCTGCTTGAACAGAAATCTCTTTTACTTTTAAATCTCCCAAATAGACAGTGTTCTGCAAGTTTACACTTAACAAAAACAAGCTCAATGTTCAGTTGATTTACACAGATTAAAATGAACTAGTTTGCGTTCATAGTTCACAATCCCCAAAAAGAGAATTAGTTCACGAATAAGCTGCTTTAAAGTTTTGGTTACTTCAACTCGATGTGTTGTTTCAAATGTGTTACCGATGTGGCGGACCTTCGGCCGGTCAAAGCTATAGTGCATAGTTTCTGTCACCCCCCATGAGGAATTCTGAGCAATGACAACACCACTGTTGTTGCATCAACATGACACGTAATCGCGCATGCGCTCCCACCCCTCCTCCACACAGTTGCTTGTAACCAAGGAGGACACGGAGGAATAAAAAAACACAATGGGCTCTTTAGAAGAGGTCATAATCTTCTGTTGCAAGAGTGAGCGACGCTCACGTTCACATTCATTAGGTGCAAACTGATAAGCTCAGTTTAAATTTCATTAAAAAAATTAGCTAGGTGTTATTAGCTAATTAAGCTAAGTTTAACCCTTGTATTGTCTTCACTTTCGGGACCCTCTTGTATCTCTCAGATCAAATTGACCCGTAACTTATTTGTGGCTTTAAAAACAATTCTGAAATCAACTTTTACCACATAATCTATTAACAAATATTGTCTTTATCTCAATTTCAAACAATTGAGATAACATACAGTATATGTTTAGGGAATGCAATAAGTCTCTACTAGAACACAATTAATAATGGAAGTGTTCATTTTTTGTGATAAGGTTATAATTCATGTTAAAAATCCAAATTGGTCATATCCAGATGGGGATGACCATTCCATCTGTCCATTCTTAGACAAATATGGCTGTGGGGCTCTTCCAGCTTCTGGCTGTGGGACTCTTCTAGTGGCCGGCTGTGGGGCGGCCGGCTGTGGGGCTCTTCCAGCGGCCGGCTGTGGGGCGGCCGGCTGGGGCTCTTCCAGCGGCCGGCTGTGGGGCTCTTCCAGCGGCCGGCTGTGGGGCTCTTCCAGCGGCCGGCTGTGGGGCTCTTCCAGCGGCTGGCTGTGGGGTTCTTCCAGTAGTGGCCGCCTGTGGTGCTCCTTATGGCGCTTATTCCAAATGAAGGCTGTCTTCAAATTCACTTTCAGAATCAGAATACTCTGAATTGATATCTAAATTATCCTCATATTTGGAGACATCTTCTTCCACATTGCTGTGTGCCTGACTCTCTTCAAATATGAGCTGTCCCCCCCCACCTTGATGTGCAGGTGCGATGCCTTTAGTGCGAGAAAATAGTTTGATGTATCAACTGTCATGGTGGACACATGACAGAGGGTGTGGGAAAGAGTACAGGAAAGAGAGAGCAAACAACTTCTCATTGCTCAGATTATAAATATGCAACTGTGTGTGTGTGTGTGTGTGTGTGTGTGTGTGTGTGTGTGTGTGTGTGTGTGTGTGTGTGTGTGTGTGTGTGTGTGTGTGTGCGTGTGCTGGCACATGTGTGTTTGTGCCTGTGAGCATGTTTCTGTGTGTCTCTGTGTAGGCGGGTCAAAATGAAGACCATATGAAGGATGTAAATGTGTGGGGTTTAGTAGCATATGTGCTCCATTTTTTTTAGTTTATACATGTTTATCACAGAAAATAAGGTAAGGCCATTGATTTTCAGGTAGAAAAATGTATACTTGTACCATTCTTCTTGGAAAAAATTGAAACGGGTCAATTTGACCCGAAGACCATACAAGGGTTAAGTAGTAACAGTCATAACTTATGGCCCAGACTACAGGAGAGTTCAAATCTGGACAGATTCCAAAAATCATATTGCATCACAAAGACAGCTGAGAATGCTGACACTCGCTAGACATACATTTTAAATCAATTATATATATTTTTAAAGTGCTCATGTTATACCCATTTTCAGGTTCATAATTGTATTTGGGGTTATATCAGAATAGGTTTACATGGTCCTCTTTTCACCTTGTGTGTTGAGCTCTCAGTTTTAGCAGCTGATGTAGGCATCTCACTTCTATTCCTTCTTTGTTGGGAGTCGCACATGCCCAGTAGCTAGGTAAGCACTGCTAGCTAATCAGAAGGAGAGCAGGAGGGCGTGCCATGCTAGCAGCTAGGCGAGCATTATAACGTGTGTTACTAAGTGACGCATGTTTGTCACAGAAGTAAAGGCCTGAGTAAGAAGTAATGGACTACAATAGAGCTGTTTGGAGCAGTTTGTCAACATATAACACAATAAAAGGAAAGGGAAAAAGCCAATAAGCATGTATTTTTTGTCATGAATTAAAATATTATGTTACTTATTTTGTGTTGCTTTGCATTACAAACAAAACTTAAAGTGACATTTTTTTGAAAGTGGTTATGTACCTGGCAACGTCACGGGGATTACAAGAACTACCATTATCAAACTGGGTCGACTTGCTGTGTCTATAAGCCGTTACTTTGGTCTACTATTTTATTCAATTGAATCCATAACATGTAGGCCTGAAGATGTTACCAGTTGGAAAGTGACAACGTGAGTGTAGCAGTAAACACGTTTTCACTTCTCTTCCTACATCTACACATCTGCCCTTTCACACACACACACACACACACACACACACACACACACACACACACACACACACACACACACACACACACACACACACACTAGAAATCATGGCTGGCAGCCCAGTCACCTGCTATGCCTGACGTCTTTCTAATAAGTTCAGCACATGCAGGAGAGGAGGACTACTAAAGCAGAGATATGGAGAGAAAGAGGCAGCAATGGTGAGTAATGAAACATCTGAGGTGAAAACAAAAGATGGAAACAAATAGAAGAGAAATTAGATAGGCAGAGACAGTAGAAAGGCAGATACAGCACACATGCAAATCATATATTTGCAATATTGCTCGTATTTAACATTCCTGTCAATCACGCAGAACTGACCAACTGAATAAAACAGCAAGGCAGAGGAAGCGCATCTTTGTTAAAGAATCTTTAAATATTTGATGCTTTTGGAAGATTTGTTTTCAGCTTTCTTGTCAAGAAATTACATTAAATTTAGATTTTCTCCACTACCACACACAGGTCCTATCAGGATACCACTTATTTCACAAGTGGTATCCGGACATCTCTAAGATAAACCGACCAATTCAACTATCTATTAAATCATGGGATATTTCTTTAACAAGTACTCCAGTAAAATAAATTCAGTTGGTCAATCTTATTGCTTGATATTGTCTTTTAGATATTGTAATATGACATATGTGATGTCTATTCCTGGGTTTAAAGGCTGCATTACAGTAAAGTGATGTCATTTTCTGAACTTACCAGACTGTTGTAACTGTTCGGTTGTTTGCCTTTACCCACTTATCATACCATCATATCCACATTATTGATGATTATTTATCAAAAATGTCGACCAATAGTCAGCACTACAATATCGTTGCAGTATCGATATCGAGGTGTTTGGTCACAAATATTGTGATATTTGATTTTCTCCATATGCCCAGCCCTAGAAGTTTCTGCATACATTTCATTCTTCATTCTGGACAGAAACCTACCTGCCTCTCAATCCTTTTGCTCTCCTTGCACCCATGGTTTTATAACTCCTGTGCACTCTTGGTGCCCGGCCGTCCTTTACAAGGCTCTGTCTGTAATGTGATGGACAGAGGAGATGAGAGAGAGTGATCCTCTGAAAGCTGTAACACTCTGCCTCCAATTGACCAGGGTCTTATGCTACCACAGTTAGTCCCGGTTATGGACAGCTGAGGTCATAAATCTACTGTAAAACGGACACAGACCAACACAGGGGAGGAGATTGTATGAATATAATTTCCACACACCTGGATAAGACAAGCTCCCTGCCTGTGTACATGAATATGCAAGATGTACACATGCAGTGTATAACAAAAGGTTCTTCAAGTCATTAAAAGGTGCAATTTGAAAGATTGAACCTTTTTGCTAGATTAATGTCCATAAATCATGACCAGGTACATTATGAGATGTTACCATAGTTGCTGTAAACAGATAAGCGTAGTGCTGAGAACTCTTTTAGCCTATGTCAGCCATTTACTGTTTCTGCCATTATGTTGGCTTTTCAGCTTTTCAGGCCAAAATAAAAACTGTCCCAGAATGGAAATTTCAAAAACAAAGATACTGCCCTTAGCATTGTTGTCAATTAGCATGATTTCTTAATATCTGATGACATATTGTCATCATTTTGTTAATTAAATGCAGTGAAAGAAGCATCCATAATTGTTCCATTCCAACAAAAAAATCAGAGCTGAAGGTACAACCTTCTTATGAAGAGGTGGTAACAGCCTGGTTTCCAGCTGCAACACATTTTCCACCACTGTTCTTACATATTTCACAAGTGCCACACAACAACAAATATTAAGTTGGCACATCATATGACAGACAAATGAAATGCAGAAAAAAATCAAACAAAGCGTACAAACAAAGCAATCTGTCATCTCAGGAAAATAATTGAATTAAGTGCTGATCAGAGGAAATTGGTTTCTTGTCTCAAAATAATGAGCTAATTAACTTGCAATGTCAAGATAAGAGGCCAAAAAATGATTAGCTACCATGCTTTCCAAACCCAACATACTTTTATCAGACTTTAAAAAGTCAACCAGCCATAGAAATAAAATGTTGGAGGCTCATAACTCTAATTTTAAGACGTTTAAGATGTTTTAAAGACTATGGTAAATTGCTCAATTGGAATTGACTGTTTTTGTATTGTTCTTTTAGGTAACTTGTTTTTTTTCCAAGATGATTCCAACCTTTAAAACACTTGCTTAGATTAAAAAAGCTGTTAAACAAAAATGTAATTAACATTATATTAACGATTAAAGTAACAGCAAAGAGCCAGTGTTTTATATGTGCCCTTCTGGGTTCCCTCCTCATTACTGGGAGTTGTAATTGTGTTAACACTCAACTAATCCCATTCCCCATACACAGATTTAATTGCTATTCAAGTGTATAGACTAAAGTGATTGTAATGAGATCAATTAGAAACCAGGCCTGACCTAAAGTTGAAGTGTTCCATAAGAGGTGAATTACTTCCACAAGATTAGTTTTTGAAGCGCTCAAACATTATTAAAAAATTAAGCACCATAAACAACCTTCAGACATGTTACCTCCAGCTATATTTTTACAAAAACAATTTCACATGTGAGTTGCACATTGTACGGAGCCCCCCTGGGGTCAGCTGATTAAATAAACTAAACACATGGATTCAGATTCAAACTTCTGGGATCAAACTTATGTTTTTACAGTTAGTGCGGTAGTACAACAAGGAGGAGACAAGTTATAATTAACTTAAGTAAGTTTGGAAACACTACCTTATTAAATCATTAAATCAATAGATATTTTTGTGTCTGCGTTGTAGTTTATAGACGTTCCTAAGCACCGCCGGATGCCACGCGCTTGATTGGGACAGTTAGGTTTAGGATAATATCATAGGTGGGGTATGTTTCAGTGACAAACGGGACGAGAACAGGACACGAACCCCGGTCTCCTGGGTGAAAGTGTTGTTTGACCCATTCTTTATTTATTTATTTATTTTATTAGGACAATGCACATTAATCAACATTTCTGTAAATGCGCCAGTGTTAGCCAATTGGCTAATTTTTCAACTGTAATCCTACCTAGCATGGATGTCTTTATGGTGGGAAGACACCGGAGCACCCGGAGGAAACCCACTCAAACACAGGGAGAACATGCAAACTCCACAAAGAAAGGCCCGAAAAGACCTCAATCTCTCTACGTGACATTAGGTGCGTTCCATACAGAAGGGTGATTTGTGCGTCACATCTGACACTGAGAGCCACTGCCCAAGTGTCAGTACCTGACAAGTTAGCAGTGAGAACGGGCTGTATCAGAGGGTAGGAATAATTTTGTATGGTTCCAACTTTGTTGGAATTGAACATTGGACTGACATGACATTTTTCACAGATATCTCTTTTTTCAAGTCTTTTTATATCATTTGGGAATTTATCCATGATCCATGATGACTATGGAAACACATCCTCCAAATGTTTTATACAGCAGTCACACATCTTTAAACACTATCATCTTACTCTCCTCTTTGGAAAGTGTGAAAACATAACTGTTCATTCTGTCCCCACTACAGAAAATTGATTTAGCGGCTCTCATTCAAGCACTCTAATGTTAATCTCCATGATGGGTCTCAGTATTGCCATGGTGGAGATGTGTCAGGGACACACAGTCATTCCTGCACATTCTCAACCACTATCCACCTACTCACATACAAGGCCAGCCTCCAGTCGCATTCAGCAGCGAATTCATCACAGCTGTATTCACAGCTGTATTCATCACATCTCCATTCATAACAAATGAGTGATACCTGCGTTCCCACTGGCAGTGCAGTGTCATCTCTCTGCACATGGCCTCTGCCTCCTATTCCAACACTAACATTTGATTGTCAGCATGTCATTGTGAGATTTGTATTCCCGCGCCGGACCTGATCTGTCAAGCTCGATGAGATTTAGCCTGCAAATGTGAGCTAGGTAGTTTTTCTCGCCATGGTGATGAACAGGTTTACAGGTTTTGTAATCACACAAATAAGTATAACTTTATTTACTTCTGTTATAATGGCTCTGGTATGTCCCATGTTTTCTTCAAGGTCCACAAGCTCTCTCTAAACTGGGAAAAAAACTGCTTTTAACTTTAGTGCTCCTGACTCCTGGAACAAATGACAGCACTTTCTTAAAATCTACTCACGTGTGCCTTTTGGACACATTAGAAATCTGGTTTGAAACTTGCAAACTTATACTTATATTTACTTTATATATTGTACTTTTTTCATATCTGTATTATCCTAATGCATTAGTCAAAAATGTATTCATCCATTTTTTTCCAACTTATGATGGTTTATTCTTTTCTATGTTGATGTTCTGTTTTTGTCTTTGAAAATGCAAAAAGTCCCATGAAACCATGTGTTTGTAGCACACTGGTTTGTAGTTAGGATCCTGTTAATATTCTCTTTTTTAAATCCATGAGTGTCCATCTTGATCTGTTTTAGAAGCAGGTATACAGGGAATCCTGTTGAGTTGTCTGTCCTCCGAGACTTCACTTCTGCTTTGTGATTCTCCAGTTCTGGTGTCTGCAAATTGTTCCATCAAATTAAATCCATTGGTTTTCTCTGCATTTAGACAATACCCAGGAAAAGTACTTGATCCAGCAGGATTACCAGTCTTATCCCATGTTTGTTTGGAAGGTGTCGTTTTTCTATAAAGTGTTCAAGGACACCAGCTGGTGAAAGGATACAGCATGCAGTGGACAGTCCTAAACCTGTAGAGGACAGAAGTGATTAATAGGCACGTTTGATTTTAAAAGCTTCATCGCTGTTGATGTTGTATGCCGTTTAATTGTTCATATATTTGTTTGCATATGTCTTTAATACCTACTCCCATGTACTGTATACATGGGTAGGTTGGTTATGTGTAAATATATTTCATTATGCTGTAGTTGCTTAACTCACTCAGTGTTAAAAACACTAAGCAGTGTCATCCACTCATTACTTCACCCGCACTTCACATAACACTATTTGAATATTTACTGTAATTATAATCCATTTATCATCTTCACATTCTCTGTTCTATGTTCTTAGTAATGTGTTTTCATGTTTGCAGCATAAAGTTACACTTTTAAGTTAATTCTGTCCAATCTGAGTTTTCTGTGGCATGACTAAAACTACTTTCGAACGTACACATGTTGCACCAAAACAAGTTCCTTCCCGAGACTATTTTGCAGAGGCGCCGTTGGCCCTGACACACTAACCCGATAATCGGCCGAGGTCGGTGACTCGAGTCAGTTTGGTGTGTTCCGTGCCGTCGTCCGTTGGAGGGGCCGGCGGCCTTCATTTTGGCCAACCTGACATGTACTGTATACAGGTTGGCAGGACAAACTTTAGCTAGACGTTTTGTTGGTAAATGGGAGATGTTCGAGTTACACACGTGTCTCGTCCATAGATGTATTAAGAGAACGGTCTCTGGAACAAGGAAATGAATTTGACCCATTCTTGGTCAGTGGTTTTCAGAGTGCACCTGGGACTGCTGGGATTGTCGCGAGTAATGAAAATGCAAAAGGGGGCCCCAGCTGTCAATCAATATCTTCCAGTCACGCGGGCCTCTGATTGGTCCGGGCCCGTAAGCACCGCTTACCATGCTTACCGATAGTTGCGCTTCTGACCCCAGTTAATGCAAGCGCATTTGTACAATTTCAAGCCAATAGGAATACTTGAATGGTGATGGTAAATATTCATAAAAAGGACAAGTTTGTGAAGGGCAATGCAGATTTTGATATAGAACTACTACAAAAGTTACACACTGAATCTTTAAGGGGAGACACTCCAGGCAAAAACATCCTTTTTCAAATTTGGCCTTAAGACCAGTTTTTGAAGGTCTTGTCTCGGAATCAACTGCATTTTCTTGGATAAAGAGGACTCAGGATTTTATTTCAAAACCGGTCAAGACCACAACTGCAGGGATATATTTAAGTTGCCTGCCATTGTCTGATTTAGGCATATGAGTTCAAACTTGCAAATGCAACCAATAACTTGACTCATATTTCATTTTAAATTTTGTTACCGTAAACAAACAAGGGGGCAGGGAGAGGGGGGCTCTCCCTGCCCCCTTTACACACATTACCAAGAAAGTAAATGCAGGAGACAGGAGAAGAAGCTCTGGCTGGGTCTTGCCTCGGTCTCGATACACTCTGGTCTTGGTAATGACTCGGTCTCGGTTTAGGTTGTCTAGACTACATCACTGCTACTTCAAAAAAGGATTCTAAGATATGAAGAAAAAGTTCTGTTTAGAAACCCGACCAACTTTGTTTTTGTACTGGCAGTCAAACATTTGACCAACCCTCGCTCTGCAGTGATGTTAAGTGTAACTCTGTGTGACACCCGTGAAAGGAAACAAAAAGAAAGAGCTCACTGCAGAGTGCTTGTGGTGATGTGTTCATACAGCTTGCGGAGGCGAGGACTGGGAAAGACAAACACATCTGTTGTGTTACATCCAATTGCTTTTATCTCTGACTGGTACTGAGAACATGATGAACTGGAGCAACAGAGGTGTCACATCTTCAGGTCGGATCATCTCAACAGCAAAACAGAGTGCTGGGGATTTCTAAAAGCAAAGTAGCTTGTAGTTAACAAGCATCTTGCCATAATGATGAAGTATTGATGTAATGCACAGGGAAATCAGCATTAAATATTAATTAATAATATGCACTTTTTCACATTTGATTTTTGGGGTTTTAATATAAAATAACACTTAAAAAAAATAGGAATCAGACTTCCATATTTGTTTTATTATAAAGCAAGTTGAGGTGCTTTGATAAAAATACTGTAAAAGTATCAAAGCAGTCAATCATCAGAAATGCACACAGCGGATATAAGGCAAGGCAACTTTATCTGTATAGCACAGTTCAACAGCAATGCAATTGAAACTGTGCCTTTAGTTGGCAGTTTTTGTTTGTTTTTGGGGGGGGGTTCGTTGTTTTTTTTTCAGTTGTGATGTCACAACTATATAATATGTATGTAGAAAGTGCCACTACAGTGTCATTACAGTCCTTCCCCGGGTGCAATGATGATGTCCCAAGCGCAGATGAGGATGACCTGGAAATGCTGACCAATCAGAGCAGACTGGGCTTTTTAGGGAGGTGGGGGCTTAAAGAGACACACGCTAAAACGGAGCGTTTCAGACAGAGGGTGAATAGGTATATTCAGACCATAGACCGTTAATATTAACGGTCTATGATTCAGACAGACAGTATGAGGAAAATAATGTTACAAAATCATTTTTGTAACACACAAAATCATTTTTGTAACATTAAAGCATGTAAACGTGTTATAGTAGAAACTCAAAATACAAGTATAAACCTGACATTTAGCACAATGTCCCCCTTAAGTGTTAATTTCCATACTAGACATTCAAGATTTGGAACATCTACTTTTAGTCCATTCAGTGGACACAAGTGGTATTTACAGGATAATGGTAAATCTCTCTGGGCATACAGTATGTGTTGGTTATATATACTAATTCATTGGTTTATAGAGTGGCAGACAAACCTGGATGGGTCTTCCTCTTTAGAGAAGCGTCCTTTTACCTCGATGCTGTTCATCTTGTTCTCAAACATCCCATAGCTCAGAGTCACCTGCAGTGGAGAGAAAACACACACACACACACGCACAGCTGTAAGAAGAAGAAGAAGTAGTGTGTGTGTGTGTGTCTGTGTGTGTCTGTGTGTGTGTGTGTGTGTGTGTGTGTGTGTGTGTGTGTGTGTGTGTGTGGGGGGGGGGTGTACCTGGTGTGGAATGCTTCTGTGGCTGATGAGCAGCAGGTTTTCCAGGTGGGAGTGGAATAAAGGACAGTGGACCATGGAGATGCCCAGCCTCTTCTCCACGATGAAGCCCACCGTACAGTCGTCAGGGAGACGGATCGTAGCCGAAGTCTGCTCGAACCTTGAGCCACTAGTATACACACATACAAACACCCACGCAAATATAAATTAATGAAGTTTCATAAAATATTGATGACTAAACACACGCTTTTTTGTATTTTCACATATGCTTAAGTTACTTTACAAATTGATATATTTGCACACAAAACACATATATACTGTACGTATATATATAATATTATGTTTTATCATAAATGAAACTACCCAACAATATAACGGCCTACAAGTACAGTTGAAATGATTAGCCAATTAACCCTTGTGTTGACCTCCCGTTGACCATGCAACTTTTTGTTTTTTTGGGTCAAAATTTAGAATTAATCAAATCATTCTATCAAATAAAGACTTTAAATTCTTGGTGTAGTGAACTGATTATTTGTTTTATATGTGCAGAGCGCCGTATGGAACCATCCACGTTACTTTTGGTTGAAAGAAAACCAAAAATCTGAAATAAAAATGGGTCAAATTAGACCCGAGGACAACAGCAGGGTTAAACACAGAACTGGTTCGATCGTTTACAGTTTCTAAAATGTAAAGATTTTTCTGTATTTAATAGTTTTACTTTGTAGTACATTTTTATGATGATACTTGCATACTTTTATTTAAAGGAATACGCCACCGTTTGTTGTAGCTAGGTCGGCCAACGCATTTTTTGTCTCAGTGCATGCATTGTTTTAGTCCGGTGCAACAAAGGCATCGCCGCCACTAGTTAGCTTAGCATAGTGAATGTTGCCGGTTAGCATGTTGTGAGTAAAAGTGAGCCAACAAAAAAAAAAAAAAAAACCTAATTGTTCTTGTGGCCTACATATTCACAACAAGTACAAATAGCAATTAGAGACTAGATGATTTCCTAGGCAGATATTGACTTATTATTGGGTGGAAGCCATAGGACTAAAACAAAGCATGCACTGAGACAAAAAATGCATTGGCCCACCTATCTACATCCAGGGGAGAGCGAGATAAGCCCTATTACAACAACTTCTCCCACCACTGATTTTTCTGGTTATGGGGGTAGCAGACATTTTCCTAAATAAAAGCGATAAAGTAAAATAAAAAACTCTTAACCTGCTTAACTTTAAACCTAAAAGGAAGTTGTAGCAGATCTTGCAGGTTTTGGCCCATTAATTATATTGCATGTATTTTACTGCTGACCTTTTCCAAAGAACAGTGTAAATTCTTAGATGGATTCCCTACCTTCTGGCCCTGGGCAGCCATTAGTCTCAGCTCTTTGAGAGCAGGATAAATACAAACTTGCAGAGACCTGAAAGTTACTTTAGTCATGTTTTACTTTATTTTGGTTAAAGTTATGCTCGGTAATGCAGTTGGGTTAAAGTGTTTGCTGGAAACTGTGACTTTGACAGCAGAAAACTTGCAAAAGGCTTAAAATCACATTATGTATTGCATGTCTTCTGTGTTTTTTAGTCTCTAATCTCTAGTCGCTCAAATCTAAAACAGAAATAAGTCTCAACATCATTACTGAGTAACTATCATTTTGACAAGCATAAATACAAATGAGGGCAATAAATGTTCACTGTGATAAATTTCCTCTTGCTAACAAGTTTCAAGTCTCTTTCATTTTATTTCCATTGCCAACTTGAAGTAAATTATTTTTGCATTTAATGGACTCGATAAGAGCAAACACATTAAAATGATCACTAACAATTTCTGATAAAAACTGGCTTGAGAGAAATGATAGCATCTATCAAATGAAGAGAATACATACACTTGTTTTTCTTTAATTTTTTAGACTCTTGATTTTGACTGATCCGTATATTTGGTCCAAATAGAGACAATGTACACACACACACGTGCAGAGAGCATCAGTTTGTAAATACCTGGCCCATGGAGCCATCTTCTCCGCCAGCTGCCGGCTCAGACAGAATCCTGCTCCTCCTGTAGCGAACCAGAACCGCACTTCCCTCTGAGTGACAAAACACACACACACACACACATTTTACGATGCATTATTATGCAGCCACTGTCACAGAAACAGAAATATATATTGTTGTTTTTACACAAAATTCCCATCCCTATTTTCAACGACTGAATGAGTAAGTGGGGAGAAATAGAAAGCGATCACGCCTGACGCAAAACTCCAAATATTGCAGCCAAGCACCAAGAAACAGGTTCCGCCGGCGTCGCTGTGACGACCAGCCACGCTCGCCTCACGCATGACGCGGTACTAAATCTGCAACGGAAAAAGGAGGACGGGGCACCGCGGCCGGGTCGAGTTTAGGCAAGTCGAGCAGGTACCATGTAATGGAAAAACACCATATGTCTGCCAGTCAAATATAAGCAAACAGCTTACAAACAATGGAAACATTATTGCTGCTGTGATGAAGTCCTCTTGGATCGAATTCCATTTTAATCCCTGAAGCACTTCTCCTACACCAAGACAGCCTTAAACCTTTGGACCCAGGGCCTGTACTGCTCTTAAAGACTGAATACTGTAATGCCATTAAGGTGTAAATTACATACTGCAAATGGGATGACAGTTCTTAGTGTGTGTGTGTGTGTGTGTGTGTGTGTGTGTGTGTGTGTGGGTGTGTGTGAGGCACAAAGCCTGACATTCAAGTGTAGAGCTTTTCTCTATACTTCTTATGCTTGACAAAAGCTTTGTACCTGCTTTATCTGCTTGTGAGTCTTGTTACCTCTCTCACACACACACACACACACACACACATATAGTAACATAAATCCACAGTTACATACACATTTCAGTTTCAAAGTTGTATTGTCATATGCACAGGAAACATGTTTCCCCGTGTAATAAAATTCTTCCTTTGTTCTCCATAGAATGCCAAGCAATATAAAATCTACAATATATACTACAAATATGAGTAACCACTTTATTTAGGAATAAAGACACCAATCCTAATCCACGCAAAATGAACAAAATCTGTGTGCACAAAAATATTGAAAAAAATACACACAGGAATATTAGAATTATTTGATAAACTAGAGCTCTTTCGCGCCGATAACCGAAGTATGCCTGTGATAGCTAAGAAATACAGAAGAGTGCTTTTCTCACTGACCCTAAAATAGTAAAGTTTTTTGCCTCTCCTATCGGGTTTCCCTTCAGGCGTGTATTGATTGTTTGTCCTTTTCCAAACCACCGGATATGCACGTCTTTATCTGCTCTCTACCACTCTCTCTACCATTTTACAAGCTGATATTTATTTTATCATCTGTAATAAAACTGTTTAGGTGTGTTAAGACGCGGAAACCAGATTAGGAGTTTAGAGGAGGGCACAAATTACTAGACTGTGTGTTTTCTGCTGTACATCTTCTGACTTCATTTCCTTCCCTTTCATTTCTCCTTATTCTGTTAAAATTATTTCCTTCAAAAAAGTCTTTTCTTTCAACTTTTTCTACTTTGTTCTTAATTATCCTTTCCTTTATACTTTTCTTTTCCTTTTTTCCAGCACATCCTCATACCTAAACATCATAGATTGATTTCCAAAGACTCCCAAAACAAGACATATGACCGTTGTTACCGTAGTAATGTGACCGTTTTTATTTAAAGTGACGGGTGCAGTTTAAGTATAGGCAACAAAAATAGCTAGGGTTGGGGGAAAAAATGATCGGCTTTAAATATATTCCATAAAACTACTAAAAGGAGGCTGTAACGTGGCATCGCAGACGTTACTGCGTCACATACTAACGTTTGTAAAACTTTATGTTTTAAAATGACAGTTGATTTTTGGTAACACACACCCCAGTCTGTGTTTTTGATGCAGTTAGGTTAAAGGTCTCATGACATAGTGCTCTTCGGATGCTTTTCTATAGACCTTAGTGGTCCCCTAATACCATATCTGAAAATTCAGCCTTGGTGCAGAATTACAGAAACTAGAGCCAGTCCCACAATGAGCTTTCCTTAGGACGTGTAATTTCTGAATCTGTAGCTTTTGAGGAAGAAGTGGGGGAGCAAGGTGAAGGCTGGGGGTGTGGCCTTCACCAACTGCCACTTTGCTCGTTTGAAAGCCATGATGTCTCTCTCTCATGGTTGGGCCAAATTCAAACCTTCCAAAAATTCCAGATTGGCCCATCTGAGCTTTCATTTCCTCAAAGGCGGAGCAGGATACCCAGGGCTCGGTTTACACCCATTGCCATTTCTAGCACTGGGGGGACCATAGGCAGGCTGGGGGAACTCATTTGTCATGCCATTGGACCTTTAAGGAAAACATTGTGGATGGGCTTATAAAAAAGTATATTTTCGTGACGCGCGGGACAAGAACGGGACAGTTGGTTTTAGGAAAAGAAGAACGGGACAGGTGGGTTTAGTAAAAATGACAAGCGGGACCCAAACCCCGGCCTCTGGGGTGAAAGTCCCCTGTGTTGTTTGACCGGTCCACCCCCGAACCAAACTCCTTACACGGAATTCTGGCCTTTTATACTACTCGCTACCGTGGTCGCTTTAAATACTACATCATCTTTAAGCGCAGCTGCAGATATTTATAATGTTGACTATGGTATTTCCAAATACATTTTAGTGTTATTCAACACAAAAGTAATATAAAGTATAAAGTTGTGGACCCTTGTTGTGTTTATCGTTATTTTACGATATTTCTTCCCTCTAACGTAGCTCAGTGTAAATTCTTTCAGGAAGACCTAACCCTTAATCACTGCTCTCTTCCTAACTGGACTCGGCTGCTGGAGGCGTTCACCTTCCTGTTAACAAAACAGAATTGGCCATGAATTCCAAGGTTCAATCACAGCGTCACAACCCTGCTTCAAATCTGTTTCTCTCCCTGCTGCTGTCAGATGTCATCTCAGGCAAAGCATGGAAACCCCCCCCCCCCCCACCCCCCACTTCGGGCTCCTTCGCCACCACCACCAGTGTCTAGACTCCATCGGGGGGACTGTCTTGGCTTCCTTACCCCTTTTACAAATGATTCTGTAACGATGGAATCTAAAGCTCCAAAGACTGTACATTTTATTATGCTTAAGTACAATAAACCTTTGCATATCTGCAAAAAACTCTCTCCTGATTGAATTTATTTAACACAAAAAGTAAGGACATTTGTATTTGGTAAATTATTTCTCTGTGTTACCAATACTCTTTGCCAATAAACCTAATACTGTTAGAAAGCCTGTTTAGTTCCCTTTGAAATGGGGGACCCATTTGTGAGGAACATGAGGATGAGCAGCAGCGCTGAGTATGTGGGTTGTGCCCATGAAATATGTGCCAAATCTTCTCTGCCAATTCCAAACAGCTTATTCTGCCATTGACTCATTTGGTGTTTGGTGGATTGGATGATTGAAGTTTGAAGAAACAAGACATATTGGCAATTTGACAATTTATTCATTCTACAAAGAGGAGCCTCAGTAGCGTGTGGAACCTTACACAGCCACAACAGCCTGGCACCTCCTCCTCATGCTGCTCACCAGCCTGGTCACACACTGCTGTGGGATGGCATCCCATTCTTCAACCAGCATTTGTCACAAGTCAGCCAACGGGGTTGTGTTGGTCACTCTGGCACGAACTGCACGCCCAAGCTGATCCCACAAGTGTTCAATGGGGTTGAGGTCAGGACCGCTGGCAGGCCATTCCATCCTCTCCACTCCCACATTCTGCAGGCAGTCTCTGATAAACTCCGCCCTGTGGGGGCGAGCGTTGTCATCTTGGAGGATAACGTTCGGTCCCAGACTGTGGAGATATGGGATTACCACTGGTTGCAGAATCAGGCACCTGATTGTCAGCACTTGGGGGTACTAGAAACTCAAAACAAGAGTCAACAGCAACAGCAAAGAAAAGCTGTTTGGCACTGACAGAGACAATTTGGCAAATTTTTCATGGGCGCAACCCACATACTCCGCTCTGCTGCTCATCCCCACAAATGCATGTGCCTTACAAATGTGGCCCCATTTGAAAGGGAAACAGGCTTTCCAACAATATAAGATTTATTGCCATAAACCATTGTCACCACAGAGAAATAATTGACCAAACACAAATTTCCTTACTTTACCATTAATTTATTAATGGATAGGGTAGCAGCAGGTTTTGGAAATATGTCTGTCTATAGATTCTCTATATCCTTTTTTTATGTGCATTCATTATAAAAAAAATCCACATCCATCTACTCTGGAATGCTCTGGTATGATATGATGTATATTATAATGGTTACTATAGAGGGAGTTGTATTTAATTTTTAGCTCTATCTATAGTAAAGATACGTGAATTAATGTTATGTATTAATGCCTGTATTTGTATGTATTAATGTGGAAGTTGTTGATTGGTGCACAAAAAAACTACAAAAGATGGCTTCTCAGGATTTAAGACCATTTGCCTGAAGATTGGTCCAGTACCGAAACTATTAAACTTTAAATATTTTTTGAAAGTTAGACAGTGTGCGGAAGTTTCTTTACTATGTTTGACCCATCCAGCACGATCACGATAATTACTACAACCACGAGAGTTTGCCCCCTAACAAGAAATGTAATTGTCGGCAGTTATGAGCTGCTTGCATAAACGACCTATATGGTCATTTTCTGGATGAGGACAGGCTGTTTTTTCCCTTGCTTACATTTCTTTCCTTCTGCTCTTTTCTTCTTTCATTTCCATTCCAATCTTTTTCTTTCCCTTTCCCCATTTCCTGCCTTGTTGTTTGTGCCTCTCTGTCTCCCTTCCCATTCATCCTCTTCCTTTTGATTTCTTTCTGAGCCTTTTCCTTCCTGTGAATCTTTATCCTTTCCTTTTTGTGTTAAAGGCCATTCCTTTCCTTTAATTTCCTTCCTTGCCTGCCTTTCCTCTCTTTCTTTTCCTACCATTTGGCTCTCTCTTTGAATTCCTTTCTTTTTTTTAATTCTAAAGTTCATTCCTTTCCTACCATTTCCATTTATTCCCTTAATTTCCTTTCTTTGCCTTTCTCCTTCTCCCATCCACCTCTCCAACTTCACAGTAGTGGCAGGAAAATCAAATAAGACAGTCAGCGAGACGTAAGAAACTGAGAGGAAGAGACAGAGAGGGAGCTGGACATTTGTTTTTTGTTTTCTCCATCAGCCATCCAACCCCGGCAAAGGATGGAGATGAGGAAAAATAGGAAGGAAGCAGTGGGAAGGGAGGGAGAGAGAGAGAGAGAGAGAGAGAGAGAGAGAGAAATAGTTACTACAGAAGCAAATATAAATAAGGATCTATTTTTCCACTGTGAATGGGTGCAATCAGAGAGGAGAATGTGACACAAGGGAGATGGAGAGAGTAATTCCCAGAAATGAGTGAGATAGATTGAAAAGAGCAAGGAGAATGCTATTCAAAGAGCTTGCTAGAACCAGGATGCACTTTAACTCAATAGGAGCATCAATTCTACTGTAAAGCATGTGAATTCAATGACACAAACACCTGTAAGTAGGTACATGAGTATTCCAAAAACAAAACATCATCGACCTCCTGCAGTTTTGACAGTCTACCTATCAAGTGTGTGTGTGTGTGTGTGTGTGTGAGTGTGTGCGTGCGTGCGTGCATGCGTGCCACCAATCAATATCTCAAACGAGACACTTTTCACTCATTGATCCACTTGGGTCCCTTCCCATGTGAACAAAAGACACGGAGCTACTTGTACTTCCATCCATCCATCCATCCATCCATCCATTCTCCCCTATTTCCCGGCAGCACTGATAAGAGTGAAAGTAGAAAGTGTAAGTATGTATAAGGAAAGTATGGTTAACCTGGCCGGGTTGCATTTGGGCAAAAGTGGAACTCAGCTTTGTTTTACAGTTCATTAGTGTCATCAGTGGAGCCAAAGAGCATCTAAAGAGAGGATAGAAAAAGGAAGGAACAATGGATGGATAGATGGGGAGAAAAGAAAACAAAGGGACATAAACTTAAGAGAGACAAATGTTTCCGTTTTTCAAGAGCAACAACTGATAAACGTCCAAAAGTGCTTCCGGAACTGTGGACTGTAAACTGGCCAACAGGTCAAGGTTAAGATTTAACATCTCAAAATGTCCATTTAAAATGCCCTTTGACCTTAGAACTACTAAGTTGTTGTTTTTAATGTGATGATGGATTATGTTGGGTATTGTTCATACCTTGTATTTGAAGAAGAAAGAGCAGAAGAGTTGGAACATTAAAATGGTTGGATGTGTGTCTACGAGTGGCAGCAGGTACTGTAACCTGTCCATAGCCTACAGGGAAGGACCTTGGTTTGGTTTGAGTGTTAATTTACTTCCACAATAAAACATCAGAAAACAGCAAAGAAGTAAATAAGCAAAAACCAGAAAGGAAACCAAGACAGAAGCCAGGAAGGAAGAATGCAAAGAAACAAGTAAGCAAAGGCTAGAAAATAAAGTAGCAACAGAAGGATTCATGAGAATCACTGAGTGGATAACACAGCAGGTCTGTCTCGGTGGGATGGAAAAAATGAGAAATCGAAAAGTGAAAAGAAAGAAGAAAGTAAAAATTCATGACGGTAAAGAATCTCGGGAGACAGGACAGTATGAAAACATAAATTAGTGGAGATACGTTAAAGAAAGTAATGTGTCTCAGAGGGGTCCCCCTGCCTTACAGAGTTATCAGCCCCATAAATTCAATTCAGCATAGGTTCCAGACGAGTTTTAATGTGCTGTGGTGCAAATGCTGTTTCAAAGGCCTTTTTTCAATCAATCCTGGGGAATAAGCTCTGGGGAAACATAGAGGTAAATGATTTGCTATATCTGGTCTCCTATAGGTCCTGTGACCACACCTAACTTGATGGGTTCATGCATGAAAAACACCTTCTGGTTATTACCACCCTTCCCCTGGGCATTGTCTCTAGGCTTATTTAAGTCTCTAGAATGACATGGTTTGCAAGTTGTGTTGAAGAGGGTACTGACGAAAGTTCTCACTTTTTGTCAACTTTTTCCCCAAATTTTGTCAAACCTCGCACAGCCTCTGGATATCACGATATCACGACTTTGAGAATCACATGATCACATATCACATGAAAATCCATCTTGTCAGGCTTCAAGTAGTCTCACTTTGCAAGACCTTCCTCCCCAGCAAGGAGGGTCTGGCTAGTCCACACAGGATTCCGAGATAGGAGAAAAACGTGTGAGAGAGAGAGAGAGAGATAGAGAGAAAGAGAGCCGGGACACGTTCAATCTCAGAAAGGTGTGCAACTGCTTTGAGATCATAGACTGTAGTAATATTAGGTCTATGTTTGAGATATGTTTTCTCGTGTTTGGTGGGTGTGTCTGGGCTCAGGTGACACCCAATCAGCAGAGACGTGTCTGGCCTGCATTAAAAACTGCATCGGTGTTTAACGTTGACGTTTGTTTAAGCCATATTACGTCAGAGGGTTTAATTTCGAGATCCGAAAGGCGCATCACTGAAGTGTAGGCCTGCTCATGTGTAATATTGTGATTATACAACAAAGGTTACCAAATAAGTGATAATCCATCTCTATTCATATTGTGGAGCAATTTACTGTTGAAATAAATAAAAAAACAACTGACAGGATTTCTAGTCCCGTCCTGTAAGCCAGCTAATTTGAGCTATAGCTTTGTAGAGATCGCAGGAATGGGCACACACACACACACACACAATAAACACAAAACCGCTAGCTCCATTGTGTTGTATGTAAGACATCTGCTGAAAAGGTTATTGTATTTATTAGCATAACACCAAGTATGAAGACATAGCGGACCAGACGCAAGCTTTTATTTTGAAATTTTGAATTTTGAAAAATTTCATGAGACAATAAACTAAAAAAATATGAATTTAATATACAGTTTATGGACTGGAGGCATGAGACGGGAGGTCTCCAGGCTGCAGCCATTTCTTTCTTTTTTTGTTTGCATCTGCTTTTCTTTTTGCACTGCTTCTTTTTTCGGGATTGGGATTTGGGGAATAGTGTACATTCAAAAGTTGTTTTAGTCGTGAAACAGAACACTCAGATTGGACAGAATCTAGCTAGCTGTCTAGATTTACTCTGCAGAGATCTGAGTTTAAAAGTCCAACACAAAAAAGCGGAAGGTAACAGACATCTGGCCGAAATGAGGGACATTCGGCAAAATTTTGGGCGGCACATGAACAATCCCGGAAACACCAGAGTAAAAAACCGTTTAAAGTGTATCTGTTTACTATGAGATAAGATGTGTCCATTTGATGTCATGAAGTGATGATCTCAGCATGTACTCAGCATAGCTCTGCCCAGATTCAGCCAGCGTTGTATTACTGCATTACAGCAAAAAGCAATCCATTAGTGTAATTAGTGTTACTTTATTAACGCGTTACTCCGGACACTGTGGGTTACACTGAATCAACACTGTGGTACGGTACCGTTGCATTGCCCTCCAGCAGTTCATGAGCAGTGATGGGCTTGTCCAGACTCGGTTTGCCCACGTAGATGTCGCCGTCCTGGGGAAAGGCTGAGAGCAGGGAGAGGAGGGCCTCCGGGTGCACGTAGTTATCATCGTCCACATGGCAAAACCACCTGGGGAGCCACCGGAGAAGAACAAAGATGCAGTTAAAATATGTGTTTCTGTGCTCCTCTCCATTCTTACTGTTGATGTCTGCAGCGAGCAGATCAGATATTTCAATACCAATTTTCTTCCTTGTTGCATTGAATGAATCCAACTCCGGAAACTGGAAAATTGCCTGAACTACAGATCCACATTAGCATTGGTTTTCTTTGAAGGACTAAAGTTTGTGGTTTATCATTGTGCCTGAGTTGGGTCTTCTTATTTGAGTGCATACATTGAATATGCTGACAGGAAGAAATGTAAGTCTTCCACAGGAACTGATTCCTTAAAAATCAAAAGTACAAGGTTTACTTACTACTATGGACTTGGCCGAAAAATAAAATCTTTTTTTTTTACAAACTTTCTACATTTTGGAATTTACTTTTGATAGATTCCAAAATGCAAGAAGAGTAAAACACAATTGAAAAAAACATATGGTTTAAGACTTCATGTGCAATACAGATGAACATTTCTAAAGACAAATCACTTGGAGCTGTCGTGACTCATGACAGCTAATGTAGCCAGCTATCATCTACGTTACTGTTAGAAAAAAAAAAAATGTATGATGTATAGAATACATTTTACACATCGTATAAAAAGAATAAATATCAATTAATTTGATGTATTGCCAAGCCCTACATACTTCCCATTTCTGGAACTTTCAACTGTGTCCCACTGCCTTCTTCAATTACTGCAATGAAAGTTGCTACTGTGTCATCGCCCACTGGTGGACATGGAATTTAAGATTACTAATGGTTGTATAGGGAAGAGCGTAACCCTTGGCTATGTTCAAGGATCAGAAAAAAGTCAGAAAAGGTTCTGAAAAACCTGTTGAGTGAACCTTAGAATAATGTATCACAGATATGGGCTATTAGTCCCAATTGAAAGTAAATTTCAAAGAAATCCTTATATAGGAGTATAGGAAAGAAATACAGAGGAAAACAATGGCACTTCTGTCTTCTTTTGTCTGTCTGGATTACCTATTATCTTTATACATGAATTTCACTGTATTCTGTGACTAATAAAGCTTTCTTCTGCCTTCTTAATGACTGGACACAATGTCAAAGCCTCAATCCAAACCAAACACACTTTTATAGCAAAATCAGAGTCCAAGTGACAAAGCTTTTGGTACCAAACTGAAGTGCTGGCTTGTTTCCTTTGCCATCCTTATGGCTGCCCGACAACACAAAAGGCTTCCTTCCAAATCAAACAGCCTCACTTCCCTTTCAGTCCAAATAACAAAGTGGGCCCTGGAACCAAACTGAAACGCTCTTTCATTTTCTCTGCCACGCTAATGACGACAGCAGTCAAAGCCTCAGTCACACACCAAACGCAAGCTGTTGAGCCTCATCGTATTTTCCACAAATCAAAAATATAACCAAACATCAACAACACATTGTTCAGTACACTGGCAGGCTAAAATGGTGTAGTGAGTTAAAAGTAAAAAAAATATAATACACAATAACATCCAGTTCATTTTCTAAATAAAACAGATCGTGCTCACGGCGGATCATATTTCCTTGCACTACACCTCGAAAACACAGCACAGTTGTTTCCCATCTACTCCTCTGGATGGAAACTAACTGTTGTTGTTTTTGTGGTTCTATTCTACATGCATTCGCAAGATCTCGTGGGTCCTCGTGATTTCAGCTGTCAGTCATGCCCGCAGCAGTTCCGCAACAAATCTGGACCTGGTGGGTATTGACGGACGGGTATTACGCATCCAGTGGACATTGGGGGTAAGTCTGAACATCACTCTCCTTTCTAACTCTGATATGGTAAATGCGCCTCAATGTTTATTGCTAGTCGCTGACTTTGTCTGCCTGGCATTTAGTGCAAGAAATATCTGTTTATAAAGAGTGAGAAAGATTACGGAAGACAAAATCTAATAAACATACGTTTGTATTGCCCACACTGTTGGAATTAACTAGTGACCTCTGGGAAATACTGTGTAACAAAGACGTTGGCAAGATAAAAACAAAGATACTCCTGTATAGAGTCTGTCTAACCCCAGATGATTAACTTGTTTGATTGCTCCTCTCACCACCTGATGCGGTAACGGCCCGATGTCCCCACAGTGATTATTCACGTTTCTTAATCCAATCTTCAAATCCAGTTTAGGCAGGAAGACAGACAGACCTTAATTTGTCTCACCTCTTGTCTGAGGCCATGAAGCCGTCATACTCAGCAGACATCTTGCAGGACAGAGCCTGCTGACTGTGGTCCGACTGGCAGCCTGTCACCACCATGTTATAACCTGGACGGAGAGACAGAGAGAGCGTATGTACTTTTGTATAGTGCATGTTTTAAGCAAATAATTAAAAAACTCATTGTAATCAGTAAGTGTAAAAAAGGGTATTTGCAAATGGTGGGAGTAAAGTTCATACAATCTGCTGACAAAGACACAGAACTTGGAAAGAAAGATGGAGAGAGAGAGTAGAGGAGAGGAATAGATTAGGGAGAGCAAGAGAATGAAGGAAAGTCAGAACAAAATAAGAAATGCTATCAGGGCTGAGAGCATTTCTTATGTTAACCCTTGTGTTGGCTTCCTGTCGACCATGCACTTGTTGTCCTCCCACGTCAAAGCATTTTTGCCTTTTTTTTCTACGCTTTTTTGACATTTTCAACACTTTTCTTTCCACTACCACCACTAATTTTACACTTATCCTTGGAAGCCATTGTCAACAAACCTCATTCATATGAAATTATGTCTAATTTCTGAGTTAATAAGATAATTCTGAATTATTTTGACTAATGGATAATTACAGATGTAAAGTTTAGTCAGGATAAGGTTTTGAAATAATATCTTTTTTTTTCTTCAAATGCTATAAAATGGAATAAAACACCCCAAATTCTCCCACCAAAAATAATCCTTTATAATCTTGCGAACAGTGTTGTAGGGAGTCATCCATGTTTCAGGGCAATTTGGTTGAAAGACACCCAAATTTCTGATAAAGACAATTTGAAAACAGGTCAGATTTGACCCAACAGGAGGGTTAAGCTTTGAATTTCAACTTACGGAACAAGACCTAACCATGGAAAACAGTGGCAGGCTAAAATTACACATAGGTACAGTATGTGTCCATGTCATGTTGTCAATCAATGTCATGTTGATCTAAATCTAAATTTGACACTTTGTGTAAATTAGATTCAAGATTGCTTCTTACCTTCTAAATGCAAGTCCACATCCTCCGTGTCTGTGAAAATGAAAGTCTAGACAAACAACGAGAAATAAAGGGATTTAAATACACCAGCTTTTATCATATCCTTCTTCTTCTGCACCTTCACTCCCCCCCCCTCCACACACACACACACACACACACACACAGGATCAATATCATTTTGAACAGAGCATTTTCAAAGTGACAGAAACAAGGTTCCCTAATGTGAGCTAAAAAGGTTATTGCACACAAACACAGAACACACACACACACACACACACACTTATGATCCATAGTGTTCCAGGAATCACTATATGGCAGTCAATTTGTTTTTGGCAGATATATGAGTCCAATAATTTTCAAATTACATTCATAAACACCTGAAACTCTCACAGCCCACACACTTTGTTCTTACAGTCAGTCAATCAGATAGATAGATAGATAGATAGATAGATAGATAGATAGATAGATAGATAGATAGATAGATAGATAGATAGATAGATAGATAGATAGATAGATAGATAGATAGATATTTGTAGTTCAACACTGACCTCTGGTGGTGTAAAATTGTAAAAGTGTTTGCCCATGGAAGCTCCCAACCAGCAGATTACATTTTATTTTACTCTTTTTAAAGGAAAAGCTTTTATCTAATCTCAAGTGAACAAAATAAATAGTAAAAGTGTCTCTCCAAGTCCAGAAATAAACTTAACATACCATTACTTGTCATGAAAAACCTTTACCAGACAAAGAAGAAATTGTAGAAAAATGTAATATTCTAAAATGTAATATATAATAGCTTGATTTGATATTTTAAACAGAATTCAATGAAGTTCAATTCAAATGTCTTAAGTCATCTCTCAAGGGACAGTGTGAGGGACCTTGAGTGAGTTTGCAAAGACACACACGACAAAAATTAATTCATTAACAAAATCAAATCTAAAGGTTTTTTTATGAAAAAAGTGATAAGGTAAGTAAATCATTTAAAGAAAATTAAAATGTTATTGGGAAAAATAGGAACATTGCATTTGCTAACTTCCCTGGAAAGATATATCTTATTAATTGGTTCTTTTACTCAAATGCAAAGTGATTCATGATTCCTTTCAAATTCACCAACATTTCAAAGCCAGTTAGAATCCTGCACCAGTTTCATTTAGCACACACTCCACAGACAAGATACAAATATTTATGGTGCATGATTCACTGAGACTGATGAGGCTTATAATAGGGGATTTAAACTGGCAACCCTTCATCCATCTCTGCACACCCTCAGGCTAAACCGTGCGGTGTGTTCAAATTCCTTTGCCAGACAGGCACTAAATAACCTCAGAGCAGGACAAATCACCTGTTGGATAAGATAAATACAAACCATAACTCGTGTTTTATTCAACATCTGCAAATGTGTTAGTGTGCCTGTGAGTTTTGGCTGAAATACAATAAAACTAAAAACGTTATAAGCATACATTTGAAAGTATTTTAAATGTGCTCTGTCAAAGTAACTACAACACACGGCCCTGTATCCAGGGGCGTCGGAACTGGGGTGAAAAAGGGGACTGAATACCCAGGGCCCTCATGTGAGGAGGGCCCAAAAAGATGCTAGAATGAATAGCTGTGGATGCAGGGAGGGGGACATAGATAATGCCTACGCCCCTGCATTTATCATATTTGTGTCAGACCCACTGAGATGAGACATTGAAAACAACAACAAAATAAATGAAAAAATAATGGAGCAAAGTAGACCAAAAAACTTAGAGGTGACAGAAGGTTGTCTTACCCGACCATGTCTGAGCAGCCTTTTGTTTTTCAAAAGGTTGATGTTTACTTAGTGTAAAAACTATTACATTTCAAAAATATGTTTTTTGGGTTTGAAGAAGCACATGCATAGTGTGAAGGGAAGGTCGAACAGAAAGAAAAACTGTTCATAAAGTGTGAGGGAGAACTTAGAGCATTAGTGCATTTAAAATGAAATGCAGCAAAAATATTTGTTAAAACATTGTATTTATATGTAGTGAATTGCAAATGATTGAGAAGGCAAGAGATGTGACTTGTGACATGATAGGCAAGAGTGTGTGTGTGTGTGGGTGCGTGCGTGTGTTTTAAAAAGACAGATATTAAAAGAGGTGATAGTCAGATGAGATAGAGTGTGAAGCGATCAGGGTGTGAAAAAATGTTCCCACGGTACAGAGAGACACTGAATGTATGATAAACGTGTGTGTGTGTGTGTGTAAATATCCAGTTATAACTTTTAAAACAGCAAGCGGCCTATTATTTTATATAGATGACAGCAATATTGCTAATTTCATAAACTTTTGATGTTCAAAGAGTTGAGTTCAGAATGAAGACTTTGGGAGAGAGTAATAGTATTGCAGCCATCCAATAGAGGGCGACATAGCTACTGTTTCATCCAGATGTGTATGTGTATGTTCTTGTTCTCCTACCTTGTGAGGTTTTGAGTTTAAAACCTTGAGAGTGAGGCCAGTCCACACTTTTAGGTATAGGAGTAGGCCTGTTATGGGGACAATAACCTGTTCACACACTCACATTGTGGGGACTTCCTGTCCATCTGGGGACAGATAAAACTTAGTCCACAAGCTTAACTAAAGACTATCTTGGAATCACACAAGTTACTGCGCCAAATCCTGCCAAGGGCATTAAGTGTGTGTGTGGAAGGGCTCCATATCCATTTTAGAACTTGGCCTTCATTTTGATGTCAACTACACACCTGAAGTTCTGTGATCGTATCTTGCACAGTTGTCGGGCCAGGAGCATGAAGTGGGGGAGCCAAGGCTTGGCCCACACATATTTTTTGATTTCTTCCTTCATTTTGATCCAAAACACACACTATAATGTAATAATGTAATGTGTGGTGCCTGAATCTCGCATGGTTGTGACGTTGTCACGGTTACAAAATCTAGCCACAGACCTGGCAAAGTACACCGGCTCTGTAGTAGATGTCACACAAACACACACACAAACCAACAAGGTAAAAAAAAATTAACAGCATCGCTTTCGCGGCTGGTAATCATTGATTGTTAATTATTGTACTTGACTTTAGGTTTCAGGTTAAAAGTAGGTTTAGATGACAAAATAATCTGTTTATAAAGTTGTGTGCTTTAACAACTATACTGCATCACAGTGTTCCTTGCTGTATATGTTTCTATATTAAAGTAATTCATCTCCATAATATCCTCTCTGCTTCACTCTAAAAAAAAGGCTGCATCATCTATTGAAGCACAGTTTTGCTGTACCAGCCAATTCCTCCATCAATTCTTAACACTCTTCTACTTTACCGTTGTCCATTCCTCCCTCCCATCCCTATAGTAGAAAGAGGAAGAGAAAGTACAAACGTACACGGATCAATCCTCGTCACCACTATCACCAAGACACCATCAACATCTACCACAGTTAAACCCTGAGAAAGGGCCACCAATACAGTTCCCCCCCTTTGGTCATAACTCAAACCAAACTGCATGCACTAAAATCAGTCAACCTGGGCTGAGGAACAAAAATGGCAGACCATCAGCATGGAGCGTCTCGTAAACAGAGTTTAAGAAGATGCATAAATCTCAGCTTGTTTTTTACACTGTTAAAGGGCCATTAAGTAAGATTTGTACTCCCCCATAGTACAAAATGGCTGCAATACATCTGGATAATGCTTCTTAATCAATACTTACAGATTCATTGGCTGTGTGATAGCAATGTGGCTTTCAAATCTGGCATTTGGACCTTAACTATTTTCAACTGGGGCATATTAAGGTATCTCAGGGGAACTTTAATGAGAGTAGATTTTATGTAGTATTTTATGTTTTATAAAATGTATCTAGTTGATTTAAGCCAATGACCCGACGTTTTATTCATTTTTACAACATTATAATATATAAATGAACAAAACTTTAAAGGAATATTTGGGAAATGGGAACTATGCTAACTTGCTTTCCTTCTATAGATGAGAAAACTGATCTGGAGGCCGGAGCCAGAGGGTGATTAGTCAAGTATAGCATAAAAAGACAAAGGAAAAACAGCTTGCCTGCGTCTCTGTTCACCACAAACAGTAATGTAAAAATGACAATTTGCAGTTTTACAGTGAAGTTATCTGCTGCAACAGCCAAGAGCAGTGACTTCCCAGAGGCTTGTCATTACAGTGACGGAGATACTGCACACAAAGTCTAAAGGTAAAGCAAGGAAAAGTCTGGAAAGGAGGGTTCGGCCGATAGTCGAACCTCAGATTTAAGATGAACAATGCACATTCCATTCTGGCCGAGGAACAACCAACCAGCTCTTCACTCTTGCAAGGATCCTGGTGGGTAGGGGGGGCCTGGGAGTATGCCGATCCCAATTTTGTGACAGTACATAGACTGATAACTGAGGGCTGCACTCTAAACTCCCTTACCAACACTTCACACGTTAAATTAACTTGTGTTGACACAAGCCTTTTTGTTCTTGATGAGCAATCCCATTTAATAAATTTCTGTTGCTACTCTGAGGCCAAACACTGCACCTTGTCAACATTAACATCTAGCAACATTTCATAGGATAACTCCGACAATAGAGAAATAACACTGGATACCAACAGCCAGAGAAATTACAATATGGTTGTGGCTGATAAAAATGTCCTCAAGGTTGATACCGAACTAAAATATTTATTTCCACCAAAACAAGTTCCTTCCCGAGGCTATTTTGCAGAGGCACTGTTGCTACATCCAGGGGGATCCACGTTTCAGTCCCATACCAGAATACTGTGTGGACTAGTCAGACCTTTCTCGTAGCCCTGTGGAGGAAGGTCTATCAAGACTACCTTTCCTCAGATGATCGTACTTAGCCATTAAAACCCAAGTGTTTGCAACAATTAGAAGCAATAAGTCGTTGTTAGAGGACAGTTTCTGTTGCAATGCTCCTGTTTCAGGCAGGAAGCTATTTGCCGAGCTGGTTAGAAATGACTCTTCACCCTGTAAAGAGACAAAGTGTGTGTGTGTGTGTGTGTGTGTGTGTGTGTGTGAAATCTTCCTCCCCACTTCCTGTTCTATGACCAGCTTCCGTTTCAGTATTGTTAACAGAGTTGCTACACAGCGGCTGCTTCCCCTCGGTCCAGACAACCAGCCTGCACACAGCTTCCTGTTTGTGTGTGTGTGTGTGTGTGTTTTCTTGTATTGCTGAGTCTATACTTGCATCTTTGTGTGTTCATGGGTAGGCTATATACCCAAAAAAATATTACACACACACAAGTATTGTCAAATAGTGAGAAAGAGGAATACACTATTGAACGCTTGCTTTCACAATTACTTTGTTCTGTGAAACACAAAACTAAATCATATTAAAAGTGTATTCCTTTGAAAGACATTTACAAAGAGCTTTGTTACAAAGCAGTCTCTCACTCTGACATGAAGAAATGTTCCTCGTAAAGCACGTGTGTGTGTGTGTGTGTGTGTGTGTGTGTGTGTGTGTGTGTGTGTGTGTGTGTGTGTGTGTGTGTGTGTGTGTGTGTGTGTGTGAGCAAGAGAGAGAGAGCAAAAAAACAAAATCAACTAAACTGAAAGAGAAGATGGAGAGAAAAATGGGCCACTGCTGCCTGAGATGTATACAACACTCACTACCAGAACTCTTGTATGCTCAAAATCTTAAGATCATCTTTAATAAATCCTTTAAAACTGGACTGATGGCAGAATAACACTGATGGCAGAATAACACTGATGGCAGAATAACACTGATGGCAGAATAATACTGATGGCAGATACTCCAAAGACAGGGCTTTCTTATAGATTTGTTACTTCCTGACTGAGCCTCAAAGCTCACTCATGTCAGATTTTTCACACAAAAATACAATACCTAATATCACCTTCCCTGAAGCCTTTAAACTAATCTAAACCCTTAAAGGAGAATTCATTTTTTATGTTAATCGTGATCGCTATAGATATGTGAGTCCTTTCGATTGAAAAAAACCCAACCTGAATCCGTGCAGGCAACACTGAGTAGTAGTTATCAGGGCAAGTTTTAGAGTGCCTTTTTGCCTCTTAACAACCACAAAATTCAATTAATATGTCTGTACAACATAAACAAGGCTCTTACGTGACAACAAGATCCGTTTTCAACTCAAACATTGTTTTAGTTCGCCTACCTTGTCTCGATCTTGGCGGTGGGTAGCATGCTCGGTAGGCTGCTAGCTGCTACCTGTTAGCTGCTGGCTAATCCCCCAAACGCCCAGTGGGTGTTCTCCATGCCTTTGCGGCGACAAATTGTAGTTCATTTCCTCCTCAAAAAATAGGTAATTGAGAACTGTAGTGGTTATGACTATATCAGTAACTACTGTATGTAACTCCATGGAAACAGGATAAATGATGTATGTGGCTTGCATAGTAATAACGTTACTACCAGCTGTAGCTCGCACTTGGAGCAGCTGCTTCATCTGCCTGTTGCACTTCTCTGTCTGGTTCTTTCTAACTCTTGTGAGGCGAGTTCTTCATCTGTATTCTCGGGTTTGAACAAATAAGGACGACCATCCAACTCAAAAGGCTCAAAAGTCTTCCGTGTGTTGTATATGTGCTTTATTCTCCTAGTTACGTTACTCCAAGCTTCTTCCCTTGTGAACAATTCCGCTCTTCACTCTTCACACACAAGCTACAATCTGCACACTACTGTTTAGCAACCTTTTCCTGCTACAACTGAATTCCCAGGAGACAGCGCGAGGCTACAGCTAGCCTTCAGCTACGTTATCACTGTGAAAGTCACAGACATCATTTATCCCGTTTCCATGGAGTTACATAGTTACTGATATGGTCATAACCACTACAGTGCTCAATTAGCCTACCTATTTCTGAGGGGGAAATAAACTAAAAATTTTTGCCGCGAAGGCATGGCTGACACCCACTACACCACCGGGTGTTCAGGGGATTGTTGTCAGCTGCGGGAGGCGAGGAAGGCGGGGATGAAGGCTGCCTGCCTGGCTAAGGGAACTACCGCACAGATCGACACTGTCATGCCTCCTACTCACCAACAGATCACACACAACATGGATGAGCTACAAATACACACTGAACTGCTGCATTATGATTTTCACAAAAGCCTGGCTGAACACACAAGCCACCCACTGGCCAGATCGAGACAGGGTAGGTGAATTTAAACAATGTCTGAGTTAAAAATGCTTCTTGTTGTCACGTAAGAGCCCTGTTCATGTTGTACAGACATATTAATTGCATTGTGTGTCTGCTACGAGGCACAAAGACTCTCTAAAACTTGCCCCGTTAACTGGCGTTTTAGCTCAGCGGAAGCTTGTACATGTAGATGCAGCTACTCAGGGTTGCCTGCACCGATTCAGGTCGGGGGGGTTTTCAATTGAAAGTACTCGCATATCTATAGCGATCAAGATTAACATAAAAATTGGCCAGAAATCTCCTTTAAACAGTGATGAGCATTATATTTTGAGTTTGAAAATTCCATCTACATCTCTGCATGCCGTAAATGATATAGGCAGTAAGTAAGAAAACTGGTTGAAGTTGTGCTTTTTGCAAATTGGTATTCAGAAAGTTTCAATATGTATGTTGTTTACACACTTTACATGACTTCGCAGTATAAGAGACCAACTATTTCGCTCGGTAACTAAACTTAACTTTAATCAGCCAAGTAAGTCATCAGACCTGCGGTTTCAAAGCAGGAAGGAAGTGAATGCTTTCATTTCATCATAAAGGCCTTATGATGAAATGAAAGCATTCAGCAGCACATGACTTCTTTTAGGCCAAATGATGGCTCAGATATTTGGATTTTATTTATTCAATAAAAGTATAATATAATGAAGTCAAACACCCAAAATCTTCATCCAAAGTCCCTGGTTCAACATTTAGCCAAAACAGTCAGTTCTCTTAAATGTAGATTAACTAAACAGAGAAAGTTGGCTTTCATATGACCATAACTTTGGTGCAGGTGGCTTTGGGTGACAGCTGCAGCTGAGTGTCTTAATGCAAGACTTCTCAGATCAGCCCACAACAGCACGGACACAACAGACACTCACATGCGCCTTGGTTCTGGAGATCCACGTCTCCAACAGGAGCGCAAGACGCGTCTTGTGGAACCTGCCGGTGGTCTTCACAGCGACGAAGATGTCCTCCAGCTTCAGTTTCGGCTGGGTGACATATGCAACTCCGGAGGCTGGGTGTCCTCCGTTCCCGCTGCTGCTGTTGCTAGATGGGTTTTGTGCGTCCGTGGCCGAGGATGGAGCCCGATGGATGGGGCGCTGAAGCACAAATGGTGACGGATGGTGAGCCACGCTGAGTTTGGGGGGGCTACTGGTGCGTAATTGAAAGTCCACGTAGAGAATGATAAAGATGGTGAGAATCAAAACAGGCAACCTCCGACGTATCCATTTCTTCTGCATGATAGAAATAAGTTATTTGCAATCAATAAAGCGTGAAAACCGTGTTCTTGGTCCCCTCATACAAAAACCTCATTTTCATTTGTTTTGGTCTAATTTCGTGGTGGTTCCTCCATCACCTCTCCGTCTTCCTTCTTCTTTTCATCGGTGTTCCTCATTAATCATCTCATTAATTTGCGTGACTGTAGGAGACTGGAGAGGGTTTATCAGAATAATTTAATAATCACTTTTCAGTATTTCGCCTGTTTTAAAGAGGCTACAGCAGCATGGCAATAAGACAGATGTTCCTCTCATTTTCTATGTAAACGCCGCTGTCACTCGGATATATTTGACTTTTGTCACAGTCGCAGCTCTGCCCACCCATTGTCAATAGTGTCAAGCTACACGGAATCAAATGATGAAACTTCCTGGCTTAGATTTCAAAATAAACTACAACAGTGAAAATTGTAGTATACTTCCGGTTATAAGCTGCCCTTTTATTTGA
This sequence comes from Etheostoma perlongum, assembly GCA_026937815.1. Lineage (NCBI taxonomy): Eukaryota > Metazoa > Chordata > Actinopteri > Perciformes > Percidae > Etheostoma > Etheostoma perlongum. The sequence goes on from CM049372.1 coordinate 29,750,301, forward strand.
GAGTACTAAATTAAAAATTCACATGGAAATATGATTAAATAGTACGCCTATGCTATATTTGATGAAGGATGGATTGTTTTTCTGGCTCACAACTCACATTTCATTTTTTAAGATATTTATTGAGAACATGGAACAAATGTGTATGTGTAGATGAATGTGTATGTGTGAGATGTGATTGGGTGAGAATGTGCAAGTGTGTGTGTGTGTGTGTGTGTGTGTGTGTGTGTGTGTGTGTGTGTGTGTGTGTGTGTGTATGTGTGTGTCTACATATACATTGCTAGCTCTATGCTGCTATTTGGAGAGGATGTTTCAGAGAATTTCATTGTACCGCAGTACAATGACAATAAAGAGCTATCTTTAAACCACCTATATGCAGTATATTGCGCTGGCCCCAACCTTTTGTACTTCACAAGCAATACTCACAATGACTACAGAGGTTGCATACTTCAATAAGTTGTGTTTAACCAAAGAGGGATATCCCCCTTTTGAATTTTTTAATTATTTTTTTTAATATTTTCTAAGAATCCTGAAGAGATGTAACCCAGAAGAGCCACAAAAAGAAAAAAGTATTTTAGCATATGTGAGAAAAATCTGAAAAAACAACTTCTGTAAGAGAATTGAAAATGCTATTGTTGATTATCTCGTAAGCCCTTTTTCTCACGACTTCTATCAGGGGTCTATTAGGGGGTCCTGATCCCCAGCTTGGAAACCACTGGTAAATTTGAAGAGCTGACAAAAAGTCCCCAAATGAGAATTCATCACAAACTGTACAGCAGATAACTTATCACAACCCACTGAGTCTGGTGTCATCTGTTCACTCAGACAGAAACAGCAAACCACAGCAAAACACTCCGCCTTCTTCCTTCCTCCTCAGCGCTCAGAGTAACTGTTACACCGCTCGCTGAGAGGTTCAGCTGTACACAAAAACACTGCAAAACTGCTACATAAATTATAGGTTTGATTCCAAAATACAAGTATACACTTCCCTCTACCACTACCCTCCTGAAATGAATCTGTTCCTATTTTATACTGATAATATCCTCAAAAACGTAACTGTTGTTAAAGCAAAAGCTCAAGGATGACTCATAATGGTAATGGTAGGTTTACTGGCAATAAGCATCATGTCAGCAAGCAGGCTTTTTTTGTTTTTCTGAATATCTTATTTTGAAAGGAAACTGTGTGTCAGGATCCAAACCCACAAGGCCAGTCTTGTCCACGGTGCACTAAAGGTTTGATGTAGAGTCGTGAGTATATTTTTAGATGTGGAAGAAATTATCTACATTATTTATGCTCATGAATCCCCTTTGTGTGACTTTTTGAAGCTGTGTTACTGTGGATTTTTGAAGTATGAATGATAAAGAAAAACCAGGATGCATTAAAAGAAAGACCTTTTTTTTTAGATGACACTATGATTAATGATAAAGATGTAACGAGTACAAGGAAAATGTCCTAACTGATGGATAAGGATCAAATAGAGGGTTTCCCCCTGGGAATCAAGAGTGTGTTCAACAAATTCAATGTCAATATCTTGTGTTCAAATTTTGCATTTCTGGCTTGAGGGTGATGGACAGGTCATGGGGTTTCCCAAATAAAACAGGTGCACACTCTACACAGCATGAAAGTGCTATCTGTACATTTTAAATCTGACCATCAGATTTGAATATTCTTGGGATGGAATGGCACTCGTCGATCAGTCAACCACTTTAGTCCAGACTGCACCTAGTGGATGGATTGCCATGACATGTTCTACAGACGTCCATGGTCCCCAGATGATGTACGGACTCTGGTGATGCCCTAACTTCCTCTAGCGCCACCAGCAGGTCATCGTTTTTATTTGTGCAATACTTTAGTTCATGACAAAATACCTGCAGAAATAATAACATTCCCATCAATCTCAGCTGTACTTTATGTTTAGTGCTAATCAGCAAATATTAGCATCTTAAAATAGTGAGGGTTAACAATATGCATGCCAAACATCGGCATGCAAGCGTTGACATTGTTAGCTTGTTGAAGGCTGGCATTAGTATTTAGCTTAGCTTAGTAACAGGGTTCAGGCCCTTAGACGGGGGGGTTCAGGTGGTTTGAAAGCCCCCCCACTCCTCCCTCCCTCACTGCCAAAGGTCCATAATTTAACCCTCATGTTGTCCTTGGGTCATATTGACCCGTTTTCAGTAAAAAAAAAAAAATTCTCGCGAAAAGTCGGCCGTTGAAATAAGCCCTAAAAATGTCAACATTAAAAATATCAAAACACTTTACAAAAAACACCACAAACATAAAAAATGCACCCACAACATTGAAAAAGTGATAAAAATGTGGGGGGAAAAGCGATAATAACACAAGGGTTAAGTTCTTTAATTGCAAACTAGTTTTGTTGTTGTTGTAATAAACAGTTCATTTTAAATAACGACTGAAGCCCTAATCTTGTTAAAAGAACCACTTCTGTGAATGTTAACTGGCACGCGACTTGTGCACAAATTAGTGCATAAAAACTCACCAAAAATGAAGTATTTGAACATTATAGTTAAATACAAAATGAAGGGGAAAACTGCTAAACAGTCCACTTTTTAAAAAAACAACAACCCCTCTTCCACTAGGCTGGCTACGGGCCTGGGGTTTCTAGTGTGGCTGCAGACTCTCTAGTCTTGTTGTATGATTTGTGTAGATGGAGAGAAGACAAAGCATAGGTTTTCCTGTATGACTGTTGAACGTCTGCATATCTATATATCTAATCTAATCCATTGTTAAGAGTTGATGTTGGAGAGAGCTTTAAACAAATCTTTGTGATTAAATGAAATGATCTCCGCTGTGGGAACATATAGACACAATGTCATTTAATCTACATTTGTTCAATGTAGAACTGAAGTAACATTACATGTAAATGTTTCAGAGAGGACCCATTAAATGTACATGTTACCCAGCAGGTTGCCTCTTCAAGATCTGCAGGTCTCTCTAAGCTGGTCTATAGTTTAATACTGTATCCATTGTCTGCTGTCCTCTGTGCTGCTGTCTCTGGAGACTGCCACCAAAGAGAGAAAGAGCTTGATACAATTAATTCACCTCAGACCCTCATCACCACCTTTGTTTATTTGTCCTTTCTCAGCGTTCTCGTCTTACATCCATCCTTCTATCCCTCCCTTTCTCTAGGTCTCTCTCTCTCTCTCCCTCTTCCACTGACCAGCTGCTTTCCTCTTCTCCACCCTCACCACTACTACCTGGCCCAGGGAGGACCAGCCCACTCCACCCCACCCATCCTGTTCCCGCAGGTAAACCAGAGACGCCCGAGGCACACCCTAGCAAGGAAAAGCCCAGGATCGCCTTACGGCCTAGCTGAAAAGGGCTCTTTCTAAAACAGTGAGTACATCACAGCCCCGCTTTGAACAAAAGGGCCAGGGGAGTCAAGGGACCAGACCCCCTTTCAGGGCTTTGTCTGTCCGCCTGCTCTAAGCTCGGAGTCAGACAGAGACTTACTTGGACTGCACTCAAGAACTGGGATTGGAGAAACATTACAGATACACAAGTGAGGGAGACATACGATCGAGGCCTGCAGGATATTTTACTGCATTTTCACGTCAAACCAAACATAAACTTTTAAAAACAGTAAAGGAAACCAGGATGGAACTAAGTTCCTGGCCCACAGCCCCTGTAAGCACTGATTTGACTTTTACCTTAAAACTGGACAAAATTTACATGAAATATGTCTTTTGATGATTATAATTTCAACAACATTGTAAGATTTGTTATTACTCGCTTTGTGTTGTGTCCAATGATCACTTTGAAAAAGTATTGGTGCATTTAAGGTGACATGGAGCACTAATCCTGGCTCCCACTGACGAACTAATCCCACCAGAGGAAACTCGTCCACAGCCAGATAAAGAGAGAGTGTGTGTGTGTGTGTGTGTGTGTGTTGGCACAGAACAAAGCTTTCTGTAAGTACCTGATAGCCCCCCTCTTAACCCTTGTGACTTGTCCTCCAGGGTCAGAAATTAACACTTTTTTGTGCTTTTTTTTCACCACTAACACCAACTTATTAGTTTTACACTTTTTCGTCTGATATTAATGGTCAATAAACTTCATTCATATGAAATTATATCTGATGTTTGAGTTAAAAAGCTGAAAATGTGAACTATTTTGACTAATAGTTAAGATCAGAGGAAGGTATGTAGAAGTTTAGTTGGGGTGTGTTTTTAAAACTATTTTTTTCTTTCAAATGCTATAACATTGAATAAAACACCCATAATTGACCCAAAAGTGACCTTATCCTTCATTTAACTTGCACAGAGCATTGTATGGAACCGTTCATGTTATTTTTGGGAAATTAGGTTGAAAGGAACCCACATTTCTAATACATAGAAACTATGAAAACAGGTCCAATTTGACCCGAGGACAACAGAAGTAACCCTTCTGTGGATCTTCAATCTCTGGCTGAACAGCCGAGAGGACGGCAGACAACATATAACTCATATAATATTCATAAGTAACAATTCAAAATTTGGTATATTCTCCTTTTGACAAACAACTTCTCTCCACATTCGTGCATCATATGCAACAACACAAATACTATGTATCTAAAGTAACTCCTTAGATGTATTCATTATAACATATAGTGCAACATATAGGCATATGTCTCTCCTTATTGCTTATTGTTACAAGCAAGAGTACTTAAAAAAGTAAGCAATTTTGTAGTTGGAACCCACCCTTAAAAACATTTCACGTTGTAATATAACACGAATCTTAGTAAGTAAAAATTGACACCATGTATTATCTATACAACTGTCACTGAACTAGTGGTCATAGCCTTTCTGTTTGAGATATCCCATCCAGATGTCTAGTTTAAATCCAGCTGTGAACAAAATGTGCACATATGGCAGCAAAATCACCACAGCTATTATTCACTTACAGCATTCACATGAGGTACATAATAAAGGCAGGAATGTATTACCATGGGCACCTGTTGTTGTTAGGGTATGATTGAATATGGCCCAAAAGTTAAGAGAACTAATGCATACAATCATTTGAAAAAGCACTGAGGTTTCACTGCATTCTTTAGGCAAAGAGAAGTGATGTGAATTGGGAAATGGTCAGCAGAGGGCGTTATAACCTCTTACATGTTCTCAACCGGCATGCAGTCTCACAACCCTGCTGCTTTCTACTTTCTACTAACAGCTGGCTAAGTCTTTAATTTGAAAACAACTTCTCTCCACATTGGTGCATCATATGCAACAACACAAATACTACTTATGAAAAGTAGATGTATATATGATAACATATAGTGCAACATATAGGCCTATGTCTCTCCTTATTGCTTATTGTTACATTTCTAATATGTTTATTGTATGCATCAAACACACCAAGGCAAATTCCATGCAAGTGAAAACTTACTTTGGCAATAAATCTAATTCTGATTCTCATGTCAGCAATTTTAAAGACATGCATCGTAAAAAGTGTATCGTCTGAAACACGTTCTCATGTCTCAGCATATTGTTTGCAATTTTGAAATAAAAACATTTTGTCACAAAAAATAAAAAATGTATTTTCCCAAATTTCATGTGGGTACAATCGTAACACAATCCATTCAATTCAATTAGACTTTTTGTCTTGGACTCCTGCGCTGAAACTTTAGCTGCACTTGTGGGAATAATTTTTCATAGTGTGGTATTAGAACATTTACTTAAGTAAATTGTGAGAACAATTTTTCCACCACAGCATATCCCAAATAGTGACATTAGCATCAATGTAGCCTAGTCATCATCAACCAAAGGAGACAACAATTAGAAATCTAAACAGTTACACAAAATCCCACAATGGATATAGAATAAAACAAAGAATAAATAATTCAAAGTTTTAAAAATGTTACTTTTGCTATTATGTTTGTCAATATGTGGAGTTTATCAAATGAAACATGCTTATAAAGCCCATAACAAAGGACTATATAGCATGTATTATTAAAATTTAAAAATGTGATGGATAACATTCCACTCACCACTGAACAGGGCTGGAGGCAGAAATGAAAATACTTAACTAATGTGTGAGGGAATGTGTTCTCTTTAAAATTTTGGGGAATTGATCATTTAAAGCCTTCCCGTGTCTGTCAGATATAACCGAGGGCAGAATTACAACAATATCCACAGACAATAACCATAGACAATAACCATAGACAATAACCATAGACAATAACCATAGACAGTTAAAGAAAGAGACCAACAGGCTGGGTGCCAGTGCGGAAGTGCCAGAGACGGGTTTGGGCTGTATCGAGAGGAGTCATCCAACTTCCACCCGAGGTGAGAGGAGACACCACCAGAGATGGCCCAGGCGAATATCTCGGTGGCGGAGAGCCAGTTCAGGTGTCCCGTCTGCCTGGACCTCCTGAAGAACCCGGTGTCCACCCCCTGCGGACACACCTACTGCATGTCGTGTATCAACAACTACTGGGACCATGCGGATTCGGGCGAGTTCTGCTGCCCTCAGTGCCGGGAGACGTTCAGCCCTCGGCCGGTGCTCCGGAGGAATACGGTGCTAGCCGAAGTCGTCGACAAACTCAAGCTGAGTGAAATGGTAATGGAGCCGGAGCTTTACCTGGAGGGAGTCGGGGAAGTACCGTGCGACTTCTGCCCGGTGGAGAGCAAGCTGAGGGCGGCTAAGTCGTGTCTGGTTTGCCTGTCGTCTTTCTGCGAGCTCCACGTTCTGCCACACCGGGAGATTGGCACGCTGCGGCGGCACAAGCTGGTGGCCGCGGTGGAGTGCTTGGCGGAGCGGCTGTGCGCCCAGCACCGCCTGGGGCTGGAGCCCGCGGGGAGCGGCTCTGAGGCGGAGGTCCCGGTGGACTGGAGCGGGGACTGCCTGCTGTGCGAGGCGGACCAGGAGGAAGTGCACAATGTCGACGCTCAGAGAGCCAGGAGACAGGTACAGACACACACTTGAGTTTTCATAATAGATAACAAATGTTGTGCTCTGAGACTATACACTATTAGTTTTCTGAGTCTCTCTACTCCATACTCTGATTCTCAAATTATGTGTATTTTCAATATCAGGGATGCACAGATGCATTTGATTCAAGAGTTTTCCTAATTCTGAAGTGGCAAAATCTCTGACAATAACATTTCCAGCTTTTAACGGATCACCAGATACTAGAATAAAACACTTAAAATAAGAGATTCTCACATGCTTTCTCTTTGGAACCCATACAGATATGTGTTAACAAACCTGATGTTGTGTATTACTTACTGTGTTGATCCATGTGAGTGAAGTCAACCCAAACTAAATTGCATTAAAGAACTGACACATCCAATAAAGGACTTTAATCTAATTTAATTAAAAACAATATGTCAAATCACATTTCTAATATTAACTGACAACCTGAAAGAAACAGTTATCTGTCCAGTTCCATAGGTCATAAGGCGCCCCTTATGAGGGCTTCCAGATCGGCCTATCTGAGCTTTCATTTTCTCAAAGGCAGAGCAGGATACCCAGACCTTGGTTTACACTTATCACCATTTCTAGCCACTGGGGGCCATAGGCAGGCTGGGGGAACTCATATTAATTTAAAAACAACCTCATAATGTGTCATTTTCATGCCATGGGACCTGTAAACCAAAATAAATTATTTGAGAGAATGTAGTAGAGATGCTCCTCACAAATGCCTGAATGTCTATTAACTGTCTTTGTGTGTGTCAGCTCCAGCTCCAGGGATCTCAGAGGATGATTCAAGAAAGGACACAGAGTGGAGAGAGAAAGTTGGAGGAGTTTCAACAAAGCCTGGAGTTCCTCAAGGTGACACATGCGCACACAAGCTTTGAAGAACTAATATTTATTATTTACACAAAGTTGAGAGTCCCAAGTGTTACAACACGGGAATGTACCTGGAGCATACCTGTTCATATCCAACACCTTGCCTCCTGAAGAAAACACGACACAGTTAACTTGCTTCTGACATTGTTTGAAGTAACTTTACTCTTATAGTGTTGGTGTAGTCTGTGCATGTTGAGGGCTGTAACAATCATTTCATTTTTGTCGACGTTGACGCTCACTTCAAATTTTTGAGATCAGGGGATTATCATTGTTATTATTACTCATTAAAAAAAAAATTGTGATCAAATTGTTTTTTATTTAATTTATTTATTATATTCACACATACTCTAAACAGAAACAATATAGAGGCATGAGTGCAATGAAGAGTGCAATACATATTATTTAAATGTAGAGCATAGTGCAAAGGATGCAGGGATAAATAGTATTATGTTATTATATGTCAATATGAACAGTATGAACAGCTCTGAAAAAAGGGAATGAGAAATAAATAACAGATAAGTGAGATGAGAATGATGAGTAAATAGTAAATAATAAGGAATAAGTGAGATGTGAGAATGATAAATAAATACTAAATAAGTGGAATAATAAGCTGAACCAGTAAACAGGTGCTGTTTAGAGACGGTGTTACTGGGTTATTGACCAGAACTGAACCTGACACTGTGGGTAAGAAGTCAACTGTTCAGAGTGATGGCTTGGTTTTGGCGTACAGTGCTCTGTAGCGCCTACCAGAGGGGAGAAGCTGGAACAGGTTGTATCCAGGGTGAGATGGGTAAAAAGTTGAAAATCCAATATTTAAGAGCTCCTCTCTGGTACATGTTACCAGAGTGTGTTGGCAGAAAACAGAGTTAATAAACAAAAACACGAAAAGCTCAATGGAGTGTAATCCAGAGGCGGCCGTCTGCGGCGCCATCTTGCGTTAATGATATGTTAAGATATGTTCCTTGAGCTTTTATTGGGCAGAAAGTGCATAAAGGGCTGTTAATTATCATCATGTGGTGCATTTTCACAGGGGTGAGATACAGTGGGTACGGAAAGTATTCAGACCCCTTTAAATTTTTCACTCTTTGTTTCATTGCAGCCTTTTTCCAAAAATCAAAAAAGTTCATTTTATTTCTCAGTAATGTACACTCAGCAACCCATCTTGACAGAAAAAAACAGAAATTTAGAAATTTTTGCATATTTATTAAAAAAACAAAAACTGAAATATCACATGGTCATAAGTATTCAGACCCTTTGTTCAGTATTTAGTAGAAGCACCCTTTTGATCTAATACAGCCATGAGTCGTTTTGGGAAAGATGCAACAAGTTTCTCACATCTGGATTTGGGTATCCTCTGCCATTCCTCCTTGCAGATCCTCTCCAGTTCTGTCAGGTTGGATGGTAAACGTTGGTGGACAGTCATTTTCAGGTCTCTCCAGAGATGCTCAATTGGGTTTAAGTCAGGGCTCTGGCTGGGCCATTCAAGAACAGCCACAGAGTTGTTGTGAAGCCACTCCTTCGTTATTTTAGCGGTGTGCTTAGGGTCATTGTCTTGTTGGAAGGTAAACCTTCGGCCCAGTCTGAGGTCCAGAGCACTCTGGAAAAGGTTTTCGTCCAGGATATCCCTGTTTGGCCGCATTCATCTTTCCCTCGATTGCAACCAGTCGTCCTGTCCCTGCAGCTGAAAAACACCCCCACAGCATGATGCTGCCACCACCATGCTTCACTGTTGAGACTGTATTGGACAGGTGATGAGCAGTGCCTGGTTTTCTCCACACATACCGCTTAGAATTAAGGCCAAAAAAGTTCTATCTTGGTCTCATCAGACCAGAGGATTTTATTTATCACCATCTTGGAGTCCTTCAGGTGTTTTTTAGCAAACTCCATGCGGGCTTTCATGTGTCTTGCACTGAGGAGAGGCTTCCTTCGGGCCACTCTGCCATAAAGCCCCGACTGGTGGATTGCTGCAGTGATGGTTGACTTACTACAACTTTCTCCCATCTCCCGACTGCATCTCTGGAGCTTAGCCACAGTGACCATTGGGTTCTTCTTTGCCTCTCTCACCAAGGCTCTTCTCCCCGATAGCTCAGTTTGGCCGGACGGCCAGCTCTAGGAAGGGTTCTGGTCGTCCCAAACGTCTTCCATTTGAGGATTATGGAGGCCACTGTGCTCTTAGGAACCTTAAGTGCAGCAGAAATTTTTTTGTAACCTTGACCAGATCTGTGCCTTGCCACAATTCTGTCTCTGAGCTCTTCAGGCAGTTCCTTTGACCTCATGATTGTCATTTGCTCTGACATGCACTGTGAGCTGTAAGGTCTTATATAGACAGGTGTGTGGCTTTCCTAATCAAGTCCAATCAGTATAATCAAACACAGCTGGACTCCAATGAAGGTGTAGAACCATCTCAAGGATGATCAGAAGAAATAGACAGCACCTGAGTTACATATGAGGGTCACGGCAAAGGGTCTGAATACATATGACCATGTGATATTTCAGTTTTTGTTTTTTAATAAATATGCAAAAATTTCTAAATTTCTGTTTTTTTCTGTCAAGATGGGTTGCTGAGTGTACATTACTGAGAAATAAAATGAACTTTTTTGATTTTTGGAAAAAGGCTGCAATGAAACAAAGAGTGAAAAATTTAAAGGGGTCTGAATACTTTCCGTACCCACTGTATGTCCTATGATTGAAATTGTAGTGAATCTGCTGATGGTTTGGATTGGGTAACACTTCTGGAATGTTAGACCATACATCATGCCAGTCAAGATCAACACGCAGTCCTGGGCAATCGTGTATTACTTATCATAAATTATTAGTATAGTTTGCAGCAGGTTAGTGTGCGGAAGGGAGGGGCCAAGATTAGGAGGAGGGAGGGGCGAGCTAGCCTCCGTTTTGTTTGACAGTACTTCGAATGTCAACAAGAAGCGATGTCACCCAACATCATTTAGAGCACCTTTTAATAACTGTGATTAATGATTGGGATCTTAACATTGAGTTATTCATGCCGGTCATGCAGGTTTATGATACAATACAGTGCTGTATGGCATGTGCTATGTAATGCACATAAGATAAAGGGTTATATAAATAGATTTGGCTTGACATTTTTTTACCAACTGCCCAGGCAAAACATCGGGCTCACACACTCGCCTCTTTCTATCTCTCTCTCTCTCACACACACTCACAGCCTTACAGGAGCTGTTGTGTTAGTTTCCACTGCAAAGCTTATTTAATTCCAGTTTCTAAGCAACTCTTTTAGTCTTCCTGCGAAGAGTCTTTTCTTCTCCCTTCCCCTGAGCCTCATCTCCATCCATTCTGCTCTTGGCTGCTCTCTTCTCGGAAAACCACAGTGTTAGCTCACTAAAACATCAGACGGGAATTGGCTTTTCATCAGATGTTGGTTTGTTATTTTGTCTACTGCTCAGATGGCAGGGGTTCATTTGTGAACACAGCGACATGGAATGTGAATCTGAGACTTTTATGCTTAATTTAGTTTGTTTTGTTTTCTGTAGAGTGTTACATTGTCCCAGGATAGTCTAAATCAGTGGTTTTCAAAGTGGGGTCCTTGGTTCCAGGGGCTCCCCAGCAAAAAGGGAAATATTTAGTTTTCACTAGAATTTCATCCATAAGTAACACAATAACAGAATGTATGACTATTTTGGTCATGGTTTCTATATACAGTACTTTCTGAAAAACATGTATATCATCGAAAAGCAAATATCCTATCAGATGGGGGACCATGTGAAAAAATATTATCTATATATATATATATATATATATATATATATATATATATATATATATGTATTTGGTAGCACAGGTCAGGCTGTCAATATATGTAGTTTGGCAAATAATAAAGAATAGCACCAAAGACTAGTGAAATATGATTAAAATCTCAGAAAACTTTAATGTAATGTTTTTGTTTTGCTCGTGTTTATGTGCAAAAATCATTGTAGCTGTTAGAAACTTAATAGAGAGATTCCATATAGCTCTTTGGGCTGATAAAATCCTCCTGCGTCTTAGGATAAATAAACTATAATATACAGTGGGTACGGAAAGTATTCAGACCCCTTTAAATTTTTCACTCTTTGTTTCATTGCAGCCTTTTTCCAAAAAAAAAAAGTTCATTTTATTTCTCAGTAATGTACAAAACCCATCTTGACAGAAAAAACAGAAATTTAGAAATTTTTTGCATATTTATTAAAAAACAAAAACTGAAATATCACATGGTCATAAGTATTCAGACCCTTTGTTCAGTATTTAGTAGAAGCACCCTTTTGATCTAATACAGCCATGAGTCGTTTTGGGAAAGATGCAACAAACCTGCCATTCCTCCTTGCAGATCCTCTCCAGTTCTGTCAGGTTGGATGGTAAATTGGTGGACAGTCATTTTCAGGTCTCTCAGAGATGCTCAATTGGGTTTAAGTCAGGGCTCTGGCTGGGCCATTCAAGAACAACAGAGTTGTTGTGAAGCCACTGATTTTTAGCGGTGTGCTTAGGGTCATTGTCTTGTTGGAAGGTAAACCTTCTGATGGTTGAAAAGGTTTTCGATTTAACACGCATTCATTTTCCCTCGATAAACTGTAAAAGCTAAAAAGATATTGCCACCACCATGCTTCACTGTTGAACTGTAGGACAGGTGATGATCAGTGCCTGATTCCGCCAGTGGCTTTCTATCTTGGTTGGAGACCAGAGGATTTTATTTATCACCATCTTGGAGTCCTTCAGGTTTTTTTAGCAAACTCCATTTTCATGTTCTTGCACTTAGAGGCTTCCTTTCGGGCCACTCTGCCATAAAGCCCGACTGGTGGATTGCTGCAGTGATGGTTGACTTACTACAACTTTCTCCCATCTCCGACTGCATCTCTGGAGCTTAGCCACAGTGACCATTGGGTTCTTCTTTGCCTCTCTCACCAAGGCTCTTCTCCCCCGATATCAGTTTGGTGTCTAAGGGTTCTTGACTGTTTTGTGTTGTTTTTTGTGTGTTGTGTGTTTTCTCTGAGTCTTCAGGCAGTTCCTTTGACCTCATGATTGTCATTTTCTGACATGCACTGTGAGCTGTAAGGTCTTATATAGACAGGTGTGTGGCTTTCCTAATCAAGTCCAATCAGTGGCATCAAACACAGCTGGACTCAAGGCAATGAAGGTGGGGCTAGAACCATCTCAAGGATGATCAAAAAATAGACAGCACCTGAGTTAATATGAGGGTCAGCAAAGGGTCTGAATACTTATGACCATGTGATATTTCAGTTTTTGTTTTTTTTAATAAATATGCAAAAATTTCTAAATTTCTGTTTTTTTTCTGTCAAGATGGGTTGCTGAGTGTACATTGTTCATTTTTGGTGGCTGCAATGAAACAAAGAGTGAAAAATTTAAAGGGGTCTGAATACTTTCCGAACCCACTGTATCTAAAAACAGGCCTGCTCTTTTTAGTTCATGTAAAGTTGGGAAGATAGGAGACAAAACACAAACTGCCATGTTAAGATGAAATGACAACTTTACTTAATCTAATGATTCCTGATGGTTGAAAAGGTAGATTTAACACGTCTTTCTAAACTGTAAAACTATGAGATATTGACAAATAGCTGAGAAGTATCAGTGGATTCACCCGTGCTTTATGGGTTGGAGCTTTTTTTTGGCAGATGAGGTTGCCATTTAAGATTCATTGTTTCTTAGAAAGCGTTTGAATTCTCTGCTTCATGGTGTCTAAGTATTGACTGTTTTTGTGTGTTGTGTGTGTTGTGTGTTTTTCAGTCGTCAGTGTCGGCCATTTTGGAGGACAGTGATGCTCTCTTTGCAGACATGGCACTCCGCCTGGAGAAAACCAAGGCAGAGGTGAGGAGCAGGGGCTAGAAGTACCAGTTGCAATGATACCAAAAGATGTAGCAGTTGGAGTGGTAGCAGTCTATATCGCCGACGTTTTATTTCCGGGATTGTTCAGGTGCCGCTTCTAAATTCTGCCAGATGTTCGCCAATTTCCGCTGTCTTTGTGTTGGCATTCTAACTTCTGGTGGATTTCTGAGGACTATGGTTAACTGCTCTTCAGATCTCTGCAGGGTAAATCCAGACAGCTAGCTAGACTATCTGTCCAATCGGAGTTTTTGGTTGCACGACCAAAACAACTTTTGAATGTACATGTTCCACCAAAACAAGTTCCTTCCCAAGAATATTTTGAAGAGGCACCGTTGCTCCATCCATACTTTAGCACCGCCCAAGATGATTGTGATTGGTTTAAAGAAATGCCAATCAACCAGAGCACATTTTGTAGGAAGGCATTCAAAATCTCAACAGATGAGTGCATCAGCGCACACGGGGCAACAAGCACCATGGCAATAAGCTGTTTCATTTAAAATGTTCAATGTGTTAACCTTTTCTGATAGCTTTTTTTCTGACTGTGGTCAGAAAACCAGGGGAGACTTGTTACCTTCAGGGCCGACGTTATAAAATGAATAACGTCGGGGTTAAAATCTCGTTTCTGGTGAGCAAATGAATGAACTTGGCTTTCAGTCTGGGTTTTATTTCGGACACCGAAAGTTGCTCAGTTCTATCCAATGCACTTGTTCAAAACAATTCAGTTTATTTAAGAAGGGGACAGTGCAAATTAATAGATTGCATGGTTTTACATGGGTTGAAAATGCCAGGATTAGGAAAAAGGATTTTATCTGTAGTCCCCTGGCTTTTAAAACTATAGTGCGTAGCTTCTGTCGCCCCCATGAGGAATTCTAACTTATGACAACAAATCTGTCTACATGATAAACAAGCCTTCCGTGACCTTAACACAAAACAAGTTACAGCACAGAATCAGAAAGGTTAGCAGCAGAATGGTTCGACTCATGCATCCATGCTGTACTGGTGTGTGCCGTTCAGGTTCGAGCGAGGCTGGAGGCAAGGCAGCGAGCGGTGGTTGGGAGGGCTGAACAAGACGTAGAGGTGCTGGAGAAAGACCTGGAGGAGCTGAGGAGGAGAGACGAGGAGATCAGTCAGCTTCTGCAAACAGACGACAATACTCATTTCCTACAGGTGAGGGGGAGAAAATGCACTGGGAAGAAAGTGTACAAACCCACGGACAAGTGAGAACTTTAGTGACAAAAAAGGAGGGTGAAGGGGAAATGGATTAATTAAAGTGGCATATCTACACAGATAAAACTCCATCTGTTACATGTGGAACCAGGTTGGACCCAAATGCAAAGAATACGGAAACAAAAATGACAGTTTAACAGGTTTATTCCAATGTCCAAGGTAAGGGATGCAACAGGGAAAAGCCAAGTCCAAAATCCAATAAAGGACAGACAGAGGGGGGGAGAGCAGAGACAGAGTGCTACCAGCATCATGCTAGGAGCACAGAGGTTTTCTCTCCCAAATACAACTTTAGTAACAGTGGAAAGGAACTTAGAACATGTACTCAACTGTGTCAACTGTTTCAAAAGTGCCTTAAAACTGTACTTAAGTACAGTTTTGAGCATAGACTGTATATAAAGATGCGTCTTCAATTCCTCCCGTTGTTGAAAAGTGAAGCCAAAATATCCTGAGCACTGGCATCTTGTAATTTCGTAACCATGCCTGCGCAGTAGTGAGTCAATCACAGGTGTCAATCATAACATCCCCCCCCTTTTATAAAATAACACTTGAACAAACATCAGCGAGATAAGAACAGAAATTATCTTTTACGTGTACTTTTGATGTTTTTTATGTTCTATGGTTGGGAGTCCTTGTCACGTATCAGATGTCTGAGTCCACCGAAGAGACATGTCCTATCCAAACTTCTCAGACGGTTTGAGTTTAATAATCCATCAAATGATCCAATGTTTCACCAAAAGTAAAGGATCTTAGTACGAATGCTTGGTATGGACAGATGCTACCTCATAGACATTAGAACAACACATCTCAAGCTCAGCATCACACATCTCAGCATTACAGCATTTATATTGCAAATGCCTGTCCCTAAAAGCTAATGGTATGTGGTATTCACCCATTACATCTAATGCATCCTGGTGGCCATACAAAGTCACCAGAGTGCATACTGCTCAGAGAGATTAGCCTGTGTAGATGAAGAATGGATGTGAGAGGAGAATGAGTCAGCAGTGATCAGTGGAAAAAGACAGCGGCCACTTAAGTGCTATTTTCAAATTCAATTATACAAGGAATTAAAGAAGGAGGAAGGGAGGGCTGTGGATGCTAAGTCAGGCTGGATTTTCCACTCTCTCTTTCTCAGTTCAAAGAATCGGATGTGCATCTTTTTTTCTTCCCCCCCTGTTGAGCAGTGAGCACATATACGCTCCTCTCTGGGCCGCCATGTCTGTCTGATTTGGTGGTCACTGAGCCTGTAGTTAGTCAGGTTCCATCTCTGCTTCATGTCTCTGACAGTGTCAGAAACTCAGACAGTTTATATTCTCTGTTTAGAGTCAGATCACAATTTAGTCTACTTTGTATTTTTGTTTTTATTTCTCCAATGTTCTAAATATTGATCTTTTGATTGTTTCTCTCTCTCTCTCTCTCTCTCTCTCTCTCTCTCTCTCTCTCTCTCTCGGCCCAGGTGGCTCCCCGGCTGTGTGTCCCTCTTTCCACCAGTCTGCACTGTCGAGCCCTCGGCCTGTCCACAGAGGGATTCAGCAGCGCCTGGGGAGCGCTGTGCCACCTCCGCCGCCGCATGGAGGAGGTCTGCAGGGAGGAAGTGGACAAGATCAGCCGTGCAGGTACAGCAGATGACCTACAGGCAGGACAAGAGTCACTGAGTATATACTGAATACTAATAAATATACTAAGTACTCCAACATGCAGACACAAGCTCAATGGGCAAATTTATAGATTGAGCAAATACATTTTAAAATACAGCAAATTCAGCATATATAAAGTAGGGCTGCACAATATGAGTAAACAGTCTGCTTATTTTGACTGATGTTGCAATATTTTGATATTGGAGGGAATGAGGGAAGATATTTTTTCTGCAGTCTGTGGGAAAGGATTTGATTGCACTAGTCCATTTTGATATATTGTTGCAGATTAATTGTGCAGCCCTAATATAAAGTAGATTTAAGTATACAAAATGCCAAATGCCTACGCTCACATCTGTGTGCTCACTTTCATTGTATGATTAATTTTTCTTTCCAGTTAATGACAACTACGTGTTGGGCGCAGAATGTGTAAAAGGTAAGCATTGGGAACATGATACACAAACACACACACACACACACACGTACACACACACCCTCTGTGACAGTGTCAGGTCCGAGGTGACCCATTTTACCAGGCTGAAGGTTTTAACATGACATTTAACACTGCGAGGGACAGTGGGCGATGTCTGATACAATGCTGTCTGGCTCGTATTCAGCTCTGCCTCTTTCTAATCAGTTCAGTTTAGTTTAGTTTTGCATTGCCAGACCTTCCTCCACAGTGCTGCTGAGGAGGATCTGGCTAGTCTAACCAATCACAATCGTCTTAGGTGATGCTAAGCGCCGGATGAAGCCACGGTGCCGCTGCAGACTAGCCTCAGGACATGTGTACGTTAAAATCTAGCTAGCTGTGTGGATTTACCCTGCAGAGATCTGAGGAGCAGTTAACCATAGTCGTCATAAATCCACCAGAGTTTAAAATGCCAAAACAAGGAAAACCGAAGGAAATCCAGCCCCAAGAGAGTGACATCCGGCCGAATTTCAGGAAGAACCTGAACAATCCTGAAAGTGGAACATTGTGGATATAGACTAGGTTTAGTTTTTTTGGAAGCATTCAAATGCAATTCAATTCATTTAGTTTTAATGACAATGAACACTTCTTGTTTTGTTATTAATTATTAGAATTGTTGAGTTTAAAAATGTATATATACCAAATTCTGTTCATATCCATTGTATTGAGGAGGTGCAGAGAACTTCAAACCGCAGCAAATACAACCAACACTATCTGCAGGGCAACATACTCCTCGGGGTAAGTGGAACTAATGTGGGCTTTATTAGTTATTTTTTGGGGACTGACCCTTTAACTCACACAAAGAACTAGTTTGGGTTTTGTAAGCATGCTAACTAACCAGCAGGCTAATTTAAAATATCATCTTTTTTTGGGAAATATTCTTACTCACTTCCTTCTAATTTCTGTGTTTTTATTCTACCATTATTTTAGTTTATGTACCTTTTATAATTTATTTCTGTTACTTTCCACAATTATCTGTATTTAAGTCTTTATTTGTTTCTGTTGTGCTGCTGCAACAACCAAATTCCCCCCACTGGGCATCTCAATTAATAAGCATGTTTCTCAAAATGTCAAGTTACTCCTTTATAAATCCACTATGTTTAGGATATTTTATACAGTTTGTGATATGAATTCATAATGTTGGCGCCATCTAGTGGGAGATGAACGGGCTGAAAGTGCACCTATTTCTACAGAGATTGTGTCACCAAAATCCTTTAAAAGATGTTACTCGCATACGAATTCTAAATGTAGTGACTTTATTGTTTGGTACTAGTGCTACATGCTCAAATGCTTGGCAAGGTCTGCTTGTTAATAAGGTGTCATTATGAATAGTCTTATTCTTTGGATTTATGGAGCCATTATTTCCCAGGCACTTTTTTTACTGGTTACTGTGCTTGTGCCTTCTTCTTTCCTTTTTCATCATTTTCTGTCACACTCATTTTCTCTTTTTCTTTTTATTCCGATTCCTGTTGTTTCTCTCCCCCACCCTCTCACTCCTATTCAATGCATTTATTCCATTCCGTTTATTTAAAAGTATTAAATACCAGTTTCTCTGTGTTTTTCTCCCACGTGTCTCCTTCAGCAGTGCCCGTGTTGTTCCCTCTGTCCTCTTTGTCTCTGCAGCCGGCTGATCAGAGGACGAGGGCAACTTTCCTCAGATGTAAGTACCATGTCTATCCTCCATCCCTTCTAATTCTCAAACTTTCCACCTCAGCATTACATTTCTTTCCTTCATCCTTTCTCTTCTCTCCCCCTAGACTGACCATCCTGCATGTCATTCATTTGCTTTCTCTCTTCTTCCATTGTTTTCTTTTCCCTTCTCCTTTTCTCCTTATTTCCATGCCTCAAGTTCCCCGGATAATGCGATTCCTGCTGGGAAATCTGAGAGCCCGGTGGGGATTCTCATCAATGATGAATGGCAGTCATACTGTATTTATGACATCCAGGTCTGTCATTAAAAGCCTGACCTTGTCCCGACTGAAACAAGCCTGCTGACAGGATGACAGTGTACCATTGCCTGGTTGTCCATTAATAATTCATTTGGTCAAAAGAGGATTAAGGTTATGTGTGCAATTTATCCTCTCTGTGCCAAAATTTGTGTGGGATGGCTTAACATCGGGCAGTGTCCCATTCAGCTCTGGAACCCAGAAAACTGTGAGAGCGGCAGAGTAGAGAGGAGAAACAGGGAAGACATATTTTTGAGGTCAAGGATGGTAATGCCTCCAACGCTACTGATTTCAAGTTTGGGGCAACAATTTTAAAGGTCCCATGGCATGAAAATTTCACTTTGAGTTTTTTTAACATTGATATGAGTTCCCCCAGCCTGCCTATGGTCTCCCAGTGGCTAGAAATGACGATACGTGTAAACCGAGCCCTGGGTATCCTGTTCTGCCTTTGAGAAAATGAAAGCTCAGCTGGGCTGATCTGGAATCTTGCTCTTTATGAGGTCAGAAGGGGAAAAGTTACCTCCCCTTTCTCTGCTTTGCCCGCCCAGAGAATTTGGCCCACCCATGAGAAAGAGACATCATGGCTTTCAAACGAGCAAAGTGGCAGTTGGTCAAGGCCACACCCAAGTTTTGACTTAGTTTATAGGTAACTGATTGTAGGTGTCTAACCCAATATTTTTAAAATTTCAGGAATTTGGACACTGGTTATTCAAATTTTGAAGATTAAAGCATGGATTGTGATTGGATTTAATATTGTTTTTTATAAACATGTTTATGCCACTGCAAAAATCTCTGCATGGTACTTTTCTGGCTGTTCTATTTACAACTTTGGGGAACTCCCTGATTAGTAATCAACAACCTTCCGTCCATCCAGAATATTGTTTTTTCTTTGGGGCAGTAAAAATCTCAATTCCTGCCTCTTGACCTTGTCTCTTGATTTCCTTGCTTTTTCCAGTTTTATGTCGTCTGTCTCTGGACCCTGGTACAGCCCACCCTACTCTGCTTCTCCTGGAGGGGCCCCCGGGCGTCCACTGTGGCGAGGAGACCCAACCCTACCCCCCTCACCACCAGCGCTTTGATTCAGTGGCCCAGGTCCTGTGCAGGGAGGGCCAGTTTGGCGGCGCCAGCTACTGGGAAGTGGAGTGGAGGGGTGGGGGATGGGTGGACATTGGTGTCACCTATCGAGGTATCGGACGCAAAGGTGGCGGGAAACCCTGCCTGCTGGGGCGCAACGAAAACTCTTGGCGGCTAAGGTGTACACACGCGGGATATGCTGCCTGGCACAACAACCGTAAGACCACGGTGGCTGCACCGCCCTGCCCCAGGATCGGGGTGTTCCTGGAGCATCAGAAAGGAGCGCTATCCTTCTACAGCGTATCGGATGCAGTGGTCCTCCTGCACACCTTTCGATGCCCGTTCTCTCAGCCGCTGTACCCGGCCTTTCGCCTGGACCTGGACTCCACCTTGCTCATCTGCCCCCATGATGGAGGCAATGGAAACCCGACCTAACCTTTCCCCCCTTTCCTCATCCAGGACCCTACATTTAAATCGCCAGACCCAACTCCACAGCGCTGTGGAGTAAAGTTGGGCTACACCACAGATGCATTCTGGGATAGGAGAAAAGAAACGCTCTGGGTTGTTTGCAATTCTTCAAAGGTCCTATATCATAATTATTTTCAGGTTCATACTTGTATTTGGGTTTTTTATTAGAACAGGTTAACATGCTTTAATGTAAAAAAACAACATTTTTCTCATAATCCCTGTCTGAATATACCTCTATTACTAGTAACTCAGTCTGAAACGCTTCGTTTTACCGCCTGTCTCTTTAAGACCCCCCCTCTTCTCTGATTGGTGAGCCTTTCCGGGTCTTCCACAGCTGCGCTCGCTGTAGCAACACTTTCTTACTATAAATGGTATAGTTGTGACATAACAACCGTACAGAAGTTTTGACAGCTCGTTTAAAGACACAGATTCTGAATATGGACTGTGTGCATTTCTCTGTGGATGGATTTTAGAATTTGTTTTAAATATGTTTATGGCAAATTGTTTCAGATGGTGGAATACTTTATTTAACTCCCTACAATAACAGGCTAAATATTTAGTAACTGCGACTACCGACAGCAGATTCTTTTCTTTATCAACCTCACTGCCATGTGACATGGAATTGTTAGCTGCTAAAGTGACCTTAGCTTCAGATTTAGACTAATTAAAGGCCATGTTGTAGCAGATCTCTTTCTTTGAGTCATGAATGTCATGCCATTTGAGGTAATTTTATTTTATCCAGGTGAGTTTTTTTCCTGTCTTTAGAGTAGATTACCATGAATGAAAGAAATAGTTTGATATTTGGGAAATAGGCGTACCCTCTCTCTCTTTCTTGCCGATAGTTAGATGAGACGATTGATACGACTGTCTGGGCCAAAAGGTAACCTGTCTGCGCCAAAGGTGTTGGGTACTTTGGCAGTTACCCACAAGTTTGTAACCAAGACTCTTTCCAGTAATCAACAGAAGACAGGAAAGTTTTTACTTGCTGCAAAGAGAGCTGTTGAGTGTCACCTCTGACAATCTCCAAACCAACTCTACTGCCCCTGTTTCCAGTCTCTGTGCTAAGCTAACCTGCTGCAGGCGATGGCTTCATATGAATTGTGAAAACATGGGAATGGATTAGATCTCATTGAATGCTTGGCAAAAAAATGAAGCGTAATTCCCCAAAAAGTCAAACTATTCCTTTAACACTGCATTCGCATTGCAGGTCTTCTTCATTTGAAATTTCTGTTAATGTGATTTTCTTTTTTCCCCCAAGGACCATGTAAGTATAAACCTAATATTCAGTAATACTATATGATTACATATTTAAATTTTGGTGGATTGGTGACCAGATTTAAAATATACTTACTGTCCTTGAGTGTTGTCTGTCAACTATCAAACGTGTACTTTGCATGCTTCCAAATCCAATCCTAATGTTATCTAATCACCAATCATAGCTAATCAAACCGAATCTCATATCCATTCAAGGTTAGATTTGCAAAACTGACTTTCTGTAACTTCAAACTCTTCACATGAATAAGAGAACATCAGATGGACACTGGATAACAAGAAGCATCCGAATCAGAACTTGAACATTTCATTGAAGTCTGCAACTTTTTCCCCTTTGATTGAAGCATTACAAGGGACCAGGATCTACGTACTTGGCATGTTAATTGTACCAAAGTTTCCAAATGTCCAAATGCCCTTGCCTTCTATCGGAATGGATGCCATACTGTTTTTCTTTGGTTATGGGAATGTTTTTCTTTGGCTCGTTGAAGTTTTGTTTTTAAATGGCGCTCTTCCAGATGATTGTGATCACTTGACCGAGCACTGGGGGAGGCCTTTAAACCAACTTGAAATGGGAAAGGTGGACTATTTTAATTCCAAAGACACAACAAGAAGGGTACATAGAATCTAATTATTACATGTAAATTTGTTTGAGGGCATATATAATTTATTTATGTATTTAAAATAACAGCAAACTTAAAAGGTGTTGCATCTATGCTACGTAATACCTCAGAAGTTAAATTCAACACAAGCGATTGTGAAAAAATTATATTTCTGAATTTGCAGGTCTTGTAGGTCAATCCAAAGTAAGAAACACTTGTTTTGCCATGAAGTGCATTACTCCATAAGCTGTAGAACATTACCAGTGCTGGTACTGTAAAATGGCATCATGTAGCATTTTCTCAATATGTTTACTCACTGTGGTTCGGTTCTTAATGTAATTGTAAAATATTTTGTAATTGTTTCCACCAGCGGTCCAGGATGAGTTCCATTGGGCTCGCAATAAACTGATCCATGGAGATCTGAACTGGCAGTCTGAGGTTATTTTATATTACGAACTAAAAATATGAATACACATTACCAAGGGTTTTTACAAGAGGAGTTGTTACCACAGATACATACTGCCTTTGTTATGCAGTTTGAAGTTTAGGCGTATTGGTGGCAGGATGTACAGTTTTTCAGAATGTTAATTTGCACAACAATGACATTCAAAGATTTCCCTTCTCATAAAAAAATGCCATAACTTAGCACCCAAAAAACAAGACAGGATTTCACTTGTAGAGGACCTCCATCTTCCATATTTATGTTTTTATACTGACAAATATTTCTTTGTGCTGTAATTTAACATTTCATCTATTGTCCAAAACCTTCTTGATATCTTTTTTTTGTTCTCTTATTTTATTTAACCCTTATTAAAGGACAATCCACTCAGATCATTCATTTTTAAATGACAATAACTTTCTCTTTTCACAATCACTGTTTGAGAAACATAGATAGTGCCTCATGGCTGATAGCATTTCTATATTCAACCCCAACAGAATCCAGTGTGTGTAATTGTGTTTTGTTTTTTATTTGACAGCCAGTGGAGGGACACAAGAAACACAGGGACAGGGAAGGGACATGCATCAAAGGCTGGGAATCAAACCATGGATTACAGTGTGGTTATGTGGTATGCACCTTAGATCAATTGACATCAAAATAATTGACGAAAAATAACAGATTTGGTAATCAATTAATTACCTTTTTCAGGTTTTGTCTCAGGGGAGGCCGACAGTATCAAATTATAAAATATATAAGAGTGTATATATTTTATTTAAAGTTTGGTTTGTCAGAAATTCATCAGTCCTCACCTCAAAAGTAATTAAATGAGTAAACTTAGTTAGGGTGGCAGTAGCTCAGTCCGTAAGGTGAGGGGTTGGGAACTGGAGGGTCCCCGTACGGACCAAAGTACGGAGTGTGGACTGATAGCTGGAGAGATGCCAGTTCACCTCCTCTGCTCTGCCACGGTGCTCTTGAGCAAGGCAGTAAACCCCCCTCAACTGCTCAGGGTGCCTGTTCAGCAGTCAGGACCTGATCATGTGTGTGTATTTCAGGCCTATGTGTAGTATGTAATAACAACAGAGTGTAAATTGTAATTTCCTCTAGGGTATCATTAAAGAGTATAAATTATTATTCAATAAAGTATTATTAAAGTTTATTTGTAGAGCACATTTTCAACACAGCTTAAGCTGACCACACAAAAGCAACAAGGTTCTGTATAAAATAACTGAAATACAAAGATAGAAAAATAGAAAGAAAACACAAATTCTCCAAAAATGTGTTTGTTTTTGGGGCGCAGTTGCTTCAGCCAGTTCGGCCCATTGACTGTATGTATATATATATATATATATACTGTATATATAGTCTATAGGTCGGCCTTAAGTTTTTCTGCCTTAGAGTCTGAACTGAGGGAACAAAAGTCCCTTTTTACCCCTGAGCCAGTCTTATCACCTGACCCCAGAGAACATAAACAGAGGGCACATGACTTGCGGTTCATTTTCCAACATGGCGGCCAGGATGCAGCAGCTGGCTGCGGCTCTCCTGTTCCTCCTCGGCGGGGTTTTAAGTTTTCCTCTCGGCCAGGAAACAAAGCAGACCCTCACCTGCGGATACGAGGTCAGCTGCGTTTACTTTTCTGCCGTTTTAACGTGTGTTTTGGTTGTTAGCATCCGTTAGCTAAAGCTAAGGAGTTTTTCTTTTCAACCACTTTCAGTTTTACTTTTCCGCCTTTTGTTTTGTCAGGAACTAAGATTATATATACAATATACGAACATAAAGAGTATTTATTTATCATTATATATTTTAACAGTTTGCCTTTACTTACTGCTTTCCCTAGTAGTTTAGTCCAGTACTTTGGATCTAGATGTGTGTGTGTGTGTGTGTGTGTGTGTGTGTGTGTGTGTGTGTGTGTGTAGTCATGTCATGCCACCAAGTCCAACATGCTGAATGTCCACCTGGTCCCTCACACACACGATGACGTCGGCTGGCTCAAAACTGTTGACCAGTACTACTATGGAGGTCAGTCTGACATACACACAGATTAAAAATGATGAGCAAACAGATATGTGGTCTATATTATTTTGTGATGAAATGTATGATTGCACCTTTGAGAAAGACAAAGAGGATGGAATGTGCAAATGATTGACCATGAATGTGCAATTATTCATAATAACAAATATGTGCAAATTCAAAGATCCCAAAATGTGCGGTAATGTCAAGTCAGGTGTTTGACCTGTAATGTGTTGTGTCCATGGGGTGACATAAAAGTCCTTGTCAGAAGGGGGGCGGGTCTCTTGTTGATGAAGCCAGCTGCTGTCTACTAAAACACTGTAATAACAGTTTTATAGTTTTAGTGCATCCCATGTCTTTTAACAGTGAGATCAGCCGTGTGCTTTGCAGGTGACCATCATCTGTTCTTGACCTGTGTGGTTATGTAAGCAGAGATCATCTGCACTTTATATGATAGATAATGTGTACTGTGTGTATGGGGACTTCCATCCACTCTTCATTTATTTTGTTGCAGCTTATGCACAGGGGTTTTAAGGTTAAAAAACAATGTAATTTAATTAAGTAAACAGATGCTGTTTTGAATTTGTGTAGTTTTGCAAGTGTATCATTAAATATATTTGTGTGTGTAGATCGTAACGACATTCAGCATGCGGGTGTGCAGTACATCCTAGACTCAGTGGTGGATCAGCTGTTGAAGAATCCTGACAGGAGGTTTATCTACGTGGAGACGGCGTTCTTCTACCGCTGGTGGAAACAGCAGAGCTCCAGCATGCAGCAGACAGTCACACAGCTGGTTAATGAAGGTGCATGAACCAACACTGTATCAGGGCTGGGTATCGTCATTGATTTTCCGAATCAATTTTATTTTTGATTAAATATCAATTAAGTTGGGATCATGTCAGTTACAATACCAATTTAGCTTGGATATTAAAGAAATTCTACAATTGTACAAGGTTCCCTCTAACCTGGTGCTTTATTAAAAGTATCAATGTTCGGGCGCCCGGATAGCTCAGTTGGTTAAGAGAGCGCCCGTATATAGAGGTTTACTCGGGCCCTCTCTCCCCTTTCATGTCTTCAGCTGTCCTGTCAATAAAGGCCTAAAAATGCCCAAAAAATATTTAAAAAATCAATGGTTACATTAACAACTTACCTCAAACTAGTTACATTAATGAACACACAGTAAACTATTAGCTCTATTGACTCTACACCTTCAGCTGTCCTATATAATCAAAGGCCTAAAAATGCCCAAAAAACAATCTTCAAAAAAACAAAGCTATATTGAGGTGAGAGTCCAAAAGGACCCCTTTGAAAATGACCATGCCAGATTTTCCCTCAACAAAATGTAGTTGGTACCAATGGACTCCTTAGGTCTTATAGTTTATGATCCACAAAGAGATTGATTCGTGGATGTTATGAATCAATATTGCATTGTTAAAATGAAAATCAATTTCAAAATTGATTTAAATCTTTTCAAACCAGCCCTACTGTATATTTTCATTTACACTGGAAGGGTTTCATAACCTCACGCTGCTTTCCCCCTCGCCCTTACTCCAATTTATCATTACTAGTGAAGCAGTTGCACATTTTGTATTCCCAACTTGTATATATTTTAAATATTTGTTCTTGTATTTTATCCTATTATTTAATTTATATTGTATGAATGTATGTATATTGTATCTCATTATTTCATGTATATTGTATTGTAGTATTTCATTTATATTCTGTGCTGTGTGACTGATATTTTGCTGCTATAACACTATAATTTCCCATTTTTTTGGGATCAATCTATCTATCTATCAGGCCGTCTGGAGTTTGTGAACGGCGGCTGGTGCATGAGTGACGAGGCCACCACCCACTACAGCGCCGTCATCGACCAGATGACCATGGGCCTGAGGTTCCTCAATGAGACTTTTGGGCCTTGTGGTCGCCCCCGCGTCGCCTGGCACATCGACCCCTTTGGCCACGCCCGCGAACACGCCTCCATGTTTGCGCAGGTAGTTTATCTTGAAGGAACGGTTTGACATTTCACAAAATACAAGTTACATTCGGCAAGAGTTAGATTAAAAGAAGGTTTTTAAGTATTTGTATTAGTTTATTTTCTTATTTATTTAGAGCATTTAAAATTAGCTTGTAGCTAAGCTAGCAGTCATTTCAAAAACGTTTTAGCTATCTATAATTGTTTGATTGCTAACGTTTGCTCAAAGCGCCGTTCAACTGACAATCTTTGTTGTGTTTGATACTAACTTGTAGCTAAGCTAGCAGTCATTTAAAAAACGTTAAAGCTATGTATTATTGTTTTATTGCTAATTTTAGCTCAAAGCGCCATTCAACAGACAGCCTTTGTTGTGTTTGATGCTAACTTGTAGCCAGCAGTGAGCAAACTTCGTTAAGTAGGTCCATTTTTACTGTATTGACATTACAGAAGTCTCTCGTTAGCATCTTGTAGGCTACTTAGCGCAAAGTGACGCATGCGCAACTCACATCTGCACTCATCTCACGTTGGGCAGTGACATCCCTTTTGATGTTTTATGCGGAGCTATGCTAAGCTAACCAGATGCTGTCTGTAGCTTCATATCTTCAGACTGGTATCAATGTTCTCGTTTAACTCTCAGCACTGACAAAAGTGCTTTTTTCCCCAAAATTTGAAACAATTTCTTTTAAAGCAACACTAAAAAACTTTTCTGCTTCAGTCCGCCTACAGTTTAGAAGCAGAATTGTCCATTACCATTGTTCTCATGTCACATTGGAACTACAGATCCGTTACCCGATCTGGCAAACTTGCATGGTGCGATTTTAGCCGATAGACTACCGCAAAGTGCCGTTCACCCTGTTACAAGTTGATGAACCACTGACATGCTTTGGAAACGCGCTTTAAAACATATGCTTTCAATCCACGACAAGCCAATATTCGCCTCTGAGCTTTAGACTCTGTTTCCCGCGTGTCGTTCCAGATGGGGTATGACGGCTTCTTCTTTGGTCGTCTGGACTACCAGGACCGGGCTCGCAGGAGGTTGAAGCTGGAGCAGGAGCTTCTGTGGAGGGCCTCCGACAGCCTCACACCCCCCATGGCTGACCTCTTCACCGGTAACAAAGCTCTCACACATCACACGTACTACTTCACTTCTTGATCTATTCTTTAAAGAGCCCCTATTATACTCCTTCATGGTAAGGAAAAACTCAGGTTTGGTCGTGTCGTCCAACTCTCTGAAGTTCCTGTCTTCCTGAAGGAGTATTTAAACTCCTGCTGGAGGCGTTAAAGCAACTCTATGTAACTTTTCCCGCTTCGGTGCCCCTACAGGTTGAAAGCGGAATTGTCCCATTATGTCTCATTTGAACTACAGACCCACTACCCGATCTGGTGGTTCTAGCCGGTAGAGAGCCGCAAAGCAAATGCAAAAGTGCTGTTCACCCTGTTACGAGTTGATGGACCACTGAAACGGTTTTGGAAATAATAATAATATATATATATTTTTGACCTCTTCACTAAAAATATAAATTTGTCAGCGTTTCCCTCTGACTGGCACCCCGGGAAGGTCAAACCGTTACAACTTAAAGCAACACTATGTAACTTTTTCTAAGTTAAAATAATGTTTAGTAGGGGCTAAATAAAAAAAAAAATATATATATATATATATATATATATCTATATATTTTTTTTTATTTATTTAGCCCCTACTAACAACCAAAGTGACTCGTAAGGTTTAAGCAGACACAATAAAACCCACGAACACAAGTCATTTCAGTTCAATACACTGTATTATACAATCCAACCCAAACAAACTCCACAATTTAAATTTCAATAGATCCTTTTCCTCTCAAAATCCCAACCGTTCTCTTTGAGATCCCTAGCAGAAGTTACCTCCGTTACGGCCAATACTCCAACGGCACTCCGGAGACTGTAGAGCTGTGAGCGTGTGGTTAGGGTTGGGGTTTTCTGGTAGAATGACAGAGAAAGAACGGAAGAGCAAGTAATCGTTTTAGAAACGGGAGCTTTTACTCAATGCCAAGGGCTGGAAAGCTACTGAGCCACTCACTGGACGGACTCAACCACCTCCATCTATTTAACACACTTAAAGACGGGTAAAATCCCTAAAAGCCTAATAGGGTCAGTTCACTCTAACTATAAAAATAAATGTTTTTTTCCTATTTTATTTGGGGTGCAAGACTCAGTCTGTGTTTTTTGTCATTTGTTTGAGTCGACCATTTAACCTTTGCTCCCCCCCGTTAGGGATCCTTCCCAACGGGTACAACCCTCCTCAGGGCTTCTGCTGGGACCAGTCCTGTGATGATCCACCAATCAGAGACGACCCTGACCTGGAAGACTATAATGTTGATGATGTGGTGAAGCGCTTCCTCGTCATCGCCAATAGTCAAGTAAGTCAAGTAATGCACACACACACACACCTAAACACACCATATCTCACAGGTGAGTGTGTAAAGGATATGATTACTAATGATAAGCTCACTGTACACAATTATGTTTACTTAAAGTGCTCATATTATGCTTTTTTTTTGTTACTCTTCTTTATAGCGTAGCACGCCCTCATACTCTGCTTCTGACTGGCTAGTAGTGCTGACCTAGCTACTGCGCATGTGCGATTCCCAACAAAGATGGTGTATATGTGAGATGTCTCTCTCAACAAAATAGAGAGCTCAACACACAGGGTAAAAAGAGGAGCTGCAGCAATGTGCAGTACAACAAAAATATAGTGTTTTAAAAAAAATGAAACCGTGCAAACCTCTAAATACAATTATGAACCTGGAAATGAGCATAATATGAGCACTTTAAACAAATCATTTGTAAAAATGTTATTGTTTCTTAACAAGTTTTTGTTTTATTACAAGCTACATAAATTAACAACCTGAAGCCAAACAAATATAAGGACAAGTAATTATGTGTGTAATTTGAAAAGAAATGTTACTTCTTGAAGTAAAAGCTAACATCCTAAAACCAATCAATACAATGACACAAGGACTGTCGGCAGAAGTCAGCCAGTTAGAAGATGCTGTTTGGATTTTCCAAGGCCGATTTGTTGAATCTGGCCTCCCGTTTAAATTCTTTCATTTGATAAATGAGCCTAAGCAAATCCACAACAAAGGGCCGTCTGACATTAACCACATAGAAAGTGTGCACTCAAACAAGATAAGCAATTTTGCTTATTTTAATAGACTCTGTGTGATGAAATGATGCTGGGTCCTCTCATGGTCAAGCTTTCAAAGTTCACCAAAAAGAAAACTAAAAAGTAACGATTAAAGTTTACATCAAAGGAAGGTATTGTGGAAATGAGAGAGTAACAGCATTTCATTTGACAGAAAAGTAATAAAATGTATTTTTTTTTCTTTAACCCTTTTGTTGTCTTCCCGTCAAAATTAAAAATCAACACTTTTGTTGACGCTTTCTTTCTATCAATGTTTTGTTTTTCTGACGTTTTTGTCCCTTTTTTCAACACTTTTGATTTATGTTTTTAATGTTTGTCACTTTTGTACGTTTTCAACTCTACTTAACACCAACTTAGTAACTTTTAGTTTTACAGATATTTTTGGAATTTAGGGTAAAAAAAAGAAACTATTTATAGGAAATTATACCTAATGTTTGAGTTAGAAAAGCAGAAATTAGGAATTATTTTGAGTAAAATTAAAGGAATGGATGTTGATGGATAATCACAGACTGGAATATGTCAACTTTTACTCAATACTATTTCGAAACCACTTCAATTTTTTTTCAAATGCTATAAAATTTAATAAGGCACCCCAAAATGAAAGTAGAGATTTGTACTTGCCAAAGAGCATTGTGTGGAATCAATCATGTTATTTTGGGTAATTACAATTGGGTAGTTAAAAAGAACCTTGATATAGGAAAACGGGTCAATTTGACCCGAGGACAACATGAGGGTTAAGATAAGTTTATAGGCATTTGTTAGGCCTTTGACAGGACAAAAAATGCTAAAAAATACTCATAACATCATTCTCATGTGTTTGTGGCCTCTTAACCATTCATTTTCCTCTTATTTTTCTCTCTCAGGCTAAGGTGTATAAGACCAATCACATTATCATGACCATGGGCTCAGACTTTCAGTATGAGAACGCCAACCTGTGGTACAAGAACCTGGACAAGCTGATCTACTACGTCAACAGCCAGCAGGCCAATGGCAGCAAAGTCAATGTGCTCTACTCCACACCGTCCTGTTACCTCCAGGAGCTGCACCGCGCTAACCTCACCTGGTAGTGTCAACTTTGAATACGTTTGTTGGACTGATAATGCCAGAATTATACCCATAATAGCCTCGCATTGTCAGACCTTCCTTCACAGCGCTGTGGAGGAGGGTCTGGCTAGTCCACACAGAATTCCGGTATGGGAGAAAAAACGTGCTCCCGGTTTATTGGCATTTCTTTAAACCAATCACAATTATGTTGGGCGGAGCTAAGACTCTATGACGGTGCCCCAGCAAAATAGCCTCTAGCTAGCTGTCTGGATTTACCCTGAGGAGAAGTTAACCATAGTCCTCAGAAATCCACCGTAGTTTAAAAATTACAACACAAAGAAACCGGAAGGTGACGAACATCTGGCCGAAAAATGAGGTAGTGAATTTTCCTGCGGCACCTGAACAATCCCAGAAATGAAACAACGTCGATATAGACTATACCCAGCAATGACTGCATAAAGAGCAATTTTGTGTATTTCTGCTGCAATTTCATCCTTTTTTCAACCCAGGTCTTTGAAAACAGATGACTTCTTCCCCTATGCCGACAACGCCCACGATTTCTGGACCGGCTACTTTACCAGCCGGCCAGCGCTGAAGCGTTACGAGAGGATCAGCAACAGCAACCTACAGGTAGGGATTTAACCACACTCTCAACTCCCAATGCCACACGATGGTTTTAACAGAATGATCTGACAAATGACAAATGGACGATGTGTCCTCTTGTCAATAGTGCAACTGAAATTTGTATTTTATTTCAAATAAAAAAAGTTAAACAATAAATTGATATACTAAGAAGATGTAGTGACATCTGAAGTCAAACAATAACGGAGCAGATTTTTTTTTCCATCTTGTGATTCACTTTTTTATATGTACACATATGACTTTCATCATCTGTGTAGCTCGCCTCTGGCCCGTCTATATCAGATACACCAATGGGATTGGTAATTCGTTCCCTATGCCGTAGAGGCACTGAATGCAAAATGATAAAATACAAGATATTTTAAAATATGTTCTTTTGTAGGCTGTATCCTACCTCCTCTCCACCTGCTGATGTTTCTACACATTGCACAATTGTTGTTTAATGGTGCGTAGGATTAGTGTTATGTATGTTTAATGTTTGATAACAGCCAATGTCATGGTTGTGTTTTTAATGTTTTTTGAGAAGCCAAAGTGGACAAAGTCTTATCTATCTATCTATCTATCTATCTAATTTATTGTGTTTTTTTTTTATAATCAATTCACCATGCATTGTTACTAGGTGTGGGGGGGAAAAATTTCTTTGATTTACGGACCTAGTGTGTTTATTTTAGACAATTTTTAAAATAGATTCTTTTCCCCCAGAATCGATTTTTATGTATTTTTACCAATGATTCACCTAAATGTTTTGTGTTCATACTGTACTGCCGACTACATCATATCCATTTCCAGCAAAAAAGATCGAAAGCAGAAAAAAATGCAGAAAATACAAAGAAGGAAAAGAAAATTTGCGATACTATCGAATCACACAATACTTCTAGAATCACAATAAATGAAAATCGCAATAAAATTTGAATCAGCGCCCATGTATCGTGAAAGAACCGAACCGGCCTTAATCGTTACATTCCATACAGGTATAATGTGGTTCACTGTTTAAGTCCAAACATGGATTCAATTGTATTTAAAGCCAAATTACCAATTACATTCTTCACAATGGAAGTTGAAGCATCACATTTCCACTCAGCAGGTTACCAAAGCCAATAGCGTTCATCCTCGGGAAGCATGAGTGTCTGTGCTAAATGTTCTATGACTCCATCTGGACTCTGATGCGGAGGTCTGCATACTATTTGTTTTTTACAGACGTGTAACCAGCTGGAGATACTTGGCGGTCCGGTCTCCAGGAAGGGGCCCTTCGGGGATGGCGACAGCCAGACCATGAGTGAGATTTAGTTTTTTCTCTGTACATTGAAGGCCTCTGGCTAGTGGAGAGGGAAGCCATTGCATTTCCATCTAGTGGTTACATTTTATTCCTGGTAGGAATCACAACATATAACTGTCATAATTGTTAGGGCTGCACAATATATCGTTTTTGTTATTGTCATCGCGATATCAACTGACTCAATAAACACAACGCGAAAAGCTGCGACATATCGTAAAAGACACACCGATTTCTTTTCTGTTAGTTGAAAGAAAATATCTAGTAGAAAAGTGCTCTCGTTCTTTTTTGGTGGTACCTTTTTATATTTGATTTAAAGCTATAGTGCGTAGTTTCTGTCAACACCATGAGGAATTCTGACCAATGACAGCAAAACTGTCGGCGCGTCCACACGATACAAGCCTTCCGTGATCGTGGCCCATCCCACATGGGATTACAAGACACCACAAACTTGTTTAGCAAACTTCTTCCGGTCGCATATCCAAATTATTCGGAGAATACATATACACAGCGTACACACAGCGTACACACAGCACACACACACATAGTATATACAAACAACAAATCCTCATCTACGGATCGTCTCGGTAAAGAGCTTTTTTCCTCTTTTCCCAGGCTTTCTCAGGATAAATGTCACAATGGTGTTAATTAAGATATGTGACTGGAGACCAGACAGGACTGACTGACAGGTACTTATTTGTGCTTTCACTGTCAGAGAAAGCCATGGCGGTGGCTCAGCACCATGACGCGGTGTCCGGCACAGAGAAGCAACACGTAGCCAACGACTACGCCCGGGAGGCTAGCTAACGGCTGGCAACGTTGTCAGGTATTTCAAGTTCCACACGGCATTATGTTGCTCAACATACTGTAATCTTGTAGGTTTGGTAAAAAAATGTTTGGGATCTGCCGCAATTGTGTATTATGGGACTTATCAACCCAACTGGAATGTAACTTTCTACCAAGCCAATTGTTTTGTTGTTTGTGTCCTTTTATGTCCATTTTCCATTGTGGAGGACATAACACACCTGCTTGTTTTTTTGTTTTGTTTTTTTTTTTAGTTCAGACTTTTAATTCTTCTAATTTCTCTCTCAGGTTTTGGTCAGTAACAGTCTGACTGCTCTGAGTGGCTCGTCTGCTAAGCGAATCTACTGTGACAACCTCAACATCAGTGTGTGTCCTCTCACCGAGTCCAGCAAAAAGGTCACACACACACACTCACTTACTTTGCTATTATTGTGGAGATCCCACTATTGACATTCACTACTAGATGAATTCCCCCAAACAACAACCTCAAACTTTCAAATCCCAGCCCTAACATAACCGTTCAACTGGGCCGCACAATGTCTGTTTGATTTTTCACCATACGGCATGAGGGCACACGTACAGTATGTATCCAATATACACACACGCAGTGATGGAGTCCATGCAAACAGACAGACGTACAGTACATTCTTTTTCTGAATCTTCCAAGATAGGTTTGTTAATAAACATTCAAGTAAAATGAAAAAGAATATTGTGTGTAAATATAAACTACATTACACTACATAGAAACATATTAATAGCAATATATTTATCAGTACTGTTATTGCTCAACGTCCTCTCTCTCTCTCTCTCTCTCCCTCAGTTCTCAGTCAATGTGTACAACCCTCTCGCTCGCCCTGTCACGTGGCCGGTCAGGCTGCCGGTGAATGGAACATCATACGTCGTATCAGATGCTGAAGGCAAATCTGTGGACTGCCAGGTGTGTGTGTGTGTGTGTGTGTTTGTGCGTGTATGTGCGTGAAGTTTTGTAGCGGTAGGGCACAGGATGGAGACAATACTGATTCGCCTCCAATCTGCAAAGACTTATTTTTAGAACGAGTAAGAGTGGATTATTCAGCTTTGTGGCAAGATTTGTTTTTTATACACATTTTAAGGAAATACACTTTTTATATGGAAATAGTTTTTGTTAAGCTTGGGATAATAATTACTTGCAGGTAGAAGTAGTCTGTCATGCCGTAGTGTAGTTTTATGTATAATAGTTTTAACTTTTTCAATTAGTAATCATATCAGCTGCCTGGCAACAT
Source organism: Etheostoma perlongum (assembly GCA_026937815.1). NCBI lineage: Eukaryota > Metazoa > Chordata > Actinopteri > Perciformes > Percidae > Etheostoma > Etheostoma perlongum. The sequence continues at coordinate 29,785,249 of CM049372.1, forward strand.
TGAGACATGTCATTTTTTTGGAATAGATGCTATAGTTCATACTGTAAGGTTCCAAAAGTGCAGTATGATCATTTCTTAAAATTATTGGTCTCATCAGTAATAATCATTATTAGTATTAGGGATGACAGGATTTCATAAAATAATCCCAATCTGACAGAATTCAGCCTTAACCCAGCAGTCGTGGTGTGTGTTTTAAGACTTTAAAGCATTTTGTAGGACTTTAATCACAGTGTCTCTGTGTTTCTGTTCCAGGTGGTTCCAGTGTCCACATCCACCCGGGACGTGAGGAGGAACCGAGGCTTCGCTGTCAACGAGCTGCTGTTCCAAGTGAAGGCTCCTCCTCTGGGCTTCACCACCTACTCCGTGTCCCTGCGGCAGGACGGGCCTCCACCGGCCTCCACGCAGCACCGCACGCCCACAGCCATCCAGAACAAGGTCTTACCACTAATACGGCTTAAAGCCACAGTGCCTCCCACTTGTGAGGAATTCTAAGTAATGACGACAAAACTGTTTTGGCGCGTGCACATGATACAAGCCTTCCGTGATCGCATATAGCCCCCACCCAACATCTTAATAGAATATAATGCCTTTGTTGTCATTATACACAAGTACACAGTACCTGTGCAATGAGATTGAAGAAAAATGATAACAAACAAGAGAAAAAGTACAAAAACAACAAAAAAAGAACACTGAAAGGGAGAGCCGTGAGCCGCTGTGTCTAATCGCGCCACCATCTTGATGTGGGTCTGGCTATCATCCACCATTACAAAGTGGACAGTCTCTCTGTATGTGCTACTCCACACTGGATTGGAGCAAAACATGCTTTGGGTTGTTTGCGTTTCTTTAAACCAATCACAATCGTCTTGGGCGGCGCTTAGCTTGGTGACTCTGCAAAATAGCCTCAGGAAGGTACTTGTTTTATGTGGAACATTTGCACCCTGAAGAAGATAACACCACATATATTATTAAATGAAGTTAACTGTTCACACAATAAAAGCCAAAAAAACAATTGGCTATCCTAACCTTAACCACTCGAGATCAACTGTGTAACCCCAACCAATCTGGGGGTCTTTGCGTGGTCATAGTGGAATTTGGGACACTAAACTGCATGTGTAGGGTTAACCCTGAGCCCTTTGTACATGTAAATTACACCTGTAGTGCATTTTCTAAGCCTTAAATGCATGACATAGTACATTTGTATATTCTTTTGAAAACTGAGTATTTGTGTGTCCACGTGCTCCAGTTCCTACGAGTGACCTTTGACCCCGACACCGGCCTTTTGAGCAGCCTCAGCAACCTGGAGACCAAACAGACCATCAAACTGACACAGAATTTCTTCTGGTTAGTGTCTCTCTGATAGAAACACACTCTACGTTTTGAACTTGAGCCAAGACACCTGTGCTTTCCCCAAAGACAACTAACTTACGATCCCGTCTTATTGTTGCTTGAATTTTTCTTTTTTGTGTGTGTGTGTGTGTATATGTTGCATGTCCCAGGTATAACGCCAGTGACGGTAACAACAAAAATAGTAACCAGCCTTCAGGGGCCTACATCTTCAGACCCAACTCCTCCACGCCGTTCATCATCAGCAGGACGGCCAAGACGGAGAGCTTTCAGGTAGAGAGGGAGCAGCATAGTAGCTACAGCATTGTTTTTTCCACCACACAGTTTTGTTTGATTATAAAATAATTAAAGGTGCTCTGAGCACTTTTTAGGCTACAACATTTGTTGTCACACACAGCAATCATCTCCTCACTATCTGCTAGCTGGCTGTCCCCAGAACACACTGTTAAAAAAACCAAAAACATTTGCTCTGTAGACAGTCCAGGGTCTACACACGGCAACCAAAACAAAATGTGCCCACCTGCACCACAAAGCATACACTAAAAAACCGTGTTCCAGCGGTGCTGCCAGAAACCAACAGGATGGGGGTGGCGGTGGGTTAGTGCGTGGAAGCACAGAAAGGAGGGGGAGGAGACGGGATGAGGAGACGAGAGGGGCAAGCTAGTCTCGTTTTGTTTGAAAATACTTTGAACGTCAACAAGAAGTAACATGCCCCAGCATCGCTAAGAGCACCTTTAAAACGACGTTAATAGAAAATGATTATTCATTTACATTGTGTCCATCTCCCCTACAGACCCCCGTGGTGCAGGAGGTGAGGCAGTGGTTTGCTCCCTGGGTGTCACAGGTGGTCCGTCTCTATGGCGACAGCAGAGCTCTGGAGCTGGAGTGGACCGTCGGACCGCTGCCCATCAAGTAAGTGTGTTTACACATACTGCTTAAGGGGTAGCTTACCTTTTTTTAACCCCTATTTTCCTGTTTTTGTGTCTAAGTGACTGATGGGAACAGTCTTTGACATCGGTCCAGTATTAAGTGAGATCGCTGCAGTCGGCAGCGGCGAAACAAACTACAATGTAAGTTAAAAGGGCAATTGTCTCTTCACAGAAGGGTTGTTTTGCCACGGACAGGCTCAGATTATTATTCTAAGTGTCTGACAACATTATGGAAAGGATCCATTCAAAGATAGACCTTTAAAGCTGCTTTGAGACCTTTCTGATGAACCAGAAACAGCTCAGAAGTCGCCAGCGCTAAACCCACCAGACTCCATTTAAAGAAGCAATACTTTTAGCGTGTATAGAGCGTAAATTGGTAACCAGTGTTTATTTCACCCAAAACTAGAGTAGTGATGGTTGGAAAAGTGCAAAGCGGACCCAAAACGGATTTTCATAGTTTTATTTTGTTTCTGTTGACTTTGAATGAAGTGTATTTTAAGATGCTAAACTGTTTATTCACATGGAGTCTGTTGGGTTTAGCGAACGCAGTTTTGCGGATGTTTTTATGTTTTTAAAAAAAAAAGGATCTTAATCTTTAACAGAAAGGTCAACCTCCTTCAAAATCCTTTCCATGATGTTGTCAGACACTTAGAATATTAATCTGAGCCTGTCAGTGGCAAAACAGCACTCCTGTGAAGGTAAATAAAAGCTGGACCATTGGCACAATTAACTTACATTGTAGTTTATTTCGCCGCTGCCGACTGCAGCGATCTCGCTTAATACTGGACCGATGTCAAAGACTGTTCCCATCAGTCACTTAGAGACAAAAACAGGGTCCAAGTTAAAAAAAAACGCTAGTTACCCTGTGCTTGTATAATATACACAGATTATCACATATACAATGTATATGTGATAATCTGTGTATATGTTGGCACACATGTCAATAGAAGTTGCAGCATAGAAATGTTTTTTTAGGGATTTTGACTTCACTTATTATAACCAAACCCAATACTTTCAGTACAGAATCACAGCCCAGTTGCTTCCCTTCATCCCTCCCTCCCTCCCTCTCTTTATCCATTAGTGACGACCTGGGGAAGGAGGTGATCACTCGTCTGGACACCAGCATTAAAACTTCGGAATATTTCTACACCGATTCCAACGGCAGAGAGATGCTGCAGAGAAAGTAAACTACATCGATTTTTTTTTTTAAGTTGAAAATACATTTCCACTATGTTAACATTTAGCATTACTCAAGGTATTTTAAAGGAAACTGCCAGTATGTTTGTTCTAGAATAATAATATATAATAATAATAATAATAAACGTTTTTACCATGATTGACAGATTTAGTGAGCCGTGTGTGTTGTTTTTGTTTTGAAGGAAAGATTTCCGGCCCACCTGGAATCTTAGTCAGTCGGAGCCCATTGCTGGAAATTATTACCCCATCAACTCCCGTGCCTTCATCAAGGTGTGTGTGTGTGTGTGTGTGTGTGTGTGTAATCTTAACAATTAACTCTTGTTCCAAGTATAATGTGTTGTCCCCTCTTTCTAAATTATTGAGGTTTGTTGATTACATGTTTATTTAATATTCTCACTCCTTACTTACTTGTTAATTTTTCACTGTGTGTGTTTTCAGGATGATGTGGACCAACTCACTGTGGTCACGGATCGATCTCAAGGGGGAGGCAGCCTGCAGAACGGCTCTTTGGAGATCATGGTGGGACGCACGCACGCATATTTTGTTCTTATTTTAATATGTGATTTATACTAATTAAATTAATTTGATAAGGGCACACAGACATATTGATTTTAGTTTGTGGACAGATGCTTTACCAAAGCAATGGTGCAAAACACTTTGAGATCTTTTTATTTTTATATTTTACTTCAGTAACGGATTGATTTAGAAGTAGCAAAGTATAATACTTCAAAGACAATGTACTTATGTAAAAGTGAAATTACAGCTTTTAAAAAATACTTTAAAAAGTAAAAGAACAAAGAAAAAAATACTCAATTACAGTAACGTGAGTAACTGTAATGTACTACTTACCACCTCTGCTTTGGATGCACACATACGGAGCCTCTCTCCCTCTCAACTCCCCCCTCCTCCCCCTCAGCTCCACCGCCGGCTGTTGTACGATGATGTCCGCGGTGTCGCCGAGCCGCTCAACGAGAGCTCTGGCGTTTTCCCCGAGGGGCTGGTGGTCCGAGGCCACCTCCGGCTCTCCCTGGAGCGCCCGGCCAGCGCGGCCGACGCACACCGCCCCCTGGCCCAGCAGGTGGTACTGCAGCCGCTGCTCACCTTCACCGACGGAGAGCTGCACCCAAACACGCGGCTGGAGGTGAGTGCCGAGGAACGGTGGGAGTCGTGGGGGTCATGTGAGGAAAAATATTGAATTAGAAAACAGAGAGTTTGTCTGCGTTTCTGCAAACCTCAACAATCCGGTGCAACCAGGGCAGGACAAACGGTGTAGAGTCAAAGAATCCCCGGTGCAACACAGATGTCTTCGACTCTGAAGATGTACATCGAAATGCTAGTCACTGATTTGAACCTTTTTTAAAAAAAAAAAAAAAAAACTATACATTTTTTACTCAAATTATTTAATATCAGATTTGTTTTTTTTACACCTGTGGGACATAAAATGGTGTCAACAAGAGCTTTTCACATAAATATTTATGCCCGATGTGAGGAAAATATGCGATAATGTTGAATATTGGGATAATAATTATACTTAGGATAAACAGGCATATTAAAGTGTGCTCCGGGCTGCATTTCTGCTGCTTTCGGTATCCTGTTAAAACACAACAAATTGCTGGTTGAAATTAAAAACAAATGAAAAGAAATCATTTCCAACATTTGTTTATTTTACAAATTGAACATTGAATTCAATATAAAAAGCAGCATTCAAAAAAAGATTTCTTCTGATATTTTCTTTGGCGATATGTTGGAGCCTTTCCCAGTCACAAATAGTGATAAACTTCTGTAAGTATTATAGCATGTTGAAAAGGTGATAGTCACAGTACCGTATGATGAAAAAAAGTGAAGCAAAACTCGTTGTTTAGCTTGTTTAAAAATGTTACAGTATAGCATGTCAAAAACTCATAGCACAGTATCTTAAATAAACCATTAAAGCATAGTATATCGATAAAAGACGTTAAAATGTCATAGTAAAAGTCGTCTAAACTCTGGAATCACTGGAACACGCACCTGTACCTGTTTTAATCATTGAGCATTGTAATTTGTAAATTTGTATGTATGTGTGTTTCTTTTGCGATATTTTTGGGGATCAGTTTGTCTATATGTATTTATGTTTGTGTGTGGTCTGAACCCCTTTTGTAATTTGTAATGTGCCTTTGTTTTTTATTGTTTTTTCTCTGGACCTTGAGTCTGTAAAATAAAGGAATATAGTAAAGTATGTCAAAAAAGGTTTCAAAAGAAATTTCATAGTATGTCTCAAAAAATTGAAAAGTCATAGGGAATTAAATTTGAGTATGATTTGTTGAAAAAGGGGATAAAAAGTCAAAGTATAGCATGTTGTAACAAGTTTGTTGAAAAAAGTGATTTAAAACGGTCATTGTAGCTTGAAAAAAAGTGATGAAAAATATTATTGTAATACAAAATAAGCTCCACATTTAAAAAATAATAAAGTCAGAATTTTGACATTTTTGACACATGTGACCCTATTCCTCTTCTTCTGTAGGCCAAAAATATTGTGATATTAGATTATTATTATTTTGTCTTCCATATGGCCCAGCTCTATGTCTGAGCCATGCGACTGGAGTTACAGTCGGTCTGTGTTGTGTCTGTAGTTCTCGGGGCTGCAGGCTGCGCTGCCCCCTGCTGTCCACCTGCTCACCCTGACTCAGTGGGACAAGGACTCGGTGCTGCTGAGACTGGAGCATCAGTTCCAGAGCCAGGAGAGCAAAGTGAACTCCCAGCCCGTCACTGTCAGCCTGCAGGTCAGACATTCACAAACACACAGCACTCATTTCACTGTTTAAATAAAGCCAAACATTTCTGAAAGTTGAAATAAGTTTGCCAAAAAGATTGTTTTTGGCATAGATTCTGACAGTATAACTACAGCAAAAAAGTTCACTGTTTTCATGATATTGAAATTTCTTTTTCTTTTTTTATTGTCTGGGTTTTCCATTAAACATAATGTATTTTATTTTTAAACACACTGCACACGGGCAAGGAGAGGGTTTTCTTAAGACTAAAAAAAAAAAAAAAACACGCTCCTACTGCAGGGACGGTATGATGGATTACTTTGGTGGTTTTGGAACTGTGACTTTATTAAACCGTGGCATACCCTGAAACCAGAAACCGGCCCATGCCCATCCTTGTGTTAGTGTAGACATTTTATAAATGGATAATTTACTATATACTTTAAAATAAAGTCATTATAATGAAGAGTGTGTCATTAATACTTTGCCAGCACTCCTTATTCCATCTTGGTTTTTGTCTGTGTAGAAGCTGTTTTCCACTCTGGAGGTGCTGGGTGTGTCCGAACTGAACCTGTCAGCCAATCAGTGGAAAGACGACATGACGCGTTTTCATTGGACACCACAGACAGGTACAGGACACCTGTCGTTAATTTCACTATGGCAGCTCTGAACATGCTGGGAGCACATTTGGTCTGGAGGAGCAAGTACACAGTACAATCATGCCAGATATCTGTTAAGTTCTCAAACTGGAATTGACCGTCAGATTCATAATGTTAATTTATTTTTTGATCTGATTGTTCCCGATTTAAATCAGCGATAAGATTGCTTGTGACTTGTCATAGTATAATATGCCATTTAACATTAAAAATGTCAAAGTCATAGTAGGGCGCCTGGGGTCGCTCTAAACCATATAGAGGTTTAGTTCTTTCTCTCTCGCTCTCTCTCATATAAAGGCCTAAAATAGTCCAAAAATAAAGTATTGGTATATAGTATTCCATAAAGTCACTATATGAGGGGAACATGAAATTGTTAATCTTTGTTGGCCTGTAAAATGTTTTCATATTTGTAGCCCTTGATATTACTTCATTTTTACAGGCCGAAGATCGCTATATCTGGACATTAATATAATGGAAGGTATTGTTCAGGTTAGAGAGAGACAGGCAGAGACTGACATTAAGGTTAGCATACAAATCTAAGAGGGTGCCGTTGTTTTCCTGGATTTAGTCTGATTTGACCCAGAATGACCCAGCTGCTTGTTATTTGGCTCGAATCCTCCCACTTACATTGACTCAGGCAGGCTAGATAACAAGCAAAGTCTTCTTAGACACTGATACATTTAGAAAATAAAACTGGTTTTGCTTAAATCTCTGATCCTTCTGCTATTAAAACACAAATTTGGCTGTGTATAGCATTGTCTGTTAATGTGACAAAAACACTGCAATATAATTTGACTATGACTATTTACAGTGTTGTAAGGTACTGGAAATAGCTTTAAAATGGACCTTGAAAGTGCTTGAATTTGACCTTGGAAAAGGTTTAGACACTTGATAGTTCCGTTTATGGGTACGTGTTGTGACTCCCTGTTCAAAGATGGACTTAGCTTCTGCCACTAACGGAGCGGGTTTTGCTCGACCTTTCACCTCCCGTTAGAGAAGAGCAGAGCAGCAGTTGATACTCGCAAACACAAACACCAGCCGAATGTTGGAATTTGGTGTGTGTGTGCGCGCGTGCGTGCTGGCAGGAAGCCGCCGCTGGTTAGCTGCCGGTCTCTGATGGCACCCCTCGGCTGGTGTTCAGTCTCACCAGGAATTTGACAAGAGAAGGGTGAACTCAGAAATCCGCTGATGGTTTTTAAGTCTCCGAGGGTGGTAATCACTGCTCCATTACATCTACTTAACCGTAAAGGCTATTTCCCTGCAGGGACCAGTTAGGCAGGCAGTGTAATAGAATAAGTCATTAATGCATTGTTATGCTTCAAAGCTTTAATAGTAAACTTTGAGGTGTTTTAGTGGCTTCGCAAGATGCATTTTATGAGGAGATATAATTAATTAGTTTCAGCTTACTGTTAAGTTTCTACTACGGCTGCACAATATGACAGACATGGTATGCAATAATGATATTACTTTAAAAAAAAAAGTGTACTCCATTCTGCCCTTCCAACAATATGCTGTAAAAAACATATTGCTTGGATTTAAAACAAATGAAGCGGAATCCTTACCAACATTCTTTTGCTGAACAAATTTAACATTGGATTGAATATAAAAGGCACCATAAATGGATAAAGTACATTTGAAGATTTTCTGCAACTAATACAAAAAAAATCTGACTTTTGCAATGTGTTTATTGCGGCAATAGTCTATATCCTTGACGTTCCACTTCCGGTATTTCCCCGGACGCCGAAGGGAAGTTCGCCGGATGTGTGTGTTTTCCGCTTTATGTGTTGACAGCAGAGATCTGCTCCTCAGATAAAGTTAGCCAGACTATCTGTCCAATCTGAACTTTACTCTCGCACGATTATTTTTCATCGGCTCTGTACGGAGTTTAGCAACGCCCATTCTCAATGGTTTTAAAGAAGAAATTAAACCCGAGCATGTTTTCCTCCCATCCCCTGAATGCTGTGTGGAGTAGCCAGACCCTCGTCCAGTGCTTTTTGGAAAGAGGGTGCAGAACTAGGTTCTACCTTTTGGTTTTCAGCCCTTTTACTGCTGCTTTTGTTGTGACATTTGATCTGGGAACTGAAATTTAGTCGGTTCATTTTCTTCAGTTTTTTCACTATTCAGTAATGACAGCATGCCATATTTGTAGAAATTCTCGTTTTGTGCATTTCTTTAATGCTGTATCTATTCTCCAGGTGAGAAGCCGCTGCTGAAGACGTTCCCAGACCCCTCCGTATGGGAGGTGACTTTAAGACCAATGGAGATCCGAACCTTCCTGCTCAGGGTCAGCCTCAGATAGCCAATCACAGGCCTCCACCTTTCACAAGACGTCGCAAATGAGTTAGCGATGCAATTTCAATCGATCCACGTTCCTGTGGCCTCTCGCCTGTGTTTGATTGGTTCATCCTATGTCTTTGAGGACATATAGGATGTACAGCATAAGCTGAAGCTGCCTTTTGAAGAATCACACAATACTAAATCCCTTTGACCTGGAGACTTTTTTTTCCAACCTAAAACTTGACTTTTTCAGATTTATCAGAATTTTTCAGCACATGCACTTCTAATCCCACAAATCCTAATTATAATTAAATCCGAATTAAACTGGTGCCAACTGGTACTGACTGCCTGACATGTGCAATGTGTGTATATAGTTTGAAGATGATTTTGTACTGCTGATAATAAAGTCTGTTCTTCTCACTTTGTGTTGACCTGCATGTTAATGTTTCTGCTGCACATCCACAGACATACTGATGCCGTTTTGTCCCCAAAGACGCTTTCGAATTGAGTCATCCATCACTGCTACCTGCAGTGTTTTGTGGAGTCACGACAGCAATACGTTTACATCAATTAACAGTTGAGACAAAATGGTAATGCAGCCATTCAAAGTTAAACGCATGCTGTTACATTTAAATGCATCCTAAATAGTTCAAAACCAAATTAAATTGGTCAATTTACAGCTTCTCAACTATTCATTAAACTCAGCGTTGAAAAAAGTCTGTGACCAGCTACCAAATGTTAAATTTCTGATATTTTAAGCTTCAATAAGACGGAGCTCCCTGCTGACAGGAAGTCTGAACAGTCGCAGTAACACCCCATGGTGTTTAAACACTGTCTAACCAAAGAACAAAAGCAAACTGTTAAAGTCAGCGGGGGGGACTTTATTGGACTGAAACAGTCAAATAACAAAATATCTTAAACATAAAATAACTGGCATAAAACTGAAAGATGGACATGTTCTAACGGTTGTTAGCTTTTTTCGGGCCTATTCAAATCAGATTGCAGTGCATCATCCTCACTTTGTCCAGGCTGCACTGGGCCATTCAAACTCTAGAAATAAAATGAATTTAATAAAAAATACAAATTAAGACAGACTCATTCCTTTTTCTCCTCCGTTGTCTGCTCCAGGTTGTGGGCGTAGCCGCATTTGTCTCCATTTGTGCATGTTCCCTGAACAAAAAAGACCAAATAAACAACTCATTAGGGCTGGCTGTTCCAGAAAACGTACAATTCCTGTTCTGACTTTGATATCGGTTCCTAAGTGATACTTTGAGCCCTGTCTCTGTGCGTTAAGTAGCCTACAGTGTCTCTATGAAGTGTAACGTTAGACAGCCAATCACAGACATTATTAGATCCTGCTAGAAGCATGCTGTGTGCTGATTGGCTCACTGACGCTGATGACGCTGATTTACTCCTTGGGTACTGAAATTGGGTGTAAAATATGCAATAACGTTTATGAATATCGCGATAATGATATCATGGAATAAAAAGTGTAATCACTTCTGCTTTCAGAATTCTGCTAAAACAACAAATTGCTTGTTGAATTTGCAACAAAAACAAAAGCCTTTTCAACATTCTTTTATCAAGCTAATTGAACATTGTTTATAAAAGACACCGCCAAAAATAATGACAGTTACATTTGAAAGTGCAGTTTTCTACTGATATTTCCTTTCATTATCAAAAAAATAGTCTTATTTTTTAAAGTGTCTTATGCGATATGTCACAACCTTTTGCGATGTCTTTATCACGATGGGAAAACAAAATAGATATACTGATACTTTGGAGGCAATTCGTTGCCTAAAAAGTAATGAATTCAGTACCCAGGCTTAGTACTCTAAAATGAAAGGTACCTTTTGGGCTGCGGCTAATGAACGCTCTCATGAACGCTCTCAGCCTCGCTGGCAGGAAACCAACAGTGAGTGGCGACCTGCCAAAGCAGCTGATGGAGATGAAGACGACTAACTCAGCAGCATGGGTCGACGGTTTCATTTCCCACCCAGGACATGAAGACGGTAGATGTGTGATTAGTTTTTGCCTAACTGTCTCCTTTTCATTCTATGCCAACACTGTCATAATAAAGAGCACGATGTGCAGAAATGAAGGGGGCTCCGATCAGGAGGTTTAAGGCCGATCACCGATTGCTATATATCTATATATATCTATCTATCTATCTATCTATCTATCTATCTATCTATCTATCTATCTATATATTCATTTATCAGAATCATTTGTCATTATAAATGATTTTGATGAATGAATATAAAAAAAAAAGATTGGTTATTCAATCTGCCGTTATAAATGCAGATGCTGATAGATCGGTTTTTTTTTGTTGTTGTACTTATTGCTGGAACCAAACTGCATTTTGCTGTCTCTGTACACTGCACCATGACGATAAAGTTGACTCTAATCTACCGGTATTCAGTCTTATTAACTTGACTAAAACAAACAAACCGAGATGGAACAAAAACCTTGCTTTCTCCCGCGGCTTTAACTTGGAACAGCATGTGGGTTTTTAAAGCGTTCCCCACAAGCTTTCCATCAATGACATATAAAAAGCAATATTGATTCATGGATGTAGCTCTCAACGGTGCACCAGATGCAGGCAGATGTTTTTTTTCTTTTCTTCCTAGAATGGAAGGGAGGACTTCTGAATAATTCATAGATCATTAATTGACTTTGGTCTAATTAGACAGTTGTTTTTTTTTTTAGGCACAAAGCCACAGACAAATTGTTAATGTGCCTGGCACTGCTGTTCTGGGAAAAGAATGAGTCAGGTTGGACTTTTCTAGGAGAACGACTTGTCTACAAAGCAATGAAAAAAATATTATGGTATATACATACATACATATACACACACTATGTGGTTATTTCCAAGAATGTAGCCTTTTGTTTGACAGGAAGAAATGTCTTATGTTCAGCAGGAGCTGCAGTGAATTAACAAAAGAGTTCCAGCTCCAGAAACTTCATCAGGGAGAAAACCAAAGGCATGCAGACATTAGAGAGCCGCCCACTCTGTTTGATTGACAGGCATTGTTTAGGGAGTGCAGTAAAGAGACTGGAACTGAGGGACATATATAAATGCCACATGCCCTGTTTTATATACTGTATATAAGAGGCTAAATATGTTTTCTCAGTCGTGACCTTTTGTCTAAAATAAATGTGATTTGATGTGATCGCAGCACCGCTGCCTGATGGGGAACTGACCTGTCGGAACTTCTTGCAGTGAAGGTTTTTCACCTCTGAGGAGTCTGTGATCTGGTTCTTTCTCTTGTTCTGGCACTTCTTCCTCTTGTCCTGTAGGTTAGTAGCAATACCGCCTCTGGAAATAGAGCAAGAGAGAGAGAGAGAATACAGAACGAAAGGTTAGAGATGGATGGAGAAAAGAATGTGGAGGAGGGAGATTGAAATGGGGGGGACAAAGGGAAGAAAGAGATAAAGACAAAAGGAATGAAGAGGATGGAGAAGGCAGTAACGATTTGGAATTCATGACATTATTCTTTAAAAAGACAATTACCAGTAGTTTAAGTTCAGGGTGTTCACAAGTCCCCCAAAAAGCCAGTTATCATATCTTTGAATTTGAGTTCCCTTGTCTTCAGGATCATAAAAGTATTTAAAACTTTGAGAAACAACATTTTCCTCTGTAATTTTGGCTCGACATCTACAAAGTGATGTTTTGGTGCACAGAAACGTCACAACAAGCAAAAATGAGAAGCCAGCCCTTTCAAACCTTTCCCCTAAAACAGACTAGAATTGGTGCTTGAAATTCATTCTTATCAGCTTTTAAACTGAAAAGAAGAGTCTATCTTGATCAAATTTTTCAGACACATATCCAGAATTTAGGGGAATTAAGGGTGGCTGAAGTCCCGTGTCTGTCAGTGTGTGTGTGTGTGTGTGTGTTAGTTACCCAGCTTTGGCTCGAGCTTTGGGTCCCCAGAAGGCCTGTGGATTCTCCTGGAAGCGGGTTAAATGGCGTTTACGGGACTGAGGGTTGGCGTCCTCCCTCACAGTGAAACAGGCTTCTAAGCTGCGCGCACACACACAAAAACACACACACACACACACACACACACACACACACACACACATACACACGTTAAGTAGGTACATTTAAGATTATGACATGTTATTGATCCTGAAAGGGGATTCCATCACATTTTAAAGGCCTTTATACACATACCTTACATTCATATACATACTATAAACACTGCATAGAATACTAAGCTATTAAATAATAATTGTTGTTGATTTTATAAATTAAGTTTTAATGTTGAACATACATCTTTAGGATTAACTGGATGTGTGAATAGCTACCTTAGTGACTACCTTACCTATGGGCCAGTAAGCCTATCATCAGTGTTAGGTTTTTTTCCCCAAATAGGCAGATTTATATTTGAGAATACTATGTTGGATTCATGTTGAGGCATTTTAGTTTTTGAAAAAAAACAACTGCCACCCCAAATTTGAAGGTTTTTAATATTTCAAGGTTCAAATTTGTGTTTGTTTTTTTACAAAGTAAATTCCACAGGCTCATATGAAGTGGTGCTGGCTGTATTAATATCACATGTGTTTAGGGCTCTGCATACTTCTTTAAAACGAGAGCATAAATTATCTCAGTAAGTATAATTCATTTATGTTGTTAAACTGGCTGGAATCTCAAGTCTAGGATGTGGTCTCACCTGGGCTCTGTGGAGAGGATCTTGAAGGCGGGGCTTGTCTCAGACAGCTTCTCCCTCTTCACGGGATTGGCCTTCTCCTGTGACACACGACCAATCAAACATACACTGTGTAAGTGAAAATGATTGCATTGCATTTTATTTTATGTTTCAGGAGACCAGTTTCAATGGGTTCCTGGGAATCCAGACACAGGGGTTCAGACTTATTAAAAAGAGCTACAGTAGTTGTTTTAGTAGTAGTAGTTTACAGTAGTTGTTTTTTTTTTGTCTTCATCGTAAAATTAGTAAAGCTTACCCAGCATCGCATGACGTCCCAGATAGCTGCAGGAGGAGCGTCTGTCTTGATGGCATTCTTAGAGGCGTGAGAGAGGGAAACCCTGTGACCTGCATGAAGGAGAGCAGACCTGCAGAGAGAGAGAGAGAGAAAGAGAGAAACATTTAATAAAACATGATATGAACGATGAAGGTGGATTCCTTTACAGATATTTCTCTAAGACCACACAAAACTGCTCTGTGTGGGGAAAAAGTGAAGAACCACAATTGTTTTTATTACTAGTCTATATAGATGAACTTTCACTGCCGGAATCGCTCCGGTGCTGCCTGTCCCTCATTTTAGGTCAGATGTCCTTTACCTTCCGCTTTCTTTGTGATGGCATTCTAAACTGCTCCTCAGATCTCTGCAGGGTAGATCCAGACCGCTAGCTAGGCAATCAGAGTTTTCTGTTGCACGACTAAAACAACGTTTGAACATAGATGTTCCACTAAAACAGTTCCTTCCCAGGCTGTTTGGCAGAGGTGCCGTCGTCGTGTCCGGGGCCTAGCAGCGCCTAAGACTGTATGTGATTGGTTTAAAGAAATGCCAATAAACCAGAGTATGTTTTTCTCCTATAAGGCTACAGTTATGCTAACAGGAGATTTTTGCTCGCAGGTTTCTCTATAGAGCTCCCCCGACAGCTTCGGAATAGATATTTGGCAGCTCATATGACAATAGTGTGAAAAAAGTCCACCGCTACCTTGTTAGCCGGTTCCAGAATGGCCGTATGTGCGCAGTGCCGTGAAGCGAGACCTGATACCACGCAATACTTCCTGATGCTGAGGCCAGCGGCTAACCGGCCCAAAGTTGCAAGCGTAGGCGTCAATTTCGGTGGCGGCAGTGGGTAAGCGTACCTATCAGATTTCGTCATTTTGTACCCACCACTTTTTTCGAAAACCTCAAGCTCAATATAGTATATAATATAGTAATATTTAGTTAAAAAAAAAAAAAAATAACTCATATAGCCTAATTCTTGAGCAACAGATGCCAACAAATCCACAAAAATGTCTATCCCCACAGGGCAGGCACAGACGCACTGCTTCACAGTCCAAAAACATTGTGCTTCTTGTGCTAATATTTACTTGAACCAATGACTCCATTTCTGAAATGTTCAAATCTCAAAAAAATGCTATATACACACTGTAGCTTCATGACAAGCCTGTATGCAGATGTGTGTGTGTGTGTGTGATTACCTAAACTGGAGCAGGGGTGGAGTACTGCAGTGTATCGTGCTGCTCAGACTGTCCATAGTGTAATAAAGAGGCACATCTTCCAACTCCTGAAACAAACAGCACATCAGAGGAGATAATGTGGGAGTCTATTGGGAAGCAGCACTTCCACAACAGTTGCAAGCCAAGAAGCCATAGATATGAAATGATGATACCAAAAGATGAAAACATAACAAGAGCGGATACAAATAAGGAAAATAAATACCTCAGTCACCATGCTGAGCATGCCCTCAATGCGTTTGGACGTCCCAAATCGGGACGGGTTCCCCGACACAGCAGACAATACCTTCTGGACAAATGCCAAGTCATAGATGGGCTCCGCCCAGATAGGACCCCCCAGCTACAGGAAGGACAGACACAGGCTTCAGTGGGTTTACTCTGTGTGTGTGTCTGTGTGTGTGTGTGTGTGTGTTTGCACAGTAATGACCACTAACAAGCAGAGAAGTTTGCACACAGTTGACACCTGCCAAAAACCACATTCGGAAAATAAAAATGACAGAAAATCAACAACAAGTAAATGTGTAGATCTATAAATCCAGAACATGATGTGTGAAGGCTGATTACTTACGCTGTAGCCCATGTTACCCCCGTTTTGTCTTCCCCCCGACCTGCACATTTGTCTTTTTCTGAGTCGAAATTTCAAATGAAAAACCTTTGATCAATGGTTTGGTTGTCTTTTGACACTTGTGTGTCTTTCCCCCAATGTTGTTGTCACTTTTTCAACGTTTGTCGACTATTTCTGAGCCTTTAAAGCTTTTTTTTTTTAGTTTTGTTTTTTTCCCTTTGTCACTTTTTTTCCCTATTTTTGTCACTTCTGTTTTTACATTTTAGTCACTTTTATAGACTTCTTTTTTTTACATTTGTCACACAAGTTCTTTATCAATTATTGTTTGTCCAAATGCTATAAAATTGACAAATTCACTGAAAGTAGTGAACTGATTATTTTACTTGTGAGGAACGTTTTAAGGAACCATCCATTACTTTTTGGGACAATTTGATTGAAAGAAACCCACATTTCTGGTATAGAAACGTTTTGAAAAGGGGTCAAATTTGAGCCGAAGACAACTGGAGGGTTAAGTGAACAGCAGAGCTTTGAAGCGAGTAGCGAGCCCTAGTGGCTGAGACGGAGAAACAAGTGTCTCCCCTGAGCTTTCCTATAGCAGGAGAAGTTAACAAACTCCTTGATTTCATGTTGTTTACGGTGAAGAAAAACATGGAAATGAGGAGGAGGAAATGCGATGCTGCCAATTGAAGTGGACTAATCCCGATCGTTGCGGTCTACGTCGACCGAGGCGTGTAGTTACATTTCTAGGCAGGTGCACGTTAGGCAATGGCTTGGGCTACGGCGTAGATTCAACCCAGTGTGTGTGTGTGTGTGTGTGTGTGTGTGTGCGTGCGTATCACCTGATGTCTCTGTCCACAGTGCTCACACTCTGGTCCAACTGGGGGTCCGGTGGCAGGAGAATACTTCATACTGAAATTATAGCAGATCCATCTTTACTATGAACATGCTGCCCAGAAGCAGATATATATATAGCTCTATCTATCTATCTATCTATCTATAGATCACCATAGAAATAAAAGTATTATTTCTATGATGCTCAGAGTGACAGTGCTACCAAGCTAATGTTTAGCAGGTGTAATGTGTACCATATTTACCATCATATCTCAATGTGTTAGCATGCTAAGATTTGCTAGCCAGACAAGGCGAGTGTATTTATAAAGCACATTTCAGCAACAAGGTAATTAAAAGGGCTTTACATAAAAACAGTTAAAACATTAAGTAAAGAGAATAAAAAAAAATAAAAACAAGCTACTCTAGCAGTGAACTAAGTAGAGCTCAGACTGACTGGATGTCAATAGTTTTACAAGTATTTGATTAAAACAAAAAGTATTGTGACCTGACGATGGCGCTAGAGGGACAGTGATCAGGGATCATCAAAGTGATGAGTGTCTGCACACACTGTCATTGTTTCATTACCATCCCTACACGCCTGACTAAAACCTCCTCCACATTAGATTAGCAGAGGACAGTTTCATGCGGCTGAACGAGATGGAATCACAGCTTCTCACTCCGTGGTGACGGAGCTTACTGCCTCTGATTTAAACTGCCTGTTTGATGGGGAGCAAAACACAAGTTCAAGAAAGAAGAAGCCCTCGCGTTCTGATTTGGGGTACCGATGGCGAATTTCGATTTCCCTGTAACATTTTAGATCTTATATTTCAAAGCATCTACCAAGAGTGTCAGCATGCGAGTTTGTTGACAGTGGTGATGTGGAGAAAATCAAATATCACGATATTTTTGACCAAATACCTTGATATCGATACCGCAACGATATTGTAGTGTTGACTATTGGTGCTTTCACAAAATATTTACACAATGAGATTTACAACAGTCTGGTAAGTTCAGAAAATTAGTATGGACTGTCTTACTGTTTTCCATTGCTGGTTCTCCTGCCCATTCTCTGTAGGTGAAAAGAGCCACAGCCGACACAGTTGTAGACCAGGGCCTGTTTACTGCAACACAAGACGGGGGGGAGCTCAATGTAAGATTTAACCACTGTTTGTAGACATGCATACATGCATACAGATACATGTATCATATTGATAGAGGCACGCTTAATACTGTCCCTTTGACTCTCCATTCAAATATATCCTAAATAAACAGGACATTTTAACGCATCCCATATTTCTAATCTTTTTCTTTTCTTTCTTTATCTCACCAAGTTCTTCTGCTGCCATTATTTTTAGTATTTTTTGCTGCAGTGACCTAGTTTCAGGATCATTCAACTTTTATCATATATCCTTTGTAAGTACAGTATATCCGTGTGTGTGTGTGTGTGTGTGTGTGTGTGTGTACCTTGCTGAGTTTTTGACCGTGGCCTGTCCTGTGAAGACGCGTACAAAGACCCTGATGTAAAAGTCGACACTGACGGACAGCAGGGGCTGTATGTACCGCTGGTACACCCCCGCCCTCTGGTCCAAACTGTGGAGGATGATACGAAGAGCCTGCACGGGGAAAAAAGAAAGAGAAGCACACATATTTCTTCTTTTATTTCCCCCTTGATGTAAAATATCTGATCTTCTTGCACCATTTGCACGACTAAAAACATGTGTCTGCTCAGTATGCCACTGGGACTGCTCTTGTGATTGAAGATCTTCTTCTCCTTCCACAGCTGGACTTAATTAATGAATTATTCAGACTAGAGATGTTCCGATCCCGATACCAGTATCGGTATCCGTATCCGATACCAGTATCGGTATCGTCTCCAAAACTGCTTAAAACGCTGGTATCGGGGAGTACTAGAGTTTATGCCACGTAATAACGCCCTAAAGAAAGTCTACGTTAATGTAGTTTATTTATGTACTTTTTCTGTTATAACTGACGGTCAAACTGGAATAAAATTGTGTTTGTTCATGTTTCGTAAAGAGTTTACCCTGAGCCAGACCAAAAACAAAGATAGAAATCATATCACATCCATACAGGGATAGAAGTACACAGCTATTAAAATATAATAAAACATATGACACACCGGTATCGGATCAGTACTCAGTATCGACCGATACGCAAGTTCAAATATCTATATCTAATTCAGTCAATCATGTCTTTGTGTCATCACATGCCTGATAATATCTCATTACTTACTGACTTTGTGTTCACATTAAATATTTTTTTATGCAGTACATACAAAATGGTCACGATGAAACGGGATGATTATCACCCAAGTAGAGCTGCAACAATTAATCCATTAGTTGTCAACTTAAATGAATGGCCAACTGTTTTGATAATCGATTTAAGTAATTTTTTTATGAAAATAAAATACAAACTCTGTATGTTTGACTTGGGGACAAAACCAGACATTTGCGAACGTCATCTTGGGGCTCTGGGATAACACTGATCCACATGCTTCACCGTTCTCTGATATTTTCTAGACCAAACATCAAATTGATTCAATGAGAAAAATAAATTGACAGATTCATTAATAATGAAAATATTCTCCAGTGGCAGCCCTACACCCAAGCCTTTAGCATCCACTAACATTAAATTATTTGTAAAGGAAAAAAACGTAAACTCTTTAATCTAGCATAAATAAAAGGAAGCACTTGAGTTTATCACAGCGTACTTCCTACTGGTTCACCTAGACTGGATCATTCATCTGAAATGCGAGAGCCGCAGGCAACAGGCTTCACACCT
This sequence comes from Etheostoma perlongum, assembly GCA_026937815.1. Taxonomy (NCBI): domain Eukaryota; kingdom Metazoa; phylum Chordata; class Actinopteri; order Perciformes; family Percidae; genus Etheostoma; species Etheostoma perlongum. Next base: position 29,804,806 of record CM049372.1, read on the forward strand.
CCAACTCCTCCGCAAAGTGAATAACTGAACTGTCGCGCTGCTGTGGATAAAACTACCTGCACCGTGCGCAACAGGAAACCAGATCGCTGCTGCCCCTGGCAGGATGTAGACTTCATTAAAAACAACAGGAGGAGTTTGTTTGGCTGTTCATCTTCTGTTTTTCGGACACAGTAGCTGCTCAACGAGTGCTTGCTGTAGTGATAATCCACCCTGGCTCGAACAGTGACACTGGCTTCCGAGTACAAATGGAACGCAGTTTTACTACTGTAACAAGGGGTGTCGCCAACTCAACCAGGATTATAACTTTAAAAGATGCCAGAAGCAGCAATATGGCATCAGTTTGGACGAGTTTCCTTCATTTTTCTATCCTTGTGAAAAAGTCCCATAGTAGAAGGGATACACACACCCACCCACACTCCTTGTAGCCTTAGGCCAGAGTCTATGACAACGCTTACGGTGTTTCCGTCAGACCCACACACATACTGCACACACTGCTTCACAAAGGCTCAAGACTTAATGAATGCAAACACAGTGACGTGTTGATGCATGTACTCTGTGTGCATGCATGCTGTGTGTGTGTGTGTGTGTGTGTGTGTGTGTGTGTGTGTGTGTGTGTGTGTGTGTGTGTGTGTGTGTGTGTGTGTGTGTGTGTGTGTGTGTGTGTGCGCTCACCATCTCATGGCAGTATTTGGCTTTGATGGAGACTGAACCGTATTTGCTGTAGCAGGTCTCTCCGCTGTTTCCTGCCATCACTGCCATGTCTGTACATGTTACACACAACAAACCTGGAAGGGAGGGAAACAAAGAGGAGGCCGTGACTCCACCCTGCAGCCCTTACTGCATGTCATTCCCCCTCTCTTTCTCTCTCCCCTTTCATGTTTTCAGCTGTCCTATATGAATAAAGGCCTAAAATGCCCAATGGGGGTTGATTTAAGCTTCTGGTTGCCTCGCATGGATGGAGGGTTTCAAATTCAGGGCAGTTCTGATCTGTCAGATTGGCTTTCAAGTGTAACCATGATTTGTTGTACTGTGTGCTATACAGCATATTGAGACTCAAATGATATTAAATAAATAAATAAAAACATGTCTGACCTACTTCTGATCCAACTGTCAACTCAATTTAATGGCAATGTAAGAAAACGGCCGTGAAAAACATGTGATGTGATGTGAGAGCATCTCTTTCACTAAGTCAAATCACAAAAACAGAGTTCAGTAATGTCAACCCAATCCATAAGGAAAGGGGTCTTTCAGCGATGGATTAGTATTGAGCAAAGTTATATTGTTTGGAAATGACACATATTCATGGCTACGCCTCATGCATTTCATTTAGATTAGACATTGAAAAACCATCATGATGCAAACAAATGTCAAAGTGAAATAATATAAGATTGTGAGATTATTACTTTTTGAGGTTTGTATTTTATATATCAGTTCAACAATTTTCAGTGCTGATATTTGTTGTTTCTATGCCAATTTTTATTTTCATTACCACAGGTTTCTGTCACTGTTCTAGCTCCATAATACCCAAGCTATCTGGGTAGAAACTGCACATACTCATATCTATCAACCTGGCTGCTCAGTGATAATTCTTAACAGCAAACAATTTATTGATCCAGTGTACCTTGGACGGAGCGGTCGCTGCTGTTTAGGAAGCAGTTTGCGTCTTCACTCTAAAGTTTTGTTTCATTACCGATCCTTGTGATTGATCACTTTCTTAATTTGGACAAACAGGACATTGAATAGAAGAGATAGTAGAAAAGACAGGATACTCTCCTCTGCCCTGAGCCAGGTACACACTGGACATTTTTAAAATCATGACTGTAAAAATAAATAAAAACCTCTGTATTGCATTCAGACTGTTACGAATGACAGTCCCAGATAATCATCCTGCTATGTGGAGCACGGCAACAAAACTACAAAATGACTAGAGCAGACCCAGAGGCAGAAGAATGAAAAGCAAAAAGAGTTGGTTGAATTATTGACAGAGCGAACTACCCACCTCCCTCACTGACGGCCTGCACGGCGGCATCCAAGAAGGAAGCGGGGCTCCCGTAGGGATCCAGATCGATGACATCAAAACGCTCCTTCTTCCCTCGCATCTCATACATCAACATACTGCAGAAAGAAAATAAGAGATCGAAAAAGAAATATCCATGAATCCAAGACAACTGAAAGGAAACGGAAGATGCTAAGACAGAAATTCATTTAAAAGTGGAGTAGATAGGGATGGAGAGAAGAGAGGAGTTGTAACAAGTTGAGTCAAGGCCACTTTAAAAAAACATAGAGCAGACTATTTCAGAGAAGACAGAGGACAAACAACTGAAGACGAGAGGCATGAAGACAAGCAAGCCAAAGAGAAAAGGGGAGAGCGGCACGTACGGGGGAAAGAAAAGGGACAAAGGAGAACATAAAAGAAGAAAAGCAAAGAGACAAGAGTGGAGGAGATGAGAGCAGGAACACAGAGATGAATAGAACAAGAGGTCAAAGGTGAAGGCTGGAGAAGAATGAAGATGAGAGGGGAGTAGGAGGAGGAAAAACAAACAAGAAAGCAAATCAGTGAAGCCGATAAATCCCAGGGGCAGACGGGCAGCAACAAGCAGCTCCCAGAAAGTTCCGAGTCATGGTACCTGGCGTCCCTGCAGCTAGCTTCGAGCAGGTGGCTCACTCCGTTGTACTGGGCGTTGCGGGCGATCAGAGCCGCAGCCTTGGTGGAGAAGTCGTTGGCGGTGACGCTCTGCAGGCCCGGGACTTCCAGAGCGAAGCGCACAGAGCGCAAACCGGACGCTGCCAGACCCTCCAGCACGCGAAGGCCGCGCTGAAACGGAGGGCCGAAGGGATTATTCTGGATTCATGGACTGAGGTTATTTTTTTTGGCCAATTGGTGACAGCAGAAACACAATATTGACACATCCCCACCTTATAGTGAGACACAAATAACACAGTGCTAATAACTAAAGCCTGACCGATAAAAGAATTTTAAAGGCCGATACCGATACGAATATTTGGTTATTTAAAAAAAAAATCTGATATGCCGATATATATATATATATAAAAATCCAGAAACGCATTACAAAACATAAATTGATTTCCCTAACTTTAGTTATTTGTAGGTATTTATGAATTCTCACTAAAACAATGTGGTAATTTATATATATATATATATATATATATATATATATATATATATATATATATATATATAAATAAAATCAAAATATACTAAAGGTCTGATAAATAAAATGTATAAAAGTACAAACTTAAGATATGAAACTTAAGTCCTTTGAACAAAAACACATTAACAAAAAAAGAACATCAGTATTGCCAACAGGGACGTTGTAGAGCCGCCCTCTGGTGGACAAACTATGCAACACCAACGCTCATAACATGGTTGACAGTCCGTTTTTATTATAAAATATTAATCAGAATCATTTATTTGTCATTATGAATGATTCTGATGAATGAATATATATATATATATATATATATATATATATATATATATATATATACTATCACAACTGTTGGAACAACCATGTTGGATTTTTAGCTTGGGGTACTTGGTGGTTGCCCAAACTCAGAAATCTGAGGTCAAGGGGGCATGTCCGACTTTGGGGTGATCGCGCTCTTCTTTCAGAACATTTTTAGTAACACAGGGGTCCATTTTTTCAGATGTTTATCTATCTGGAGCCTCAAGTTATGGATTATGTCCTCCACCCTATAGAGCTCCCACCACAGATAAAGAACATGTTCTTACTACAGCGACTTCTTTTACATAATGTTCTTAATTTCAGCCATGATTTTATTACAAAAATATCGATATTTCCAGCTGTAAAGCTGCAGTCACACCGGCTACTTTAATTCATTCTTTTCTTAAAAAAGATCAGAAGCTATGTATGCAGTATAGTCCATTAGGAAATTCATTTGGCTGAGTATCTGTTGTACCTCAGTCAGTGAACAACAGGATAAAACACAGCCCTTTATTGACATCTGATAACATTAGTAAAACATAATGAAATCCTTCAGTTTTAAAAACAACTACCGGTCTGTAACATTTAGGGCCAGCAGTGCGTGAAATTACCCTGTGCAACATTAGCATAAGTCATTTGATGGGAGCCCTCATCCAAACTGCTTTATGCTGGCTTCAGTGTGTGTGTGTGTGTGTGTGTGTGTGTGTGTGTGTGTGTGTGTGTGTGTGTGTGTGTGTGTGTGTGTGTGTATGTATATATAGTTTTAGCATTGGGAAACCCCAGTGAGACTCAAACCACTAGCATTGACAGTATTAGTACATTTCTCTGTCCTACAGAACCACACTCACGTAGGGCTGGGAACCGGACTTCGATACTTTATGGCCTCGTTATTCAATACTAAATTTCAATACTTAAGGAGGAAATCTCAATAGCGGCAGTGGACCAATAAGCATGCAGCATGCTTCTATCAAGATGTGATAATGTTTGTGATTGGCTGTCCAAAGTTACACGTCATAGAGGCATGCAGGAAAAACTCAACATTACACGCTAGGGCTGTTGGAACGAATTCCGAAAGTCAAATATAAATTGAAAGTGATTTTTTTTTTTTTTTTTTTAAATATATTGCCTAGCTAATCTCCATTTTCTCACCTTGGCCTACCCGCGTGTAAAAACGAAATGCTTTTGTCATGTCACGTCTGATGATGAATACATTGGCAGGAGTGAGAAACACAAGGCGTTGTGATGTCTTAACACTACGGAGCTTCTAACAATAGTACATGGGGAGTGACAGGTTGCGGCTACAAATTGGAAGAAGGATGGGAAATAGTGTTAACATGCCTTTAAAATCAAAAAAATTTGAATTGATTCAAGGTCACAATGCGTCACGATGCGTCATCTCCTCAATATTATTATATATTGCTACACATTGTTTTCATCAACAAGTTCAAGCAGTCATATATGCGAGCTCCCCTTTTTATTGTATCTCCTCTTAAAAAAGACTGAGTGTGTGAGTCTGAACACAGCAGACAACCGACAGTAACATCAACAAGTAACATTATTAGGCAATAACCGATTATGGTCTAGGTTCGCATCACAACGCATTGATGCAATGATTAATTTCAACACCCCCAATGCGCGTCACATGGGGTCAAGGGAGCTTTTAAATAAAAGAGTGTGTAATGCTGTAATGTCTTTTTCTTAAAATGGATTTTATTGTTCAGGAAACCTTTATCAAAGTTTGCGTTATCGGTAGCGTCATTGTACATTTTTGAACGATAACTAACCCTACACTCAGAGGCCTCAGAATATTTTCTTCTTTTTCTGTCCGTCTTTACTTTCTTTAATTTTTCAGTTTTCAATTAGCAATTAAAACGGCTACTTAGCGATTACACTGAAAATCAACTGTTTTGTACCTCGCATTTCTCCCCCACTGTTGCAGTTACAGCTGGAGACTCGCCTCCGTTTTTCTCCTCCGTCGGTGCGTCGTCCTCGTTGGTCTCCTCTGACAGAGACACCACCACCCTCTCTTTCTCTCCGGGCACCACCACCTTCACCCCGCGCTGAGCCAGCAGATCTCTGGCAAACTCTGTGATCACAGCACATCTGGGAATAGAAAAGGAGTTTTCTATGTACAAGCATGTACTGTAGATACCACAACAGTGTTAAATAACAAGAGCTTACTACATATTCATGACATTTGCTGTCATTCAAACAAAATGAAATGATGAAAGGCACTAATCTAGTCTGAAAGTGAATAATATTGTGTTTCAGTGGTAGACTTGTCCCTGTTATGTAAAAATTAAAAAAATAACCCCATAAATACTGTCCCAAGCATGACTGGCACACTGTGAATAATGGAGTGATTGCAATCATGCAATACTAATCAGGGAAAAGCGGGCCAGTAAAATGAATTATGGAAGCAGAATAAAAGATATGACATGTGAGACTGAGTGAAAATGGCTTGTCCTGCTAAATACAGTAAATTCAGCTAGGTGGTCAGCCCGGTGTTGTTTTGTAGTAGCTGAATACGGTTTATTTTAAAAATTATGTGACACATTTTTATGAAACTTGATAGAAAGTTTTGCAACGGACAAAGAAAGAAATAATGGGGTTTTGGTCCAGATGGCGCCGCCATGTTCTCTCTTGCTCTATCTATCTCTATCCATCCATCCATCCTGTGTTTTTAGGTTTGTGAAAGATGTAGGTGCACATAGGTATTTGGCAAGAGGTTTAGGGGTCCTCCCTCAAGAAGATGTAACATTTTTCAATAAAAGGAAGATGCAATTTCACATCATTTTGGGCTATTACTATTATATCTTTGTCTAAATCGTTGGAAAAGCTAGAGCAGATAAACAAACAACATTCAAAAAGCTTCAGGACAAAACTTGCTAAAGAACTCCACTGGGGACCGACTGCAGTAATTAGATCTGAGAAGTCATTTAGTTTGTTTTGATGCTCACATTGATTTTACATTCATTCAGCATAGGTGGTGCCAAAAACAGCTTGGGTGCCGTGCCCAAGCCTTATAATGGTAGCAACAAGCCTACATCTAGAGCACTGTACTTGGCAGAGGTATGCACGCTCTGGTTTAACAACCTAGCATGTTATCGGAAAGCATATTGCTTAATAAATTGTCTCTAGCGTAAAAATGAAAAGACGCATACACTTTGAACTAGGGCTGGGTGAAATGGAGAAAATCAAATATCACAATATTTTTGACCAAATACCTTGATATCGATACCGCAACGATATTATAGTGTTGATTATTGGTGCTTTCACAAAATATTTACACAATGAGATTTTTGATAAATAATTATCAGTAATGTGGATATAATGACTAAGTGGGTAAAGGTAAATAATAGAACAGTTACAACAGTCCTGGTAAGAAAATGACATCACTTTACAGTAATGCAGTCTTTAAAACCAGGAAAAGACAACACTTATCCCATATTACAATATCCAAAATCTAAGACGATATCTAGTCTCGTATCATGATATCGATATAATATTGATATATTACCCAGCTCTACTTCGAACAATACTGTCTATTGAACAATGCCAAATTGTTGACAGACTTAAAGATATATCTCCACTGTAAAGAATTAACCTAAGGAGACTCATGTCTGTCATTTTGTTTCTTCAGGGTAAAAGCCAAAAGAGCCAGTGTTTATGCTTACGTCAAATCTCTGTTAAACTCCTGGACTGGGTTGTAAAAGACCTCATTAGCACTGGGAAACAAGATGGCCGCCTTGCCCTCCTTGACCACTGTCTCCCCGGGTAACAGTCCTGCTGGAAGCGGCTTCTTGTTGTCAGCCGTTGTGTCCGTGGGTGCCAGGCTCGTGTCTTCTACTGAAGATTCGGCAGTAGTGGGATGAGGTTTGGTGGTGGGAACCTCTGGGGCAGTTTTTAGGGGCTCCATGGACCTCAGCCCCCTGCTGGTGGCAGCGGCAATGCCTAAGCTACACTGAAACGTCTGTGTGGCAGAACGGGTGCGGGAAGGATGCAGATGATGGGAGATGATGAGGGGGAAGAGCCGAGCTGTCCGCACCAGCATAAAGGTACACCGCCTGGAAACAGACAAATGGCACGTCTGTACGAAGGTAAATATGGTGCTAAATGTGAGCGCGCGTAGATGCGACATGAGCACTTGTAGAATATGATTTGCGCTTGTAAAAAAAAAAAAACTCTGTACTCGTACACATTGGTAGAACCACATGCCAAAAGGTTTAGAAACTCTCAAATCATATTCTACAAGTGCTCACATCACATCTACGCACTCTCACATTTTGCACCATATTTACCTTCATACATCTGAATGCAGTAAAATATTCAGAGTTACACTCAAGTGTCTCCAGTTTTTCGTACAAATTAAATATAAAGTACCAGTCAAAAGTTTGGACACACTTTCCCCATTCAAGTGAATGAGGAAAACTGGTACTGTAAAACCCATCCGACACTGGAGCTCTGAAATTAATACCAATGTCAATATTTGACACTTTGTTTTTATATCATACACAACACAAACAAATATTTTGATGATAGAATTATGACCCAAATATGAATGGAGCTTGACATTTTACAGATTAAAGAAAAATAACTTGTCACTGTTGTTGAAAAAAAAACAATGTAATGGCAACACTGTCTCTAAGTTAGGACTGTTCAATAAATCAAAATTGTAATTCTAATAGCAATTTGATCACAAAAACTCTTAATTTACACATTACGCTGTGAAAACCAATTCTTATTCTGTCTTGTGCTCAGACTAGAGGAAAAAAATGTAAGGGAAGGGAAATAATTTCAAAAAGTTCTTCGACATATTCAAAAATCTATTGTGCAGCTTGTCCTTTTGACCTATTCATGTCAACACTTTATGAACTCCGCTAACTCTCCTACACATTGCTCAAAGCTTCATTTTTAAAAAAAAAACACTTTGATTTTATGTTAAAAATAATGCTATAAAATTATTTATACAATGAAAAGTTTTTTTTGTTTTTGGGGAAAAAAATTATGTAATGTGTAGGGGAGTTAGCGGAGTTTACCAAAACTGTTTTGACATGAATAGGTCAAAAGGGCAAGTTGCATTAAATATGTTTCTAATGTGTTGAATAGTAACGTCCAATATGAAAGCAACGTTACCACGGTACAAGTTCCAGCTGCTTTCACTGTTTATTTAACAGTTTCGCTGTTTTTATAGGTTCAACACTTGCAACAATGTAAATGTCCATGTTTCCTACATAAGAGACTTCAATTATTAACTTATGCTTACATTTGTACATGATCACTATTAAATTAGTCGATCAATGTTTTTTTTTTTAACCTTTATTTAAACCACGTAGGCCGTTAAGAACAGGCGACCTGGCCAAGGAAAGCATAAGCGTGCAGGACAACATACAGTTTCACATTCAATACAATACAGGAATACAGATAACAAAAGAATACATAAAGTGCAGATTAATTAGGTATTACAAAGCCGGTGCAAAGTGAGGAGAAAGTCAGACGAAGGATATGCTAATGTGATATGGAAAGTAATCTGGTGAGAACTAAATGTAGCTCTATTTAAGCAGTAGCTAGTCAACCCAGGAATAAATGAGACTAGTCTGCCATGTAGCTTTAGCTTCGTGTCATTCAATACAGCAGTTAGTTGACATGTCAATACAGTGGAGTGAAAATGCGTGTTATGAAAAGTGAAACGACGCGTGATGTTACTTATTCCAGCAAAGTTATTAGCTTGCTTGCTAGCTAAGCTAACCCTTGTAAACAGTTTTTACCTGTGACACCTCCCTCGAGGCGGACGCTTCTTTTCTAAATTGTCAGGGAGGGTTAATATCAAGCCGATACAGTCTTGCAGTGAGTGGAATCTCCTCGCTGCTACACATACGGCTTGGTTATGAGTTCCTCTCACGTTAGCACATGGACGCAGCCATGTTTAGAGCGTCTCTACGGAAAGCCGCGAGGCCAGTACAGAGTTGCGAAAGCGCCGCCGCTCCAGCAGTGCGATGTCAGGGAAACGGTGTAATGTAAGGACAAGGGAGGAGAGGGAGGGTCGCTCTGTCAGCCGCTGCACGCACACTAACCTACTTTCCCCAGCAGTGAACATGTAAGGAGACTGGAAAACACATCAGGAATGCGTTCATGAATAATCTAATGTAATCGCATCGCCTGGGTTTGGTGATGCATTCAGATGAAAAGGCTAAACATAGCCTATGGATTAACCAAAATAAACCCAGTCTTATGATGTGAAGATAAAAACCGCCAAGAGAGAAAATAAAGTCAATGCAGGTCAGCGCTGAGCGGCTGGCAACAGTAAAGGGAATTTAGGTGGTTTATGGAATGAGTGTGAGGCTGTTTAAGGACAATATGTGTTGCTTTGCCCTTTAAACCTAGCTTCTACCAAGTGTTGTCATACATGAACAAAGGTTACTAAATAAATAAAAAAAAACTGCCCTTATTTGATATGAACTGTGTTCTTCAATGTGAAAAATAAAAAAAAAACACTTATGGTTTTAGGTGAATCGAGGATTTTCACTGCAGTGAGCAAGGATTGCAAAAGTAGCAAGTTGCATGGGACCCAGGTTTGCTGTGTAGCCTGCTATCGGGGCCCTGTCTGGCAAAGAGCCATAGTCAAAATCTCAGTTGTTGTAATATTCATTCAAACCTAGGGCCCGGTACATTTTCCATCTTTAAAACAAAATGGTGCACATTGCAAAGGGAATGTAGGAATGTGGACATGTGTACAGATAATGTACATCTCAGTGATCTTAACACCAGTGGTGTACCATAGGTCATGGACTTAAAATGTTGAGGTACTTCACTTGAATAGTTTCCTTTTATGCAACATTATACTTTTATTCCACCACATTTAAGAGGCAAATATTAGCAACTGCCATATACTTTCATATTTTACATACAGAACATAAGAAACAAAATAGGATTTATTGTTACTGATTAAACTCCCGAAAAGCATGTCAAACAATTCATATGAGCTTTATCTTGATCTGCTACATTAATATGATGCTGCCTGGCAATAAATAGCAATAAAGCTAACACAGTTAAACAGCCAATCCTGCCTGCATAATGAATTTGGTATTTCAACATTTTGCTGACATTCTGTACATCAACTAGGCTTCTTAAGTGATCCCATATAAGTGTATTCCTGAAACAACATTTTAGAGAGTTGGCTGTACCTGAACTAAAATGTGAAGAATCTAAATAGCCTAAAAAGAGAGACCTTTTATTTAAAAAAAAATTTTTAAGGGTGGTGATGTGGATGTTGGGGGACTACAACCACTAAAATCACGGATGCAGCAGCTCTGCTTGTAACTGAGTGTGTGTACAATGTGCGGCTGCTTTTACCTGATAAAACACTTTTTTTTACCACTGCCTGGCAATAAGTAGGCCTATGCTTATGTCTGTGTAATAAATGCATGACCACACTGAAAAACAATTAGGTCACACTTACTGTCATATCATCCACCATCACTGTTTTATTTAGTAGTTTGGACCAATTTCCCACAAAATAGGACATGGATGACAGTGGGTGAAAAAAACAATCTGCCTCTCTACTGTATGCACACACGCCTGAACATCTGGATGGGGGCGCTGTGACAATATAAATGCCCAGAGAGCGTGGCGCTATACATCTGACACAGGAGAATTATAGAGTTAATAGTATTTGGCATGACAGAGAGAGAGAGCGAGGAGCGCAGTGCCGTGCCTGAATGCAGTCTCATCCTGTTTAGTATTCACTGTGCGCAGCGCCTTGAGGCCCCGGAGGGCTCACCTGCCCGGAGTCTAGACGCACTATCACACACATTAAGACAACGGGATCGAACCGGCGGCACGCGGCTCTACGGTCCGGTTCCACCACCCAAGGGAGAGGACAGCCCGGTGAGTAGTGAGAGTGGGTGGATTTGTGGGTGGGGCTCAGACAGTCGGGTCGGCTGGGGACGCTTCCTGTCTACCTGCCTGCAGCGGCGCGTGCGGCTCAGACCTGAAATCAGTTACTCCCTCAAGTGTAATCTCATTACTTCTAGTTTTAAGAGTTGTTTTGTTAGGCTTATGTATGGCTACACGCGTTACATTATGAACATAAAGACATCATTTCTTTCTTCTTGTAGGCTGGATTCAAAATAAAATAGCTCATCTAAAAATGAAAATAACCTAAATACTATTTATATCCTCATTTAGGCTGGATTCAAAATAAAATAGCTAATTTAAAAATGAAAATAAATACCATAAATAAAAAATAAAAATAACCCATTGCCTTTGTTGTAACTGGGTAAACACAGTGGTAGGCCTATTTCAAGTGCACTAATGTCAATTTATCAGCCTTTTCTCATCCAATATCATAAAGTTATTTTTGGTAATGCTGAGGAAAGCAAATGTAATTTGGAGGTAAGCCTAATTTCCCTTTAGCCATGCTATTTAAGGGCTGTGATGACAAATATGGACCACCTAGGTAAACTCACCTTTTACTTTGGTTCATATTGTTACACTGGAAAAGCTTTATTTAGGCTGGCTGGCATAAACCAGATAAGTGCATACTGGTTTAAATTGGGGAGAAATAATTGTTTTTATGGGGAAATTGTAAGGTCTTGGAATAGGATAATTATTTAACCTATTGATGGGAAGGAGTCCAATTACTGTAGCCTACATGTGCAGTGTTAATACGTTGCAGCACTGGCAAAAGTAATGAAACGATGCAGAAGCCTCCACATCTGTCTACCTGTCAATGTAGCCCATCGGTTGCTCTGCGATCTGTCTGCAGCCCCTTGGAGACTAAAAAAAAAATCCCCGCTCTGCTCCTGCGTCCCCCTCCTCGATAGCTCTGCGCTCTTCTCTCCGCCTGCATGTGTGAGTGCGTGCGTGCTCCCACGCGCGCACGTGTATGTATGTGTATGCATGAATTGTTCGTGCTCAGGCTGCTGGTTCACAGTTTACAGTCACAATGAATGGCTGCCTGAAGCGAGGCGGAGGGAGACACTAGACTGCTTATTCTGCGCTGACCCGACCATTGAAACACTTTCCAGCGGAACACGGCCAAGGGGTGAGTTGAGCACGGCGGGTCACCGAGGACAACGGTTCGGACTCGAGCAGGCGAGACGGGTCCGTCAGTTATCCGAGCCCCGAATTGTTCGTGTGTGGGGTGGTGCTTTCTTGAATTCGGATGGCTGAATTTGTATACAGGGGTGGTGTAACGTTATGTTCTGCGGCGGTGTGTTGAAGTGGGGGTTAAGCTATTGTTATTTTATTGTTTTGTTAGGGGATAGGGGTGGTAAAGTTGTGCAAGCTATATGGGGGATGGGCTCATGGGGACAGACCAAACTTTAACCACTTCACAGGCTTCACTCATTCGTCGCCGCGGGCTGTCCCCCCCCCTTTCCCTTGGTGAGTGACTTGAGTCCTCCGCTCTTCTTTCTCATGCATTCCCGAACTTTCACTAAAACTATTGCTTCTTGTTTGGGGAGGGAATGCATATTTTCTTCTTAACGTGCTTAATTGAAAAGCAGTCGTTGATTAGTCCAATAACACGATGCCCCGTCGGTAAACGGGTTAAGATTTTACAGCCAACCCTCTACTCCCCTTCCCTCCTCTCCTCTCTCGCCATGCCGGATCCTTCCGTCTGTCTCGCCCACAGTTGCAGTGCATTTGTGTCCCGGGATGACCTGTTGATGTCGGCTATAAAGATGGAGCACCAGTATCGCCTACCGCTATAAATCCCACTCTCCTCTTCGGCAGAAAAAAATCGTTAACACATAGCTGTGTTCACATCGGAGTTCAGCTAAGTGAACGAAGCCTGTATTGAGACAAATCTTGGTGGATATTTAATAAATAATGTATTCGCTGTGATATATCATAAGCGACATTTTGAAGGGGAACAACGCGTGTCTGTCCCGTATCGGTAGCTGCCATTCGGCCGGAGGAGGAGGAGGGAACTCGGTCTAAACGGACATCACACCGCGCTGGCACGGAAAGAGGGGAGACGGGGAGAGCGCTAAACTGCTGAATATTTTATCCCTCGACTATTTTTGTGACAGCTTTCGTGTACCTGGTTGCTCTGACGATAAACGTGTGCGTGTTGGGAAAGAGTTGAAACCGGGGTTAGCATACAAGGTAAAGAAGAAGAGGTTCATTTTTGTCCCTTTTCCGCTGCCGCCCCCTCACTCCCTCCACTAAACGCACGCACACACCGGCCCGGGCCAGCCGAGGACTCTCAAATCCTACCGGGCATCGAGGCTGGCACACGGCGGGGCACCGAGAGCTCTCTGCCCGCTCTGACTGCCCCTGCTGTCCCGCTGGTGGCGGGCTCTTTTCCAACCCGAGGCGTCTACCGGCGAGACATCGGCTCTGCTAGTCTTTCATGTGAGATTTAATTGATGTATAATTAATGTAGATAAATAAAAAATCGTTTTTGAAGTTTCAGCTCTAGTCGTGCTCAAGGGAGGCTACACTATAGCCACATTTTGGTGCCTGTTTACCAACGAGTGTCGGCAAATACAGCATTTTCAGCCTTGAATGTCTTTAAACCAAAGGCCACACACGACTGGAATGCATAACATGTGATTTAAAGGCATGTTTGGGAATTGTATACATAGGTGAAGTGGTTTACTAATGCCAGTGCTAGCCTTAGCTTTAGCTTGCTACTTGCTAACAGGCCACCTTTAACCTCCCCAAAACCAGGAAACTGAATATGATTAGGTTGTGATTGATGTTGATATCACATGCTTGTGTTAGCCATGACTCAAATAGTTGCTTGAATTGATTATATGCCATCAAGCTGACTGCTGGGATCAAGTTACTTTTTGGCATGTGGTTAGTTTGCATAAAGTAAACCAGAGTTGTGCACTGGAGATGAACTTTACAAGTTGTAGAGGACACACACACACAGTTTAGCATAAAGTCAGAGCATATAATGGGGCTCATGGGGCAGCAGGGCAAGGGTCAAGTGGTGTGAATAAACTTCCCTTTATGTTTCCTGGAAGTTGTTGGGACCTCTCTGACCTGTGATGAGGGAAAGGTGGGTGGTAGGTAGTCCTTGGAAGACATCTCAATGCTGTGTCAAAATCAAATGAGTCAAGCAGTTCACTCGGCTGAAAGAAAAAGTTTGCTTTTAGGCTTTCAAAATACACAATATCAAGCAATTAAAAATTGAATCACAAATCCTTGGGGCCTTGTTGCAAATATCAGCTTAGCTATGTCATTTTCTGTTTTTCTACCTTTTCTGTTCTTGCCTTTCGATTGTTGAGGGGAGATTTTCTTCACACAAATGCTTTGTCTCAGCAACTGCCTGCTTATTATTCACATGATTGCACATACCTGGAAACCACCACAGGCATCTGCTATTGGTCGCTGAGAAGCTCCACCGGGACACTTTGTCGTTTCCATTGCTCACTCAAGGCCATGAACAGTGCAGATGTTAGGGAGCAGACAGTGCAGAGCATGCATTTTTAGTACCTGGAGTTTTCACAGGTCAAATCAACAGCATTTTTTCATTTTAATCCTGCTGCCCTATCAGCCCAATTAGCTAAGCAATTATACTTTGTAACCAGTTTCAATGAGACAAAAATCCACATTTACCATTAGGCTCATGATATACTAATTAAAGTAGGACTAATGAATGTAAACAAATCTTGGATAAGAACCAAAAATTATGGAGAATATATCCCTTTGAGCCACTTCAGTTATTCATCTGAATACATCATTATTACATTAGTGCCATGCATATGATTTCTTTAAATGGACACAAACTGTCAAAGCACAATAATGTGTCAGTGTTCAACGGCCAAGAAGTTTTGTCAAAACATTATTGATTTTAACAAAATAAGTAGTATAGGAAACTAAAGTAATTTATACACTTGGGCGCTAATGGTGTTTTGATATGATGGCATTATTATTCAGATTGAATTGTACAAAGTGTTCCCAATCCAATAAGCAGTCTTACATCTTGTTTTTTTTTGTCCAGAGTATGGCTGCCCAATTAATTAGGCTTAATAATATTGTTATGGCAGGTTATGCAATTAGTAGCCCACTCATAGTACTATTAGCATTCAGGAAATGTTTAAGTATCTTTTTCCAACTGATTTTCTCACTGCAGTTGTTTATACCCAGAGATGATTATAACCAAGGTTGTTTTTTACTTTACTGTGTAGGGAGTAGTCTAGAGTTTTCAACTATTAGCCTTATATCTAAAAAATAAAATAAAATGTTCATATAGAATATAGAGAATTGTCATGCTCTGCTCTTTCTCATAACCCACTGGCCTTCTTAGTATGCATATATCTGTCAAAATTAATGAGTTGCTATAAACTTAAAAATAAATTATGATGATTAATGCTGATAGCCCTTTTTATTGTCAGTGCTGCCCTTATGTAGGCGTTAGGCTGGTGCACAGGACTGCTTTAGCCCACTTTTTTTTCAACCTGGGGAAGGTTTGCTGAGCATGCATGCTACAGTTCCCTGCTTCACTCCCATTCACACCTGGAAGCTTCATACAACCAGTATAGTTTGCAAGGAGCAGCTCCACTAAAAGATTTGAAATGTACTTCAGATGCTCATACACTAAGTCCATAGTGTTAGTGTAAGTTGTTAAAGAGTTGTAATTACTTGTTTTGGTAATGTTACTATACCAAGACTGGCCTTGTCTAAGTTTCCCTGGTGGACTTTTTACAAAGTGAACTATACTATGATTTATACTGAATATGAGGTTGTGAAGTAAGTTTTTGAAACTAGAGGCATTTGTCATGATGTTACATGCCTAGATCGACAAAGGCTAAAGGGAGTGTTGCACTATATTGTCTTTGGATGTATCGAAATATCACACTTTGATGTGTAGAAATCAACATCTGCACCTCTTCCCCCTCAACCTTGGTGTGAAATGGTGGCTCTCGGAATAGCCCATACTGTTTGACGGAATAACAACAAAAGATTTTACTTAATAACAAATGTTTTTGTGGCAGAGCTGAAAATTGCTCAATCAAGTCATATATCCTTGGCATGTTAAATGGAATAAAGAAAAGATACCAACACTGCTAGTTGTCTTATTTAGTTTAGTTTAGCTGTTTTTATCCCCAATCTGGAATATCTAACTCCCTTCAAAGCGTTGCACCCTGAATCCTGGGTCTCTCCTGCGCCACCTTTACCAAACTTTAGTGATCAAATGCTAGTGTACATTTTTCCTCCAAGAGCCTTCCTCAGGAACATCTGGGTGGTAGCTGTTGAAGATCTTAGGCTTTTTATTGATTTAATGACATTTAGTGCAGGGATTTAAACTAGTAGCTTTGTTTGTCAAAGATGTAGTTGGTGGAGACATTTTTCTCTCTGTCTCAAGGCTATTTCCAGTCTTGGTTTCATCAGTAGGTTGTTTTTGTTGATTTTGATAATATTTAAGGCCAGTTGTGCTCTGAGTGGACGGCATTTTCCAGCTGTGGAGGTTTACCATCTTATTTAAACTTAAATTCAAGTTGGCCTTGGTTGTGGTGCAGACTGTCCTAAGTTCTCTTGTACTATTTGCCAACAGCTATTCAGTGAGGTTTATCTAAATAATTACCCTGTGGTGCACAGCTTGTCAGCAACTGTTTTTGTTCTACTTACGGTAAAGTTCACACTACACGACTTTCAAAGTTGTCAGATCTCTGTACTGGTGGAGTGTAGTCATGTGTTTGTCGTTGGCACACACATTCACAAAATACCCGGTTTCCTCACGTCTTTACCATTTCACTCTATAGATGCAATAACAACTCTATTCTGCGTGAGATATCTGGAATGCGTCTGCAATGCACCGGCACCACACAAATTGTGCTATAGGGCGGTGAGCCTAAAGCCTTTTGGCCTTTGAACTGGGGCTTTTGTGGGGGAGCTCCAAAAAACTGTTAAAAAGTAGGAAATCAGGGTAAAAGTTGAGTAGTGGGAACTAGGCCCACTTTGCTATACAGTTTCCTATGAGGGGGATACATTTTGTGGCTGTAAGCCCTGATCAGTCGGACTTTTATGGCATTATTTCTTACTCAGCATTTTTTCATTGCACACTTTAGTTGTCTGACTTGTAGTACACAATTTTGCTGACTATGCAAACACTACATATTATAGACAAAATCAGAATTCTCCCTTAATGAAGGGGAACATGAATGTTGTTTTGCAAACACAATTGTTTGCGTAAACAGTTGGACATGTTGGGGTATGTTATCTGTTTATGTCAATTAATAAAACATTTTTATAATTGTAATACTGTGGTGCAAAGTGCAGAAATTAGTCAAACGATTGGGCCTAATGATGCACTGTCTTGGAACAAGACTATGTTTTGTTGGATGCAAGTATAATGAAGTGTTGAATTAGTTGATCAACTGATAACACATTTCCAAAAAAATAATTTATTAAACAGATGTTTAGCCTCTGGCCTAAATAAATAAGAATTTGTAGGCTCCAGCCTCTTCATTATGAGGATTTGCAGTTTTGTTCTACCTCATGTAATTACACTCTAAATCCCTTTGGGGTTTTTAACAGTAATGCAGGCAAAGTAAGTACTTGGCAGTGGACACTTTGGGCTCTTGGAAGTTGCATTGGGCATTGAGTATGCAATCAGTCATAGAATAATGGAGATATTAATTAGTAATGAAAGTCATCAGTTGCAGCCTGAGCTGTATAAACAGTAGCTGTTGATTGTTTCTTTTTCTGTAGATGATAATTTTACTGAGAAATCGTTCGACAACTGTTTATCTTGCTGCTGTATTTAAGCGAGCCATTCAAAATCTCCCTCGAGCCCTCGGATCAGTTGAGACCAAGACATTGAATAACAATAAACCACACAGTTCTAGAAATTCCCTGAATTTGAAGAGCTATACGATCCTGAATGTTTTTCTTATCATCATGAAATTTGCCTTTTTCCATTCAGCCAAGCAAACCACAAGAAGTTAGTCTGACGCTGCAGTTCAGCAGGAGTTGAGATAGTCCCTGCATTAATGTTAAGTGTTGGATCAAAGTTTTCAATGCTTTTTTGTTGAACTCTTGCTGCATCAGTCTGCCTTCTCCCCAGCATTTGTGCAGAGAAGTGGAGGTGATGTAGCTAAAACAGCCTGCTGTAAAGGTCACTAGGTCTTGTCTGCAAGTCTTCCTCCCAGTGCAGGAACAAGGCTAATCACTATCATATTGTTTCCTATTAGTGGTTTGTTTTGGGTTGTAGCCAGGGTGTGGTAGCTCAACATCATCCACTCAGAACCAGCTACTGGCCAAATACCTGCACCTGTCCTCACCTAGATACGTTCTGTTTATACAGTACTGAAGATGGCAACATCAAATAAAAAAAATCAAAGTTTTCTGAACGAATGCAGAAAATACATGTTATGTACTTCTTTACAAGTTAAATAAATGACTGTATGTATCATGAAAGAATTGAATCAGGGCAAAAGCATATCGCCCCGGCCCTACTGTGTATACATGATGCATTTATAAACAAAAATAAAGGGTCCACTTCAAAGTGATGCTTCCAG
Organism: Etheostoma perlongum; assembly: GCA_026937815.1. Lineage (NCBI taxonomy): Eukaryota > Metazoa > Chordata > Actinopteri > Perciformes > Percidae > Etheostoma > Etheostoma perlongum. The sequence goes on from CM049372.1 coordinate 29,823,755, forward strand.
TCTTAAAATCAAAAAAAAGATTCAAAGATAGATATCTTTTATTTTCTATTAGAAGCAGTTTCCTCCTTTTTTGATCAGAGGCTTCTTTGTTGGAGGGTGAAGAAGATGAGTGAAATATATGAGTTATGTAAGAGGCTGTGTTTTGACTGAGGAGCGATGAGAAAATAACAAAGTAGGCCAAAAACCAACCAAACAGTTTATTAACTGTGAATTAGATGTAATGAAATGAGGTTAGAAAAAAGAGAAAGATGGCTTATATAACTGTCACTGGTGGCCTGAAATTCTCTTTCATTTGGAAGTTAGTTTTGAATTAAAGTTGTTTACCAAATACTTAATTCATTAATCATCATACACTTCACTTACCCTGTTTCTAATATTTCAAGTCTCTTTCCTCCTCATTTGTCTTTTTTTACTTTCTGCACATCTCCCAGTCCATCTTGCTGTTATTAGTGTCTCATTACTCCTTTATTCTCTGTTCTTTTCCTGTCTTGCTCCCTCATTCTGTGCTCTTTTCCTCACCACGTCTCTGTCACTTCATTTACCCGTTTCCTTACGCTCCTCCTCACCTTCCCTTCAATCATCTACACGCCCCCATCGTCCCTTCATCTATTCCTCCTACCCTCCACATATCTCCCTCTTCTCTCCTTTCTTCTGTCCTACATCTTGTCCATTCCTCTTTATTTCTCCCAACCTTTCAATGTTGTCAATCTGGGTTATCATTACTCCAACTTGTGCCTTTCTGTTTCCTGCAGACCCTGTGGTGCGGGGCAGAGCGTTATGGCTCAGACGCTGCAGATGGCGATCCCTAACTTTGGCAACAACATCCTGGAGTGTCTGAACGAACAGCGGCTGCAGGGCCTCTACTGTGATGTCTCCGTGGTCGTCAAGGGACACGCCTTCAAGGTCCAAACTTTTTTTTAAACTCTTACCTAATTCAACCTAGTAAAATGTAGAGTGTGGTCTAGACCTAGTCTATCGGTAAAGTGTTTGTGAGTGTGTGCAACAACATCTGTTATGATATGATCTGTTAATACTCCAAAAGAATTGAATGGAACCTATTCAAGGAATGGCAATATACAGCCAAAATTAAATAAAAGGTTCACATGGGAGCTGCACAGTGATTCTCTTAAAGAACTATTCTTAAATTTTTCAGGTGAAAGAACTTTGTATTGTTCATGTTACATGCTAAGTAACAAGATTATAGAGGTCTCAAAAACTTAGCATTAAAAAACTTATGAAGTCAGGAGTTTTTTTCAAAAGAAATAAAGGAGTGTCAAAAGTAGAATTGGAATCCCCCCCAAAAAAATGCACAATTGTTTTCTTTTCTTTTTTTGCATGCAATTTCTGTGTTAAAACATGTGTGGGAAGAGTGGTGAAATTGGTTTTCATTTCAATTGTTCGTTGTGCTGGAGGATTGGCACAAGCAAGTGCAAGCCAATTAATCAGTAAAATATATTTTGGTTGTTTGAATTTACCCAGATTAGCTGTGATCTTCACATTGCATGGATTTCAATCATAATCAACATATATTTACGCCAAAGTTTCTTTTTTCCTGCTGTTTACCCCCCAGGCCCACCGTGCGGTCCTGGCAGCCAGCAGCTCGTACTTCCGGGATCTGTTCAACGCCGGGGGGAAGAGCTCGGTGGTGGAGCTGCCCCCGGCGGTACAGCCGCAGAGCTTCCAGCAGATCCTGGCCTTCTGCTACACAGGACGCCTCAGTATGAACGTTGGAGACCAGTTCCTGCTCATGTACACCGCTGGCTTCCTCCAGATCCAACAGATCATGGAGAAAGGCACAGAGTTTTTCCTCAAGGTAACCTGCTAATGAAGCATTTCTTAAACAAAGATTTAAGAGTTGAATAATAACATGGAAATGTTTCTGTAGATATAAGAAACATTTGAATAATTTGGAAATAATGGTATAAATGAACCAGGTATGAATAAAATAGCCTTTTTTAATGTGCTGCCACCCATTGCACCTGTTGTGTGTGACATTATGCGTGTCATTATGTTGTCATGGGGGTGTCTGTTTTTGTATACACGGTCTTGTGACTCAGGAATAATTGAAACACTGACACTGCAGGTACCGTCTATAGTATCAGATGATCTGATTAGATTTGGAGTGCCTTGCTGCATACATCTACATATTAACGAGGAAAACTGATTTTTTTTTTTTTTTTAAAGGTACCTGGACACTGTGAGACAGAGTTAGTGTAATAGCAGCTATGTGATGTATGTTAAGAAAGACGACTATTTGCTACTGCAGGATGTGTCAAGTTGGTCTTCAAAATGCTGGTTATCACACATGGTGGTGTTTTGTAGTCTTGGCTTCTTGAGTAGCCACTTTGGCAAGCTACCAAGGAATATTGGAAACTTACTATACTTAATAGTTCGTTCAATGCTACAGACTAATTTGAGTTGATATCAAGTCCTGTTTAGTGGGCAATAATATTTTAAACCTGCATAAACATTAAAGGATGGAATGATGTATATATTTATGTACATACACACATGTGTTTATGAATGTATATGTATATTGACATGGGTAGCTATATCATTGAAATTAAACTTTCATCCTTCTTTATATCACCACACCTCCAGGTCTCATCTCCGAGCTGTGACTCCCAGTGTCTCCACACCGAGGAGACCCCACCCTCCGAGCCTCAGAGCCCCGTCACTCAAACAATGGGGGGCGGTGGAGTCGGTGTAGTTGCCCCAGCCGCGGGGAGGCCCGTCTCTTGTCAGACGCCCCTCCCCCTGGTGTCCAAGGTGAAGACAGAACAGATGGCCTCCACACCTCAGCCCACCCCACAGCCGCAGCAGGTAGGCTGTTTCCGATCATCTTAAAACAAGCAAAGTGTTGCATTGATGATGTAATTAACACCATCTAGGCTTTGAATTATGCAAAGTAGTCTGGCCAAATAAAAAAATCATTCGGTATTAACGTCATTTGAAACGGGCCATCGTGAGTAGATGTCTCTTTGAGTTTCAGTTTGAAATGGCTTTGATTGTCTTTCAAGGGGGCGGGAAACATCTGCTTGCTGAAAAGCTCATTTAAAAAACATTGACAGTATATTTTTTGACAAATCATGTGACCTGAAAGTTGCTTCTGAAATATAGGAACAGATTGTGTTCTGTCAACCACTTTATAAGAACTTTAACTTGTATTGTACTTGTGTTGTAAGAGCCTTAAAGGTCCCATGGCATGAAAATTTCACTTTGAAGTTTTTTAACATTAATATGTGTTCCGAAAATATACACCGGTATTTGGTGTGAACTGCCCAGCACTAGGACTCGGCTTGGGAACCTGAGGGCCGCCAGTTCAAGTCCATGCAAGTACTGAGTGTGTACTGGTAGCTGGAGTGATGCCAGTTAGCCTCTTGGGATGCAGAAGTGTCCTTAACCAAACCTACAAATGCTCGTGGCGCCATCCTGTGAGGCAGCCCCCTCGCTCTGACATCTTTCCATACATAATGCATGAGTATCTGTCCTGTTTGTGCATGTGGGTCTGTTTGTGTGTGTGTTAGTGTGTAGACATGTAACTTCCAGAAACTACTTTTACCAGCCTTCAGTGCATATTTTGGTTTACATCACAGTGTCATAGTTATTAACATACTCTTGACGTTTCAAATCAAATTTCAGGTTGAAACTTGCACACTCACTTATGGCAACAATAGACAAATCATTGTATTGTTGTATCACTTATACAGTGCTATTGTAAATATGGACAGCTGTACATGTGCATTTGTTACTACATTACTCTTGATCAAAAACTAGTGAGTTGACAACTTTGCTAACAGCCAAACATCAAGCAAGTTCAACAACACAAGTCACAGCAACATAGTAATATTACTATCTATTCCAACAGCAAGATGGTCAGCTCTGCGTCTGTCTTGCAGCCTTTTATATCGCGAAGATCCTGTCAACGACTCAAAGCCAGTCCAAGATTTAGTCTTGTCCGGCGGCCCCTTGCTCGGTCACTCTCTGCTGCTTCCTCTTCTGTCTCTTTGACTCTGCTATGATGTCTGTAGAGGCTGGAACTGCAGGTTTTCCTACTTCCAAAGCATGTAGAGGTATTTTCCTTCAGGTTTTGGGGCTTTAGTTGGGCAATATGGACTCTCAGCTCCCTCCAAAGATTTTCTATTTTCGATTCAGGTCTGGAGACAGGCTAGGCCACTCCAGGACCTTTAGACGCTTCTCTCACGATACGTGGCCCCATCCATCCTCACCTCAATACGGTGCAGTCGTCCTGTCCTCTTTGCAGAAAAGGGTTTCCAAAGAATGATGTTTCCACCTCCATGCTTCACGGTTGGGATGGTGTTCTTGGGGTTGTACTCATCCTTCTTCTTCCTCCAAACACGGAGAGTGAAGACCAAAAAGCTCTATTTCTGACTCATTAGACCACATTCATACCTTCTCCCATTCCTCCTCTGGATCATCCAGATGGTCATCGGACCTGGACATGCGCTGGCTTGAGCAGGGGGACCTTGCGTGCCTTGAGACTGTGGTCCCAGCTCTCTTCAGGTCATTGACCAGGTCCTGCCTTGTAGTTGTGGGCTGATCCATCATCTTCCTCATGATCATTGATGCCCCACGAGGTGAGATCTTGCATGGAGCCCCAGACCGAGGGAGATCGACCGTCATCTTGAACTTCTTCCATTTTCTAATAACTGTGCCAACAGTTGTTGCCTTCTCACCAAGTTGCTTGCCTATTGTCCTGTAGCCCATCCCAGCCTTGTGCAGGTCTACAATTTTATCCCTGACGTCCTTACACAGCTCTCTGGTCTTGGTCATTGTAAAGAGGTTGGAGTCTGATTGATTGAGTGTGTGGAGAAGTGTCTTTTATACAGGTAACAAGTTCAAACAGGTGCAGTTAATACAGGTAATGAGTGGAGAACAGGAGGGCTTCTTAAAGAAAAACTAACAGGTCTCTGAGAGCCGGAATTCTTACTGGTTGGTAGGTGATCGAATACTTATGTCATGAAATAAAATGCAAATTAATTATTTAAAAATCATACAATGTGATTTTGTGGATTTTTGTTTTAGATTCTGTCTCTCACAGAAGTGTATCTATGATAAAAAAACAGACTTCTACATGCTTTGGAAGTAGGAAAACCTGCAAAATCAGCAGCGTATCAAATACTTGTTCTCCCCACTGTGTTAGCAGTGTAAACATCAACACTCCCCAGGTGTAATTTTTTATTATGCTATGTTTGTTTCTTCCAAGAGGGAGCTATGATAATGGCGGACAGAGCGCCAAAAAAAAAAAAAAAAAATGTAGAGACTAAACGCCAAGTTCAAAAACGACAGTGGATCTGGGGTTTACCCGCAGGGGAGAACCAAAACACTCATTGAGCCGGGGAGGAGGGGCCAACTTTGAATGTTGTAGACAAAGCGCAGCCGACGAGTCCTACTCATTCTGCCTTTAAGCTGGGAAGCCATATCGAAGATGTTTTGGCATTTTGGCCCCAAAAAAAGTTGCTGTCTAAATTATATTAATCTCTTGATTGTTACCGTTTGCTTTTAAAATAGCTGTTTGATATTTGTTGGGTGTGAAGAGGAATAACCAATGTTTCGCTCCCCCCCAGCTGGAGGGCTCTCCCTACTCGGTGGTCTGCACCCCCGTGGCCAAGCGGCTGTGGGAGGGGGGCAACCGTGACAGTGGAGGGGGGTCTGGAGGGGGTGGGGGAGGTGGGATGAGGAAGGCCGCACGCTACTCTTCGTCCTCCTCTTCATCCTCCTCCTCCAACAATGCCACCCAGGATGCCTCTGGGCGGGGACTTGCAGCCAATGCTGCTGTGATGGGCGGCGGCGGCGGCATGGCCACTTCCATGGGAGGAGCCGGCCTCAACAGTAACCATAACAACAACAACAACAACAATAACACCAACGGCGGGACCCCTGAAGGCACAAGCCCGGGCACACTGAGCATGTACACCAGCGACTCGCCGATCAGTTACCATGACGACGAGGAAGAGGACGACGTAGCAGATGAGAGCGCTGAAGAGCAGTACAGACAGATCTGCAACATGTACACCATGTACAGCATGCTGAACGCTGGAGCAGCAGGTAAGCTCCGACCGCAGATTAACACATCGGACTAAGAGTGTGAGTTCATTTCAAGGTTACTGTGTTTCTCACGTAAATCTAAAGTCTTTGTCTTCTGATCTGTAACTCTCGCTGTAGACTGTTTAAAAGTTCCACTCATGTAAAACTTCTCAGGAGCGGAGGATGTTGAGGAGAATGAAATGTTCACAACGTTGAAACCACTAAAGGTTGTGGATCACGCCTCAAGCTTATGAATTATTGATAGTTTATTTAATCAAAAAGACGATCACATGGTTGTGTGGTGTTAAATACTCAAAACACTGACAATTATACAAACTAAAATGTATCCAAAATACACGAGAAATTTGAACAGCAATCAAGTTAGAAAGAAGATTTTGCAGCATGACATGTTACATGTCCAAGGGTCTGGGGGGCTTTTTTAGGTCTAAGGTCCAGGATTGAATATGGGAAAAAGACCTTCACCTGGATCCACAAGGGTCTCCCAAGACCTAAAACTGAATCATCAGAGGGTTCGGTCCCCAACTGGATTCATATTCTCTAATTCGGACCTGCTAAAGTAAGAATAAAAGACTTAGTGCACTAAATGGTTTCATGCATGAATGGAGGCAAAGAAGCACGCAATGCAAAGTGGAGTGTGATTGCCGCTGTGCTATAATCCTTTCAGAATACACTTTAGAGTTTAGAGTGAATTATCTCACTTATATTATGGTTACAATTACAGCACTGAGGTTTTCTTCTATTAAATGTTCATAGAGCAAAAGTTAGCAGGGCTTAGGGTTAGGTCTGTTTTAGTGTTAAAACATTGTGCTGAAGCTCACTAACTGCCAAACTTGTGCATTTAGATTTTATGTGCACAGTCTAGCCAATCAAGCGTATTCCCCTAGAACATGATGTAATTAACGGTGTATTAGCTATAATAGTACTTGGAGAATTAGTAAACAATGTGAAAGCCGTTATTTAACAACCACAATTTTTTTTGGACTATTTTGTTGTTTTTGTATGGCTGCTTTTCACATTTGAGAAGTTTGGTGGCATCTTTTCCTTGTTTCTATTCTTCAAAGTAAGGCTCTGTATCCGCTCTGGACCTCCGGCAGGGGTAAAGTAACATTTCAAATGACACCCAGCACTAACTGTACAGTGCATCATCCTCCCTCCTCAGTGGTCGGGGAGCGGGTGGAGGCTCTTCCAGACTTGGCTCCAGACTCAGGCGGCGGGCGGGGGGGCAGAGGGGCGCGGTCCCGCCAGGACCTGGCGTCGCTGCCCGCCGAGCTCATCAGCCAGATCGGGAACCGCTGCCACCCGAAGATGTACGAGGAGGGCGACCCGGCCGAGAAGCTGGAGCTGGTGAGCGGGACCTCCGTGTTCATCTCCCGCGCCCAGCTCATGAACTGCCACGTCAGCGCCGGCACCCGCCACAAAGTGCTGCTCAGACGCCTGCTGGCCGCATTCTTCGACCGGTCAGTGTTCAACACGTTACACATACCAAACATTTGGTTTGTCACATGTAGGAAGGCCTGTCTGTGGGTGTGGGGGTTAACTAAATAACAAAGGTAGAGCATTGTAGGAGCTGCTTTAAATCATAGCCTGCAGGCTGTGAACTAGACTACAATAGGAGTCAATCCACTTTTGGCATTGAATCCAATGTACTTATCAACCTCCTGAGGTTTAACAAAGTTTGATTTTGAAAAAATGTTGTCTCAGCATGTACCACAGCACGTCTTTTAGTTACCTTCAAATTTCTGTTTTTAAGATTATTTTATGTGGGCACAACCTCTAGCTCAGCCGGTAGTCCTTTACAGTGGCCCGGCTTCTTTTCCGCGCATCATCACCTCTCACTCTCTCCACTCCCTTTCCTGTCGATCAACTGACTATTGAATAAAGAAAAAAGCCCCCAAAAATGATCTCTTTTGTTTTGCCCTTGCGCAGGAGCACTCTTGCCAACAGCTGTGGAACTGGCATCCGCTCTTCAACTAACGACCCAAGTCGTAAACCCCTGGACAACAGAGTGCTGCACGCTGTCAAATGTGAGACACACACACACATAGTTTGCAATACTTTGAATACTGTAAGTTACATGTCAGTGAGATTTTGGAGCTGCCCACATGCAAAGTTGCCCTTTGTAGCTTTAAAATTTATATTTAAGACTCCTCACCACCCATTCCTTTTCTTCTTTTGCCTTTGGTGTTGCCCTTTCTTCATCTTTCTCTCTTTTCTGTCCTCTAGTCTATTGCCAGAACTTTGCGCCGAGCTTCAAGGAGAGCGAGATGAACGCCATCGCGGCCGACATGTGCACAAACGCCCGCCGTGTCGTCCGTAAAAGCTGGATCCCCAAGCTCAAACTGCTGATGGCTGACAGCGACGCCTACTCCGCCTTCCTGGCCGACAGTGTAAAGATGGAGGCAGATGCACTGGGGGCAGAGCAAGGCTTTGACCCCGCCTCCCTGGAAGCGGTGGCAGCAGCAGCGGCGGCCGCCGCCAACCATAATGAAGCGGGAGGCGGAGCCACACAAGCGGACACCCTCCATGGGGCGGGAGGAGACGGCAGCACTTTGTTTTGAGTGAGTGAACGAACAGATAGATGAGTGGACAGACTGAGGGAGGGATGGCATTCCTCTGGGGGCGATGAGTAGAGAACGATGGCCACTGTGGTCCTGATGACGGTTGTCACTCCTCCCCTAGCTGCCATGTGTTTGGGGGATCTATTTCTTCTTTTACACCTCTATTGGTCAGTTTGTTCTGCTCTCCCTTATTCGTTTGTCCACATTTCTGTCTCTCTCGTCAGCCCAGAATGCCTCACCTTGGGTTGTTCCTCCTTCCTTTTCTGTTGGAGAGAGGTGGAAAAACAGAAAGGTAGCAGAGAGAAGAGAAGAGGGCCCCCCCCACACCTCTTCATTCCTCTGCAACTTTTCAATACCTGATTGTTTCAGCCTTTATTTTTTTATGTTTTTAAAAGTGTGTACTGTCACTAAGGCCCTTTTCTTACCATAATCAGTCATAGACATTCCCTGGGGTTGGGGGAGGGGTAAGCCTGTTTAGAGAAAGTGATATTTCCTTCCCCAAACTCCGGTAACACTGTTTTGATATTGAATGTATGCGTGGCAAAGTCAGTGGAGGTTAAGTGAGTTGTATTTCTTTGTTTTTTTGTTTTGCCTTATTTCGTCTGGACGGCCAGATGAAAGCTCCTCTGAGAGCATGGGATTGATGAGGTCAGGGGTTGATATGAATATTGATATGTATATTGCCATAGTTTATGTTTTCCCCAAACTCCATCTGACCCCACCAACCCTGCTCTTTTCCCCCTTCAACCTCCACCACTTTCTGACCCTAAAACTTAAAAAAAGACTATAACGGTTTTACTATTTTTGTGTCTAAATTCTCAATCCTTTTTTGCGTGTAATGTTTGCCAAGCCTCCCGAGGGAAAGGACACTTGTTACTGATGATTGTCAAAGAGTTTGCGCGTGATAAATGCACTGTGTTATTTCCTGCGGTATGAGTACAATCAAACTAAGTTTTTGTACGTATCAGAAAGAGAAGAGGGGTGGTTTTATTTAAAAAAAAAATGCATAAAAGAAAAAATGCAAGCTGAAGTTCAATTTATATCTCTGGTTGTCATCCAATTATTTTTTTTTAAGTCCTAAGGAAAGTCTAAAAATATCCAAAAGCGAGTTTGTGTATGTGTGTGTGTGTGTGTGTGTGTGTGTGTGTGAGAGAGAGGATACAGCAGCTATATTCTTTTGTTTTCAGCTAATGTTTAAATCGTTTTCCCTTAGAATATTTGCAGCCATGCCAGTTAGCAGAATCATTTCTCTCAGGCTCTGCTGCCGTGATGCGTGCTCGCCTGGCACGGACAAAGGTGCTAATTCAGGCATTGGTACATTGCTAGGAATACAGCTCTGTATGTGTAGGTGTGTGTTTGAATGGCCGCACAGTTTTGTGTGCGTGCTGCAGCAGAGGGAGCGCGGGGAGGCCAGACAGTGTGTTTTCACACACGCTTGGTCGATTCATTCACCCATCACTGCGGTGAGCACACACACGCTAATACGCATTTGGCCGCTGTCAGCCGCATCAGCTACAGTACACCAGAGCAGCATGGGAATCACACCGAGGCAGAGCTGCTGTTCGTCTCATAGAAGCACTCCCCTTATATTTTGTGCTTAATGAGGATACATTAGCTCTGATGGGAAAGGTAAACTGTCACTGGGCTGGCCGGGAGTTCTGTTTGTTGGTTTGACAGTTAATTTCCTGGCTTCATGTGAGATATTTAAAATTATTAAAAAAGAAAGCTGCTAAATAATGGAAATCACAGAAGAACGTAGGCGTAGAGCCAACCCTGAAAGTCATATTGCCGTCATATTCGCCTTTGATACTTGCGTGGCTGAATGGTAGCTTTCAGAAGAAAATTAATAATACAGATACAGTACAATATTTCTCTTTAAAAAAATGTACCTTCCCATCAGCTCAACCATGGAGAGGCCTTTTTGCTTTAGTTCAATTTGAGGTTGAATACAGGGGCTCCAGGGGAATGTTTTGATGTAGTGCCACTGATATTTTTGTCCCTTAATACCATTGTTGTGTTTCAAATGTATATTCAAATCCTCTTTACACCAGATTACAGTTTAAGTTTGACCTCAGTTACAGCCTTTAAATCATAAAAAACAATCCCTGACAATCAACATAAAGGCTTTGTTATGACCTGACACACCCGGCACTGAGGAATCCTAGATGGACGTAGCATACCATGGAAGAAAAGTTTGGATACTGTAAATGTGTATACTCCTGGTTCCCGTAGCGACCACCGTGCTACAGGCGCTTGTTTTGTTGCCGCCCTGGGGCTCAGTAAGCGCCACTCTAAAATGTGGCTTTATTTTACGTTAATAAAAAGCCCTGTAAAACTGTAAATCACCATTTTAATAAAAAATAAAATGTTCCTCTTATCTGTGAAATAAGCATGTGACCCATTTCAACTCGTCCCCCTCAAAGAATCAGAATCGAGAATCGATTGTTCAAATCAAAGCGATGACCAACCCTAAATCACGGCGGTTTTTTTTTTGGCAAAATGAGCTAGTAATAGGCTATCACCAGACCAAGCCAAGCTCAATAGGTTTGAGATCAAGCGTTGGTCTGGGGGAGTCTGCTCTGTGTTTTCTCTGCACAAGAGGTGTGAGCAACAGGCGTAGTTCAAATGACTCTGTACGCAATTGGATAGTCCTTCAACCAATCAGACCAACCATCCGGGTGACGTAGAAGCAACGGCGGCATCAACGGGTTACTGCGCTTCGGTGGAGTTCGGTGGAGTTCGGTGGCCGCCACGTTGAATGTAAACAAGAAGCTGATTGGTCGCTTCTCTATTGTCATCGTGTTAAACCTGCCAATAGCATGCCAGGTATAAGCCAGTTTGTGATTGGTTCCCGCAAAATTATGAACTGAAGCAGAAGAATTAAAAGTGCAGGTTTCCAGACCGAGCTGCAGGGCAAAATCAAATCGCCGGCAGAGTGGGCGGGGCTTCCCCAGTCTAAGCTACTAATAATAATCAAGCATAACTGGGGTATTAAGAAATTAATTACGGACCAACAGCCGTTTTAGTTTTTAAAAGCTTTATTTAGTTTGATGAAAACAAAGACAACATGAAGTGGCACTAAGTTTCACTCTGGAGCCCCGAGTCCTGAGTTTTCTCTGCAGGACGTAAAAATGATCAGATTGGAATTGGACTTCTTTATTTGTAGGTCTTCAGCAATGTTTATAGTTTGGCAAATTGATTGCTATTTAGGATGTTCTGCATTAGACTGACCCTCCAACCTTCCAGCAAAAGCTAATGGACACCAACCAGAGTCACTCTGGTTGGTGTCTTGACGTGTGTCCGTCAGCTTTGGTGGATTTGGCGAATCCTGTGACGCGGTGGTCACACCTAGTGTGTTTAAGCAGATACAGAAATGTTGATGTATGGACTGTAGGGGGCAGCAGAATGCCTCGAGTGTCAAAAATGCCATCATCATAGTTAAAAAAGGGAACACGTTTAGTGTTTTAATTTGCAAGATAATCCAGCTTGTAATACATAGTTTTCTCTGCTTTTATGAACCATTTCCTGTCTGTTACATTTCCATATCTTCCAGAACTGGCGAAGCACACCTTGGCGATTACCATTACTATGAAATGCCCAGTGCGAAAAACTAATCGTATCAAAATTTTAGTTTTTTTTAAGCGTGATAATCTTGACTAACTTTCAAACCCAATCAAGAAATTACTTTATATTTGTTTTGGTATGAACTTGATATCGACACAGCTGATGTTCTTTTCTTTATTTATTTTTTGCATATTTGGCCTGTTTTGGTGTCCTTTTTTTAAAATGAGAAGAAACCTCAAGCACCGTATTGCCAGCATGGCATCAGAAATGCTGTGGTGAACTGTTAAAGGTCACTGTCACACATATATATTAATGTGTGGACTGCCCACACACACACACACACACACACACACACACACACACACACACACACACACACACACACACACACACACCCTCAAGGTGAAGGATCTGTCGTTAAATTGTCTCTTAAACTAAACAGAAACGGCGCTTCACAAAGTCCGAAAGTTGAGACGGAGAAGAACCAAAAACAGCCTTTGAGGCATCATCTAACCAGTCTTGAACTGAACCAGTTTTGTAGACCAGTGTTATAAAAGAAATGTCTGTTTTTACAGCCTGGCTTTTGAGGAAAGATGTTTACGTGACAATTTCTTTTAGTTTTTTTTTCTATATATTTAGATGTATATCAAGATTTCTTTTAAAATAAGTCAAAGAACCCTTGGTCCTAAGACGAGCACCTAAAAGTCCTAGAGTCATGAGGTGGGAGGTAACTGGGGGGAATCATTTTTATTTATTTTATTTTTTTAACCCCACCCTCTATTCTGGAGCATATGGTACGATCCATGGAGACATAACCAAGTCCAATAACTGAGGACAAAGGCAAGAAGAAGAGAAAGAAAGAGAGGAAAAAGAAAGAAAACGGGATTGGAGGAGGGGGGAGATAGAGGAGACAGTTTGCACATTTTTGTTTTGTTTTCCTTTTTATAAAAATAAATAAATATATGTATTGAACTGCATTGTTTGAAACCGCCGCCTTAAATGAGAAAAGAAATTCTATGATGGATAGAGAGGGAAGAAGAGGGCAGTCTAAGCCTGAATGGGGGGGGGGGGGGGCTGGGGCGCTCAGACAATTTGGTGTGTGTGTGTGTGTGGGGGGAGGGGGGAGCTGTTTGTGAAAGCTTTTAGTGCGTGCATCTGTTGGCAAACATAATGCGTGGGTGTATTTTTAATATCTGTATGTGTGCATATTAATGTATGTATGCAGTTTTTTTTCTCCCCGCTAGTTTCTCTTTATCTCCATTTATGGCATGTTAATGTCTGCCTTCTCACTCGAAAGAGTGTGTGTGTGTGTGCGCGCGCATGCATACGAGGCTGCGTCTCCATCTATGTGCTGCATACGTGTGGGTCTGGCTTCATGCAGCAACTGCGCATGCCTGTCGCTGTGTGTGGGTGGTTTGGGTGCTCAGCTCTGTAAGGTGTGTGTGTGTGTGTGTAGGTGGTATGTGCGGGGAGATGAGTTGCTGTTTGTTTTTGTCTGCCTCACAGAGCGCCATACCTTTTTCCCTCTGACACACACACACACACACACAACTGCAGGGTCACATATCCACAGCACAGACTCTTAACATCTGTACCATGTCAAAGGTGCAGATGCACTTCTACTGTTCCTGGACAAGAGTTTTTACATAAAAATCATTAAAATGTAAAATCCATTAAAAAAAAAGTAGATCATGAGCCCTTCTATCCACTTTTCTTTTCAGATTGCTATATCCTGTCTCTGCCTGGTTAAACGTCCTGTACTCCTGCATGGGACCGCAGCACAATTGCAGCCAGGGCCAGGACACTGACACTTTTTGTCTCTTGACAAAAAGTGTCAAGAGACAACACCCCCCCCCCCTTCCCCCATTTGTTCCTTTCTTCTCTTTCTCTCTGTCTTTGCCTTTCTCTGTTTCCCATTTTCTTTGTTTACAATCTCCTGCTCTTTATGCTTTATGTATACATTCCTGTCTCTCTCGCTTACTGTCTCCCTCCCTCCTTCCCTTTCCATCACACACACACACACACACACAAAGAATGGAGCTAAATAGTGGCAGTCCCTTGTTGCTTCATTACGTAAACCATCCTATTCTAACCACCGCTGCTTCGTTTCTGTGTCGACTCCATTTTCTTCATAGAATGCAAATCCCTGCCAAACTCTCACCCGTGTGCGCGTGTGTGTTGTCTACAACAGATGGGGCTGCCAAATATGTTGCTGGCTGTGTGTGTGTGTGTGTGTGTGTGTGCGCGCGTGCGCATACATGTGAGCTATTTGAATGCAAATATGCAGATGAATTGGTGTAGGTACGTCTGACCAGGCACATCAGTGGCGTGTGTGTGTCTGTTCGTGTTGCCCACCCCCCCTCTCATGGGGCAATGTGTGATTGTTGTGTTTACTGCACCTTCTTTTCTTTTTCTTTAAAAAAAGCCTATGTCACTATGTTGCTCTGGTGGAATTAGAATGTCCACATGAGAGACGCAGGCAATCCTAACGCAAATATCAACCAGACTGGTAAACCAAGCGGGGGTAAAAGAATCCTTCTAATCATCGTAGACTTGAGCAGTGGGAGGAGGAGAGGAGATGGGTGTGCTGTTCTTCCTGAGGAGGAGATGTTTGTTAAAAATCTCCCAGGACAGATGAGGCATTGCGGCAGTCTGCCGTCATATGAGCGAAACCACAATCCAGACAAAGGAGAGAAGAGTGAGAGGAGAAAGAGAGGAGGCTAATGACGGAGAGGGGGAGGAGGACGGGGAGGGAGGGGTGGGGGGGTGGGGGCGATCGTCTCTCTCTCTCACCAAGATAAATACCTGGCTGCTTGTTTATTTATGTAGCGTGGCATTTTTGCAGAGGGGTGGGGTTGTGGACTGAATGAATAAACGCTAGAGTTACCTAAATCCATTTTTTTATAAACGACCCTAAGCAAGACAAGCTTATTGGCCGATGACGGGGATCCAGAAGTATGAAGCTGTCAAAACTTAAGTTAAAGTTTGTCTGGAGGACAAGGAAAAATGCTTTTAAAGTTGAAATTGCACTAAATGTCTGTAAAAGAGTGAAAATGTCTAAGTCCAGAGACACAGTTGGCTGAAGCACGGCCATATGAACATGCGATAGAGACCTTTTGTAGAGGTGATCTGGCCTCGGTGGCAGCCCATTGGCCCAGCTTTTGTCACTGTGTGTTTTACAGTGGCTTGCAGTAGTTTACACACCCATGTTAAAGTTGATTAAAAAGAGGAATAAAAAAAACATCTTTTGGAAATTGATTTTAATGCCTTAATTCAAAAGATTTAGGAAAATCCAACCAGGACACCAGTTTTCTTTGTGAATGAATAATGTAAATAAATAAAAGGTGTTATTTCAGTCAGCCTAATAGCTGGTCTGATTTGCATTGAGAGATGACCTTATGGAAAGTTCCCCATGCCAATCTCTATGTATGGTGAAGGGTTTGTGATGATGTGGGAGAATTTTAATTCCAAAGGCCAAGGGAGCTTTATCAGGATGCATAGTATCCTGATCCATGAAATAACTGGCCTTTAAAAATAAAAATGTGCCTGCCTTTATGGGAATTTAACATAGGGGGGTGTATCCTTATGCCCCCTGTATTTAAAGGAAGATTTATTTATTTACAATACATTATTCATTCACAAAGAAACTTGGTGTCCTTAAAGGTTGGATTTTTCTAAATTTTTTGAATCAAGGCATTAAGATCAATTTACAAAAGAGGTTTTTTTTTAATTCCTTTTTTTAATCAACCTTAGCATCGGTGTGTAAACTTTCTCAAGCCACTGTATGTTGAACACCAGACAAATCTTCATGTGTAAACCACACCTGGAAGGTCAGGAAAAACATGGATTTTACAATCGGTGGATCACAATAGTAACGGGTAGTGTGGATATACATCATGTTTAATAGTACAGTGGTCCCCCCCCCCCCCTTTTCTGCTTGTGAACCCTACATCAATACATGATCATGTACAAATCGTCCTATGTTTCCTTCTCAGAGTGTTTCATTTCAATAATGTAAAGAGGCTGCAAGAGTTAAAACCTGAGCTGAAAGGGTTAGTTCATTAACCAACTAGTGGATTGGCAGAAAATGAATTAGATTTTGACGATTGATTGGTTAGTTGTGGTTCCAAAGGTAAGTAAGTATGTGCCCTTTATTTTATTTTTCCTTCTTCTTCTTCTATGCTAATGAATGGAATATGATCCCGTGCGATCATGGAAGGCTTGTATCACGTGGACGTGTCAACAGTGTTGTTGTTACGGTAGCTGAGTGCTGCTGAGAGAGCGGTGAGAGTGAGTTCCATAAAAGTTTGTCCTGCAAAGTGCAAAAACTGAAACTGAAGTAAAAGTTGTTTTTATTTTTTTTTATGAAATACCTTTTGTCCTTTTTAGAGGTAATTCTTGCTTCCTTGTAGGGCAGCTATGCCTGAGCACAGTTTTATGACTAAAGGTTGAGCGGGGCCAGAGCAGACTTTTTCATTCAATTTATTTCTCTGTTCGGTCTCGCTTTTACTAGAGCTCTGTACACATTTCACTCTTTTGTTGTTTTTTGTTTTACGGTTTCAGTTTTTGTTTACTACATTTTGAGCTAGTGTACTGTAGTCCTTGAGAGTTACTTTAAGACCAATGCTAATAATAATTTCACATTAACACCTGTACGTAGAGTTGCCAAGTTGTGTAAAAAAGAAAAAAAAAAGAAATAAGAGACAGGGGAGTCATGGTCAGCTGTAAAATAGTCTAGAGAAAGAGAACCACATATTTTTGCATTGCGATTGTTGTATGACCGAGGTGCTGCCGACGGGAGGGAGGACGTTTTAATGCTGGACCAGATGTTTTTTTGGTTGTTGTTGTTTTTACTGTACTGCAGATGTTGTCCGGGGGCGGGATCAGGGTCCGCAGAAAGCAGACGGACTGATAGATGGATGGACGGACACTGTCACGCTCACATCATTTTAAGGCTACAAGTCTGAATGTCTGCTAAAAAAAATCTTCATGGATAAAATCCTACTCTCCATTGCCTTGTGACGATATAAATACGTTTCTTAGCCACATTTGCATAACCTCCCATGAGAAATAGACCCAAAGTAAGTTTACTTGACCTGGTTCTCGGACCAGCTTTGCCACAAAGAATAAGCTACTGCTGCTTGAATGTTTGTTTTTTCCCCACATTAGACGCCACCTGGTGGCTAAATGCAGCAGCTTCTGCAGCTCAGAGAAGGGGGTGGGGGGTAGCAGCAGCTGCAGTAACTGCCAACACCACCAAAGGGCGATATCCCAAGAGGCAGTGATCCCACACAAGCTACGATTGTAACAAAATAGTCTCGATCACTGTATCCATCGGAGCACCTTAACAGCGGACCGCCGGAGGCTTCTGCTGCTCATTTTACAAAAATTCGACACAAAACGCAAAAACCAAGCAAAAAAAAAAACGTCCACGGCACGTCAGAAGCCAAATAGTAGATTGAAAGTTGCTGACATGACTTCCAAAAGAAACGAGCAGCGTGTTTCGACTCGTCCATCCACAACATATTGTCTGTTCTTGGCTCCTGATCTCCGCCCCGGCTGCCGAGCCTCAGAAAGGAACTAAAGTGACGAGCAGAGTCTAACCTTTAACAAATACATTTTCTAAAAAAAAGAAGCACCTTGGGGCGAGCGCTCAACTGTCCCGGAGAGCCAAAGCCCTCTGCACCTTTCTGAGCACGCTCACTATGTCACTTCCTGTCTGCGGTTTGGACGCTGGTATCAGAAGTGGGACTTTTGTTTAAGGGGGTGGGGGGTGGGGTTCAAAATGTAATGAAAGGGTTCTTTTTGTATGTTCCTTATTTTTGTTTTGTTTTTTATCTTTTTGTACTATTATTCCCTTTTTTATTTTGTATGTTTTCTCTTCTCTCTTTATGATGTTTGTTGTTTACTGTAAATGAAAATGACGATGATGATGTGCCCGATTTGACCGGTCTCCCTCCAGATGGGAAGCGGGAGCATAGACTGTGCAAACTCTCCTCCGTCTGCATGGGGTTGGGGGAGGAGTTAGGGGGGTGGGGGTGGGTGACAGGTACCAGTAAAGGGGTGAAGGTTGGACTTGTTTCAGACAGGGTTCCTACACATCTGGACGCTGACATGAAGTGAATTCTGATAATTTTAGTCTTTTTTTCCCCCCTTTCTTTTTTTAAGAATCCCAGAAATCACTAAGAGAGGTTTGATCACCCAGAAAGCATTTAATGTTCAACTGGTTCAGTGTCAACCCAAATAAGCACAAAACTATTGGTACAACAAGGCAGAAATTGTCTTTAAAATCTGCTTTTCGGCTGATAATCAGGCAGATCCAATCAATGAAGGAAGCAAAGACTTCACTGTCCTTTCAACCATCGTACAGTTCAATGCCTGGGGGGGGCTTTGACTTGCACTGTCACGTTGATTGCATTAACAAATGTATGTTCTGGATGACGGCCTCCTTTCTAACACGTTTGACTCCAGTCAAAACGTTAAAAGGAAAAATCTACCCTCAAACACTTGGAACTCAACACATCCAGCCAACACAGAAAAATAAGCATTCATTTGTGTAGCTGATCACCTGACGAAACCAAGTCCAATATTCTCTCTCCCCTTTAAGCTCCGTTTTTGGTCTCTACCCACTCCTGTTCTGGCTCTTTAGCTGCAAAACGCTCCACTATGTTCACCAGCTAGTACCAGATTGATACCAGATAATTTTTTGGGGAAACAAGAGGGTGGACTGTTCCTGTGTAGGGACCCTGCTGAAAACCTGGAGCGATGTCGGGAGTTGTGCAAAAAAGGGTGCAAAAAAGACAAAAACTGGCTAAACTTGAGAACAGAGGAGCAAGGGAAGTGGATTCGAGACTTTCTATCAAGATCGTAATCCTGAGGTTGTTGATCTCTCCCTCTGCATCCCTTTGTCTCTGCTCAGCCGCCCTTCCTTCTCGTGTTCCTCGCCGCCGCGGCCTGACCTCATCAACCCTCACCCCGGCCTCCCCCCCTCCTCCCTCGCGCTCCCCCAAGCGGCTCTTTTCCTCCTCCATTTTCGCCGCTCTTTCCCAAATCCCCACACACCAGAGACAAAACACACACACTATGTATAAAATAATACAAAACAGGCAAACCTCTGAGATACAGAAGCTCACACACACCTGCAGACTCACAGGATGTGTTGCAGGGCGTGTGTGTCTTTGTGTCACTGATGCAGTTTTAAAATAAAAAATAAATATAAGTACCAGTTTACCTCGGGAGCTCTCAGCCATAGCAGACCTTAATGGCCACAGATATCTCGGCGCTGCGAGCAGCTTCTGAACTGCTGTGGCTGCCGTTACAAAGCAGGTACACAACTTTTTCTTCCAGGAACAAACGCTGGGAGCCTCAGCAGGGCGCTCTCGGACCACGTGAATGCACACAGCGCAGGGTTTTTACAGAAACGGGGACGCAAGCCGAGAGTCCGCGTCAACAGTCTTACCTCAGAATCATATTACAGAATGGGGGATGGGGGGGGGCTTACATATGATCATAGTAACCATGAATGACTATTTTTTATTCCTTCTCTTCCTTGTCTCTGGTGTCGTTGGGTGAAAAAAAACCGCAGAACTCGTTTTTTTTCCCCCATTATAAATATATAAATATATAAACTGTACATTATGACATAGAAGCACTATTGAAGTTTGATTGTTAGATGTGCACTCGCAGCATGAGGTATTATTCTTTATTATTCTTCATAACCCAGTAAAATGAAAAAAGTGATATAACAGCTTTTGGACGTAAACAAAAAAAAGGATAAAAAAAACCCCAAAACAATCAAAAACAATGCAGTAGCATCTACTGATGTCCAAGAAAATTACCCGACCTTACCCAGCCACGCACACACACACACACACACGCCCTGCCGTGTTACCCTCCGCTTCACCCTGAAGCCCCTACGCGCAATCCCCCCTCCCCGTGTACATGCCAGTGTTTCCCCATGTGTTCCAAGTGCCAATAACTTTGTGAATTCCTAACTGTGACCCAGTAATAAAGAAGATTGCACATTAACTACTGTAAAGAGAAAAAGAATCCATGATTAAAAATGAGGAAATATCTTAATAAAAAGGTTTTTAACAAACAGGAATGACCTTACTGCTGTGTTTATTTACCTTTATCCCAAATGCCCTCCAGTAGGATTGGATCATGTTTAACTGGTATTTCGCTCCTTTTCGAATATATAACTTTTGCTAAATAGCGGCCACAAATGGCAATTACACAATAATGGCATGTTGAATTTCCCTTTGACACTAACAGTCATTAGCTGCCAATGAAAGTGTTTTGTTACATATCACTTTAACTTTGTACATTTCTAAGAAAATTGTGTTATTTCTTACAAAAAGTCACACTCTAGAGGGCCCCGCTGGCAGTTGGTCTGGAAACACTCCACTCAAGAATAAAATCAGCTTTTTCAGGTAAGTATGAGAATCATCAGGTTTAGATATAGTGATGATGGTTTCATATTTCTCACCTTTTACAATGATTTAAAAAAATGGATTTTGATGGACAGTTAGTAGACAGTCACTATGTTTTCTGTCCAGATTGCCAAAATTAAGAAAAGATAGTCTAGCTAGCGGTCTGGATTTACCCTGCAGAGACCTGAGGACCAGGTAACCATAGTCCTCAGATTGGACAGATAGTCTAGCTAGCTGTCTGGATTTACCCTGCAGAGATCTGAGGACCAGGTAACCATAGTCCTCAGAAATCCACCGGAGTTAAAAATGCCAACACAAAGAAAGCCCAAGGCAGCAGAGCAATCACAGAAGTGGAATGTCAAGGACGTAGACTAAATGTTGATTAATCTGTCAGTTATTTTCTCAATTGTTCAATTTGTTGTTTGGTTTATAAAAGGTCTTGTTTTGTTAAAAACTCAAAGCTATTCAGTTAACTGCCACAGTGGGGTGTAGAAACTAGGAAGTATTCACATTTATAAGCTGGAATCAGAATCTTTCATAAAAAACAGATGATTATCAAAATACTTAGCGATTGATTTAATAGATGACAACTAATCGATTAATCGTTGCAGCTGTACACCGGGTGTGTTCCTTCTGATCACGTTCAAACGTTTCTTTTTCTAAGAAGTGGATCGCCATGACAAAACCCGAGATGGGAGGAGGCGGAGCTGCACGCGCCCTAGAGGCCGACCTCATGGGTAAGAGGCTGCATCAACTACATTTTTTATTCAGTGTTGCCATGGAAATACTGTACCACTATATTCTACTTCACTATTGTATTTTTTGGGGATTGTACTAGAACTGAAATGCAGAATCATCACATCCTATTCTAGGAGCTGAGCCATAATGTGACATGCTTCAAAAAACACCTTAAGTTTGAAATTAAACTTAATGGAGTGTGACAGGCCTGCAGCGAGTAAAAGAATAGTCATCACCATTTCAAAAAGCCCACTGGGCCTTCTTTTAATTGCCTGTTTTGTCCAACTAACAGTCCACAACCTAAAGATATATTTAATGTAAAATGATATAAAGCATAGAACCGCAAGAAAACCTGAGAAGCTAGAATGAGCAATTGTTACTTACGGTTACTGCTGTTACTTGATAAATGACTTACATTCAATTATTGAAAGTTACGATAGCAATTCCATTTCTGTCGATACAACCAATCA
The DNA here is from genome assembly GCA_026937815.1 of Etheostoma perlongum. NCBI lineage: Eukaryota > Metazoa > Chordata > Actinopteri > Perciformes > Percidae > Etheostoma > Etheostoma perlongum. Next base: position 29,845,586 of record CM049372.1, read on the forward strand.
ATTGTCTGGGTTTCAGGACTAGAGGTAAACATGTCAGCGGTTGTAGGTTTTACATCCCAGGAATGAATGCTTATTCAAAAACAGGACATTTGATATAAAATCGCTAAAAACTATCAGATCAGTCTTCTACCATCTGTTATTTAACTGGCTTACAGTGTGAGAATTAGTATTTTAATTTAAATAGGCTCACCACTGACCGGCTGGTGTATGACTGGGATGCTGTCCGTGTTGGTCTGACGCTCCTGCCTCAAAAATGTACAAATGTACAACAAAAACAATGCAATGAAAAGACTAATAGCAATAGTCAGCCAAGTCAAGTATTCAAAGTGGAGCAACCTTAAATGCCCCCCTCCCCCCCTCCTCCCCCCTTACTAGTTACTTGCAGTTCATGTAGCCACCAGGGACTCGCGCTCCGCTCATTGCTGCTCGAGTAAATGTAATTTCACATCGCGGTTCCGCTCTCAGGGTAGGATGTGATGTTTCCATTTTGAAGAGTGCCTCTTAACTTAAAAGTCACTCCTGTAACATCTGCAATTTAGTGAGTGCTTTTATCTAAAACACAACCCCCCAGAGGGAACAGGATAACATGCATTCAAACACACAGCGGGGGAATAATGATACTGTAGCAGTCTAAACATAGATTTATTTAGGTTTTAAAACCTCTTAAACAAGTCTTAAAATGTAAGTTCAGAGGAACACTCATGATTAAGAAATCACCATGTAGTTACTTCATGTTGAACAAGTGTAATGAAACGCCACGGAGCAGTTTCACAAACCAGCAATTTATAATCGATTCACTTGGTCAGAGCAGCCTGAACTACACAACGGAACATTTATTCTTCATGTAGTGTTTATGAAAGTCAATACTTAAAAAATCTCATATAGCAGAGCGGTAAAATGAAAATCTGTAGCCGTTGTTGTCCTTTTTTTTTTTTTTTAGTAGATACAGTAAAAGTGCAGGTAATGGTGCTGTTAAAGGGCCCGACGGGGGCCAGTACTGCATTCACATCCTCCCATTTCTAAAATAAAACTAGTCATCCAGTTTGTAATCAGAGGTCAGTTTCCCAACTCCACCTTTAACACCCACAAGGTTTGCTTCACTTTTTATTAAAGATTTTAAAGCTCTGATTCCTTTTGGTAATAAAGCAGGTTTAGATGAGTCGTAACATGTTTTGAAAAATGTACCTGAAAGTGTTTACATTCTTTATAATCTGTTAAAAAAATAGTATCATCTGTGCCTTAAATATGTGCAACAAAATATCATATTATTATTATTATATTAACAAGATGCATCTGAGCCAGGTCATTGATCTGCTCTTTGTTTGTGGCGGAAGCTGAGATTGACTTAAAGTGACAAGCATCCTTTCTGTAATTTTGCAAAGTGACTTTAGAGATCAGGTGTAAGCTTTGTCACAATTTTCACTGACTTGATGCAATAAATTGACACTTTTCCAAAGTTCCATTTGGGATAAAAAAAATAAAAAATGTTATTAAGATTATACTCTCTTTAGACCCACAACTGGAAACAAGCCACAATAAGATTCAGATCAAATGAACTAGAACTCCTTGTTCTACATGAAGCCTTTACCTGCACAAACCTTGTGTGCGCCGAGGTCGTACAGTGAGTAATGACTGGAGTGGAAACCATACGAGTACTTTATGCTTGCAGCCATTCTCCAAGTATTCAGCTGATTTTCCCCACTGAAGCGTTTAAGGAATGAGTCCTTGAATATGTAAAAAAAGCACATTAAATGATTAAGATTAGAAAAGCTCTGGCAGTGACGGAACTAAATCAAACATTACTGAACCCCACCTGCATTAAATCCTGGGGGCATCTGACCTCTGACTCCTTTGGTAAAAAAAACTAAAAAACGTGGAAATGTTTCAGGAGAAATGTCATGAAACATCTTAGTTCACTCTTTTCTCTAACTGGATGACAAAAGCAAATATCATGAGTGAAAAGCAATCTGGATCACACAGGAATAAAAATAAAACAGATTCTGCATAAAGCCTTTGTACAGGAATCGTGTCAATTTACACAATAATTCTGCAACACACCCTTGCGTAGGTAGTGTTACCCGACCCGCAGTCTCCAGCAGAGGGCGCTGTAAGCCTGAAGCTGGGCTGCGTGTGGATTCATCCTGCCCAGCAACTGTTCCTCCTCTCATTAGCTAAAGCTTTTCAATGAACCAGCCAAAACCCATTCGCTCCGAGGTTGTCTCTCGTCGCCCATCGTGGGTGACAAAGCCTCAGCCAATCGGGTGCTGAGGCACCGGCAGGGGCGAGAAGGCGGCTGGCTGCAGACCTGACTTCCCTCACCGAGAGATGCATCTCAACCAGGGCGGGAAGTGAAGCGTTTCTGTTCGCTGGCCAGAGTGCCTGGGAACTGTGTCTCAATGAGAGGCAGCATCATGCCCGTCTATGAGTCGACATGGTTTTGTTTTGACAACAAACACCACAGCAGCTGATTTTTGGCGGTGACTAACTCCTCCCTCCTGGCTGTGTTTTCATCAGTGAAATCTGGTAAAACCTGCAGACTCTAAGCAGCCAACGGCCCACTCTCCTGATAACTAGTACTTGTTGGTAATTTCCCAGTGTTATTCACGTGTAGGCACAGACACCATAGTGCACATTTTCACAATATAAAAATATATTTAAGACAACACTGAAAAAAAACCTGACCCACCCCCATCTCCTCCCTCCCACGCTGCTCCTGTCTGCTTGAAAACACATAACTGCATCTTTCTCGATATAACAGTTAATCTACATTCATTAGTGTCCAAAAACTACTTTCTGGCCGGAAACTCTGCCAAGAACCAGGTTATACCAGCCAACTGAAATGAACATGTCACAGTAGCTGCTCGAGTGACATTTTGTTTTTGTCTTTCCTTTCACTCCTTCTGTAAGGCACCTTTTAAAAGAAACGTTTTTAGAACTACTTACTTACCAAATAAGTCTCGTTTTTGGTTCATCTCAGTTCAGTATCATTCAAAAGTTATGAATGATGATGAAAACAAGACTGTTTTGTAGTTTTGAAGAAAAGGAACTACAACTGAATTGTTCAAGTGCTGTTGCTTCCATTTTTGTAAGTGCTGTTAAATCAACATAACAGATGTTACTGCCACTGGACAGCTGTTGGGTGTGCATGTCAAACCCTGATGTACTTGGTAATAAATATGCAGGTTTGTGTTTTTAACCTGACAGCAGCGGCCTCCTATACCAACCCCCCCCCACCCCCCCGTTGAGTACCCATATTTCAAACAATAACCGAAATGCACCAATGTGAAATAAGCAAATCATCGGGGTTTCTGCTGTGTTAAGCTCCTCTGCTGAAGTGTTTTTCTCTCTCAGTAGAATCATTAAAAGTAGAGAGAGGGAGGATTTGTTTCCATATCTCTCTGCAGGTCACCAGTTTCTCCTAAGTGGGCGCAAAGGAAAGGGAGGGGGGGGGGGACATGTCTTTCTTCCTGTTCCTGTCCGTCAATCCATCTGTTCGTCCTATCAAGCGGGAGTCGGTGGAAGTAGTCGAGAGGTCAGAGGTCACCGGCATCAGAGAGCAAAGAAGAGGATGAGGACCACGATCATAATGGTGACCAGCACGCCGATAGCACACCACTGCCTCCGACCTGAAGAGCACAGCGGGGATATTTAGATACAATACACCCAGGCGGAGACTTATGATGCACACATACATACATACATACATACATACATACATACATACATACATATGTAGTGGGGAGAACAAGTATTTGATACGCTGCTGATTTTGCAGGTTTTCCTACTTCCAAAGCATGTAGAGGTCTGTAATTTGTATCATAGGTACACTTCAACTGTGAGAGACAGAATCTAAAACAAAAACCCACAAAATCACATTGTATGATTTTTAAATAATTAATTTGCATTTTATTGCATGACATGAGTATTTGATCACCTACTAACCAGTTAAAATTCCGGCTCTCACAGACCTCTTAGTTTTTCTTTAAGAAGCCCTCCTCTTCTCCACTTATTACCTGTATTAACTGCACCTGTTTGAACTCGTTACCTGTATAAAAGACCTGTCCATACACTCAAACAGACTCCAACCTCTTTACAATGACCAAGACCAGAGAGCTGTGTAAGGACGTCAGGGATAAAATTGTAGACCTGCACAAGGCTGGGATGGGCTACAGGACAATAGGCAAGCAGCTTGGTGAGAAGGCAGCAACTGTTGGCACAGTTATTAGAAAATGGAAGAAGTTCAAGATGACGGTCGATCTCCCTCGGTCTGGGGCTCCATGCAAGATCTCACCTCGTGGGGCATCAATGATCATGAGGAAGGTGATGGATCAGCCCACAACTACAAGGCAGGACCTGGTCAATGACCTGAAGAGAGCTGGGACCACAGTCTCAAGGCACGCAAGGTCCCCCTGCTCAAGCCAGCGCATGTCCAGGTCCGATGACCATCTGGATGATCCAGAGGAGGAATGGGAGAAGGTATGAATGTGGTCTAATGAGTCAGAAATAGAGCTTTTTGGTCTTCACTCTCCGTGTTTGGAGGAAGAAGAAGGATGAGTACAACCCCAAGAACACCATCCCAACCGTGAAGCATGGAGGTGGAAACATCATTCTTTGGGGATGCTTTTCTGCAAAGAGGACAGGACGACTGCACCGTATTGAGGTGAGGATGGATGGGGCCACGTATTGCGAGATCTTGGTCAACAACCTCCTTCCCTCAGTAAGAGCATTGAAGATGGGTCGTGGCTGGGCCTTCCAGCATGACAACAACCCGAAACACACAGCCAGGGCAACCAAGGAGTGGCTCTGTAAGAAGCATCTTAAAAGTCCTGGAGTGGCCTAGCCTGTCTCCAGACCTGAATCCAATAGAAAATCTTTTGAGGGAGCTGAAAGTCCGTATTGCCCAGCGACCGCCCCGAAACCTGAAGGATCTGGACAAGGTCTGTATGGAGGAGCGGGACAAAATCCCTGCTGCAGTATGTGCAAACCTGGTCAAGAACTACAGGAATAGTATGATCTTTGTAATTGCAAACAAAGGTCTCTGTACCAAATATTAAGTTCTGCTTTTCTGATGTATTGAATAATTATGTCATGCAATAAAATGTAAATTAATTTAAAAATCATACAATGTGAGTTTCTGGGTTTTTGTTTTAGATTCCGTCTCTCAAAGTTGAAGTGTACCTATGATAAAAATTACAGACCTCTACATGCTTTGGAAGTAGGAAAACCTGCAAAATCAGCAGTGTATCAAATACTTGTTCTCCCCACTGTATGTTGAGTTAATAGTGTAAATTTTGTTCATTTAGTTTTTGTTCTGTTCTTTGTGACTGGTAATGCGGAAAAAGGAAGAGTTTTGTAAAAGGGGAGCAGATTATATAAGATTAATCTTCGTTCTGCTCCTATTCATTCAGGATTTGAAATTTGGTGTTTGCATTCAGTTTGTTTGAATTAAATAAATCTTAGGAAATACACTTACTTGATTTCTTGCTGATTTATAAACTTTTAGACAGAGCCATGCTAACTGTTTGCCCTTGCATCTAGTCTTTATGCTAAGCTAACCAGCCACTGAGTCAAGCTTCATATTTAGCGTACACACAGTAGAGCAGTATCCATGTCCTCACCTACTGTACCTACTGGCAAAATATTTCCCAAACTGGGAAAAAAAATTACTCCCAGCCCAAATAAACATTACTACATAAACAGCTACTAATAAAGCAGTGATTCAAGGTTCACTTGAAGCTCGTGTGATTATCTACGAACAGTTCATTTGCACAAGTGGAAACTAGACACATCGTAGTACTCGACGGAAAAAATATCAGCGTCGGCAAAAGGGAATGTGGAAATAATTGTGAGCATTCCAATGAGTAATTAAAATCATTCAATCATCAACATTTACCCCGATACATGGTGTAATTGGAGTTTTTCAGCACAAACTCAGCTGTAGTCTGGCTTTATTTTCGTTCTGTTTCTGATCCCTCACAAGAGAGCTTCTCCCAGTCTGTTTGTGTTGCAAGTGGCCACTTACTCATGAATACAAATTAGAGCCCGACCGATAAAGGTGTTTTAAGGCCGATACCGATATGAATATTTGGTTATTTAAAAATCTGATATATATTTAAAAAAAATCCAGAAAGGCGTTACAAAACAAACAGATTTCCCTAACATTAGTTATTTGTAGTTATTTATGAGTTCTCACTAAAATAATATGATCATTTGTTTTATTTTCACAACAGAACAGAGGATCATCAAAATATAACAAAGTTCTGATAAATAAAATGTATAAAAATACAAACTTAAGATATGAAACTTAAAGTCCTAACACAAACCAAAAAAATAATCAGTGTTGCCAACAGGGATGTTGTAGAGCCGCCTCTGGTGAGCAAACTATGCAACGCCAATGCTCATAACATGGTTGACAGTCCGTTTTCATTTTTTAAATATTCATTTATCAGAATCATTTATTTGTCATTATAAATGTCATTTCTTTTTTAAATGTTGATACTGATATATCGGCCCGCCAATATATTGGTTGGGCTCTAATACAAATTACAACTCGCAGTGGTTCGCAAAAAAGGTGACTGTGTGTGTGTGTGTGTGTGTGTGAACTCACTGCTGGTCATGTGAGACACCTTCTCCAGCTTCTTGAGGACCGAGTCCATACGAGACGACGTCTGGTCCATCTCGTCTCCAAAATCCCCCAACATACTGAACACCAAGAGAGGCACACGGTTATTTAAACAAAGTGTAAAACTTCCCTGTGGCCAGTTTCAGCAAAAGCATCAAACACTGCTGTGAATGCATTTCATCCACATTCATTTGGGGCCAACATCAGCAAGGCAAACACTAGGGGTGGGCCCCACAATAGGCTATTATCACGATACCTTTGTCACGATACAATATTTTTGCAATATTAAAGATCTTGCGATATTCTGCGATATATTGCAATTTATTACTACTCTTTCTATGCTTTTTTTGCCAATTCAAAATGAATTCACCAAAGGAAACTTTGTCAACATCTGTTTTAACTAAAAAGATAAATTTAGTCGTATAAAAATCGTGTGAATCGTAATTTCTTTCCCCACAATTTTTTAAATCAATTATTTTCCCCAGAATCAATATTTATTTTTACCAATGATTCACCTAAATATTTTTCTGTTTAGACGGTAGCGCCGAACACATCATATCCGTTTCCAGCAAACAGAGTGAAAGTAGAAAACGTAAAAACTACATGTTATGTTCTTCTTTACAGATAAAATAAATGTCAGACTGACATGTGATGTGCGTTCTTCTTAGAAAACAAGTTTTCATAAATGTCTCAGGATGTATTGTCTTTTGCAGTCTATTAATCCACTTTTGTTTTTGTTAAAGGAAAAGAAAAATTGCAATACTATCGGATCGCAATACTAGGCCTGTCACGATAACAAATTTTGCTGGACGATAAATTGTCTCAGAAATTATTGCGATAATATTGTCGTTCTGAGATCATTTTCATCTAATACAATGATAATGATGCAGGTACACCTTTTCAAAGAGAAATAAACTTTTATTTTTAAAGAATATTTAACACTAGAACACAATAAATAAAATGGACTCTCAGTTAGGCCTGTCACGATAACAAATTTTGCTCTTATAGGGTGTCATGTTTGAACTTGACCACATATCTGTAGTGGCAGAGCAAAATTGGATGTCTTTGATCTCCTTAAGTATGTCGTCTTTCACGGTGTTGTACAGTTGTGGAATTGCCGTTTGTGACACATATGTTCTCCCAGGCAATTCATACTGTCTGTCAAATGCTTGCAGCATTCGTTGAAATGCTGGCTTTTCGACGATGCTAAAGGGCAGCATCTCTTTAGCAATGAAGCGAACTACACTGTCTGTGAGTGTAATCCATTTCGCACTGTCCTGTTTGTACTTCATTTGCCGACTAAACGCCCCAGTGATTGTGCTCTGTCGGGAAGCAGAAGACGGCCCACTTGTTGTGTTTTTTTTCCCCAACTGGGAAAACTGCAGCGGATGATTGTGTTTAAGATGCATGTGCATGTTTGTTGTGTTGCCGCTTTTAATTGCGACTGTTTTCCAACATATGCGACACACCGACTCGCACACGTTCAGTGGTTCACCACGGGCATTCGGTTTAAATCCGAAATGCTCCCACACTGCAGCTGTCGCGTTTGGCTTAGAAACCACTTCCATCGTTTTGTCTCGAACTCGCAACTAGCTTTCTCTCTGCCTAGTGCCTACCGGTATACTTCTCACGCGGCTCTTTAGCTGCACTCTGTGGTAGGCTACGCCAGTAGTCCCGCCTCCCCACACACCATGCGACTGACAAGTGACTGACATGAGGGTTCACTCATCGTTACTCTAAGGACCCGAGAGAGAGAGGGAGAGAGAGAGACGAGGAAAACAAACAAGCATGCAAATGGCATTTATCGCGGCCAGAAAAATTATCGAGCTAATTTTAATTATCATGCGATTAATTGATTTATTGAATATCGCGACAGGCCTACGCAATACTTCTAGAATCACAATAAATTAAAATCACAACACTAATCCAATCGGCACCCATGTATTGTGAAAGAATTTAATCAAGACATAAGCACATCGCCGTGGCCTTACTAATTTGACTGATTTTGCGATTGCAATATGATTCACGATATAGAAGGGAATGATCATTTTTGTATCATTATTCTCATTTTCATTGAGAAAAAAAATCTGTACCAAAAAAAGATTTTTTTCTTTAGACAGTATGATAAGATTTGTAGGCCGGGACGTCTCTGCAGCACTACAATTCTTTATTTTAGAATGGTTTGACACATATATCTTCATTAACAAATATTTCACCCTCCTGTGATTTGGATATTGCACTAGTCCATGTTGCAATTTTGATAAAATTGCGATTAATTGTGCAGCCCTACTTGGCGCCTTTGTATCGATACAGTATTGCCACGGAAAATATTGCGATAATATGCTGTACTGACACGCCTGTCAGACACCAAGTACTTGAATATCCATTCCACCACTAAAACCAGTTGGTGTGTGTGGTGTTTTCAGACATTTTACAGCTGAACAGGATATTATGAGGGGAGAAAGAAAATGTGGCCAGGGGCTCTGAAAGATGTGGAAAAACAAAACAAAACAAAACTTCTAAAAGGATAAAGGATGATGGGGACAGTTTGAAAATGTATTTCATTGCAACTCTAATGTGACTTACTGTGAGTCACATTGCATATGCTGCTAACTGTGTGTTCTCCTGCTCAGCCATGTGTGTTTAGTCACTGTCGTTGTTCACCGACAACTGATGTGAAAGGAGCGGAAAGGAAATTTTACAGTGAGCAAAAATAATTCTCCTCCTATTTGCTAAAGACGTGTACCTGATCTGACGAGCAGCCTTCTGTTGGCCAAACAAGTCAGTAACAGGAAACATGTATGGGACCATTTAGACACGTGGACCAAATAAATTAACAGTTTAAGAAGGTAGGGATGTCCAGGTGTCTCTCCACTGTTGTCCTCTGAAGACATTAATTAAAAAAAAAAAAAAGATGCATAAAATTACAGGAAATGAGGTCCATAGCACCCATTAGCTTTAAAACGGCTATACAGACATTGCCATTCAAATTCTTATTACTAAGCAGTAAAGGTTATTTCAGTTATTATGATTGCAACATTTCCCAGAATTCCTTCTGATACAGTATCTCCCACAGAATAACTAAAGGTGTTTTGCTTTCAGCTGAAGGTGCCATGTGGACACACCATGGCATAAGATGACATCACCATTTTAATTGTCAATTTATCTGCTAATTATTTTTAATTAATTAATCGATGTATAGTTTTGTCAATAACGTGTCGGAAAACAGATTTTTCACAATTAGATTGCTTGTTTTGTCTGACCAGCAGTCCAAACTCCAAATATATTCAGTTTACTGACACAGAAAAGAAGCACATATTTACAAGGGACACCTGAAAATATATATATTTTTTTTTTTTTTCTTAAACAATGCTTTAAACGAGTTCATGACGTTAAAAATAATTGCTGATTAAGTTTCTTTTGATTGACTAATCGTTTTCGCTCTACGGAGGGATTGTCACCGAAACCTGACCAAACTTGATGTTAACCGTGGATGTTTTAGGTCACTGAAAAAAAAAATAATACTAATAAATAAAAAAGACTGCACCATCCATTAAATGGATTAAAATTAGGGGAAAAAGAGGCAACTGGAAGGGGAGTTTTTACAAGTCGTAATTGTGTCTTCTTGACCAGAGAAATATTGACACATGATGACTAAAATCTGTTTTGTACAGTCAACCGAGAAGGGTTTGTGTGGAGTTATGTGTGGTTGTGTGTGTGCACACTCACACAGCCTGCTCATCGAGCTCGTCTCCGATGCGTCCCGACATGTCTTTGAGGACTCTGATACTGCCCGACACCAACTCCAGCTGCTCATCCTGCTCCTCCATGATCAGCTACACAGACACACACAGACACACACTTTATAGTTGCTGTAAATCCTCAGCTTTTAGGCTTTCATTTACCAAAACATTTTTTCCAATGTTATTCTGAAAATACTGGTAATTTCCCCCGCTAAACATGATTTTAATTAATGTCTATAGTTGCATTTATAACATTGGACTTTGCCAGTTGTATTGACTACAAAGCACTTTCTAAATTTGCTTTAAAGTGTGACACAGACATACACTATATTGCCACTGTTCATCACACCCCCAACCGGCTCCGTCAGACACCTACAAAGAGCCTGGGTCTGTCCCAGGTTTCTTCCTAAAAGGGAGTTTTCCTCGCCACTCTCACACTAAATGCTTGCTCTTGGGGAATCTTGGGAAATTACTGGAATTGTTGGTCTTTGTAAATTATAGAGTGTGGTCTAGATCTACTCTATCTGTAGTGTCTGGAGATAACTCTTGTTAGGATTTGATACTAAACCAACAGCTCATTCTCTCTGACACTAAACTTTACACCTGCCTCGTTTCATAAAAGGACAACAGCAGGAACCCTACAGTCTTCTGCAAAGTGATCCTTTGATCAATTCATCTCATAACCCAATAGGAACTAACATTACAACACTTTTAAGCTTCAGTCTGACAGTTGAGATTCTCTCAAATGGGAGTTTATTCAAGAAGTCTAATTTTTACAACTGCAATAAAGTCCCACAACACAATTTCACACAATGTTTGAAAAACTAGATTAGCAGTGGTCTTTATTTTTTAAATGTATCCTCCTCCTAAATGTCAAGTTGAATTCTTCATCGCACTAAAAATGCAAAAGAAAGTAGAGAATGTAAAACCAAAGAATAAGATCTCTCTCCTCCCTCTTCTCTCCACTCCCTTGTTCTCCATCTTCCTTTAATCACTTCTCTTGATCAAACCCTACTTCTCTCGCTTCCTTTTGCCTCCCAATGCTGCTTTTCTTCCTCTGCCCTGCTATTTTGTATCCCATCCACCTTTTCTCGTCCCCCCTCTACCTGTTGTTGTTCCTGCTGCTCCTGGATGTATCTGGAGTTAGCAGACACCAGATGAGCCTCCAGTCCCGTTGACCTGTCTCTGTCCTGGCCTGATGAGGTCAGCAGAGCCTGGACAAATACAAACACAAGACATGGGGTTAGCAGGGAGAAAAAGGTGTGTGTGTAGTTGCAAAAGCGGGCAGTTGGCTGGAACTTTACAGCTGACTACACTTTCCAAATCATGAGATGCTGCGATGATTTGTTTTCAGAACTGTCAGACCTGCTGACACATCAGCTGGAGTGTGAAAGATAAGATAAGTTAAGGTTTGACTGAATTAGTAGGGCTGTCACAATTGTGAGATGATTTAAAAAATAAAAAAAAGCCTCAGAAGACAAGGACAACACTTCAAGTGATCTTTTTAAATGACTACTCCATAGAGGCAGGCAGGAAATGACAGAGTCTCTGTCCAGATTTGAAACTGCTTTGAAAATATTGCGGTTTATGTGTTATGTGTCCTAGACCGCGACTAGGCCATGACGGCCCAGGAATCCTTTTGATACCAGTGCCAAAATGTAACTATTTGTTTAGGAAACACTTTCTGGAAAAACAGAACTGGTGGTTCAGGATGTACAAGTAATGGTGCACGGAATTGTTTTACCTGAAAACCTCACATTTCTAGGAGTTACATAACCCAGACCATGCTCATTAGATTTTACCCAGCAGTGTATGTACTCTTTATGTGTGTTTACACATCTACCAACCTCTCTGTTCTTCTTCTCTGCCTGAGCCACGGCAGAAGGGCTGGACAACTGATCCTTCATGTCCTACACACACACACACACACACAATAATCTCTCACTCGACAATGTATAACAATTGCAGCAAAAAATAAATAAAAAAATAAAATGTCACTTAAAAAACAAGTCGGTGCAAACAGCTTCATTGTTCTACAGCTGTACCAAAACTGCCGGCCGGCAAATCAAAATGTCAGGAAGCCTTTTGTTCCCGCTTGGTAAAGCTCTTTGTTTGGCTCAGATGACTCAATTCTCTTTGGGTCTATTTTCAGAACAGTACTTTTTTGCCTGAAGGGCCCATGTGTTAAAAACCGACTCACATTTTCCATTGTTCCTACAGCATGGAAAATCATTGATTAGAGTTCAGCCAAGTCAGCAGCTTAACAGCGCCAGAGCATTCAACGAGCCGACAGGTATTGATGGATATTCAATTATAGGTCTCCTTACGATACAAACAGAGTGAAAACACACAAGTTAAGCTTGATATATGCTTCTGTGTAAAATCTACTCTGTGGCTATGTACGTAGGTACGCGGAGACACAAAGCTACGCCGGACCCTATGGCGTGGCCTGATGTACATCTCTCGAAAAATGTAACTACACATTGCGGCAACGCACGTCGGGGATTGGTAGCATATGGAGCTAGATTTGTTTCTTTATTACATGCGAGAAAATAAATGATCTGAGAGGGAAAAAAATGTTTGAGAGAAAAAGTTATCACACCGAAAAAAAAACTCTCTTAAAATACTTTTTTAAACTCTCAAATATATATTTTTTGCTATCAGTGTGAAAAAAAATAATTCTCTAAAACAATGTGTTTCTCTCAAAACGCTTTTCTTACCATTCTCTTTTGCAATTTCTTGCTCTATAGAGACACCTGCCAGCAAAAAAAACAAAATTGGCAAAACTGCATAGCGCCCCTTTAATATCTGTTTATTTATCGCAACTTATATTGCTGATGATATGATACTGAACAACTTTATTGCATATTTTCCTCATATCCTGCAGCAGTAGAAGATTAATAAATAAATGACGATGGTTTACCTGGACAGATTTCCTGGTTCGCTCCACAAAGTCTCTCCTCTCCTGAAGTTCAATGTCGCCCAGTCGGAACTTCCCGGGGTTCGACTCCACAATACCTGAGCTGGCTAAGGACCCTACACACACACGGCAACTCTCTGTGTACTAACCGTTAAAACTCTGCAGCACTTTCAAAAAAAAGAGACAAATAGATTTGAAAAAGAAAATACTAACAAAAAGTAGTGAAAGTTCATCTGGAAAGTGTTATAAAATATGTTTATTATGTAATCTGACTAGCTGCATGTTCTTCCTTCTGTAATTAACACACATCCAGTTAAAACAAGGCGATACAGTGGCTGGTTAAGTTTTGTAAGTTAAAACAATCTGTTTTTTTAAACTGCTCATGGTACTATCACTCCGTGTGTAACTGAATTATGCTAACACAATAACCACAGACAGCATGAGTCACAGCCAAATAAAACCATTCAATTAAAGCAGGTAGTGTTCTCTCTCTGCCTGAATATTCCGCTCTACTGAAAATAAAATGAGATTTCCCTACCTACTCAGAGGATCTTTTTACATTTTTGACATTTGCTTAACCATGCAAGAAGACATATTTCTGGTCTTCAATAGGTTAATACAGTACATCACTGAATAAGTGGAGAGATAAAATGGCGGAGAGGGTGAGAGTGGAACAAAGCACTGTTTGTTGTAAATAAATCCTGCTGGCCATGTGAAGACGCGGGTTTGTGTGGATGCGGGAAAGAGATTTTCCTGTTCAAAGGATACTGATGGTTTCGCTGAGGTCCTCCAGGTCCCAGTCTATGGCCCTCAGACAGTTCCTCAGTTCATTGGCACTCCAGTCCAGCTCATCACGGCTTACCTGAGAGACCACAGAAAGCAACAGAATCTCACTAACTATACCTACGCTACAAAACGTTCTACTCGGCCTTTGTGATTTTAATTTCAAGCACAAATTTACCAGACAAGCAATGCCCTTGTTACAGTTTCTTGCTAATGAATCACTGGAGATGTGGGCGGTGATTCAGAGGTCTGAAACCAGGCTGTAATACGCATGCTGTCAGAATTGGTTTCCATGTGGGGCTGGAGTCGTCGTAGTACGGACGGGCATGTTTGAGCACATTTTAGTCAACTGGACGATGAGGGAAAACACAACAATGTGATTAAAGATGAGTTGAAAACGCAAGTCATTGTATTAATTAGAGTAATGCGGTTTTTGATATATATAATTAACAGGTCAGTGATGCATCCTCTCAAGCTTACACACACAGGCATCAATACTGTAACGTTGAAATATAATGAAAATATTACAAAAGCAGCAGTCCTAGAAAATTGTTTATTTCCATGGAGGACAGGAAGGAGCATTGTCATGCTATTTTATCGGTTTAAAAGTGACTATTATTTAACTTTGAAATGTTTCTGAAACTGTAATTTTTCATCCGAGGATCATAAATGATCTAAACACAATTTTTATATAGTTTTTATTAATGCCTTTGCGCGGGTCTAATTTCCCCCACAAGGTCCCAAATTGATTTAGACGCGCTCTACAGAGCACACATCCTGATGGGTTACGGATTTTGGCGTAACACCGGAAAAGCCTATGTTGCCAGGTAAAAGGTAGCAGGAGATTTCTTTATATAGGCCTAATTATATTTTTATTTTATTTGAGAAGTTATCTGTTGTAATTATGGCTGATATTGGGGCAGGTAAGTAAATTAAACGCAGAACAACTAGATGCTAAAAGGGAAAGTGACAGACGACGGGCAAAATCAGAGTCAATCTTGGTCGTTTTTTTATCAGATGGAGACAATTACGGCATTGTAAATGATTCAACACCGACCCCTAACTGACCCTAAGGGAATGTAATATGTCTATTTCATTCATAAAATAACTTTACAATGCGCAATGTGGTTGTACGTCAGTAAACTACATTAAATTACGTCCTCCTTTCATTTGGCGTGGGCAACACAACACAGCAAAGAAAAGACCTTCGCAGCGGCTGGTGTGTTAAAAACACTACCGCTTTTGTCCAAAGCGGCCGCTAGAATCAACACAAACACAAAAGTTACATATAGCCACTTTAAATAGGTAACAATTAGCACTTTCCACCAGTCAAATGCTGGTAAAATATGCATGTCGCGGCATGTCATGGATATGACTTTGGTTACAATAAAAGCAGCAGTCCCCCAGCACTTGTCAACTTTAACAAATACAGCTGCTTTTTAAAGTTTTTCCTTCTTTTATTACTTATTATTTCCAGTTATATGCCATGTGTCATGCTTTCTTTCCAACAAAGTTTTAGCAGATTTCAGACTACACTAAAGCTACAGAAGTGTGTCCTCTTTTTGTTTACCCCAGTTCTCTCAAAGGGATCTATAAAGAATTCATAAAGATGGATACATTACCAGACACAATTTTTGGGAGACAGACAATTATTTCAGTGCAGTGGTGGTTGGTATGTTGCCTTAGGTAAGGCTATTTGATTGTGGGAGAATTATTGTGATGTACAGTACAACAAGACGTGCATCCCGGACCCCTTCTGAATGTAGCTTAAACATCACGATCCCAATGAGTCCAAAATGCATTTCATTATTTCACATCTGAACTTAAAAGTTTCCCTTAAAAATGTAAAAGATCAGACCAAAAAAAACAAGAACAAGCAAGTTGATATAACGGTGTTTAACGATAAAACTTTGACACTTTGTGTTGTGTAATATCTGGGAATCATGACCAGAAATGATGGAGGAGACTGCACACATGACAAGTCCAATAAATTTAGATTAAATGCAGCTTTATTCAATTATTGAACAAGGAGAGACACTTTGGGTAAACGCTATTCTATGCTTCTACATTTGCAGCATGTTTATTTGAGCTGCGTGGGTATTGTCACATTGCTATATGCGTGTATAACCTTGCGTTTCATGTATTTCTTTTTTATTATTATTATTGGATGCATTTGTGTTGAGCTTTCTTGGCCATGAAAGACTCAGGCTTAAAATCCTGCCCTCTGGCTTTTGGTTAGGGTGTGATGAGTGTCGGAAAGAAAACCATGACTCTCAGTGGCTACAAGACAGTGATTGGTCAAGTGATATTGCTGAGGTAATAAGTTAGAGGGCTGCTCACCTGTGTCCCATCTTGCAACAGTTCCTCCCATCTATCAAACAGGCCCCGAGCACGAGAGAGGGCCTTCTGCACCTCCCTGGTTTTAGACAGACAGACACACAGACACACACACACAAAAACTGTTAGCTATCTGACCCTTCACCAACTCCGCCGCTGCGCCCATTAACGAAAACAAATACAGAAGCTACATTTCGCATCCCTCCCTTAACTTCACAGCGCCTTGCAAACTGCCTGACAGCAGAGTCCCAAAGCCGCCAGGTGTTTTCACTGAGAACCAGATGAAACAAATCTAAGATATTACTCAGTGTCAGTTCCGACTCTTGTTAATTTAAAGCAAACATAAAAGTGACCACCTCGGCGCAGCATGTAGCGCAGATGCTAGCTAGTTAGCTAACGTTACAGCTAGCCTTAGCCTTAACTTCGCTAATGTAACTTTATCTTTTCTAAAGAAAACAATGACTCACTGTCGAGTTAAGATTTTAATATGTAATTGCTTGAATTAGCATGAAATGTTTCCGAGTTATAGGTCTTAATTTGTACAATTCTTACCCCTTAACAACGAAAAATGGGTCTTCTATCGACATGATGCTTACTTCCTCTTCACTCCGAGCGCATGCGCACTTCGCAGACGGACACACGCAGTCTACAGTTAGTTATTCTGTGGAGTATCCTGATCTTCATCTGAATTGAATGAGCAATTCTTCAATGTAAACAAGACTGTTAGTAAAAGCCCTGCATTTAAAATAACAAAGTACAAAAAGTAGCCTTATAGCATTAAATTATAATAAAGTACTAAAGTATTAAAGATGCAGAATTTCCTATTATAATCCTAGATCACTGAATTGTAATGTGTTCATCACTTGGATGGTGTAGCTGGTAAAGATGGGGATAATTTTAATTGCTTTATAGGCTACTGCTGGGTATATTAACCAACAATTCTATGTCATAATGTATTAGTAATTTTGTATTAAGACTCAGAATCTGCAAATTAACTATAACTAATGTTTTAAAATAAATGTAGTAGAGTAAGAAGTACAATATTGCCTCCAAAATGTAGGTACAAGTAGCCTACCTCAAAATTGTGCTTAACTACAGTACAGTACTTGAGTATACCTACTTAGTTACTTTCCACCACTGCAACTAGTTCAATATTATATACATTTATGGTTATGTATGATACTTATATAAATAACAGCATCATCCACTGGTTGACTGCATTATTCAACTACAGCCTATAATTTCTTTCCTATTCCAGCTTGGAAAAGTTGATCTTCATACAACCTTCATCAATCCAATCTAGGTCAATAAGAATGTTTTAATGTCAGGTTGAAGGTGGTTTAAAGTGAAGTTTTCGGAGGAACAAAATAAGGGAGAAAAACTGGCTGTTAATTTTAGAGAAATGGGCATGTAAGGACAGAAGTGGAGTTACTGGTACACATCTGTACAATATTAGTTGCCATGGTAATGTCTATGCAATTACTGCTTGAGTTTGCAGTAGATTGCACGATGCAACCAAAGGGCTGAATTTAACTCTTTGTATACATGTTGTCCAAGTATAGATATAGTAAACTACTCAAAGAAAATACACACACACACACACACACACACACACACACACACACACACACACACACACACACACACACACACACACACTTAAAGTACAATTTCCTGACAACTGAGCAACCACCATCTGTTGATTAAGGTTGCGTAATGTGATTGAAAGGTCCAGAACAGCATCAAAATGGACTTAGTGAAATTGTTTTATCAACTACTGTCCACATGTAAGAATGAATGTTCATCAAAAATATGCATTCTATTTCTGTCTTTGTAATGAGACTTACAGTAATGGGTGTTTTTTACGCTTCCAGTGTGGTATAGAAAGCCAAAGTATTATATATAGAGGTTTTGCCCTATTTAACAATTTTGATTTAGACTGTGAGAGTTTGTTCTTGACTGAGGAAACAATTATTTGCCAAATAAATAAAAATAACCAACAGTTGCAGTTGAAAGCTCTGAAAAGGCTTTTTATGGTCAAACAAAGATGATCATAGACTCTGTTTTAATGTTCAAAATCTACGTTTTTATGATCTTGTGAAAAACCTTTAATGATGAGGATTTCTAAACCTTCCAAATCACAGACCTAGAAACTTCTCCCTTTTATCCGTTTGTCAATCAAAGGAAATGAAAATCTGATAGAGGGTGATGAATCATCTGGACATTATAGAGCTCTCATTAAAAAAAAATGAATCAGAATCAGAATCCAGAGTGGATCAATGTAGAGTGTTGCTGGGAAAATAGAAACCTGCATGCTCAGCACATCCTCCAGTATGGTTCGCATGTTCTTTCTTCACAGCTTTCCTTCCTCTCCCACCCATTTGTCTCTATTCCAGTTGGGGTTCTCTCAATCCCACCCTGTCCTGTCCAGCTCCATCCTTCCTGTCTTTATCCTGTTTCCTCTCCTCTGCTCCTCCTTCACTCCACTTCCTGTGAAAATGTACAGCCAGAGCTGTAAACGAAACGTCACTCTTGACACACACACACACACACACACACACACACACACACACACACCAATTTGACAGTGGTGTTGTTTCTCCCAAAATTTCCCATTGACTCGTTTGCTTCTTGGCGCTTTTTTCTTCAATCAGAGGTTTGGTTTTGACTTTATTGAAGAGTATTTGTTGCTATCAAGACCTCCTGGGGCCCTGAAAGCCGCACGTTCACTCTCTAGCAAGTCAACTTGAGAGTATTCTCCACTTAATCACAATACTAACTTAACTAACTAATACTAATAGTAAGACAGCGTTGGTGCCTAATTGTGTGGCCCTGTCTAATAGAAAAGTCATGTGTTGAAAATATAGTCGTATTTCAGTTGTTATTGTACTTACATATGTTGATTCATATTAAATTTTGTTCAATCAAATTACCTCAAACTAGGGCAAATTTGGGGTCAGGTGGTATTCTAGCATAAGCGTAGTGGTTGGTATCTGGGGCAACATGCAGCTGTGACTTTTTAGGCTCTGCGCAGGCCATAACATCTCAAAGGTTTCTATTAACTATTACACTGGCTGCTGACTAATTCTGTTTGGATGGAAGGTGTGTATTAACCTTTGATTATAACTCCGCATTGATGACTATTCACTAATATAGTGCTCTCCATTTGTATTCGGATGTCGGATTTCCTAACTTGGACAACCTCCGAGTCAAGTCTCGAATCCAAGTCCAAATCACCGAAGAAGGGTTTGAGTCGAGTCTGAGTCGAGTCACCATTACCTGAATTCGAGTCTCAATCATGAATTACAGTCGCTGGTGGAGGACACACCCAGTGACAGACTATATCAATATCTTCTATCACATTTTTATGACCTATTACACATGAAGGTAGTCAGAAATCCAATTTACAAGTCCAATTTCATGAATGCTTGAGTCTGATTTCATAAATCCTCGAGTCCAGAAGGAATAGCGACTCGAGTCCGAGTCCAAGACTAGAGTACTCCATCACTGTTTAAATCTAATCAATATTCCTATATTAATGCACCAGTATTAATATTGAAAATGTGGAAACAAACTGTAGGCTAACCATCTGATGCACCCATTATAGGCATTGAACTTATGACTTGTCAGGTGACATGATAACATATAGATCAAGTCTCAAATCTCAGATTTGCCTCAAAGCACTTTATAATCTGCACAGCATGCAATAGGCCTCTTTCCTCAGACCTTTAGTTCAGATAAGCAAAAACTCCCGCAAAAAAACCCTTAGATGGATAGCCTACGTGATGTAAGAAAACATTTTGGTATTTTCTCAGAATCCAAAAATTTGTATTTATTATCTCTACTGCTTATCTACAATCCAGCTCAGCTGACTGTGGATCTGCCTCAGTGGAAAGTTTGAGTCATTTTAAAACACGAGGACGGAACAACACAAAGTCTGAAATGAACCGAGACGCTCCGAGATAACAAAAGAAACTGGCTGAGAGTCAACAACCATGGAGGAAACAGTCAGAGAAGTGTTGAGTCTATAAATAGACACCCTAACCCATTCCCTAAGGATGCCTTCAAGTGCTCCTTGTAAGGATGACCTACTTTCATCTTTGGAAATCACAAATGCAACCTGCTGCTGCTGCTAAATGCATTCAGTCGAGAATAATGAAGACAAAAAACTGGTTTGTTTGGAAAGTAGTTGCTACTTGGATTGCTGTTTATTTTCTTTTACAGCTGAAATGCTGCGGAGCTGCTTTGCAAGAAGGAAGAGAAGAACCCTTAATTGAGAGTGAATGATGCCAGGATGCAACTGGAAACCACAACAAACATCAGGCTGTGTCATAAAGCTACAGCACAATTAAACAGGCCCAGCCACTTTACCACCAGTCTACATTCACACGTCTTCTCTTAACCCCTCATGTTGTCTTCGGGTCACATGTGACCTGTTTTCAATGTTTCTATGTCAGAAATATGGGTTTCTTTCAAACAAACTGCCCAAAAATAACATGGATGGTTCCATAAAATGCTGAAATAAGAATGATTGATCCCTATACTTCCATTGAATTTTAGTTTTTTTATTTGATTTTAAAGAAACTGTGGTCTAACCGGATCAACATATGTGATAATCCATGAACATACTGCATATTCCTCTGAACTTAACTATTAGTCAAAATAATTCAGAATTTCTGCTTTTTAACTCAAAGAAGTAATCATAATTTTAAATAAATGAGGTTTATTGACCATTGTACAATTTTGACCCTGAAGGACATGTGCATAGTTGACGGGAAGACAATTTGGGGGTTAAAACACTGCTAAGCTGTGTTTAATTGTACAAATGTTTTATTGAGATCTACTGAAAAACAATGTCAAATCCTTGTGTGTGTCTGCATATTTGGCCAATGAACATTTGTTTTTGGGGTAACACATAGTAATTGTATCCATTGTTAATATAGAAATGTTGATTAGCTTCAAATTGCATAACAATGGATGTAACATTGAAAACAAACATCTTAGACTTGATATTTACTGTCATTGATTACACATCTCAAGATTACACATTTGGTTGTCAACCTTATAGAAATGAATGGAAAGCAAGGACCTCCTGAAACTAATAGAGCAATCCATTCAAAAGTCTAAAAAAGGCTTACAAAAAATGATCATTGAAAAAACGAGGGCTACCTGACTTGTAGTTAAGGAGCTCAAACCTACAAACACACACAGTTGTGGTCCTTTTTATATTTGTTAGAGGTTTAACACACTACTTCCAAGCATAACGTAGTAACAACATACACCAACAAAGTGATCATCTTTACCATTGTACTGTAAAATGTTAATTGTGGCAACAGTCTCCATGCTTTCTGCCTGCAAGTGTAAATGTCATATTTTGGCAACGAGGTCATTTCCCAGTCCTACCAACCAGTGTTTATACTATAGAGAGAAATAGTGTAATGAGTGCACAAGCAGGCCACACCCTCTGGTCTGACTCTGCACACATAAACACATTGAGTCGCACGCATACACAGTCACACACTCCACCGCCCATTTGGCCTCAGGCAGAGACAGTATTTAATCACACATAACACTGTAACCATAGTGACTAGTCGGGTACAGACCTGAAGTGAAGTCATGTATTTTTTTTTTTTTTGCTTAAGAACGCCTCGTCTTATGGAACTATATTCATCCAACTTGCATCTTCTGTGCCAGCTGGGTTGTGATTTAGCACGATTTAAAACGTGCAACACATTAGAGTAACAATAGAGCCCTTTACATCTCACATGTTCTCCTTTAATGCCAAATATGAGTGCAGACAGTGAACAGGATTGAGCCTACATTCACCATTACAGCCTTTCAAGTAGCATGTAAGATTTGATTGTATGCTTTCCTCAATGCCAAGATCACAAAGCTCACACAAAGTATTTCAAATTTCTAATTTCACAATTGATGTATTTAAATAATCAATTAATGACAAAATCCAGGTGTTATATATGTTATGATTAGTCAGGACAGAAGGTCAGATTTTTTCCACTATAATAATCTATATTTTAAAGAGTATTTTGTTTGTTAAAAACACCACTGTACAACGCATTGTCACATGATTGTATAATTGCTGTGCAGACATTTGGTATCCATTATAGTGTTAGTGTTTCTGCCACCATGTTCACGTCATGTGGGATGGAAGCAGGGTGATGGGAAAGGTCTCCATGGTTACAGCTCACATGTTTATACAGCATCTGACAACTCAGGGCGGTGATTGTGTGTGACTGATAACAAGTGTAACATGCACACTGAATTAATATTTATCCAGCACTGAGTTATACTTGCATGACAGGATAAGTTTTATTGTAAAAAAAATAATTATAAAATACAAATATTTTTTTTTAAAATAAAAAATAAAATAATTTTAGCTGCTTTTAGTTATGGAATTTGGAAATCCTCTGTGTTTTTTACTTTATTTCTTACCACAAAGTCAAATATATCAGAAAATTTCAAAATCCTGGCTCTATTCCCTCTTGTTGTTATGATGGTTATTTTACGCCATTGGTGGTTATTTTTAGGCCTATAAGTAAAAAGACATACAGATGTGGCTACGGCCATATGTGAGTTATGTAAATCACATTTCCATCAACACTAACTCACTTTGCTTACTGCCAATTTGCTATTCCCTAAAAAAAAATATTTAAGAGCTACAGGAGGGAAATTTTGCATTAGACACAGCAAAAGAAAAAAAAAACAGACCAGAGATTTAGCATTTTTGTCATTTTATTCTATTATTTATTGTATTGTTTAAGGTGCTTTTTAACCTCTGGTCAGGGGCAAATGAAAATGAGCATTACTTAACACACACACACACTTCAACCCCGCAATCATATAACTATTAATTTCTTACAACTGACTGTGTCTCTTTATTCTTATTCTATTTTAGCTTGCTTTTATTTTCTATTCTCTTGGCTCCTTTTTAATTCCATTTAAATGTCTTTTTTGTGGTGTTTTTCTTTTGAACTTTGTCTCGATGCTTTTGGTTTTTTATGTAAAACACTGTTTCTGAAATGTGCTCTACAGTAGGCCTATGGAAATAAACCGGCCTTGCATTGCCTGAATGAATAATGAGCATCAATGAGCACTTTCCATGTCAAAAAACTACTAAAATAAAAAATACATAAATATATAAATAGCAGCAAATAAATCCAAGTTAGGTTTTCTTTTATGAAAGAATGTGCAAAACCAATAGTAAATGTGGTCGTGAATTATTGTGTTTAAAACCTTCAGATTAAAAGGACAAGTACTGTCTAATTGCAGAATGGACCGTCTTGTTTGTTTATCAATCTAAAAGATTAACATTTCCAACGGCACTTGAACGCCTCATTACTGTGCTTGGGACTGACAGCCGCCTGCCGTTTGACCTCCGCTGTGCGGCTGTTAGTAACCTAATTCACACCGGTGACAACTCCATATATGGCGTAGAGATGACGCCATCACCATCAGCGCTGTGCCCGGGTGCAGAAAAGAAGGGGGGAGGGAGGAGGGGCTGCGGTGGTTGCGCGTTCGCGTCATGGCTTTTCCGCTGTGCGCGTCCCCACAGGGGTTTACTACAGGATGGACCATATATGGAGGCCGGCTGAAAGTACGAGTGAGTGACGTGTGGTGTGTGTATGTGTGTGTGTGTGTGTGTGTGTGTGTGTGTGTGTGAGCGAGTGAGAGAGAGAGAGAGAGAGCAGAAACTCCAGAAATTGGAGACACCTTCTCCCACGTAAATTCTTCGAAATGCTGCTGGCTTTTTGTTGTTGCTGCCAGAATGTAAACATGTCTGACAGAATTTTTTTTCTCCTTCACATATTCACAATCAGTCACTTTAATACCTTCCATTACAACACTTCCTTCATTGCGCAACAAATCTGCCTTGCTCTTGTTGTTGTGAAAATCTATTTTAAGACAGAATTTGGACTTTGTTGTATATTATCTCTTATATGAAACTTGCTTTTACGTGAGAAAATATAATTATCCTAAAGAGTCTATTAAATTTATAATGAAAAACTTATTTTGTAGAATGATTGCTTGATTTATAGAATTTACGTTTGATTGTTTTAGTTATGTTACTAATTCACACACATAATTTTTGCTTTTTTGTGAACGAGCTGTATCTCTCCTGGAATAAAATGTGCTATAAATAATGTTTTGTCTGCTTGCTCACTTATAATATTGTTTTAAGTGCTATTTCATGGTATTTATACAAGAAGACATTCAATAAGGTAAGACGTCTATTAAAAATAATGTAACCCCAATAACAAGAAAACAATCTGCATGTCTTCCTTCCTATGCATAAGGAAACTGATTAAAAAAATCAGCTGAAATTGAGGGAGAGATAATAATAAAATATAGATATTTCAGGATTAAATTTGCTGCAGTAGCGAGCAATTACTTGCAGCAGAAGCACAAATCTAAATAATAAAAGAGCTCAACTGTGAGAAAAACTGTAGACGGAACAGATGGTGTGTGTGTGTGTGTGTGTGTGTGTGTGTGTGTGTCTGTTTGTGTTCGCTGCAGCTACAGCAGGTGTGGGCGGCGCCTGTTTGTCACTTACTGAGGAATGAAGTCCATGTTACGTCAAAGAGGAAATAAAACGCCACCCTGCTATTTGAACGCTCTCATTTCTCTGAGTCTACAACAACTGGTGAACAGCTGAACACCGAGCTAAGACAGATTAAAAACTAAGAAACTAAAGTCTAACTTTAGACACATAGGCGAAACTGATCTGCTTGCCTTTTGGTAAAAGTGCCAAAAAACAACCGTGCGCAATTACGCATAGAAAAGAACAATGAGTGCCACAACCGTTATGGAAGTGAACGTCGAAGCCAGACGGATCCTGGCCGTGTCGATAAGCAAGCTGTACGCTTCCAGGACCCAGAGAGGCGGACTGAGACTCCACCGGAGCCTCCTGCTCTCCATGGTCATGAGGTCTGCCCGGGACATCTACCACTCCTCCCGGGAGATCGAGGGGCAAACATCAGAGGAGCCGATGGAGACCAGCTCAAGCCCGGTGGAACAAACTGTGTTACTCGAGCCTCAGCCTGAGCCCCAGCCGGCACTGAACTCAGTCGAGCCGCCTACAGAGGAGTCGGACAGCGAAGGAGAAGAAGAAGAAGAACGGTGTGATAGTGAAATCACAGAGGACAAAGAGAACATAAGCCCGACAAAGCAGTCCAGGAAACGCCGGGGCAAGGCGTCGGCGGCGCCTGACTTCCTTCCCAGCAAGAGGGCGAGGCTGGAGCCCGGGGAGGAGAGGTATGCGGCCCCGATGGGCAGCTGTCGCGCCGGGGCCGGGGACTCCCTGAACACTTTGTCTTTAAATCGGGTAATACCTGCCTTCTGAACAGATGGAGTAAGAAAATAACCTCCATTAAGACTTTGGAGTGAAGTGATTCTGAACTCCTCGTTAAACTATAAGGGCGGGTTGACCCCCCCCCCCGAATGCACACCAAGGAGCTGACCTACATCAGCGGTCCCGGGACAGAGGGATTACCGGGACCATGGTTCAAGCTCTCCGGTCGATCTGAATGTGCCTGCCGGGCTGGTAAAGCCCCATACAGAGATTACCAAGCAGAGAAGGAGAAGAAACTGGACCAGTCGTAAAGGAGTTACGGCCGGAAAGTTTGAGGAAGAAACTGAACGGGAACTGGTTGTGTTGCTTTTGTTTCCCCCGGTGATTCACCTTCAGTAAAATGAGTCCAAACAAGTGACTGTCGCTGACTCAAAGCGTGTGCATGTGTGAATCAGCAGAGAGTGATATGAGTCAGTCAGAGAAGAAGTGCAGTGGTTGAGCAACACCCCCACACATGTACAGGACTACCAGGGAATTTCCTGTCTGTATACCGGAATATCAGCCTCAACTACTGAAAGAGGAAGAAGAGTTTGGGCAGAATCTGTCACACACACACACACCCATACACACACACACACTCATCTGCTGCTGTGGACTTTGACAAATCATACTACTGCTAGGGGACTGTCCTGTATACTTTGTTCACATGGTGCTTTGAGAAAAAAACAAAAACAGGCTGTCTACATAATGTTGGAAGCCCAGTTATTTGAACTTTCGGTGTGTTTATGTCACTGAAATGTTTTTATTCTTATCTGCCCTGTGAAAAAAAAATATATTACCTCACATTCCAAGCTGCTGTTTGATTGAATTGATGGTGTACATATTTGTAATAAACACTTTGAAAGGGTACCTCAGTTGTCCTGCTCTCTTTGTTCATGCAGTTATTTAAGATCTAGGTGATGTTAAGAGTTGCTGATTAACACACACTATCTTGAACCTCTCCACTCACTACTTATTTCTAAATTAAAGAGCTAGTGGTCCATATTAGGCCACAGGTCACCAGGTCAATCCTTTTTATAAGAGGGAGGATGTCTGTGCAACGCAGCGCCAGTCTGGCTTGCTGCCGCTAATCTTATGCTTAGAGTAGGAAACGCACAAACAAATTCTCTCTCTCACACACACATGCAGCTTCCAGGGTCATAATATTTCCTGTGGATTACGGCACAATTCTGAATCACATCCTTCCTTCCCAACGTGACCTGACACCGATTCAGAGAGGGATAATAAAAAATAGGGTTATGCAACAAAGCAGCTGGGGCCAAACACGGCTGCTGAACAAAACAAAGAGCAGCAGGTAGTGTTTATAGCCTGAGAGCCTCTTCCTCATCCTCATCGGCTTCCTGCCAGATGACTGGTAATGATGGTGGTGTTGTTGATCCGGTTGTTCTGGTCGCTCTGGTTTTCTTTACCCTCCTTGTGTTTATTATTAAGATCTCAGTTACCATCATCCTCCTCCTTACTGCTTCTTTCCTGCATATTAACGTGGCATCTGAGTCAAAAAAAGGAAGAACTAGAGAATGAAATGAAGAAGGAATGCAATGATGCTGACAAGGTGACGAGGAACCGAGGAATGATGATGATTTCATCCCTTAAAAGGGCAAACGAAATACTTTCTTTAGTCTCCCTAAAGGAGAATTCATGCTTTTTTGTTGCTTTTTTTTAGTCTTATTATATAGTTGTGATCATCATTTCTGTCAGTTATAATAACGTTGTACCCACCAAACTAACTGTTGGCATCTGGGAACAACAAAGTCTGGCAAGAATAAATGCTCAGGCAACCAACACAAAATAGAAATAGTAGTTTGGCAAAATACTATCCCAACTCAAGGTCCACTTGTTAGCAAACACGGACAATTTGCTGTACACAAGCTATGGATGACATCATAACTACTGCTGAGCTTTTTATGTCAGCAGAACATCTCCATGGCAACTGAGTAAAGGGACACAATTGAGTTTGGGTCGTTGTGTGAAATTGTGAAATCATCATTATCCTTTTAAACTACAGGAGATATTCCTTTGGGGTCAAAGCTCCTAAACCTTGGGAAATCTTTGTTGGTGTCACACACACACACACACACATTGAAACTTTTTTGTGTTTATAGTTTTACATCTGTTGCTGTTGTCTTTCATTTCGTGGAACTTTGTGACGTCTAAACTAGAAAGGTTTTTTTTTTTCATTAATTATTCAAAAAAACTGTGAAAAATTGATCATCAGATCCAGAGCCCAAGAAGTTGTCTTCAAATGTCTTGCTGTGTCTGACCAAAAATCCCAAAACTCAAAGATATTCAATTTACAATAATATATTACAAAGACTAGCAGGAAATCCTCTCATTTGAGAAGCTGGAACTATTTTTTTTTGCTGTCAATCAACTCATCAATTAAACGACTACCTGCTTCAACGCTAATAAATTGAGCTAATCACCATTGTCAAAAATAAGCAACACAACGTGTCAAAAGTCAACACAAATAAACAACTTCTTTTTCCTTTTCTTATCCTTATGAGTCATCATCATCAGGTGATACCACAGATTTTTTTATTGTGAACCACTGATGTAAAATGCATCATGTTTTTGTTATGACTTTATTCACTGATGTTGTTTTCATATATCAGAGGCTCAGCAGCAGTGTCACACTGTGAGTGTTAATACCACCTAATATCCCCACTACATATGAATGTAGACATAAACCCCCAGATGAGAGTTTCATCATGGTGACCCTGATCTGCCTACTTTCCTAGTATATCAACAAAAAAAAAAAAATTGGGTCATTCATTTTAAAATGTGCAGGCTATACATTCCTCTTTAAGCAGCAATACATATTCAGCTAAGAGGATTTCAGGCGGTAATAGTGTTTATCATTTTTTAAAACAAGGACTTAAGTCACACAGTGTCCTTTAAAAAAAACACCTTAACTGGTTTTCCTAACAAAGACAATGCCACTTATAGATGCAAATGAGTTAAGAGAAATGACATAACATGAATCATGAATGAGAGTCAGGGTGGGACAGCTGGCAGTTGTGGATGATGTATTCAGATCCTCCACTTAGGTAAAAGTACTAATACCAATCTGTAAAAAAAAATACTCTGTTACAAGTAAAAGTCCTGCATTGAAAATGTTACATAGCCTGAATCCGCTGAACTTGAGTATTTGGGCTCTAACTGGTAAGGTCTTGCATATCTCGCTGCCATGTTTATAGTTGGCGTCCATCAAAATCTGACTCCAGGCCGCCTTGTACGTTGATCTCTGCTTAGCCCATCAGAGCGTTCTGCTCATGAATATTAATTAGTCGTGTGCTGAACATTCCATCCAGCTGTGAATCCAAGCGTGTGTGGGAGGGGAGAATAAAGGCTCTCAGAAAAGTGTGGGAAAATCAACCTGTATCATCCTGTTTAAAATACACCCCGTTTTGTTTTCAAGGACTTCTGTGAGCCTCACGTGTCACATTAACTCTCCACATGATGCGGGTCGATTATACCTACGACTTAACTGCTCTGAGCTTGCAGCGGCAGATTTTTTTGAGAGCTCCAAGTTCTCCACAGACAGGCACAATAGCAGCGGTACATAATGTTCCACACAGCCACTCCAATAAGAACACAACGTGGCCTTGGAGAGCACATGCTCAAATCAAACAGCGATACCAACATATCTCTCCAAAGAGACTCATTCTGGCTCAGATTTCCTTAATGATTAAAAGAATTTGTATTTCAGAGACATGGGGTAATTGGAATAATTATTTTGTATATGCGTACATTTGCAGGCCTGTGCTGATCATGTTGTGCTGAAAGGGGCTTTAGTAGAGCTAGAGGTGAAAATCTTCCTTTCAAGAAAACTGATGGTGTGAGTGTTTCCTTTTGTTTCAGTTGTTCAGCGTTACCAAAAAAAGCTGCTGCTCTGATGTATGGTCTGTTTAAAAAACAAAATAAAACAAATACTTTAAAGTGACCATATGTAACTTTTAAATGCTTCTGAAACTGGTACATATGGTATATGTAAAGTGATAACATAGGCACAGGCTAATTATTGCTAACTAAAATACTAGTTAACATTAGTAATCAAACCTGAACAGCTAATGTGAGTCGAAACTGCCTGCGGTGATTCCTCTACTATGCGACAGAATGTCGCGTGGCTATGACACAATCGTTAGCCTATTTTTACAAAAACGTCTGCTGCGGAGCCAAAACGTGAGATACAAGATAATGGAGCCTTTTATACATTGCCATGCTTCTTTAGAAATAAACAATAGACAAACAGAGTCTTTAAAAACTTCAGATGTAAAGTTATTTGCTGTCAAAGTGACGCCAAAATGACGCCAAAATAAATGGGAGTCAATGGAATGCTAATGCCAGGTGATGGCTTGTTAGCCTAAGATTCTTCCCATAGAAGGTACGCTTTCCGTCATTTCCTGTTTTCATTTTTTGGGGCGATAATACAGATTAGCGTTGCCTGCTGTTATGGAGATGTATTACGTCTTGCGCAAACGCAGAACATACACTCAAGTCGGCGTCTCTTCGGTGTGTTCCGAGGCACTTTTGTTAGAGACGGGAGCCGACTGCCTTTTCTGCTGAGGGTTGGCCGTCGGGTTGGTGTGTCGGAGCCTTTACAGTGAAAATAAAGCTAGTTTTATATAGTTTTTATTAATGCCTCTGCCCTGGTCTGATTTTCCCTGCAAAGTCACAAAATGATTTACGTCAGGTAGACAGCACATTCTGACGGGTCACAGATTTCTTTATTACACCGGAAAGGCCTGTGTCATTGTATCCAGCCAGGTAAAGGGTGGCTTTATATAGGCCTAATTGTATCTTAATGTTATTTAAGAAGTCATCTGCTGTAGTTACAGCTGACACTGGGGCAGGGACGTCATAGGAAAGAAGGAAATTAAACAAAGAACAACTAAAAGGGAAAGTGATTAACGACGGGCAATCTCAATTGGGCTTTTTACAGATGGAGAGAATTATGGGATTGTAAATGATTCAAAACCGATCCCGAATTGGCCCTCAGGTATGTCATATGTCTATTTCATTCATAAAATAACTTTAGATTGTGCAATGCGGTTGTACATTTAGCGTGTTTGTGTTGGCCTATTTTCTTTGCCCTTGTCCCCCTGTGACGTTACTTGTGTAAAGCGTCATTGGGTTTCATGAAATGCACTATATTAATCTAAGTTATTATTACATTGGTTGCTAAAAACAGCACCTTACCCTCAAAACTATCCAATAAAAATGAACAAAACAATCTGGAAGGGATCACCCCTGATTACAATTCATCCTGAGGGGGACACGAACGTCTGTTCCACACTTCATGGCAATCCATTCAGTACTGTTGAGACATGTCTCATGGTGACATGGCTCACTCACATGGTGTCGCTGAAAGAAAAGTCAGGGGATTACCAAAGTCAGCAGGTTTTATTCTCTGGGGATATTGAGTGTTAGTACAACATTTCACAACAATCCGTTCCTGAGAAATATTTCCATTAGACCAAGGTGGTGGACCATCAGACCACCCAACATGGCCATCTGTAGAATGACGCTGCTAGCAACAGTTGCAGCTTCCATCTTCTCAAATGCTAGGATTTGCTACTATTCTCTGCTTTATATTATTTTGAATTCCATATTTTGTGTTATTTGAAGTTGTTACCTTGGGCTCTGGAAATTGTACATTTTTCACTAAGCAATAATCTGTAAACTGTATTTTGAAGTTGTAGCAGTTGATCTAGGTTGGGACTATTTTCAGCCATGGATGAATCCACATTTGGTGAGTATTTCGACCAGGAGGACTGTGTATGTGATATTGGGTCAGAATAAACTACAGTGTGTATGTGTTTAGGGTAATGAGGAATATCTTTAGAGCTGAAAAGATGAATTGATAAGTTGTCAACTATTTAATTAATCACCAACTATTTTGATAACTGATGAAGGGGTTTGAATATCTTTGAGTTGTGAACAAAACGAGACATTTGGGGACGTCATCTTGGGGCTTTGGGAAACACTGGTCCACAGTTTTTACAATTTTCTGACATTTTATAGGTCAAAAAACTAATCGATTAATCGAGAAAATAATCGTTAGTTTCAGCTTTAACTAGCTTTGTTGTTTTTGTTTTAACTATGGAGCTCTATGGCACAGAGGAATAAGACATATCATCAGGCTTTGGAAACACACCCAATGCTTAATAGTAAGATCAATTCATTGCTTGTGTTGGTTTTCGATGGGATTTTACGACAAAAAGGGTTCAATACGACAATAATAGTAATAGTGTGTATAGTGTCCCGCATGTCCTCCGCCTCTCTCTCCCCTTTCATGTCTGAGCAGTCCTGAAATGCAAAAAAAAAATCATCTTTAAAAAAAATACAAAATCAAGGTAGTGGAATAAAAATTCTTATAACATAATTTCTGCTGCACAAATTCACAGTATTCTACTAAAAACTGATCTCGCAACAGCGGCTAAGCATATTGTAAACGTTTGCAGTGATAGATTCCCTGGAACAATCGTGCACTGTGGGGTAGAGCCTGATTAAGATGCTCAGTGCAGAGGCCAGTCACATGAAGCTCTGACA
Source organism: Etheostoma perlongum (assembly GCA_026937815.1). Taxonomy (NCBI): domain Eukaryota; kingdom Metazoa; phylum Chordata; class Actinopteri; order Perciformes; family Percidae; genus Etheostoma; species Etheostoma perlongum. The sequence continues at coordinate 29,877,910 of CM049372.1, forward strand.
GCTCAGAGCTATAAATAGACCAGCGCCGGAAATGTCTTCATACAGGATGCATGCATACATCGACCAACGCGCTCCTGCCTGTGATGCAGGCAGATCAACTGAGGGACCAATCACAGTGAGGGAGTCGTGTGCAGATGTGCAGGGGCCAGTACAGGGTCTGTGATCACATCTGTCACGTATTTCTCCATTACAATCTGTATTGTGGATTGATCACATATTTGTATGAGAATTTATACTCCCTGCATTACACTGGTTGTGTTAATAAACTGGGTTAAAACACATTATTTTGAATGAGAATATTCATATTAAACACTTAGGTATTAAGGGACTGTACACAAATATTTGATAATACTCAAAATCGGCACAATGTTGGTCAAATTGTTTCACCATTAATAACTTAAAGAGGCAAAAAAACTTAACAATTTAAGATAGTGTAATCTAATTTAAACATTGAGATATTCATGGCATAATAATGTCCACATTAGCCACTAATATAAACAATTAGGCTTAGAAGCAGAGCATTTAAGAGTAGATCATTTCAAATTTGGCAAACATAACACAAATATGAATATTCCAGACACATTAGAATAAAAAGATACTACATCAAAAAATGAAACTTGAATTATAAGACAGACATGACACATTTTGTTTTTTATAACTTTCTCTTGTGATGCCAATAAGGAATAAATGACTGTTGGCAGGGTTAACATTAAATCAAAACTGATTTATTGGTACAATTAGCTAGTTAAGTGTGTTTCCATCCACCTGTTTTAACGTATATTTTTGAAAAAAGCCTTTAAAAAAAGCACATGGCAGTACACATTTAGATATTTGGCACAATGTATCAGTTAATTACTTTAAATGCAAAAAAGAATCTGGATTAATCAAACTAAAGTGTGTGTTTCTGTGAGTAGGAAGTCAGGTTCTGTTGTAGTAAAAATGTGGCTCATGTGTTTCTCTGGAAATGAAGAGGAAGTAATAATGTGTTGTGTGTGTGTGTGTGTGTGTGTGTGTGTATAACCATTTGACAATCACATGTCAAGAGTCTGTGAACACATGACCTCATGCCTCTCACAGCGCCCACTGTGTGACTGGCTGAGATGTTTCATTACAGCAGAGGACTAACGCTGAATATGAATGAGTCAGGATGCTTGCAAGTGCATGTGTGTGTGTGTGTGTGTGTGTTCCTGACGTATACCGTTGGGGACACATTTCAGACTAAGGACCAGTTAATTGGGGATAAAAACTGGGTCTCCATTTGGGAAAAGCTAATTTTAGGGTCAGTGGTTAAGGTAAGGATAGTAGTGGCTATTGTTTTGGTTAGGGTAAGTCTCAAATTAATGTGAATTAATGTAATGTCCCCAAAAGTGACCTAAGTAAAGTGTGTGTGTGTATGTTTTTGTGTGTGTGTGTGTGTGTGTGGTAGCAGCAGCAGAGCTGGCAGGCACAGGAAGTGATGCGTTGATGCCGGCAGGCAACAAAAAAGTGTAGGAGGAGTCTATTTTAAGACTCGGCTGCAGGAGACAGAGCTCTCCAATACATCTGGCATTGTATGACTGTGTGTGTGTTTGTGTGTGTGTGTAGCTGTAGCAGCAGAGCTGGCAGAGACAGGAAGTGATGCGTTGATTCAGGCGGGCAACAGAAAGTGTAGGAGGAGTATATTTTAAGACTCGGCTGCAGGAGGACAGAGCTCTCCAATAGGTGTTATTATGGAACCCACGCAACTTTGAGGCAAGACTCGCCCTTCAATAGCATTCACACACTACTATTGGCCAGGGGTCCATGCTTACGCAAGGTAACCTAACCCGATTTGATCAGATCCTATCCCCTGACCAATCGGCTATCATAACCTCAACCATTCAAGGTCAATGCCTAACCCTAACTAATCAATCTGCTTCGTGGGGTGGGACTTGTCTAGACGTTACGTGGGATCCATAATAACGCCTCCAATACATCTGGCATTATATGAGTGTGTGTGTGTGTGTGTGTTCATGATACAGTAGGCACACTTATGGCCAAAGGTGTTGTTTTTAGTGTTTTAAAATGTCCTTACAGCCCACAGATAATTGTAAAAATTGCAAAAAACTCAAACTACAATGTATTTCATCTTGTGTTTTTAGGCTTTCTTTTAAGTGGCAGTCTGATGCCACCCAGAGAGTCTTTATGAGGAGATGGTAAATAGACAGAGAGGAGGAGGAGGAGGAGGAGGGACAGATGTGAGGAGAAGGAGGGCTGCAGGAAGAGCAGAGGGCATTTAAAGAGAGGAAGGGGAAAGACGAAGAAGGAGGAATGTCAATAAAACGTGACTACACAGGGAGGGGGAAGTGTTGGACACAGCAAAAGGTTTTGCAAGTGTGTGTGTGTGTCTTCCACAGCCCATATCAGTGACGTAGTTTCAGATGTAGACGAAGAGGAGGAGAAGGAGGGAGGCAGTCTGAGGACATTTAGTGAGGAGGCGTTTGATTTCAACATGTTTTACATTTTTAAATAGGAGCGCGCCTGGTGTGTCGGCTGCCTGAGGGTTTTTAACACTCTGTAGGAGCGAATGAAGCTGTTTCATTCACAGATGCACTCGTCTGCAGGAAGAACTGAGGAAGACACATGTCTAGTAGATTTTCTCATATAGATTTAAAAATGAAGGCTCTGATGAAAGAGATCATCCCCCAGGTTGCTAGGATATTTGAGGCCATGTTTCCACGTAATGACATGTTTCAGTACGCTCCATTAAAACGCAGCTAAGTAGTTATCATGCTGGACAAAAGATTGAAGACTAAATTCATGTCACATTTATGTCAGCTTCTTAATCACACCTTATTAAGACATGTTTTATAATAATTCTAGCTGACAAATTACAAATCTCATTTTTAAGACTTTGTACTTTCATTTCAGTCCACAAGCTCATCAAATGAGAATATTATTAGGTATTATATTTAATGCTATGAGTCATCAAAAAGAGACTTTGTAATTTTTTTGTAATAGCGTTTCTAAAACCGTATCCTAATTGGCTTCATAAGTGAAAGTGTACAGAACAGCATTGTACTTGTATCACATAGTATCATGTTTAATGATAGAAGTTATGAAATCACATTTCAAATGTTTAATCCTGTTGCATGTAATTTCCTACTGGAAATGATAATTAGTTTTCCTTTGCTCGCACTACTGTAACATAATCCTGTTAGATGTGACTGGGTACTCTGTCCCTTGGTGTGTGAATAAACTGATACTGCTGCACTTAATAACAATATTAACAATAATAATAATACTATTATCACAATTGTATGTGGGAAAGCTGCCAAAACTGTCAAAAACGTATGCAATCTGTAGTGATAGAAGCAGTATAGGGCTATATTTTATTGACAATGCGGAATTATTTATCATATAGTATTTATTTATTGGATTGAAAATGTGAAAGTAACAATGTAATGTTGAATTTCTTGTTTTCTTTTATCTTTTGTGTGGGCTCCAGGAAGAATAGTTGTTCATATAGTAGCAAATAAGGGGGTTCTGAAATTAAAAAAATGTTGTACATCCCTTAAAGCTTCAGTGCGGAGTCTCTGTAGCCCCCATGAGGAATTCTAAGTAATGACAACAACACTGACGTTGCATCCACATGATACAAGCCTTCCGTAATCCATGAGGATACGGAGTGTTGAAAAACACATGATGGACTCTTCAGAAGAGGTAATAATCTTCACTCGAGTTTCTGCACGGGAAAGTCACCGGACGCCACAATCTTCTGAACAGTTGTGTGGAGCTGGTAGTCTTAATTTTTTTGCTTTGGAGCAACTCATTTGGCAACGGATTGAATGTAACGGACGTTTATTATGAGTATGATATTCCAATAAAAGTAAACAAGTAAAATGTATATAAACTGTAAAAGTAAAAACCTGTTAACAGCATTTTAATGTTGTAGGTGGTTCAGGTGCTACTGATCCCTTCATTTACAGTTGTGTAGTGTAGTCTGTAAGAAGGAATCATAATTTATGACTTCATTATGAAATCACCTGTGTGTGTGAAACGTTTATCTATAAAGCATTAAATACCTACAGCTGTCACATAAAAGTGCTGGAATAAAAAAAATACAATATTCCCCTCTGAACACGTCACGGTTGAGTTGCTATCATGTAGTGCATGTATCATGTAGAGACTCGACAGTATTCCTATGATTACAAACACTATGTGGCCCAAGGTTGATAAGTTAGTGTCCTTAAGGTTCAGGGCAGTGTGATAACACTGACATTTAGTTAGAAATATGTACAACGTGAGCACAGAATAAAACATGGTATTAAAATAGATTTTGAGAATCCTTTACAAAACGGCCACACGATTAGGAAGTACTCACACAGACACTCACCTTTGTTTATAAGGATTCTTAGTGGTGCACATTCCAAATCTGCAATTAATCAAATTAAGTACAACTGTGCGGGCTTTAGGCGCCTTTTGGAGTCCTGCTGAGTTATGCAGCCTTGCCTTTTGAAATAAAGAGGAAAAAATATTCATACATTTTCATATACATTCATATAGAATACTCATATATTGCACACAATATTCAAAATATCTCAAATTGTAGGCTAGGCTACTTTGTACAGTAGAATAAATGTCCTTTTAATAAGAAGTCGGCGGCAGGATACAGTTAGCCTAGCTTAGCATAGAGGCTGGAAACAAGAGGAAACAGAACATCTAACGCTCTCTGATGAACACATAAAGTCCAAAACTTCATATTTACCGTACAGACATCTCATTGAAGAAATCTGCCTATTTTTCAAAATGTTGACTCTTCCTTTAAATAAACACTTCTTTTTTTAAAACCTGTAATCAGACTATGGAAATCTAATCTGATTATGCGTAATCTGACTACTCAATTGTCATACTGTGTGTGTAAGTGTGTGTTACTGGGTGCAGGATCATTAAGCAGACAAGAGGATGGGTACAATGCATTCTCTCTGGTTTATTCAGGTTCTTTAGGAAGAGTTCTGTTTGAAATTACAAAATGCACTGGTAGAAACAGCAGAGATAGATAGAGAAAGAAACAGAGGGAGAGAAAGAGATGGTCAGAGAAAGAGAGAGGGAGAGAGAAAGAAGGGATTTCATATCCGGAATAAACGGGAATAACATCACCAGATTCAGGTTCAGGCAGCTCTTTACTCTCAAAGGGATTGTTTTTCATCCAGGAAAAGTTTAGTGTTCTTTCTCCCCCTTTTTAAAATCATTTTTCCTTATTTTTTTGTAATGTTAGTTAAAGTGTTATCTATTCTTGTTCCCCCACGGTTTTCCCCCCGTGAAATAACTGGCAAATATAACAAACAAACATTCTTTGATTTCATCACCAAAGTCATATCCATTTTTTTGTAATCAGGATGAAAGTTTTTTCATTTTTTTTTTTTGGTCAGGTTTTTTTAATTTTTTTGTTTTTAAAAATAGAAGAAAAAAAAGAAACACATTGCTCTTAAAAACATCTATCTATATATATATATATATTACATATATATACTTTTTTCTTTATATTTATTTATTTTTTTATTCCTGAAGTTGACTTGTTACCCCACATAGTGGCATGCACATTGCACATGCAAATCTGTAATTAAATACTTCTCTTTTATCTTAAATTGCCATGTATGTTTATTTTTTCTCTTCCCTCCCCCCCCCACCCCCCCAACTTGCTGAGTGAATCCTGTATGGTTTTCTACTGTGGCACTGGTTCGGTTTCTACTGGGTCGAGTGTCCGATGGTTGGCATGGTGATGAGATGGATGACAGGTAGTTGCTTCGGAGAGTTTTCCCAATGCATCTCTGCACTGATGATAAAATCATAACCCTTTGTAGCAAGTTGTTACCATTGGCCTATGGCCGGCTCAGCATTCATTTCATTAACATTTAGAGAAGGTTTTGTTGCATTTTATGTTCCAAACAATTACGTAAGGAGCCGTTTGCTTTGAAGCTTTTACTTATTTAGCTTTGTTAGTTTTACCTGAAAACATGGTGGAAACTCATATGAATACCACAAAAGAAGAGACAAGAATGTCTCTAATCTTTGGGTAATGTTTGCAGGATTGGAATCAACGTTCATATCAAATGATAGGTTACTAAAACGTTATCCAATAAAGGAGTTAAAGGGGCTGTGGGTAGGATTGTGAAGATCTAAGATTTAGCCAAATAATTTGAACATTAACTTCTCAGTCCCTCCCCCCCTTTCTGCTAAAGCCCAAACGGTCTCCTAAACCCAACATCTGCTATGGAGCCATACCATGAGTATAAGGTAGTGGAGCCTTTGGAGGACAATGGAAGATCTGATCAGGGAGCAGTGGATTTTTGCAAATCACACTACAGGCTATAGGTGGTGCCATGCTTCATGTAATACCACTCAAATATGTGGTCAGAAATATGACAGAAAGTTAGTTCTTTAATGGTTCATTTTGGCCTGTACAAACTTAAACCGATCAAGTGCAAACGTGAAAAAGATATAATGTGTACTTTTGTTGCAAAGCTCTGTAGATGTTCCCCTTCCCTTCTTCTCTGACTAATCACAATACAAAAACATAACAATAAATTGAATGTTTTGATGGTTACAGAATATTCAAATCTGTGCTACAAAGGGTTTAAAAAAAAAGACCCTGTTGATTTCCTGATCTTATGGCACCTGGAGATGTTTTGGGAGAGATCGTCCTCCAGCGTCCGAGACGCTGACGTCAAGAGGTGAGGACAGATCTTCTGGAAGCAACTCGTCTCCAATGGGCTGATGGTGATGAAAAATGGAGCGGAGAGCGACAGATGGAAACAAAGAGAGGGACCTCTGGGGTTGCTATGGCGACAGCAGGAGACATTTCACCCATGTCTGAGGAATCAATTTACTGTAAATCCGCACAGACAGGAACTATTAGAGTATTAGTATTAGAGATAAAAAATGTGATAGCTTGCACAGAAATGAATAATTCCTTCCTTGAAATAAATAGTAGCCTACAAGCAATGAGTGTTAGCATCAGACTAGCCACTGTGTTTCAGTATATGGGTGCACACAAATGACTGAACTGATTCTATGAAGTATCAGTAAGTTACCACATTTCGCACATTAGCCCCGTTGATGCTTTCTTAAACATTTTCAATGCTACATCAAAAATTGTTCACAAGTTAGCAACTAGCGGGTAAGCATCTAAGCCCAGATATACTCTTAAGAGTTGGTGTAGATTGAAACAGAGTTTAAAGGAGCGTGAACAATGGACTTTAATTCTTTAGGTGGACACAAACACAACTCCAAATCAATGCTAATGTTGCTCTGCGTCAGTAGCTAACTGTTAGCTAACATTTGTTCCCTTGTCGTTGGTTAGTGCAGCTTTATTCATACTGTATTGTATGTATTTTATGCAATGACACATAGTTTGTACACACTCTACCTATAGAACAAATGTGAGAGAACAAATTATGAATTCAAGTGAATAATCTTGGATTAATGTGCCGAAATCATCAAGAAATTCATCTCTAATACCTGCTGGACTCCCTACAGAACTGAAGACGTACACAAAGACGCACACAGACTGCAGACAGACATTCACAGACAAATCACACCCACACACCTCAAGCAAGAACTGATTCAACCTGCACTCCATGCACAGACATACTGTACACCTTTCACAATGAGTGACAATGGTGAAAGCTCAATCCCACCACCTTGTGTTAAAGAATGGTATTACATGAGGAATGAGGAGAAAGGGAGGGATGAAGTCAATGTGAAGATGCTGAGAAGAAAGAAGAATAACACACAGAGAGAACATCAGATGAACACAGTGAGTTTTTCAGAAAGTTTATGGATTATATACAGAAGAATTACTGAGCCCAAAATATACAACAGATGATGGGGGAGGGAATGGGTGACAGAAATGACATGATTATCTACTGACCCCCTTCACCCCAAACCCCCGCCGTTCCAGACTGGACTTAATTATCCCAGAGGAACGTGAGGAGTTGGCAAGGTAGGGAAGGAAGGAAGGGAGGGGAATGAAGGTGGCGAGGAGGACATTAAAATCTCACATATGCGCTGGGGTTGTCTCAGAAGGAGAAATCATGGTGTCCTGTACAGTGTAAGGCACTGAGGGTGACCTACTGTAGCTGATGTTGTCAGGACATGTGCACGCACACACACATGCACATGCACACATGCCCGCACACACAATAACAAACTGACAAGTCCACTCACTCACATCTTCCTCTTAGACACACAAACACACATATTGCTAAAACGATTAGTCAATTTATTGATTGATTGGTTAATCAGCCCACGGAAAACAAAACAATAGCACTAATTAATTAAGTCATTACCAAAAAAAACTTGTTTAATATCTTTAAATGTCTCTTGATTTTTAAATAATTTCTCATTTGATTTAGAACTGTTTATATGCAGAGGGTGGTGGTGCACATTAATGACACTAATGTGCAAGCAGGTTCATATTAATATAGTGACATACAAACTTTTCTGTGCAGTGTTTTCATTGCTTGTAACTTTGTAGTAACCATGACCTGCACTTTCATTTAAGCATCCCTATTTATTTGTTTTTTCTAGTTTTACTTAAATGTAATTCAATTTTGACATTACAAAACATGCTATGTATATTGACCATTTTGGGTGCAAAACTTTCCTTGGGGAAAAATGTAATTATATCTTATTGCCATTTTGAAACCAAATGTGCAGGGTTTACCTCAACAGCTAACATACACCCATGGTCCAAAAAAATAAAATAAATAAATATATTCTTATATTATTCTGTAAAATAAATAATATAATAAAATATTAATCAATAACGGAAATCAGTTTTAGCCCTTCACACACTCTCACACCACTAAAAACAACTGCACACACACGTACACAGACTCACAGACACCAACACACATAGTGAATGTCTCCCTGTCGCAGCAGTAGACCCGCCCCCCTTCACAGTGGGACCAGGCGTGGGTGGGGTGACGGTGACAAAATGGCTTTTGATCATGAGGATGTGCCTGAAAAGTGGTCCAGTGCCATTGTGAAATTGTGTTAACATCACTACAACCTCTGCTGCCCCCCACCCCCCACTCCCCCAAAGTCCTCCCTCAACCCCCAACAGGACCCCTACATCAAAAAATCTCTGTCATTGTCTTTTGACCCTCCTGCCCCTCCCTCCCCGCTTCGCTCTTGACCCCCTACACACACACACGCATGCACACATCTAGTGCTGTACAAAGGGGAGACCACAGCGTGGCTTCAGCTACATAAGCACAACTTTTGGCAGCACTACTGTACATTAAAACCCACTGTGTAGTTTTTTTTTGTTTTTGTTTTTAAAGAGAGCCCTTATTCGTGTTTTTGTCGACGCGTTGCCTCACGACTGACCCACTGACACAATTTCACAGCCGGCTGAGTGGATGGTTTGGTGCGTTTTGTTAGTTTTTCCTTCGTCCCATAACGAAGAAGAAAAAGATTAGGCGGAGTTTAAGACCAATGGGTGACAGAAGCCGGGGGTGAAGACACTGAAAGCAAATGTATGGAGAAGCAATGACAGAGCAAAAACTTTGCAATCCCCCCCAAACCCCGTTTAAAAAAAACAGACAACAAAAACAAACAAAGAAAAAAAGATCAGAGGTTCCCTTTTTTCCCAAAGAATGGGATTTGTTCTTGGAAAAGCACACACAACATGCTTACACACAAGGGCAGTGTTGTGTGTCGGCCATTTTGGATCTGCTGTTACAATTCTGGACAAGCGAGTGGTGTCATGGAGCCAAAATGGAGGTGTTTTTTTTTCCTGCCTGTCTGTCAACACGCTTGCAGGCGTGTTGATGTTGGTGCGTCGGCAGGCTGCTGATGGGGACGTGAGGGGTCAGAATGTGAAATGTAGGTTATTGAAAGGAGGGAGGGGTGGGGTCTACATTACAACGTCTGAAGCCATGCCAGGTAAAACCATACAATAACTCAATCCGAGGCCTGCTTGTTTTGTAGCTGACTCTTCACTACGTTGTCTAACTATCTAGCTACCTAACTATAGCGGGACCTGAGAAGAAAGCAAAATGCTTTGCACCTCTGTAAACCTCTCACTACACCGCCTGAAACTGGACCCTCGACATTTCTGGGATGGACACAAAATGCCACCTCTAACAGGGAGGTGAAGCCAAGAGAGCTAGCTTGCTATCAACATCCGGTACATCTCCAACAACTATTTGAGTCTTTGAAAATCAAAACCATGAGGCTTTGATTCAAACTGTGTGAATCAATTTAGATTTAGATCTGGAAACTATCTCTGTATGTGTAAAAATCTGTGTATGTTTGAATGTGATTTTTAAGTGACAAATCCCATACCGGATGTGATATTAATTTCCCTACGTCAAGTCGAGCGCCTTGGCTATTTCCTCACCGTGGCCCAGTCTCAGTCTAGCTCCCTGCTAGCATGGGAGCCGGTGGGACTCAAAATTTTAAGGCGTAGTGTGGTTGATCTCAACTACCACAGAGGGAAATGGGCGGGGAGGGGGGTGGACGGGTGCGGCTAAGGGCGAGGAGAATAGGGAGTGATGAATGTGACTCTGATACAGAAGGCACTGTGGCTCTGTAGGGGGGTTTTGGGGAAGCGTCCCCACCTGCTGTAACCTCTCTCGATGGGAGGTGTGGGCAGAGGTGTTTCAGGTTTGCGCCCTTTGACTCCCGCAAAACAAATCAACAACAAAAGCAAAAAACCCCTATCCTCATCTTCACTACGCTATGCTCAACTGCTAGGCCTGGAGGCAACACATTTCGGCAGAGGAGAGAAAGATGGAGAGAGAAAAGAGATCATGTGGAAGAGGGACAGCGACAAAGGTACATGAAAGAAAGGGGTCCATCTTCACAATTTCCCAGATCCATGTGCCTCTGTTTCAATAATCTATTTTACAGTACCACAGCGTTGCAGATTCTTCTCCGAAATACGGATGGATGGGATAGGATGCTTATGAGGTCTGCATAGAGTCAAAACACGTGGACTGGTATTTTCTTTTTTCTGGCTTATGCGACTGCGAAGAAAACAGTAAAAGGTTTCAAGAGTAGCGAGATCGTCAACCGTGTCATGAGCATGAACGGTATGCAAAATAAATAAATAAATGTCTGAAACTCTATACTCTGTCTGTTATCTATAACTACATCTACTATATTATATCTAGATTTTTATGTAGTTTATCATCTATATTTATCTATACTTTATCATCTTGTCCTAGAGTTATTGAATATTCAATAATTGTTGTCCCTCATAACAATAAGGATGCAAATACTATACTAAGTGTTTCTGTCCTATAATGCTTTTTGTGTTGCTCTCTGGCAAGCTGAAAGAACAGACGTCAAAGCAAATGGACAGAAAAATATCAAAAAGAGAGGTTGATTGGGTACTGAAGTGGCTTTTGGCAGAGGAGGTTTCAACTTTGCTACAACCTCATTTGATTGGATTGGTGATTTTGGTGACTGTTCTCTGGTTATCCAGACCTGAGAGAAGGGTTTGGAGGAGGAGGGTCAGCATTGGCACAGACAGGCAGACAGAAGGACGGGCCAAACAAACGGACAGATATGGCGTCTCTCAGGCTACATCCATGTTCCCTGACTAGGACTGGACGTTTATCTATATATATATAATATAAGAGACAAGTGGTGGGTTCACTCCAGGTCTAGAAAACAGGATGTGGCCCGGAGGCTGTCCTGTAGAGAGGGAAGGCAGGGCGGATAATGTGCGCTTATAATTATCCCCTGGTGGCAAAAATAGAGAACAACACCACTTAATACTGACACCAACACTGTACCAACAATACTGTGCTGTTACTTCCGACAACCTATAAAACGTCAGAGCCAGATAGAGGGAAAAGAGTGAGATTTGTAATTGGCTGAAAGTGGAAGAATTCAACGTTGGTAGAACTTTAACTTCTGTAAAACTCTGCAGTGTAAAATGCAGACAAACTCGTCCACATTCTCAATGATTTGATCTGCCCCTCTCTGAACATGAATTCTTGATCTTTGGGTTGGCTTAACAAGAGTACTGACCCAATGAATCATTGGAAGTCAGGTTCTGAAGCTCCTCTGACCTCTTATCTTAAGAGTTGCGTTACAACACGCAACGCTGCAAAGTGAATGTTCCCAAGCCATCGTTGCCCCGAAACGTTGCAGGAAGGCATCAGGAACCCGGTAAACGTCATTGAACGGGGGTTATAACATAACGGATGTAAACAAGATGGACATAGCATACTTAAACTCCAAATAACATGACAACAAATCTACAGCAACAGTTCCATCAATCAATCAATCATTCAATCATCAGTATCACTATCATTGTCATTTTGCATTGACGTTGATATCATTATTCATAAGACTATCATCATTAACAATAATAAATAAAGTGTGGTAGAAGTCCGCTTCTTTCCACTCTTTCTCCCTCTTGTTTTTTACAAGCACAACAGGAAACTCAAATGTGATCCTGCAGTGTTTCCTGTCTTCAAACAGGTTGTGGAAACATATCTTTTGACCTGCATCGGCAGAAAACGGAGAAAAACGAAATAGCCGACTGTCAAAATCTGTTTTTGGTAAAAACTAAAAGAAAATTCCATTTGTGAATTCAGAGAGGGACAGAGTCTGATAGAAGTGAACTTCTTTTGTAAACCTGAATGCAAAGTTTCCTATAAAGCCCCCAGGTCCCACCCACACCAGTTAGATTTCCTCTCTAGTATGTATTTAATCAATCATGCAGGTTTCCATCAAATTTTGGACTCCGAAAAAGATCAAAGGAGGCTGAGCGAATGCAACAGAAGAACCAAGCTCCAATGTCCGAAGAAGAACAAGAAGGAGAAGTAATCGATAGAAGAAATACTGAAGAAATTAGTCTTTTTTTCCCCATCCCTCCTTTCCTCTCCTCCGCCCCATTCAACCTCGTGATGTCATTTCCTGTCAGGTCATCCCTCGCCTTGCACCGGGTCGAGTAACCGAGGAGGAAGGGGCTTGACGAAGTGTCCGACTCCCTTCTCAAGTTATCTGACCCCCCCACCCCCACCCCATAACCCACTTGAATAGGAAGTGAGCCCATATGTGCCCCGCCCCCCTCAACTACCACAACCACCGGACAGGAAGTGATGTCACACCAGTTCCGTCAGCATTAGGTGAGTCTTTAACAGTAAACAGAGATGATAAAACTCATCAAATATCAGCCAGCGCTGTGATTGGCTGGTTTTTGCAGTATAGGCGGAGCTTCCTGGTTCTGTCCCTTGGAAAGGAAAAAGGTTAAAGATAAAGTGGTTGTTCTCCCTTTTTTTCTTTTCATTGTTTGTCATGTAAAGTTTCATTTTGTTCTTCATTGTTCAAGTTTGATTTTCTGGAGGCATAGCTTGGCATGTAAGGGTTAGGGGGGTCCTGGCTTTTTGTTAATTTATTTTTCTTTAAACACATCTGTTTGAGGAGCAGAGTCCAAGCAGTGGACTCTGTGTTCCAGCTAATTTTCAGGCTTTTACATTAGCAGACTGGCCAGCGACAGATAGCACACATCTGACGAAACCAAACAATCACATGACTGGGAGAAGTGCTTTTAGGCCTCATAAATGCGATCATCCATGGCCATTTTACATGCTCCTCCCTCGCTTTTTTTGTTCTCACACCTCACTCTTCCTCCTGCAGCCTGGCCTTGCTGGCCAAGCACAGAATTCTGGGAAGTGTAGTTCTGAGACAGAGAGAGGCAGAGGTAAACTGTGCCTTGGCCTTGTCCTAGTTGTCTTGGCTGTCTCTTTTTCATTTTATCCATGTGCTGCTCTGTCACTGATTTCAGTCTCACAAAATCTGTAAAAGGCTATTTGCAGCACCTCCACCCCCCCTCCCCTCCGCCCTTTCCTCTCATTTAGAGTCTGAGGGGTAAAGGTAGAGGGTTTGGAGGACGTCCAATCGTCCTCAACATTTTCACCAACTCTGCTTTATAAAAAAGTCAACAAATCCAAGGCCAGAGCACCAGAGGCTGCAATTCTTCTCCTCTCCTGCCCTTATCCCGCGCTTCCTGTGGTTGCTAGCACCAGTCATCCTCGTCCGTCTCACTATAAGGTTCATGCAGGCCCTTGCGGGGCCCTCGGGCATGGGGGGGGCGGTGGTGTGGATGGGGGGGGGTGCCCCGGGGGGCCCCCGCCGATGTGGGGAAGGTGAGGATGAGCGGTAGCCATTGGGAACCCTACGTGGATGCGGGTGAGGGGGCGGAGGGGGCCCGTGGCGGGCAGTCCTAGGTGAGCGTGGGTGAGGATTTCCCCCATGTGGGTGTGGGTTGCCATGGGAGAGGCTTTGCTCGTAGGCAGGGGGCTCATGGTGCCGCTCATACTCATAGTCACGCTCGTAGAAGGGTCCGTCCCCCTCCAGGCTGTCCCCAGGCGGAGGCCCGCTCCAGCGGCCTCGGTGAGGGGACCTGGGCGAGCCGTGGAGGGGCGAGCGTGGGGACTGGTGCCTAGGGGACCGCGGTGAACCGTGCCGCGGCGAGGAGGCCCCGTGGTGGGGAGAAACCTGGCGTGAAGGGGGTCGGTGGTGGTAGCCTCTGTCGTGGTCTGGTGGGGAGAAGTGTCTGGGGGAGGGCGAGCGCAGACGGCCCGGCCCTGGGGGGCCGTAGCTGGGCTTGCGGACAGTAGGGGAGTAGGTGACATGTGGTCGGGGTACAGCAGGGGTCTGGGGTAGCTGGCGACGGCCTCTCCGCGGAGTGCTGGTCCCCGAGGTGGAGGGGACCGGGCTGCCGCTCACCGAACTACTGCCCTACAGCAAAATGTAAACAAGGAAAATCAAAACGCACCACAACAACAACAGAGACCAGAATAGATAGAGTGGCGGTGATAGATAGATAGATAGATAGATAGATAGATAGATAGATAGATAGATAGATAGATAGATAGATAGATAGATAGATAGACACCATTGAAAATCATTCAAAAACATAGTGATGAGGCAAAAAATTGACATCAAGAAGCAACACGTCACATTGAAGAAAAATGAACAAAGAGAGAAACAGTGATAAAGAAAAAAGCATAACACAAAAAAGAGAGATTGATATACATAAGTTGGTGTATGACTTTCTGTGAACTGTATTAACAGTTGTCGAGTTGGAGGGTGCAAAAGACAGGGGTTAAGGATCACTTCATTTATAATGAACCATTCACCTCTGTGCTCAGCTCCTAGCAACAGGTATACTGGGATTCAAACATAGGCTAATACACCACTGTGACTACAGAATTGAGTATAATGTAACTAGGTAGGATGTTTAAGCGCCACTGTCAGGCCTGAAGTATCCACAATGACTGTACAGAACATCCTCAAGGCTATTTAGCTTTGAATCCAACCTGTATTGAGTAAAAAGCTTTTTTGTAACGTCATCTACATATATGGAAATTCAGAAGAAAGAACAGGAAAGACAGTATTGGGAGGTGCATTAATCTCGTTGTCTGTGGAGCCCACCTGTCTGTGTCCACGTCCGTCAGGCCCATCGCTGGGTGAGCGGGACCAGTGGCGGTCGTGGGGGTGCCTGTGGGAGTAGTCGTGTCTGTCAGGGCCGTAGCGCTCCTTGTCCATGGAGCTGTGATGGTGATGGTGGTGATGGTGGTGACGACGGTCCTTGGTCCGGCCGCGGTCCCGCTCGCGCTCCTTGGGTGGAAAGTCGCCCGACTGCGTGGTCGTGCTGAGGTCTGTGCCCAGACCTAGCAAGGAGATGTCTCAGTTTACATTGGCAAAAAAGAGACCACTTGTTATTTTGTTAAGATTTGAGCTACCTGAGGTGAGGGCAAACTTATAAATAATTAAAATTAAGATTACAATATTCCCCATAAATGACTATAGTAGATTAAAGAGTTATTTTCAAGCAAGTAAGTCAAAAGTGTTTTGAAAGAAAATATAAAAACAAGTTAATAACAAGTGCCAAATTTTAAAGAAAAAAAATAATTGCAAAAATCTTCTAAACATGGCAGTCAAATGTACAGTACAGCAAAGAAAATTATTTTAAAACAGCATGAACTCTACTGGGTGCAGTAAGCAGATGAGAGTCCTCACCATCAGATTAGAGAGCTCTCCAATTACAGAGAAGATTTAGAGTTTAACTGTCCAGCCCTGTTTCATTCTATTTACAGCTGAAGCATGTAATTTGCACTCACAATTAGTGATGAAGTGGGCAATGTTCTTTTCAAGGACTTCTTTGTGCCAATGCTTGACTCACATAAAATTGAGTGACTATGATAACTACTCTGCTCTCTTAGCTCAATAAATACACAGATTTCTCTTAATTGTTTCAACAACTGCTACAGAGTTGCAACACTGCAACACTGTTACATCACCACTGGATGTAACATTGTGTTTATTGTAAATTTTAGGAAACCTCAAATTGTGGCTAGGATAGATGTGTCAAACTCCAGTGTCTCCATAACCTCTTAACAGAAATCCTGTTTCTTTAAGGAAGTATTTCATATCAGTCAATGGTTTTGCCTGGTCACTGATTTGGGAAATAATTTAACAGGAACTTGCGCTGACTGCTCTGGCAAACACGGCTCATACGAAAACGTTTGACGGACCAACTCTTTCTGAAACCATCTCAAAGGCTTGCACAAAAATATTGTCTTGTTAATAAAAACTTAAAGCCACTATGTGTAGAATCTGTGTGATTACGGAATTTTATGACCATAGTGGTAGTATTAAAATGCATTTTGGCAGACAGCAATGCCTGCTGCTAAGGTGTCTGAGGAATTGCCATGTTGTTTATCCTCCGCATGGTGGCCATTTTAGGACATCTCACACTTAGCTCGTCAGGTTCAACTTGACGTTTTCAAATTTGGCTCAACCCTACTCAGCCTAAGTTGTCAGCTCAGAAGTGTAAATACCTCCAAAACACGTCATGTTTTTATCTTAGTAAAACTTAAAACAGGGAAACTAGACCTAGAGCTGTTCTTATTAGGGGCTGAGCCCCCTAAAGGTCTGATCCTAGAATCACCCCTGCTGCTACTTCATACTTGTACTCCACTAAACCTCAGAGGTGAATGTTGTAATGTTTACTGAACTACATTTACCTGACAGCTTTTGCTTTATTGCTTCAGGCTTGTTTCTGCAACAGCTCACTGTGTATCGGATACAATAAAAACTATTATATACATTATACATTGATGCAGTATTAAACAAGATCTCTGCAGTCGGCAGCAGAGAAACAAGCTACAATGTAAGGTGATAGGACAATTGTCCAGCTTGTATTTGCGTTCATAAAAATTCTTGTTTTGCTGCTGACAGACTCAGATTAATAGACTAAGTGTCTGACAACACTATGGAAAGGATCTCTAAGGAGGTTGACCTTTCTGTTAAAGATTAAGATCCTTTTTTAAAACATAAAAGTGCGACTATCGGCTACGTTTGGTCAGTGTTTTCTCTCTTTCATTACAATTTCGGGTCTGTCAGTCTCAGTGAAAACCGGGGACATTTCCGGGGACAGATCCAGACAGGTCACCAAAACGGGACTGTCCCCGGAAACCGGGGACGTCTGGTCACCCTACCTTACTGCCAAACTCGATGATCAGATTTGAAATGGGCACCATTAGTTTTGAAGGGATCTTGTCATGGATTAAAGTGGTAAATAAATCACAACTATACTATATATAAGTGCTATATGCATATGTTATGTCAAAAGAGTATTGGAGACACATGATGCCATTTAAAGCTGTAAACCTTTAGATGTGTAGATGTTTGTAAAATGTTAGGTAGGCATTAAAAGTAGTATATAGATGTCTACTATGAGTGACTCACCCGTGTCAGCGTCAGTGTATCTGGTCAGGGAGCGCTGTGAGGCCCCGTGACTCCTGTCCCTGTGTCTGCGTCCTCCTCCGTGTCTCCCCTCTTCAGACACCACCCTCTCCAGGGAGTAATCGTCCAGCCTCACGCCCCGGCCCGTACGCCCGTGGACCAGGCTGGAGGTGGAGCGACGCATCGGACTGGTGTCGGTGATGGTCTGTGAGGACAAAGGAGAGCGCAGAGAGGGAGATACAGACAGGGAGATGGGGACAGACAGAAAGGGACAACATACGGGAGGAGAGGATGTGATAAGATAAGGAGAAAAGAGATAAAAAATAGTGGAGGAGAGAGAAAAAGAGAAGAAGAAAAGAAGTGAGATTCAGTGCATCCTGACTGGTGAAGTCCATCCTTAGCTCTAAGAAGGACGACACTCAACATTCACTTTGTTGACTTTTAAGGAGGGTACTACACTACTACAGCACTGTGGTTGAATGCATTGTGCATTCCTGTGTATATGTGGATATTGAATGACAATATCTGACTTGGGTCAAACAGCAGTAGCAAATAACTCATGGTTTAGGTAGGTGGTGCACCCATCTGATCTGAAACAAGTACCCATCTTTAATCATATATTGGCTTACATTGTTTGCATTCTAATAGCTTGAGCCATAGCACCAGAAATCCCTAACTACTAAGCCTTTGACAAGCACATGTAATGCCATGCTTCTTCACCAAAACATGGACTGAAACAGACAAGATACGGCAAATACGGATCTGGCAGGAAGAGAACAAAGGGGCAGAGAGACAGAGAGCAAGCATGAAGGAGGGCTATAGAAACCATGCCTCACATGCACCGGCAAATGGCAGCCATATTTCAGTTAGATCATAGTCAGATTGAAAAGCCTTGTTTCCCCCTTTTTTTCAAAGTTAGTAGTAGCAGTCATCAGACCAGCAAAGAACACCAGGTGTTTGATGCTGGTTAGAGTAGCGATGGTTGGACAGAGACCCTGACATTACTGTTATTTTTCCTCACATTTTTTGATAATATTCAAAATAATTAAATTTTTTCTTTATTCAAGTAAAATAACAAAAAAATCTCAGGGCAAATTCTACCAAATTATTACTGGTTTTATCACATGAAGTGACACATGCATGAAGCACATTGCTGCATTGCCAGCACTATAGACACTTGTAATAGTGGATTAGTAGAAAACATCTGGCTTAATTTGAACTAATGGATCAACATAATCTTTCTCCACTTTGTACTTGAATTTATTAAGGTATTTATAATTATTTCCTCTCCTATTCTGCACATCAGAAAAAAATATTTAAACATAATTAAATATATTTTTTTCCAAAGACTGCTTGTCTCGGTCATTTACGTCTCATATACGTAGGTTTCCCAACACCATGTGCGTACATCAGCATGACATAAATCAAATATGGCAGCCATGTAGATAAGGTAACTGACATTCCATAACCCTTGAGTCTGGTCAAAATGCTCTGCAAGAACCCATCAGGAACATCAGGAAAAATGGATTGATGGTTGTATTGCAAAAATATTTTAACATAAGCGTGTGCATATTCAAATCACATCAGTTAAATCAAAGTCAAAGTGTTGGCCTTTCAAAAAGTTACAGTAACTTCCTGTCCTGTATATTAGGACTATTTATAAATGTATATGAAACAGTCAAGTAGGCTACTATGTGTGTAAAGACATAAAAATGTGATGTGCAAACTTGCTGGAATCAATCTTAATCTGTTTGTGGCTGTGTTTTGGCATCAGATAACATGTCAGGTAAACAGTGAGGGACAGCAAAGCATATACAGGAACTGGCTCCAGTAATACGTCATGTATCTTGTAACCAGTCTTGATTTTCTTGCTGGGTTCATTCTGAGGCTCTTCTGACCAGGACAGGACCCTGCTCACACTCTGACCCCCCCACCCCCAGGAAAGCTTCACATCACCCTGATGATAAAGCACAGGTCAACCTGTAAAGCAGCCGGCCGGACGAAGAACCAGACAAACACAAGGTGGATTCAGCATTCGGAGAGGAGCTGCACTCCACACAGCCAGCAGTCTGTACACTCCCCGAGCAGCCTAACACAAGCCATGCACGCCCTCTGGGTAGCCGGCAGCACGGTACTACACTTAATATGCTTACACACGCGCGTGCGCACACACACATCCACACACACTTGAAAAGGATGTGTTACTTTCCACATTTTCTGGGCGTCTATTTTGCAATGACACGTTTCTTTTCAATATTTATGTCATGATAATGAGCCTCACCGTTCCATCGGCTGGAACTAGGGATGTAATAACATTTCAAAACACTAACTTTGGCCAAAATGATCAGTGAATATCAGTGAACAAGTGATTGCCAGTGCTTTCATGTAGCTGTGTGACTTCCATACAGCATGTCAGTGTTTTTATTACATTTATTTTAAATAAAAGTAATTCAGCTCTGAGTGCATGAGTAACTGAAGAAATGAAAACAAGTTAAAAGCAAGAACAGGCAATTTAAACAAGTTAAAATGTTAAAAGAAGGAATTCATATTACTACTTTTAGTACTACTACCTCAACTAACATTAATATTTATATCATTATTAATAATTAATAAATACGTTTTAGAGGCACACAGCTGTGTCTCTTTGCACTTCTTTTCCAGTCACTGTTTACTATAGATGTATATGTCTTATTTTTACATTCATAAAAGACATATCACAGCAAAATTATCATTCCGGTGTCTTGTGTGTATAAACAAGCTGTTGGCTGAATTCATTTTAACATTACACCCCTAGTTGTAACAAATTATGCGCTGAAAAGTTCCAAACAATGACGTCATGCAACTTTGGTGAGACAGAAGTGCTGAACATGACACAGCCACTCTGTCTCTGTCCAACTTTCACTCCACCTTTCAGGCTTTTGAATAACAGCTTTTGGCTAAAGCAACACTTTCCCTCATCGGTGCACCGCTTCCTCTCCATCACATCCACTGTGAAACTCAGCTCTGCCACATCATGCATGACTAATGGACATGCCGGCACGCTGCCAATCCCCATACAGGCCAACAGTCGCACATCAGGCCAGTCCATGCTTATGTCATACACTGTTGACCCAGTCTGCAGCAATGCAACCGCCTACAACGCACATGTAACACACACAGAGGACAATAAACACACACACACACACACACACACACACGCGCGCCATACAAGCAGAACTGCAGGGAAACTCATCACAAAAAACAAATAATGGAGAGCAGAGTGACCTCAACAGGAGCAGACACGGGTGAGAAAGAAAGAAAGAGGGAAAAAAGAAAGAGTGACTGGGGGACAGCTCAGAGAAGAAAAGGATAGATAGAAAAAGGCAGAGGTGATCCAAGTAGATCTGGATTGTGACAATTAGGCCACAGGTGATTCAAAGAGCTTGGCATACCACATGGGTGGGGTTCACTGCATCAAAACAACTCAGGTGGCGTCTCTTTTTAGGTGCAGAAAAGCACAGTAAACTCACTCCCGAGCTATTTCATCTGACCGTCAAAACAGGCTACGCAAACTATAAAAGGTATTATGCAAATACTTGATCCCAGGGAAAAAGAGAGAACATATGCTGTATGTATAATATGAACATTTGTCTCCCTAAATAATTGTGACAACACCTAATATTTGATAGCAAGGTACTTTATTCCCTTTATTAAGGACACATACTGGATGTGCAGTGTAACCCCAACCCACTACTGTAGATACACTTTTAGCATGGGTTTCTCAAGCGTTTTAATAGTCCTGTGTGTTACAGTCTCTAAATACATCCATCACTGGTTATGAGTGTTGTGGACGTGCACAGGAGAAGAAAATACGAAAACCAAAACCTGAGCTCATGGGAACTGAGACTGACTGCTGAGGAAATTGCTAACCCCACCCATTGGTCCCCCCCAAATGTCTGACTCAAGACTTTGCTCCTGGCAGTTATATAATACAAATAGTATCAAAAATGGGGTTTAATTGAATGAAAACCCAGAGGATATTAACTTTAAACTGAATGTCCTACTGCAGTTCAACACCCCCCATATGGAGCCTCCCTGGGTGCAAAACAACCAGCAAACTATATTTTGGTGCAGATCCAGTTTGAAAAATGATTGACAGAATAATCAATAGGAAAGGGAGCGAGAGATAGAGAGATAGAGAGATAGGGGTACATACACTGAGGTTATTTCCACGAGGCCTGTGTCTCCTCCGCTGCAGAACAGGCAAACACAGAGATGATACGTAAAGCAGAGCAGTGTAGCACACACACGCACGTACGCACACACACACACACACACACACACACACACACACACACACACACACACACACACAGCATTGTTCCGACACAGTTGCCAGGACCAAAAAAGAATAGAGGCAGAGAGACAGAAATGAATGAATAGAATAGAAAAAAAAAAAAAAAATGAATAAATAGATAATACATGGTGAAGGGGGCACAGAGAGAGGAGAAAGAGACAGAACCCAGTTAATTTAAAGAAGGCCAGTGCACACATATAAGAGCCAGGTGGGTGTGCCAGTGAGCGGGAAAGGACAGAGGACAATATACAATGCATGTCCACACACACACACGCACACACGCAGACACGCACACACACACACACACACATACACACTTACCGAAACAGCATGAGCTCTCTGTAAGGCAGAGCAGTGTTAGAAGGCAGTAAGTAACAGTGGTCAGACACACATATACTGTACACACAACACACACACACACACACACACACACACACACACACACACACACACACACACACACACATTCTACACTCCCACTGCAGTCTACCTTTATTTATGTTTGGCAATTATCTATTAACACCACGACCTGTACTGTATGTTCCTGGACTATTACCAGGGAATTAACAACGAACTACAGGCACCAAACCTGGTTCAGGTAGCGCTTGTTTTAATGAGCAAGGACTGTGTCCAAGTAAGTGGAGTTGAGAGAGAACAGATTGTCCACTCTCCATTTGAAAAGACAAGTATATAATGACCGCAATCACAGCTGAATTACACTCTGAGGGTATTTGGAGAGTGAAGCGTGTTTTTGTTGTGTCGACTCTAAGCTCTGGCATATTGCATTTAAAATGAGACAATAACTGCAGTATGAGTGTAAAGTGCTGACCCTCAGCTCTAATTTGTGGATATTTAAATATAAACAGTGTAGGAACTGTATCATGTTTTATATACTGTATATTTTAGGGGACAAAAAGCAAGAGAAGCCTAAGTAACAGCATACTATTTACAAATTGATTGCACATTATTACTGTTGACACTAATAAAAGTAAAGTTTTTTGGAGTTGCTCCAAAATATTTCCACCCTTCTTCTAAATGAAACCCTTTAAACACTAGAAGAATAAGTAGAAATTGCACTGACACCTTGTCTCACACTTCTCTTATACACTCTCCTATCTCATCCTCCGAATGCTCATACAAAAACACTCCATGGAGTAACCAGAATACCAAAGTGAGAGCAACATGACTGGATGCAGTGACATGTAGGAGTATGGAATGAATGTATGTGTGAGTGTGTGTGTGTAACTGCAGCCAGAGGCTTCATGGTAAAGTCCTACATGGAAAATATCTTCTGAACATCACAGATGGAAATTTAAACCCAAATTTATGACCGGAAAAAAATCTATAGATCAAGCACAAAACAATGTTGAGCAGTAATCAATGTGCAACTCACGATATGCTCTATCAGGTTTTTTTTAAACAATTCGCCCACTGGATATGAGAAGTGGACAGTTGGACAGGCAATATCCCTGTATCATCCACCATATTTTCTATTTTAGACCTGTAACACAGATATAACCCTAACCAGAGATAAGGACATTTCCTATTAAGGTTAACCAGAAATTGTTATTAGGTGCTCTCTCGAAGTCTAAAGCCACCAAACTTGCTGGAAGAAATTCATGGGATCAGATTTAAAAGTCTTTGTAGGATTTTACAGGTTTGCACCTATCTGCCCCTGCAGATCTCAACATAAATTGCAGAATATGAAAGCTGATTGTACAAATCCACTTTTGCTAGTTTAACGGCATAAAAAAGGTTCGGTGCGCCAGGCGCATGGTTCAAATGGGTTGTACTTACTGTCTTAATTAATCATAGTTGTGTTTTAGACGTAAAATGCAATAAACCAATCAGAGTGTCATCTGTCGTTCCCTTAGAAAGCCAGGGGTGTTTGTACCTTGGTGCATTGCTATTATGATGGTGGATTTGCTGAGCCGGAAGGAGAGATTTTCAGAAGGAGAAACTGATCTGCTCATCCATGAAGTGAAAGTGCGCAAGCAGATCATATCATAATACTATTTCACATTGTAATATCTTTTATTTTTAATCTTTTGCATGGTTTCCTCCTTATTTCCAGTTTCTAGATCTTCACGCCAAGGTTGCCCCTTGAGTCCGGCCTTATTTGTCCTCTCCCTAGAGCCTCTGGCTCAAGCCAAAGTCAAAGTCAAAGTACTTTTATTGGTCTCCCTAAGGAGAAATTTGTTTTGGACATTGAGTAACTTACTTTGCTGCAAGAGTTACAGACACAACAACAAGCACAGGGTTAAAAACAAAAGACAAATGTACAGTTAACATATGGGCTACTCGAGGGCCTGTGCAAATTGCAGATTTACGATTTTCTATACTAGCCATTTGCCAATTGATTATGGTGACACAGATATACATTTCCAATACAAAGCATCACCCCTCACTATTTGCGGATGATGTTATGTTTTTTTGAAAACCCCCCTCAGTCTCTTCCTCACCTTCTATCCTTATGCAAGGAGTATGGAAGCTTATCAGGCTTTAAAATGAACTAGTCAAAGTCTGCACTACTTCATTTAAATGATTCTGCTTGCAATTCAACCATCCTTGCTAACATCCCCATTGTTTAGAAGTTTACAAATTTAGGGATTGAGGTTTTTCCTTGCTTAAATCTGATTGTTAAGCATAGCTATTCTGCTGCTCTTAACAACGTTTTTAAAAGATATGGAAAGACGGATGGATCTCCCCATGTCTATTCAAGCCTGTATCTCTGTGGTCAAAATTAATGTTTTACCCAGGATTAATTTTGTGAGCTCAATGCTACCTCTCTCCCCTCCTTCTGATTATTGGCATACATTACAATCTACAGTATCTAAAGGTAAGCGGCCGCAACTTAAGATTTCCACTCTATAGAGGAGGGGAGAGGATGGTGGCCTTTCAGTTCCCAACTTTAAACATTATTTTTTGGTCCTTTGTGTTAAGGCCCCTCCTTACCTGGTTTGACTCATAAATGTCTGTCTTGTTAGAAAGTGCTATGACAGAGCCGTGGTCACTCCATGATGTTCTTTTTTCAATAGCTCTAATTATCATCTTATCACATCTTATCAAAACTTGGAGACTGGGTGAAACATTTTGTTGTGTAGCATGTAACTGGCATACATTTTCCCCATTTTTTAATAATACAACACTCCTGATTGGTGGGAGGCTGATAATAGCTCCACAGTGGGAACAGAGGGGGGTTCATTTTCTAAAAGACATTTTTAATGAGTTGGCTTGTTATCTTTTTCTGACTTACAAAACACATTCAGTCTACCCTGTTCCTCATTTTTCTTTTACCTTCAATTAAGATCAGCCCTCAAGGCATACGGTGTCCCCTGGCAGAGATCTTTGCCCATCCATCCTATTTGGGAACTATTTACTGAGCAGCCTGTGGTATCGTATCCAGGCTCTATCCAGGCTGGATTCAGTCTACCCCAGACCTGTTTTAACTCATTTTGGTCTAACTTTTCACGCAATCCAGCATCAGATTCATATCTCACCCTTGTGAAAATGCATCACAAGAAGATAATTAACAGCCCTTTATGCACTTTCTGCCCACTAAAAGCCCATGGTCTATTTCTTCACATTATCTAGGATTGCTCTCCTGTTGGTCAGTTCTTGAACAATATTGCATCTAAAATATCTGCCTTGATTAATGATAGTGTACCTGTTACTATCTGTGTATTGATTCTGAATGATCTGTCAGCCATTCACGTCTCTAAAACTCAAAAACATGCTGTATTTGCTGGACTTACAGCTGCTAAGAAAATGATTTTAACACGTTGGAAACCACCCCATGACATGTCTAGTCGTACACGGAGCCTTTCCTTTTTGGTCTTATATATGGAGCTCTCTATGGCTCGCATAAATGGAGTGCCACAACAGACTTTGGTCTCTTGGCTCAACATTGCTGAATCCTTGAAATCCATGCTGTAGACTTCTGTCTGTGCATGTGTTTTGTCCCATGTGTCTTGTGTCCGTCTCTCTGTTAGATGGCAATATGCCAAAATTCACCTGAACACACCTTCCTGTAAGACCGGCACGTACATGGGCACAGAGACGGCCGCAGGTGCATTTGCTTTTTAAATAATGTGGGCGCTGGACGGGAAATTGACAACTGCGTCGCTCTTAAACTAGCAATGACACTTACAGGGCCCCTAAATTTGTTTTGTTCTCCCTTTGTCATTTTGAGGTAAATAAAGGTCTGGAAAAAGATCAAACTGGTTGTAACCATAAAACCTCTATAGTTACTTCTACAACACCCCTCTGTCTCTTACACATCCAAGAAGTCAAAGTGTCAACCAGAATGTACCATAAAATGATTTCCAAAGGCAATGAAATGGCAGCCTACAGTTTTTTTTTCATGTGGTTGTAACTGTTTCAAATCATTTTAACGCATCACCCTTAATGAGTCTTTTGTATTTTCTCATTTTCATTGCTGAAGAGAGACACTAACTCTGGCCACAGTTTACACAGGACAGACACACCAAGGATATAATGGAAATGGGTTAGGGAACAGGATAAGGTTGGAAGCAAGAAGATATTCTATACATATACTGTAGGTCTTCTAGATATGTATTTGTATACATATCTAGAACACTTATCCAGCACTCCGACCCGTTTTGCTTTCTTCTCCGGTTGTTAGCATGTACTGCCGAGAGAGGAACTGTTTTGGAGCTGAGCGGCGGTGGGTCGGTTGCTGGATGAGTGGAGGGTTTTTAGAGTGAGGGTGGAGGGATGGTGGCAGGAAGGGAGGCAGGGGAAGACAAACAGCAAGACTAGACAAGGAGGTGAATTTGCAAAAGTCTCACTGCTTCTTTGCATCCTGTCAAAAAAAATTGTAGGAAGTGAACCATGTTTCCCATATAGAGAATTACAGCCATGATTAACAAAAAACACATAAAAGCACTTGAAATTATTTTTTAAGCTATTATTATGTATTATATGAATACATTATGACTTAAAATAAAAAAAAAAACAGAGAAAAGAAAGCTCATATCTGGTAGTTGATTTGTTTAAATGTAAATACAGAAAAAAGGCCAAACAAATCAATAGATATGTCTTTACCTTTTGGTACTTAAAAAAAAGAAGGATTTGGTTCATTTGAGGCTCTGCTCTGTTAAGGATGCAAGGAGAAACGTTTTTTTCAATTCACTTCAACTGTCCTCACTGCTAAAAGGCATAGTAATGGGGAATGATGAGGATGGTGGCGGTGATGGTGGGATGAAGGTGCTCACTTGGTTGTCTGCCGAGAGGCGGGGCATGGAGAGGGTCCGCCCATGCCCATCCATTGGGTGATAGGGCTCAGTGTCGGAGTACCCGTCCCGCCCCATCTCCCTCATCTCTACCGTCTGTAAAACACAACAACAGAGGGCGTGACCACCGTCTGCTGAGGGGAGGGGACTCAGGGGGTGGGGTGGGAGGTGTGTGTATGGGGAGGGGGGGTGGTGGAGTTGTCATCCACTAAACGCGGGAGGCGCTAACTGAAGTGGAAGGGACATGAAGCAAACTTAATAATGCATCAAGAAAGTGTATTGTATTTCTTTTCAATTTCGGGCATAAAAGCCTTCGTTCTGCATTCTTCATTTATGCAGCTTGTTGTTGCATAAATGAATTGTTGCCACCTTTTGTTGTGTTAACCCTTGTCCCTTGCCTCTTGGTTTAAACTGTTGCCTTCTGGACGACGATACCGTGCTCCTCACATCACAAAAAACACATCCAAGTTTTTTCGTTTGTTCCACAGGACATCAGCTTTATTTATGAATGATTGTCCTGTACAGTCAAAGGTTGTTGTTTTTTTCAACTGGACGATGTATGACTGCCTTGGTCCATGTTATGTGTAGTGATATACAGAATGTATACAAGTCTGAAATTGTGTTCATTGTTAACAAACAAGCTACTACAATAAACAAACTACAGCTAAAAAAATGACATTTAAAACATTTAAATGAGGTGGGTATTGATTAGGGGTACTTTGGAGTACTGCAGGGGGTACGTGAGATTTAGTTTTTTAAATGTTTATTAAAAAAAAGCATCAGTTGTGAATAATTCTTGAAATATTTATACTATAATAATGAATTAATTTAGTGTTTTACAGTGTTACAGTGTTGTTCAGTGAATCAGACACTGATGGTGCAGCGCCCCAAATGTACAAAAAAAAATTCAAAGGGGTTACATTATTGAAAAAGTTTGTAAACAACTGCATTGGATTATGCCAGCTTATAAACTTTAAAATCACATAAACATAGTCAGATAGTAGGTTAAAGTATAATGCCAAAAAAACATGACCATTTGGGGAAATTATTTAGGATGACTAGGACCTTTCTTGCATGAATCTGCCAACTCAAGAATCCAAAACAAAGGGCAGACTATTTTATTTTTCAAATCTTAGCCTTTTTTTCTCCAAAAAAATGGCACAGCACATCTTTGTACACTAGTCATGAGATTGAAGACAGAGATGAGGGACTGGGGGCTGGGGACGTTCCAACAGACAAGTGAAAGTAAGGGGCAGTGAGGAGGAGGAGGTGTACATCACAAAACACATCTACCAACTCCTAGCCTTTGACTCCACAGGAGGTTGAAGATTGAACAGAAAAAATCAGGGAGAATAGGAAGATTGTGAGACTGAGAGAATAGATGTAAACTTTGAGCAGAAGGGTGAAGAAAGAGAAAAAAAGAGAAGCGCGACAGTCATGTGTGCTGGAGTAATAGCAGCAACATCCAGCACTTAAGACACTAAAAAGATTTCAACACTGGATGACGGAGTATAACTACTAGTTTTCAGTCTTTTTCACAGCAAGCGCCCCCAAACAGGGTGGAGCTTTTAAATTCCCATGCAGTTGTGGGTCAAATCAATTCATATCAGAGACAGGAAAGTGGAATTAAGTCTGACAATTCCTCAAGATTTTATTATGAAAAACTCCAATTAGAAACACATTTTGCCCCATGGATTCTCACTGCTCGTCTTTTACCCCTGAAACGCCTATCCATCCAGGTTAGATATGAATCAGAAAAGATCATTTGAAATAAAATACCTACCTGAAGAGGCACAGAATAATGGGTTTTTACTTTTTACCCCCCTTTCCCCATAGAATAGAATGGCTGTGCTTTTGCATTTAATCTGTGACTCTTGCCAAATTCATAGAGTATTGAAATCTATTTGTATTGCAACAGCTAGAACGTAACCAACGTGGTTAGAGACAAACTGTCTGTGTGAGCGGATAACTGGTTGGGTTTGTATTGGTGTGTTACCCGGGTGCAGACATATGTGTTTGTGCCCATCATACCTGGGGGTTGTGACGGTTGTCGTGAGGATTGTCGGGGTAGGGTCTGTCGGGGCTCCAGTTACCCGTCTTTTGGAACATTTCCTGGGCTTTGGCCGTCACCCACGATTGGCTCTCAGTCATGCCACCCTCGGGAGGTCTGGCACCCACACATACACACAAGTTAGGGGATTACAAATCAGGGAACTAAAACAAGTCACCGTCGACCAGTTTTCAATCAAGTAGCTGATTTAATGCAAAAAGTGTACACTGTTTCTCAAGTATTGTGTTTTTTTCCTCCCATATAACTGATGCTCACACAAAACTGAGTAGACTTTTTGTAATGGACAACAGAGAAGCATAAAGACACACACTAGGCAAACACAAAAAGAAAGATATTGTAACCCAAAGCCAAGAAAAATAGAACAAGAAGACAAATTAGTGTGTATGTACTGTACTGTAGTGTACTTAAAGTGTCAACTTTTCATTAAAATGTGAACTTGAAATTATTTACAGCAAAGGTTTTTCTTTAATTTGAAAAAAGGTGTTCTCCTCCTGATTGTATTTATTATTTAGTAACACCAACCTCTGGTGTAGTTGTACACCATAGTTTCATCATGTTCACTTTGTTGAGATAAAAAAAGGGCCAATGATCAGGGAGATTCATTCCATAAGTTCAAGAGAAATGTTGTGGATTTTTACAAGAAATCCAACTAAATATTCAGCCTGAGACACACTATGAAAGGTTTTGTGCACCACACAAACCACTGCATTGACAAAATCTAACACGGCCACAGTATGTATTTGTGTGCAAGCATAGTTTCCTGCTGTCTCGTGTGTTTCGGTGCATTAGACAGATTATAGGTTCCTGCCCCTGCCCAGTCTACTCACATGGTGTTTGGGTTATCTGGCTGGGTGCTGGGGAGACAGTTGAGGCCTTGACCCCCCTGGCCGTCCGTGCCCCCTCCCTCAGAGGGTGGCTCCATGCGCTGAAACATTAATGGTGTTCGGTTCTGTGTGAGATACACAACATGGCCTGCAGGCTGGCATCAGACACACTCAGGGGGGGCAGACACAGGACACAAACACAGGATGCACTCGCAGCATGCACCCACACGAGGGCGCCATCGGCAAACACATGGCTGTGGGTATCCAAGGTAACGTTCCTTGCCAGACTACTGATCTGGGATCTGCTTACCACACTGAAGGAGCCTTTAAACACTGCTGACTTAAAGGCTGATGTTCAGCAATGGAAAGCTGATCTCAAATCTGTGTCAGAGGGGAACTTCTACCTTAGGCATATGAGGTAAGATTGCTCTTAAATCTCAGATTACCATATCCGTGAAACACATCATCAAAAAAGACATTTTACTTAAAAAATCATCATATGACAATGTGTGTGATGCTTCATCTGCCAAGATTTTTTGAGTAATATGCCATTTTGTGGGAAGTGGACATCTGAACCTGAACTGCATTCAAAGAAACAAATTCTGCTTCCATCAGGTCAGAGGTCAGGCAGCTTTCCTCCCAGGGGATTCTGGGTAAATGGAGTCCTCTCTGGAGTGGCTTAAAGGCAACGGTTCATGACTGCTACAGCCTTTGTCATGTCCCTCCTCAGCCTGGACGCTAAAGGCTGAATGCTAAATGAGTGCAGATGGATGGAGGCTGGTCCAAAACCTCCTCTGACACGTCAGGCTGATCTGCTGGACAGGAAGCTGGTCTGGGTACAACTCATTTTAAAAATACATCTAGTTTTACCAGTCAAACAGATCTTTACAAACACTAGTTATGTGGGTTGTGAAGATGGTAACAGAGGCTTTGCAGTTGCTTCCTAAATCTGTAATAACAAGTGTATCTATGGAGGTGCAGATGTCTGCACAGGACTGGTGTGATATGGGTGAAGATCTTCTAATTAGGCCTAAGGTTCTCAGCACATGGTCTGATGGAATAGATTTATTAACAAATTTAAAACTTTCGTTGTTAGCCGATTCATGATCATACTTCCTGTCAGAAAGCATGTCCAAAGTTAATGTTATATCATTATAATAATAAAAGAACAAAGCCACATGGAATGCTTACTTCTATTGAATAAGTTAACTAGTGTGCTAATAAGATGTAACATGCCAACTTTGGTATAGCTAAAAAGCAGAAATTATGTAAGCACAGAACCATTTGGCTATGCTATGATTGTATCAAATATCAATTTCTGGTCAAAATAGCTCAGAACCTCACCATGATTGTTGACTTCCATTGCTCAAGTTGTTTGTTTGGACATTTGACCCTGTAATATGACTGCCAGATGGCATATTATATCAACTGAAAGCCTTCTATTTTTTTATTTAACGTGACATTAATGATCAAAGAACCACAGCTTTAAAAACCCTATTCCTGTCCAGGGGTCATTTCCTGTGTCACAGAGGTAAATGGCTCATGTTCGTCTCTGAACAGTCGGGTTTGGCTGGCTAGCTCTATTGAGAAAACCCATGGTACAAATATTTAGACGGATTCTGGCAAAAAAAACATGAACAACAAACACCTGCTTCAATGGAGTATGTTACAGCAGTGGCATATGTATTAATGAATAGTCCCCCAGGGTTGACATAAGGAGCCACTTGTCACAGGAACCTCCACTCAACATCCCACCAACCACCATGGCAGACAGACGGACAGGCAAATAGATTTATTCATGACCACATAGACTGGAGAGAATGGGTCTTGGTTAGAGCAACTTGGTGACAATCAACGAGGATTGACCAAATAGGGAGAGCTTGATAAGTCAAGGTCTCATCTCTTCCTGGAAGGATAAAGGGAGAGCATCAGAAGGACAGAGACGACATGGAAGACAGGAATGAAGAACAACAGACTTCAAAACGAGGGTGAAGAAACAGGAGAATGACGGACAGCAGACAACATATTTGAGAAACAATAACAGCTCAACAAACACTGAACAGGACGATTGAGATGCGACCAGGCGCGAATATTGTGCAGGGGTAGGAAGAACAGAGGAGAGAGACGAGAACAACAAATGAGGAAAAATCCACCCCCGGTTCCCTTAAACTGTTACATGAGACAACTTTCTTTCAATGTTTCTACTTTTCTATACTTTGCCTTTTGCTTTCAGTATGGGCAGTGGTCTTAGTTACATAAGTTTGCAGCCCTCGGCTAACTGAAAGAGCTTCAAAGTTTATACCACGTACCTTTTGGCATAAACTTCAACTTTTGTTGCATTTCCTTCAGTTTTTGGTGCCACAATGCTGCAATAATTACTTTGTAGTAATAGTAACTAAAACTATTCTATACCATTTTGTTTGTTTTATTTACATATATAGGTATATTTGTTAGCATTATTGTTTCATCCATGCTTTAAATCAAAGTCAGACATGTGGACATATGCATACTAAATAGCTATCTAGTTTGTAAACACATGATGTTTCAGACATTCAAATATTCAGCTATTAAGCTCCATTGTAGCTGTACTGTAAACATCTCAATGTGAGAGGACTATGATTTATGTCAGACTTAAAAAAAAGAATGACCAATCATTAAATAGCATTATGATGTTTTTGGGTGGATTCTTCCTTTAAAATTGTACGGGAATAGAAAAACACAGACCACAGTGAGAGGAGAGAGGGCGAATGAAGCGAGATACTGTAGAGATGGCGGGACAAACTGACAGACACACAGACTGGTTAAAGTCCTTGTGTACTGCTGATGTTGAGAGAGCCTGTTTGGACCTGTCCATTCAGTCCAATGGGATGGCTGCATTCAGGAACATACCGACACATACTGTATTTGCACTGTTCAAAAGAAAAAAAGGCGAACATACTCTCCATTCATCAAAGCCCTCCTTCGTTCTGCAGAATGGAAATCTATGTCTCAGTCAATACAGAAGAGGCTGGCCCCATTCCATATAAGCAAATGTGGACTTTGTTGTATCATGTCAAATTCATGATCAAGTGCTGAACAAACTGGATGACTTACTGGAGCGAACAGGAGGTATTACATGAGTGGAAAGATGTTTCCCACACAGTGTGGACTGAAAATACAGAGAAAGCGGGAGCGAGTGCATCTCAGAAGTCATTCATCGACAAGAGGGGAAGAGCACTGACGGGGAACAAAAAGGTAAGGCCATGTGGTATCATCATCATCATTGCTCAGATTACCAACAACTAAAACCATAGTTGTAAATGGGTAAACCTTTGTAAAACCTGATCCTTCTCACCACGTGCAAACAGCCCATGGTGAAAAGAAAAAGACAAGCAGCAGAAAAGGGAAAGGTTGCTAGCTAGCTGGAGAAAGAAAAACAGCTTGATACCTCTGTTAGCAAGCATGATGAAATGAATAAGGCTGGCCAAGGGAGCAACAAGGTGCTAGAAAAAGGGTGCAGATTTCCAAGTAGCATGCTAATAAAGTGGCCAGCACAGGCTGAGAGGAAGGTAGGTTTAGGGTTAACAGGTGATAAGAAGAAAACCCAAGGCATAGGGGATTTGGTTGCAAGTGTAGCTGGAAGTTTATATAGGATTTAAATTTATAAGACATGGTTCCTATATTTTTAAATCCATATTTGTCAGAAGAAAGGCAGAATTCTGTTCAAGGGCTAGTGGAAAAGGTATCATAAAAAAGGGCCAGGACGAGGCGGAAGAGAATAAGGAAAATACATGTCTTTTTGCGCTCAGAGAATTTCTCTGGGATGGAGTCTACCTGTTCCTCTCGCAGGGCCTGCAGCTTTTTCGTCTTGCTCTGCCGGTAGTATTCCATGATCATCATGGCTGCGTAGATTTTGCCCACCGTCAAGTCTGTGGCTGCTGAGAAAATGACAAGTTACCCTGCAAGATTAGACCCGAGTGAGATGGGACCCTGAGCCGTGGGGGGAATGGGAGTGGGGGGCGAAACACACAAATCACTGACACAGAGACATTCACGATGACATGCAGAATACACTAGCAGCTGGGACAATTCTGTTTCTGGAGGGACAGACCTGAGCTTCAAAATCAAGAATTAAAACTAAGTGTTTGGTTTTCAAAGATGTTTCCGTCTTCAGTTGATGAAGGTAAAATCACAGAATAGTTGGTTAGTGGAACCAATTGTTGTAAGCCAAAAAAGAACCCACTGTGTTGGAGGAGGAAAAAAGCAGATTTGGTGTCATTGCCTCTTCACCAGTCTAAGTGAGAGACAAATGTGGACTTTTAAATGTTTTAATGCAAGTCTCAGTGCAAACATACTTACTTTCATGCTTGTGCGCATGCACCCTTGTGGTCACAAAACCTCATTCTCATTGGCTAATAGACTTTTTCCAACACAGGGCTTAAGCCATTTGAAGCATTGATGATGCCGTTTGTATTTTAATTTTCATGCATGAAGCTCAGCTCTAAAAATCTCATGTGGCAAACAATTTCTCACACCAGTTTAATAAGCTTATGATGTATGATAAGGCAAGATAGAGGAGCAGGTCTGCTGGTTTGCTGACAATGTGTTTCTGAGCACTGAAAGTGCAACAGGCAGATTTTCCTCCAAGTAAATATGGAAATTGCCAAATTTGGGGACTGTGATGAGGCATTAAAACGGTGCAAAATAAAGGGAGAAATATCACTTTGCCAAAATACTCATCATAACTGAAACAGTGGTAATCACACCTCAACTGAAACAGAATTGAGCTCACATGCTGGTGTACATCAGACAAATATAACATTACAACATTGTACAATTATAAACACAACAAAGCCAATAGTCTTTTCACAGGCAGATGCTGTACCATATCAATTAGCATTCTCTTTTTTACTTCACTACCATCTTAATTGTATCACACCTTGCATATTTTTGATTCTTTAGCCTTAATAGGCTGGGGACCAGGTAGCCACCTCACTAAGAAACACGTGGACACCACAGTCAAATGATCCCTGGAAAACAGGAGCTCAATTTTTTTCTAAAAACTCTGGACATGTATCCCCAGAGTTTGGATGGAACACATAAACATTTAAAATCAGAAAAATATTGAGCTTTGTTTTGGTTGTCAGATAACTGAACTGTGTAGCTAAATGAATGAGTGGTGCCCTTTTCAAAGTGGCATGGCTACAAGTCTTCCAGCATTAAAATGTATAAGATATGACCACACACATCTACTTGTGTAGTATACCTTATTATCTTCCATGCATTTAGCCAAACAACTTGATGCTTTTGCTAAACATGCATCATTACACTAGCTTGTACTCATGTACCAAAATCATTTAAACAATCATATTCTCAACAGATTTACCTGAAAAAGCTCATTTATCACAATAATTTTATTTAAAACCTATCAACCTGGATTTATTTTACTAGTTTAATTGCTGTTCAATTCTTCCTGTAGTGAAAAGACTTCTATAGAGGATCTTCTATAGTAGGCACCCCCTGATACCAGGACTGTCTGGATGGGTGGAAAGATCAGTAGTGCGAGTATGTGCTTCAGTGTCCAATGTGATATATGTGTCTGTGTACATGTATGTGCTAGTGTACCTATAACACACATGTGGTATGGTGCAGAGCCCAAACCCCAACCATGTGGCGAGCAACGTCACGGGGGACGAGGGGAGCGATTGCTGTAAACGAGTCAAACTCACTGAGATTCAGTTAGGCCACTTCAACCAGTTAGTAGCTGGTATAACCTTAAGGCTTTAATTAATTCCCTTAAAAACTAATTATTTTACCAATACAACCTGTGCCACAACACCTCTGGCTTAGACAACAAACACAAGTTGCTGTGTTCATCTGTGCCAGTGAGGGTTTGTATCTTTTCTGACTATTTGGGGAAGTTAAGTACTTACTGTTTGTATCTTATCTGACTATTTGGGGAAGTTAAGTCCTTACTGTGGTAGCATGAGCTTGGAGTCCTCAGTGACAACGGACGCAGAGTACAGGGAATTAGGCATCCCAAAAATTGGGTTTGGGTTAGGTTACAATGTCAGCCTCCGAATGCTGCAATCTTCACGACAGGAACAGACAACAAGCCACAGTAAGAACCACTTTGGTTCATACTCTGGAGACAATGAATATTGCCATTGATCAAACTTTTGTTCAAAGGGGAATATTGACCCAATGGTGATGGTATATGCTAACCCAGGGAGTCACCAAAATCAATTCTAAATCCCCTGCGGAAAAGGAATCTTGATACGCAATTTCATTGTAGCCCGGCCAGAGATATTTTGCTCTGGACCACAGTATTGGAAGGACATTTGGAGAGTCTACATTGGTGTATATATGTATTTATATGTAAACATGTACAGTGTGTGTGTTTATGCTGTAGTCGCCTGATCAGGAGATGCAGAGCAGTGAATGACACTGGCTGGTAGAAGCTGTCCTCTTGGTGAGTTGGTGATCGGTGACACACACACCACTATGCCTAATTTTCCTGCAACTTACCCTTATGCGGCGTAACCAGCAGGTCCAGTGTCTTCTGCGACAAGTTCGGCCAAATAGCCATCATCTCCTTTCTCAGCTCTGCATCCATCTGGTGCTTGTCTGCACCGCCTGGATGGCCACGTAAACCAGAGTGCCCACACACACACGCACATGTATCAAACAGTTGTATCACATATCAAACACCCCCCCACATAGGCAAGACCAGGCAAAGGTACAGACCAAAAGAAAGGCAAAATGGCACAACATTTCAAAAGAAATATTTTTTCACCATTCATGCGTGCACACATTCACCCAAAACAAAAGGTTATTCGTTAGTTTCGGAATTGGCATTTTGAGTTTTGTCATATTTGATACAATAATGTAAATTATTCTTGTTGAAGAGAAACAGACAGACAATGAGAGGTAAAAAGTCATACCCATGAATTACCCAGGACTACCCATGTCAGACAAGAAAGTGACTGAGAAGAACAGAAAAACCGCAAAAGGATAATAGTACTTAAGGGCCATACCCTTGGCAATCTTTATATCCAGTGCTGTCCTGATCAGAGCCATGAGGGTGGAGTTAAAATGCACTGTGTTGTCATCAGCAACCGGCAGGTCCATGCGCAGCAGCCTCTGTGGAGAGCCAGTCAGGATGAGAGGATGAGAAAGGGACATGTCCTTGCTAAAGAGTGCCGTGCCTGAACCTCCAGGTTTGGGGAGGGGGTAAGGGGTGGGGGCTGGTGTTGAGAGAGCTCCATAGACAGCAGCCAATTAGAGTTGGACTGGATTCGTCCAGGTTTTATTTAATGTTTACTAAGACAGATTAGAGTAGGCAAGGATGACTAGGTGTTACCATAATTCTTTCAGTTACGGATCTGGTCAGTGTAGCCTAATAAGTTGAGTCAGTGAATTTCAACTTGAGGCACTTGATTTTTAAGTCCTCTGACAAATGTGGGCTATATTAAATGACTGTTTAGCGTTAATATGTTAAGTGTGCTTCATAGTTTTGTGCAAAACATTTGCTTGAGAAAAGTTGAATAGGTGAGTCTCTGCGTCTCCTGTGTTTCCAGTGATACTCTACGCAACAGCACACTGAAGGCCATCTGCTGCTAAGCAACTGTGAGAGCCGAGAACCACAAGGAAGAACAATCAGAGCCAAAATGGCCTCCGACCCAACCTGTGCCCATGTTCCCTAAATGTGTGAATGCATTGGCGCATTTACACATCTCTATTGTTACACACGTAGATATATATAAAACAGAAAACATACACCAACCCCACACCCCCTTCCAACCCCAACAACCCTCCCCGCCCACTTACACACAATTATTTTCACAGACTGCAATTAAGGGTGCTTAATTGGAGTCCTTTGAAGACAAAATAGGTCGACTGGAGAACAATAACAGTATCACTGGTGTAATTCTGCTATTTTTCAGGAGACTGCTTTAGTTTTATTCAACTGAGGCATCTGCTATAGAGCTCCCCCTACCTGTAAGGAGGTTCCCTGTCTTTACAAGTCTATACTGTACCAAGTAAAACCAATGGAGAAACCTGCAGATAGAACAACACAAGCTGAGCCAGCAAGGGCTGCTTGCCGTTCCTATCCTGACCAGTTGGCATCCATTAGATTTACCTACGAACATGAGCGTTGGGCACTCACGATGGCAAGCACGGTAGTACGATGGCGGTGGGATTGTGTACATGCTTGTGTGTTCCTGAGTGTGTGCGAGTGTCAGGCATGCCCAAAGCCAAGTGTGCGGCAGGCAGAGGGCATCGGCCAACATCCACAGCGCTCGGCAGGCAGGCTCAATGTCGCCTAAAGCCATGCGACATAGAGTGCAAGGATGGCATGCAACACAACACCTCCCAAGAAAAATCCCACAAACCCGGGCACACAAAGCATGCAACATGCCTTTACTTCACTCCCATTTTCTAAGCCCCAACACTTCCCATCTACCTAGCCCACTACCCCCCCAATTTCCCTCAAAACCCACTTTCACAATACAAGTAGCCGTGCATCCGCACAAAGAGAGTATCCTCAATCCAACTGGATTGATCCTACTGTTTGACAGATTCATTTCTTTTCTTTTGCTCTCTACATTTTTACATTCATTAATCAAAGTCAAATTGGCCAGCAATGGTAGTATTTCATATCAAGTCAAGATCTCTCTCAATGTCAAACGGGTGCAGTGTCCTAAGGGGATGTCAGAGTTAGAGAGGATTAGAGTTGTGGCATTCCCTGAAAGAAGAAAAAATCATAGAGAAGATCAAAAAGAGATGATTGACGTTCTTTCTGTCTTTGTTTTGGACCAACCAGACTTTATAGAAGTAGTACTGTAGGGTAAGTGGGACGGGGTCTATCGAAGGGGACACATGGTAGGGACAGCAGTTAGTTGAGTTAAACTAGGTGGCTCTAAGCTTGGTTATGAGATGTAGTTACAGATAAAAAGGGAAGGGCGAGGAATGAGGAGGTAGAGGAGGACCATGAAAACACTGAAAGAGTAAAAGAGGAATCAAAAGTACGTGGGTCAATTGGAACAGAGAGAGGTGTGTGTGTGTGTGTGTGTGTCTGTAGATAGAAAGAAAAGAGGCTGAAAATTACAGAACAAGACAAGAGATAAGGACGAGGACTAAAAACAACACTGACATAAGTTGACTAAGAAGAGGTCAGTAGCGATACACAGATATCAAAACTAGTTTTTCCAGTAAGCATGAGGCCTTGTGTCCACTAAAGGAAAGATCAAGAACTTTGCCAGCAATAGGAGCGATCAATGCCAAAAATCTTCAAGATGTCTAACTTTCCCCTCTCTGTTCTGAAAAGAAACCATGAGGGC
Source organism: Etheostoma perlongum (assembly GCA_026937815.1). Taxonomy (NCBI): domain Eukaryota; kingdom Metazoa; phylum Chordata; class Actinopteri; order Perciformes; family Percidae; genus Etheostoma; species Etheostoma perlongum. The sequence goes on from CM049372.1 coordinate 29,917,461, forward strand.
TTTCTGATCTCAAAATGTCCTTCATTGGACTTTTCTGTGAAAAAGTATCAATGAATACTGGAAGGCTTTGATGGCTGACGTATGTGATGGGGACCACTGCTGATACAGGTTGACATTCTGGAGAGAAAGAAGAAGGAAGAACAGAAAAGTAAAGACAGGGTTTGGATGGACAGAGGGATGCTATGAAGAAATGAAGATGGATGCTGATTGTTGACAGACAAGTGGACATACTGTAGAGGCAGAAGGACAGAAGAATGGCAAAAAGAGAGAAAATTGACAGGTAGGAAGCAACCAGAGAAAATAACAAGATTGAGTAAAAGATGAAGAGGAGAGCAAAACAGGAGAAAAAGACAGATAAAGGAGAGAAAAAGAAAGAAAAGGAGAAAAACTAGAAATAGACAGTGAATTGGGTACTGACACCCAGATTCAATGCAGGTTTAGCATAAGGGAGAGTTTGCAATATTTGATCAAAGTCATTCTGTTAACAGACTAGTTCAGTTTGGTTATGATTATTACACAGGTAACGTCACAAGCTAGTTAGGCAAGTAATGAGAGAGATTTCCATCAAAGTGGGACTGAGTATCTAATCCCAATACTTTTTTGGTCCTGACCAAAATCTGTCTTTAGCACTTCAAATGTCATGTCAATGTTTTTTTTTTATCAAAGGAAGGCACTGTAAAATATAGGTGCAAATATGTTTCTTTAGGTAGATTAGCTTCACAAGTGTTGCACACACTTCACATGACAGGATATTTGCCTTTGTGGTGCTACTCTTCAGAGCTTCTTGGCACCACAAATGTGACCAGAAAAACTATGGAAACTATAGCATTACATCATCTTTTCAATACTATTTTGGCAAATCTGGATGTCAATGACAAAGAGAATGAAAGAGAGGATAGACAGAGTAGAGCTCTGCTGAGTTGGAGAGAAAGAGTAGACAACAAGACAACGAGGCAGCGGATGCTGAAATGCTCGACCCTAATCTTTACACTGGTGGTCTAAGGGACAAAGAGAACTCAAAGACGCTGACGTTTCCGTGGGTGTCAAAAAGCATCTTGAGAAAAAAATTAAAAAAATAAAACTAGAAGGGCCAGAACTTTTCCTACTCATTTCAATTTGCATGATTATTATTTGTATGGGTACAGTGTGTATTTGGCACAGTAATGTGGGCATGTTTATGCGAGCACTATAGTGCCATCCACAGGAATAAGAGACGCAGAGAACCGAAGACAGACACCCTTGCCGGTCCTTCTGTACCCGCATCGTAAGCAAATATTTGCACTTTAGATGTTGTTTGTCCATGGGCCTCTACACTAGAGATTTTCACATGAACAAATTATTTACGTTTCTTATTGTTGAACAACACAATGTGTACATCATTTTATATACAGTATATGCTCATAAAGAATATTATTATGACCACAAGCAATTGGTCATCCTGGGGTCCTTGCCATCATTTACACTTGTACTTCAAATAAACATACCTATAACACATAATGAGAATATGTGGCCAGTTTTATTTATACATTTTGTATAATTTATTTTTGCATTCGTCTCAACAATGGTGTAGAGACGGGAGTCTTGTACAAGCTTATTAAATATTTAATTTCCGTATACTGAAAGATCAGTGTGGTAAAATATAAAGAAATACATTTTAAAATTGAGGTAGGAAAAAAAGGAACTTTTAAAATTCCTTAATTTGTTGTGGAAAAGTGGAATTGTTTGTCAGATCTGTGCTATGTATATCTTTGCTGTTCTGACTGGATTGTGGTGAGTGCGTGCGTCCGTGCAGGTTGCAGAAGGACTGGCAAAGCCTCCTCCGTTCCCTTACTCCTGCGGCCTGGCGGGAGGAAATAAAAGAAAGAGGATTGACTACCACTCCACTGTCACTTCACTTCACTGCACGACAAAAGCCCATCCCTCCATCCCCGCGGTCGGAGAGAGAGAAGAGAGGACAGCGCTTACCACCACTACAACCACCACTAACAGACAATGAGGAGAACACCGCTGGGAGGGAGGAAGAGAGGGAGGTGGAGGAGAGGGGGAGAGGTAGAGAGGGAAGAAAGGGACGAGGGCGGTTTCAGCAGATGAGAGAGGAGAGGTTCTCCTCCCCAGCGATGGGGAGGTTTAAAGACGGAGATGGGAGGGGAATAGGAGGTGAAGAAGAAAAGGGAGGGAGAGAAAGAGGTGGAGGTGGTGGCCGAGGGGGGCGGAGGGGTAAGGTGGGGGGCGAGTCTACCTTATAGGCGACCCGGGCGGGACACCTCTTCCCGAGGCCTAGCGGCGGACACATGTGTCTTAGCATCTGATACATGTCTTTGTAACTGATCCGGCCGCTGGGGTGGCCACAAACACAAACACACACACACACACACACACACACACACACACACATCCCATGCATTCAAACAACCGCAAGTAAACACACACACACACACACAAAGACGGACGACGTGAAAACGAAATAAAGAAAATTAATGAGGGGAAGGGAGAGGGAGGACAATGGGGAGAGGACGCAGACGCACAGAGGTGTGTTTGGAGGAGGAAGACATGAGGAGAAAAAGGAAAGAAACCGACAAAGGAAAGGAAGAGGGGGGGGAAACAAATACACAGAGGTTATTGTTTTGATCGCTGTGGATATGTGGTTGCTGTGGTGACCGAAAGAGAGAAAGAAAGAGAAAGAGAGAGAACGAGGGAGTGTGTTAAGAGGCTTCTAGTCTGGTTTATCATAAAGTAGGGGAGAGGAAGGAAGGGAGGGCGGGAGAAAGGTAAGGGAAGGAGGGGAGAATTGGAGGAGGAGGTGGTGTTATTTAGTTTAGTTAGTTGTTGTTAAGATACCGTTCTATGCGAGGTGAAAAGGGGATTTGGGATTTTTTTTTGGTCTTTGCCCTCTTTCGCCACTCGGATAGAACTGGCAGTGGGGCTTCTAGCAGGCAAAGAAAAGCACCGCTGCAGAGATCGAAGTGAGTCACAATGACAAGTCAATGCAGTCTGTTACTGAGGTTGCGTGTCCACCGGGGAACCTTTGTGCCTCCAGATGTTCATGGGAGCCCTCCCTGATGATGACAGGGAGGGTTGGGACACCCCAACGGTGCTAACAGCTAGGCCTTGGCTATTAGAAGGTCAGTTCACCCACATCACTAAATGTGTCATCACTTACCTCTTGCCAGCTATGCAGATAGTTTCAGGTTCTGGCGCCCAGGGTGCCCTGTTACTCAGAATAGAGCTCAACGGTGACCGCCCCTTTTTTTAACTGCTCTGGGTCCTGTGATTTTCCCCGTTCATTATCTCCATTGACGTTTCTTATTTAAAGAGTTTTAAGCCTGAAACCAAGCCAACCAGCTACAAAACATTTGATCCAAAACCAATTAAACAGTTTGAAAGCGGCAAAAAAGACAAACGTTTAACACAATGTACAGAAACCATCATAGACTTTGATGGTTGCAGTTTGCTAGAGGTTCGCGAGTGCGCTAAACATTTCCTTGGTTAAAGGCAAGTTCCAGTAGTATTAATCCATAAGATGGCAAAATGTTTTCTTAAGACATGGTTGATTTCATACAGACTTCTACTGAAGCATAAACCTTCGTTTCACAACCTCATAGCTCATAATCAGTCCACCTTGGATGGCTTAGACATTATAGATAGATACTTTGTCATTCTCACAACACGGGAAGATGAGGAGAACGAAATACTTTAAATCCTAATGGAGAAAATGAATGGGATTTTTACTTCTGGAACCACAGTTGAGCTCTATAACTCATAGTCCTCACTGGGAATAGAGTCAATGGGACTATGGCCCTACTTTAATCATGCGAGCGCAAAGACAAAGTGCAAAGTGATAAATTCTCCATGCGCACCGGCTATTTTGGTTCATGTAGGTGATGAAGGGGGATATAAATCAAAGGGTGCGGAGATTAATAAACACACTGTCAGCCAGTCACATTGCTGGTCTTATAGGTCTAAAACAGCAGAGCCAATCACAGTGCGGTATGACCATTAGCTCAACAAATGGAAATATAATCATATTGCTGTCTGGATGGTGCAGAGTGGGACAATGTGAACACACAGCACCACAAATCTGTAGCCAGCAGCAGATGGTGTAGGTATTTTAACAGTTAGCACAATGACAAAGAAAATTAATAATAATAAAAAGTAGGCCTATGTGTTTGTAAATAACTCAATGTAATTGCTTTATTAATTGTACAGTATTACTCCCCCGAGGCCCTGAAGCTTTTATGCATTTGTTTTACTATCAATTGAATGGTTGCTCCTACTTATGTGTTTATTATGTTGAAATATAAATAATAGAAACATCAAAGCAGCTCAGTTTAACCATGAACGAGATAGCCTCCTGCAGTTAATATAGGTAAATACTACAATATAAATACTCTGAACAGACCCAGTGTTTCAAAACTGAAACTATGTGCATGGCTAGATATCACCAGTGGTACGTTGTACATATGTTGTATATGATTTGGGTGAAGTGACCCTTTAACCATTTCTTATGTCTAAGCCAAAGAATGCAGAACCTTGACAGTAAGCAAACACAGACGGCATGGCCAGTGTTCCTCCCACAAGCATCTGTCGACACAGGAAGTTATTAAGAGGTACCTGGTGGACACAAGACCTTTTTTTATGTCCAGAGTCCCTGCCCCAAACCACACACACACCCTGCCCCTTTTCCTTCTTTCCCCATACACCAGAGCCACAAACAGAGCAGGTTTGGCCATATTAATATAGTATTTCAGGTAGCAGTGAATAGAAGCTGTTATCATAAGGCCTGTTACAGTCTCCACTCAAGGTGTGCCAACACAAGCATGTGGGTTAAACAAGCTCTCTGCTACATAACAAACTCCCACAGGGGAAGTAATGTCAATATCATCTAGGATTAGGGTATTTACCATAAAAATGGCCAAAGAGAAAGAAACGCGTGGTTTTATTGTACACAAAAGAGTACCTTGAACAGTTTTGTACATATTTCATTGTGCAATGATCCCCCTGCGTATTTCCCTTTGCATTGTCGTGTGCATTCTTTATGAAGAGCTTGTAACAGGCCTAACGCTCGTTTTGATTCCTTGAATCTTTGAAGCCACTGTAGGATTTTAAAAGTTTGACTTTCGGTACACATAGTGGCTTTAAAATATATATAAAAATTAAATATGACAGGCTGCTTAGCACAGTGGTTCACAAACATGTGCCACGGAGCCACAATAATCTGCAGTTTTTCATTAGCTGATATCAGCTGATTTAATTTGTGAGTTTATCTGTGTGGGTGATAATCAAAGCCTGTAGACCCTGGAGCCTTGATGACACATGGCTGAAAAACACTGGCTTAGCTAACAGCTACAAAGGTTAGGTATTCAGACCAAGCCCTCTCTGCATAAGCCTCTGTACTAAAGTAACCCCACCTCCCTCACCCAAACCCCATCTCAAACAAGAACAATGCACATTGCTTGACCATTTTCTGCCCAGGCAAAATTAGACAGCAAGCAGAAATAAAAGACAATGGCTGACTGGAGTCTGGACTCTAGTGTTTACATCATACTGAACATATCAGTGTCATTTCCCCAGCGTTCAGTCAGAAGACAATAGCGAGTGCAGTGCACTACCTCATGCTCCACACACCGCTATCGGTGTGTGTGTGTGTGTGAGTATGTACAAGAGTGTGTGTGTGTGTGTGTGCATTTCTGCATTGTCCCAAACATTCTCATTGTCATATCAGAATGCATATACAACAGAAACCCCCCAAAATGATCCAATGGTGAAATGAGATTAAAACAACGGAATAATGCAAACCCAAACAGAAAGATCAAACCAAATGAAATTAAAAAAAAATTGAAGTAGGAAAGAATTTGTTTTAAAAGTGAAAAAAGAGCGACATTCATTCCAGTCTCTTAAAGGCGAGCAGGTTGCGTTTAAGTTTGTGCTTTAGGGGTTTGTTCCAAACCTTGCAGGCCACCCTATGTGGGCATTTCTTGCCAAGGCCCAGAGGAGGGGAGATAACTCGCAATAAACTGTACATATCCTTATAATGTATGCGCCCGCTGCAAGAAAAATACAAGGAGGGAAGGTTAGGTGAGGGAATACACAAAATACAGAGAGAGAGAGAAAAACAGAGATGATAGAGAAGAAGAAAAAGGATAGGGAGAAGAGGAGAGAGCATTTATTTACACTGAGAAAAGAGGTGTAGGACACCTTTCTATCATACATGCCCACACACACTCATTACAGAGGGCTGAGGAGGAAGTGGAGAGAATCACATTCAACTCAACTGTGCACTAACTGTGCAATTTGAGAAAGAAGCCAGAAAGGTTCAGAGAGAAACAAAGAAAGAGAAGACAGGGAGAAAGCTGGAAAACTCTTTGCTCAGGCAGGGCAGCTTTAACTGACCCACTGTTAAACGCTACAGTATCATCACATGATGTAGATCCTGTTTCACCATAACACTTCTCGAACGAGATTATGTCTTCCCCGTTTTGGAACAGAGAGAAAGTTAGAAAGGTTAAGAGTTCCTTTACATTCAGCATATATAATGTTTGCTAACTTATTTTCATGTTACACATCTGTCTATGACAGTTGGCTTGTTTGCTATTTCCTTTGCTATTTCATTATGTATTGTGTGTGACTTCTACAGCGTGTGTGTGTGTGTATGAGTGTGTGTGTGTGCCACTCACCAGGCGGCAGGGTCGTACTCGGCCCATATCCTTACATACTCGTCCAGATGATGCGGCCCCAGGATAGAGGAGTCTCTGGTCAGGTACTCAAAGTTGTCCATGATGACAGCCACGAACAGATTCAGCATCTGGAACAAGAATGAAGGAAACAAACTCATTTTCCTCGTTAAGGTTTAATAATCAAACACTACTGGATTCTAGATGTAAGACATACGTTAGATTGGGTTTGGAGAACTGTTTTTGGCACTTGCGTTACTTTAAAGCTGGAATGCGGACATTTTGTACCCCTCTCTGGCAGTGAGAGTAAATACAAAAAACACTGTTGATGCGCGCTTATGACATATGTCTGCAGGTGAACCTGCATCTCCTCCGTCCCAAGGAGCGCTCTCTTCATCTTCATTTAATCATTTCTTTATTTTTTTTAAAATTTAATCCTTCCTCTGAATGCTGAGTTTCTTTCTATTTAGAGCATTCCCTCTGGAAATTTTGCTTCTTAGGATTTTTCACCATACTCCTTGACTGCAGCGTGTGTTCATTTACATGTAAAAGTCCCATAGTCCAACTTTAATGTTGACAAAAGTCTGTTCTGAAACAAACTGAGAAATCCTAGATGACTGATATGTCAAGGAAATGAAGCAGGAGGACAAACATTTTAGCTGAACCATTTCTCTACAGCTGGATATGGAAACGCAGAGTATGCCTTGCTGCTAATGTTTCCCTTGTAGTCAGTTGAAGACACCCCTGTAAAATTTATGACAAGACCCTAAAGCAGACACAGCCAATTATTACTATTTTGCAGTGAAAGATTTTATATATTTTTTGAACTTTCTCAGAACCTCAAAAAGTTATTTTGCATGTGTTGTCAACACAGTGTAAAGGCGATTGGACAAACAGTTTGGTTCAAAGAAACATTAATGCACAATAATGTGTCATTCACTTTAACACTATGAAGTAACACCAAGCAAAGAGGGATTATTGAGAAATATATGATATTATTCACTTTAGGTTTTTGTCAACACCCTCTAATAAGGAGAAGTAAATGGATTAAAGGTTTTTTTTTAAGTTAAAGGGACATTCTGTGATGTTTTTTTGCCCACCAGGAAGGAGCAGAGGAAGATGAAGGAGACAAAGTAGGTGTAGGCAAAGGTGCTGCCACATTCAGGTTCTGTGTTCCCTGAGGCCGGGTCGCATTCCTTCCCACCCAGGCAAGCCAACATGATGTCATGCCAGGCTTCGCCCGTAGCGCTCCTGCACAAAGGAAAACACACAGAAAATCACGAACGAGTGGGCACACATAATAAAGCATTTCATTGATAGTAATGGGAGAGGGGCATCTACGCAAACATGCAGAGGACGCTGCTATGGCGCAGCTATGGGAGCGTGAGAATTCATGAGAAAGAAGATACATTGATAAATTCCAGAAATCATGGAAATTAAATCTACAGACAAGAAGTGATGTAATCACAACAATTAGTACAGTGCCATTGTTTTTTAAATTATATTTTAAGATCCTTTACATCAGGAAGAAATACACACACTAAAAAAACGCAAACGCACACGCACACACGAAAAAATACAATATGATTGTGAGACTGTGACATGCAGTTGGAGTTGAACATGTTAACATAAAGTAGGAGGTGACAGTGTGCAATGGCAATTAATTAAGGATCACAGACGAAAAACTCCTCCTCCTGGGGGTTCGATTTGTTTCGCTTTTTTAGAGAAAGGAGGCTTGTGCGAACATAATAATATAGCCTACATGTGTAAAAGAGAGGCTAAAAGACTCACCTGAACAGCAGCATTAGAGCCATGATGAAGGTCCTGAAGTTATTGTGTTCGTTGATGGCACTCTCTCGCTCGTCATCTAGCGCCAAATTCCCAAACAACTAAATTCATAAAGAGAAAGAAAGCAACCACAAAAAGAAAAATGACTGTATATTCTTTACTCTGATGGTGAAGTTGAAATAATGCAGTAACAACAAGAGTTGTGGTGTGGATTTTAAAATGCTGCATATGCATATGTATTTGATTTGAAGTATTTGACTCAATCCCGATAATTATATATCACTGTGAGCTACTTACTTGCATAAATCCATGTCTATACTTCTGAGGCCAAAATTGTAATTTTCCTCCACTGCTATATACACCTTTATTTGACAGCATTATTATCTTGCTGAGTCAAAGTTTACGTACACAACCTCCATAAAACAGATTTGGTGCATATTTACTAATGTAAACCATTCTGTAGTATATAAAATCTTCCAAATGGCTACACAACCAGCTTCAGCATTAACATGTTGCGTTACACATTAATGCATCAGTACAGAAACAATAAACTAGCATTACAATGTGCAGTATAACGTCAGACTGGAGCTATTGTTTCTTGCATAAGAAGTATTAGAAGTAAGAAGTATTTAGTTTTGATACTTTGAGGACATTTGGCTGGTATCACTTCTGTGCTTTAAGTTAAGTTCTTCACTTGTAATTTTGTTAAACAATACTTTCATTTGTAACTGGCAAATAGCCAAATCTGTATGTTTATGTATGTAAAGCACGTGATTATTTCTTCCATCACTGGATTTCATATGCTGTTCACACAGTGCAGAGAACATTTTCGACTCTAAAAAGTCAAAAAACAACATATGAAATTGAATATTCAGATAGCGGTACTCACCTGCATGCCGATGATGGCATAGATGAAGAAGAGCATGGCAATGAGCAGGCACACGTATGGCAGAGCCTACCAGAGAAGATGAAGAGAGAGGACGGATTTGTAAGGGTTGTTACGTGTATTGAGGCTATATGTACATTTTAGTATAGGGTATATATATTTAGTATAGGATTTGATTTGACTATGGGATTAGAGAGGAACAGAAGAATAGTGTGAACAATAAAGCAAGCTAAAATCAAGATTGCATCTTCATCAGACAACAACATACATAACGTGTATCTGTTAACGACCGAATACCTTAAAGGACTGGACGAAGGTCCACAGCAGGATGCGGATGGTCTCTCCCTGTCTCAGCAGCTTGATGAGCCGAGCTGCTCTGAACAGCCTCAGGAAGCTCAGGTTGATGAAGTTATTCTACATCGCAGAGGGAGAACACGGTCAGTTTAACCAAACTCGCGACGCATGCACAACCTCCCTCTACCAAACACAAAAAACTGAAAGCAACAGTGGAAGAAAGAGAGGTCAAAGAGAAAAGAGAAAGAGAGAGAGAGGGGGGGGTCAAACCCAACAAAACATAACCAATTGCAAACATAATGGCTCTCAGTAGATACAAGTATAAACGGGGAGAAAGACAGAGAGAAGGTCAAAAGACAAAGAAAAGACAAAAGGAGGAAAAAAAAGAGGAAATAAGGAAAATCATAATTCAAAGAGGCTAAAGGTCATCATCCAATCCGGTACAGCAGAATGCTTTTTTTTAAAGAACCAAATGCACTGATCTCTGGGGGGCAAGCAGGCCACACAAGATGGAGCACAGTGCACTGTGCCTGTCAACCACACACACGGACGCACCTACACACACACATACACACAGACGCACCCCCCCCCCACACACACACACACACGTCTACGGTCCAAAGAGCGTGGCTTAGGAGCGTTGACTGTGACACCGAACTTTTTCAAATAATTGGGGAGTTTTCTTTACGAAATCAGCCTGAATCTGGTGTCTCATCTCCAGAGAGCAGCAGCCATTGTGTATTACATAAGATGTGGATACACTTTGTGCCTTTTCATACTTGGGTTGAAGCTTGGAGGTTTGTTCTCTTTGGTCCAAGAGTTTAGTATGTTTGGAAAAGTGTTGTTCTGGTCTTTGGTTCGCTTTGAGCATGCTCTGGAGCCGGCGAATGGTATTACCCATGTGCAATGTTAGAGATCTACATGACACATTAACATCATCCCTCACTGGGTGCAATAGGAATACTGAAATTAGGAGAAAAGATACTACTAAACAAATGGTTAAAACCATTCTGAAATTTTTTGGACATGTGTCTTGATTCAAGGTGTTGCAGGATTATGACATGCCACACACCCAAACATGACGTATATAAAGCTTGCTAAAAGCTCAACTGGACGTCCAGTAGGTGATGATTATGTTGTTGAAGATATCTGTCTTTAAACTATACCAAGGGTGTAAGAGGGACTCTTGTGTGTTAAAACATCCTGCAGCGATGTCTCGCGCTGCTCATTGACTGAAGAAACAAACCTGAGAATAGACTCGAGTATCTAGACCAAGTGTGAAAATGCCATCAAACACTGCGGCGCTACGACATGAATTCAGCCCAATGAATTGCTGATTTTGCTTGTCTTTCTTTACAGTGTCACAGAGAAAATAATGTAACGTACAACAGCCAAACTCCCTGGTGAGGCCCTGGCATTTTGTGGTTGACAGGCATGGTGGGAAAAGGAGCATGAAGAGGGAGACGAGGGAGAGGAAGGACTAGCGAGCAGCCTCAGTGCAGGCATGGTTTGGCATGTCAGCATACTTTTTGAGGAAAAGAACTGGCCTACATGCAGACCAGTAGGGGCCAGTGGGGCCGAGCACATCCTAAGCTCTGATTCACACATTCACTTATTTAGTTGCATTAAGAGTGTGGGAATTTAATGTTTCACTTTCCATCAGATTTAAGATAAACATGAGCCAAGTACCGGTAAATACTAGCAGCTAATGTTGTCATGATAACACAAATGTGCATACATCCATACATTTGCAAAGAGTATGAATTACTAACTTGTTGCAGTTTTATTAAATGCGATCTTTGCAATCATCTGCACTACCCTACACAGATGCCTTGAGTAGCAATGCAGTCAACTACATCTTGAAGCAGATCCAAGTGTACCTAATTTGTTCCCAGGAGAACAGAAAACATTTGCATTTGCAACATTAACCCCTGTTCTTTAGCACCAATCCACCTGGATGGAAAATTGGCTAAACGTTGGAGATTTTGGGCATGAATAAAGCCCAGTGAATTAAGGCCAGTGACCAGGAAGCCTTTGCTTTCCCTGTGTACAGATCAAAGTAATAAATCAGTAAACAGAATATTAAACTGTACCTACAAATGTTTTTTTCAGGGAATTGAAAGTGCATGTAAGTAAGTGTAAAAAAAAAAGTCTTAAGTCAATAATTAACCTCTCTATGTCATCAGATACAGAGTTTAAAAAGTCATCATCCAGGAAGCACATGCACTAGTGTCAAGGATAAGACTGGTCATGAGGGGAGGGGAGTGGGTGACTTGGGGGAGGGGGGGGGTATGCATGACCAATGAGGATGCAGCAGAAAGCTTTGAGAGATAAATTACAAACCAACCAGATTCTACATGTGCCAAGATGTAGAAAGATGAATTGGGAGGGAGTTTTATTTTTAAGTTTTATTGGTAAGTTGTAGTACATTGTGAGTTGGTGAGAGACATTTTTGTGGGGATGGGGAGGGTTGGTCGTATGTTTTATTGGGCAGGGGCATGGGGCACACCATCAGCATCATTATCATCATCATCATCATCATCATCATCATCATCATCATCACAGCACCACCACCACATGTCATGGCGCAGCACGGATGGAGAACACGATGAAGGATTTCATAGTGCATTTTGATTGGATGGATTTTATCAGAGGAGGAGGAAGTGGGAGGGGCGTAGGGCGCCAACAAAGTAGAGAGGTTTAAAGAAAGCATGTAAAGAGATAGAAGAGGAAGACGGAATCATTATGGGTGTCATTGATAAAGACAGTGAAACACACTTTCAAGTCAACGACAAAAGTGAATGTTAGTGATTTGAGATACAGCATGTTCAGCCCCTCTTTGATGCCAGCTCTCTCAGTAAACAATGTAGCGCTTTCTTATTCGGTTAGCTTTAGCATTAGGTAGTAACAAGCTTGTTTGACTGGGCTCGAGACCAAAAACTTGGCTTTATAGTAAATGTTTGCACTAGACCTAAGTGTGCAGAGGCTTCTTTTCTCCTTATTTGATTTGTTGGCAATCTTTACACTGTTAGTCAGTGGAAAAAAAAAGGAAAAGGGGACTGGTCTTGTTAGGTAGATTTTAGTTTAATTTTGGGGAAATGAATAGTCCTCCAAACTGTAACAAGAAGCTTATTTAACCTGAAGTTAAAGCAGGTGTTGGGCTTTGCCCACAAAGTAACTATGCAACCAAGCAACCTGCCACTTGTGATTGCTAGCCAATACTAACACTAGCTTTTGCTTGATGGAAAAAGATCAGATGTGCTGCTGCAAGCTGACAGAAAATCAATCGGTTGCCTGATATGATCAGTTCACTGTGGAAAACACCACTGATGTCAATTAATGTCTCTTCAGACAGCTAAGATGTCAATTGAGCCAATCCAACATGGCCAGAGGGTGTCTTTAAATCATCTGAAAACGCTCTTGTTTTGCAGTAATTACCACACTTACGCCTAATCAAGTAAGTGTGAATGAGAAGAAGTCTGCAGTAAACGTCAGAGAGGTTTTGTAAAGTAATAATGGAAAACCAGACACAAAATCCAAATAGCTGTTTGGTTTAAGGTCAAAACCAATACAGTAACTGGACAACAGAGAGGGGCGGAAATTGTTCAAATTTCATTATAAATCTAATGTACTGTATGTATAAACATATTAAGCTCAAATGTATAGAATAAAACATACTGATACACATACAAACAAAAAAAATCCCAGTTAAAAGTGAGATAAATGTGTGTGTACCTCAGCACATTAAAGACACAATCAATGATTGGTACAAATTTAACCTCAAACATCAGACTCTGCATGCCTCTCCTCCAGTTCCACTTACAGATACTACATGGGCTGTAAGTTGAATGTGGACTTTATAATTATTCGATGTTGAAGGAATGCTGCACACAAATCCCGAACTAGGCTATTAAGTTCTGTGAGAGGCTTTGCTCCAAAAAGACATATTTGAAGGATTTGAGATGAAAATATAGTCAAAAAAGAATAAGAAAGTACCAGATAACTACTATGAAAGATTGAAAGAGTGAAACCTTCCATAGACTAATGTACACACATTGTATATACACACATAGACAAATTGGTACTGGCAAGCTACAATTAGCTAATGTCAGTCTTTCTCTTAATTATTTTGGCATCAGGAATGCATCTGCCTATATCATTTACAGCTGTCTGTCAGACTTTAGCAGACAAGGAAACAAAAATGTACAACAGATGTTAGTTAAAGGAATAGTTAACATTTTATGGTACTCATTGACATTCTTGCCAAGAGTTAGATTAGAAGATTAACACCACTCTCACGTCTGTACGATAAATATTGTTAGCAAAGCTTAGCATTAATGACTGGAAACAGTTAGCCAGGCTCTGTCCAAAGGTAACAAAATCCACCAATAAGATCCCTTTTTATCTTCATCTTGTTTAGTCCAAAGTGTAAAAATTATGTGTTGTGGTTTGTGTGGGACCTTAATCATTCTTAAGTGCAACTTTATAGTCTTCCTTAGCATTAAACATCTTTTGCTTTTAAAATAATGTTAATGGCGGTCTCTGGGTTCTCCAAATAACTCATAAATAAAATACAAATCATGATATTGGGTGAAATTTCTGCTAAAGGATTTCAATAGGTTAGCAGCATTTTGACAAAGTGGGCCACCTTATGACTCCAACAGAAGGGCAGTCAAGATTACATCAACAATTACATCAGGGGACTCCTCTAAATTAATTCAAAATGTGTATTTACTTTAAAAAAAAAAACAGATCTTTCAAAAGACTGGTTTAGATATTTTTCCTTTGATCCCACCGAAGCCGTTTCACGTGATAAATCATCAACTAGTGTTTGCCTGCAACCATCAAATGAAGTGTCATCCAAACACTCCACAGCACTTACCCCTAGTTCTGTCACTAATATGTCAGTGATGCTTCCAAGGACGGAGACAAAATCAAAAATGTTCCAGGCATCTCTGAAGAAATTCTGTTGGGAAAGAGAGAACAGTGAGATAGTGGGAGACGTTAGCCCAATGAGAAGACAGAGAGACGGTGAAGGCATCCTCCTGGCACTGCAGGCAGCAGGGGTAAGGGGCACACCCCTGGCCAATGGTAAGGGGCACACCCCTGGCCAATGGTGGTGTTGTTCCAGATGGAGACAGGCTTGCAGGAGGCTGATAGCGTGACTGCTGTGCGACACAGTATGCTCTGGGGTTTTTACAGGAAGAACATGCTCTAGATCTGTCTTCCAAAACAACCCGCTTTATAAATGAATAATAGGATGAAACACTGTAGCAACCTAGATAAGCAATATGTGTGTGTGTGTGTGTGTGTGTGTGTGTGTATGGGCGCCCGGATAGCTCAGTTAGTAGAGCGGGCGCCCATATTTAGAGGTTTACTCCTCGACTTCGACCTGCGGCCCTTTGCTGCATGTCATTCCCCCTCTTTGTCTTTCATGTTT
This sequence comes from Etheostoma perlongum, assembly GCA_026937815.1. Lineage (NCBI taxonomy): Eukaryota > Metazoa > Chordata > Actinopteri > Perciformes > Percidae > Etheostoma > Etheostoma perlongum. The sequence continues at coordinate 29,932,540 of CM049372.1, forward strand.
TCAGCTGTCCTATCAAGTAAAAGCTTAAAAATGACCAAAAATATTCTTAAAAATAATAATAATAATAATAATGATATATATATTTGTGTGTGTGTGTGTGTGTGTGCATTACCAGAGGGCCGAAAGCGATGACCTTAAGGACTGATTCCATAAAGAAGAAGGTGGTAAACACGATGTTGAGGTTCTTCAGGACCTCATCGTACGTTTCTGATGCACCGTCAAACTAGAGACAAGGGGAAAAAAATGGTGGAAAAAGAATAAGAACAGTAAAAGTAGGAATCTAAAGCTCTATTATTCAGCCTTTTTAATTACAATTACACAATCTTAGCTAAGCTGAACATCACACACTTGTTTTACATATTATGGCCTTCAATGTTCTCTATATGTCCTCTGCACATCAATAACCCCTGAAAATGAAAATCGTAAGTCTGAGGCACCTCCAACAATGCTCATTAAATGAAAAAAAAAAAAAAAAAAAAAAACACAAGTAAAAGCAAAATCTGTATCTAAGATAAAAGAAAAAAATAGTGCAAGTTAGGATATACTTTTTGGGAATTTTAAAGTCTCTTACTAGAAAAGTATGAAGGGAAATTTCACAGTTCACAAGGTGTTTTCACTGTTGATTAATTTAACTATTTCACAGTATTTTAAGTGCAATAAATGCAAAATCTTTTCCAAAAGTCAATGAGTAATCGTGTTAAATAATCGTGACCAAAAATAATTGTGATTATGATTTCTTTCCATAATCGAGCAACCCTAGTTACATTTCAGAGCTTTCCCTGGGATCCCACCTACTCTGGAATACCTTGGCGATGCTAAAATGTACATCACAATTCCACACTGGGAGACAGATGTGTACCTTCATCATGAGGACAATGGTGTTGAGCGCAATCAGAGCCATGATGCTGTACTCGAAGGGCGGAGACACCACAAACTGCCACATGCGATACTGGAAGCTCAGTTTATTCTTGGGCATGTGCGAGTCAAAGGCCTGGCATTGATGGCGAAATCTATACAGGCTCTCTGTAAGGGGAAAAGGGGAGGAGATAGGAGGAAAGAGTTACAGCTACATTACTTTTAACTCTTTAAGAAACTTTTTAAAAAAAAAAAAAAAGAAAAGAAAGCAAGACTTAACACACAGATGTGGTATCCCAGAGGGATCACTGTCACACTTATTCTGGCACTCTCCGGTATTAAGTCTTTTTTCCCAAACAATGCCAGACAAATATCTAGCAGGACTGTAATCTGGCTATTCTTGGTTGCTCTGACAGTACGGAGGCCCTTCCTCCCCAACAGAAGGCAAGCATTAAAGCAGGCAATGCTGCAACCAAAATGTTTTGAAATCCTTTCTATGGCTAAGATTGAATAGATTTGGTTTGACGAAAGGAATTCACTAACATACTGCTTGATGAGACCTAAATGTCTGATGTGTGTGTTTGCTGCTGTGCTACGCCGTTAATCTGAGCACACTATGATCTTTCACTCTGATACTTTGGCAGCCCTCCACCTGTGTGTGTGTGTGTGTGTGTAGTTATTTTACTTTTTACTTTTTATGTTTTCTTGCCTTTTTTCTTGCTGTCTTGTCTAATTTACTGTGTGACTGTTATGGTAAAAAACTGAAATAAAGACAAAAAAAATAAATAAATGACTTGACATGAGATATCTAAAACATTCAGAGATTCTGCCCATCTCCTAACCTCGTTCTTTTCTAAACTGTAGTCCTCCATCATCTTATCCCCCTGTTCCTGGAAGGTGATGATGATGAGAGCCACAAAGATGTTTACGAAGAAGAAGGGGAAGACAACGAAGTACACCACGTAAAAGATGGACACTTCCATCCTATAACCTGGGCTAGGGCCCTGATTCTCATAGGTGGAGTCCACCGAGTGCTTTAACACCCTGGGAGAGAAAGAGAGAAAAGAAATAACCAAATAACTCAAATGAGTTATGGGTTCAGGGAAGCTTAAACATGTGCATTAGTATTTTGTGTGTTTTCAGATAAAGGTATCTACGTTTTATTTGAATATAAAATAGCATAACATGACATTCCAATCCAATCTGAAAAAAAAGGTGATGTGTTCAACAACATTACGTACTGTATATATTGGTTTCATTCATGTATGACATTATTTCAATAATCTTTACCACTAAATGTATAGAAATTTCCAAATAATAACAACTGGTTATAGTAAATATACCATTAATACATACCATATTCGTTTCAGCTTTGCATTTATGGTTTAAATGTATCTCTTTGACTAGATATTTCTAGATATTAAAAACATGATCATGGCTGGCAAAATCCAGACTACTGTGAATTACTTTATTTAGTATTTTATATTAACATCAAGACCTTTTAGGTTATAGCGGTTGTTTAAAATGAGATTTTTTTAATGTTGCTTATATTACATGATTAATACATGTAAAAGCAAAAACCGATACACACTATACAATGTAGTTACACATAATGCAGCCCCACTAATGGCAAGTGGTGAGTAGGATTTCTAACTTGAAAGTGTATTATGAACATTTTTAAAGATACCATCCTGTCGTCCATGCAAGGAAATGTGTGTGTGTGTGTGTGTGTGTGTGTGTGTGTGTGAGTGCATTCCACTTACTGCGGCCACCCCTCTCCAGTGGAGACAGTGAAGAGGGTGAGGAGGGCCCAAACCACGTTGTCGTAGTGAAAATCGTACTTCTTCCACTCCCGCTTCTGAGCTTTAACCTCATCTCTATCATACACCAAATACTCGCCCCTGAAGGAACAAACACATGGTTCATAATTAAAACACAACATAAGTATCAACCAGTAAAAACAGCCACAAATAGAAATGTAGAAAAGCACCAGGACTACCATACACCTTACATTTCTAATCTCGGTTTATATTTACATTATACATTATGACATTATGAGAAGTTAGGGTTAGTTAAGCCTTTTAGAGTGAATGTTTCTCATTGAATAACAGTTTATTTCTTTCCACCAACCTCCTCAAGGTGGCAGCATCTGCACAACTGATAAAACTAATCAAGTGACTAAGTTTTATTTTTTATTCTCATTTATAGAAGTCCATGCTGTGTTTGCTTGCTAGCAAAGTGAAAAGTATCCTTAGCACTATGATAATGGATAATTATAGTATTTTGAGAGTAGCATACTGTACTGCATGTACCTCAGGTACGAACAATACAAAAGGGTTGCTTAAAAATGATGTTATTTTGTATACAACAATGTATCTTAATAAATTAGAAGATCTTGATACAGATTGTGCAAATCAGATAAAAGATAAAAAACGCTTATTCTTGATACATAACACCATGTATAAAACAACTACTGGCTGAAAATAAGTATTCTTGGCACTGCATGAAAAACATAACACTCTCATACTAAATTAATTGTAGTCTTTTTAAAACTGGACAAATTATGTGAAGTATACATGTTTCAGAACCAATAAGATTGAGTAATGTATTGCACACTGTGTGTTTTGGGTGATGTTTGTGTTTCTGAAACAACCTGCAGTCACGCTCAAACTCTTTGGATTCGTCCGTGCAGAAGAAGAATCGGCCTTTAAAGAGCTGCACGGCCACCACAGCGAAGATGAACATGAAGAGCATGTACACAATCAAGATGTTCAGCACATTCTTCAGAGAGTTGACCACACAGTCAAACACAGCCTGCAAGGCAGAGATGGAGACATTAAGAAGACCACTACAGCTGACTCACCAGTTTGACTCAGACAGAAACTCTAATGAATGTGTATGACGGACAGTTTGGGGGAAAAGTTGACTGTTCACTTTGAATTGGCTAACCTGTAGGTTTGTTTGCCCTGTTGGACATAATTTCAGCAATGCCGCCACAGTTTGGGATCTCAGGAATGACTTTGGTGAGTGCATGGTTATTGCAGTGAATAAAATAATTGACAAAAGCCACAAAAACACCAGTTTTCACCAACACAAGTGTTGAGAAATAAAAGAGTGAATGTGTGTGTAAGCTGTGTCCCACTTAAGGGTCTGCATCTTTTAAGGAATTCAATGAATTGTGAATGAATTCTTGCTAAAGAAGGCTTTACTTATGTGCCAAATTCAGAAGAGCCATTGAAATGAGCATGTGCACACATTCTCACCCTGAGCATGTTACAAGGGGAGGCTTGGTCAGGTGCCCATGGGCCTTTGTTACAGATACAAAAAGTCACCTTTAGCGTCTAGCCGTTTGGTGTCCTATTTAGACACACTTGGTCGGGACTCTTGGCGTCCCTTTTTGACGCTCTGGGTCGGGACAGAACATTTCAGTGACATGTTTCTTGGGTAAAAGTCCTATGTTGTGTTTATATTTTGATGCTCTTAGTGACATGCGGGACAAGAATGAGACACAAACCCTGGTCTCCTAGGTGAAAGTCCTGAGTTGTTTCCATCCACAACCCCAACGTGCCTCGCTAGTTGCTACTGTTGTCACCCTTAATACTATGTCACTGTCTGACGCTTAGAGCCGCTGACCAAGCGTCTGTATTTAACCAGTTGGGAATGAGAACGGGTCGAAATGAGACAAGCCTTGTTCATCTGATATTACTTATTATAGGAACATCATCTTCACGTATGCAGCCACTGAAGGGAGATACACCAACAGACCTGCTGAGCCCTACCTTTAACTTGGGGAGTCGTTTGATGGTCTTCAGAGGACGCAGCACCCTCAACACACGAAGGGACTTGATCGTACTGATGTCTTTGCCCTTGCTGCTGCCCCTAGAGGTCAGCCAAGGAACAACAACAATATCAGAGGAGAATAAGGGTGCGGGGTGGAGGAATGAAGAGACGGAGCGATCGTAAAGGGCTCTCATCGCACCCTCTAATATTATGAAATTGAGTTTATCTTAAACAAAACCTCTATAATGACAATCTTAGTAAAAGCAAAAACATGATATGACAATTGCATTAGTCTTGTATACAAAAGAGTGCACTGCATCAGTGTGCACAATCAAGGCTTTACAGAGTCTTCTTCTGCAGAAAAAGAAACATTTAAGTGCACGTCAAACATGAAACCAGTGGGAGAGAAAGCGATCAGTTCCCTGACCGTTTGGTTTCATGGACATCAAGAAGCAGCATCATCATCATCTGTTATAATCTCCAGCATGATACAATAGACATTCACTCATTCCATATCGACAGGCATCTCCCGGTAGAGTGCCCAGCCAAACCTCTTTCTTTCTTTTTCTTTGAAACGCGCTGTTCGGTTCTTCGCACAAATGGTAGTTTTAGATGTGGAAACATGTACTTCAAGTACTACATGGCTAGGATTATGCTGATATAATCCAGATTTGGGAAACACTAAATGAACTGATGTTTCACATAGCTCCCTTTCGTTCAAATTCAGATTATAGATAATGATTTTGTATTTTTCTTCGGGTCAGGACTGCAACCTGAATCGAAGGGAACGAGCAGAGGAAACGGAGGCTATGTGAGACTCTTGGGACATGTGATGTTGCCTGCAGAACACAACATCACATGTCATTACACAGACAAACACGTTGCACTATTGGCGTCAAACAAGCCATTAAAAAGTGACCGGAGGAAACGGTTTAGAGGCGAAAGACAAACTCCTTCGGTCGTGTGTTTTAATGCGCTTGTGAACCCCTTAACTGAACATTCTGCTTATGATTTGTGTGCCCATAAACCAATACCAGTGAGGAAATATTGTGGTGTCAAGGGAGTAAATAGCCGAGTTGATCTTTACAGTAAGTGGAAGGCCCATTTAAAAAACAAAAACAAGGCAGGGAGCGTCTGGATGCCTGCCAAGCATGAGCAGAAGAGAGGTATTCCATCAAGACTATGAACTCCTTCCTGTGGCAGAAAACGTAAGACAATTCAATTCAAGACTAATTGATTAAGTCTGAGCCTTGGAAGTTATACGTGTATGCTTGTGTGTGTGTGTGTGTGTGTGTGTGTGCAAGAGTAAGACTCAATCAATAATCAATAGGCCTTTCTCCTTTGAAGTTGAGTAAGAGTGAGGTCTCTATCAGAGCAGCTTCAGAGTATTAGAGTAAAGCCCAGTAAGGCCAAAGGTGTTAGGAATTAAAATATATCTGACCACGCACACGCAAAACACACACACACACACCAGCATAATGATAAGGGCAACAGCTCTTTGAGTCTCATGATTGATGTGTGAGTATTGTTCGTGCACTGCATTCTGTTTTAGCACCCTTAGTTGACAGATTTGAACTGAAATGGGGTGTTCCTCAAACGGTAAAATTGAGGTGTTACTCCACACAAAATCTATGTTTGGAGAATTAAACTCACTCAACTCAAACACCTGTGGGATTAAAAGGCGGCTGTATAAGGCTTCTATTATCTCGTCCTTCACTGTTGAAAGCTTGGATTTATGTCTACAATGCTTGCCAACAGTGGTGGCTTTCATGGTGGAAAAAAATCCACAGAAACTCTAAAACTGTGACCCCAGCACGCTGCTATATAATCCTGGAGCTGTTTATCCACATGATCAGCATGTCCCAAAAGACCGAGGCACCAAATGCCCGTCTCAATACTCATGCACCTACAATACTGTTGCATAACACACTGCAATGGCCAATCAAATATGTACAATTGTAAATTTTAGTAGATTACTTTACAAAGTGGCCAGTGAAATTCTTCTGTTTACCTTGCAATTCTCAAGACAGAGGATAAAGTGATTGCTGATGTTGTAACTTTCCAAAGTTGTAAATTCCTTTCTCACTGATGTATTACCTTCGCCAAGGAGGTTATGTTTTCTGTTGGTGTGTTTGTTTGTGTCAGCAGTATTACAGACAAAAACTATCGGCCAGATTTTCATGAAACTTTGTGGATGGTTGTAGCATGGGCCAGGAAGAACCCATAAGACAAGGAGCGGATCCGAATCACGGGCTAGATCAATAAATTATTATTATTAAATTATTAATGACAATCTAACTGAACTTCCAGAATTGTGTTTCATCTTCTCACTGGTACATGTAGAAACACACCCACACTGATGCAAGCCTTTGCATTTTTTTTCTTTTTTTAAGTAGCACTATTTTTGATCAGAATGAGACTTGAGACTCAGGGCAGTTTTCCTGACCATCCTGCACAGATGATTGACAGCAGAATTCATGAGAATGGGAATAAAACAGTATAGTAGCCTTATTTTGCAATATCTATATATCATGTTATTCAGGTGGAGATGACAAGACAAGCTACGATACGGCGAGAATGAGTACGAGCGACCAGAAGAACAAAGAAAGAAAGAGAGAGAAGCCAATTTGATCCGGTGGTGGAGAGCAGTGGACACAGCGGAGGAGGATGAAGAGGACAGAGGAAGAACTTTACCGGGTGCTAGTCCTGTTGAGTTTCACCGAAGGAGGAGACAGCGAGAGTCAGTGACAGCGACAGAAAGAAAGACAGGGACAGAGACAGAAAACAGATAGAAAGACACACACACACACACACAGACAAACATAGATAGAGAAAGATTGACAAAGACAGACACAGGACAAGAGAGAGGAATTGGTAGAAACAGGGAAAAATACATCCATATGAGAGACAGACAAAGAAGGAAGGAGAGCAAGATGGCCACACCCACTTAGAAAAAACCCCAACCCACTAACCACCCATACTCTATACACACATCACCCCCTCTCATTCAACCTCTTCCTCCCACACCCCACACCCATCTCTTGTCTCTATGACGACTGGATGGGATGTCTACATACCTAAATTTGTCAGTAGATATGTGAGTCCTACGTACTGTTTTGTAGAGTACACATTGAACAGTTTCCTTCTCATTGCACATGATAGCACCTAAGAGTTTTTCAGTTGGGTTATTTACCGGCATCCTGTTAAATCATTACATGGATTTCTCTTAATCTTCAATTAAATATTTTTATATACAAATGGATTTTATGCATCTTTATTGGCTTTATAAGACCAAAACGTTGCCAAACAGCATGGATACGATCACAACCACGGCCACTTATTAACCAAATGTGAACCTGCACATCCTTGTGACACAAAATTCAGTTTGATTCCATAGTTAAATCTAACAAAGCTAACAATAGATGAGATCAAACCTAGCTAGATAAAATCTTACGTGTCTGCAGATTTTATCAGAAATGAAATTTGAAATCAATTGAAAGAGAGACTATTAGCCACCCAAAGGCGTAATTGACAGCATATTTATATCATTTCGCATCGTTATGTCTAATTAAAAAAAATTACTAAAATGTTGGGACATGGAAAATATCGTTGATAGGGGCTGTTCAAAAATGGCTCACTATAATTATTCACTATAATTATGATAGGATAATAAATCAAACAGATATTGATGTTTAATTGCATAATTATTGTTAAATTGATTTTTTGGTGTGTTGTTCAATTTAAACATCAACAAAAATGTTTACATACTGTAAGCACTGGGAGATTTTATACCATAGAATAAGTTTAAGTTATACATGTGCCATTCCAATATATATATATACACACACACCATTTAAAATACCAGGTAACCCTTAAAATAATTGATTTAATCTGAAAACGTCTATTATATACTATAATAAAATAAATATATATAACATGTAATTCTGCACTTCTGTGGATCTGGCCCCTGGCTGAGACTCTAAATGTGCAAACCCTCCTTCGCTCCTGGCTGTCTTCTACTGTGGCCTGCTGTGCTTCCAGCTCTATGAAGAATTACCTTCACGGTTGGAAGAGGAAACTCGATTGCTGCATCCATTTACACCGATTCTTATCTTATCACACAATAATGATCAATTAGACCGGGCCTACAGCACAAATGGCCCTCATTAGATCTGCAATCATCTAGTGGGATTTTATCAAAGCTCTTTTGCATGCACATCTGCACAGGGGAAGAAAACGACGTTAAAATCTTTACAAGTGGCCGGTTCCAGGTTCTCTTGACATGTTAGAGCACACAGACATACACTCAGGACAGCCATCACGAGTGGAAATTCAAGAAACCAGGATTTGTGTGTATTGTCCCATACACGCACACCGTCAATAGAAAGAAAAAGGCATTCTCACGGAGTACTGCGACTGCATGCAGTTCTCAGTCACGGTTTCATTTAGCATTTATTTGGAGGATGAAGGGTGCCAGAAGCGCAATTGTTTTGTTTGAAACCCATAAAAATATGAAACCATTGCACTCCAACATGCTAAAACTCTTCTCTGGACAATGGTTCGGTAAGTACCTGCTTTAAAACAATGTCATGCGTCAAAGTGAAATTTCAAAGGTGTGTGGGAAGAGTTGGTCCCTGAAGCAGAACTGTACTGTAACGCAGCCCTGGAGCAGATGGTAAGAACGAGGAGGCAAAGGAGGAGAGATGGTGGAGAGGGAAGAAGGGTGGAGAGAAGAGGCAAAGATGAGGGGGCAAAGATGGGAGAGCATCCTAAAAGGGAATGGAAAGGCCGATTAAGAAAGTAGTAGGGAGGGATGGGAGGAGGGAAGGGGACCAGCGAAGGACAGGAGGACGTATCCTTATTTTGGCAAGGTCATGCTGTGGAGGGTGCAGCGGTGGAGTGATTTGTAACTTCTTTTGCTGTTGTTGTTTTGTGCTGCTTGTGATATTTAACTCTGATTGAACTATTTCACTTTTTACTGTGTGTGGAGTTCATGATCTGTCCACCATCATTGTGTGTCTTTCTGCCGCTCTACTGCTTTTAATGTGTAATTTAACTTGTGGAAAGTCACATTTAAGGTAAAAAATAAAAAAGATTGCACTGGATGATAATGTCATTGTATTCATGTTTGCAGTTATTGGTACTGGTGCTATTGGCAGATCTGATAAAGTAACAGTAAAGACTCACTTCGACACAGGTGGGAAATGTTTAACCAAAGTAATATATAACTTTAAATTCATACCCCCTGTCTCCTAAAAGCTTCACCTTAAACAACTTGTATGTGCACCTTCCCCATCCTGCTTGCTGCTTGATTTACATTTGCTGCTGTTGGTTTCCTTGAACACTGTTCACTCTGCATTCAGACTGTGAGCAACAACATTGTTTTAATACTGTCCAATACCATGTGCTTATTTTTATGTAGGACATACAATGGACTGTACATGATGCGATAGGACAAAGTTAAAGGTGCTGACAGCTTTTCTGAATATCAAGACAGCATGTCAACCATTGTTAACATTTGCTGAGGCTTCTAGTTGCTGATATTGTGAATGCGTAGTGACAAAGACATTCAGAACACGACTATAACTTATATTTGCTATTAAAGACATTAAAGAGGTGTCATGTGTTCAGACTGAGTGCTAAGTGAAGTCAATAACACCACTGGCTGTGGTGCAGTGTACGTGTATGCCTCTGTTTTGGGATATTTATATAGGAGATGCAAGTAAATTGTTTTTTCAAGGCATTGTGTGAACGGCAGATCCTGCAATGTACTGTAAGAACATAAAGTGTCCAATAGCTGACATTTTTAATTTAATTGCACAAGGGTTGTCTTGGTCTACTCCGATAATCACAAAGTGGTGTTGATTCCATAAGTCTTCATAGTACTATTCCATTAGATTTTAGCTGTCCCTAGCTAGCGACATATGCCCCAACTATGCAGCTTGGACTAAAATTGATCTCAAAATTGACCAGGTCTTTCTGTTATTTTCTAACCATTTCTTCCCTTTTTCTGCTTGTCTCTGCACATATCAGAGTCAAACAACTTTGGGATTTTTTTTTCTTTGGGATATTCAATAATATAAGCTTAATTACAGACACAGGTCCACTTTGCACACCATACAGTATAAAAAAGAGATTCAAACATACATAATAATGTCATATTTACGTATAGGATATACAGGCTATTGCACCAATGTCTTAATCTAGAAGTGTATCTAGAACAGCTTTTCAGAGGAGCTTTTCAGAACTGACTAGGGCTTCAATTATATGGTTCTCTGACTTGTCCAGACAACACATCAATATTTTATTCACTGTCAAAAAAAAAAATGAAATCCCTTGAAAAGATTACAGCTAACAATGAATTGATGAATACATTTTTGCACTAAGTTACATGTTCCTTCATTACAATAAACACAGGCACTATAATTTCCATTGAGTCAAGTTGAGACCATTTTAACCATACAGCCCAATATCACGAATCAAAAATTTGACCCAAGGGGTCAAAATGAAAAGGAAAGGAAGCTCAGGAGGAGCAACAGAGGGATCCCTCTTCCAGGACGCACAGACATGCATTAGTTGTCGTGTGTACAGAGTCAATCCCACATATACTGTCCTGCTGCTGTTAAAGCTTAAAATATACTTATTTGTGGCTGAAAATAGCTTCTAACTAATGCAAAAAACAGAAAGAAATTACTTCTGTTTGATTAAGTGTCTTAAAAATGACAGTGCCCAGCTTGTTTTAGAAACTAACTTTGTCTTTTCTAGAAGTTAAACTATACATTTATGACACATTTTGAAAGATTTACATCTTAAGTAGAAACAAATGGGCTTAGTTGAGTGCCAAAGATGCATGGGCGTATCAGAAAGTACTGAGAAATAGAAACACGTTATTTATTTTCATATTTTCAAGGAATTTGTTGACAGTAAGAAAAATTGTTGGATTACACCAAAACAATTTCAACTTGCGCATTTGGACCTCAGTACATGCGACGTCAAGCAAATCTGCATCTATTTGTCTCACTCATGTTTTCCCATTGGCTTTTAAGCAATGGCGCCATCTTTTAAAAGTTGCTTTGCATCCAATCTGAACACACTTTGACAGTAGCTATTAGCTCTATGGTTCACAGAACATATTTAAGCACATTCTTTGCCTGTGACTGACTCCGAACATCAGTAACATAGTTCTGAGTGATGCAGTCTACTGCATCAATGGTTGTGTTACGGTTCATGCAGTCACCAAGGCAGACATGCACTGGACATCCACAGGGCTGAGGAGGATGCACACACAAGCTTCTTTCTCTCACGCTTACTCTTTGGTTTGTTTCTCGAAGACAAACATACATTCAGCCCCTCCAATTGCATATATCATACATATTTGACTAATATGTATTTATCTATATAAGGCCTTAGCTTACATGTAAAAACAATCATTCCACCCACCACAGCCTGCCCCAGCATGCCTCCCTCCTTCCCTCCCCTGTTCAGTCTGACTTTCCCGGGTCGTGCAGAGGAAGGAGAGTTAAATACCTGAGCCTCCGGGTTAACATGGTCAGAACGACGGATGAGTATGTGTTTTTGTGTTTGAGTATGTGGGCAAAAAAAGAGAGAGTGGGGGACGAGGCGGTGAGCCACGGTGGTGTTCTTCCCAGTGGCGAACCGATACCCTGGGCACTTAAAGGGTTAAAGGTGTCTGGGGCGCCCTCACCCCCACGGACTGACCGTCAGGGACCTCCAGCCCGGAGGACGGGGGGAAGATGAAGTGGCGAGGGAGTGGTTGGTTTGGAGGCAGGATGTTGGCTTTAATGACTGTTGAATGGATGGGGTTGAAAGGTGTGTGTGTGTGTGTGATGGAGTTTGGAAGGGCAAAAGGGTTCATTACGGACGATAGGGGTTATATTCAGACAAGGGTGGAGGCTGGGGTTGGGTTAGGGGCAGAGGTGGGTAGAGTAGCCAAATATTGTACTCAAGTAAAAGTACTGTTACTTCAGAATAATTTGACTCAAGTAAAAGTAAAAGTAGTCATCCAAATAATTAAAAAAGTAAAAAAAAGTACTTGATGAAAAAACTACTCAAGTAGTGAGTAACTGTTGAGTAACGTCTGATTTATTTCTTAACACAAGCATCAATCAGACAGACAAAAACACAAAATAATCATCTTTAGGCAAATTATAGTTCATCCAATCAATAAAATAAATTAAAATTAATTTATTAATTACAAAATAGCTTAAGTGAGAGACTTGTCACATCAAATTTGGTCCTCCTGGTCTGCGTTGCCTTGGCGACGGTTGATTCTGACATCTTTGTTTTGCTACGACTGTAAAGCTAACCTGTCCCACCGCTGAGATCGAGTATGGTCACGTGACTGCACAACGACGTGTGATTGGTGGAACACAGTCACGTGGTAGAGCCTTCAGCGGAAGACTCTCTCTCTGTCAAAATAAAACATTAAAATGAGACGTACGCTGGGGTAAAAACGATGATGCGTAGAATACCAAAGAGGTAAAAAGAAAAGTAAGGAGCTCATTGTAGCCTGATGTAGCGGAGTAAGAGTACAGTTTCTTCTTCACTAATCTACTCAAGTACAAGTAAAAGTATAGTGATTTAAAACTACTCCTAGAAGTATAATTTTTTCAAAAACTTATTCAAGGAAATGTAACGGAGTAAATGTAACTCATTACTACCCACCTCTGGTTAGGGGTTAGGATAACGGCAAGCTAGGGAGCAATGAGTGACACTTGTTCGTAACATACAGCACGCAAATTCAAGGCAAGAATGTGGCACTTGACATATATTGTCACAAATTTGTATTATTTCTTCTTTCATTTACTATATCAAAAATTGTAAAACAAGTACAAGGAATTGGTTGCTTTCCATTATATATTTTTAAGTTATTATGGTGCTACCTGCCCGGAACAAAAATATCTATTTATAAAAATAGATAAATAGATAAAAACATAAATATATGTTTAGGCAGGGTCAGCACAGACTTCTTGTTCTTACAGTAAATGCTTACGACTTAGAAACTTAGTTAACTAACGTTAACGTAAACTAAGATGGTGGACCTTTAATAGCTTATACCTGCTAAACATTAGCATAATCACATTCCCACTGTGTGCATGTTAGCATTAGCATTTAGCTCAAAGCACTGTTGTGCCTAAGCATCGCCTCATAGTACTGCTAGCATGGCTATAGACTCTTATTTTGTATCTGAAGAAGGATCCTGTGGTTTTATGATGATTACCTGGCAGGATGAATTGGACTGACCGTGACGTAACAATTTTGCGTGACCAGCTTGGAGTTGGAGCAAGTTAACGGTAAAACTCCCCTTTCTGTTTGCTGAAGTGGGTCGTTTGGAGAAGGTGACTGAGAGCACTAAAACCGAGTCAATATCCACTTGTCCCCTCACTCTCTTCTCTTTGCTGTATGTTAGGGAATAAGACGGGTGTAAAGCGGGTGGGGTAGGGAAATCTGGCGCGCAAAATGTAATGATAGATAGGAGGGACTCTTATAAAAGAGTGGGTTGAAAGGTATCTGGAAGGAGGTGAATGCATCAGCAGGAACCAAATGTGTGAAGGACCTTAGGTGAGTGTTGCAAAGGTTTGAGGGATCAGAGTCAGGGCTTTAAATGCAAGAAAAGAGGAAGGGATGACTCACGGCCTGGTTGGTGGAAAATAGGCGACACAAGGGAACAGGAGCAAGGAAGATTGGGAAAAAGAAAATGGTGCTTTGAATTGTATAAGGTAAGACAGTTAAGGAGAATGATGTTCGGGATTGGTGTGAGGTGATTGTTTCAGGCAAGGTTTGGGGTTTGTGAAAGGTGGTGAAGACAGTGTCACTACACTCTAAAAACAAATTTCACTTTCAGTCTTTTGGCTTCCTTACTTGGAACTACAAAAGAACTATTCAAAGAGTTATGAGATTTATGAAAGTACTGTGATAATGATTTCAAAGGAGTACCTCAGGATACACGTCTGAGGTCCCCCAAAGATTGCAGCATCAATTAAAAGCAAAATGGTAAAGGAGCATTTTTTAGAGTGTAGGTCGGAGGTTGGTGGGGTTCATCCAGAACATTAGGAAAAGATGTTAGTTAAGGATCACGGGTGGTTGTCAGGATGAAGGTGGCGATGAAACGTAGAGAAAGACCTGCTCATATGATGCCACGTGTGATGATGACCAGTGAGGAGTATGAAATGGAAATGGAGAAAGGGTAGAATGCAGGGGGGGAAATAAAGAGACAATGACAAGACTACAGAAACTAGTTAATGAAAGAAAGACAGAGAAAGACAGAAAGAGTAGATAGTAGAAAGACAAGGAACGGAGATGACGATTTCTGAAGTACATCAGAAAATAGGAGCCAAAGATCAGAAATGCCTGGTGTATCGGACGCACAACGCTGTGCGACAAGGGTCTTTCTGTGAAGGGTGGGAAGTGTGTGTGTGGGGTTGGTGAAGATGATGACCAGGAGGATGGGGAGGGCACTTACGTGAAGGCGAAGGCCACCAGAGCACCACTAACCACTATAAAGTCCAGAATGTTCCACAAGTCGCGAAAGTAGGAGCCCTGGTGGAGAAACAAGCCGAGCACCACCATCTGGAAGACACAGAGCACACTCAGTACAACACACACAAATCCATACTAGTGTAACACACACATACGCACACACACACACACGTGCACATAGCAATTTACACACTCACAGGCGCACAGCACAATTACACAAAATACACACAAAAAAAGAAAGATAAACAAAGAACAATTATACAAAAATGTCAAAAAACACACACCTTCTCTCTCACATGTACGCACACACACGTACACATACAGACACACACGGAGGAAATATTTATTCAAATTGAAAGTCCAAAGAGAAAACAAAGCAAGATCAAATTAAAAAATATAATTATACTATGATACTAGGAAAAATCATGCCGTTAAATTAAATTAAATTTAAAAAAGAAAAAGGAAACATACATGCTTAAACTAAAAAGATTTCAAAGATTTCAGGTTAAACAATTATGTTTTCTTTTTCTTTTTTAAATTTAATTAAAGCATGATTTTTCCTAGCAGCATAGTAAAATAATATTTTTAATTTGATCTCACTTTGTTTTCTCTTTGGATTTTCAATTTAAATTATGAATAAATATTTCCTCCACACACACACTCACACACACACACACACACACACACACACACATATTGATACTTTGTTACCTTGATCAACATTTCAAATGTGAAGACGCCTGTGAAAACGTAGTCAAAATAACGCAGCACCTGCAGAGCAACACAACACCATGAGATAAAATTATTACACTAGACAGAAAGAAGCAGAAAGATGAATCAGGGGGAAAGAAAAAAAGAGGAAACGCAGCAGGGGAGATTAAGAAAGAGAGAGAAAGAGACAAACAATCAGATCAACCAGAGCCTAATCCTAATCTTAATCCTGTCACCAATTCTCAGTTTCAAATTGCCATTTTACAAAATCTATTTGTCAAATTTTCCTTTTTAGTGCCTCTCTGATTAATATTAGATTACAATTATAATTTATTCATTATATATTTTTTTTAAGTCCTGTTTCCCTTATTTTTTCCTTATTAAAAGTTTAATAGTAAGTGGATTTAGAGTGGACTGAGAATTATGCACACTTAAAAAAACACATCCTCGCAATGCAGTGTAGTAGTCTGATTGGCTCTGGCAATCAATAGAAAGCTCCCTGCACTATGTTGTCGCGTTCATCCCCGGAGGGCAATACAGTTTCTACAGTCTACCGAGACAGTTTCTACACATTCATACACAATACATTTAAAGGTCCCATGACATGGTGCTCTTTGGATGCTTTTATATAGACCTTAGTGGTCCCTAATACTGTATCTGAAGTCTCTTTTATATAGACCTTAGTGGTCCCCTAATACTGTATCTGAAGTCTCTTTTATATAGACCTTAGTGGTCCCCTAATACTGTATCTGAAGTCTCTTTTATATAGACCTTAGTGGTCCCTAATACTGTATCTGAAGTCTCTTTTATATAGACCTTAGTGGTCCCTAATACTGTATCTGAAGTCTCTTTTATATAGACCTTAGTGGTCCCCTAATACTATATCTGAAGTCTCTTTTATATAGACCTTAGTGGTCCCCTAATACTGTATCTGAAGTCTCTTTTATATAGACCTTAGTGGTCCCCTAATACTATATCTGAAGTCTCTTTCCCAAAAGTCAGCCTTGGTGCAGAATTACATAGGTGGGCCAAATTCTCATGGGTCTTATGGGCGGGCCAAATTCTCTGAGAGGATTACTAAGATTACTAAGAGACAGGTGCTCTTAAAAATATGTTAATAATGTGTCTACAAGCGGTGCTACAATACATAAAATATGATACATAACATGTATAATTGGCGGTTTCAGCATATTTTATTGTACAGATAATATCTTGACATGTTAGTGTGCAAATGCACCAGAATCCTACCCCAGCCCTGGTACAAGATTAAAAAATAAAAATAAAACATAAACTGTCATTATCACCATAATTAATCCTTTCACTAACTCAATCCTAACCAAAAGTATTTTTTTACTTTAAGGGGGTTAATTCAAAACCAACCTCTGTACTTGGAATACATTTTGTTTTGAAAAGGATGAAGACGCACACACATTCACAGGCGGACAGAAAAACACACAAAGCGATGTCTCACATTGTTTCGTGGGGAATCGGGCCAGACAGGGTCCTCTGCAGCGAGGGCGATGCTGCTCATTGCGATGACAGACAGGATGCTGAACTCAAAATACTTCAGAGTCAGGATGTAGTGACAGCACTTCCGAAACCTGGCGCAAACACACAGCCACAGTCACGTGTTGACACAATAAAGCACACGAGACAAACTGTTTAAACATGTATAGGCCCAGAGAGAAACATGTCCATATATTCAATAACTTCTTGATGTCCTCAAGGACATAGGACAATGTTTTACAACAGAGCTTGACCAAGGTTTAACGCACACACACATATAGATACTCACGGGTTGGTGGTGGACATTATGAAGCAGGAGCTGAAGGGAGGCATAGGTTTGGGGCCGTCTTCATCTCCCCCCTCATCCTCCTCCTCCTTCTTCTCCTCGCTCTTTTTCTGGTCGGTGTTGGCATTCTTGTTCACTGAGCAAAATAAAGAGAGAAAAGAGACAGAAAGAGGTCAGCTTCACCAGGGCGAGAAAGTCAACATATATGATGCTGTCAAATGATCATGCTGTCAAATCAGAATCTTAAAATGCCACACCTGTGAGGTGGATGGATTATCTCGACAAAGGAGAAGTGCTCACTAACACAGATTTAGACAGATTTGAATATTTGAGAGAAATAAACCTTTTGTGTTCATAGAAAAAGTCTTAGATCTTTGAGTTCAGCTCATGAAAAATGGGGGCATAAACAAAAGTGTTGCGTTTATAATTTTGGTCAGTGTATGCAAAAGCGCTGTGAGTAGTTATTAAGACTAGAAAAGCCCTACATAAAAAGAGTCCATTTACCCTTGTTTAACCATGACTGATCCGCCTTGATGCTTACCTTGCAGGATGGCGTTGGTGGAGGGGTAGGGATAGACAGGTGGCATGTCTATTTTTGTGTACTCAGGTTTGGCCATGCTGGTCAGGATTAGGCTGTCCATGCTGTGGAGGAGGGTGTGGGTGTCTGCGTCACGGCAGTTCAGCAGGTTGTTGACGTGGTCAGGATGGTCCGGGTGATCCGGCGGGAGGGCGTAAGGGTGCACATGGGCACCGGCTAGCTTGCTGTTGTTGCGGAAGTTGTCCAGATCCTCGTTGTACTGCTGTATGGGCCGTGCGGTGGAGAGGCTGGGACCGGTACTGTGGTGCTCCCTGATGAAAGAGGAGGGGAGGAAGAACAAGGGATGGAGAGAAAGGAGGAATCAGGGGCAGAAGAGAAGAACAAGGAATAAATTAAGGATCATGGATTAATTGATGGAAGGAGCATTTTTATCAAAAACTCCATGTGTCTCCATTTGCCACAATATGTGCATTGTCTTCAATAGACAGACAAGATCTTACATTTTGGATCACCTGCCACAAGGTAGAGGAATTAAAATATGCTTTACACTTTTCACCCTGAAAAACAATTAACACATCTTTCACAGAAATATGTCAAACTTTGAGTAAGACCTTGATAATACAAAACAACATCTGTCTTTTAATGGTCTTATTTAACTAACATGGGACACCAGGAAAGACAATGATCATTAGGCACAACAACAGCAACCAGGCAGCTAATCACAAAAGCTGCTAATGAGCCCTTAGTATGCAGACAAATGTTTTTGGAAAGTTACTGGCGCAATGTTTCTGTAGGTCGCTTCCTGTCTTGAAGACAAACTTAACTGCCTTTTAAAGCATGTCAGGTTGTAATTTCAGAAACACAAACAAGAGAAAATAAACCCTTATTTCACTCACTTTCTGGTGCGATGCCCTCTGCTTCTCTCCTGGTTGCCATGGCGATGCCGTCTCGACTTCCGTCCCTCCCCTTCTTTGCCTTTCTCCCCCTCTCCCTCCATCCCTCTGGATCTATGTCTCCTGCCTTCCTCCCCCTCCCTGGCTGCCTTGCGGTGTTGCCGGGACATCCTGGGTTCGCTGTTCCCGTCTACCCCCTCGTTATGGTGGGGAGACAAGCTCCGAGCCTCCCTGCCTTCCCTGTTCCTGTGCCGGTGGCCCCGGTGGCTCCTGTGGCTGTGCCTCCCCTCCCCAAGCTGGGCCTCTGCGTTGCCCAGAGACGTGCAGCTGAAGCCGCGCTCCATGCGGGTATCCGCCGGCTGGCCCGTCCCTCTGATGTCCGGCCCAGTGGCCTTCTGATGATGGGGGTGGTAGTGATAGTGGTGTGTGGCTCGACGGTAGTGATCAATGTCCTGGCGCCGGTACTCCTGGTCTAGAGGCAGCTCACCAGGTTGGGTCTTGTTGGTGTTGTTGTTGCGGTTGTCCTGAGGGTTGACCACCAGCGGCCGGTCCAGGTGGGTCTTCATATCGCCACGTGGTTTCCGTGGGTAGGACACCTGGGTAACAGGGTAGGAGATAGGATTAGTGGGTGCTGTAAAAACATCTTGAAGGGTCTCACCCAAAATCACAAAAAGACATTGTACTTACCTTAAGTGTTATTGAGCATTGCATGATAAAATAATAATACTAATAAACCGCAAAACAATGTTCCTATTACTTTGGTTAGTAGTTTCACATTATTAACTGGAAACGGCTCACAATATCTTTGGTGGATTACTGAAATTAACCAGGACATTGTTTCTGGAAAGAAGAATGCTTTTGACTTTCAAGTCTGTGAGCACACACATTCATTAAGTCACAAGTCAATATATGACTGCCATTGACTGCCATTGACTGTCAATGAGGAAATTGACTGCCATTGATATTTGTATCTGTATCACTGGGTTGGACAGTAAGGGCTCTATCTTCACCGGGCAAGTGTCTTTGCTAGTTTAATACAGACGCAGTTGCCAAATTCCCATCTAGCGCCCACAGCGTTTAAATAGCAAATGTACCTGCACCCATCGTTGCACCCATGGTCTTACAGAGAGGTGTGTTCAGGTGCATTCTTGGCATATTGCTATCTTGAGGCAGCAAAAAGTGATTGCATTATTGACCAGGTTTTTGTTGGTCAATGACGCGATTGCTTTTTGAAAAAGAATTAAAAAATGTAAAATTATTACAATGTCAAATTGTATTATGATATGATCTGCTCATGCACTTTCACTTCACGCAGGAGCAGATCAGTTTCTTCTTCTGAAAATCTCTCCTTCCTGCTTAGCAGATTCGTCATAATAACAGCAATGCGCCAAGGTAAAAAAGCGCTTGGCTTTTAAAGGGAATGGGAGATGACACTCTGATGCCCAAAACACACCTATGAATTAATTAAGACCTTACGTTTTCACCCTTTTCAGCCACGCGTCTGGCGCACGGACCCTTTTATCCACCATTTAACTAACACAAGCCCACCACTTCTGGCTCCACATGAAAAACTTGAAATTAAAATGTTCACAAATTCTTTTTTAGAACCACAAAATGAAAAACACCTCCAGCTATAAATATACAGTTTGCCGAAGCATATACACTCACTTCTTTTTTGAATTGCGTTACACTTTGCCCTGCTCCAGTTTTGAGTGTGCTGCCTTCTTTGGGTACAGCACTAGATTTCTCTGTATGGCCCACTTTAATAATGCATCGCTCCCAAGCATGCAGGTTCAAGCCGTCCCATATAGCAGCTAGTGCAATAATAACACTCTTTTGTGGGTTTAAAGGGGCATTACACCCTGGAATCAAAATATTTGTAAAATGCAGCATGACCCAAAATACACAGTGGTTAAAATAGCAGGTCAGGCCTTTGTGTTAGTACAGAGACATTACATTACATACAGACTGGATATTGTAATTAAAGAGAAACCCTAGCAATTAACAATTTAACACTTTCAGGACCGTAAAATGTTGGCACCTGGTTGTGATACAATGGGGATATACAGTATTAGGCCTGAGGAGATTCTAATTGAGAATATTTTGAATGATATTGCGATTGCGATATGATTCGTGACATTGGAGGGAATGATGATTCTTGTATTGTTATTCTCATTGCCTTCGAAAAATATTAAAATAACAAGATCTGTGCCAAACAAATACATTCTCACCTTTGTAGGATAGGATTTGTAGGCTGAGACATCTCTGCAGCACTAAGATACTTAATTTAGAATGGTTTTACAGATAGTTTGCTTTAACCAATGTTGCCCCCCACCTCTGCGATTTGAATATTTCACTAGTCCATATTGCGATTTCGATACAATTTCAATTAATTCTGAAACCCTAAGACATATTTTGATATTTAATATCAAATGTGTGTCCACTTTTACTTTTTTAGTCGACATCCTAATGTTCTTCATTTGCTGAGGTAAGGTAACGGGGGCCTCATGTTTAGAGCCTATATGAATGATAATGTCCTTTTGTCCCAAGTGGTTCAGCGATGGAATCCCTCTACACACAATAAAACAAATATTCACCATATACAGTATATATCAGGAATAGATTGCATATATACGTGTATATGTGTCTATCCTTACCTCCTCTCCCTCCCCTCCCACCTTCCACTCCTCCTGCTCCAGCTCGTTGTAGAGCGCCTCGCGACTCGTCATCAGGTTCTGACGTCGGATCTCGCTCGTTCTCTGCTCCCACACTGACATGTTGCCCTTGATGTGGTTCTTCTGCTGCTCCTTACTGTTGGGAGGGATTGGTGAAGACAACAGGAAGAGAAAACAGAGAGAGAAAGGGTAGATCATGACGGCAAAGAGGGAAAGAAAGACAGGAGAATGGCAGATGGAGGAGGGTGAGATAGAGAGGGGGAAAGTATTCAAAATGTTAGGGATGGAAGTGTAAGATCCCAGTGAGAATAAGAAATGAGAAAACATCTTTCACTAGTCCCAAAAATGTCCCAACTAGCTCCAAAGCTCTTGACTGAAGAGTTTTGAGTCACTATGTTGAGTTCTGTGATTGAAAGGAAGCTAATTTTCCAGGCTTAAAAACCTACTATTTAGATGATATAACTTATAGAAATCCTCCCCACTCCTGGAGTAAACGACTGACACATATAATTGACAAGCAAAACTTTAGCACAAAACCAACAAGCTTCTAATCTTGCTTCTAATCAAAGGCTCGCCGCAGTGACTGAAGAGTCCGGAGACTTCTAAAAGAGCAGCAGGGTTTTTGTGAGCATCATTTTGATGTGTCCTATTGTCAGCATTTCTGCTGCCAGGAGCAGATTTTACAGGATGCCCGCCTCTCGCTCTTCTTCACTTCACAAAGCCCTGAATCTGTTCCTTTCACTCGCAGAACAATGGCTTAATCATATTTTAGAGAATGAGAATGCGGGGGAGAGTGTGGTGGTGGGTGTTTGTGTGTGTGTGTGTGTGTGTGTGTGTCTGTGTGTGTGTGTGTGTGTGTGTGTGTGTGTGTCTGTCTGTGTGTGTGTGTGCAATGTGTACATGAATGCCTGCCAATCATGAATGTGCAGATTTGAGGAAAAAAACAGTGCTTTCGGTGTGTGTGCAATTTCATAAAACAGTGAGAGACTTTCCCCCTGATGTGTTTGTGTTCATGCGTGTGAGAAACAACTTTGTTTAGCTGTGTGTGCATGTGTATTTTGGGTTAATATTGTGCTCATGCACTGTACAGTGTGTGTACACATTGTATTATCTGTGCATGTGTACTCACGCAGCAATAGTCAGGTTGGCTGCTGACAGCGGGCTGACCTCTGCTACCTCCTTAGCCTTCTGCATTGCAGTCTTCTGATTGGCTGCTTCTTCCTGTTCCTCTTCATCCTATTGGAGAAGAAAAGTATCATCTCAGTCACTTCATCTTGGTTCAAATTACAAAGCACTGGCACATAAAACATATGATATATTAATAATAACAAAGGCAGCATCCAAGAACAAAAGTTGTGATATCAAATGCACCTAATTCAATTTTAATTTAAAGACCTAATCATTATTTAATTTCCTTTTATTTATTTATTTTACATTTTACAGATCAAACCAGGCTAAAAAGATTTTTTTGTAATATTTCACTGAATATTTAATTATTTTATACTAAAATAAGGGGCAGAATGTCTTTTTTTCTGGACCTTGGTGAGCTCCTGAGCGTTGGCCAGATTGTCGACAGCGATGGCCAAGAAGACGTTTAGCAGAGTGTCTGTGGTGTCAGAAGTTAAGGAGAAATATTGATGAAAGGACAACCAGAGAGGAAGAGGAAGGAAGGAAGGAAGGTTTCTCAGGAAGAATGGAGTGGACAGGAAAAGAGACATGTCAGGTTGCAGATACAGGACAGGAAATAGACGAAGAGGAATTGTATTCTTTTAAAATTTGTGGAGCTCAAATGGACAAGAAAAAGGAAGTCATCATCTACATTCCATCATGTCTGTGTCACTTTGTTTAGTATATTTACATTCATGCATATTGTACATGTGTGTATATGCAAATGTGAGCATGCACGCAGGATACAGTTGCCAAAAAGTGTGAGGACGATGAAGAAGATGGAGAACACCATCCCTTTGTCGTTCACTCCTCCCTGGGACTCAATGCCATCGTACATCACCACGTTCCAGTCTTCTCCTGTCAGGATCTACACAGAGCACACAAACAGATCTTCTTACTTAAAAAAGAAGAAGCTTCAATCTTACTGGTTTGATGCATTTGTGGCTAATTAAAAAAAAAAAGAGAAAGAAAAAAGGAGTGTATTGGAATTTATTTTGAAAAGGTTTTTGTTAATGACTTAGGACATTAGCATTATTGCATGCGTTTTACCTCTTCACTTTTTATTAGCCAAAGCAACATGTCTATGTGTTAAAACTTAATATTAAAGTGAAAATCAATTAAATCCTTTCAAACTCTCTTCTGAATAACTTTTATATGACAATCAGATAAAAACTTAATTAACCAATAGCACAACACCTAGTGCAAATGGAGAAAAACAACATTGAAATAAAGTAAACTAAAGACAAGAAGCCTAAAGACACTTTTCGCACACTGATGCATGAGAATCAACACACACACAAACACACACACACAAACACACACACACACACACAGCCGGCTTCTGAGTCATTCGGAGACAATGAAGCAACACAAAACGGCTCTTCACAAAAGCCTTCTCTCCATCTGAGTAGAGAGAACACAAAAACACACAAGTCATCTGACAAACTGATGATGACATGACTACAATGGGCATCATTACATTTCAGCTTCAGCTGTCCTGAAATTAGTGTGCTTAAAGTCATGTTTGGGACAGTACTGTCATAAAGTGCCCATGTCAACGTGGCCATATACGTTTAAGGGCATTCTGCTACGTCCTAGGTGCGTACGCACGATTGTAGAGAATAAGGGTTTAGCACATGCCTGTTTTCTGCAAGTTTGCTTAACAATACAAAGTATTTAAGACTTATGTGGACATTCTAATTCTTTACAAATATAGTAGCTCACTGCTACCTAACGTTTAGCCACACTGTTGAATTTCTTTAGCTGAATAAATGTAACTTTTATTCATTGTTGTGAATACTTTACATTTCACATTCCGTTTTCTGTGGTAACATCTCATCTGTTTTATTTGCATCATAAATTGCAACACTGTTTTCCTATCAGTGTGAACAAACCTTAGGACAATCCTTCTGCCCATCCTGACTCTCTTAATTTACTACACATCATCTACTGTACATGGTAGAAAATATGTATATCCTTGTGTGTCTCAAACTGAACCCTGACTGAACTCTTTCGTGTCGCAGTGTTCTTCAAGATCTCGCCATTGCTTTAAGAATCAACTTACAGGGGTCAAGCCAGCAGATGATAGGATTTGAACCACAAAAACAATCCTGATTGGATTGTTTCACAATATTCATACATACCGCTAAAAGAAATAACATAAAACTAGAGGTGTCAAAAGTATTCACATTCATTACTCAGGTAGAAGTATAGATACTAGGGTTTAAAAATACTTCTGTAGAAGTTGAAGTATCATCTCAAGCTTTTTACTCAAGTAAAAGTGTAAAAGTACAGGTTCCGAAACTACTTAAAGTATAAAAGTAATGTAAGGGAAAAAAATCATATCAATAAGCTTTTTCAAATTAGCAACGGCGAGTTATGGAAACAATTAGCTTGTGGTACTTGGGTGCGCAGAGCTTGCAACGCATTCGAAAGGAGTTGTTTTTGCATCCAACCATTTCAAAACATTCTTCCAGGTACGGCCAGGGGTGTAGAAGGGTGGGCTGGTCTCCCTAGCAACCAGCCTCCTCGCTGGTGCTTGCTGGAGTGTGACGTGATTTGTGCCATGTGCAGGTGCGATGGATCGCGTACAAACCAATTGGGTGTCGGCATGGTATATGTTTATAATTCTCATCCAAACACAATCAAATCCACTCTATCTGAATTTTTAATTTTATTTTGGGTGTTTTTTGAACGATGCCCATCGGAATGAAAACAACTCAAACTGAAATAAGAGTAACATTTTTAAAATGTAAGGAGTAGAAAGTACAGAAATTTGTAAAAAGTCTGCTGTAAAATAATTACTCCAGCAAAGTATACATTTCTACTTAAGTAAGGTAATAAAGCATTTGTACTTTGTTACTTGTCACCTCTGCATAAAACCCAAACTAAACTAAACAAAACTATAGTCTTTGATGAGTGAGTATGATTTCAATAACGGGATAGTTCAGAGGTTGTTAAATGCAACTATGTTTCCTGTCGTTTAATGAACCTACAGTATATATGTAAAATAATCTCATAGCAGGTTCTACAGACTTTGAAGTGAATCTGTGCTTAGAGAGAAGAGACAACAACATGACTAATATCTAATTTATGTAAGGCTTAATATGGGCCACATCATACAAAAAATCTATTTATTTTTGTCCCTCTTTCCTACCTGAAACACTGTCATGATCGCTGCTGCAAAAGTGTCAAAATTGGTAGGTGGGGTTCCGTCGTCAAAGTTGAATCTGAGAAAAAGAAAATAAAAAGTGGAATCACACCATCCCAATGACATACACAATGAAAGACACAAACATAACGTCAGTGCAAAGAAGTGAGCTTGTTTTTGTTGAAAGTTTATGCTGATACTGACTGTCCTCCAAACAGCTGCATCCCCAACAAGGCAAAGACCACAATGAAGAGGAAGAGGAGGAACAGCAAACTGACGATGGACTTCATGGAGTTTAACAGAGACACCACCAGGTTTCGAAGAGGAGCCCAGTACCTGAGGCGCGTAGGAGGATTAATAAAGGATGGGCGAAAGGTAAGAAGGAAGAAAGAGATAAAGAAAACAAAAAGAGAAGAGGACAGGAAAGAGGGTAGGGATAGAAAAGGGGAAAGCGAAAAACGAAACATTGAGGAAAACATTTTAATGTATAGGGATGAAATATGTTGTCAAATTGAATCTTACAATAATCATTAGACGATGTTTTCCACACATGCACACAATGTCCAGTGCACTGAAATACTAACTAAACTTGAAAACATGAAACCATTTTTGACGAGGGATTCCTGTTAAAATTCATTTTTCTTCCTATATTACTTTCACCACAGTACAATCCTATATGTAGTATTAATATAGATTACAGCCCAGTCAATCCTGATCAAGCCCTACTGACTTCAGGGTGAGAATCAGAGCTCTAATTAAAAGATAGTAACAGTAATACTATCTGATTGTCCAGCTCTAACTGTATAGGGAATTGACTCCTAAGCCATGGTTGCAATCACCCAGAAAACATAGTCTCATGAATTCACCAGGTCCCCCAGTGCAGTGAAACGATTTGTTAAAATGAGCAGTGACACAGAAACAAACAGAGCAATGTGCATGAGCCAAATCCAATTCAAACTTCTCCTGAAGGGAGTGTAAATGATGTGTCAAAGCGCCAAAACCCAAGCAGTGTTTACAACTGTGAAAAAGATTTTCAAATGAAAACACCAAAATGTCTTTCATGTCAACACCACAACCTCAGTTTGTCATCATGATCTTTATTCATCGTTGTCTTATTTGTGCATGTTGATGGACATCTGTAAGTGTGTGTGTGTGTGTGTGTGTGTGTGTGAGAGAGAAGCTTACTTGGTGACTTTGAAGATGCGGAGCAGTCGAAGAGCTCGTAACACACTGATCCCGAAGGATGTTCCTGGTTTGATGGTGGCCCACACCACCTCAAAGATACTGCCCACAATGACCTGCACATGCACACATACGAATGCAATACAGGCATTTTTCTACTTAGTACATTCACAGTGTTCACAACTCTTCATCTGCTGGCACACTTGTTCAATTATTGCTACACATCCAGACACATATTTAAAATAAAAAATAAAAATGAATCCAAAAATGTAAATGTTATGTTGCTTTCTGTTTGAATTTCACACCCATCATATTGTATCCACATTGTATAGATGAGGGGTAGCAGTGAAGCATTCAGTTGATCTTATGTTTTCTAATGTAGCTCTGCCAGCTAAAACAACATTTTGAAGTTCTGGGAAAGTTCTGTGATTAAAGGTCCAATGTGTAGGAATGTCTCCCATCTAGCATTGAGATCATATATCGCAATCAACTTTCTCGCACCACGCAGTTCAAAGTATGTATTACAGCTACGCTAGCCTTCACAATTCAAAAAGCCAAGATGTCATCCATGACTTCATCCCGCTTTACCTCCGGCAATCAGACCCATTGTTTTAATTTTTATTAATTGCAAAATTTTATCTAGATTTGGTGAGTACTACAAACGGTCTTGTTGATGTTAGCCATGTTTCCTTTTTCAAACTTGGCCGGGGCCGGGAAGCAACGATACCCATTAGCACATTAGCAGCACCTGTGAGTTTATCATTTGACAGCGAAAACGCAAGAAGGCGGACCAGTATATCGTGTATGTCCTATACCGGCTAACATATTTTAAGATGGCGCATGAATATGGAGGGTCTACCCCAGTTCATGCAAATGCAAATGTAAAATGTCAAGCCAATAGGAGTATGGACAACACAGATTTTAATAATGAACATCTAAAAATGTTGGACACACTGGACCTTTAATACGATTGTATGAAATCGGAATAGAGTTGTGTCATCAAATCCTTGCTTTCAGCAATTTAAAGCTAAAAACATGATAAATAATACCTAAAAGTCTGAGATCTTAAAGAGCAAAATCACATTTGGCATATAGACTACATAGTATCTAAATTATAAAATGCACACTGCTCCTCTGAAATAAAATAAAATTACTTCAAACGTCCAGTTTTCTACAGAACTATCAGTCCTGCAGCCATCTCCGAGTTAATATAAGCTGTGAAATCATCCCTGAGCTTTATGTTAAGGTTTGATGAATAATCTTTAAAGTCAATCCAAAAACAAAAAAACTGCATTTCAAACTCCACCTGGTGCCTACTTACTGAACACAGTATTTCATGGCGTCCCTTCACCATGTACTGTATGACTGTAATAGGAAGTAACCTGCCAATATGCCACTGCAACAATGACAGCATGACAAATGAATGTGCAGTTATTGCACATGTATTGGTGACAAACGTGAAGCTGAATCTGCGCAAGGTAACAAGAGAAAAGTCTATTCCTCAAATCTGTTGATTAAATGAAGTGTTGGATTTGTCATCAAAACCTGATTGTTACGAGCACAATTTGTTTTTTCACATTTACAGATTACTCTGTGTGTGTGTGTGTGTGTGTGTGTGTGTGTGTGTGTGTGTGTGTGCGCACACTCACCGCACAGTCAAAGCAGTTGAATGAGGAGTGCAAGTAGGGCTGGATGCCCAGACCATACATCTTGATCAGCATCTCAGACATGAACAGACCGAGAAAGATAAACTCTGCATAGACTGGAGGGAGGAAGGAGAAAGATAGAAGGCGGGAGGAAGGGATGGAGGGAGGTAGGGAGGGAGAGGGAGGTAGGAAGGAAGAGGGAGGAAGGGTGGGAGGAGAGGGCAGGGATGAAGAGTCAGAAGCAGAGAGTGGGATAAATGGGGGACAGAGGAAGGTGAAAATGAACGAAGTTGAGGCCATGGAGAGACACAGAGTGCATTGAAAAAAGTAAGAAGGTAGAGGGAATACAGAGCACAAGAGGGAGGTGGAGAAATGAGATAAAAGCAAAGAGAAAGTGAGGGAGGAGAGCAAGGGAGGGAAAATAAAAGGAAGGAAGGTAAAGAGAGTGAGAGAGGGAGCGTTAGATGAGTGGAAGTCAATAGTGGTGCGTGCCCAGCGGTGTATGACAGTCTGGTGATGAATGGACTCCATCAACAGCTACAGCTTCATATGCTAATGACACTGGACACCGGCCAGGGACAACCCTGTGTGTCTTTGTGTGTGTGTGTGTAAAATTATATACTGTATATGACCATGAAATAAGCAGATTTTGAAATATATCATCGTATATCATTGATTTGCTCATACCTGAAATTTGCTCATATCTTTCTTGGAAATAAGTCATTCAGCATGAAAAAACTAAAGAAATCTTAGTCAACTAAGAAAACAACCGATAAGCTGACTAATCAACTAAAAGGGGGCAGCCCTACTTCAGACATAGTCCTGGTGTGGAATTTGGTAATGCAAAGATGCAGTCATATTTGCCTTCTGTCCAACAAAACTGTCCCAAAGTTAGCACCAAAAGATGAAGTGATGCCAAGAGTCTGATGAAGATAATAAAGAGAAACTGTACAGAACAACACAAGTTCCTCAGTTTTCTCAAAAGGAAAAGTTCCTGTAGTTGATGGCACGATGTAGTGTGCAGCTTGTTCACACACTGTACAGTATGCGGAGATGTGTGTCTGTCTATATAAAGTGTTTCATGTGTGTATTTACTCACAGAGGAAGTCGGAGAGCATCTCAGGCTGGTTGTAATGCACCGCAGCCACACACATGGTGTTGAGGCCCACCAGGCAGAGCACAGTCCAATAGAAAGCCTGAGTCTTCACTATCTTGCGGATGAAGAATCGCAGTCGCCGCTCCCTCTTGCTATAATTGGAGCCGTCCATCCCATTCTTTAAACTGGAGCGGGCAAAACCTGGGATGAGGTAGGGATACATGAGTTCATCTGATTACATTTAGTGTTTTACAACTAACCTGCTGCAGATGTCAAAACATTATACAAAACCAAGCACTGCAGTTTGCCTGGAAATGAACAGAAACTTCTCACCTGAACACATGACACTTCAGAGCTGAAATAACTGGAGTGAGTAAGCTTTTTTTTTTTCATCCTCATGCATCCATCCCCTGCACACCGTGTACCGATCCATCCCTCTATTTTTCTTACCTACTGCATCTCCCATGTTGTCCTCTCCTTCCTCAGGGTTCAGCAGCTCTGTCTTGTTGTTTTTGGTTTTGATGGTTGGCCTTCGCCTCGTACCTAGAAATGAAGAAAGAAAGGATAATGTCTTCATCTGTCTAAACCTAAATATCTAATATTCTAAAGTTACTTAGCATTGTTAGCTAAACACATTGCTAAAGCTTGTACCAAACTAACCCACTAGAATAATATTTCTTCTATACACCTTTAACTTTAACCGTTCTGAGGTCTTTACACGGGCGCCCTGTCTCTCAATGAATTGATTTCAAAATACTTCTATTGGTTTATAAAGCACTAATTTAGGACCAACATACATCATCTAAACAAGTCTGTATTTGTCTTTGTATGAGCAGGCGAGAAGCCTCAGCCCCCCCAGAAAGACCCAAGGGGGCCCGCTCGCTACAGCAAGAGACTGGCACCTCCTGATGGACCTAGGGAGACAATTGAGATTCCCGGACACTATTGCAGTTACATCACTCCGACCGGACATGGTCTTGATGTCCGCGGCAAGCAAACAGGTGGTGCTGCTTGAACTAACTGTCCCATGGGAAGATCAAATGGAGGAAGCCCAGGAAAGGAAGAGGGCCATGTACGCTGATCTGCTAGCTGAGTGTCAGAGGAACGGGTGGAAGGCCCACTGTGAGCCTGTTGAAGTGGGCTGCAGGGGCTTCGCAGGCCAGTCTCTAAATCGTAAATCTAAATCTTAGGGATTTGGGGACTGCAAAGGCAAAGAGCCATCAAGAACATTGTGAAAGCTGCAGAAAAGGCTTAATGGTGGCTCTGGTTAAGGAGGGGGGACGCGTGGCGTAGTGCGCTACCTGAACACAAGTCGGGGCTTGATAACCCCCGGCTGGGTCGCCCGGGTGGGG
The DNA here is from genome assembly GCA_026937815.1 of Etheostoma perlongum. Classification (NCBI taxonomy): domain Eukaryota; kingdom Metazoa; phylum Chordata; class Actinopteri; order Perciformes; family Percidae; genus Etheostoma; species Etheostoma perlongum. The sequence continues at coordinate 29,963,878 of CM049372.1, forward strand.
GTGTCTGATGTAAGACCAAGAATACCTTATGACCCCGGGAGCATCACTGACAATGTGTCCAGGTTGCACCACAAGGTGTATTCAAGTACTTCTGATCTGCAGCAGCATTATAAACCGTCCAAAACCTCTCAGGTTGTCTGGGACAGGTCTGCCTTCGGGTGAAGCAGAGTTTAGTTTTTTTGCACTACATATCTGGAGCAAACTCTTAGAAAACTGCAGGTGTGCTGCAACTCTCAGTTCTTTTAAATCAAGGCTGAAGACTTTTCTTTCTGATGCGGTCTTTTTTTTAAAGTAATTGTTAATTTCTTACACTGCACTGTTACTTTTATTCTTACATTTCACACCTGTCTTATTGTATTTAGGCTGTTTATATTCTCTTTTGTGTTTTTAATGGTTTTAATTGCTCTTTAATGTTTTATAAAAGACACTTTAAATTGCCTTCTTGCTTAAATTTGCTATACAAATATGACAATTACATGTTTGGGTATTCTACAGTGTCTGGTATCCTCTATGTCAGTTTCTCAAATGTGACTGCAGGGGGTACGTGACGTTTTTGCTAAAACGCTAATTTAAAATATGTCATGCACAATTCCTACAATAATTATATTATAATAATGGATGACTTGTGATGTGATGGACTCTAAACATCTGAAATGTAGCATTTATATGTTTTTGTTTAAAAAAGGTTGTTTTTTAGTAAATCTATGCCGGAGCTGTATATTGTATATTGTATGTATTTTGCAGATTTTCATTCTTGATCGCCACTAAAACAAAAACAAACATCTGCAGATTCTGTTTGGGCCTTGCCATCAGCCTGACTCTTCGTCTCTTTCTCACTTATTGTACAGTATACAGTACACATACGCACAATTAAAAGAGAGGTCAGTTACCATCAAAGTTCACTGTGCCGTCCTCTTCAGCCAAAATCACTTCTTCTGTCCAAGAAAACACTTTGTTAGTTCAGATTTTGTTTGTTTTTCCCACATTGAACAGTGTGTGTCGGTGTGTCTGAGTGTGTTCGTCAGTGTGCACTGACCCGCTTTGCAGATCCACTCCAGGTATCCGTTGAGCTCCCTCTCAATCTGCTGCTGTCGCCTCAGCTTGAGGAACTCGCTCCTGTTCTCCACTCGCTCTCTCTCTTTGGCAAATTCACTGTGGGCACATTATTTCTATTTTACCTTGCTGATTGCAATCAAGCAAAACAAAAAAAAGAAATTATACAAAGCATACAGAAGTATATATTTAAAAAGGAATGAAAGCGGAGGATATTTTTGGGTATGTGAAAATGTTCCGAGACACACAGAAGAGCTTACTGTACCCTGAGAGTACACCTAGCACCAGGTTGAGCATGAAGAAGGAGCCGATGATGATGAGGGGGATGTAGTACATCCAGTTCCAGGCACTGCCCTCCACGTCATTACTCTGCATGGGAAATAATAGAGACAGTCACACAGACAGAGACAGATGTGTTAATACTAGTCATCATATCTAATATAAAAAATAAATGTGAATGTGCATCAAGACTGGGACGACTTGAAAGGACAGACATTTTTTTTTACTTTTAATACACCCTTGCTCTTCTTGTGCACTGAATCTCGACTGTCTTTCTTGTCTTGATATTTTATCTCAAATACAGGCTTGATTCTTTCATTGTTTTAGCTCAAAATATTTCCTGTTCCAACTGCTGCTACATATTTTACTAGTAATATTTTGCCAAAAGAACCCGATGAAAGTAAAGTTGTGAAGTATTCTTGTAGACACAAACAAAAGTTGCATAACATGTTTCTCACCAAAATACAGTGTTTATCGCTGAGTTCTAACAAACATGTTGAATATTTTCATCATAAAGCATTTGCCAGGCGGATTTTTTGTAATATGTTAATTAGTGTGTTATTTACATCCATGTTTGTGTATCTTGCTGGAAGTCTTCTTACCGTATACCACACAGCAGAACAGCATGGAAATTGTGCCTCCTATGTTTGTGTTATCTTGTGTGCGTTCAGAACACAACCAAGGCTGGGGCCCACACCTAAAAACATTGCTCCAAAAACTCCACAGAGCACCTTTAAGAGTCCCTCACTCCTCTAAAGGATTGGAAAAATAGTCTATTTAATTATATAACTGTGTCAGTTTTCTGCTGTTGCAGTTTTAAGTAGTGTGTCTGTGTTTTGTGAACTATGAGTTCCGAATTGCCTGACTGGGAATTTGGTTTGAATTTTTATCCCAGCTGTCGCAAAAGAGATATCAATCTTCAATCAAACTACTTGGTTAATACTCTAACTAACTGACTGTACAATGATGGGTCTGATAGATGTTGGCAACTTTATATCTAGCATCTTTATTTGTCACGCACACAATCATACTTTAACCCATCCTAACTAATCAGCCATAGTCCTGCGCCCAGAGAACCTAAGTGCTCTGGAGTTACCTAGCATGCATGTCTTGTGATGGTAGGAAACCAGAGCACCAGGGACAATATGCAATCTCCACAGAGAAAAGCCGGGCGATCAAACAGGGGATCACCTGCCGTGCCTCTTTGCTGTGAGGCAGCGGTGCTAACCACTGAGCCACCAAGGAGAGCTGAAGTATGTATACGTTATGCTGGCTCAGTGGTGACACATTTTCCATCCTAAAACCTGAGTGCAGAAAACAACAAGGTGTTACGTTATAGCATCACCTGCTTTCAGAAACATTGATTGCACCGAGGTGTCTGGTAAGACGTCAACAGTGACAACATTGACTGACACTGTGTCACTAAACAAACCCAGCTGACAATCAGAGAAATCAGGTTACTGGAGGATATTGTGTTTCTGTTACCCGTTTAACACCTAAATGGAACAATCATCTGATTATCATCTGCCGCTGTAGTGCTGTGTGCATGTGTTGGGTTTTATACTGCATGGGGCAGTGCAAGCATCCCCGATCTCTATTAAAGTTTCATTGGTTTCCTCCTGACTGCCTGTGTGAGTGTGGAAGTCAGCCTTCATCCATCAGAAAAGATGTTAAATATAGAGCGAGACGGACCAGAATAGAGAGTGGAAGAGGAGGAGGCGGAGAGGAGAGGGAGGGAGAGCGACTCCGAAGGCAGGAAAAGGACATATGAGAAGATGGATAGAGGAAGTCAGAGAACAGAGAATGAAAGAAAAGAAGGGGGATGGAAAATGGCTTTCGGACAAATAAATGGTGTTTTGAATCAAATCTCAAACTACTTTATGCCTCATTTAGCTGAATGAAATTCAAGCCAATCACCAACCTCCACACAAACTTGCCCCCATGAGTCCTTCAGGGTGCTAAAAAAACCCAACATACAGTACAAACCTAATGCACATGACAGAGAAAACAAAGAATGTGGATTTAATAGGTGTTCAACTGTGAGAAGAGTGACCAGATGGATGGTCGGTATGGATAGCATTACTTGCAGCAACCAATGTCTCTAATATATTTGGCATTTTTGTAGATATAACATTATGTACGAGGCTGAGTTCAGACTAACGCTGCATCAAAAACAGCCTTCTCTTTTGTTTCAATGAGGCCCAGTGGGGTCCCTATGCACACTGTGCTTTTTGGCTGACAACAGTCTAATTACTTTTCCGTACCTGGTTAGCCGAGTGATTCTTCCAAAAAAAACTGCCTGTTCTTGATTTAAAGATATGGAAATTAATGTATTTATAATGGGGTTAGTACAGGTAAGTCTGTTGTATGGTAATTATAGTAAGCATTTCTTATCTAATCATGACACTGCTAAGCACATGCTTGCTCGTCAGATTGTTGCTTACAGTAGGCACTGTGTTTTTCGATAGATAAATTAATTACTTTTTTATAGTAATGTGTAAGTCAAGACAATTTTATACACAGCCTAGTCTGACTCACCAGATGTGCTATCTACTTTGCAAAGTTACTGCTTTGCTACATCCAGGGCTTAGCGCTACCCAAGAAGATTGTGATTGCTTTGAAGAAATACAAACAACTCAGAACGTTTTATTCCCTTTTTCCAAAATGTTAACTTGTGCAGCCAGACTTTTCTCCAGTGCTGACACAGCATTGTGGAGATAGGTCTGGCACTGCGGGACTATATTGCATTACTGTTGGTAATAAAATTTACTGTAAAGATTCCTGGACAATGTCTGCTTTCTTTTATATATTATTTGAAATGGTCACCCATTTACATGTGAAAATATCCTGGCTCTATACACGCTAAAAGTATTGTTTGTAGTAGCATTGTAGTATTGTCTTATGAGTTTGGTGATAACCATTTCAGAACTGTTTTATGTGAAACAAAAAGTTTCTCTTACTCTTTAACAAAAGGTCTGTCTCTGATCCCTTTCCATAATGTTGTCAGACACTTAGACTAACACTCTGAGCCCCTCAGTGGCCAAAACAGCACTTCTAGTGGATGGAAGTTTGGCTGACCGGACAGGTTAACTTACGTAATAGAGCATGTCTGTCCATCCCTCCATGGTGATGCACTGGAAGACAGTGAGCACGGCAAACAGGATGTTGTCGAACTGGGTGATGCCGTAGTTGGGTCCAATCCAGTGACCTTCGCACACTGTGCCGTTAGGACACAACCGGGATGGCAACTCGTTGCCACATGGTAATGCGTCCGCTACTTCTCCTGATCAAAGTGAAAAAGATTCACCACTACAACAAAGCAACCCAACCTAAATTTGTTTTGGATCAGAAAGCAAACTTGTAACAATCCTTATGTTGCCTATCCAAGAAGCTGGTAGCGCTGACAAATTGACAGAAATTTCTCACAGCAGATATTTTGACTCGTTGACCACAGATTTATTTAATAACATTAAAAATGGATGCATTTGACATGATTGTGCCAGTTCCTGGGCCCTGTATTTTGAATGGTGGCTCAATATACCATTTAAACAAAAATATGTTGACTTACAGTACGGTAAAGTTGGTTAGTAGGAAAAGAACAAGTGTCCCTATCCAGGACCCTAAACTGAAGCAGCTACATGGAGATCAGCCATAATTATTTTCACTATTTACAGCTGTGCTTTTCCTACTGGGATATGTCAAATACCTTTTATAAAAAAGGCCAGTGGCATGCATAAATGGGACGGAGCCAGCGTTAATTTTAATAGCTACAGTACACCTCGGCTTTGCCTGCTATGGTTAGTCAAAAGTTCTGCTGTAAAAAAGGCTAGACTTTTGGACTTTAGCATCCAGTAAAAGCATAGTGTAGCAATGCATTTCAATATGGATAAATTAACAGAAATAACAGTGCAGGATAAGACTTAAAGCGCCCATATTATCCTCATTTTCAGGTTCATAATTGTATTTAGAGGTTTTACCAGAATGGGTTTACATGGTTTGATTAAAAAATATATATATATTTTGTTGTACTGCACATTGCTGCACATCCTCTTTTCACCCTGTGTGTTGAGCTCTCTGTTTTAGCCACAGAGTGAAACATCTCATGTCGGTACCATCTTTGTTGGGAGTTGCACATACACCCCAAATCCCAGAAAAAGTCTTTTTTTTTCATAATATGGGCACTTGAAGCCTTAACTTAAGGATTGATTTTAAAAACACAAAGGTTTGGCCATTTCTGACTTGCTTTATTTTACTACTCTGTGTCCGATTTGTTTTCTTACGTGTGACTTTGTCGTAGCAGGTAGTGTGGAACTTTCCCATGTAGAACTCCAGGCCGATGATGGCGAACATAAGGATGGCCACGAACAACAGCAAGCCAATCTGCAGCAGGGGAATCATAGCCTTCATAATGGACTTGAGCACCACCTGCAGGCCTGGAGGACACAATCAGAGGAGGAACTTGTAGACTAATCAATTAACAATTCATCTGAATATTAGATACAGGCCGCATTGATAAGGCAAACTGATATGTCATAGTGCACTGATATGAAGTCATTTATTTCCAGCCATTGCGTTTAAATTGTTGAAGCAACTGTATTTAAACGCAATGGCAAGAAACACAAACAAACAAAGCAGCACAGCACTTACTGGGAATCCCAGACACCAGTTTCAGAGGTCGTAGCACTCTGACGGCTCGTAGTGTCCTCAGGTCAAGCTGAGACCCCACTGACGACAAAATACTGCAGGAAGATAACGAGAGAGAGAGAGAGAGAGAGAGAAGAGAGAAAACAAAGAGCAATATCACTTTAACAATCTTTCACAGTCAACTAATTTGATAAAATATGCCTTGTCACACCCTGCGCCGTTTGAGTTGTAGCTGCCATATTATTGTCTAAGACAGAATGCCTAAACTAACTGACGCTGGCATGTTAAGTCTGCTGAGTAAAGTGTGTTCACATCACAATCATTTGCTGAAACCAGATAACCATGTATAGTTTTCATCTTTGAGATGCACACCTAAAAAAGGACTGTACATAGGGGAGAAAACAAAATATAACAAATAAAATAATTATCCAATGAGAATCGACTGAGCCAGACAGATCCATGTTGCACCATCTGACGAGCATTAAGCTGATGACGTGACATAACTTGCTAGCCGTCAAACTTTCCAGCTTTCTACAGTTCCATGTCAACTAAGCAAATTCCATCTGCTGCTAAATATGATTAATTATGAATACTATAATTATGTGATGCGGTTAAAAGCTCCAGAACAACAGAAGGTGGACCTTGAGTGGAGATTGCTTTGTCAAATTCTCATATTTAAATTGGTGTCATGACCGAAAAATTTACAATTAAAGTTAAAATTGATAGTTACAACAGTGTACATTGAGTCAGTGATTCAGTAACAGTGTGAAGGCGGCTCGTGCCACCACTGCCTCAGTCTGCATCTTTGTCACGACTTGGCTTCAGAGACGCCTCTGTTTTATGTGTCTATGTGTGTGTGAGTGCATGTGTGCATATGTGTAAAGCTCTGGTATAAAGGTAGCAGGAGACAAGGTTGGAAAATTCCATGCTGCGTCTCGTACGGGGGCGGAAGGCAGGGTCTGTCCAACACAAGAGGGGGAGAGGGGGGAAGTGCTGGGGCGTAGAGAGGGGAGGAGGACAACACATGGGTAGACTTTGGCCTTAAGTCAGACATAATTAGCAGATAAAACAAGTGTTGATAATAAAACTTATGTATATTTTCCGCAAAATCAATTCAGTATATTGGCAGCTCTTATAACATCATACTGAACTTTACATACTGAATAATTGTAAAAAGACATCAGTTAACTGCAGGCAGCTTATTTATCTTTTTACTAATCAGAGACTCAGTGATTTTGAGTGGTCACTTCCTCTGCTTAGAAAAGATTTCCTGAATATGTTTCTGTCAGAATCGTGTTCAGTGTCCATACATCTCCATTAGAGACGTGGCGAAATTATCTTATTATAATTGACCAGGCCATAAGCGATCATTTCTGTAAATATTCTATATGGCTTTAATAACAAAATGTATTTGACACATTGTGATGCTTTGAGATAGCGAATCAAAGACAGGGTTACTTCAAATAAAATGCTGAGTAAACTGTTGATGCGCAAACCCCTCCAATGTGCGCATGCATGGACAAAGAGAAAAGTCCGAAGGCCAGGGACCATTTTCATCAAATTTGTAACATGCAAGCTTTGATTTTTCTCTCACTCATGTTTCACTAATCATAATGAGTGCAGGTCCGAGATTCGCTAATGTGAAAATGCAAGTGAAACATGCACTGTAGCTTTTATTAAATTTGCGCTTGAAATCAACTCAAATCAAACTGCAATTTTTTTAACCCTCAAATTAATTTGCAATTACGACAGAGGTGCACCTCACTGCTGTCACACAGAATGCCTCCGATGGCAAACTACACCTCTGGGCCTCTGCATGCGTATGCAAAATGCCTTTTGTACCTATAGACTTAGAAACTCTGTCCCACAGAAAGGACATCTGTCATCAGTTTACCTGATAATGAACTGTGTATTCGAGCAATGAAAAATGAGAAAGCAGGAATAAATGCCATTTGACCAATTAACACTATGCTAAGATAACACTATATAAGACTACCAAAGGAAGAGTGAGAAGCTACAGTAAGAAAAGAATCAAAAAAAACTGATATTTAAGCGATGTGAAAAAAGGAAGGGGGGCAAAGAACGTGAAGAATTGAGCTTAATTTTCAGCATTTGGCATCTCCTCCTCCCTCCATCCTTCTTTCTCTTCTATCCTCCTTCATCTTCACCCCCCCCCCCCCCTCCTCCATCTCTCTCCAGGTTGGTTGCTAATTCCAGTAAGAGGTCATTTATTAACAGACACGGTACTGGCAGCCAAACCCCTCATTCCCTCAATGGCTTTTTAACTGTCACAGCTAAAGGCCATGTTACAGACCTGAAAACACTGGACATCAGCAAAAAAAGCAAACAGCCTCAGGTCCAGTAAAGATCCAACAGGACACACAGATAGATTAAAGTCTGACATGGTCTCTGGGAAATGAGCGCTCACAGGGTGATTACCATCTGCATGTGATCTGCAGGTGTAGTTTAAGAATTAAAATTCTCATACATTCTCATTTGTCTTCTCATACATTGCCAACACATTGTCACTTTTTGAATATGGCTATTGTTATTTCATACCTTTTCGATTTTCAACTTTATCTTAAATATGTTTTATGGTTGTTTCTTTTCTGTATCTTGTTACCATCTGCTGCTCCAACTGCTCCTTCACCCATTGGGAACATTGAAGTATCAGATACATTTTCAGAGATTTGGATTTATGCATGGGTGAGTAGATGGATGCAGCAAAAGAGCAAAGGGTCTGTTTCGATAGCTTAAATTCTGACTTTTTATGCCTTTCCGTCTGTGTCATTCATTTTCTCTCCTTTTGCACTCTGTCTGTGTTTGGCCCACTTTCACTGCTTCTTTTTCCTCCCGCACATCTCATTTGAGAGCGAATGCAGAGCTCCAATATTCATCCGTGCGAGACGGCAACCATCCGCTTCTGCCAGACAACCCAAGCCTCCAGGATGCAGTCACCCCTGGCAACAGCTGAACCTGCCCACAGTGCACCGAGGTAGCCAGTAGAGGGAGCATAGACTGTGCTGCCAGTGGCGATGGGGATGGAGGGATGGGATAGAGAGGGAGGGCCATGGAGGGGTTTTAGGAGAGAGGGAAAGGGTACAACAACAATATGAGTGTAAAAGAAAAATAGGTAAGAGTAAAATGGAAGGAGAGGAAGAAAACAACAGAGTAACAGAGAAAGAAAAAATGTTAGGCCTTAAAGAAAGACGCTAAGTAAGGATATGGAATGACTTATTATTATTATGACTCTATTCTCTATTAACTCTATTTTATAAACCTGATTCAATATTATCATGACCTTTGCTTTATTATCCAGGAGTTTGATAGGGCATTAATCAAAGCTCCAGCATCTAAAAAGAAATTCTTGAAATGCCCAATTTTTGCCACGGTATCAGTATCCTTAAATAAACTGTTTTATGATGAACATGATAAGGTTTTAAAGATTGTTTAAAGAGTGGTAAAGGTGACTGGATATAATATTAAACCACACTGGAAATAAGGCAAGAACAGCTATCTCGCTCATAATGACGGCATTTGGTGGATGTTGAAGAACAAATGTATAAACTTTTAATACTAGGGTGAACAAAAAGATGTAATTTGGCTGATTATGGCAGCCATTCCAATTTTGGACAAGGGAACGGACAAATATGTGCACTTGTTATGATTGAATAATAAGCAGAAAGAGACAGAAATGGACAGGCTAACAAGTCAGCTAGCTTCACTATTGTTAGCATTCCTATGTACAGTAGCATTGTTACCTCAAAAATAAGATTTTTGTTTAAAATGTTGTACTTTTTCAATTACTTTTAGTATGTTAATATGTTTTTACTACTTCTTTAGTGGGGGTTGTTTGATATTCAAACTGTTTATTAGCATTGTCTGCTAACGCTTACCGAGATTGTAGCTAATGTTAGCAGTTATCATTGGTCTCCTCAGAAGATGAATACTGTCTCTGTGAAGTGTATGTATTATGATTAAATAAGATATAGTAGGCTACGTATCATTATCATGTGAGAAAGAAAAAATACTACATATATATATATTTCTTTATTGTACTATTTCCCTTCCTTGCTACATTTTTCTGTTTAAATGCCAATCCTTGTCTTGAACTGCCTCCCACATTTTCCATCTTTTTTCTCAGTAATCTAGCTAACATTACACTTCAACATAAACCACTGTGACCAAAATGGCCAAAACGACTAAACCATTCCTTAAAATTGAGATTTTCTTACATATGGGAGATTTGTATTTATAACAGTGGAGATGAGAGTCCCTGGTAAGATACAGACTGGGAGGGAAGACATGGAGCATCCTTCAAAAGACAGAGGGTAAGAGAAAGAGTGAGCAGAGTGAAAGAGAGTGATAGTCCTGTGTCTCGAAAGTGTGAGATTCAACTGCCGAGCGAGAGAGAGAGAGAGAAACCCCCGAAGAGAGAGCGAGACGGAGAGACTCCTTAGAGAAAGAGAGTTTTATCTGTGGAGGGAGAATGTGTTTGGACAGCGATGAAAGAGGCTTTCACTCCTGAGAAACACCTAACAATCAACCTGTAAAGCGCACACATACACAGACACACATACTGTGCTATAATATGCTAACGGTGTGCTCACTTTTCCTGTGTTGCAGGTGAACTCTTCTTTTTTTAACTGTATCTTGCATGTCAATTAAACGAGGTGTCTTAATAAATTAAACGTGAATGAGGGAAGACTTCACACGATGAAGTCGAGGTGTGTTCTCTTCTAGTCCATCATTTTCCATATCAAGATATCAGTCAGAGTGCATTATCACACTTGTCCTTTGACCACTTATTGTTCCATCCACGTACAATCTAGAACTTTTACAGACTGCTCGTGCTATAAAAAGCTACATGAACATGAACGAGTGATTGATGAGTTGATAGATTAGACGCTCAACCTTTTGGTCTACATGGTCATTTTAAAAACAACACTGTGTCGGAAAAATAAAATGTGGTGTCAGTTATTATTCAAAGCAATCTGGCAGTCTAAAAATGTCACAAATCAATGAAAACCTATTTTAAATCCATTTCCACCTATTTTCAAATCTTCCTTTATTTTGAAAAAATAACTTAGTATATCATATATCATAGATTAGGCCCTTTTAAGATAACTTTTTATTGTGTGTAACAGGTACACTAATTGACATTAGCTCCCTTAAGCACGCATATTTCCTCTTAGTTTACAGTTGATATTAAGTAAATCAACTGTAAACTCTGAGTTCTAAAATATTAACATGTTCAATTTTGGCGAAACTACCAGAAAGATGCGGAGATACTGATGTGTGTGATGTCCTGTCGTCTCTGTCTCTACAGAGGGACACCAATGTGACGATGATAATGACTGATGGCCCTGATGAGGAAGATCTCAGGGGTCACTCACCACCTTCCCTTTGCCTGGTCTCTCCCCGTACATGGCATTGCCATGGCAACCGGCGATTCCTCTCTTCGCCAAGTCTCCACGGTTACTGACCTGCTCTCATTCATAAGCGTTGCCAGGGCAACGCAGTCCTGGCTCATTGATGGAATCTCGGCATTGCCGCAGCGACGGGGGATTGGAAGTGGGTCTCCTAACGATTGATTTTCAACCCCTCCCGCATTTCCCTCCCACCCACACTCAGACACACACGCACACACACACACACACACACACACACACACACAAACACACACACACACACTATCTTTAACTACCCCCTCACACAACAGCAGCTCCTGTGGTGCAAGCATACAATATGTACACATAGGCGGAACTTCCCTTGCATGCAGACACACACATACACTGACCAAAGGAGTGCTACCTTTTACCGCATAGAAACACAGATACACTCTCATCAAATACATGTGTACGTGCTCACTCTGCACAGAGAGTACGATCCGATGACAAATGCAGCGCAACCCAGGTAGTATGGATGACCCAATTTCTCTGCTGCTGGTGGTGTGTTGAACGCTAAAATTGTTCTTTACAACATGTACGAAGACACAAAAATCACACATGCACACACAAACATATAAAATCAGATACAAGGGTCTAATTCTATATATGTAGTCTTTTGGAAAATCCTCAACAAGTAATTCAGGGATTCTGTCTAACCAGGAACTCAATTCCAATTGATTTTGATTGGTCAAATTAATCAAGCTGAAATGCAGCCATCACTTCTAATTTTTACATTACATTTAGACTTACCTACGGTATGACTCAGAAGACAAGATCACAAACCCCAGATTTTTAGCACTTTTACACTAGCTACCTGTGTGTTTTGTTGATTTTAAGAAGTTCTATTCACCTTTGGGGATTTTATTCCTGACTTGCAAATGCCTTGTTTTGCACACTTAGGCCGATGGACAGAGCAATCCTGGCTGTTCAGAGGTCCCAAAAAAGACTTCTGTAATTTAATCTTTGTCATCATTACTCTAATGCTTTGGAACAACCTGCTTGATGGGCTAAACTACAAAATTATGACTCAAGTTGTAATAAACCGGAGTGCATTGCTACATTACCGAGGTCTCCATTTATGTTATGACAGCTTACGTAAACTGACACCAATTAACTGAGGATGGGTCACAATCGGTATTGCCATTATATAAATATTAATGTTAGATGTGTAGTGGCTTATATGAGTCAAATTTTACTGATAATGATACTTGATGGAATTTAAATGTTGTATGCTACGCATGCTATTACAGTGTGGCTTCTTTGGCAGAAATAGTAAAAACACACACTTATAGCATGCAAGAGACTGGGACAAGTTCCAGCTAGCGACATGTGCATGAGCTGTGTGTGTGCGTGTGTGTGCGTGTGTGCGTGTTCATGGTTTACGTGTGTGTATCATGTGAAAATAGTGTGGGAGTGCCATGTGTCATCACAGTGTGAACTTGTGTCCCCTTATTGTCTCCCGCTAAGCCCTCACCCACCTCACACATGCACACACACACACCAACAGTGTTCCAGTGTGACACAGTTAAGGAATTTGAACAATATGTTCCAATATAGGATAAGAAAAGAACAAATGGCATCATGCATGTCAAAAAATATAGGGAAGGCAGGTTTCATCATCTCCATTATAATCCGGATTATTTAGATATGTGTGCAAGGTGCCAAATAAATACACGTAAAAAATAACTGTCCTAAGTTTACCCACAGACAGGTGTGCACCGGTCGCGACTGTTCATTCGAAACAACAACGGTGGACAAGATAGACAGATGGCTCATCCGATCACCTGTAAGGTTTTTTTTTTTTTAAAGTGCTTGCCCTTTCCCAAACAGTTTCCAATGACAGCTTCTCAGATTGTTCTGTGTTAACAGACCAGTCAGGTTAGTAAAACAGTCAGCATGCCATTCTTTCTTTTTGTACCGTACAGTAATAGTTTTCCAAATGTTCAGATGACTCAAATATTCAGATGAAACAGCCATACTTGCACTTCTCAAGCACAATAACTCAGTCATGGCCTATCAGCCCTCCATCTCCCACTTCACTCAGTGGTGCAAAGAGAACCACCTACTCCTGAATGTCAGATCAACATTGAGCCAGTAGAGAGCCTCGAGTACCTTGGAATCACCCTCCACAATAAACTCAGCTTTAATCATCACACTACCGCCATCCATAGACGCTGCCAACAGAGCTTCTCCGCCATCCAGAAACACAGGGCAGTCTCAGTCACACCCCACCTTCTGCTCCTCCTGTCCACCTCCGCTACTGTTCCACATGCTACTTTCACCACTGTCACCAACAGGGACTAAAAGCATTGGTCTCGATACTCCCAACTTCTTAGACCTCACTGGCACTGCCATCACACGCAGAGCACTCACCATAGTACACAACCCATGCCAATAATACTTATTGGACTCATGTTCTTGTGAATGTATTGGGTTACTTTGTGGCATTGTGGTTTTTTTTCAATTCAAGGTGGACAGCAGGTAAAAGAAAAACAGGGAAAAGGAAAATAGATACTCCCTTCAGTAACTTTGCAGAAAATTGTCATTACTTATCTGAAAATGTACACACTTGAATACACGGTGCATCACGTGCATTCATGTGAATGGTCCAGCTTGTGTATACTATAATGCAGTGCAAATGGGGAAACATGCAGCCACAGACAACTATGTTGGATGGTTAGAAAGAAAAGACACTAACCGAGAGATGCACCTATAATTGCAGGGCCAGCTGGAAGGAAAGCTTCTGTTATGTGTGTACAGGCTGTGAAAACACATTTCCTCTCACAAAGGACAATAAACAATCTATCTACTTTCTGCTCTGTCTACAAATGTTTGCAGAGCAGTGTGGATATATATAACATGTGAGCCAGGCAACTATTTAGGGGCCCCAGGCCGTTAGGGGGCCCACGAGGGCTGACAAAATTTACTTGTGGGTTAACCTAGCTAGTGGAACAGGAGACTCCAGCCATCTAGCTCCTGTCCCAGGAGTGACTTTAAGGACTGGGTCTCATTTCAATAGAGCGAAATGTGAGAAGGTCTTTCGATCTGGAGGACATAGTGGCAACATTTGCCTTAGTAGAGTTTAGAATATAATGGTGTCAAACTCTGGTTTTGAGGGGCCCCCTAGGAATTCTTGCCTAGAGCCTCAACAGACCCTAGAATTGCCACTGACAGTACATGCGGCTGAACGGAACACTTCCCCCTCGACTGCTCGGTTCTTGGCTGAACCGGAAGTTGTTCTGTCCCTCCTCGGTGAAGGCTGTCTCAAAGCTCTTATTTCGGCCCGAGGAGCAAGCAGGATCATCAAGGTGGGATCATCGAGGAGCTATAGCCAAAGATACACAAGAGCAGCCTTCCTGGAAGCCGTGCAGCTGAAGGAGTATCTAACTCCGCCCAAACAGCTGACAATTCATGTGACACTTCAGAGAAAAGGACGTCTCATCCCTCTACATTTGCTCGTTGCCTTTTCCACACATGATTTCTAAGGCAAGTGGAGGAGTTGGGGAAGCTATTTAAGTGCTACGGGACGTCAAGATGCCAAGATGGCGCTCTGAACACACGCGTTTGGAAGTGCTCCACAAACCTAACTGGTTTACTTGACTTATACTGTGAACAAAACTAATTATCTTTAGTGATTCTGACATTTACTGTACTAAGCTACTTTTGGTTAACACCAATAAGCCATAATGAAAGATACAGAGAGAAGAAAGAACGAAGCTCGTAAGTTGCTAACTTATGCTAATTCTGCTAGCAA
Organism: Etheostoma perlongum; assembly: GCA_026937815.1. Lineage (NCBI taxonomy): Eukaryota > Metazoa > Chordata > Actinopteri > Perciformes > Percidae > Etheostoma > Etheostoma perlongum. Next base: position 29,979,058 of record CM049372.1, read on the forward strand.
CTTTATTACTCCAACTCTGGGCGGGCAAGCTGAATCTAAGAATACGCTCATTGACAACCTGCACGATAATCTGGGCTCCGACTCTGGACAAATGAAGGTAACGCTGATAGAAGAAGACTTTCCTCTTCCCCATCACACCGTCTATGTCCCCTGCAGTTAAACAGAGGAGAGCTGAAACGGAGATGACTACCATTCTCTCCCATCTCACGTCGCTAACCCACTTGATTAACAGTAGGTCAGGTGCCATGGAAAAGGTGGTTGGTTGGACAATACTTTTGCTGTCAAAGAACACAAATTGCAGGCGTTAAAAAAAATCCTTCAACACATTGTGTGTTGAGTTAAAAAGCATGAAGGATAGAGTTGATTGCATCGATTCACGAGTTAAAAAATATGAAGAAACGTCTTCCACACGAGAGAAACTGGAAAGTATCTCACGCTGCTGCAATCTCAAACTCTATGGCTTAGCTGAAAAGGAGAAGCAAGACGACCGAAAAGAAGCCATTGAAGTGTGCCGGGCTCCTTTCCCAGAGGCCAGAAACAACCAGACGTCATTGACGCAGTGCATTTTTTTTATTTTCAGGCTTGTATTAGTTGCCTGAAAATATCCAAAAATAAGTTAAAAAGCCCTCAAAGCAAAGGCGGGTCCTACAGTAAAGGCATCAGCAAAAAGAAGGGCGGGTCAGATGATGAGTTGACTACCAATTACAATAAAGTCCGGCCACGTCATGCTCGTGTCAACACGGTTCTGTTGTTGCTGTATGAATAATACTTTCTGTTGGTTTTGAAAGTTTCAACCGCATTTGAGTTTTGAGAGGCCACTGCTATTTGTGTTTCATTACATGATGTTATATATTATGTAGTGAAACATAAAACAAGTCTCTCTGAATTACACCGATAGAAGAATAGCTACGTTTCGGTGTGGAGATGTTTGGAGTGTTTGTGTGGATTTACCCCGGGTTGCTCAGGTTTCCTCCCACAATAACAACAATGACAGAGAAAAATGTATTTTTCAAATAAAAGATGAAAAAGGAAAGAAATCCATATGCCTGTGTCCTCTATTTTCACAACAGGAACCCATGTTTAAGCATGTATTGTTTGTTTGATTGGTAACAGCCAACATTTCACACAACGTATATGTAGCTAAGATGTGTTCAGTGGGTTGTATGTTGTTTTTTCAAAATGAATTTAAGAGAGACCCAGGTGTTTGTAACTACTGCGTGGACAGGGCGGTAAAACCCCTGCAGGAAAAAAACAAGTTAAGAAAACATATTGTTTTTGCTCTCAAAACCTCTCACACCCCTGCCCTTCTCTTCCTCTGTCTCTCTCCTATTGTTACGGGACATTAAGCAGCACTTTACAGCCGTTATGTCACGCTGACCCCTATCCTGCGCCACCAAGGTGGTACGCCCCAATCACTTTCTCTTATTGGGAGAGCCCATTTGCTGGGTGCAGAGGGGTGTCGGGAGAGAAATGGATGGTTGGGTTGAATTTGAAGGGGGATATTGTAGTGGCTCCATCAACTCAGGGGTTGGGATTCTTTTTTTCAACAGCTCATGACATCAGACCTCTCCCTCTTATTTCATCAAAGACACACTTTTCGTTTTATCCTATCCATCCAAAGGTCTCCCTTTATCTCTCATTTCCTTCCTCTTTTTTCAGTTCTCTTTTCTGTCCTCTGGTTGCTGGAGCTTTCATTGGCAGAGGCAGGATGCAAGCACTCTCATTCTGACCATATTCTCCATCCTCAATCCCCCCTCCTTCCACTTCATTTTCTCGCACACACATTATTGCTGATCTCAGCAGAGTGCTATCACTCAGCTGATGGACTCTCTCCCTACCTCCACCCCCAACCACACTCCCTTATTTTCCCTTCATTCCTTTTTTCCTCCACCATCCCTTCTGTCTCCCTTTCTTAGTGCTCTACTTTTCAATTGAATTCAATTGTATTTATAATGTCAAATCACAACAAGAGTTATCTCAGGACACTTTACAGATAGATTGGTCTAGGCCACACTCTATAATTTACAAAGCACCAACAATTCCCCCCTAAAGAGCAAGCATTTGGTGCGAAAGTGGTGAGGAAAAACTTTCTTTCAACCGGCAGAAACCTCGGACAGACCCTGACTCTTGGTCTGCCCCTGCCAGTTAGGACACAGAGACACTGATGCAGATATGGAGAAATATGATTCATAATAATTATAGCAGTTGGCAAGATGAACAGTAGCAATTACCTGACCAATAAGGATAATAGAACTATTAGTAGTAGAAGTGGAGGAAAAAGGAAGGCGGTCTAAAGTCTTTCCTGCTGTCTATTAATCACATATGTGTTTATGAACCTTTATTTATCAGGGGAAGGTTGGCTGAGTGTTATAAATGAAACTGCCCAACAATATAACGGTACAGCTGAAATGATTAAATGATTAAACACTGAGTTGATTGTCAGAACTGTTTGGATCGTTTCCAGTTTCTAAAATGTGAGGATTTTTCTGCATTGAGTACTATTACTTTTAAAACTTTAAGTACATGTCGCTGATGATACTTGCATTCTTTATAGATTTTCAATGCAAGACTTTTACTTGTAACAGAGTATTTCTTACAGTGTGGAATTAGTACTTTTCCTTAAGTAGAGGATCTGAATACTTCTTCCACCACTGGTAACAGAGCAAGGCATGTTCGATCTGCCTTCACTTTGATTTTCCCTTCTACTGTATAATTTCAAATTAATAACCTCATTCTCTGGTGTCAGTCCTGATCCATCCACCCTTGCCCTTTAATTACATCCTCATTCATCTTTCTCCTGTTCACACACGTCATTCTTCCTCCAGTTTTTCCATTCTCCTCTATCTCTGCCAGGCCGGCCAGGCCCACCTGTCCTCCGTCTCCAGTCAGCATGACTCTTGGCCCTCATTGGGATTTCTGTCTCCTTGTTTGTGTGTCTCTTTCCTCTCAGTGTGCTTGGGGTTGTTTTTGTGCATTTAACATGTCATGTAGTTGCATCTTTGTGTGTGCACACAAACTTGAACTAAAACAGAAAAAGAACAGAAAATAACACATACTTTACAAGTATGTAAGTATGTGTTATTTTCTGTTTTTGATAGATTTGCAGTTGTTTGAGGCTGCAAATTCCCCGAAATCTGTATTTGTAACGTCCAATGAACCACCCACACCTAACTCCATCTACTAATCAATACATTATAGTTCCAGCAACCAATATTATTACATGGATCAAATGATTACATGCAATGTAATCTATATCCATGACGTTCCGAATTTATCGCCAAATTAATCTTTCTTTGTTTTTTCTCCATCCCAGAATGCTGTTTGGACTCGCCAGACCCTTTTAATCAGTGCTTTGGAGGAAGGTCTGACAATGCAAGCTTACATGCAATATGAAAGGGGTTGCTAGTAAAACATCCACAGAGAATTATCACCCGTCTTTGCGTTTTTTTTTTTTTTTTTTACTGAATGGAATATTTCTGTTTGGTTCCTGTTTGGTTCAGTTTCACTTCTCTAATAGACGTGTTGCCATCTGCAGTGTTGGATTTCACGCTTTCATCATGTGGCCAGACATACAATTCCAATGCAGGTTTTTGCGGGTCAGCCGCTTTGTAAATTCAACATTAGTGAGGCTTGTTTGACTTGGTATTGTCAATATATTGATTTATATATATTGATTATTGTATCAGTGGTGAAATGATCACTTCCCTGACAGTGAACAAGTGTACTGATTTATGTTGAGACAAATTACATGTTTACAACACAATTAGTTGTTTAGAGTCAAGTAAAGTGCGGCAGAGCTGGAGCTGATAGAGATTAAGTACCTTGCTAAAGGACACTCAAGCAGGACAAATACTTGTCAGCACTGTGGGAGTGATGATGAACTGGTCCAATGCCTAACTTTACTGCCCTCACATTGTGTATCTGTAGGTGTGTGCTTGTGTCTGTGACTCTATTTCTGTTCAAAAGGGTGTGTGGGTGTGCACAAAGCACCACACACTGAAGCAGGCTTTTAGCAAAAAGTAGTTTGTTTAAAACATGTCATCTGCTATATTTGCTACCTTTTGTTTCAAAATGGCTGGATGATCTGCAGGAACAAACAACAATTATCCCCATCCGCATATATACCAGATAATCCATAAAATAAACTGCTCAAGGTGAACCTGACCTAATTCAAAGACAGTAGTAACCTGACAAGCATACACAGGTAGCTCCCTGATTTAATTGCCCAGAATTTAATTTGTAAACAGTAGAAAAAATGGCAATGAGCAAAAAATGTAAAGGCCTGGGGCCTCATGTATAAACGTTGCGTACGGACGAAAAATTTGCATATGCTGGTCACAGACACTTTGTGATAAAAAAATGAACTTGTTGTGAGAATGTCCAGGCCGTCCGCAAAGTCTTTTCTGACTCTGTAATGTGGCGAATTCTAACTGAAAAGTGCCAAAAATCACCAAACATTACAAAATAATGTTTCCACTTCACTTACTGGCATATGTCTGTAACATTGTCTATGGAAAAACATAATTATATCCGCTGATATTCCATAAAAGTTTGAACATTTAGGTGGATAATGTTACACTTTTCACACACTAATAATTCAATTTGCAGGCTACTTAACCTCTGTTAAACATGAGGACGGGAAATGAATGAAAAATCCATTTAGGAAATATTTTCACTGATCTTCTGTATTTCCCCTCACTGTGCAACAATAAGATCAGCACGGAAAAATGCAATAGCACCTGTGAGTCTGTAGTTGCGGAGGCTCAGATAGCCATGGTGTACAAGAGGAGAGATGCACAGATCCATCTCCCCAGCAACAAACCCTGATTGATCCCGTGGATTATTTGTAGGCTATGTAAGTGAACAAGGTGTACCCGGTCCACCAAACACTGGGCCGTCTTGTCTGTCTCGATTCTGCACACATCTCTCTCACTGTAGTCCTTTTCAATATTTCATTATTCCATCCATGCGTGGCGCAGCGGATCCGTGCACACTGTCACCTGCCGTGGAGACGCTGGCGTCACCAACCTCTCCTCCTCGGAGTCGGATCTCCCTCGTGAGCTTAGTATGCTCAGTGAAACTGAGCTTATAACTTATATAAAATAATAATAAATAAATGGCATTACATCAGTGAGTTCAAACTGCTTATTGTGCGTAATTTGGACTGACACTGTGTTGCATGTTGTTCTGTATCTGCTGTGGCGCTGCCACTATTGGCTCTATTTCCACTTCAGCATTAGACTTTATTTTTATTTCTGATATGGTTCGGTGCATTCACTGCCAGGTCACCATTTGCCACTCTGGGCATTTTCTTTTATTGCTTAACCGAGATGACAAACCTCCAAAACAGAACAGTTTTTTTCTCGCCTCCACCTTGGCGATCAGCACCTCCAACGTCCCAATACGTTTTTTTTTCCGTCTGCAGCGGGATAAACCGTAGTGATTGGACAAAGAATGACGTTGGGTGCGCATTTATAGTCATTTCCATATTAATTTATGGGAGAAGGCATGGCGGGGTCGGTGGCTTGTTCACGTGCGCTCAATTTCACGTTGATTGTGATTTATAAAGGAAAGGTGCGTAGGTACTTTTCAAGTTTTGTCCCTGATCTCTACCACAGAAAGAAAACTGCTTTTCACAAGATTTTTGTCAAACAGTTTAACCGCTGTCAGAAAGTGCTGAAGGTATATTTAACTGCGGCAAACTTAAAGTGGCTATATGTACAGTAACTTTTAGTTTGTGTTCATTTCAGCGGCCCCTTCGGACAAAAGCGGTTGTGTTTTTACCACACTTGCTGTGTAAAGGTCTAGGAGTTAGCGTCACTGGGAGGTCATATAGTTGCAATGAATGTTTTGCTTGGACAGATAATCATTCATTTACAATAAGAGAATACGTTACAGCTGCATCGTTGCATTTCAAGTGTTGTATACGGTAACTTAGCTTACTGTGGATGTATCATGAGCTAAATGAAACCAATGTAACCAATGTAACAATACCTTAGAAAAGGGCAAATAAATAGGAGGAATAAAACATCCACGCTAAGTGGAAGGGGGACGTAATTTGATGTTGACTACTGACCCTCTTTTTTTGGGATTGTTTCAGCTCAATATGCCTGATTTTGAGGGACTTTTTGTAAAAAAATGCATTAAAAGTTTTAAATAATGTTTTTTGTATTTTTGTTGTAATGAAATTGCGAGAGACAGTGATAGTGATTTTTTTGTAAAGTTCATTAAAAATAAAAAGGAAACTTGTTTTGGGAAGAATCAATTCTCTGGGCTGAGTTTTCCTAGTAACCTTACCAAAAAGGCTCAGGATGCTGCAAATGTTGGTATAATATAAAAATGGTGTGTAAAAAAGTGTGTGTGTGCGCGCGTCCATTGCGGGGGAACCCAGCAGCACCGCCCGCTGCAGAGAGCCGACAAGATTGAAACAGCAGCCGCTTCAGCGACATCAGAGTGATAAAAACATTTCAAAAGCATACACTGATGTTAAAATGTATACAGCTTGGCAGGACGCTCTGACATATCTTGCATGGTGTGTCGCTGTACATTTTGTTGGTAAATGTGAGATGTTCGAGTCACACACATCTCGTCTTCATATCAGAAACAAGGAAATGAATTTGGCGATATACGTGTGTTACGTCAACCCGTTCTCCCGCCTGGTCATTGGCTCTCAGAGTCAAATACTGATACCAAGTCTGGCACGTGGGACTGCTAGCACCAAAGTCACAGTGATTGGTTGAATTTGCGTGAATTGTTGCGATCGCGACATCGCAAAATCCTGGAGGAACCGACGCACAACCACATCACAGACATTAATAAAGACTATAAAAAGCTAGCAATCCTTTCACTGTAATTCTTCAGTCTTGTTACAGGTCATTTATGATCATCAGATGGAACATTACACAGTTTCAGAAACATTAAAAAGTTACATATAGTCACTTTAAGTTGTAAGATACTTTACCGCTCAAGTCTCACTGAAGAACTTCATGACAAAATATAAAATTTTACAAAACTGTTGACCAATTTATGATCTGCCCCCATCATGGTTAAGGGTTGTTCAAGCACCAAACTTGACTTGATTCATGTTAGAGAAAAGATTAAAATAATTACAATGGCCATTACAGTGCTGGTGCAACCACTGCACATCCTTCATATGAGTGGTGCGTTCATATGCAGCAGATAGCCTGCAGGGCACCGAGTTGGAGGGTATAGGAGAACGTACAGGAGAGTGATGAGCCTGTAAATGACAGCAGAGCAATAATGATAATGAAAGTGATGGCAAAGGGACAATTTTCAGCCAGGTACTCTCCCTCACTCTGTGTGACCCCGTTTTTCTCTCCCTGCTGGACTTCATTTCCTCACTCGATGTTTATCCAGTATTTTCTCAGAGGACGTACTGTAACCCTGTGTGCACCAATTCACAGTGTTGAATTAAATTCTCATTTGGTGTTGGAGAGTGACCTGATTCACTGATTCACATGAAAAGGCTGCTGATGTTTCATTCACAGCAGTGTTGGAAGAAGTATCCAGGCAATCAAATACTAGTACTAATACCACACTGTAAAAATACTCTGTTACAAGTAAAAGTCCTGCATTGAAAATGTTAATAAAAGTATGAAAGTTTCAAGTTTTGAAAACGATCCAAACAGTCAATCAACTGTTTGATGGTCTAATCATTTCAGTTGGACTTGTAAGCCGTTATGTTGTTGGGTAGTTTATAATAAAAAAATCGCATTTCACAAACTACATGTGTTTTGTTTGCAAAAATCTTAATTAGTAACTACATAACTAAAGCTGTCTTTTGGATGTACAGGAGTAAAAAGTAGAATTTTTTAGACAGTAGAAAGTGGCATGAAAAGAAAAGACTCAAGTAAAGTACAAGTACCTCAAATGTGTACTTTAGTACAGTACTTGTAGTTGCATTCCACCACTGATTCACAGTGCAAAGCTTCCCAAGCTTAATGTTCTTCATCTCGTCCTAAACCTTTTTGGACAGCTGGATAAATATCTGTATGAAGACCTGTTTTATGTAAACTGTCCTGTTTCTGACGCAAAACTCAGCAGTCAGTCATCCCTGCAGTGAGTCAGATGCTCCTGTTTCCCCCTAATGTCATTTGGAAGCTTTGCCAGATACACTAGTGACTCAGTATGCCATCTCTTTTCCCCGAGATGAGACTAGATGTTTCTACAAGCCCCATGAGATGTCAGTGTCTCACCTGCACAGTCTGTTCCATCTCTCCTTTAAGAGACGAAAAAAGACTCAATCTCATGTGTGTGCACAAACTAAACCTAACACACATTTTAACAGACAATGACCACTTTGATGTCAGACTTATTAGATTTTTTTTTGGGTAATACAGCTGAAAGTGCATGTGGCACCTACAGTACAAAACCTAGAGCTGGGCAATATATCCATATTATGTCGACATCGTGATATGAGACTAGATATTGTCTTAGATTTTGGATATCATAATATCATAGCTGTAAATATTGTCTTTTCCCGGTTTTAAAGGCTGCATTACAGTAATGTGATGTCATTTTCTGAACTTACCAGCCTGTTGTAGCTGTTCTATTATTAGCCTTTACCCACTTAGTCATTATATCCACATTATATCCACATTACTGATAATTATTTATCAAAAATCTCCTTGTGTAAATATTTTGTGAAAGCACCAATAATCAACACTACAATATCTACAGCCAATGCCTTCCAACAAAGCACAAACTACAAACTTTTTAAAGCCACCTTTTACATCTGTATGAGGTGAATACTGATACTCAAAAGATATATTTCCAGTGGAAACTTCCTTTACGTTTTTGCTGCTGTTTCACCATGTCAAAGCTGTACTCACTTGCAAATTCTTATTATAGTAATAATCTCAAAAAGTGAGATGGTCTGAGCCATCAATCCTGGAAAATATACAAGTATCCAGTATACTGTTTCAAAATATATAGACACTACGATGAGAGTAAGAAGGTAAATATGGTGCAAAATGTGAGAGCGCGTAGATGTGATGTGAGCACTTGTAGAATATGATTTGAGAGTTTGTAGACTTTTTTTTTTTGTCTTTCTTTCACTTCAGTCACTTTTCCAGTACAACCACAACTCAGTGATTACAACCTTTCGAATCTGTCGCTGCAATGTCCTCTCTCGCATCACACACGGCTAACGCTAGCTTGCTATTCCACCGACACTGGCGGTGGTCTCCAGGGGGGGCTGTGCCGCTGCTACCGGGTCTGGAGCTCTGCTTGTCCCGCTGGAGATCAGATCAGATCAGGTCGAGGTCGGCAGCGGAGCTTTCTAGCGATGTTCACGCTGGCCGAGCCCCACTGATGGCGGTCCGTCCGCGGCTGCAGGACCCTGGAGCTCACCGCCAGTGTTTCAGTTGGACTGTTAAAGGTGTTGAGATAATTAAAAGGTATTTACAGTATTTAGAAGTGGGCTGGCTGCTAGTTAGCTTACGCTAGCTTTCATGCTACATAAATAAGCCGGACTGAGTTGTCCCTCATCTGGCGATAGCTAACCCTGCTGTCCCCGGCCGTCCTGTTGACTCCACAGGAGGCCGCAGACTCACCGTGTGTGATGCGAGAGATTCGAGAGGTTGTAATCACTGAGTTGTGGTTGTACTGGAAAAGTGACTGAAGTGGGGGGGAATACGAGTACAGATTTTTTTTTACAAACTCTCAAATCATATTCTCAAATCACATCTAGTTCAATTTTAGTTGTACAAGCTCTCAAGTCATATTCTACAAGCGCTCACATCGCATCTAGGCGCTCTCACATTTTGCACCATATTTACCTTCATATGAGAGGTCTATTTTTGAACACTGTCTCTGTGGACATCCATTAAAAAAGTCGTAGGGATGTCTATGGTGTCCTCTAATTGACTGGCCCAGTGTCTACAGTAAAAGATTAGATTACTGTGTGACGTCACGTCACAGCACTGAAAATCAATGGACGGTCATCCCTGAATATTAAATACACTGGTCACTTTGTGTGTGTGTGTGTGTGTGTGTGTGTGTGTGTGTGTGTGTGTGTCCTCTCCTCTTTAATTCCCTCTCTTATTAATTCTTGTCCTCATCAAGTATCTCCCCCTATGGGTTTGCCAAGAACGAAGTCAGCACACATTAGAGTTGTGTGCTGACCCCCCCACCTCTCTCTTTCTCCTCCACATTGTCACGTGATGACAACCACACATAATTTAAGCATTTTAGGCATTAAAAAAATTATATTTAATATTTAATCCTTGTCTCCTATATAAGTGCATTGCGTTTTTTTAATGATGGTATTGAAACTGATACGGTTGCTATATTTAAGACCCTGCGGTATACCGTATTACCGCCCAACCCTAGCGCACATGCAAGCACACACACACACACACACACACACACACACACACCATAACACAGTGGCAGAAGCCTTATCAGTCACGACTTGCACAGCACAAGCACAAACACTCCTAGAAACCACGAGGAGAAAAAAAGCGAGAAAGGGATAGACCGACACTATTAATACGTAGAATAAAACTGAACTAAAAGTCTGAAGGCCTTGTAGCAGTGCCTTGATGCTGCAATGTTTGCTTCATACCACATTACGAAAGTGTTGGAACAAACAATGATTTTTGGATTTTTGGAGCCTTACCTGTAGCATGAATAGCTTTCGTAAAGGTAATGGGATTATACTTTGATTTGGAGGTATCTTCTATGTAAAATGTAAATATTGGCTGAACAGTGATACTCAGTAAAAACATCATCAAAAGCATGAGGAGGAGAGGGTTCATTCTCTAGGGACCAGGAGGATCCACTAGATTTTTTTCCCTTCATTTTTTGTGAAAAGGAACATTTTGAGCTGTGCTGCACATGGATGTAGCGTTATATTTGGTTGTGGTTGGGCCTTGCTACAAATGTATCCTGGTGGCAAGAAAATAAAATCCTGTGGTAGAAATAAAACACGTTTCCCACAGACTGCCATCACAAAGTAGACATTTTTAAAACTGTTGCTGGGTTACCTTGAATGACACAGAGGGTTTTTCTGTATTATATTATTGTAATGTATTATCCTATTTGGATTTTTTTGAACCATGAAAAGTTCAAAAAACACCTTTCTCAGAGCCTAAAATATCTTATATAGGCCTATAAAAAATAATTTTTAAGATATAGTTTTAGCTTGGGCAGAACAATGTGGAATCACACCAGAAAGAGAGCAACATCAGTTTTCCACCATTGTGAAAAGATTCAAAGAAGTTTCCAAGAACGTCTTCCCTCTCAAGGTCTTAAATTGGTCCTCACAGAGATATTGAAACAAACTTTCTCACTCACTCACACACACACACACACACACACACACACACACACAGCGAGGAAACATGGGAAACATGATACTAAGAAATGTATAATTCTCATGTTGTCCTCGGGTCAAATTGACCTGTTTTCCTATGTCAATGTTCTTTTAACTACCCCAAATAACACGATTGATTCCACACAACACTATTTGGCAAGTACAAATCTCTACTTTCATGAATTTTGGGGTGTCTTTTTCAATTTTAAAGCATTAGGAGAAAAAATTGGAGTGGTTTTGAAATAGTGTTGAGTAAAAGTTGATATATTCCAGTCTGTGATTATCATCAATTATCCATCTTTCCTTTAATTATAGTCTAAATAATTCCTAATTTCTGCTTTTCTAACTCAAACATTAGGTATAATTTCCTAAAAATTAGGTTTATTGACCATAAATTCCAAAAAACAACTGTAAAACTAAAGTTAATAATTTAGTGTTACGTTGTGTTAAATGTCAAAAAGATTGAAAAAAGGGACAAAAACGTAAGAAAAGTTAAAAACATTGATTAAAAGCGTCAAAAGTGTTGACTTTCAATTTTGATGGGAAGACAACACAAGACTAAAAATTGAATATGCATAAAAACTTGAAATATGACTGTAATTGGCATGGTAATCATGTGTATATACAGTATCTGAATAAAGAAATACAGTATATGTGTGTGAGTGCATGTGTTATATAGGCTGTGCTGAGTGATTGATCATAGTGAGCAGGGAAAAGCAGGTTACTGCAGCGCACATGCACGCACACACATGCACGCACACACACATGCACGCACGCACACAAACATACCCTCTCTGAGCCTGCTCCTTTCGGCGTTTGCTCTTTTTCACCCCCCCTTTCCATCTCCATCTTTGCCGTCCCTCCTCCTCCCATCCTTCTTCCAAACCCCTCACTCTCTCCATACATCACTCTTACCTCCCCCCAACCATCACTCTTCCCTCCTTCCTGAGGTCTTCGTCCTCCAGCTTTACTTCCTCTATGCTTTCCATCCCTCTCACGCCTTCTTTAACAGACAAACCCATCTTGTACCCCACACCCCCCCACACCCCTCTCTCTCTCTCTGTCCTGTTCTCCAGAGCCCAGGGGAACGAAGAGACATCGTCACGTGTCCTCTTCTTCTTCCATCTCCTCCTCCTCCTTTACCCTTGCTCTATCTAGCTGCAGTAGTACAGCTCTACTATACTGCTGCTGAGGTTTCATCTCTCATAGGGCTCCATCTGTCTCTATCTATGTATCTGTGTATGAAGCTATCTATCTATCTATCTATCTATTTTAAGATGGTAGCGGAAAGTGCAGTCAAACACATCCTTCCAAAACCTCCCATGTGTTCAATTGGTTTAAAACCTGGTACGAATGTGCACATATATAATATGTACTTTCACACAACATCAATTCTTTTTTCTGGCTTTTATTAGCTAGTGAAAGGAAAGGAAAGTAAAGTATATACAGCGATCCAAGACGGCACCCCATTCATTCCTGTGAAAGTTTAGCTTTTGCATACGCGAGCCAGGTCCTGACAGCCTTAGGTGTTACTGGGCTTATAGAACATGCCCTCCAAAGACTTCCTGCTGGCTCCCTGCACACATACATGGCATGATACCATGTTTTGTATAAGCTTCTTTAGATTTACCAAATTCCACTGGACTGAATAGATCCAATTCCAATAATGTAAAGAGTCATTACAGTGTGTTTCTGAAAAATGTTATTTATCGTTTATAGCTGTTCCTTCGGTAATGAATGTGCATGTAGAAAAGTATTCTTGGCCCCTCAGAGCCCAGAGCTGTCAGCATTGCTACTGTTGTTTTGTTTGTTTTATTGAGGTAATCCAGGTAATCTGTCTTCACACTACTTTTAAAGTAGTAAAGTATTTTACTCGACTGGACATGACATAAAGCTACTTCATCACTCCTTGTAAAAAATTATCTCTCAACATGTACTTGTGATGTCATTGATTTCCTGGCAATTTACAACCAATTCTTAAAGGCCTTGAACACCCACATAGGTGTTTATAGTTAATGTGGCTGATTGGATCTTATCCAGGACTGTGTGGGTGTGGTTAGACTGAGTGATCTGATTCCTGAGTCCACTGTTAGTACTGTTGCACCTGTCAGGGTGGGACAAATGACACCTTTGTCATCCTTTTTGGTAGAAAGAATTTGTGACGTAATAAGTTCCCATCAAAGCTGTTCAGAGGCTTTAAGTTTGGATTCTGATGAGTGTGAGTCAAAGGGAAGAATGTGTTGATCCCAAAGTGTGTTGCAGAATGTTGCATCACTTGCCTTCGTAATTATTTTTTGTATCCCAAGAACTTAAATTAACAATATTTAACAACATTCCGAGAATTCAGGGTCAGCTAACTAGATTTCTGTGGAAGCTTTCAATCACATGTGAAAGCCGAAAGCTCTGGAAGAAATGAAGTAAACAGGCCTAGTAAACAGCCATTAGTTTGGAGTGTTACTGTGACAAAAGGTTACACTTTTGTGGGGGCGAAGTATGTGACACATTCCTACCCAGGGAACCCCACCCTCTGAGCTCTGTTCTGTTCTGTGATTCTGAGCACAGCATGCGCATTTCCCATGATAAAGTACCATCTTTGTGTGTTTTCACCACCTCACATCGCTCTATGTGAACACACTTTTAGCGAGGATTGGCTACATTTTCTGTCTGCTTCTACTACACCGTGGTAGCAGTAAACATCTCGTGAAGATAAGTGACAAAGAGACAAACAAAACACTGGTGCTTTATCAGTGTATTTCTTGATTAGTACTGCCATTTGGCGTATTGTTTGGGTCACAGCTGCTGCTGCTGTAATCTGATATAATGTAGTTCTTGTTTTAGCTCTGACGGTTAGTGCTTTTGCAATGAACAGAGTAAGTACAAGAGAAAGGGAGAGAGAGACAGACGGATGGAGGGAACTCAGCTACCACTCTCTCAGCTATTGCCATAACAACAAACCCGCTCCCCCATCTCTCGGAGAAGTGACATTTCACTTTGCCCTGGTTGCTGCTCCCTGCAGTGCTGCTCTGATCCAGCTTCTGTGTGTGTGTGTGTGTGTGTCCTCATTAAAGAAGGCCTGCGACTGAGGGGGAGTGGCCCTGATCACACACGCACACCTTGTCAAAGCAGACCTCTGCTGCGTCTGTGTGAGTGTGTGTGAGAGCAGAAAAGAGAGGACATCATGCTACTATAAGATGCAGACACACACACACACACACACACACACACAGATTCTGACGAAGAATTAAATGTCAAAATCGCTACACTACTATCAAAGCTAATGAAGCACAGTGGGTGTGTGTGTGTGTGTGTGTGTGTGTGTGTGTGTGCGTGTGTATCTTCTACATATATTTCAGTTTTTCCCCTTGACAAACACTTTATCTCCACCCATCCCCCCTTTCTCTCTCAGGCAGCCATATTTAGATCACGCAACAAACACACACCACCACCCTTCCCACACACACACAAACACAGACAAGCTCAAATGAAGTGGTGAGTATGGTACACTCATTTTCAGTAAGCCTGTGTAAAGATTTTTCACTACAAAAAAGTCAGATTTTTAAAAAGGTCGGTTTCACCCAGATTTGATGTTGCCATACATTACATGTTGTCTTCTGTTTCCTGCTGTCAGATGTCTCCGTTCAGCACTGGTTACACTACACGGAGTCCTCGCATGGTAAGGACAACTCAAATAACGTTTTTTTAACAGCAAATAAAGAATGAAAGGGACAAAAAAAAGAGCTGCCGACTATGCAAAAGATCAACCGGAGTCCCTCTAACTAATTAAATATAACAGAGACACAAATTGAATGATTTTTGCATTATTGTTTTTTTTTTCTAATTGTGAAAGCAGACCACTCCCCACTATTTCTTGACAATTAAAAACAGAAAGTAAAAGGCACTTAAGATAAAGGTAAATGAGATAATATGAGTAAAAACCACAAAGCATATGTACTGTTTTTTAAGGTCAAAAGAAGAAAAAAAACATATCAGTGAGACACTATAAACTTGAAAATACACTTACACAAATGCACACACCATGCAGTGTGCATTGACCTGTAGGCCATTTGTCCGGGAGGTTTGTTGTGGAGCAGAAGTTTCTGCTCGCCCATATTTACAGTGATCCTGTAACTCAGTGGGCTGAAATTCCCTTTAACCATCTGATCACAGCCACCTGCTTTTGGCAGAAACCTGGGTTCAGAAATGTGTTCGGACTGGAAATCTTCCTCCATCAGATTAAAGGATGAAAGAGAAACCCAGTTGATTCAAGGAGACTTTCTGGCCTAAAAAATCTCAACCTGATTTCCCCAACTAACCAGCACTAAAGTAGAACAGATAGACATGGAAACACATCCTACACATTTCAGAATCCAGGAGGAGGTCCACATTAGGCACCATGTGGACAACTAGAAACATAGAACTAAAAATAAAATGCTCAGTGACAAATACTGTATTTCCCCAACAAAAGTTAAAGACTTAAAGAAAAGATCTACAAAAGTTACTAAAATGAGGACTCACCCGGTGAGCACGACCACAAAGTCCATGACGTTCCAGCCGGTCCTCAGATAGGAGCCCTTATGTAACGCAAAACCCAGAGCCAGGATCTTTATCCCCGATTCAAAACAGAAGATGGCTATGAAGTAGGGCTCCGTCTCTTCCTGCAGGGGGGGAGAGCAGAGGAGAGACAGAAAATAGGAGGAATGAAAAAGGAGTAATGGGTAGATTAGGTGAGGAGAGTAGAAGGAGCAGATGGATTCCAAAGAAGGGGATGAATAAAAGTAGAAAAGGGTTAGTGACAGGCAGATTGTGGGTGATTTATTTTTGTTCACATGGAGTTTGTTTATGTGTAAATAATAAAAAAAAATGTTGTACTATAAAATTCCAACCATGTGTGAATTTGTGTGTTTATTTGTGCCTGTGTGTGCTCTGTGAATGTTTGTCTTGTGTGTCTCTACTGCAATTCAAATGTCTCAGTAGGTTTTTAAGCCTTTCTATGAGCACACATACAGTTCTGCCTATGTGTGCATGTTTGTACGTGCCGCTTTGTGTGTGTGTGTGTGTGTGTGTGTGTTACCAGTCGTTCAGACAGAGGCGTCTTGTCTCCATCAGGAAGGTGCTGTTCCAGAGCCAGGACAATGCAATTTGCAATGATGGTGGTAAGGATCATCCATTCAAACGGAGTGCAGCTGGAGTTAAGGCCAACATCACCAACAAGACATACACACAAACACACACCTCGTATACATTCACACCATTCAGAGGCCAAGCAACTGCTGATCAACTGCTGTTCAACATGTAGGACGTCCCGATGGACAGGTACCACCAGTCTGTCAGGGGAACCTTTGAGACATTTTGCTCTCTCTCTCTCTCTCTCTCTCTCTCTCCATATATTTCTTTCGATATCTAATGTCAAACTGTCCAATAAAGGTAAAATTGCATTAAAAAATGAATTATTCTTGATCCGCGAGTTATGACATTTTCAAAATTGCATTGCATTGTCTGTCTGGCAGATGTCTATTTGATTCTCTTATGTTAAAGTTCAAGTTCACTTTAAAGATAGAAAATAGGACCTACTGAGACTATTTGTTGGTCTGATTCTTTTTGTTTTATGTGTTTTTGCATCTGAGGTTTTCCTGCAAAGAGCATTGTGACTCATCTGTTTGTTTTAAGGTCTTTGTAAATACACTTAACTCCGCTTGAACTCTACAGTCGCTGACTTGGATTTTACACTGCATCTAAACCATTGTTGTCCCCATATGCAAGACACGGCTCTATGGGCTTAGGAATTCACAAAATGCTACATGTTTCAGACACAGACATGAGTTTGTTGAATAATAACTAAAAATGCTTGAGGAAAGACTGGTGAGCATGCCTGCAGCCTGAAAGTCAGATTCAATGACTGACATTACTCAATTGAAACTGAAAATGGTCAGTATTTCAAAGCGGTAGCCTATGTTAGAATACCTACACACACACACACACACACACATGCTGACTAACAGAGGTCGCCTGGTGGAGCAGCCAGCTCTTCACAGAGCTCCATCCAGTCAAGTGTGTTTATATTTCTTGTGGTTGTGTGTGTGTGTGTGTGTGTGTGTGTGTGTGTGTGTGTGTGTGTGTGTCCATGCCTGAGTAATGGTCGCTGGAGGGGCAAAGATGACTGGATACATCCAGACAGATCAAGCCTGTGCCTAATTGGCCAGTCATTATCCTGTTCGCCTGTATGTGTGGCTCTGTGTGTGTGTGTGTGTGTGTGTGTGTGTGTGTGTGTTTCTGGTGAGAGTATGTGTCTATTGTCGTGTTTACCAGAAGCAACGTTGACATTGACACTATGGCCGGAGGACGGCCTCTGTGTGTGTGTGTGTGTGTGTGTGTGTGTGTGTGTGTGTGTGTGTGTGTGTGTGTGTGTGTGTTTGTGTATGAGGGAGAAGAGGCTGCCGGTTGATGTGAAAGGATGAGACAGGTCAGTCTGCGGAGTACACACTAACAAGACAGCGCTGAACTACACTGCACATGCTGACTAGGAACCACAGCACACCCACCTGTGGGAGATGCAGCCCTGGAAACAGGATGTCGTTAAGGAGTAAAATTTAAAAACAAAAAAATACATTCTGGCTTCAATTTTGAAAGTTTAGGGAATTTTGGAGTGCTGATATTATTATTAAAATCTGTGTTATGTGGCTGTTTCACACAGTTTGCTTAGTGCATTCTTGAACTGATAATCTTTTGTGTTAGTCTTGTCTATACCGCCAATACAGATGTCTAAAAGGCTTGGTAATGCAGTCTTCCGCTATTCAGTGGACAAAAGAGTAATCTGTCAGTTTGTTTGTACTTTACAGAATCAGGATCCCTGGAAAGTAACTCTTCACAGATGAGGATCATTGTAGACCTGTACACATTAGAATCCTGAATCAGAATTCACTTGAAGGCAAAAAAATCAATGTGTGTCCGTGTTTCCGTCATAAACGTTGACAATTTTAAAGTGTGTTTGCACTTCATAAAAGCTAATTGTAACATTTTGGTCACCTACAATATCTTGTTGTTAAGGCTCCTCTCTAGCGTCACACTCTTGTCCATACATGGTCACACATGGACGTCGAGGTGGCCACGTCCACTTCTTTTACACACACTATGCTTTAAACACAATAATCTGTACTTAAACATGTTAACCATGAAAAAAAAAAGAATCTGTACTTAAACTGCAGTCTGATCCCATGAAATGGCCTATGTATGACACGCCTATTTGTCTGCCATTAATGGCATGTTATAAGGACGCATACTTGCTTTTTTAGCGTGTTTATCAATGCCGTTTGGCCTCCATTGACTTACATTACCTTGCGATTGTGTGTGAATTTACGCTGTAGCGAGTAGTATGAAAGGGCAAAAATCCGCGTAGGGAGGTTAGTCGGGGTGGAGGATGGGTAAAACACAGGACTTTCACCCTGTCACATTTCCTTCATGTCCTAAACCCAACCGTCGGCGGCTTTTTTATTTTCCTAAGCCGAACCGCGTGGCATGTTTCCTAAACTCAATCCTCGCTTTCTTCTTGTGATAACACGCCAAGTGGCGTGTATGTTTACGTCTGCTAGACATACACACTGAGAGCTCAAAATGCGTACAGATAACACGCCAGTTGGCTTAAGAAAGTGGCCGTGTATGTTTACATGAAGTCATGATGTCATGTTGCAAACTAAACCACTTGGATCGTATTTTCTGTCTCATTGGTACATTAACCCTCGTGTTGTCTTCCCGTCGACCGTGCTACTTTTTGTATTTCTGGGTCAAAATGTATATTTTAAAAAAACATTTTGTTCATTTTTTATTGACACTTTTGTTGCTTTTTTTTCAACGTTCTTTTATAGAAAGTAAAAAAAACAAATTCAAATGCTATTGAATAAAACACCTAAATTCATTTAAAGTAGTGAACTGATCGTTTGTTTTATTTGTACAGAGTGTTGAAGGGAATCTCCACGTTATTTCTTTTGACAATTTGTTTGAAAGAAAACCAAATTTATAATATAGAAACCTTTTGAAAACGGGAGGGTTAAACAAAATGTCCCCACCAACACAGCCGGGCTGCTGTGGATCTAAATCCCCACTCAAGGACATACGACTCAGTTTCTTGCCACCCTAACAGCTGGGATTCTAGCAAGGTTGTTAGAATCAGAACAGAATTAGTAACACAAACTAAACAAAAAGGGCAGGGGCTGATCTACCAACTTATCTCTCTAATATACTGTAAACTGTAAGAAAAAAGCTACTTTGTCTTGTCTTTTAATGTTTAAGAGATATTTTTAGCCAGTCTTCTTATTGTTTATTGTAATATCTGGCATGTAAAGCACAGCCGTTGCTAACATGCTGCCATCCTGTGGGCAGACTCACACTGAGCAGTTTGTGTTTCTTACTGCAGAATATACAGTATAATACACAAAAGTGGAAATTATGAATTTATTTCCGTTTTATTTAAGTTAATGGTTTGGCACTCCTGCCTATTCTTCTTGTTTTTTTCTTCAAATCCCTACAAGTAAGCGTAGTACAAGTAACAACTTTCTGGATTTACTTTTCAATTTAAAGTAACCGTATGCAGCTCACAAATGCTGTGTGTGTGTGTGTGTGTGTGTGTGTGTGTGTGTGTCTTCAGACTACATGCTACACCATCTATTATTCAGAAGACACACACTCTGCTGGCCTAACAACCTGCTGAAAGCAGGAGGTAACACTCCCTCTATCTCTGTGTGTGTGTGTGTGTGTGTGTGTGTGTGTGTGTGTGTGTGTCTCTGTTTTGTTTTTCTTTCTGTTTTGGTTTTGTCTTATCCTACTCCTTATCATTATTGATTTTCCTTTCTGCCTTACACTTTTTACACCCATCAGTTTTCTTTTTCATCGCTTTCTCTTCTCTTACTCCTTTTCTTATCCCTTTCTTCCTCCAGCTGACTGCAAAGTCTAAGTCACTTCTCCTTCTTCATGCCCTCCTTTTCCTCCTTACATCCCTCACTGGCTTTCTTTTCTTTTTTCCTCACTTTCTCTTTTTCCGTCTCTCACCCTATTCCTTCTCGTTGAGAGAGAAAGAAATCGGAAGCAATTAGAGAGCAGATTTTTTTGGCAACAGCATTATTGGTGAGCACTGCAAAAATCTGTGTGTACGTGTTCCTCTCTCGTTAATTAAAATGGCTTTCTGATGGCGACAAACAAGCCCTGCCAAATACACTGACCTCACACACACGCACACACACACACACACACACACACACACACACACACACAGTCTCTCCTTCTCCTTTCACTCTTTATCTCTTCTTTCCACTGCAGGCGGCTACTCAAAGCAAACAATCTCACACACACACACACACACACACACACACACAAAAAAAGCATGTCTGCAAACAGAATGAACACAGGCATTACACGCACATACACACATGTGCAAGCAGACATTATTACACTAACTAATGCATTGATATGCACAGGTAATTCTTTGGTACACAGATAAAAACACACACACACACACAGCACAGAGAGAGAGAGAGAGAGAGAGAAGAAATACCCACATCAGCATTATTCTGTTGCTCTATTGCCTATTAGAGTACACACACTCACACTCACTATGATTCTGCCAGCAAGTGTATTAAGTTATTACAGTGAGAGAGAGAGAGATTATTGGTATTTATGCAAATGCTCCATTTTTCAGGCAAGACTGCAAAATGGCTGCATACCAAGAGGTTGAGGGAGAACTGTGCAAGTACAATAATTTTGAGGTTATGTTGAACTGACCCTTCAAGCATTAAGGCTCTGTCCTTGTAAAAATAAAAACTTCAGTTACACAGAACAATTTGTGTTCATGGGGATTTGGGATTAGCGAGGTCCGAGCTGAAACGTCTTTGCCTCAGTCCCCCGGAGTCCATTGTGGTCCCAGGACGGATGACCTTCTGACATGCCCTGATTGAGTCACAGGATTGTTTGTGCTCATTTTGACACTTTCCTTCATGCCTGAATACTTTGAGTGGTGTCCTTGGCACTTTAAAACCTCATCATCTCTTCTATCCTAATACAACAGACCTAATAGTACTTTAATGGCTTTACAGTGCACCTTACATGATCTAAGTATCGCCTCAGCTTGTGTCTGATTGGCTGGTGTGTCTGATCGCCACCCGTGGTTTTACATCCGATCTGCTGACAGTCATAACACTTACATAGAGTAGGCGAGTTACAGTTTTTTTTGTCCATAAAAAATACACAGATATACGGAATATAATTTTAGACGTACTTTTACAAATTTGGCTGGGATGAAAGAGCTGAATCTTCTATGAGGGGATGCACATGCAGTGTCCCCATAATGAACACTTGCAGTTATTTAGTTTGAGTTAATGAAAGAAAAAAACTCAAACAACATCTCACGTTCTACTGTTTTCACAGTTCCACTTTCCACCTTACTACGCTTAAAAAACACTATAGACCTCGATGTGTGCAACACACCTGTCCCAATTACTCTACCCACAGCACATATACATGTCAGAAAACTCAAATTCCCACCACATTTTACCATTAACCAGTCCAGCACATCAAACATTTGATAATTTTTATTTGGATGGCTTTACCTTTTTCAAGATATGTATTCATTTTCTACCCACTATTGCAGTTATACTCTAACCCAGCAGGCGCAGAGGGTATATTTAGTGAGGGTGAGTGAGAGAAAAATTTGCTCCTACACCCTTACAATGGTGAAGAATGTCCTCCATGAAGACGATAAACTATCTACCTGCTAAAGGTTCCTCCTTCAGCTACTCCCTACAAGCCACAACCTCCACAAAACGGCCCACACCTTTTTAAATGTGTCTCAGTCTAAGTCATCCTGTGAAAAATGTCCTCGTGTACCAGTTTGCCTGTCCGTGTTTGTGTGTGTGTGTGTGTGTGTGTGTGTGTGTGTGTCTGTGTTTTCAGCTGATGAGGCATTTTGGCGTGGCGCTGAGGCTGTGCTTTAGGGGAGCCGAGCCTGATGAGGGGGAGATTTTAAATCACACCAAATGAAGCTTTATCAAATAAATGAAACTGTGTAGCACTCGACTCAGCAAGAGTCAGTTCCTTTATGGGAGTGACGCAAGCACTCGCTCGCTCTATTGCCCTCCCTCTCTCATTCTCCCTCCATCTTTATTCACAAACATGCAGAGCTGAGAAGTAAACGGGCACACACACAGTTCAATATTCTCGAAATATTATTTCCAATTAGGGTTATAAAGAGTCTAAATGAATTCTGTAGAATTGACTCACTCGTGTTGGTAACGTGTGCTGTAACTGAATGCAAAGTGAAAACTAGCGGTACAAATGCATGTAAGGCCAATGTGAAAATAAGACAAACATTTGCAAGTTTAGTGCAAGATGAGGCGAAGACGCAGCCATGTGCGTATCTACACCCAGTCTAATTATTTTGCTCAAGCAGCCATCTACATGTAGCAGACGCTAAATGCTCTGCAACATGCAATGCTCTAGTACTAGTATAGCACTTCACATTGTGTTTTAGTGCAATACTACATCACAGCTGGGTGTGGTCACAACACGTCACACCTGACCACGGCCAGCTGGGATTCAAGGCGTGGTAAGAAGTCCAAGACACACAGAGAGATAACCTCAGAAATATGCTTAGTCCATACACGGTCCAGTGTTGAGATGCTCTCAAAAGTAACAGCGAATGTATCTAGTGGTATGTTGTATGTACATGTAAAAATAACATGATATATGTAGCATTATAACAATCAAAAAAGATTGCGTTGAACTGTGTGAAACAAGAACACTGCAAAGAATTGCAAGTGGCAGACACTGAATGTCAAGACAAAAGCAACTAGAAACAGGTCTTCAGTTCACTCAGTGCCCAGAATCCGAAACCCAACCCTGCACCGGGTCCAAAGAATATTCTATGGGTTGATTACAGTTGATCTAGATCCCTTTTGATCAGGTCTCTTTTTTTGAAAGTTAATTTGTGCATGTCAGATTTGGGTGGGTTTCTGGTCAAATGTATTGAAGTCAGTGGGAAAGCATTCAACCTCTTTCTTTGGTAACTCTGTTTTTCTGCAACGTGGTACAGTACGATCCCAATAGCTTTTTCTAATCTTTTTGTTTTCTTATAAACCCTAATTTATTTCAAAAATCTAGGAACAGGAAATGATTATAGAGTCAGATCGGTTGTTTAAGAGTGCTCCCAAAGCAGCTACGTGGTTTCTGCTGAGAGACTCAATCCTCCTTAATAAACATACATGAATAGAAATCGTAGGTAAATCAACAATCCAAAATACAGCAGATGGAGGTTGGGATGGTGGATGGAGCTGTGGATGCAAACAGCAGTTGCATGAGCGTAAAGCGTAGTGGATATGAGACATACCTTTGGTGTGGGAGACCTGCGTTCAATTCCCATTGCGATACATCAACCAATGTGTCCCTTTTATTGTAAGTTGCTTTGGATAAAAGCGTCAGCTAAATGACATGTAATGTAATGTAATGCAATGTAATCAGTGGTGTCAGGTTATAATGCCCGTGCTGTTCATCTGCATTAATATGATTGTAAGTTACTTGCCCCACAGCTGCAAATGAGCCAATATCAGCACGACTTCAGTGTTCTGCCTAAACTAACAAAAGAACGCAAAGCTTCATTGATTTTATTTTAGGTTTATATTTCCATGCAGCTGGGGCAACAACCTTTTCCCCACATGCTTAAAGTTTCATCTTCTCCTCTCCTACGTCTCTCACTTTCCTGCTACCTCCCTCTCCTGTTTATCCCTCCAACTGCCTTCACCTTCTCTAGGGTCCTCAGAGTGGCTGCAGACAGTCTCAGCTGGTTGAATACTCCTCTTTTTCTTTTTCTTTCAAACCAGAAAAAACCCCTGAACATTGCTGTGCATATGTCCTTCCTTGTCTGTTCTTATTCAGCCATCTTGCCTACTCTCCCAATCCTCTCCTCCTCTACCTCCAGTTCCCCTCCTCTCTCCTATCCTGCTCCACTCTTTTCCTCCATAAACCGCTATATATAGACATGTGAAAGATAAAAGGGTGCGTCTCTCTCTCTCTCTCTCTCTCTCTCTCTCTCTCCCCTGACCCTAGCTCTTTTTGATTTGTGGAAGAAGCTTGTTTTTTTTGCCGAATAACTGCTGTGCCATTTTGCAGGCTTATAATGAGAACTGCATAGACTCTCCCTCTATCACACACGCACGCACACACACACACAGAAACGCACACACACATACACATACACACACACACACACACACACACACACACACTCTAACCGTTCCATCACTCTGTCCCTTCTCTTCTTACTGGGCCATTTTGAAACTTGAATGGAAACTACACACACATGCCAACTAATACACACATGCAAGCATTCATAAGTACGCAACCAAATTATTTTCACACAGAACACACACACATACACAAACACACACAAACACTTGCAGCATCTTCTATGATGCAACTCTGGGAAAGAGTCTCATCTGTGAGAAAGCTGTGCACGCACGCACACACACACACACACACACACACACTGACACAGACACACACAAACACGCACACACACACACACGCACTGGTTATCTCCTCTGTTAGCTAGGAACTAGTTTCCTTTCATTTACTGTCAGAATAGACATTAGATTATGGTGGACCAGATTTGAATTATCGCCATGGGAAATGGAGTCATTTGGACAGTGTAAAGTAAAGACAAATAGCCTGCATGATAGGAAAATAAGAAAATATGGAAATATAAGAATATGTGTAACAAAAGAAATGAATATCACGTGTGACGCAAAAAAAGAAGAAGGAGGAGATCAACAAAAAATGGGCCTGATAAACTCCCAGCAGCCACCACTGCTATATATGCTGGTTTTAACTCTGGCAGGTAAGCAGCTTCTTTTGTAGGTCAGCCATCATCTGGAGTCCTGTTCTATTTAGTGTATCTGGTCTAGTCTTCTGAATTATTAAATGTGGTGGCAGAAATAATTTACCGACCATAGAGGACATAAAGTTGAGTTTCTTATTTCCACTAAACTCTTGATGCGGCTTTAACAATCCAACAAAGTGCAATAGAATAGCCAAGAATGACACAAAACAGCGCTGAGGTTCCATTTCCATTTTGGATGGAAAACAAACTGAGGACCACTGTACCGCGGGGAACAAATTGACTATTGGCTTAAACACTGAAGAGTAGGAAGCCACGAGAAATATTAAATCAATAAACAGTAATGTTTTAAAGGTGGGGAAATATGATCTCTGGTTGACATAATCATAAACAACCACTAGAAGAAATAGGCTTTGTACAATTCCTCCAATTTCAAGATTAGATTCTCTTTTGAATGAGTCACTGATTGGCCACCTTTCTTTCTGCTATGCAAAATAAAATGTTCACCTTCATTATGATTCATTTAAATTAGGATTAGGATCATTATTTAACATTTTAAGAATCGGATCCCACAAAATATTTTTGAAAAAATCCATCCTTCATTCTAATTTAAGAGAAATCTCCAGCAGCAACCCTTTTTCTCTCTTCACCTCTCTACCCCTCCGTTCTCTCGTAATCTTCCCACCCTTTCTCTCTCATGCTATCCTGAGTTAAAGCCTACTTTCAATTTCTTCTTATCCTCGTGCCAAAAGATACTCTTCTACTGTTCTTTCCCATCCCTACTTCCTTTCTTTATTTCCACCCTTGTTCCCTTCCTTCTCTCTCACTCCCTCCATCATACAATCTTAACTCAGCGAGGCCGACGGCTGCAGAATCTCCTCACTTGGACGGGAAGAAGAGTGAAGAGAATAAATAAGAGTGAGTGAAAGACCAATAAAAAATGGGGAAAATTAGATAGAAATGAGAAGAGAGAGGAACCAGAATAAAAGAAAACGGGATGGATGAATAACTAAGAATCGAATAGCAGAGGAATGGAGGAAGGAAAAGGAAGTGAAAAAGAAATGGTTGGAGAAAAGAAAGCAGGGAAGTGGAAGGAAAAGAGAAGGTAGGTAAGAAAAGAGGAAATGAAGAGGGAGGATAGAGTGAAAATAAAAGGAAGAGAAGAGAAGAAAGCGAGAGACAGTAGGAGGTAAAGGTGGGAAAGTGGGCGAAATAGAGATAGTAAAGGAAGGAGGGCAATAAAAGGTAAAGAAAGAAGTGGATATGGGAAAAAGGAAGAGAAACAAGCAAGGATGGAGAGATGGAAGGTTACAGTAAAGGGGTAGTAATGGAAGAAAAAGTGTTCAATGGGTAGCAGGTGAGAAGGATGGAAAGCTGGAAGGATGCAGGAAGAGACTGAGGACAAAAATGGAGAAATAGCTATGTAAAGAGGAGGAGATGGAGGGAGTGATGGGGTAGAGGAGAGGAGGGAAAGGGGAGGATAAGGAGAGGCAGAGACGAGTGGAGGAGGAGATGGAAGTAAAGATAGACAGAGAGAAGGAGGAAGAGGAGGGAGAATTGCAGTATTTTTTATCATTCTGAGTGAGTGGGCTCCATAAAAGTAGGTTACTGTCAGCAGACAAGGAGAAGCTCAGACACACACACACACACACACACACACACACACACACACACACACACACACACACACACACACACACATGTACCGTACCATCTCCATTTTAGTTCTGCTGAAGCAGCTGCGGTAAGTGTCTGCATATATGCATGTGAGTGTATGTGTGTGTGTGTGTGTGTGTGTGTGTGTGTGCGTGCATGCGTGCGAGAGAGAGAGAGAGAGAGAGAGAGAGCATGGAGCATGCTCAGTGAGCTGCCAGCTAAACTGTTGGTTCCAACATGAAAATACCAAGTGGATTGTCTAAACAGCAGCGGGGGATATTTCATAAGGACGAGGAGCAGGAGCAGAACATGTCCGCTTTCAAAGTCAATCAAATACACTGGATCAGTACTGCACCAGCACTGATCCTATGAAACAGCTCAGGTATAGGCCAGCCATGACTGCTACCTATTGGACACTGACTCTGTTGCTGTCTACTTTATGAACGCTCCTCTTCTCTTGACATTGGTACAAGTCTGAAAAAAATGTTGGTGTATCTGGATGTCTCCATTTATCGTTAAAGGAATACAGAAACTCTATGATGTGAGACATTAACGACAGCTTGGATTCACAAGAGTTACAGTTGATTTCTGTAAAGACCTTAAGTCACAGAAACAAGTGTCCATTTATTTGCAACAAAATCCACTTCTCCGCCATTAGTCCGTATGTTATTGTCAAAATTAGTATTACTAGAGAAAAAGTGTAATCAGTGCATCCCATAATCAGTGACAAAGCCATAGTTGGACACGATCAATCTGTCATTTTCCTGATATTTGAGGAGTTACTCAGCGATATGTGCTAGTGCACTCCTTTTGACTCAACAATCAGACAGTGTTGTCTACCGTACCTTTGGTTGAAAACAGGATATTCTACATTTCCCATAACGCCATTCAACAAACTTAGCATATTATCAAATAGCCTGGATGGGAACACAGTAGCCCTTCTGTTCAAAGAAGCACATTTCACCTACTTGAAAGAGTATGCTGGTTTTATTAAGGAAAAGGAATTTGGTATCACTTTTTAACGGCACTAGAATTTGTACTGTAATTTTTATATAACAAATAAAATACCCAGCCTAAGGTGTATCAGATCTTTTTCTGCTGATACTGTAGTTAGCAAACACGCAAACGTAGCACGGTGGTACAATATAACTTTGTTGCTGTAACTGCTGTAAGTGCATTTCAGGCGTTAAATGTAATTGATTTCCTGAAGAACTGTTGCTGCTGAGCACACCATCACAGAGAAACTACAGTGTTATAGAAAGGGATATGAGACTATGATGCTGGCCATTGGCAATTTTAGACTCTTTTCATTTTAAAATGAAAAATCTTTTAAATTTCATCTCAGCCCTACTAAAAATAAAATTTAAAAAAGTCAATGAAAAATCAATTTTAGTGCTTTAAGCTAGAGTTTGTGAACTTGTCTGTTAGTAAAATAGGACAAACACATGACAGGTTCAAAGGGCTTGAAACAGGTTTAATATCCTGGGTTTCTGTCACGGATGCTCAGTACCTGTAACCCCGTCAAGGAAAGGGTTAATAGAAATGTATGGCCAATCGGGGGTGGTTGTGCCAGACTCCCGCCTCCCGTCTCTATCTGATCTGTCAGAGGGAGATCAGGGGTGTGGTTGTGAAGTTTAACGTTGGTAGGCCCATAGTCATTTCATGGTGCAGATTAGAACCCAAATTGAAACGTAACCAACCAAAATTGCTGTTGTGTTAGATGTTAGAACGTTAGAACATTGTGTCAAATTACTGTGACTAATGAAGTGTCAGGTCGAGTTCCATCGTAGTGTTTACAGTATCAAAAAACGTCAGCTGATGTTGTTGCGTGGCTAACTCAGAGATTATCGGCTAATAAAACTACTGATTTAGAAGGGGGTGGGGGTGGGGGGGTTAACACTTTTGCAAAGCACTGTGTCTGTGTCACTTTCTCATTAAGGGCTAAACCCCCCTAAAGGTCTCATCCTAGAGTCGCCCCTGATGCTGGCATGGCGTATGAGTGTTAATGTATGGCATTTAGCTGTAGGGTCTAAGCATATTCTGGCGTCATTGCATTCTGGTCCATAGAAGCTACTGCAGGTAGAGAAGTCGTTGTGCCTGGTTTACAACCAATTTCTCCCTATAGTACTGAAATAAGCCCGGTTTTTCATTTTTCTAAAAGACTGAAATAATTAGGTTTACCATTGTTGTTTGAACGATTGAAAACAATCTTCCCTGCTAAAACCTGCTGACTCGCTGACTAAGATATCAGGAGACTTGGCCAAATCTACATGAAAACCTCATATACAAACACAGTGTTGATGCACACACACACAAACAACACGTGGAACAGGCAGAGTCAATGAGATCTGATGGAATGTCAATGAGCTGCAGTCGCAGGACTCAGCATCCGACACAGTAAAATACACACACACACCGTCACATACAGCGCTCACACACACAGGTCTGATGCATGAAGGGGTGGGCTAACTAACATCCCATAGCGTCCTGCTAGCTCAGCAGCCGTAAAACTGTCAAGAGAACTGATGACCGACTATTCTGTCTTCTCTCTCTCACACACACACACATACACACACACACACACACACAACGTTCACCTTAGCCATTAATCTCTAAACATCCCCACCTCCCCTGTCACTTGCTGAACACACACAAGTATGCACTTACACATGATACACACTCTGAGGGCAGAAGAGTGCATGTTTACGACAAATATTCAACAGAGTGCCTAAAAATCTCAAATCAGAGGGACACCCAGTCTTTAACAGCAGTCCACAGCTTGCATCCAATTCCAAAATTCAGTGCAAAACGAGAGAGTGTTGGATTGGCGTCTAACACATTTTCCTTTAAGGCCTCAGGTGTGTGTCCTGTTTCACTTCAGCTGTTCATGTTCTTTTTTGTTCTTACCTTGCCAACAATGTTCCCTAAACATTAAATTGCTCGATACTACATGAAGCTGTGTCTTGTCCGAACAAGTCCACATGATCACAATCATTTACACAAACCACATTTACATCACGCAGACCGCCGAGGACAATATAATTTTGGGTCGTCCTCAGACATTCATCCGGCTACACTCTCTAGTATAAATGTGGCGAATATGAGTGGAACAGTACAGCAAAATGTACCATTTAAGCTGTTTTTTTTTTAAGAATCAGGTCAATATTTGGATTACAGAAGTCCATGTAAACACAGTCAGTAGTGGGGATTGGATGCTTTTCGCTCTGCAGCTTTGCCTGATACAGTGTATTTCTACAGAACTAACCTTGATCCAAATTCAATCTGACTACACATGTAGACTGCAGGATCCACTTGTGTCTGATGCTCCTATCAATAAGATCAAGTTACAGTTACAGACGGAGGTTACATGTGGAGACACATTACTAGTAGTATTACTACTGTTACCAGTTTGATTTCACACATCCTCAATCCCTTTTTTGTACGCTGCTTTGTTGAATCATACATCTATCTCGTGATTTCTCCTTCCCCTTCCCCTTGTTTCCTTTTGCTCCACACATCTTCTGTTCCTTAAGTAACAGCAACTTGTCAATAGCTTATATCCTGTATATTGTACTGCCTGCATCTTTGAGCTGGAATATAGATAATGAGTGTACACATGGTCCTGTGTGTGTGTGTGTGGGAGAGAGAGAGAGAGAGAGTGAGAGAGTGTAAGGTGATTGGCTGATAAATGATGAATGCCCAGGAAATGAGGAGTTCAGCAGTGAGGAGAAGCAAACACATGACATCAGCAGCTTCTACATTAGTCACCAAATCACATCTGCAGAACGGAGCACTATCCCATTATTTTGTATGCTCACACACTCACAGCAACTACTGTATACACACTCAACCGTACATATGAAAACGCACACTAAAACGTCACATACGTGTACAGTTAGAAACAAACACAGGGAGCCATAGCTACAGGGTAACACATGTGTGTGTGTGTGTGTGTGTGTGTACGTGTGTGTACATGTGCGTGTTGGGGGTGTTTCAGAAGACAAGGCTGGATGTGCTCGTGTTGCTGTGGTGACTCATCAACCCAGTGAATCACACAGAGTTCTGATTTAGAAACAGACTGCATCTACCTGACTGCTGCTTCCACCGGCACAAACACACATACACACACACACAGACACACACACACACGCAGACACACACAAAATCAAAAATACACCCACATACACAAAAAAAAGTGATGAAGACGAGACACTTGATGTTTCGTCGACTGAAATTATCACTGTTCTTCATCCAATCTTCACACAAATGAAACAAATCAAAGCAGCATTTCAATAAAACTTCCAGGACACCAAAAACCCGATAGTAAAACCAAAACTAATGACCTCTTACGTTACAAGCCCTAAAAGATCACCATAACAATTTAAAGGCAAGGAAGAACAATTCTAAGGCTGTGTTCCAAATTGCATTCATACTGCACAGTTTACTGCCTATTCTACTGTATTTTTGTATTGTATTTCTATTGGAAACCCATTCTGCAAACAAAATCTCTCTTAGCATTTGACCATGTTAAAACTGAGCTGAATGCCTGCAGATAAAGTCGGGCTGCCGTAAAAACCTTTAATAAGGAGGCGACAGACGGTTATTCTGCCTCCTTGTCCTCCTTTAAAACTAAGTCCGTATTACACTGTGGATAAGTCTGTAGCAGCAAAGAAGCCTAACTTAAGTTCCTAATGATTTTGACTTCAGCTTCAAGGAATTTGGGAATGAACTGATCTGCGCACAAAACCTTTCACTTACCAGGTGAGCTGAAAGCGAGGAATACCTGTCTGTCTCTCTGGAAGCGTTTCAGAGAAAGAGACAAGAAGAGGGGTGTGTGGTTCAAATAATTAGCCCAATACCACAGTCCCCTGTCGCCAAATAGTTAATTAAAAGCTTGCTCAGTGTGTATATGACTGTGTGTGTGTGTGTGTCCAGAGGATTAAAGACTGTAATTATAATTATGTCCTCTCCTCTCTCTCTCTCTTTTTTTCTCCACCTTGTCCTAACACATACTCTCTTGGTATTTGTTACATGCACACAGATTTTTCTGCACACACATGCACACTCATCTCTGGACCCCCATGGTTGAAGTCAGTGGTGGTTTTGTTCCAATTCTCCATGCCAGATTTTAAATAGTCACATTAACAGAAGGTGAGGTCTCCCTGTCACTGCAATGAGTCACGTTTTCTGCTTTCAATTGTCATAAAATGACTGAAAATTTGACTGTTGATAGCATTAGAGATAGTTATTGATTTGTACACTATATCATAGTCAGACTATGCTGTGCTTTTTGGGCTCAAATAGGGAGATCTTTTATGACCAGAAACCAGCTATAATTTAAAGGAGCAGTGCGTAGGATTAAGTGGCATCTAGAGGTGAGGTTGTAGGTCGCAACCAACTAAAGTACTGCCCTCCCTTTCCAAGTGTGTAGTAGAACCTACGGTGGCCTTCAGGTGGTGTAAAAAACGTAAAAACAGTCCTCTCTAGAGACAGTGTTTGGTTTGTCCGTTCTGAACTGCTAAAAAGAACATGACGGTGCAACATGGCGGCCTGCGTGGAAGAAGACCCGCTGCCTATGTAGATATGAAGGGCTCATTCTACGCTAATGGTACACAATTCTTAGTTTCAGGCGATTATACACTAATGGAAACATTATTATGAATAGTGCATCCCATTTCTAATAGATCCCCCTAAATCCTACACACTGCTCCTTTAAGATTTAGGTTATCAGAATCCTTGAAATCCTTGAATCGCTATTGCAACTTCGATTTTGGCTCCTAACGATCATGATTTTTCAATTGCTAACAGTGGGCACAACTGGAGCTAAATGTGCAAACCTCTAACTCCATTCTGATCTACTAACCGCCACCTGAGCTAAACAGTTCACATCCGCTGCAAAACACATTCCAAGCAACACACCTCTAACACACGTCTCAGAACAGGCTCAGTGCAGCAAACTCTATGCACAACCTTCACGGAGATAACACACACTGTCACTCAGAACACACCCTGAAAGTAAAAACACTAGAATATTGCTACTTGCTTCAATATAATGTTTTGTCTCTAGTAATTTATGGAATTACTGGAAAAAAAACTAAAGGTGCCTAACAGTAAGAAAGAATAGTGGGACTAATCCTGCCTCTCTCCAGCATCATGCAGCTAGTTTTCTTCATCACATCAGATGTCTGCATCATCTCTACAGACACATGAATGTGGTGTTGTCAATGCTTTCACCTCCATCACTTTCTGAAAACACTGAACAGTAAGAATGCAGTTTTACTATTGAAAAGAGCGTAGCGTTTTTCACTTTGTGTTTTGTATAGCTGTGTATGTAACCTCAGACATCTTACCTGGACATATTGGTATCTTTGCTCTTTTACCTGTTTCTCTCAAACGGTACAGTGAATAATTGTTTGTAATTCTTATTTTATGCATGTATGTTCAATAACAAGTCTAAAACAAGACATCTGCTTAGGCTTTCAGCTAAAATTACAATCGGCCGTGTTTGATAGGCACCAGACTGAGATCGTGTGAGGGTAACAGTTCTGACAGCAGTGTGCAGCATCTGAACACAGTGCTGTAATTCCACAGTGTTGTGCAGGTTGTGGTTAAAGCCATGGCATACGTGTGTAGAGATTTGAAAACTGTGTTCAAGAAATGGAAAAAGAACTAGATGTTGGTCCACATGAACTGCTGCTGTGCAGATTGTAGTTAGAGTTTTGCACATGTGACTCCAGTTGTGCCCACTGTCGTTTAGCAATAAAAACAAAAACAAAACTATATTTTGTCTTGTGTTCTGAAGGGGAAAACAAGTTCAACAGGAAAAGTATGATCAGAAAATTTCACATTTTGAGGTGTTATTTATTAGGTGAGTTTATTTAAATATTATATTAAATATTTATTTAAACATGATTATGAATATTATATTCCATTTCTACCAATGGATCCCCCTGAATCCTACACACTGCTCCTTTAAGATCTAGTTTATCAGAATCCTTGAAGTCGCTGCTCAAATGTTGACTTTTTTTGCAACTGTGCCAAGGTGTGTAAATGTGAAAGATCAGGAAGGTCTAATATAGCTTCCTATAAGGTACTATCCAGAGGGAATATGGTCAAGTTGCCAAGGTAACAATGTTTCAGGACAACACAGGTCACATTTTTTCAACTTAAAATAGACTTGCCCGGACTTCTTACTGCCCAAATGCCCAGAGTTTCAAAATTATTGATTCACATCTATTTCATGAGCGTATTCCTCGTCTGAGGAAATTTTAAGGTAATTATGTAAGAAAATACATTCTTGAGATGCTGCTGGTTGTAAAGTCTGTGTCAAGGCTGAGTGACACCATTTCAGAAATACATTTAATGGTTCTAGCTGAGTGAAATTAACAGTCAAAGGCTTTTCCCCCTCAGACAACATATCAACCTGGGTTTAGATTAAATATTGTCAAACAGTACTCATACCCATTAGGGGCTGTGCAATTAATGATCTCAATTTCGGCTCTTAAAGCTTTAGTGCGTAACTTTTTGATATTAATGACCGTCCATTACATTCAAGCCATTGCCAGATGAGTTGCTCCAAAGCTAATTAAGACTACCAGCTCCACACAACTCTCTCTGTATTTCTCACTACGGCTATGTATAGAAGACTGTGGCGTCCGGTGACTTCCCCGCACAGAAACTTGAGTGAAGATAAAAACTATGTTGCCTTCCAGGCAATTTGTGTTGTTTTAATATTTTTTTAATGTAGTTTTTGTATCATTTCTTGTGAAAACCGGAATTAGGAAGTTTTGGTGAGCAGATGGTCTGGCAAAAAGCTAGAAATGTGTGGCAGGAGATGCATTGCTTACCTCTTCTGAAGAGTCCATCATGTTTTTTTAATCCTCTGGGGGGGAGGAGGGGGTGCCATGGAAGGCTTGTAACATGCGGACTTAGAATAGGTAAGGTAGTCCCTAAGATAGCCATCCACAGATACAGTTACTTATGTTATGCAAAAAATGTATGTATAAAGGTTTTAGGCCGCCATACACGTTATTGTAGGCCCAGTTTAATATGCAACTTCATTTCATACAATATTAGTAGTAGGGGATCCCTGCGCCATCTCTCTCTCAGGTAAGGGGTCCTTGGCTTGAAAAACGTTGCAGACCCCTGCTGTACAGGTTTAACACTGCATCAGAAACTGCGTTCTTCTGGGTTAAAGTGCCGTGTTTGTTTGACCCGTCGTCCATCCACCCGGGACCTCCTCCCTGTGGGACTTTCAGACAGGGCTGTGTTGAACCAGGGAGATTGTGTATTCACCATGACAAAGGATCCTAATCGACTTTCTATTAGCATTGTTACCGTAGTAATTTTAACACATTGCATGCCAATGTGGTGTTAAGAGGTTGTGGTTGTTTCACATATTTCTGTGAGATCAAGCTAAAAAAGGCACAGTGAACAAAAATGTTGCAGAATTTAATTTTCTACATTCCTCATCTTTGTGACTTCTGTTTGTAAAATATGTCCCCAGTCATATCCGTCTACTTCTCCACTGTAGCAGCCGGAGCACACAGCAGCTCTGTGATTGGACGAGAACCCTGGGAGACTTAATGACATCGACGTCTCGTCCTGTCTGGGTCAAAAGGACAACCTTTGACTCTGAGATCTAAGGCTGTATTGACGTAGCGACCCCGGGCTAATGTAGCAGGCCTGCTGATAGACTGAGATAAGAGTCCATGCACGGACACGGCTGAGACAATCCAGTCCGTGACTGTTGCGGCGGGGCACTGAATGTTTCCCAGCCATCATAGGGTTGACAAATATTTTATCACTGATCTTAGTAAGACTCATGAATTCATGTTTTTCAAACTTGTGAACACTCTTATGCTGCCGGTTGTCTTGTGGGCAATATTTTGTTTGTTGGTAATTTTAGCCATATTTAGACAAAACACAGAAGATTGATTCTGTTGAGGTGCTGCAGGTTCTTATATTATAACACATACATTCATACTGTAAATACATGCATATAGTGCATAAATTAAGTACATATATACATTTAGTAAACAGACACAGACTGCTGCATCACCCTGTATGGACATGCTCAGGTTGCATGCAGAGACTGCCACTAGCCAAGCAAATCTTTAGGACTTAAATTGCATGCTGTCACTTAAAAATGTACTCTTTAAAATCTGTTTGGTAAGAGGAACTGTTTTCAAAAAGTGGTGATCTAATAGAGCAAAGTTGAAAGTTGAAAGCTGAAAGCTGAAAGTTGAACTAGTTAGCTAAAAGTGATTTGTAAACATTCAGCTTCACTCAGTGTAGTCTAGTTTTTTGTACTGAGTATACTGAGATTTTTCCCTCCTTAAAAATATCTACTTTTATATAACGAATACATTTAAAACATACATTGGGAACAGATGAAGTTCCTCTGACAGGGCTTTGAGGGTACGTTAGGCCAAAAAGGTAATAGGCACCACTGTAATAGAGGAACAAAGTGTTCCAATCAGACTTTGTCTGAGCAGATATATGAACTGACAAAAAGAAGAACTCAGGGTTTCTGTTGTTAAACTGAGATGTTGCTTTGTGCTGTGGCTGAGGAGGGAGAGGTCAGACGGACATTTGTCTGACCTCTCCTTCCCCCTCCCAGAAGACTGCAGATCAGAAGCGCAAATCAGGTCAGGTCAGGGAGGACGAAGTGACAAACAGCTGCTGATGCTGAACACACCTCCCCATCCTCATACTCCCTTCTTCTCATTCAGGCTCCTTCCCGCTACTGACTGGACCGATTGAGACAAATTACAGAACAACCTAGGATGGGGGTGTCACACATATGGCCCGCGAGCCTTAAAACCGGCCCGCCAAAGGGTCCAACCAGGCCCACTGGATGACTCTGCAAAGTGTGAAAATTGCAGAGAAGTCACTTTAATCTCAGAGAATAACCAAGTACTTTTTCCGTAGATTTACGACTTTAATCTTATAAAGTTTTTTTTTTTAAGAGAGTTTTTTCTCTGAATATTACCCCTCTCTCCCGAGTCCATAACATAATTTTTTTTTCCTACAATGTCCTTACAACGCTGTTGTAGCAGGAGCAACTTGCGTGTGCCAATATCAAGCTGACAAGAAACTCAGATACATGGCAGATACATGTTCTGATCTTTCTGGAGTCAACTGGTCTGGGGCAGTTGAGATCAAATTAGGAGTATGTGGCCCATGAACTAAAATGAGTTTGACCACCCTGATCTGGGACACTCACGTCACACATAAAGACAGCTGTGGATCAATAAATACCAACAGTCTTTGATAATAGTAGCTGCTCTTTTAGACCAGTTATTTTCTCCCCTAAAAAATTGGAGAAACATATCGTTGTGTTTATGACTGGGTAGAAACGCGTCTAACAGCAGTTACACATCACAGGACACAAAAAGAAAAAATCTTTTTTAAGGTTAGCATCTCCTGACGCAAGGGTGACCCGCCATTTTAAATCCAGAGAAAGGCTTAATTTGACCCTCCATCAATGTCAAATGACATAAATGTGGTTTAAAATAGCCTTCACATGTTTTGTCTTTGAAGTGCTTGTTTTGTCCAAGATATTTAATTTACAATCATAGAAAATATATATATACGCAGCAAATCCTAATATTTATTTATTTATTTTTTAAGATTGAAGTACCCTTTTTGCCCAGCTTTTTCTGGAGCTTTTAGTTGCATCACAATCAGAAATCATGGATCAGAAAAGACTAGTAAGGACCTTTAGTTTTACACTCAATTAAACCTTTTTTTGGGGGGTTGGAAATTGATCAATTGGCAATTATTAACTAGGGATGTAACGATTACCGGTGTAAGGGGTTTCTTGAAGTTGGCATCATGGCGGGAGGAGGAGATGACAGCGCTCAGGACACTTATCAGCCCTCTAACGGCCCTGATAGACTAACCGATGGCTGACCGTTGGCAGAAAAGGCAGTTGGACTGACTGTCTCCCAGAGTTGGCCAAAAAAATGCCTCGGAAAACACGGAAGTGATGACACACGTGGGTCTGGTTTCTGTCATGGCGGCTTGTTCAGAAAAACTAAACGTGTTTCCGAAAACATTTTAAGCGAGAAATAGGCCGTGCAGTTGCTGAATCTGTCTTCATTTCAGATCAACAAAGGTCAGTTTAACCCTCATGTTGTCTTTGGGTCAAATCTGACCCGTTTGCAAAGTTGTTTATTTTATATCCGAAATAAAGGAAGTCGAAATACGGGTGAAAAATGTTGTAAAAAGCGGCAAAATCTATGGAAAAAAAAATCAAAAATACCAAAAAATATATACAAGAACTTTGTGAAAAGCAACAAAAACATTGAGATAAGGGGAAAAAATGGAAGACAACACAAGGGTTAAAAGATTTTTGTCAGATTTTGAGAGACTCTAGTCACGCTCATCCCACTCGTCACTTACAGGTCAGCACTCCACCAATCAGATTGGTCATTTAAGTCCGACTGCTGGCAGTGTCCGCCTTCCAACCAAACATTTCAGGTCGACGGCACAAAACACACCAAACAGACTCGAGTCACCAACCTCGCCGGACTATCAGGTTAGTGTGTCACTAGGCCTTAAGAGGGCTAAGTCTGAAGCAGTGGCATATTTGGGTTATTATAAGACAGCCGAAGGACAGTTAATTGAAGACATTTATTCTTTCTGCAGAACATGCATAAAAAAAGTTGCTGCTAAAGACATTGAACACACTTTAAAAAATGCCGTGATCATTTTAGTCACTATAACCGTGAGGTTAAACTTTCATACCGTTTCATCCCTATTATAAACATTGGCATTGCATGAATAAGTAAAGTCTGTAAAGAAATAAAATTCACTTTCAGGGTTTACAGTTGCGGTCCGAGAGAAACACCAACACTGCTCGGTATTTAACTAAAAGCCAAAATCAGCCACCATTATATTGGTCTAACACCATCACACACACCATAAAATCCACCCTGAAAGCCCTCACTACCCTTTAGCCAATTAAAGTGTCAAGTCACTTATCCATCTGTCCCCCTCCCTTGCCTCCTCTGTCACAGCACGACTCTCCTCTCAGTTATCCACTCATCCTCCTCAGCATCTCTGCCCTGAGGGGGACCGTTGATGGACAGCCGTGCTGACCCCAGGGCCCCCCTCTCGGAGTGACAGGACCAATCCCCAAACTTGGCCAAGTGACACACTAACGTGGCAGACTGGTTGTCAGGCTGATTGGCAGGCTGCTGATGCTGCAGTGTCCCAGTCCGCTCGACTGGGCTCTCAGCTCGCACTCGGGCATCGACCAAAAGAGCAAAAATGTATCCTTTTTTTCCCGCGTGTTCTCAAGATGAAAGGTTAACGAGACAAATTAAAACATCAGGAATGTGTGTACGACAAAAACTGCAAGGATATTATATTTAAACCCTAACTGCTTATTGCTTATTTGCAACATCTCACAAAGTTATAGATATTTGCATGGTGGACATCAACCAGGGATGAGTTAATGTGATTTTGCTGATGATCTCAGTGTGAGATTCCTATCACCAACTAGGTTTTTTTTTTTTTAATAACCATGATTGTCAAACTCCATTCATGTCGTGATCCAAGACATTGTCATAAACATTACTTCAGGTCTTACATATCCGCACAATGTTCAACACTTTTTTACCTTTACTTTACCTTTCCAGTTACTTTTTTTTTTGGCTTTGTTTGTGGATATAGAGAAACAATATTTTGGGGAAGGTCAAATCTAAATTCTTTGGTTAGGTCAAGATTTGAACAGATGGCATATCAGGCTCATAGGTAGAGAAATGTTGCCTTACTGACATGCTATACAAAAACAATCAGCCGTAGTCTTTCCGTTGTTTTACCTCCATTGAATGTCTTCTAGTCATCAACAAGTCTCGTCCTTCAGATACAAGATCATGGTTCAAATTCATCTGACCGCAGAGCATCCACTCCACCAACTGTAAGTGCCCTTGAGCAAGACACAGTCAATCCCTGCCAGTGGTTCAATAACCAACCTTTGACCTGTGAAGCACTAAAACCAGTATGTCATATCCTGGATTCTTCAGTTCATCAATTCAATTTCATCAGTCCTGTCATTGCAGAATTTTCTCTACCCGCTGATAATAAACCGGAGATAATTAAAGAGGATATATACCAGTAGGTGAAGTGTAGACTATTCACATGCTTCTGACAGATAGGTAGATAGGTGGTTCATTTTAGGTAAGGGGCACAAAATCACACTGCTATTCCACTACTTAGCCACAGCGAGGAATGTTGGGTAATGGAAAGAATAGTCTATAGCAGCTGGGGAATCTACTGCAAAACAAACCAAGCTTCAAATTAGCTTTTCAAATACACTCGCTGGCCAAGCTCTCACACACACAAACAGAAATGCATACATTACACAAACACACACACACACACACACACACACACACACACAAAAATGCCAAGAAAACACAAGCGCAGCAATCACACGTACACACACACTTGCCAACACAAACTAAAGTGTAGACACACACACACACACACTCAGATGATGCACTTGGCTCTGATTCTGGGGAGTGCGCCCTGGGCTGCAGGGGGGAGGAAACCAGCTCAGATCAAACACACACTGAGCCTGTCACTACTCCTTCATTCCTCTCTCTTTTTCCCCCCCACATTCGCCCTCCCCTGTATGTCCCTTTCTTTCTCTCTGCATATCTCCTTTCCTTTCTCTCTCTCTATACTCCGATCATCTCTCCACACTGCAGTCGACAGCAGCCAGAGTAAAATGGAGAGGTGGGCGGGGGGGACCGAGGAGAGGAAAAACAGAAGAGAGCCGAGAGGGGTGTAAGACGAGGAAGGGAGGGAGGGAGGAGCTGGTTAGGAGAAGAAGATATAAAGAAAGAAGAACTTGAGGAGCAGAGAGCATCAATATTCCTCGTTTTTGTTGTAATATTCTCGCGTTTTACGTCTTCTCCTCCTGTCCTTAGACAGCTCTACACACCCCTCACATCCCAAACACACACCACTCCTTATCTATCTGAAACCTTGAATAATGTTCAATTGCGGCTCAATTACAATAATTACAATCATTAAGGTGATCATTTCCCGACAGCACCATTCATTACTTTGGTAAAATAACTATTAGAAGCAGACAGAAGGAGGGGAGGGTGGGCTTCAATTTCCTTCCTGCACCAGAAATTCATCACCATCCGCACTTCCTTACATGCTGTCAGCATATAAGGTTGCTGGTTCAAATCATTCACTGTCAGGGTTAAACATGTTTCTGCAGTTTCACTTTACATCAAAGTCAAAATTTACACAAACTCTAGTTACTAGGGCTGCAACTATCGACTTAGTCATTATCGATGCGCCATAAAGTTTCTCCATCCCTCGATTTATCGATTGGTGTCAAAAAGGTCAGAAAATAGTGAACAATGCACATAATGATTTACTAAAACTCACTTTTTAGCTTGTTTTGTGCTACCAACAGTCAAAAACCACAGGATATTCAGATTCCGATAACATATCCTCACAATTGCCATTGGCATTTTTGCTTGAAAAGTGACCTCAACGATGAATTGATTATCGAAATAGTTGCTGATTAGGGTTAAGGTTAACAGTCAGTCCAGAGTAATTTTATTCTCTTCCCGAAAAATAAGTTTAATGTTCATTTTTAAAGAACTACACCAAAATAAATCACAACTCTTGCAACTTCATTGCAACAAAAATACAAAAAACATAGCATCTTTTATCGCAACTTTTTTTACAACAAGCTCCGGCAAAATCAGACATTTCGGACAGCAACAATCTCAAAAAAAGGCCGTGAAATCTTGGAGGGACTGACTGACTGTCAGTAGGAGCCGGATCTCAAAACAACAGTCAGCAGTTAGTCAGACTCATTCTGCCTTGGCTTCTGTAAAAAGACAATCATTCTTCACATGTTGGGAAAACAAAGGTCGTTTAATACCGTTGAACAGTCTCTAATAGGTAGAGACAACATAAACTCATTTTATGCCTTTGGTATTAATTGACATGAGCAGTAACCTGGCTACTACCTAACCACTTTAATTAACAATAACAGACTGTTGAACATCCGTTATCTTTGGCTGAACTGTGGAGGGCTTCAAAATGAAGGGTTTTTCTCTACAGCTGTGTCCAGTATGACTGATTGTTATCTACGTGTAGGTATTAACTACATGATTAGAACGTACCTACTGAATGTAGAACATGGACAGTGTAGACTAAGAAAAGTACATACTATTCTTATGGATTATATGGTCTTTTTTAAATCTCTCCCCAAATAAACCATTTTGGGAATCAATCCCGGTTTTCCAACAAACCAACAAAAAGTCTCCAATCATCTTCTCCCCTTCAAGCTTCATACCCTTATATTGATACTGCACTTTTTTGGTGTCAGACTACATCCTGTGGGTCTTGCCTCCTGACCCTTTTCTGCAATTTTTTGGGCATGGAGCACATAAATAAGCATTTCAGGACATCATGTACCTTTCACTTAATTTAATAACGCTTTTCTTTCTATCTTCCTTGTCTCTCTAGCCTGGCTATCACCAGACCAAGCATAATCTTTTAAGATTGAACATTAGTCTGTGGAGTGTGCTCTGTATTTTCTACTGCAAAAGAGGCGTGATCAGCAGGCATAGTTCAAATGACTCTCTACGCAACTGGATAGTCCTTCAACCAATCAGACCAACCATCTGGGTGAAGTACTTCATCAACGGGTTGCTGCGCTTTGGTGGCTGCCATGTTGAATGTAAACAAAAAGATTTTTGCCTACTAATAACATCTGATGTGCGAGTTCAGGCATTGTGCAGGTGCACCAAAGAAATGCCAAACATTCAAAAAATGGCAAATGCAGAAACTGAGAATAACCCCAGTATTGGAGCAGGGTGACTCCGAAATGAGAAGACACCGGCTGGTTTATCTCGTCTGGGAAGAAACCATCCAGGTTGTTGAAACGGGGGTGTTGGTTTAGAGAGGCTCGGTGTCCCGTATGTGTGTTAAACCCCTCCCAGTTGGTATTTAGATATCAGTACTGCCTCAAAGGTTGGTTTCTTTCTTCTGTGTCTTTTTACGTGTGTATGTGTGTGCATGCTGTAAGTGAAAAGAACATAAATGTGCTTATGGCTGAATGGATACAGTATGCATGTTTGTGTCTGTGTGTGTGTGTGTGTGTGTGTGTGTGTGTGTGTGTGTGTACCTGCAAGCCTGTGTGTGCATGACTGACTGTGAGTATGGTGTGTACGTATGTATGTGTGTGTGCATCAAACTGTCCCATTCTCCCTATTCTAGCTCCCTCTCCATCAATAGAATAAAAGAAAAAAACACCACCACTGTGCTTTTCAGCAAAAGCATCTCAGCAACACACACACACACACACACACACACACACACACACAGGTTGGCTAAAGGCCAATCAATAATTCACAGTGCAGATTGAATGTAGATCAGTGACTCAACATGGGGGGAAAACACTATGGCTCTCCACCTCTGTTGCTCTCTACTTCTCCTCTTTTCTCCCCATTTCTGTCTCTTTCTATCTTTCTCCAGCTCCGTCTTTCTCTCTTCACTGCTCTCTATCTTGCTCTGCTTTTCCACACCTTGTTTTTACTTTCTTTTCCAACCTCTGTCTTTGTTTCTTTTTCAACCTCTTTATTATATCCTCTATCCAATTTTCTACATCCTTTTTCCTCACTCATTTCTTTCTACACCTCAGTATCTTTTTCTTCCTCACCCTGGCTCTACTCCTGTATCGCTTCTCATGTCTTGGCTGGATTCTGGTCACCAGCTCTGTTTTTCCAGGTTGATAAAATCTTCACGGCTAACAGATCTCTTTATCGCTCTTCAATCTTTTCTGCTAACGCTAACCATCGTTTTTACCTCCTGAAACGACAGACTTCGCCAGGGGCAAAGTACATCAGCTGTGGCTAAACATTCATTCTTTAAGTTACATGACTAAAAGGCCAAAATGAAAAGTGTCTGTTGTCTGGTTAAAGTGTTCCACGCAAGATGGATGGTTGTCTTCATTTCTTGTTTGTTAGAGAAAGAAACATCACTACAATCAGAGATGAAGTACCAAAATATTAATATTGAGATTTCTTTTCTTCCTTTCAGTTTTTGTTTTTTTTCTCAGTAACGGATGGGATTTGTAATGTAGCGAAATACAATACTTCACTCAAAACGTAATCAAGTACATTTTAAAATACAGATTTTAAAAACCTCTACAATACAATACAAAATACACAACAAAACTACTCAATACAGTAACGTGAGTATGTATATCGTTACTTTCCACCTCTGATTACAATCTTCAGTTACGAGTTAACTGCATGTTTTTGTAGTTTGGCATGCAACACCAGAGTGGTGAGTATTCTCTGGTGAAACAATCGCACAAAAAAACTGACAATTTGGATTATGCCTGATTTTACCGCTTATGGGTTGCCCCAAATAATTCTACAATTTGGGATGAATTTACTGGGATTGTCAATAGATAAAACCGATCGCTGTTTATGTTCAGTTTGACCACTCAGTTGATCTGCGCAGTGTGTTTTGGCCCTCTTTCTCATAATTCTGTCATTTCTTTTCGTAATGTTTCTCTTTTCTTTTGAACTCATTTTTGCTCTCTTTCTCTATCCCTTTTCTACCTGTTTTCTGTGTCTCTTGTTCTCTTCCTGTTGCAATCTTACTCTCTTTTTCTCTTTCAATCTGTTTTAGGCTCCTTTTTCCCAGTCTAGTTGGCTCCGTATCTTTACTTTTCTACACTTCATCTTCCTACATCCCTCATTTTTTTCCACCTTCTGTA
Organism: Etheostoma perlongum; assembly: GCA_026937815.1. Lineage (NCBI taxonomy): Eukaryota > Metazoa > Chordata > Actinopteri > Perciformes > Percidae > Etheostoma > Etheostoma perlongum. The sequence goes on from CM049372.1 coordinate 30,023,704, forward strand.
TTCCACTGCCTTCATCTTTGCCTTTTTTTCACCACGTCTCTCCACCTCCATCTCTCTCTTTCTCTCTTTTATCAGAGTCTTAATCTTCATTTTAGTTTCCCTCCTTCCCAAAGAAAACACATATCTTGTGGATTTACATCTAAACTTTGTTGGAGGTTGTTATTCTGTTAATTCCTCCGGTGATTTTTCCTGTCCTGACCTCTTCCAACACGCACACGCACACACACACAAACACACACTTGCATATAATATGCAATAGAGATCACACACCACACACAGAGTGGTGGCAGCCCACACACAGAGTTGAGAAGAGGACAGCAGGGGCATCACATTTCACCACAGTGAGATCCAGACAAACACACACACACACTCTCACACTGAGGGAATTGACTGCGAAGATCACGTATCTGGAGTACACTTCTGTCAAAACAACCATTACTATGGTGCTTGTCTGTCTGTCTATCTGTCTGTCTGTCAGGATGTTGTATACAGAACGGAGACAACTGTATATCTGACTACCCATGTATATATGGATGCAAGTATACATGTATATATTCAATGAATCGGCCTATACTGTATGTGTACACTTTATGTATGTACAGTATATATGTACTTTATGTATGCATCTGTCTATCTATATACTAGAGTTTAAACAAATTAAATGCTTGATTTGTCAAAAAGAAGTCTCAGGTCATGGCTATTAAGTCCCATGTCAAGCCAAAGTCCTAACATTGTTTAATAAAATGAATAATTAATTATTCAAAAGAAATAAAAATGTATTTATTAATTTCAAATAAACTTCAGAACAGACTTCAGAGCAGACTGATCAGGTCTGCCCTGGTGAGTAACTCCTGTGACTTGGAGGAACCTGATTGACTTGAATGTTTTGACATTTAAATATCATAATCTGAGATATCATCTGCACTGTCAAACAAACCTTTCCCTCCTGCTTGTGCAATAAGGCCGACTGCTCGGTTTGATTCAAAGAATATCTGTCGTCAGGAAAGTGAAGAGTTGATATCAAGTAGGGCAGAATGGTAAGGAGAAAATAAAATATGACAATATTTAGACCAAATACTTCAATATCAATTTTGCGACAATACTGTAGGGTTGACTAGTGGTGCTTTTAGAAAATATTTAAACAATGATATTTTAGATAAATAATCATCATTAATGTGGATATAATGACTATATGAGTAAATGCAAATAAGACAGGTGCTAGAACTGTCTGAAAATGACATCCCTTTACTGTAATGCAGCCTTTACAACCAGGAAAAGGCAACACGTGTCATATAATGATATACTGTATATCCAAAAATCAAAGACAATATCTTAGACATAATATCTATATATCTATAATATATTGTCCTATTCCAAGTCAAAAGGATAAAGTCAAAATTAAGTTACAAGTCATTGAAATTAAAGTCAAAGTTGAGTTGGAAGTCTTTTTTGATTTTTTCTTAAATCATTAAAAATGAATGACCTGAGTCCACATCTCTGCGATATAGTGTGTGCATACTGCAAAAGACACAGTATATTAAGAAAAAAGACACATTTACTACATTTACTAATGTTGATTCTGTGTTTCTTTTGTATTTCAGTCATTACTGTACTCCAATTATGTCATATCATGGCATCAGCAATATCAACCGTGCGTGATATATGTGGTGTGTGATATCATTGTGTCACCAGATTGTATTAAAATGTTAAATGAGACGCAGAGAGAGAACGAACGAGAGAGAGAGAGAGAGAGAGAGAGAGAGAGAGAGAGAGAGAGAGAGATATTGCACACTGGAGCGTAAATGTCCCAAATGGTGCTTTTCCTGCCAAGCACTGGGCTGCACTGACTTTGTGTGTGTGTGTGTGTGTGTGTGTGTGTGTGTGTGTGTGTGTGTGTGTGTGTGTGTGTGTGTGTGTGTGTGTGCGTGCGTGTGTGTTTTGGGATGCAGTCGGGCCCCCTAAGGTAAGTGATCCTGCTGAACAGGTGTTACAGTATCACCCCCCCCCCCCCCCACCCCACACACACACACACACGCATGCACACACCCACACACGCACATACACACAGCTATCAGTCTCTGTCAGCCGTGACTGATCTGAACAGATCTGCTTGCTCCATGCCAGACGGATGAAGCCAAGCCACCAGCTGATCCATCACGAGTGTATGTGTTAGTGTGTGTCCATGCATCATTTATATGTTTTTTTACGCATGCATTTAATTTTAATCATGATTTCAACAGCCACATACATGTTTTAATGACTACCAGTCTATCTCTATGTATCTGTATCCATGCATCTGTATCTGTGTGTGTGTGTGTGTGTGTGTGTGTGTGTGTGTCCTGCCTTGTATCATTCATCTGTTTAGCTGGAACTCATGTTCATCATTCTTCCATATTAACACAACAGCATGTACTGTACCTCACACACAAATCCTGCATATCTTAATTTTCATTAATAATCTGATTAATAATCTGTTTTATGTCAGTGCTTGTTTGATCAAGGGATAAGACGGGGGGGACTCAGTGTGTTTACAGCAGGTTACAGTTACAGGTTGCTAAGGCAAGGTGACATTCTTCCTCCTGACTGTCTTTAATCACTTCTCTCTCTCAGCCACATACTGGCCACCTCTCTCCAATTGTCTTTCCCTCACATGATACCAGGCAGCGTGGCCAGAACCCAGCGCCCAGGGCAGATGGTCAGAGAGAGAGAGAGAGAGAGAGAGAGGGCATACACTGACACTTTATTTCATTCTATGCTGCTTTGTTGAAATAAAAATATCTTTTCTTGAGTCAATGAAGCAGATTTGAAGTAAAGTAAAAGGAGAGGAAAAAAGAAAAAAGCATATTGGATTGAACTACACAGAGAGAGAGAGAGCAAGAGACAGAGACACAAGTGAAAACAAGAAAGTGAGTTAGTGAAGATACAGGAGGGACCAATTTAGGAGAAACCTAAATAAATGAGCAGAAAAGATGTAGATGATTCCATAAAGGACCTGAGGGGTCACTGAATGGTTGTGATGAGTTTTTAAAAGATGTGAATATCACGATATACGTCTGTCACTTTTTTAAAACATCAAGCTTCTTCAAATTCAATCAAACGCATATTTTGATTGAATTAATTCAAACGCAACCAATGTAACTCTTGTTTCAGAATTGACGTGGCTTTATTCATTCTTGGTGCCTCTGCTGTATTAATTGAGTGACTGGCTAATGTTACAGTTGCATTTTACAGGGCCACAAAACCGCCATGCCACCTTAAGAATGTGTTTTTTTTTCAATCTATGGTGTTGAATCAGAAATGCTTCCACACATTATTTCTAACATGGTTTGGTGTCTTGATTATCCATCAACTCCTCCAAACCATACAGTGTTATAGGTTGTTTATTACTACCCTCACAAACGACCCACAGGAGCGTTTTCCATCCTCATATTTAAATCCAAGAAACGGTCGCGGTTCAAAATATGTCGTTAAAATTGTGAAATTGAAAAAAAAAAGTTTGGTTAGGTTTAGGCAACAAAACTACTTATTTAAGGTTAAAAAAATTCTTGGTTTGGGTTAATCAGTTAATCAGTATAGTTTGTTGCGTTACTTACTACAGACCGTGACGCAGATTGTTCCGTAATGTTTCACTCGCCTTTTACTTTCATTTTCAACCAGGACAGGAACCCGGGTCTTCTGGGGGACAGGCCTGCGTTTGTTTGACCCATCCTCCATCCCAACCTGCTTCCTTAGGCTGCGCTCACACAGCCTGCGTCGGCCGTCTGACCATCCGGCAAAAACGCAGGTCTTTCCATTTATTTTGAATGGGGGTAGTGCGTTTAGGCAAAAAATAAATAAATAAAATAACTTAGTGGGCCTGCGGCGAAAAGCTGAGACCGACTCAACTCAATCCTGTAAGCGGAGATCAGACTACTTTGCTCCCGTGATAATTACTACGACCACAAGAGGGCAACACCTTAACAATAAAATGTTATATGTGTCGGAACTGCTGATCGTATTGCATTTCCATCCACCTGTTTTTACGTGCATTTTTATTCTGAGCATGCATCAATTTAAATAAAATGTCAGGATGTAAAATTGTGGCAGACAAAAAAATCAGCTATGTGTACAAACTGTAACGTTCCACAAATGAATACATGGAAAAATGTTTTTCCCACCAGTTGAATTTTTTATTGGCGCTCTTTCAATTACAATATCTTGGTGCAACCACTTTTATGCAATGGGTTATATGTGTCCCAACTCCTTATGATTGCATAACAGCAGAGGATGAAAACACTTATCACGCTAACTGATTTTCAGAAAATTTGTTAGAATTTGAACATTGTGTGAACATTTGGATGGAAAGCCGTTTTCTTCCTTGAATGTGTCACCTTTCTGTATTTTGGACATAGCATTTTTCCATTTTGTACACAAAATATATAGACCACCACAGTATTTAAATTGAATTAAATTGCGAGTGACAGAAGAGTAAAGACAAAACGGGGATAAAAGAGAGATGGAGAGAGAGAGATAAGATGGTGGACAGAACATTTAAAACAGAGGTGCAGGGGAAGAAGTGCAGTGGAGATGAAAGGAGTGTAGAGAGAGTGAGAGAGGGAATGGGGAAGTGCAGGCGGAGGGAGGAAAGGGAGGTATAATGAAGTCCACTGGGTCTCTGGTGAAAGAAGCCCCAGCGCCTGCCAGCCAGCACAGCCTCTGTACAGATGGCAGCATGCTAGGATATGCTTAGTTCAGTTTTGAAGTGGATGTTCTTCAAATTCTGTTTTGTGCTGATGTTTTAAAATCTGCTCTCACATATTCCAAATGTTTAGACAGAATACTTAAATCAGTGTGTTTACTTGTTTTGTTTGACCAGAGATAGTGCCATCTGAAAGACATCTGTAATGCGGTTAGTTAGAAGTAATTGTTAATACTAGAGAAAACTCGATTTACAGGCGCATGGAAATAAATGTTGCATAATATCTAATATCCAGCGGCTACTTTTGCTATTTCCCTTGATATTCACATTGGAAAATTTATTTTTAAGAATTGTAATGCTACTACGTTTACTCATACTTAATGAATTTGCAGAACATTTAATGTCAACACACATATTTTGAACCAACTCAAAACCATTGGTTGAGGTTAGGGTAGTGAACAAGTCAAAGCTGACTAAAGCATGACACGGGATGTGTTGATTTTTTCAACATGTAACCAAAACTACGGTCGTACCAAATAGTAAGCAGGTAGGCTTCAGTAGCCTGAACTTAAAAACATGTGTGATGCAGGACTCCAGCATCACAGTTCTGTGCTATGTAACCATGCATCAACACAACCTGCTTCCTAATGACATATAAGAGCATCACACTTCCTGGGTTGAAAGGTAAACTAAATGCAGGACTTACGTTTCGAAAATGCATTTGTATAAAACAAGTATGTTTTGTATGTAAGATGTCATTTTTTACCCTTTAAAAAGGTGGACTATAAGTTCCTGCATGGTCTCAGCGCAATTTCCTTTTTGTCTAAAATCGTAGGCATCTCTCCTTGATGCGCTAGCTGCCTGCCCCCTGAATACACTGTGAAAAAGCCGGTCTCGGGAGACAACACAGGGGTCCAGCCTGGCGAATTACGTGGTGGTGGCACAGAATGTGTGAAAATCCTGTGTGGCCACCACGGAAAACAATGCCAAAGTAAAGTCCATGAGAAGAGGACGTAGCGTTAAGAGCGACGACGGTAGCGAGTAGTATGAAAGCCCAAAAAAATCCACGTTGGGAGGTTGGTTGGGGGGGGTGGAGGGGTCAAACAACCCAGCACTTTCACCCTGGAGACCGGGGATCGTGTCTTGCGTGTCACATTTCCTAAACCCCACTGTCCCGTTCTTCTTCTCCTGTGTTTATTTCACGGAATTCTGTGAGATCAGGTTGAGAGGTCAAGGAGCCGTCAAACAAACACTAGTGGCACAGGATAGGCACCAAAACACAACAAACCAATCACAGAGAAAATGGTTGGGGGAGAGGGTGGGGGCCTAGTGACAGTTAGTCAGTTAGTTATGACAGTTACGGAAACATGGGGGAGGGGCGAGCTTGCTCTGCTTTGTTTTGAATTGACTTGGAACGTTAACAGAAGTGACCATGCAGGAACTCATACTGCACCTTTAAAAGACCAACTTATGACTTGTTTTGTTTTACATTGTCTCTATGAATCACCTTTCTTTTTTTTAGTTTTCCTAATGAGATGAGTAACAAGCACGATTGTTCAATTACTTTCACACATTGCAAAGTGGGATTATCTGTGTTACTGTCACCAGCCTTGCTAAATAGACATTAACAGTACCATTAGTTCTAAAGTTGTAGGAGTAAACGTTTCTTTTTATGTCTAACTGTTTTTTTTCAGTTTGCCCCTGATTATATTTTACAATATGTGGTATATGTGTGCACTACACTGAATTACTTTGTTCCAGTAACAGGCCACCTCTTCTTTATTCAAAGTGCATCATATGACAAAATGCCATTTTATATCAAATCAATCCACACTGTTCATAGTCTCACCTAGCGATCATTAAACATAATTAACACTCATCAGTAATGTCCATATCTAAACCTTGAATCATTATTCTGAGGTAAAAACAAAAGCACTTCACCTCCCTACCAACTTGTGCAAACTGGGGGTGGGGGGGAAGCTGTAAAGAGAGTACAAACTCAGTTATTTTTGTAAACTGATGGATATCCTAACAATGTGTTTATTTCTGCAGTAAAGCCAAAACATTTTGGCAGAAAGTTTAAGAACCATAATGAAGACTCTCTGCCAAAACACAGCAGTGCCTCTCCGCCAATGAAGCCTCTTTTCCAAACATCCACTGGTCTCAAAACAGGTTTCAGTTGGTGAAAGACAGGCAACAATAGGCTATCTGATATCAAATTTAAAAATAAAAATGACAGAATTCTCTTTCTTTGTCGATTTAACTGTTACATTTAGATACTTTGTCCTGACCCCAGGAAACAGATCTGAATCTGTCCATTTCTTCTATGAAAAATATAACTGCATTCTTTAGTTGTGCAAACTTGTACTGTAGGACTAAGCTCTGTAGATGATGTCAGCACTGTACTGTACAAGCCTCAGATTATATATTATTATTAATACCTGAATCAAAATGAATAAAGATGTGATGTCGAGATTAAATGTATTTTCTCTAGCAGAATTTCAGTAGGCAACTTTTTACAGGATATAAACACACACCACAATTGCCACAAATGCACTCTTTCTCCCACATACACACTTATCATATGACCAACCGGACTCTCACGTCATTTGAAGTGTTATGGCTTAACACCTACTGACAAACAGTATCAAACTACCTGAAATCTGCTGAGGCCATTTGTCTTTGTACCATCTACGACAATAACTAAAGCTTCTCTTCTCTTTTTATGCCTCCGACATTTGGAACACTCTTTTCCATCAATTCATAGCTTTTATTTAATGGCTTAAATCACAGTTTTATGAAATTCCATGTGACTAATATTTTCCTTCATTAGGTATTTAACAGTTTTCCTGTTCTCATCTGCATTTTATCTGTCTTTTATTCTTGTAATTGTGAAGCAGCCTCTAGCTAACATCTGTATGAAAAACTCATTTACAATTAAAGTGGTTGGACTGACTTATCACCCCGTGTTGAATTAGGAATCTGTAAAACCACCTTAAAAGACCCAAAAGGCGCCTCACCCTCTGCCACTCTCTCAGCATGCCCCAACCAGCCTGCAGTCACTCAACGTGTCTCTGCATCAACGCCACACAAACATCATTATTCTGTGACATTACATTACTTTTTCCCGTAATTGATAACATTCACTCATCTCTGAAAGTACTTTATCTCTACATTGGGTGGCGATTTCCTACACTTCCCAGAATGCATGGTGAAAGCCCCTAAAAAACTGATGTAAAGCTATTCGGTTTTGTTGTTTGCTACACAGGTAGAGAAGGTGATAATAAGATAGATTTAAAGAGCCTTTTCAGGTACATGTCTTCTGGTTTAACTGCATCCGGAATAGGTGCCCAAACCAGATCTTTACCAAAAGCTGCATTGTAAACAAAGTGAGCAACTGTCCCTGGGCCACAGGCCTCTAGAGGCTCCAAAAACCCCAGTTGTTTTGATTAATTGCACAATTATTCATGAAAAGAAATAATTACAATAAAATTTGATATATATAAGTAAACATTTTAGGCACTTCCACCTTTAATGGATAGGACAGCTAGATATGAAAGGGCTGAGAGAGGGGGAAGGCATGCAAGAAATTGTCACCGGTCGGACTCTAAGCCTAGACCTTCTGTGTCGAGGAATAAACTTCTATATGTGTGCCTGCTCTACCGACTGAGCTAACCTGGCCACATTATTATGTAATTTTTAAGCCTCGTCTTGTAAAGAGACCTTGTGTGCGTCAGAATGTACTTTAAAGCAATACTAACTTTTCCCTATTCGGTCCCCCTACAGGTTGTCTCATTGGAACTACAGCCGCGCCAGCAGTAGTTCCAATGGAACCACCTGTTGGGGGACCGAAGTGTGAAAAGTTACATAGTGTTGCTTTAAAGACCTTTGGATTACTTCAGTAATACGCTGAAAGTAAGCACTATGTCAACGGAAGGTTCATATTCAATTTACCACAAACTAACTGGCACTCAGGGAAACCTGGGGTCCGTTTGTTTAACCAAAACATTTTACATGTTCATCTACTTTTACTAAGTCTTCCATGGAAGGAAACTGAATTTACTGAAAATATATATATATATATAGACACACACACATATGGGTTGTGTACCGTTGGTCAGACAAAACAAAATATTTGAAATTTCTGGAAAGATGTCTGGAAAGACCTTTTTTTTATTTTTTTACAATTTGCCTTCATTTCACACAAGACAATGAATCAATTAAGACAAAGTCATCGGTAGACTCATCATTAATGAAAGTAATAATTGTTTTAGCCCTTATGTGTACTCTGCTGTGTGAGCTGTACTTGAATGTGACAGGATAAATGCCCAGAATATTACATCGCCCTACTGCCTTCTAGCAAGTTGATCCGGCCATATGTTTAAATCTTCCATTACACTCTATTGCAGCTGCTGAAAATGTCTTATTGTGATGTAACATTATGACCAGTTAACAACCTGAATCTAAAACCTATGCCCTCTGGGGTATCCAGGTGTTATGCAGGTCTAAGACGCTAATCATGTAATCATCATCATGTAACACCCCCATGTTCAGCTTTCTGTCTGTCTAATGAAGGCACAAATGTTCAAAATGTAATAAAACTACATCACCAAGCAACAAAATGAGCCTAAAACCAAACAATATGTTGGATTTAGCAGTTTTTCCCCCCATCTAACCAAAAGGAAACTGACTTGAGTCCAGGCCATATAAGAGTAGTCCAGGTTCTAACAATAGTAGACAGATATGTCCTGACAATTACAGCTTTTTCCACTGCTGCCCTGTAGGACAAGGCACAGGCCGCCCATATGTAGTCAGCGAGAAAGAGAGAGGGGGGGTTGGAGAGTCATTTCCTCTCCCTACTGGTTGCATGGTGCTTAAGCCTTCATAATGCTGACATCAGCACTCAGCTCTGACTACAACTATAGTCCCAACACACACACGCGCGCGCACACACACACAGGTCACTAACAGGTTCGAGCCAAATGCTGTATTCAAGATGCATCTTAATCACCAGCAGCGTCAACGTGATTGTGATTGCTGGTGTCATGACAACCGCCAACATCATCTTTCATTCTATCAATGGCAGCTTTATCAGGTGAACCTGAGGCCAGCGGGGCCGGACAAAGCAGAGAGAGTGGAGAGAAATCATGTTTTCTGTCATGTATCAATCAACAGCACACCGCAAAAAGCCATACAACACGTGTCACATGTCACACGCATACACACACATCCCATAAACCTAAAAAAAAAAACACACAGATCACGCAACATCTCAAAACACTGCAAAAAAATGAAAAAAAAACATCACACAATGATATAAAATTAAATTTTAAAAAGAAAACAGGTGTTGGCTAATTTAACACCAAACCACTCCACACTAGGCCACACCTCGCCAAGCACTCCGGCAAACATACCACACTGCAACCCCGGTACCTTTGGCTGTCTGCTCGGCACTGCTTATGAAAGGATATGGCCATTCGGTGATCTTTTTGGCGTACTTCCTCACCAGGTTGTCTTCGCTGAAGAGGAAGAGGGAGCGGTTGACCGTTAGGCAGCTCTGCCGGACGGGTATGGGGTTGTACAGGGCCATGGTCCGGGCTCTCTGGGCCATCGACTGCTTGTACATCCGCTGCCCTCCGGGGGCCCCCTGCCTGCTGCCGCCGCGGCCGGGCCCCCCTTGTCCGCCGGCACCCCCGCCACCACCGCCACCACCACCTCCTCCTCCTCCTCCATACCTGTTGGGTAGCTCGTCTCCAAAACGCGCCATTCTGCAGACACCAAACGCCAGAGGTTAGGAAGGAGCCGGGGGGGAACCTCAGAGTGACACCTCCACATGCCACCACCCCATCAGCCTCGGCTCCAAACACATGCAGAATGGAGTTGGGTTCGGTTCCTTTTCTGGCTTATCGCTCTGTCTCTCTCTCGCTCTTTCTCTCTCTCTCTCTCCTCCTATCTATCTGTGTCTCCTTCCCAGATCTTCAGCGCCGAGAAGATACCTCCATTTGTGTGTGGAGAAGGAGGGGGGGAAGGAGGAGGAGAGAAGAGGGGAGGGAGAGGGGAGGGGGAGAGGGAAAGCGCACGGTGTCTTTGATCGTGTGTTTGGAATATGAATGGGAAATAGAGCGATGTGTTTATGTAATTTCTGGCAAATCAGCCCTCTGACAGAAATAAAACAAGATTGGTTTTACTGGCGCGTGAGAAAACTGTCAAAAATGTTCTCTCTTGTCAGAGCATCAACGTTTTCTCTCCGTCGAAAAGCAAGGCATCCTGTATTTTATTTTTTGGTCGGGAAAAACCTCTCCAAGAGTGAGCCGGTTCTTGCATTTCAATAGGCAAAGAAATCGATCACTTTTAATACATGCGATAAGGATGCATCACTGTGCGTTTAAATACATATTGCAATCATCTCCACTAAGTAGGCTTCCCTAGCTGGAGACTGCGTCTTTTTTCCCCACTCAACAGCCTAGTGTATCTTGACAGGATCTGCAGTTGTCTTTTTTTTCTCTCTCCTCCCCAGGTCCCTTTTTTCCTGCGAGATAAAAATAGAAATAGATAAGAGTAAAACCTTTTAATAATTCATTTATTCTTGTGCCATATATCCGCAATGTTTGATGTGGCACGGCAGATATCCCTGCTGCCACCTCTCACTGCCACCACGCCACTCGGGTTACACGCAAACGCCAACCGAGGGGGGCTTCCCCAAAATCCGAGCCTGGTGACATTTGTTGATATTTGGTGATGGACGGTGCAGCATCCCCCTCCTCCTCCCCCCTCCTCCTCACCAAGGCGTCGGTCACTGATTTGGGGCGTGATTGCGCGCACTTGGAGACGAAAATACACCGGGGCTCAATCTACCAATTTATATCTTGCCCACTTCCCCGCGGGAAAAAAAATGAGTTGATGAAACTAAAAAGAAAATTAGTGTCCACAACAATCATCTATAATAATAATCCAAGGTTGAAAGAATAAGAATCCCGGACGAGTAGGATCCGGAGGAGCAGAAAAAGACCACTGGGGGAGGCAGCATCATCACCATCATCAATTCTTGTTCGAAAAATACGACGGCGGCGGTGCGGGTGTGTTATAGTAGCAGCGGCTCGCATCTTCTCCGCCACCGGGCAGAAACCCACCATCCCCGCCCAGCAGCATCGCCCCAGAGGCTCCTCGAACCAGATAGAGGCGGCCTGCCCCGTAGAGCTACAGCAAGTCCAGCGTTTCTTCTCTCTCTCTCTCTCTCTCTCTCTCTCTCTCTTCTCTCTCTCTCTCTCTCGCTCCCTTTCCCTTTTCCACCCTCTGTTTTTTTCCTTTCCTTCCTCGACCCCCCAAGGGGACGTGAACCAACACACAGTCGGTCCAGAGGCTGTATAATCCCGTGGAGACCAGCCTTGGAAACGAAACCCGACGAGCGGAGCGCTTCTCCGGCTCTCCAGCGTTCAGTCAGCCGTCGGGGTTGAGCCGCGCGCTGAGCATCTGATCAGTCTGACGGGAACCGAGCGCCGCGCGCAGATCCGTGGCCAAGCCTTGCAGCGCACGACGCACGGTGCCTCTCCGGAGCCTCCCCCCACTCCAACCCACTCCCCAGTGCACGACGGAGATGTATGGGCGTTAGTTGGGTATGGCCAGGTATGGCAGCTCGCTGTAGCCCGTAATCTTAATCTAATGAGGAATAATCAACTATAAAAAAAATGTCAAATCTGGTGGAACGGCCAAAAGACACCCACTTTTGTTACCTGTGATAGGTTAGAGATCTAGGTCTGATATGTTTTCATTTCCTCACTTATTAATAATCAGCAGGCTTGGAAATACTGGTCTCCAATGATGCTAGACGCAATATGGACTTTCCAAAGCTGATTTAGTGAGGCCCCTTGAGAAGATGCAGCTCACGGCTTCCTCTCATGTTCGCCAAGTGTCAAAAGCACCAACAGCACAGTCCAATTTGCCCCGTTCACTGTTTACTCAAACCCATCAAACCAAGCAGAAGGCTTTGTAATGAGCAGGAGAAGAGGGAGGGAGGAGGGGTTGGTGGTAGTGGTGTGGGGGGGCTCATACAAGAAATTGTTAATGAATGCGGATAACAGTAAGGTGAAGATGAAAAACTGATTCCCAAAATATGAACCCGGGGCCAATTTTGATCTCCAAATGGACTTGAATGACATCCTCCCAGCAAAATGATCATCTATTTTCACTATTTCTAATCTCCCATCTGACAGTATAGACGGTTAAGTAATCATGTACCAATAAAATAAATTGGGATTCCTTGGGAGCACATAAGAAAAAGTACCATGTGCTTAACTTGACAATGTGATTTTTGAGCTTCTTGGGGACTTCTGAGAGGGTTTTATAGGCCAATGTTTTTGCAGAATTTAATCTTTCACTGATAAATGTATGAAAAAAGATGTTGCCAATACACTCAGTTGGACGAACGTTTCATCTGTGTGGCCAGGAGGAGAGTTGGGGGAGTTTGTGAGTGTTGTGTTTGGTTTTTTTGAGGACGGTCTGTTGTTTTGAGGATGATTTGAAAGAGGTTTTATCTCCCCTTCATTCCTCCCTTCTCCTCCAAGCCGTCTGTCAGTCTGGCTCAGGCATCTGAGTCCTCTTTGATGCAGCTCAGCAAGCTGTTTGCTTGGGCTAAACCGACCAAGCTGTCACCTCTCCAGAACAGGCAAATGAAGGTGGTGGTGGAGATGGGGAGGGGACAGGTGCAGAAAATCTCTTTCAAATTGATTCTTTTGAGATATTTTTTGTCAAAGTTACATAATGAAAATAGGAACAACAATTGAGTTGAAAGACAGTGAAAAACACCAACTTTGGTCACTTTAGTACATTGATGCTGTCCTTGGTCCTGAAACGGCTTACTGACATGTTTCCAAGGACGTTTGGTGCTGTCTGGAGTGCTGAAACAAGAGTGTAAAGCTCTGAACACCACCTGCATGCCTTTGGGAGAGATTACCTCCATTGGGCATCAGGGTGGGTTAGGTGCTGTACCTCCGGCCATCTGTTAAATGCTGAGAAGTATTCGCGAGTTCTGCTTGCAGTTTGTGTCCTCTACCAGCTACTTTGGCAGGTAACTACCCATCATTTGGAGGCCTTAGTCTGTTCTAAAAATCCGTTAGTTGAATCCTCAAAGTTGGCCATATGGTGGGTTTTGGGATGGATCTGAAGGCAAAGTGTGCCAGACTATATAGAAGTCAATAAAGTATTACCAAACTTCATGGAAGGGGATAACCTGGTGCTGCGCAATGTGCAAGGTAACTGCAATATTATGGCTTCTTCTTCTTCTACACGTACTTCTCTTTTCTCTCCCAGTTAAAACAATGTCAGGTTTATCAACCTACAGCATATATAATGTGAAGATCACTTTTCTTTTCCCAGAAAGGATTGTGTTAAAGTAGCATGAATTGCATTTTTATTCATTTGTCACGATAAAACGTAGCTACTAGATAAAAAATAGCAATCATCTGCATTGCAGTTTAATTCAGTCAGGTGCTCATCAAATGATGGGTCTGCGGCACACCACATCTAACATCCCAACATCTATTTAAACTGGGTTTTTTTAAGTAATGGATGTCCTCCAGTACCTTCTTCTTAAGTTGCTCTAATGAAGCACACATTTTCACTCTTATAATACTTCCATTTTGTATGTGACAAACTCTTTACATTTTTGAGCGTACCACCTGGTTATTTTGGAGCTTTTCAGACTGTGTCAGTGTGTCATTTTGTTTAGCTGTTCACAATACATGTGTTATTGGCACTGGAAAAACATAATAAATCTTGGCCATAAATAAAGTGGTTCAAATAAATCCCATTTATACAGTCAAATGCATCATTTGGATATATTTATATTTTGTCTTGGTCTCAAATGTAAATTGATACATTTTCTGAAGATGGGAGATGAGCTGTTTTTGCAGTATGAGTAATTAATCTCTTACAAAGCTCTCACTGGTTGACCGTTACCCGGAGGTTACAGTGTGTATAACTGACCAGCTGTAGTGGTCACAGAGCTAAGCTATTATTTACAAGATGCCATTTTAACGTCACAATGTGTGTGCATCAGTGGATTTGCTCGTCATCTGATTCCCGTAGACCAGTGGCTACTGACAGGCACGATAAAAGCCCGTTCCCGCTGACAGCAAGGGAGAGAGAGAGTGAAAGTGAGTGTCGGGAAGAGGTGGGTGGTGGTGGATGGCGGGGTGGGGGCGGTGCCGGTGTACAAGACTGCCTGTGATTTGCGCGATCACGGGAAACCACACGGTGGGATGCCAGGGATGACAAGCTGTCCCCATCACTTATTAATAATGAGGACAGACAGAGAGGAAGGTGACGACTGGAGACATTTCGCTCCCTCCCTCCTTTTCTGTTTTTTTTTTTTTTTTTTTTTTTTTTTTTTTTTTTTTTGCACACTGGCATGCCTCTGTTATCGCTGCTGCATGCCCATGCAGCTTTCCCAGGCCCTCTCCCTGTGAGTGTGTGCGTGGGATGGTGTGTGTGTGCTGCTGCTGCTGAGGGAGTCATGCTGAGGCCCGGATGAACAGCATTGTCATTCAGGGAGCGTTCACACAGGCAACCCCCGCAGGAAGCCCTAGCACCTCCCCCTTGAAACAACCCCCCCTCACCCTCCCTTACCACCTACTCTACTCCCCCCCCCACCCTTTCATTCTATGATCTTACTCAGCAGGCCAAAGCAACAGAGCTGTCTGAAAGGTAGAGAATGAGAGGAGAGAGAGACAACACAGCAGGATAAGTGCCAATTCACGTTCAACTGAAAAAAAATAATGAAAATATTTCAGTGCCAACAGCTCCTTCTCTTCATTGACTGCTGTAGCTGCAGTTTGTCCAATGGCAGTTGTATTTTTTGCTCTCTAATGGCTGCAGCGTATAGTAAATATCGCTGAAATTTAAAATGAGTGAAGTAGACCCAAGAAATTGAATTCCCAGCATGACTACAGATGAACAAAATAACAATGCAGAGCTGCAGACATGTGTGTTGATTCTCAGTGGGATCTAAATGACTGACTTTACATATTTTCAGTTATTTGTTTCATTGTTCATAAAAAACATTGCATATGGAGCTTTTTATGGGTATACAAGTGCAGATGACTCTACACTTTAAATGGAAACTACTATTTAATAGAAGGGTTTAGCTCTGACCATCTACAAAAACATCCCCTGATTATGTCACAGTGAATATTGGGGGGGGGGGGGGGTGGACATTAAAAGTAGCGATGCCAACAAGTTAAATTATGGTAGGATCCAGTTTTACAGAAGCTTGACCCATACAAGAATCCTAACCATTCATCTCACAAATGTCAAAACGTTATGGAAGTGCCAAATTACTTTCATTTATATGAATCAAAATTTTGGTCAGGGTTTGGGCCACAAATATACACACGTTGGGATCAGGTACATCTCCTGGGTTTTATTCTTTAATTCACACAGTTTTCCCGAACACGTGTACTGTGAGCCCTCTGAATGGTGTACAGTAGAACACAAGTTAGAAAGTGGAAAACTGGTATAACGCTTTTCTCTTCTCTCTTATTCTCTTTCTTATGTGTGCTTTATCTGTTTATGTTAAGGTGAATTCAATGCCATTAGTTATATTTCATTATAAGTTTAAATGTTAGAAAAGCAGAGATTGCAGCAATCTTTTGAGCTCACTGGACTTGATGTTACAATTCAAATGTTATGAAAAAGAATATTTTTAATCTTGCTTCCCTGTTCAAAGCAAACACATTTGTGTACCAATGTTAGCACACAACTTCATGTTGATACCACAAATACACTTCATATGTTGTACTTGCCGTCAGCTTAGTTCCTCACGGGTGGACTGTTTGATGGTGATCATGTTGTAATCTCTGTCTGTCTAGTTTATTTTACAGAAACTCTAAATATCCATACTGAACAACAACACTAAAGCGGTCACTGTACCACTTCCCCCGGTTTTTTACCGGTTTGTTGTGTCCTGTATTTGCGTTCACGGATGTGACCCTGGATTGGACATTCAGTTTGTTGAAATAGTTTTTGAGTGTATTGTTGCAACTGTGACAGCCCCGAGGCTGCAATGTTCAAAATAATCAAAGTTGATGATTCTGGAAGGCAACTGCTGCCAAATATGGCACTGCAAGAAATGTCCAGCAAAACACACTCACTGGGATTTAACAGTTACTTCAACAGCGTCCAAACAAATGGAGTCAAAGTTACTGAGCAGCTAGTTTCATGAATGTTTTAAGACAAGCTGGTGAAGGTTCAGGTAGTGGTTTAGTTACATCAGAGTATATTCATGAAACTCAACTCTCAATGTTCCTGATCATTTGGTGAAGGGTGTGTGTCTGAGAGAACGAATAGTGGTGGTGTTGTGTGTGTGTGTTTGTGCCTGTGGGGGAGGGGGGGTTATGCAGTCAGGCAGAGAGGTATAGCAAGCTGATGTAGCGTCCAAGCTAATTAGAGGATTGCTCTTTTTTTGGCTCGTTCTCACACCAACTCAACCTGTATTAATTGATTGGCTGTTTAATGGAAGTGGAGAGGAGGAACAAAAGAGGGAGGAGGAGGTGGAAGAGGAGTGTGCTGGTCTCAGCTAATGGGCCCAGCTCTGGTGTGTAGAGTAAGCATTCTAGTCAAAGAATCAGCACTATAGGACGGATGGAAGGAAAGAAAGCAAGAGAGAAAGGGAGGGAGAGAAAAAGAACAACTCAGATAAGAGATGGAGAAACTAAAAGAGAAGACGACTCTATATATTTATTAATGAACTGCATCATGACACCACAGACGGGAGCTCACATCCACCCACACACTCCCCCGCACACATCCTCCAGTGACTATACAGAGTGATATTACTAAATTATCTACAGCTATTATCTAAGTCGATTCTTACAGAGTATGTGATTATTCACTGCCTGGATAGTTACACCTTTAGACATATCTATCTATCTGCAGGAGTTTATGACATTACTTGCAACTCGAAATACAAGAAAACATCAGCTATGTGTAAACACTACAGCATAACTGCTCACAGCATCAGCTGGAAAGGGGTTAAAGGTCATTGACCAGGAGTCAACAGACGGCCATAGAGAAGGACTTTCACACCTGATGCAAGAGGCCTTCTTTGAACCACCTGATAACTGACAAATGGCCGATCCTTTCACATAGTGGATGTGAAGGAATTGGCTTATTTCGCAAAATGAGAAAATAAAAACTCCACGCCCAAACAAATACACTCGTGGCCTTTCCCCGCCCTGTGCACCACACAAACAGAATAGCCTTGCTTTGTTTGTCTCCCATTTACAGAACCAAGGCTGCGAACACAGGACAGACAGCTAGCGGACTGTGAGGAAATATTCACTGAATTTGCCGTGTCTGAAGTGTTGGATCCTAAACTCATTTTGGTGCCTAAACGTAACTGTCATCGCCACATGACGCTCACTTTTTCTGGCTAAACTCCACCCCCATGGCCCCCAACAGGAGCGTCATCTGGCGGTGTCTGTATCCGGCCCACAGTCACCTTTTGGCAGCTAAACAACTGCCGCTGTTAGCCGGCATCGCGGAGCTCTGTAGCAGCTAAATCCAACCAGCCACTGCTGCTGGGATTTTATCGATCTATGGCTCTACAGACTGTTCACGTTACAGCGCTTTTCTTAGTTTAAAATACTTCTGTGTTAGGTAGGCTAAATAATATATGGTATATTAGTGAATTAATCACTTTTATATGTGGGGGGGGGTGCATTTTGTCCCCACTGGGGATAATAATAATTTAGCAGAGGCAGGGATATGTAGACCTGGTGAATCACACCCTGAAAATACAAATAAAAAGGATGAAATGAACAGTAACATATGGAAATGCAAAAGGTGGGATGAAAAAAAAGAAATGTGTCTGATATAATGGTAGTCAAATATTATAGAATTCTGTCCAGGTTTTGCTCTTTATATCCAAAGTGCTGACATTTTATAGTATTATTCTATGCTCAACGCATGAAAACGCTTAACGCTGAAACTTCTACAAACGCTTACAATTTAGTTGATGCTTTATTACTATACATTAAGCACCAAAACAATGCAAGAACTTAAAAATCAACATAAAACTATAATCTATTCCGTCTTTGGAAATAATCTTCACTAATGTGTTAGGGAGTGGCAACTTTGGGAGAGAGAGAGAGAGAGAGAGAGAGAGAGAGAGAAAGAGAAAGACCATGCACCATTACTTTATCCACTGGCAAAAATGCAGAGCAGTCTTGCCTAAAATCATGAGTAAATATAATATAAAACCCCCTCACAGGCTAAACCAAGATCCAAACTCTGTCGAGAGAAAAACCCAGAATGCTCATTTCAGTGCAGCACAATATGTGGCAACCTGCCAAAGCCTGAGGGACGGCCAACGGAAAGGCAAGTCAAGCACGTCAAGCCCATATGTCTCAGGATGTCTAATACCCACCAAGGGGCTGTGATAGCCATCCAGTTGGATAATAGTTAAATTTACAGGGGAATCAACCCAAATAAGACTAACAGTAGGCTTTGTTTGGTTTACCCTTTCACTGTG
Organism: Etheostoma perlongum; assembly: GCA_026937815.1. Classification (NCBI taxonomy): domain Eukaryota; kingdom Metazoa; phylum Chordata; class Actinopteri; order Perciformes; family Percidae; genus Etheostoma; species Etheostoma perlongum. The sequence goes on from CM049372.1 coordinate 30,042,909, forward strand.
GGCATGGTTTTATTCTAGAGAGGCCTTTTGAAAATAGTTTGTTAAGGGTAAATATGACTCTGCAGCAGCGATAAAGCCAGTAAAGATGTCTGCTGGAGGATCAGCTAATTAGGGAAACAACAAACAGGCTAAAAGAGAGCTACCTGAGTGCAGAAACATTCAGAAACAAGTTGCCAAGTTTCCTGGTAACCCATCTATCCAGACACATCTACCAGTGAGAGCATTTTTTTAGCAACCAGACAAAAATCAACTCTTTTCTTATAATATCCTTCCTTCATGCCATTTTAACAGACCTGCAGACTGTTAAAATGTTGTCAGTCTTGATAAAACCCCTCATACTATTATTACTGTTTCTACGGTTACTTTAGATGATGTGTAACTGGAGGAAGCATCCCGATTAGTCATTTCAAAGAGGCTGTAGTGTGGGAACTGCTGCTCCTCACCATGAGTGAGTGAATTATGACTCCCAATACTCTGATTAAAGAGCAGAGTCAGGACGTTGCTGAGATCTACTACTTTTCCCCTCAATGCATCGTTCTCTCGTTCAAAATTAGCTCTGTCATTCGGTACAGATAGAGGGTTTAATAAGTCAAGTCTTTTTTTTAAGGATTTCATTAGAGAAGAATAGGGAGAGGAGAGGAGAGGAGAGGAGAGGAGAGGAGAGGAGAGGAGAGGAGAGGAGGATGGCTGCAAATAAAGGTGATGAGGCAGGGGAAATTGTTTTTTATTTTATATTTTGTCTACATACAGTAGATTCTGTTCTAATTTAGATATGTACTATCTGTTTATAAAAAATGGTGTGTGTATACCATGGAGGGGGCTACAACTAGATTTATAATGGCAATAATAAATCCTTGAAGAGGGAAGGAGCAGGATGACAAAGGGAGATGGATGCAAGTTAGGTAACCAAATTGGGTCAACTCAGCGTCCAGCTTGAATTAAGCAGACTAACCTCACACATTGATACAGTCCAGCCTGAGAGATGCACACTGAGGGACAGAGAGATTTTACTTTACTACATGGTAGTTTAATAAACAGAGACCAAATTATATGTATCTTTAGAAACATGGACAATCTATGAAATGGATCATGCTGCCTTGCTGTTGCAAAAAGAAACATCAAACAAAAAATGGTTAAGAAGGTCTTTTGGAGTAGTGAAATGATAGCATAAATGCATACATGTCATATGAGGGGGGGCGCGTGTTGGTTAATCTGAGTTAGTCAACATAGTAGGTGTGGCTAAATCAGAGGTCTTCCTAAGGACATGATGGGAGACCGTCATGGGGGGCACCATGCTGCCAGATGCAAAATGACACTATTGAAAACAAAAAGACTATTTTTGTTTTTCCCACAGAACAAACTTTAGTAAATACACCTTTTGAAAACAACACTACGACAATGTGAAAGGGCGTGGGCTGGCCCAGTGAATGCAACAACGGACCGAAGCTGCGTCATGGTCTCTGGGGCAAGCAGCCATCTTCAGACGCGAAACCATGCAGATTCTGGGTGAGTCAGTTTAACACAGCACAAACCCCTCTAGAAGTAGAAAACATACACTCATCCAGGCACGTGGGTCTCATTCTCACGTTGAACACAACACGTAGGGAGAGCGAGACAGGGGTGAATAATGTTACTGGCTAGGTTAAGCAGCTGTGTGCCTTCGGTATACGAGCCCAGGTTAGCCGTAACCATGTGTAACAAAACCAAAGCATCACATACAGACAGTGAAACTGTGCTGTGAATATAATAAACCAATTAAACCATTTACAGCATATTCATGGCCACAGATGCAGCGTTCCACATGAGAAGAAGTAGGACAAAGCAACGATGATCCCAGTAGTATTTTGTGCTATTTTTCTTTTCTTGACATAAAAGTGTACCCACAGGTCTGTGTGAATCCTGATTTGCCCAGAACAGAAGTATCGTCTGTGTGCATTAAGGAAGCTGCAATCAGAACAGGGTCTGTTGAGCTCCGGCCCTTTTCTATCTGGAGCTTTCTAAAACTAAGTGATGCACCAACCACCAGCGGCTAACTCCCAACCACATATGTTTGAGGCTTATACTGTAGAGGGCACAATACTTTTAATTCCAGCTAAAACAAGCATACTTCTATACATTTTTGATAAGCAATAAAAGGCAGAAAATCCAAGATGGTCTGTCTGACTTTTCATCCCAAATGCAGTATGTAACTCCCTTTTTGGCGATTGCTCAAAACTCTAGATTATGTTTAATGGCAATGTCTTTAACCAGTGTACCAGTAGGGGTGGGAAAAATAATAGATGCATCACGATTCTCTCGAACAATTCAATGCTCGATGCAGAAAAGTTCATATTTGATTTTAAAAAAAAGAAATGTCTCCAAACATGTACAAATTAGAAAACAGAGTGACCGAAAGAGGATGGGATAATGGACAATAATGGCAAGAGTGCAGAAAAGAAACACACAAAAATGCCCAAAAGGAAAACCAAATAGAATTTTGTACACATGATCTAATAAGACATATATACAATAATTAGGCAAAAACACAAAAGGCTGATCTACTTTATCACATTACATCTGACCACCTCATGTTTCATGTTCTGAAAAGCCAGTTCTCCACCTTTAAACATGACTGAGCCTCTGACATGGAAGATCACTGTGAGAGAAGGCGACTTTAAAAGCATGTTGAAGGCTGAAGCCTGGAATGACTACACAATAAAAACCTCAGTAGATAAATATTTCATTAAAAGTTCTGTGTGACAAATATATGTCAAAATCTAAGCTTTGTCAAGCTGCTTTGTCTAGGAAGTGATTAGCAAACTGAGTAGCAAACTCAGATCTATATGTATATTTTTAAAAATCCTGCATGGAAATTGTTGCATCGAGATACACTGATAATCGGTTTAGAATCATATCGTTGGTCTCTGAATCGGAATCGAGTCGAATCGTGAGGTGCCCAGAGATTCCAGTGATTTTAGAATGACTTCGTTCTATGCATGAAGACTGCATGGTTAAGGTTAGGAAAGTGCCATGATAGTGGCAAATAAACTATGGTTAGGGTATTGTTAGGGTCAATGTTGCTTGCAGGCCAGACGAGACACAAACTCTAGTCCTTCTTTTCCTAAACCTAACCAAGTAGTTCAAACGGTGCAGACTTACTTATTTCAACCCAACTACAATCATTTCCTTAATCTTTTGTTGCCTTAACAGGTTCTGCACTGATCGCAGAAAACATTGTGCACAAGCTTTTAATAGTATACCATACGAACCGTTGTATGAGGATACATTGATACATACACCAATGCCCAGCCTGCATTGGATTCCAAAACATCACAAATTCCTACAGTAAAGCCGCTATAATTGTGCTGCGTACATATGTTTTAAACAATAAAAAAATATCACTGACAAAAACATTCACCAAAGAAGAGAAATTCTGTTTAAATAGTCCATATTGCCTTCTTTTCCAGGCTTTTGAGACAAAGTTAGCTAAGTTAACCACGTCAAAAGCAATCAACCGTTTCAGTTTTTGATCATCTGAACATCAGACAGTTTCATTTCATAGGAAATTTTCTCTCTTAAATCATCAAAATTTGTACATATTAGCCTTGTGTCAGAGAAAACTAAATCCCATACCAGGGTCCATTTATTTGTAATTATTTGCAATGCTCCTGTACAAAAGCAGTTATTATTGTCTTAGTTGGATTAAAAGCAGTGTGTGTTAAAGGTCCCATGGCATGACAGTTTTACTTCATAAGGTTTTTTAACATTAATATGCATTCCCCAGCCTGCCTATGGTCTCCCAGTGGCTGGAAATGGCAATAGGTGTAAACCGAGCCCTGGGGATCCTGCTCTGCCTTTGAGAAAATGGAAGCTCAGATGGGCTGATCTGGATCTGGTTACCTCCCCTTTCTCTGCTTTGCCAGCCCAGAGAAGCTCATTGTGGGACTGGCTCTAGTGGCTGTAATTCTGCACTAAAGCTGAATTTTGGGAAAGAGACTTCAGATACAGTATTAGGGGACCACTAAGGTCTATATAAAAGAGACTTCAGATACAGTATTAGGGGACCACTACAGTCTATATAAAAGAGACTTCAGATACAGTATTAGGGTACCACTAAGGTCTATATAAAAGAGACTTCAGATACAGTATTAGGGGACCACTAAGGTCTATATAAAAGAGACTTCAGATACAGTATTAGGGGACCACTAAGGTCTATATAAAAGAGACTTCAGATACAGTATTAGGGGACCACTAAGGTCTATATAAAAGAGACTTCAGATACAGTATTAGGGGGACCACTAAGGTCTATATAAAAGAGACTTCAGATACAGTATTAGGGACCACTAAGGTCTATATAAAAGAGACTTCAGATACAGTATTAGGGGACCACTAAGGTCTATATAAAAGAGACTTCAGATACAGTATTAGGGACCACTAAGGTCTATATAAAAGAGACTTCAGATACAGTATTAGGGGACCACTAAGGTCTATATAAAAGAGACTTCAGATACAGTATTAGGGGACCACTAAGGTCTATATAAAAGAGACTTCAGATACAGTATTAGGGGACCACTAAGGTCTATATAAAAGAGACTTCAGATACAGTATTAGGGACCACTAAGGTCTATATAAAAGAGACTTCAGATACAGTATTAGGGACCACTAAGGTCTATATAAAAGAGACTTCAGATACAGTATTAGGGGACCACTAAGGTCTATATAAAAGAGACTTCAGATACAGTATTCTATATGGGACCACTAAGGTCTATATAAAAGGGGGACCACTAAGGTCTATATAAAAGAGACTTCAGATACAGTAGATACAGTCATTAACAGGGGCACCATGTCATTGGACCTTTAAGCATTGTATAAAAAGATGTATGTTCAGATACAGTAAAGGGAAGACCACTAAGGTCTATATAAAAAGACTTCAGATACAGTATTAGGGGACCACTAAGGTCTATATAAAGAGACTTCAGATGAACCGTATTCCAGGGGTTACCACTAAAATGGTCTATAGGTAAAGAAATAAAATGGTCAGAATGGTTGTTACAGTATTGTCGGCAAAAAGGACCACCCTAAGGTCTATATAACAGCATTCAAAGAAAGCACCATGTCATTGGACTTTTTAAGCATTGTAAACCACAGGAGATGAAGTAGAGATGTATGTATCCTGAGGACAGGACAATAAAAATCAGCAAAGAGCATGAACATGTGATGAAAAGCAGCTGAGGGGACGGTTAAGAGAAGGTAGGGTGGAGGAGGAGGGATTTATAGAGGAGGCAGGAAACAAGGTCAGATAGGGTGTGAGAGTAGAGAGATAGCATAATGAAAAAAAGGAGACGAGGAGCTGAGAAAGTGAGTGAGCGATAGAAAGGACAAGGTAAGGAGGTGGAGAAAGGTGAAAAAGAGGAGAACAGGGACGGAGGAAGATAGTGAGAGGGCGAGGAGGAGCGATACGAAGGAGGGAGGGAGGGAGGGAGAGAGAGAGAGAGAGGGGAACGGAACAGTCTGTTTTCTCTTTTACCTCGCTTAATTCTTAACCCCTTCTTGTGTGTGTGTGTGTGTGTGTGTGTGTGTGTGTGTGTGTGTGTGTGTGTGTGTGTGTGTGTGTGTGTGTGTGTGTGTGTGTGTGTGTGTGAGTGTGTGTGTGTGCTCATCTTAAATGAAGTCTCTCCTGATTGAACAATGAAAAGAGTACTCCCATTGATTTATCGTCAAACTCACAATGGACAGTCAATCTGTGTCAAATACGATGAAGCAGGAGCTAGGATGTTCCTTTTTACACATTCTTCTTCCTTGTCAGAACCTTGGGCGTACCCACAATGCAACTTGACTGATGTCAGTGTGGTCAGACACTGAGTTGTGTTATGCTAATAGAAGCTAGCAGAGATGACTAGCGGGATACAGCACTCTGGTAAACTCACTTCTTTCCAACTCCACTCTCTCTTTTTTTTTTATTTTGACACTTTTAGTCTTCAGCCCCAACCGACGTGTCACATCACTTTATCAACACTTTATCGAATTTCATGCAGCTCCTTCTAGAGCCCCAAAAGGAGTAATACAACTATTTCTTTCACATTTGCAGAAGTACTTCCATCACATAGAAACAGGCTTCGGAATGCGCTGTGTGTGTGTGTGTGTGTGTGTGTGTGTGTGTGTGTGTGTGTGTGTGTGTGTGTGTTGTAAGTAGACCAGGACACAGAGGTAAACCAGGCAGTGATAAAGTAGTTGGATAAACCTGCTCATTACACTTGTACCTTTCTCCCTTCTCCCTCCTTTTCTTTTCCTTCCTCCCTCATTTCTCATTTACTCCCTCTATCCTTCTTTCACAACCCCCTTTCCTTTATGCCCCTCTTTCTTCCGTCCCGCTTCACTCGCCTCTCTCTGTTTTTCACTTCTCCTTCCTCATTTCCTTTCATTTTTTAATGCATTCTCATTCCCAACCTCCCCATCTTTCTGTTCCTCCTCTTCCACTTTCTGTATCCTTTCATTTTTATCACTTCGCCGAAAGTCTGCCTCTTGTTTTAATCTCATGCTCACTCTACCTCCATGCCACTATGTCTCTGCTCTCTTTTTCTGTGTTCTCCATTCTCTTTTTATCTCCATTTCACTGCCCCGTTCTTTCATTCTCTATCACCCTTCTTTACTTTTTCTCTCTTTCTCCAGTTCTTGGTGTGACTAAACATCTACATCTGTGTGTGAACATTTGAAAAGGGACAGAAACTAAGTATAGTCCGCTGCAGGAGACGTTTCTCCAGTGTTTATAAAGGGAATCTTATCAATCATATTTTGAGAATTTTGCAGCAAGTTCTCGGACCTACAAAATAGGTCAGTGTTTTCCAAAAGGACCCAAGATCTTCACCAACACATACTCAGCATAAAGATATTAACTGCAAAAACAGAAACACAACACAATAGAAGTAAAACAAATCAAAATTCTACAGGTTTTGTTCATGACAAATTTCAATAAGGTTCCAATCTCTATTTATGAAAATTGTTTCACACGGCACTGTTGAAGTAAAATGAATGTGTAGTGCAACTTGAAGCCAGATGTAAGGTATCAATCCAACAACAAAATGAAGTCACTTTCAAGAGGAATACAAAAATAAAAACTACAGTAGCCTGTATTTGTTTTTTGTTAACAGTAGTAGGTACGATAATTAATAATTATAATAATTCCTTCAGTTTCAATAGTGCCTTCGCCGTCGGCGCTCAGACCCTAATAAGCTCTTCTCCCTTTAATCTTAGAATAAAAAAGATACATCTGAGTTCAACATATGAACTCAGATGTATCAAATAAATCCAACAATAAACCAAATTAACATTTCAAATCACTTTCAGGAGCAATACACAAATAAAAAAACTTAAAGTGCAATTTTTCTCTCTCTTTTCTAAGGGAATTATGAGCTCAATTTAAACCAAACAATTTTTTTGATATGTGGGCCGTTATAACTGATGTTATAAAGGACTCGTGAGATATCTGAAACAATCTGGCCTGGTGGGGGAGACGCAGCACAGTTTACCTCACACTCAAGTCAGTGCAGGACATAGTGTATGCGGGTGAGCTACGGGAGAACTGGGGAGGCCGAGGTGAGCAGAACTTACGGTGTTTTGCTGCTGTAATCCTGACTCAGGGTAAAATACTCCCCACACTTTAGAAGACCATAGTGCGAGCCTTTTTCTCAACGTGTTGTTGCGAGGAATCCATACTTGCGCTGTTGCTGGTGGCGGCCATGTTATTTCTAGACTCAACGCCTTGACACAAATTGTTTGTGTCGACTTAATCGATAACGTCGAATCGTCCCAGCCATAGCGCCAAGTGATTATTCAAAGTGGTGAAGAGGCTAAACCATTACCGGTGATGCTCATTGTTTGGGACACAGCTTGGATTCTACATTGACTAAACATTGTGCCGCAGCCATAATTCACTTTAAGTAAGAAGACAGGTGGATTTTTACATAAGAATCTCGCTGAGTGCAGCTTTAATGTGCTTAAAAGCCATTCATAGTTTAAACTCATTTACTTATTAAGTCAATATATCTCACAATGTGTGTGTGTGTGTGTGTGTGTGTGTGTGTGTGTGTGTGTGTGTGTGTGTCATAAATGTCCCCAGTGTGGCAGTTTCATTGAGAAAAAGCTGAGGCATGAAGGGTAAGGCGCTGCCCTCACTAAATGGGAGTGGCTGGCAGTCGGCCAATCACAAAGAGGGGGTGACCATGAGTGACAGCTAGAGAGAGAGAGAGAGAGAGAGAGAGAGAGAGAGAGAGAGAGAGAGAGAGAGAGAGAGAGGCAGAGAGTGTGAAGAGCTCTTAAGAAAAACAGAATGTCATCTACCACAAGTGATGCAGTCACCCTTGAACAAATCATGAAGGAGTACTCCATTGTTCACTTGTTCATTTTTCACTTCATAATGCATTCATCCAACTCTATCCATAGCACGCCTTATATTTATTCTTCACATGGGGTGTTGGCTTGTGCTTTGGAGGAATACACTTTTACTACAGAATGTTTTCCAATGTGTTAATTTATATAGGTTAGCACTTCTTTTTTTTCTTTTTTTAAATTGGTGCAGTAAAGTAGTGCAGCTTGGATGATATTAGTGCATTAACAACTCTTTGTAGACCAGAGGGCGATAGGAAATGCCTAATTTTGAAGATTTTCTGAGATTAAAGAAGTCGGACCTGACAACAAAATTTGACTTAAAGTCAATCAGTCAAAGTCAAAATCATCAAGTATAATTGTATGACTTTGGATTTTTAAATGATCTTTGCCACTAAGTTTGATTATTTGTCTTTTATGTCTCAGTCATGGACAGAAATAATCATGTTTAAACTGTAGCTATTTTGCTGTTTCAATGCTGGTGAAAAGCCCAAACAATTCATTTACGTGTTGTGTTGTAAGATAATTACACCCATAAGGACAAATAATTCAAGTGAAATGAGCCTCTATGAAGGCTAAAAGTTTGCCGTTTCAGATTGAGAATTAGTTTATTTTCAAATAAGAAAAGGCTTTCTGGGGTGGCCTTTAGCTCGCCCAGTAAGAGCGTTCGTCCAATGCAGCGGCTAGGGTTTGAATCCGACCTGCGGCCCTTTGCTGCGTGTCATCCCTTCTCTTTCTCTCCCCCTTTCCTGTCTATTCACTGTCACTTTTGAATAAAGGGAAAAGGCCCCAAAAAATAATCTAAAAAAAGGCTTTCTAAAATCTCCACCACTGACATTATCTCCATGCTGTGCAGCCCAACCCTAAACACAGCGCCATCCAACGAGGCCTGCTCTCAGAGCAAAGAAATGGCTGTGTCATTACACGAGGATAGCTGTTACTAAGACTATTAGCTAATTGATAGGCTGACTGACTGTGCTGGCCTCCCAGGCTGACGCAACAAAAACAAATACGCCCAGCTTCTGCAATAATCCTTTCAGATTTCAAGAGACGTCTACAAAACACTTGAGAAGTTTCCTTTGAAAGAAGAAAGAAATGTGCTTCTAAATGAGGCTTTTATTCCCGCAGAATGTATAATATTGTATAATAATAATATTTTTTGACATTTATGTGTTGCACTTTAATTTTGAAAGTACATCTAAGCTCCTTGCATATAGGTGGGGTAATCACTGAAAATGCAAACCTGTCCACACAAATGTGAACACTTCATGGGCCAGAACTCAAAATACTGCGCCTCCAAGTCCATGGTTCGAGTTACAGCCCTTCCACTGTAATGGTATATACAGTAGGTGGAATAATAACAATGCGTATCATAGCACTGTACTCACACTCTAGATTTCACCAGATGTGTATAAATATAGGATCAGGTTGTTATCTTGGTAAGAAGAATCACCTTTATAGCAGGAAAATGCAGGGATTGAACCTGTTAGTAGTTGTCTGATCACACGCGTGTTGAATGTGGTGGAATGGTAAAGTAAGTCTTTTAATACCGTATGACAGTGTGTACTAATGCATGAAGTACATACATTTCCCTATGCCGGGGTTTTGGAAAAGCATATTTGTTTAAACTGCTGCCTTGTGCACAGTTCCCTCCTCAGAGAGAGCAAACACGTTCCCCAGTGGACTTCTCCTCATTAAAATAAAGGACGAATCAATGATTTCTAAAACTTCTATTTATCCAGGAAAGGAAACTTGCTGAGCAGTCAGGCGTTTCCTGCAGAGAAGCAGTACAGTCTCTGCTGCCCATTTGTACTCTTACTCATATTTACATCTGAAATCTCCCCACTAGTACCAACTTAAAAATTTTTTTTTTGCATATGTGATTCATGTAATTGGTTAACCATGGACTGATGGGGAAAAAATGAAAATAACAGTAAGGTTTCATTGTGGTTGACTTTGTAACATTTACAGAGTAAATGTACCTTTAACACTGCTGCAGGAACATCAAAAGGCTACAGAAACGTGTGGGTTAAACCAATGTCCTATATTTTCCAATGTTTAGCCCAATATAACATGATGACACCGGTGGTGCATGGATCCGGCCAGTCCTCTACTGACACCTTGTGATCACATGAGATACTGCAGAGGATTGCAGACTGCCTCATTCTGTAGTACCACACACACACACACACACACACACACACACGCTCACAGAGCTGCAAAGTAACTAAGCACCTTTAGTTGCATTGAGGTCATGCACTTCATTTGATTATTTCCATTTTCTGCAACTTCATAGTACATTTGAGAGGTAAATACGCCATAACATTTATCTTAGAACTCTAGTAACTAGTTACTATGCAGATGTAGACTTATGGGCTAAGATAAAACATTATGAATCCCTTGGGGGAGATTCAGCTACCCAGCAGGATTAAAGTAAAAAGATTTGGCCCTGAATTTACCAGCTGCGACATTTACGTGATCAACACATTATTGCATCAGTAATTATAACCCAGTATTATCATATACTGTATATTATTCGTAAACAGACCGTTTTACATAACTTGTACTTTCAGTGTATTTTTTAATGCAAATACTTTCGTACTTTTACTGAAGTAAAATGTTTACTGCAGGACTTTTATGCAGGATTTTTAAAGTGTTGAATTGCTTTCTTCATGTCAAAGATCCGTGTACTTCCACTACTTCACACACACTGGTTTAAAAAAAATAATATGTTGTTGTAGTTTCTAACATAAACCCTAAACGAGTCAGAGCCTAATTCTGATGCAAAAGCCTAAAACTCTGCTGGTCGGTTAGTCGAGTCACCAAATGATGTCATTTAACATACAGAATACTCTGTAGTAAAAGCTTTATGTACATGATGGTTTGTAGCTTCTCCCTGCTGCATTTTAATGCGCGCACACACACACACACACACACACACACACACACACACACACACACACACACACACTCACTTAACCTTCACTCATTTCCTGCCTCTCTCTCCCTTCATCTCTCTTCATCTTGGATAAAGGCAAGGCAATCACATACCAATATGTTTCCCATGGTAAGGTTGAAATGATGAAAATCCAGTCAAGATCACGTATCTATTCGAGTTTGTTCAGGTTGCAGAGTCAGCACTCCCCATGTTACTGTAATGCACAGCTTAGAAGATGTAACGGGAAAAAAATGTTTTAATTTATTAAAAATGAAATAAAATGCTCTCGTAACTTAACCACCAAGAGGGTAGGAAGTCACTTATAGAACGTAATCAATCTTACAGCACAAAATGCCACAGCTTTCCACCTACGTCTTAAATACAAGCAGCCAAGTCGGAAAAAATATTAATGTCAGCCTCCTAGTTGCAAGTCAGAAGGAGGACTTTCTGACGTACTCCCACTTGCTGAAGGACCTAGGTTTAAAGGTCCCATGGCATGAAAATTTCACTTTATGAGGTTTTTTTTAACATTAATATGCGTTCCCCCAGCCTGCCAATGGTCCCCCAGTGACTAGAAATGACGATAGGTATAAACCGAGCCCTGGGTGTCCTGTTCTGCCTTGGCTCTAGTGGCTGTAATTCTGCACCATATATAAAAGCATCCAAAGAGCACCATGTCATGGGACCTTTAATCAAAACAGTGGCATATGACTGCAAAGCAACTACTACTGACAGGTACATAGAATGAGAGAATAAATGAGAACAGCGAGGAGATACATAAACATAACAAATACACACTCAGAGAGGAAAGAAGAGAAGAGGGAGAAATCTGAATACGTCAAAACACATCCCAGATAACGTGATCACTTGTCAGCATCACCACAAGAGGGCAGCAGAGTCCCACATGAGGACTCCAACACCTCCTCCCCACACTAAGCTTTGGGCATGTGTGTGTGTGTGTGTGTGTGTGTGTGTGTGTGTGTGTGTGTGTGTGTGTGTGTGTGTGTGTGTGTGTGTGTGTGTCGATCTGAGTGGTTGTCAATCAAATAACAACCAGACCTTTGATCCATTGACAGACTGACTGGCCAATCGGCGTATGCGTGTGTTAATGCATGCATGTGTGTATGTGTGTGCGTAGGTGGGCAGGTCGAGGTGAAATAAAGGAGGAGGAAGTGGCATGAGTCACTGAGGATTTGGATGAAAGGGATAAATGACAAGAGAGATGACGGCCTCTGTAAAGTATGCCTAATCATTTGAGACTGTCCTCACCAGGCACACAAAGCGACCTCCTGCTAGTGTGCGAATACAACCGTCCTCTGTCGGTAGCAACGCAACATTTAAAACCCAGGCAAAAAAGTCTTTGGGACGAGGGCACCAAGGACGGTTGGACAAACAAGACACGTGACATCAACCCAGGAGACCAGCAGCGGAGCATGGTGGTATATAATATGTGTACAAAGTGTTTAAACTAAAGGAGCTATATTTAAAGTAAAAGAAAGGGGACATTTAAGATTCAACCTTCAGTTTCAATGACAGTTAATGAGATTCTTTTCTCATTAGTTAAAGGTTAGAACTCTAAAACTATAACTCCTGCGGATTATAATTAATTTTGAGACAGAGAAGTCTTGTGGCAACATTTTGATGACTTCTTATAATAATAGCTTTTATTTATTTTTTCATTGTACCCAAAATGATGTGTGAAGACTGAAAACCGCGGGACTGAGAGCTCTTTCGTGGAGAGCACAGGGCAGACCAGGGTTGCTGAGTGCAACAAATCTCAACCCTGTCTCCGAGAAATGATGTTTATATAAAACAAATTTCTTTCGCTGGTTGCTACGAGAACAAATTGTATTGTAAGAGTGCATATAGTAAGAAAAAATGTATGTCATCAGTTCATTAACATTTTGAGGGAAGCTTTATTCAACAGTAATTTCATTATGAAATATTCATAATAAAATGCTCCTCACTGCTGATGTAGATATTAGTTTACTTTTGAACTTGAATCGACTGAATACCCTTACTTTCACTTTTTTAACTTTTCCTAACTTGATTGAATGCAGCCAATCGCTGTGGTTATGTCGATAAACCCCAAGCAGCCCATTTCCAATAGAGGTGGTGGTTGAGCTCTTGAAACTAAATAACTCTTCATGAAAGCAAACAACCTTGGTTGAAAAATGACTGCCATCAATGTGCTTCTTTGGTATACAGTCACATCAATTCATCACAAAACAGCAATGAGAGGCTGCTAATCAGAATATTAATTCTCAGATTAAGGAAGCTGAAGAGGAGACAGACAGAAGGGGAGACGAGGGAGGGAAAGAGGTGTGTAAGGATACAAGATGGAAATAGAAAAGGATGATGAAAAAAGGCAAAGACCAATGGGTGATGAAGAATAAATGAATAGATGGGAGGTAAAAGGATTGAGGTGAAGATATCAGAAAGGAGGGAGGGGAGGAAATAGAAGGAGAGGAGAAGACTGATGGGTGAATGGAAAAGAGAGGTGGAAAGTGTGAGAGAAAGAGAGGAGGAGAAATATTAAAATGAATGATGTGCACTCTCCAGGAAGAAGTGCAGCTGGCAGCAGAGTGGCGTCGCCAAGCCAGCAACACAAACTGACTGATGCTGGCACTAATACAACACAACAGAAAGACAGACACTGAGGGAGAGACAGAGAGACAGAGAGACAGAGACGGAAGGAGGAACATTTTAAAACATGACTCGGAGTGCCACTCACACTCCCCGTCTCTGACACATTTAACATGTAGGTGGTTTGGACAGATTTAGTTTTAGATGGAACATAATTGCTGCCTGGATTAGGTTCAGTGGCAGCATGGCAGGTCCAGAAGAGTTACACTCTTCTACTGCACAGAAGGTTTATTGCTACGAAACATTGAGCATTGTTATTTGTATGTATTCCACATATTATTTGCTGTACGCACCACAGTGACTGCTGCTGTATAACAGCTGGAACACACTGCATGCAAGTGTCACGTAGCATAGATACATGCTTGATCGTCTCTGGGGAGTCATTCCCCGGAGTCCTTTTGTTCTTTTTCTCCCAGCATGTTTCCTCGGATCAGGGAGGCTCCAAAATCATGGTTGCAGCTGTCGCCATGGTCCCGCTACATGTTCCCTTCCCTGCCACGATCTGCGGTGCCCAGCTACGTCCTGCTGTGCCTTGTAATGCTGCACAGTGCCCTGCTATGCCATGAACTACTACAAACTACAAATTATATATATATATATATTTTTTTTTTTTGTGACTGTTATTGCCACTCTTCATTCTAACCCCAACCGGTCGTCAGACACCGCCTACCAAGAGCCTGGGTCTGTCCGAGGTTTCTTCCCAAAGGGGAGTTTTTCCTCGCCACTGTCGCACTGTTGCTTGCTCTGGAGGAAACTACTAGAACTGTTGGGTCCTTGTAAAGTGTCTTGAGATAACTCTTGTTATGAATTGATACTATAAATAAAATTGAATTGAATTGAATTGATCGTCTCTCTCTCTCTCGCACTACTCACTACGCTGCTATCCGCGACGCTTACGCTTGCGATGTGTTCCAGCTGTTAGGCTGCTTGCACACTGCCTGCGTGGCGTGAGCGTGGCGTGTCAGTTGCGTGGCGTTTTCTGTCTTTCTGACGTGGCGCTGCTGCTGCTACCCTTGTCTGTACACATGAATGTTTCCCATCAATAAAATGCACTCAAGCAGTGGTATACTTCATGTTAAACATGAATATACCCATTTTTATAACAGCAAAGACAACGTCGGTAATAATGACGGAAAAATAGGCTACAGAATATTTCCTTCTGTATTGACAGTAAAAATATTTGGAAATCAATAATTATTTATTATAATCTTTTTTTGGTGGGTCATAAAACACCAGGCTTTCAAGCCGGGGAGAGGTGTTGGTATCCTGGGGAAAACGCAAGACTTTCACTAATCTTAACTCGTCGATTTGGTGCCTAACTCGTACTCCAACTCGTCTCCTACTTAGTTTGAACCCTGATGAGAACCTGCCAACGGCTGAACCAGTTTTCTAAATAATCTCATGAAGAACACAGAAAAGCGTGATTTACAGTTCTGCGGAGACTTCATGCGGAGCTTTCGCCGTAGCCTACGTAAGTGACCGGACGTTTATACTTGTGCGTTGGTGTGTGCGTGGAGAGTGTGTGGTAGAGCGAGTGAGAGAGTGACGGCAATTAACTTCTAGAGACATAGTGAGAGAAACAAAGTGTCTCCCCTGTGCTTTCTTTCCACGGTGGGAAATGTGTAGCAGGAAAAGTTAACCTTCTCTATGAGTTCATAATGAGGAACTGAGTTGGGGGAAGCAATCATCTTGTCGTAACTATACGATCTTTGGTCAACGCGGTGGTTTTTGGGGTAGGATATACACTACCAGTTGCACTACATTATAGACAGAATACCAGCTGAGATCAGTTGCATCAGTTTTCAGATTACAGTATGTGCTTACATCATTCGCTAATGTTTTTTTTAAATGATCTCAGATTGGTAAACAGAATGTGCCTTTGGAACATTGGATGAATGGTTGCTGATAATGGGCAATGTAAATATTGCATTAAAGATCAGCCACTCACTCAGTCAGATCAGCTGGTATTCTGTCTATAATGGAGTGGTATGGACATTTGTAAGTGACCCAAACGTTTAACGGTAGTGTATATAGTCAACTAGTCTTGCATTTGAAGCTACTAGTATACAATAGTTGCTCTCTAGATATCTTAAAATGTGCATGTGCAGAAAATCCTGGATATGGGCCTGAACAGAAGTAACCTTAACTGTCTTCTCCCAAATAGCTCAGCACCACATCCAAACACAGACTGTGAGTCTGCACACTTTCTTACACACTCTCTCTCTCTCTCACAAGTCTACTCATGCACAATGCCTGGTCTGACACTTGCATCTGGTTATGAAAGGGGAAGAAAATCACTATATGCATACCATATGATGTTTATTGTGCACCTGAAATGAATGAAAAAGAGAAAGTGTGTTCTATCTGATCACAACACCACACAGACACACACACACACACACACACACAGATTGGCTTGTGGGTGTGTGCTGGTGGTGTGGAGCTGACAGATTTTGGCAAGAAGTCGTAGCTTTGGCGTGAGGGCACTGCAGATAGCTGCCACCTCCCTCTGAGGAGAAAGAGGAGAGAGAAATGAAAAGAGAGAGAGAAAGGGGACAGACGGACAGTGAAGAAGACCAAAAGACGGAAAGGGAAAAAGAAGGTTTTGCTTTGATGAATTATGTTACTATCCTTTCACTAATTTTCTTTGAGCCTTACCATGACATCGCTTCAATCAGAATGAACGGGTATTATTGTTGCTTGTATTGTATGTCTCTATGTTAAGTTTGCCTTTTTCTCTCAACTTCACAAATTCAGTATACTCTTTTAAAACCATTAGAATATAACAAAATACAGGCAAAAAACAAATGAATAAAAGTGTATTATCAAAGTGTGAACTTAACTAATCCAGGCTGCTGCACATCAGTACACATGGGACATATGAGACACAATGTGCAGAAATGTGAGCTCAGACACAGGAGACAAGCATTGGTAGTGACACATTTGATGTGCCATGTATTCATTTAAGGGTGAAGTATATTATTGCTAATTTCCCTTGGGTTACAACAAGTTTTTTCTCCAACACTAAACTGTCAGCATGATAGCAGGTGTATGGTTTTGCAGGCCAGGAGACAGCTGATTTAATAAGTCAGGATTGATGTCAACCACAGTATGTGACCACATGGGTAACAATCAAGTTCTCTTGTTCAGCTGTGCTAAAAGCAGTGACATTAAAAAAGAGACAACTACAGTCTTTCCACTTCATACACACAGAACTGATGTGTTTTGTTTGATAATTATGTTCTCATTGGTAAAGAGACTTTTAATGACGTCTAAAAATGAAGACAGATGAGTGATTCCACACATTAACAAAAAGGTAATTTAACCCCCCGGTCAGAATGATTTCTCCTTGCTTATTTCTCCTTGCTGGAGGCTTTTAAAAATGTTTAAATCCCAGTGTTTTAATGAGGTCTGTCTCACTCCAGTAAAATCACTAAATCCCAAAAAATCAAAGAGGTACTCTCCTTTCTAACTCACAATGTCAAACAGGAAATGAAAGCTTGACAAAAACATCTCTTGCTTCAACATGCTTCCGTGCTCGGCAGGTTAACCCTTCCCTCTGACCCTGCCTTTGCCTATTTTTGCCTCATGTTTTCCAAACCACAGGCTTTCTCAGCATACTGTGACCCTTAGGAGTGTCGCAGCCTAAAAAGCACATTTACATTAACTGAGCGCTGGTGGCAGCAATGAAAGAAACACAAGAAAATCAGGGCAGTGTCTGGCTCTAGAGTTCAAATGTTGTGTCCCATTTCAAAATAAATTATAGCAAAAGGTTATCAGACAAGTCAAAAATACATTAGAGAAGAAAGAAACAGAGTGTAAAATATAAAGCTTTATACTTTTCCTTCAAACCGACGCTTTCGAGTTCTTGCTTTTAATCGCAACAGACTTAAAAACTCTTTCATACATCAATCTATCCTATTACATTAAATCCAGTTCAATATAGATTAAGGGTTACAAGTCTCCAAGACCTTGTCTGTGTGTATGTTCAAGTCATTTTCTGTTGTTATACAGTACATGCATGCTTTGTTTCCTTACTTAGGTGTTTATGTTATTTGTAGTAATGTATGTCGTGTGGCATTATTCATCTTATTTATGCTTGTATGTATGGCTATGTCCTCTTTTTATATGAGCTACCCAGGGATAAAAAAAGAGTTTCAGCTCTTGCTGACAATAAGTTGTAACGTATTCAACCTCCAATCAGGTAAACATAGCAAAATGCTTCTTCTTTTTCAGCCCTGTTATGCATGGCTCTGTGGCTATTAATTGTTCTGAATGGTGTATCCGGTTGACTTTGGTGATCTGCTGACTTCTCCTCAAGCGACACCATATTGTTGAAAGTGTTGGTTTTGAGTGAAATGTCTTAACAACTATTGGATGGATTGCCATTAAATTTGGTACACACTTTCATGTCCCCTCAGGATGACTTGTCAAAATGTCAGTCTGTCTATTAGTTTGGAGTGTGACCAAATGCCTGCAAAACTAGTGTAGCTGTGCAAAGACAAATAAGAAGGAAATCTAAGGAATTGAAATTGACTAAAATGACATAAATAAACGTAAGTTTGTTTTGAACAAACAACCAATGCTTTCATCATTCTGGTCAGGACAGTCTCCACACACTCCCTTAATCCCACAGTCTCCACAGTCTCCAATCTTTCTGCTTTATGAGGCAGAGCCTGTCACCCTGACTTACACACCCTCCTCCAAAACTCTAACTGTCCACAGGGTACACTGCAAAAAACAACATGAATTGTGAATGGAGTGCTGGGGCCACTTTCTACTTTATTTCCAGATGGATTTTTACTGATTGTGGAAAAAAAGGTATTGTACTTGGACTACCTACTCAGAATCATAAAAGTTGACCTCACTGCAGACACTACAGTCTCTATAATAACACTGCAATTATTATTTCATACCAATCCTATACTATTGTCTTCTATTGTCGTAAATTATCTCATTATTTATATATGTTATATTTATCTTTTTGTATCTTGAGTTGTTTTATTTGTCAATTTCACATGTTGTTGTACTTTCCCTCCTGGGATCTATCTTCTCACATTTCATCTCATCTTAATTAACTAATATGTTCTTTTGTTGTTTGATTGATTTTTATCATTTTTTGGCAACACAGGGAATCTGTGTTCTGCGAAAAATGAACCCATTGACCTGAACTTGTGCCAGAGATGGCGAGACGGCAGAGACAGGTGATGCAGCAGAAGCAGTAGACATGCTCTCAATCACAATTAGGTGGGAATAATGTCAGAGGAGAGATAAGCTGGTCCTGGTGCAGTAAATGCCATTTGGCTGTGATCAACTAGTTGGCTTGGACTGCTTTAGAGTCTGAGAGGGAGCCATTAAAAGAAAGGGAGTACCAGAAAGGGGAAGAGGCAGACAGACACATAGAGGTACAGAGGGTAATAAAATCCATCTAACCTATCGGCAATCTTTCCATCCACAGATCGACTGCGTGACAGGGTAAGTTTTAACCTGTCATGTCTAATAAAAATCAGCTTAGCCTCCCCAGGCTTCGCTGACACACCTGGTCCGATCTGCAACTGGGTCAGCAGCTGTCTGTCTTCCCGTCTTTCTGCTTGTTTGTAGAAAAAACAAGGCAATATAAAGTCACTTTCTGTCACCACCCGTTACCTCTGTTACAGGGCTCAGGACTCAACGAGGTGGCGCCTTGTGACAGCAAAGCAAAGTTTAATCAGTGGCTGGGAAGGGAATAGGCTCAGGTAACATTTAGAGCGACTGTTCTCAACTGTGTGGCATCGTGAGTGAATAGTCTGCATGCTTTCTTCGCAGCCAAACTCACTTTCATTTCACTGATTACTTCCTCTTCTCTGTTTGAAGGTTTGTTAGTCAATCAAATCAGCTGCTGTAGAGTGTGATTGCAAGAAAAAAAATCCATGAGTCTGTGACTCACTATTGGGATATACTGCGCAAAGAGCTCACTTCCATTCTAAAAAGATATATGGCAGCTGTAAAGTGAAGTAAAGTTTTCTTTGGTGGCGCCCATTTCATGAAAATCATATACAATAGAATGCTAACTGCTGTGTTAGCGCAACCAGTTCTCACTCCCAACTGTCAAATACAGCAGCTTGGTGAGGGGCCCTCAGCGTCTGACACAAGGGCACAAGTCACCCTGTAGCATCCCTGTGGAATGACGTAGTGGATGGATGGGCAAACAAACACACCCAAGAGACCATCTTTTATGTGAAACCAAAAGTCAATGTTGACTTATTTTAACTTGCAAGTTAATTTACTTTAATTATTTGAAGTTAATTAATTAATTATTTTTTAAATTTATACTGTTTATTGATCCCCAGTGGGGAAATTACAATTTACACTCTGTTTTGTTAGTAATCACTACACACAGGCCAGAAATAAACACACATGCTCAGGACTTATGCATGCACAAATGGATGGTGATGTGAGTGGGCTACCAGTGCTGGACCAGCGCCCTGAGCATTTGGGGGGGTACGGTGCCTTGCTTAAGAGCATCTGGCAGTGCCCAGGATAATGAAGTGGCATCTCTTCAGCTACCAATCCACACTCCGCTCTTTGGTCCATTCAGGGACTTGAACCAGCATCACTCCGGTTCCCAACTCCCTACGGATTGAGCAACTGCCACCCCATTAGTTAAGTACTTAACTAATGTCCCATTATGCAAGTTACATGACAATCTACTTATTTTGAAGTAGTTCTATTTAACAAAGTATGTTTTCATCCAAACCACAGTGACAGTGTGTTGGTTATTGGCATTAGGTTCCAGTTTCAACAAAGTCATTCTAAACTTAACAAACCTCTGAAATACAACATTGATTTCACTACATCCTTTGAATCTTTCAGTGTATGAGACTGCCTTGCAGGGCAGAGAAATGCAAAATAAATTCTAAAAATGCTGTTTTAAGATGGTTCCTTCTTAGCTTGCAACAGTCTCAGTGTGATTATCAAAATACAGCTTGTGTTGTTAAAGAAAACATCCGTTCCTGAGCTGTCTTTCAGAGACGTTCAATCATTGAGGAAACACAGCTATTGATTTTCTCAGCTGTTTGAGTCACGTTTGTACTAAAGGCTCTGACAATAATTGGACACAATGTATTGATCTTGCAATTCATCTTATAGCTTCCAATTCTTAGGCCACATTACCAAGACTTTGTCTACACCCTTTATTTGATAAATATGGCCAGAAGGAACTGGGACTTTGTTAGGACTGCTAGATCCCAGATTACTGGTATTAGTGTTGAACAGAAGCAATAATGCTTTATTCCCATCCCTTTACCTGTACAGAGCCCTATGTTAGATGGGTAACAGAGGAGCGGAAATACTTTTGCACATATGAGATGTGAGTTGTGCAGTATAATACATAACGTCTCTATGGGAAACAGAAGGAGGAGGGAAGGTGAGAGACAGATAGAGGGATGGACATATTCCCTTACAACCAGGTGGAGGGAAAGCCCTTCTTGATGTTCGGACACTGACACCATGCTGCGATGACCATCAGTGTTAGTTCAGCGCCAGTTATGTTCCCAAAAACAAAAACATTCATGACCGTAACTGCAGTTTAAAGCTCTGCTAATAAGGTTTTTTTTAATATTTACATTGAAAGGGCACACTTGAAGTAACTAACCCACTGAGAATGATCACCCAATTCTGCAACTCTACTTTGCGTTTCGGCCTCTTTAAGCTAATTGTTTTTGGCGGCACATTTGCATTTACTGTTTTGCTTCCGTCGCTCAGCTCTTATCCTCTTTTCCAGCAGGAACCGCTGTTTGTTGTGTGCTACATGGCAGCTTGTCATCCTGGTGAGGCCAGGATGACATTCCTCTTTTCCAGCAGGAACCGCTGTTTGTTGTGTGCTACATGGCCTTGCTGTCATCCCTTCAGAGTAGCGAGTTCTTCTGGGATGACCCCCAAATGTTTTTAAGAAACAAACAGAAAGCAAGACAAAAAGTTCCAGGGTCCTCAGGAAGTTCAGTCCGATGACTGAAATTGCTCTTTGGGGTTGGGAATTCAATTAAGCATAGAGAAAGAGGAAATTTACGGCACTCTTCTTCAAAATTGTTTACAAAAACTTTATTTTACTGGCTATTTCCTAATAGAAAAAAAAAAACATCTCCCTATGTTTTTTTTTTATTTTCTATTATGAAATAGCCAATAAAATCAAGGCTTTTTAAATCATTTTGAAGGACAGTTCCTTTTTACTTTCTAAACATTCGTAAAGTTCAAATAAAAGCCTCAGCTTCCTTTTGAACTGTCAAAGCATGTCAGCAACAATGGTGCAGAGTTTTGCTAGTAGACCCAAGGGTCCCAAATATTTTTACCAGAAAAAAAGGTTGCTGGATATAAAATAGAACTGACCGAAAACATTTTTTTTACAGAAACGTTATAAAAGTTTGAATATTGTCACCACTGGTCAAAATAAACTGAAAACTTTCAAACGCCAATTTTTTAGATTTGTCTCCAACAATTTTTGTAACTGAAACCAATAATTTGATAAGTAGCGATTGGCTAGCTGATGCAGAGGTATGAGCGTAGGCAAAAATACTACTTATTGTCACTGTAACTTATCATGTGTACAACCAAGTGCAACACCCTGAATGCCTAAAGTGTGCGGAAACGTCTTGAAAAGAGATTAGGGAGGCAGTGGATTGCAGTTCGGATAAGGGTGCTCTGAAATAAATTTCCCTTTAGCCGTGCTCGGGCGACTGTGAGACCTAGTTGGTTTCAAGTCAGATTTGACAGTATTGGAAAATGAAAAAACTGAGAGGTGCAGCTTTAAATGAGAATGCTGCTCACAGACACAGGACAGATGGACTTTATTTAACAATTTTAAATGAAATTTGGTTGGACAGAGTATGTAGGAGCCTCTGTGGAATAAACCAAGAACTCTGTATTTCATTGTATCAGCTGCAGTCCTTCAGTTATACATACAACTCATAATATTCAAGTCCTGACTTTATTATCGGATTACTTCTGGTATGAAATCAGTATGTAGTAAATAACCTGCTGCAGCTTTATTGCACCAAATCTATTTTCTGTAGCCTTTTTGTGGCTGTGTCAAAGTAACTTCATCACGACCACAATCCTGAATGTAGAGAGGGACAGTCAGGAGGGAATGGGTTCCACCAAATCTGTCAATGTCAACTTCATCACGACCACAACCTGAATAGAGTATGTTTGTGAATGGAAACTTGAAGAAAGGATGTGTAGGGACAGAAGGGCTGAGATGGAGGGAAGGCTCTGGAGAAAAAGTACACAGAAAAGGGGATTTAGAGTTTAATGATTGGACACAAGAAAATTGACTTTTGGTGAAAGAAACAGAGGTGTAGGTGAACAAGGGAGGGAATAATGGAAACAATTCATTAAATCCAATGTTCAGTCATCATAACTAACGTCTTAGATTTTGGGCATGGTAATATGGTATAAGTATTGTCTTTTCCTGGTTTTAAAGGCTGCATTACAGTAAAGTGATTTCATTTTATAAACTAACCAGACTGTTATTTGCCTTTACCCACTTAGTCATTATATCCACATTACTGATGATTAGTTATCAAAAATCTCATTGTGTAAATATTTTGTGTCAACACCACAACAAAAGTGTCAACACCACAATATCGTTGCGGTATCGAGGTATTTGGTCAAAAATATTGTGATATATATATATATATATATATATATACTGTATATATTCATATTTATTCCATGCAAGTTAACACAAGGTCGGAACACACAATAAAGTGTCCTGTTTGTAACAAAGAGACAAGATGTTTTTGTGTCTTCAACTTTTCTCTAAATATGTCTATTTCAGTTATTTCCCATTCTAGAGTATTTTGATGAACTCCACTTGCTATTGCAAGAATTCAAGTCAATCCAATTCAGATGCAGTTTTCCTTACAGATGTTTTTTTTTTCTCTCTGCACTTTGTTCTCTCTCAATTTTTTACATTAGAAATAAATATAAGCCAGAGGGTACGGTCTGAAAAGAGTAAATACATTTTCTTGCCCTTGGTAAAAATGAGACAAAAAAGAGTGAGAGTAGGTGAAGAATATGATTCCACACAGAGAGAGGGGTGTATTAATTAACCAGCCATTCAATAAAGGTGCAGAGGGCATGTAACAATGAGGTATGGAGACAAACAGAGGAAAGAAAAGAAGGGTGGAGTAAAAGATAAAGGGGAAACACTGTTGATGAAATGCCTGCAAAGAGTAATGACGCTAACCTGACATTATGATTTTTACTATGTAATTGCAAAATCCCTTTGTGTCTGTGCATGTCTTCATGTGTGTCTGTGCATGTGTGTGTATGTGTGTGTGCACACAAACGTATTGTAAACAGCATTTTTTTCCTCAACAGTTATCTGCTGAGACTGCAATACACATTATTTCTTCCTGACATGGTGTAAAGCGAAAACTAATTCACAGAGACAGGCGCACACACACAGATTTACGCTCACACACTGCAGGTACAATGATGAGACATACTGCTATGGTAAGGACTTTGTTGGGTGATTGAGGGTGTGCGTGTGTGCCGCAGGGCTTAAATAACATAGGTCTAGTTGTGTTAGTGGTAGCAGCAGAAAACACACAAACTCAGGACTATGCACATAACTGGAAGCAAGGACAAACTAGAGAACTAACACGGAGGACAGAGGACTCCCAACCAGGTGGAGAGGTTTTGAGGGGAGATGGACAGATGGACGGATACAGAGGAAAGATATGGGGGAGTGGATGAACAGTTGAGGGAGAAAGAGGAAGAAAGTATTGGACAGAAAAAAGTGAGACATTGGGGAAAACAGACAAAAAAAAACACAAAACCAGTATTTACCCCAAAGGCCCAACGGCATCATGGAGAGAGCACTTTAATAAAAAAACAGAGCCAGCAAAAGTCGGCAGGATGAGGGGGAAAGAGTGGGAGAGATTAGGGGACACGAGAGATCTGTGGAGGAATGACTACTTGCCGAGTGAGAAAGACAGAGCAAAGCCATGCAGCTGAAGCAAAATCCTTTCTCGCTTTCAGCCATTGTGTCTCTCTTCATCTGCCCCGGGGGATTGACAGCAGAAGAGACAAGGAGGTTTCTGTGTGTGTGGATTAGCAGGGAACTACTACAACTTGACATACAGTACCGTAGATCTACAGTACAGAGAAGTGGCGAAGGAGGGCAACTAGTACCCTGCCTCACAGCCACACAATGCATCTACAACTGGAGATATAGTTATTATTAGAACTATTTAACATCTTGTAGACTGTGTGAAACTGGGGACCAGATGGCAAGCACCATGACCAATTGCCAAACATTTTTAAAAGTGCTTGAAGATAAGTGCTGAAAATGTAAGATGATTAATCAATTAGTCAAGTACAGAAACAGAAAGTTTGCTATGACATAATTACACAGGACGTGTCATCTGTCAACAGCATTTGAGTTTTTATCTGCATTTCATTTGCAGCTTTTGTTCTGACTGAATAATAAGGGGGTTGTATCCTCACTTTGACATTTCTTTGAAAAAAGTTGATTGTGAAACATTTATTGAAAAACTTGAATGTACATTAGGCCTATGTCACAATAGTTAGTCACAGTCTGCTGCAGTGTGAACAACTACAGTAGAACAAGTTTTCCAAATCCACTAGAAACACAGTATCCCACAATCATAATGTAAATGTTCACAGATATTGGTAATGAAACTGCTCAGTTAGTAATTAGGCAAGGAAGTGTTATCACACACAATTAACTGAATAAATTCATTCCCCCTGCTGAGCCCTGAAGCATCCCTGACGTCAGAACCTTTAGTTTCCAGCGTGAAACCAATAAACAGCAGAGATGAGACGGCTCACTAAATTGAACATGACTCACCCTGAATTTGTAATTGTGATTTAATTCAGAGTGTTTTCTTTTATGGAGTGTTTTCTGTATTTTGTCCTATTCCTTTAAGCCGTCTAAACTAGTGCTGTCAGTTAAACACGTTATCAACGGTGTTAACGCAAACCCATTTTAACAGCGTCAATTGTTTTTAATTGCGAGATTAACGTTCTTTTTGGCCTAGCCAACTTTGTTGTTTTTTGACATGCTGTTGCAAAAACTGGTAACATTATAAAAACTACAACACCACACCGGATCTAGCTAGAGAGGAAACAAAACAACAGGCACGCCACACACACGGCATTTGGGCTTGTGAGCCGGCCAAAGAGTTATAACGCTACGTTTTCAGTGGATGGCGAGCGTGTGACGCCAAAATGGACGCCAATAAGATTCTGAATGGAACGTTTACTTTTTAAAAGTCGCCAAATGTTCCACTAACAAGACAAAAGTGATCTGTGTGTTTGGTCGTTGTGAACTGAGCTATCATCGCAGCACGTCCAGTCTGATATACCACTTGATGGCCAAGCACACAGTTGATGTGAATTCTCCGTCCCCCTCCCCCATCAAAGTACTTTTTTCACCCTTTTATTGATGGGCAGTGTTACACTGCATGAGAGATGATGAGCTCCCAGTGTGAATGTTAGTGTGATATTGAACACTACAGCAGGATATATGACCATGTTGTTTTCAATAAAAAAACACAAAGCGAGCCGATCCACTTTTCCATGTTGATAAGAGCATTAACATGAGAAAAAAAACATAATGAGACAAAAAGAAATCAAGGGACATTTAGAATAGATAAAAATGTGTGATTAATTGTGATTAATTACAAGTTAGCTATGACATTAATGACATTAATCGCGATTAAATATTGTAATGGTTTAAAAGCACTAGTTGAAACATAAGGTAGGAGTATGATCTTAATGATGTGTTATTTGCAATGTGTGCAGATACACAGTAGTTTCAGAACAGAATAAAGGGAGCATTTGTTTGATGCATTTAGAAGGAACAGGGAAGAAAAACAGAGAGCAATGCCTCAAAGTCACAGAGGCAGGATTTTGATTGGAGGGTCACTGAACTGAATCCCTGGGCAGTGCTAGGAAAATCTGGCCAGGGAAATAGATGAGTCAAAACCCTTTCCTACCCTTGAAGCAGTCCTGAGCTGCAACACTGGCCATAATTTATCTATATGTACTGTGAAAAACGCCTTTTCTTCAATACAGTAATGATTGGGAATTCAGCGGGGGAAGAGCTGACTGGCAAAGATATTTTGCATGTGTCAGGTCAAGAGAGGATGTTTTACTTGACAGCTGCACCCAAGTGCATGACAGCATCTTTACAACATAATAGTGTTAGTTAATCCTGAAAGGATTAATGGATACATGTACTGCTTTCACAGTAAAAAAAGATCAAGTATAATAAATAAACATAAAGAAATTGGAGAGGGATGCATTAAACTATAAAAAAAAATCTTCAAAAAAAAACATCCAAGTGACTCTCCACTACAGTCAGAGAAATTAAACACAAAAACAACAAAAGTTGTTACCTGTAGCGTATATTTTTGTTTCTGTCAGATAATAGCGACAATAATAATAATAGCAATCAGTAATCCTGTATTTCAAATGAGCTGTTGTTAGTCCAAATTCATGCTAATTAGAGTGCAAGAGCTCCGATTTAACATGCTGAATCAGCCACACAGCCAACAATTAGGACTTACTAGTGCCAATGGCGTGGGACGGTCTGGCCAAAGAGCCTCAACAATGGCCCAAAATTACCCAACAAACATGTACATATTTTTCTTTCTTTCTTTCTTTCTAGGAGAGATGGGTTTGTCATTATATCATTATAAGAAGGCACAGACCAATTAAACTGACTTTGCTTGCTGGCTAGCAGCCTCCCTTAGCTCTTCCATGTTAGCTACCATTACAGTCTTGCTCCTGTCCACAGATTTTCCTCACACCATCACACAGAAATGATCCTTCCTGAGAAAGTACTAGAAACATGGGAAAATAGCCAAGTCAGTGACTTAAGCTATGTGTAGCTCCGAGTGGTATTGGACAACCTCTGGTTTTTCAAAACTAGCTAATTCTAGCTAAATGCTAAGTCTGGTTCGCACATGGTTATGAGCTGTCCAGTCCCAGCGAGAGAGGTTGACAGATTACAAATTCTGCTTCACACTTGGTAACAAGCGTGAGCTGTCCAGTCCAGTTGAGAAGTTGACAGTTGCCTTCATGCCTCAAAAAAGGGGTTTATTTGACCCTCTAGACACTTTTTACCTAACACTAAGGCACATACAAGCCATGCATTGTTACAGTATAACACACTATAAAGCAGTAGAAACTTGCTAGTCTAGCAACAGTATGCTAATGACTACCAAAAATGCAAAGTATTTCTTGAAGTGACAATCCCAGACTGTAACTGGTCAATTTGTTAGCCTGCAAACTAATTAATCAGCCTCTTACCTGCAGGAAGGGTGTTAAAACAAAGAAACACAGTATCACCTTTGTTTTAGTAGTGAACATTTTCTGTGCTTTTTTGTGTGTTTTTAATAAACAATCAACAGTTTCAACATTTTCGAACAACAAAATAACTGCAATTAAAAAAAAGTTGCTGCTTTGACACTCTCAGCTTCGGTGCTAAATGCAGCAACGTCAGCTAAACTACTTTTTTTCATGTACTGCCATGTCCGTAGCTGACAGCACAGTCTGCAGCCAATTAAGAGAGAGGCTCCGTGGTGCAAAAGGATTTTATCACTGAACTATTACTAGACACTTTTGAAATCTTTGACTGTGTTGTGATCTGAGTCTTACACATAAAGCATAAGACTCAGTAGGCTGTTATAGGAGTTTATTATATGGCGGCTGCTTTGTGGCCTTGAATAATAGTTTTGCAGTTCAGTCGATGTATGTTGCTCTTTCTGCAACGGCTGAAAAATTATGTTAGGGCAGCCGGATTTATCAGTCCATTTCTCAAAGTCTCAAGTCAATTTCCTTAACGTAACGGAGTGGAAACAAAATGGTCACCAAGTCTGAAAATCAGACTGAAAGGTAATTCAATATCATGTTATGACAAAATTCTCATTTCGAGATACAATGGTTCACAGCAATCAGCAAGTCACTCCCTAACTCAAAATAGTCCAACAGACTTGGCAACCACTTGGTCAGTCATTTGGCAGAGATAACAATGATCCAGCCTTCTGTTTAGCAGCCAATCACAGCTCCTGATGTTCTGACTGTCTAACTGCTGCTGACCTCTTTCTGCCTGTCAACCCCCCCAAACACTCTGACCTCTCAGATCACAGCTCTGTGACTGCCTCATCCATCAAGGACCAGGCGAAAGTTAACAAGTCACACTGTTCCCCCTCTTACAAGAGCTATGTGCCTAAAACAAGCGCCTAAAGATGTCTCCTTTCCCCCACTCACATGTGAAATTATGATGTATGGTTATCTGGGGAAACACCAACACAAACAAATATGGTAAGCCAGTCACTTTATCTAACAACAAATATTACATATTGAATTATGCAGTAGAGCAAGAGTATATTTAAACCTGCAAAAATATACACTATTCTAGTTTGTGGAAGGGTATAGTAAATTGTTGGTTGGTTACATTTTAACATTGACCTTCACTAAGGTGAAATGATATCACAAGCAGGACTTTGGATGCTTGCCATAAATTACCTCCTGCTGCTTTAGAGGGTGACATTTTGGAGAATATTTCAGCCTTAAAATGTTGTTTATTTCCTGTAACTTAACATAGAGTACACACAAACCTCTGACATAGTCTCCTGATATTGTATAAATATTACACAGTACATCTGCATGAGAGCCTCAGCAGGTGGGTAAGTTATGTCATTTGTATGGTGAAATGTACATCACATGTCTGCAGAAATGTCCCAGGTGGGAACATTAAAGAGTAAATGAAGTGAGAGGGTTTATCTTGGACCAATGAACTGTGTAAAGGTGTGTGTGTTTGTGTGTGTGTGTGTGTGTGTGTGGGTGTGTGTGTGTTTGTGTGTGTGTGTGTGTGTGTTCCAGACTTGCTTTAACCTGTTTGCTTTACCATGTAGACGTTCAAGACAACTGGGGCTACCAACCAATTGCCTGCCATAAACTCTCATTCATTTAAAGACAAATTGATTGGGTGCCTGGATAGCTCAGTTGGTAGAGCGGGCGCCCATATGTAGATGTTTACTCCCCAATGCAGCGGGCCAGGGTTTGACTCTGACCTGTGGCCCTTTGTTGCATGTTACATATTGTTAATGAGCAGTAGATCATTTTCATCTAGTGGAAAGCTAGCAAAGATTATTCAACAGCTTTGTTAATTCAGAGTCAGAACTCTATGACAAACCCTTATAACATCATAGCAGGTTGTAAGAAGATCACCCCACCTGGGCGCTGCTAAAAAAACTAAAGCTGTTTCCAATTAACAAATGGCGATCAAGTGACTTGGCTTGGGAAAACATAATTAAATTGTTAACTGTGTCTGTGAGTCACCACACTAGCTCTGGACATGAATAAATTCAGCTGGCAACATGCTGAGACACATTATTCTGAGAGAGGTAGCCAAAATGACGGGGCGGCAGAGGAGACAGAGGTATTACTGTAGCTTATAAAAGAAAAAATAAATGGAAATAACTGATGGACACAGAGACAAGCCTCCACGACAAAGGCACACAAAATAGATGTGGAGGTAAGGTGTCTCTTTTCATATACATATAAACAGGCATCCGACTGCTGTCCGCTTTAGTGTTCTGCTGAACCCAGCCGGTGTCTCACAGTGGAAGTATTTACCTTGGGGTTCACCCAAGGGGTGCCACAACACACTGAATCACTCCTGCTACCGACTGTGCTGCATAAAAGACAGAACGCAGCATGTTTATACCGCCGAACTCGGTACACCCACGACAACCATGTTTGATTTACGTCACACGGGAAGACTTACCTGAATCACAGAGAGCCAGATATAAACTCAACCCAACATGGGACAGTAAGAAAAATGTAATTCAAATCAATACACAGGAGGAAAAAATATATCAAATGTAAAATTAAACTTGTACAGCTACTGTGTATATCACCAAGATGCTCGGTTACATTGGTGGCAGATGTGTTCCTTTTCTACAGTGTGTTTTCAATTGTGTCACTATTGGCTGAACACAACTAAGTTGGTGTGTGGTGCAGCTAAGCCACCGAGCCTGTGGTGGCATTGCCGACAAGAGCAGGAGGAGCCGAGGTGCGGTGTGTGTTTCCTGTCATAGCAGCAGGACACTGACAGCAGCCACCAGGCAAATGGTCTCCCAAACATCAGCTCCGAGGGCCCCTTCAAGCATGACATTTCTGAAAACACTACTGGCATGAACCGTGGTCCCCTCCCTGGAGTTTCTAGCCAAGATCCCTGTACTGCTGGAGTGAGGGCAGGTTGTGTTGCAGGTATGGGACGTTGACGTCACTGGTCTAAAACGATATAAGCCTGTCACTTCACGGATACTTCTGGGGATTTCTCAATACACACTCCGTAGGATCGGCACAAAAACATTACATCACTAGTTGAGACCCATTCAGACCGTCCATGGGTTCACTGACAAACTGCTTCAAATGTCAGCAGTCCCCAGATATTACAAAAGTACAAAAAAGCACCAACACTGCGTTAGACGTCACTGGTTATAGAAACAAGTCTCTGAGCTATGGTACATCATTAATCTCAAGTATTTTAAGTATAGTCCATCATGGCACTGACGTGAGCCCCATATCTACTATCTACATCTGTTTTTTTATTTAATGCATGCATCTTGTTTATATCTGTTTGCCTCCGTTGCTGGACATTGTTGACTTTTCATTGTCTGCTTATTGTTAGTTTAGTTTGACAGTTATAGACTTTGACAGCGCCACTGCATTGCCTCATGCTAATAAGGCTCTGTTGAGTCGAGTATAGCTGACAAACACAGGGATGGAAAACAATGAGATGGATTGACGGACAATGCGACATAGAGGTGGATAAATAGAGTGTTGAGATAGGAGGGTCAAGAGAGAGATGACCCAGAAGAAACAGGCATGAGTGAAGGTGTGAGATTGCATTTAGTAAACAAGTATACAAACACACATGCACACATCTGTCAGATGGACTCTAATCCTTTCTACAACTGTGGTTCTGTGGGCGGTGAAGCATGAGAAAACCAGATCCCTGTGTAGATTCGATAACAATTTAGATCTGGTGATGTTACGTTGATGTTAGTTTCAGGTCAAAATAGTGAAAGGAACAGAGAGAAGAGGGAATATTTTGGGCTAAGAGGTACAGTTGTACTTTCAAGAGATCTGTCCATGGAGATTTTATATAACTCACTCATCCAATAACAGATTCGACACTCTGCTGTGTTCAATAATAGCCTGCTGAGAAAACCTGAATGTCTATCACGATCCTGACTCCTTTAGAAGATTTAGAAGAGCTGTTTTGTTCTCTATAAATACAGGATGGTTTCAGACGTGAGGTATCGGTTCAGTTTGACCTCACCTTGCTGTTCTCTTATCTAAAATACTGAATTTTAGCTAAGGGCCAAGAGCCCACAAGCATATAAAATAAGCTTTCAGCCTACCTTTCTGTCCTAAAAAGACCTTTTATTGTGACTTTATTTTTCCAAGTTTTCACAGAAACAACAACATTGATCCCACCCACCCAAGGGTACACATACACACACAGAAAATATAATCAAAGTCTGCCACTTTTGACACAAAATGTGACATTCTAAAAAACACCCTGTAAATTTTGTTAGTGAATAACTATTCCATAAATAATGCAGTTGTACTGCACCCAGTATCCCACCAGTCTAACTGACATGTGAGCAATTGAGGATCAAGAGAAGGACAGATTGTCTGTGAATTGTAGAAAAGGAAGGTAATATGAAATCTATAATAGGATTTACCCCTAGAGTATCTTAGTTT
Organism: Etheostoma perlongum; assembly: GCA_026937815.1. NCBI lineage: Eukaryota > Metazoa > Chordata > Actinopteri > Perciformes > Percidae > Etheostoma > Etheostoma perlongum. The sequence continues at coordinate 30,075,649 of CM049372.1, forward strand.
TTCTAGGGGTAGAAAAGCAAAGACTTATTTTACCCAGCAAAGGAAAGATGGGCAATTAGCAGACTTCCATTGCCGCAGGATAAGTCTCCTAGTTAAAAGTCAAGCAAATGCAATGGCATATGCCTGGGATGTGGAGATCTGAACCACCCCGGTAGTAACACCAAAGACAGCGGTGATAGGGCCTGGTAGGATGAGTCTGCCACACATATACTGTACACTCATATGTGTAAATGCCTCAAATATCTGGGTCCAGAAATGTCTCAGTGCTGGGCAGGACCAATACATATGCCCACTAAAATGACCTTTTAATGTGCATCAAATCAGTTTGTTTCAGGGTTTTCCAAAACGGCAATGCAGCCCTAAAGAATATGAAGAAGTTCCAATCACTCAGCATGGCTCATGCAAGATAAATGTTATACAATATATCTTCCCTGCAGTTGTTTTGATTTGTGGGTTTGGTTGCACAGCCGTTTGTGTTTTGGTGCTTCAGCTAAAACTATTTTTGAGCCGAATGAAGCTATGTCTCTAAACCCACCAAGCCTACAGCTATTTATATATTTATGTTCTCTAGTAGCTGTTAAATAAGAGTGTTCAGTATGACATAATGCATATTTACATGGACAATTTTCTTCCTATAATTGTTTTTATTCAATGTCAGGCCTTCCACCATGGGGATTTGCTTACAATTTCTTACTAACTAGAGGACGCAATTTCATATTATCTTAATTCAATTCAATTACAATTTATTTATAGTGTCAAATCATAACAGGAATTATCTCAGGACGGTATGATTTTAGTATATTAGATCATAAAACATAAATACATTTGCATACTTAAAACATAAATACTCATATTACATTTCTTCACATACGCATCTTAGCTCCCTTCTACAACATATACAATAATGTGTGCTGTGTCCGTGTGGATTCAACCTCCACAATACTGTTTCAACAAACCTTTAAGTTTGTTGAAAACCAAATATTTGTATTATAGCTGACTGAATTAGATGAATCTTTTCTTTGTAAATGACACACACATGTTTTATCATAAAATCAAAAAATTCCCCACAACACATATTTGGTTACTTTAAACTCAGTTTAGGTTAAAGCTGCACCAATCATTATTTTTTTTATTAAGACAAGGGATCATGCAAGGCATTCTCATATTCTCCGTATGATATCGTACGAAAATGTATGCACACCAAAATTAGGAGACCGCCGGCTGGTCACGTGACCCAAGCTGGTCATGTGACACCGGCTGGCTACAAGCGGCTGTTAAAGCCGCTAAAGAGGTTTGCGACGCTGGCAACAGACGTCTGTTGTATCAGCGGTAGTTGATGGTTCCGTTGCCATAAATTAGGTGACTCTGAGCCGGGTACAGAGCTCTGTGAGCTGCCGGTCGTTTCGGCGGACATTAACGTTAAATTTAGTCCACAAAATGTGAACGTTCTAGCATGACAAACGTTAAGATTAAGCACCAAAACAACTAGTTAAGATTAGGAAAAAGATTGTTGTTTGGATTAACCCTCATGTTGTCCTGTGAAAAAAACACCAAAAAGCACCCACAACATTGAAAAAGTGACAAAAATGTCTGAAAAAGAGATAATAATGTTGAAGAAAAAGTGACCAAAATGTTTTCTTTTCCTGGTTGACAGGAAGACAACACAAGGGTTAAAACACTCTTAAGAACACACACATTTCCTGGGGGACTTCAACAGTGATCATCAATGCAGTAAACGCAGCAAAACATATGTTTAATGCCTACAAATTACAGTGCTTAACTTTTGGTAGCTTTTTGAACGAATGGTTCATGAGTACAGGCTGCTTCATGACTGGATGTGATGTGAAAGCTGTCTGTAGGAACCCAAAAAGAGAATTATCCTCTTTTATTAACCTTAGTCAAAGAGCTTCTTTTTTTACCATCTTTCAGCTCTGTGGTAGAAAATTTAATAGACACGCAGAAATGTGGTTTGTGCATTGTCATGATTTGGGATTTTGAGGCCTCAGAGTCCTTCACACTTGGCATGCTTTATGTTGGAAGTCTCTGGTGCCAGAAGTAACAGTTAAGATAGACCTTGACGTTCCTGTGTCATGGTTTATAGTCTGGACCAAGGATTACACAACGCTGTTTTACCTACCTTGATGTGATAATACTTGATTCTGTGAGATGTGGGACATACAGTATAAAGAGGAGGGATTGTAATCCTACATTAGGTTTTTGGTATATTTGTGTCCATGTATACGTGCTGTAACAAGACAACTTCTCTGACATCAGATTTGTGTTGTAATTAAAGCTTTAGCGCGGAACTTTTGGATATTAACGAACGTCCGTTACATTCAAACCATTGCCAAATGAGTTGCTACTAAGCTAATTAAGACCTTATCACCTCCAGCCACTGAAAAAAAAATACAGTGCCTACCACAGCAAATATGTCCCAAGGTTAAACGGAGAGTGAATATTGGACCATGCAGGTAAACAGAACATGCGCACCATATCAACTTAAAAGTTGATAATACTGTACGTCAGTGTTGTTCCACTGTCTCCAAAAGAAAACAATTATGGCTTTTAATGAGGCTATTTGATGTTAGTAGGAGTTATTTTGGTTAAATTACTGGTAATAATAAAGGTTATTTTAAAGTCTGTGTTTTTAACATCAATAGTGATGAAAAATTATATTTTTGCACACACAAGTACAAATTATTTGAGTGCTTTATCTCAGTGTAGAATCGTATAGCACATATACCGTTGTCTAGACTCTAGAGACATTGCCTGCTTCCCTTATATTTCACATTTAACTGTTGAACTTATCATGAACAACTTCCACAGACTTTCAAAAGCGGAAAACACGTAATTTTCATCCTGCAGTGAATAGCCCACCCTCCCTCCTCTGAAGGACCTTTATCAACAGTGATGAGCAAAGGCAAACAGAGTTATGATTACATGGAGATAAAGCTGCTCCAGGGCCTGTGAGCCTCACTGTTGTGCGTTTCAGTTGTCCATCAGTCAAATGTCCTCAGATGATGTAAAGTCTCAGACACCAACTGCACTGATTTTGTCCAAATGTTTTACAGGAAGGGGAAAGTAAAACTATCAGACCTAAACCTTTTAAGGACCTGCTAATTACCCTAATTAATTTTAATCACGCGCATTGAAAGGCTCCTAATTAGGTTTACTCCTACGCTGCAAATTTGGATGAAAGTGGCCACAAATCGAAACTCATCCTTACAAATTACAATTGTTGGCTTATCAAAGGCATATAAAAGTAATGGTCAAGAGTTCTTCTCGCGCAGATTGCTTTGGGTTATGTAATATTTGAAAGGGTGTTTATTTTTTAACAGTCTTCTACCATTTAGAGAACACACTGATTGGCAGTGTTGAGATTTTGAGATGTTGAGATGCTTTACAAAAAGATGTAAAGTTGAAAAGCCAATGAACATATTCGGGGATCGGTTAGACTATTTCTTGATTTCTGGACCTTTAATGCCCAGTACTAGCAAATGAAGCTTGTCATTTCTGAAAATTCATTAATGTTCAGGAATAAGATGAATATTGAGGATCAAATTCGGATTTTGAATTATCATATTATATATTTGCTCATTTGGATCCAACACTGAGATGTTGCTGAATGGACCAAAAATCATCAAGCATTTAAAAACCTTCCAATGCAGTGGCAATGCCCATTTGGCGGATCTGTTTACCAAATAATGTAAAAAACAAAAAAAGCATGACATTAACATTTTTTTGGAATAGGGCTGCAATTTACAATTATTTTAACTGTTGATTAAAGCTATTGTGCGTAGTTTCTGTCGCCCCAATGAGAAATTAGTAAGGACAACCAAACTGTTGGCGCGTCCACATGATACAAGCCTTCTGTGACCCATAGCCATACTGAGAAATACTGAGAGAGTTGTGGAGCTGGTAGTCTTAATTAGCTTTGTAGCAACTCATTTAGCAATGGATTGAATGTAACGGACATTAATTAATATCAAATATGTTACGCACTAAAGCTTTAAGCTGTTGATTATTTTCTCAATGAATCCATTGGTCCAAGATGACGTCCTCAAATGTCTCATTTTGTCCACAACTTAAAGATATTCAGTTTACTGTGTTTACTGCAAAATCAGCTAAACCTGCCAATTCTTATTTCAGATACTGAATTCAAGTCCTACCTGAATCAGATATATCAACACACCTGCGCTTGTTTTTAAAATGTGATTTTCTGTTTTTATTTATTATTTATTATTCCTGTCCATCCGTGTCTGTCTGTTACTTGTTGTCTGTTAAAGTGTGTCTTCTATGTGCTGCCTTCTTGGCCAGGGCTCACTTGTAAAAGAGATTGTATTCTCAATGTGATTCTTTTCCCTGGTAAAATCAAGGTAAAATTAAAAAATTAAAAATACTGTCACGGAGAAGTTAAGAAACATGAAAATATTCACATTTAAAAAGCTGGAATCAGAGATTTAGAAAAGAAATTACTCAAACTGATTATCAAAATAGATTAGTTTAACCCTCCTGTTGTCCTTGGGTCAAATTTGACCCATTTAAAAAATGTCTATATGTGAAATATGGGTTTCTTTTTAACCAAATTACCCCAGAAATGGATTGGATTCCATACAACGCTCTTTGCAAATACAATTGATCACTTTCATTCCTGATTTAACTCATCTGTACGTTCTTCTGACTATTAGTCAAAATAATCCAGAATTTCTCATTTCAAATATTAGGTATAATCCTATATAAATGAGGGTTATTGACCATAAATTCCAAAAAGTACTGTAAAACTAGTGGTAGTAAGGTGTTGGTAGTATTGAAAATTACAAAAAAAAAGTCTGAAAATCGACGAATATGTCAAATTTGTGTCCGTTTTTAACCCGGGAGGACAACACAATTAACAGTTGACAACTAATCGATTATAAAATTCATATTTGCAGTTATGATTCTGATTTTTTTTCATAATGACCAAAGACCATATGAAATAAATCTAGTTTAGTATGCAGTTTAAGTATCATTGTGGCCAAATTAGAAATTTCATTGATATTTTATAATATTCGCATGCTATTTGCATGTAAATAGCATGTTAAGCTTTTTAGGTGTAAAACTAGCCTTTTTCATACTCACAAGCTTATAGGCTACTATAACTTGCACTTGGAGTGAATTGTATAACTATCCCCAGGGCTTTGAATACCGCCGTTGTCTCGGCCTGGCCCGTGCAGCCTTACCTGTCTGTCAGGTGCTCTGCTGTCCAGCGGGGACCAAGCCTGCTGTCTCCGGGGATTCCAGACCCGCCCACCGGCTCTCCGCTGTCCCAGACCTGCTCACCTGTGTGGCGGAGGCGGCTGGAAAGCAGTCAGCGGTGCTGGGAGGACTGCACGGGCGCAGAATGTACAGCAGCGTATCCACCACCGGAGGGGAGGAAAACTCCATGTTCACATCCAGAACATCCCGAAAAAAGTGATGTCCGCCGGTCAATGAATGTCACTGCGATGCCAGATGAGCAGAGGACCCGGGTATGTGTGGTGACGCTGTTCGAAAAAGGACGTCTCGGTTTGTTCGCTGGCTGCTCCTCGTCCGCCACACAGACTGCCTTCTCTCTCTCTCCCTCCCTCTCTTTCTCTCTCTCTCTCTCACTCTCTCTCTCTCTCCCCCTCTCTCTCTCACTCTCTCTCTCTCTCTCTCTCACTCTCTCTCTCACCCCTCTCTCTCTCACCCTCTCTCTCTCACTCTCTCTCTCTCTCCCCCTCTCTCTCACTCTCTCTCTCTCCCCCTCTCTCTCTCACTCTCTCTCTATCCCTCTCTCTTTCTCTCCCCTCTCTCTCTCTCTCTCTCTCCCCCTCTCTCTCTCTCTCCCCCTCTCTCTCTCTCTCTCTCTCTCTCTCTCCCCCTCTCTCTCTCACTCTCTCTCTATCCCTCTCTCTCTCTCTCCCCCCTTTCTCTCTCTCACTCTCTCTATCTATCTATCTCTGTCTGTCTATCTATCTATCTCTCTGTCGCTCTCTCTCTCACTCTCTTTCTCTCTCCCTCTCTCTCTCTCACTCTATCTCTATCTATCTCTCTCTCCCTCTGTCTATCTTTCTTTCTCTCTCTCTCTTGCTCTCCCTCTCTCTCTTTCTTTCTCTCTATCTTTCTCTCCTCTTATCTCTCTCTCCTTCTCCCTCTCCCTCTTCCTTTCTCTCTCTCTCTTTCTCCCCCCTTCTCTCTCTCTCTATCTATCTATCTCTCTAACTATATCTCTCTCTTCTTTTGTCTCTTTTTCTCTTTCTCTCTCTCTCTCTCCTGCTCTATCTATCTCTTTCTCTCTGTCTATCTTTCTCTCCCTCTCTCTATCTCTCCCTCCCTGTGTCTATCTTTCTCTTTCTCTTTCTCCCTCTTTCTCTCCCTCTTTCTCTCACTCTCTCCTTTTCCCTCTCCCTTTTTTCTCTCTCTCCCTCTTTCTCACCCCCTTCTCTCTCTCGCTCACTCTCTCTCTCTAACTATCTTTCTCTCTCCCTCTATTGTCTTTCTCTCTCTCTCTCTCCTCCTCTTCTCTCTCTCTCTATCTCTCTCTCTCTCTCCCTCTGTTTCTCTTTCTATCTCCCTCTCCATCTCCCTTTCCCTCTCTCCTGTCTCTCCCTCTTTCCCTCCCCCTCTCTCTTTCTCCCTCTGTCTCTCTTTCTCTTTCCCTCTCTCCCTCCTTTTCGCTCTCTCTCTCCTGTCCCTCCAACTTCTCTCCCTCCACCTCTCTTCCTCTCCCTCACGTTTTCAATTACATTCAATTTGATTCAATTCAGTGGGTTTTTTCGGCATGAAAGTTTCAATAACAATGTTGCCAAAGCATCAGACAAAACACAATAAACAGTTATATGTACTGTACATTAGCACAATATTAGGGTGGGTTTAAATATAAAAAAAGATATGAAACATAAAGTAAATTGTAATAAACAACATAGTCTCACGTTTTCTCTGCCTCATCTGAAAGTCTCTCCCTCACACATCTAGCTTCTCTCATTCTTCATCTGTATTCACATCAACTAAATTCAAAGGTTGATGTACTACATGTCAGATAGGTGCCATACTTCAAATATCTTGCATGATTTGCACTTTTGTTGCTAACTACATAGATTCATATCAGCCTGGAGCCTATATATAATTCTACAGCTGCTACTTCTGTCTATGACACCTATCACACGTCTGTCTATTCTGTTGAAGGAATATCAATATAACCCATTGAATGTTGTTTTTTTATTTATGGAGTTTGTTATTATCCGAAGAGAGGATCTCAAGAGAGAGGAGTGTGTATGCAGTATATTCCACAGATTATAGATGGCTTTTGACACTATTTTGTGAGTTAAGCCTTTAAAGACCTGCCATGACTTGACAAGTACCAAAGACAAATTTCTACTACAGCCCATAGTGGACAATACACATGTATTTTCATTCATTTTCCTTCATTTAACAAAGGTAAACATCTAATTGAAATCAATATCTCTTTTTCAAACAAGGCATACAAACCTTGTTACAACAATAAATACAATACAAACAACTGTCACACTCCATACAATACTCACTTAAAATGTGTAAACAGGTGTTTCCAAAAGTGTCTGAAATGAAGTAATACACAATACATTTAGGTATAAATCATCATCCTATTTGGCCATGGCTGAATGTATTTACCAACAAAACCTGACATAAATGGAACAATCTTCTTGTTATAATTCTCATTATAATCACAGACATGCTTAATTTAGCCGACCATTGACAGAGCTCATCAGCCTCCGGTAGTGGTGCAGGGCGATGGAGAAACATTAGGATCGTTTTAAGCAACTTGGCTGAAGCTGCAGGACCAATGTCACAGTGATCTGACTTAAAAAAAAAAAAGAACATCAAGCTGTGATGCAGCCAAAAAACCCACCTCACAATACTGACACTGATGTGCACGCTCACATTTGAATGTGTGCATGTGCTAGCATTTCTGTGGCTTTCAGTCTTTGTGCATCGCAAGTGTGTGTGTGCAAATGTGCGTGTGTGCGTGCATGCCTGTGTTTGTGCGCGCCTGCGTTCGTGCGTGCCTGCGTGTGTGTGTGCACGGCAGCCTGACGACAGAGGATGCCCGACTCAGCATCTTCCCACCAACAGTGCCGGCGTTCACGTCCAATAATAACACCTTGCTCCTGCTGAAAATTAAAGCCTGTAGCCATACATATACTTTCTCTCTCTCACACACAAACAAACACACACACACACACACACACACACAAACAAGGGATTCAAATATTGCAGAGGTACAATACCGTTTAACCTCATTTGAGGACGCAGAAAGCAACCTAGGTGTTATACTGCAGAAACTCACCGGGGTTCAAAAGTACACACACAGGCACAAGTACACACACTCACAAATGACACAGGCTGCAGTTTTGAGGCAAGCTACAATGCAGATCTAAGACAGTAAATGCTTCACATCTTACATGGTGTTATATAGGTGGTAGGACACCGCCTGAAGGTTAACCTACCGTGTTTTTTCACCCTGTACTGAAATGCACTCCTACACATCAGTGCTCTGTTAAAGTCTACCTATGCCCTGTCTGTTGTCTGTTGTCTGTCCTGTCCCTTGTTTTAAATGCTCTGATTTAAGTAGTAATTGCACTTTATGTATAGTCTATAATGTGTGTGCTCAAAGTGTAGGCCCTCTTGAATGTCGTTTTTATATAATGTTAATTGTGTAACACCACTTGACTTGATCCATAGTGAAACGTTTTGTTTCACTATGTGCAGTGTACATGGTTGAAATGACAATAAAAACCACTTGACTTGAAATGTTACTGGTTCGGAGACAATGTGGCTGTTGATGCTGATTTGCTTTTCAGCCGTGATGTTGAAGTGAGCCAGCTCCACACATCTTGGCTTTAACCCCGATTTATGTGTTGTTTTGGCAGCTGTGGCTCAGGAGGTAGAGCGGTTGTCTATCAAACAAAAGAACATTAGTTCGATCCCTGGCCCCTGCAGTCTACATGTCAAAGTGTCCTTGTGCAGGCCACTAAATTTGAATGTTTTTCTGCACATTTGGCAACTTGTATGGCTGCCTTGGCCAACAGTGTATAAATATGAATGCATTTGTGAATGGCATTTATCCAATTCAATTGTTTTTATAGTGTCAAATGACAACAAGAGTTATCTCAGGACACTTTACAGAAAAAGAAGGTCTAGACCCCTCTCTATAATTTACACAGACCCAACATATCCGCCCCCAAGAGCAAGCATTTGGTGCGACAGTGGCGAAGAAAAAACTTCCTGTGGACAGACCCTGACTCTTGGTGGGCCGCAATCTGCCCCCCCCTGCCAGGTAGGACACAGAGACACTGATACAGATATGGAGAAATATGATTATATCATAATAATTATAGCAGTTGGTTTGATAAACAGTGGCAAGTAACAATAAAGATAATATAACTATGACTAGAAATAATAGGATAAGGGTGCCTGTAGTGTGTAAAAGGCTTTTCAGTGGTCATATGTGTGTATATATATATATATACTGTAAATGCATTTACAATTTACATTTACCTACTGTAAGCATTGTGTATGCATCAACGTTGGTTTGTGTCCCATTTGAGGGACCAGGCTGCAGAGTTTTCACTGTGGTTATGTTGCTTTTAAAAACTATTCACATTCTGTATTTTGACCCTTGACCCTTATTAAATCATTAAGGTCTGTGACGTGGTTAGACTTGCTTTGAGCTATGTCAGGCACAAGCAGAATTCTAATAGAATACTTTTTGTTTCTAGGCAAACCTAAAGTCTACACATATACTATCATTTGCCTTAAAGGAACACGCCACCGTTTGTTGAAATAGGGCTTATTACGGTCTCCCTTACCTGTAAATAGGTGGGACAACGTATTTTTTGTCTCTGTGCATGCATTGTTTTAGTCCGGTGAAACACCGGCAGCGCCGCCGCTAACATTTTGTGAGTAAAAGTGAGCCAACAAAAAAACAACAACAACCTAATTACTTCTTGTGGTACAAATAACAGTCCATATTAAGATTAGACAATTTCCTAGGCAGATATTGACTTTGGACAGTGCTTTGGCTGTGCTTCCACCCAATATAGTCCCAAATCAATATCTGCCTAGGAGGGAGGACAAGGTACAAAAACAAACTCTGGTGTCTCTGACTATTATATAACTTTCAGCCGCAAGGGCCACTGAGAGGATTGGGCTCCTATTGTGGACCTGTATGCGGTCATTGGACCATCTGGTTTTAGGAGTTGCTTAAAACTTTAGACCACATGCCATCCATTCTACACAACCAAGAAACATAATTAAAACCCAAATTATAATACTACTCCTGTTGCCTTTCCATCCAACTATTTAAACATTTATGGAGGAATCCTTAAAGGTGCACTTTGAGTTCCTGCATGGTTTCAACACAATTTCATTTTTGTCTCAAATCGTAAGCATCTGTCCTGGATTGGCTAGCTGCCTGTCCCCAGAATACACTGTTTCCGGAGACAACACAGGGGTCGTAAACATCAAACACTAGGGGCACAAGATAGGCACCTAAACACAACAAACCACGTTCCAGCCAATCACCAACAATATGGTTGGGGGAGGGGTGGGGGTTAGTAAGTTAGTTATGGTGTTTTTTTCCACTATATTGACTCGTCTCGACTTTTTTGGTTTTCCATTACAAAAAAAAGTCCTGTGTGTGCTATGACAACCAGCCACACTCGCCTCACGCATGAGGCAGTACTAATCCACCATGGCACCATGGGCGATTCAGGTATCATGTAATGGAAAAACACCATTTGTCATGACAGTTATGGAAACATGGGGGGATGGGGGTGCTTGGTGTGTTTTGTTTGAAATTTACTTGGAACGGCAACAGAAATGAACATGCAGGAACTCATAGCACACCTTTAATCTAGCAAAGTTGTAATGCCTTTCAGGGTTTTCCTTACAATTATAAGGGTTAGGCATTTTGGGCACCACCTACGCTGAATAAAGGTAAAATCAATGTGAGCATCAAAACTAACCAAATGACTTTTCTTAGATTTAATGGTTGTAGCTGGTCCAAGCAAGTTTGGTCTTTAAGCTTTTTGAGTGTTATTTATTTATTATCGGTTACTATCTATTCTAATAATTTAGACACAGATATGGTAATTGTAATGCTCCAAAATGATGTGAAATTGCATTTCGTTCATTGAAAAAAGTAACATTTTCTTGAGGCAGGACCAAACACAAACTAGGGAAAACATTGCCTTTTAACTCCTGACCCCTTGACCTTTAACTCCTAATATTTTACTTTTCACATTTATTGTGTTGTTTTGATATTGTGTGTCATTTTAGTTTTCTCTGTATTTCTTTTTTTCCAGTATTTTAGTTTCTTTCTATTTTAATTAGAGTATAGATTGGAGAGTGCCTGGTAGCTGGAGAGGTGCCAGTTCACCTCCTGGGCACTGCCAAGGTGCTCTTGAGCAAGGCACCAAACCCCCAACTGCTCAGGGTGCTTCTCCAAGGAGCAACCCCCTCACTCTGGCATCTCTCCATTAGTGTGTTTAGCAAGTATAGGTCCTGAGGCTGATTCAGGCCTGTGTTCAATGTGTGTGCAACTGTACTAACTAACTGTCTCCTCGTGGGATAAATAAAGGCATTTTTCATCATCTTCTAAGCTCCTCCGAGGCATTTCTCCATCAAATCTTTTATTGATTATGTGTATATTAACCTGTATTATTTGTATATTTGTAAACCAATTAAAGAATTAAAAAAGTTGTTTCCTTTATTCATTAGAGACTCACTCATTTGTGATGCTGTTGTGCCCTCTAGTGTTACAGAGTGAGAAGGAGGCCTGTTTCACAGTAGTCTCTCTACACTCTGCTCTCATTGGGCAGATTCAGCAGAGCAGAATCTGGAGATTAGATTTAATTAAAATCGCCTCGAGCCCGTCACCCGCTGAACTTAAGATCTACATTCAGCAAACTGTGACAGCTTTTAATATCCAAATTATGCAACCCACCGATCAATGCAGACGATAACTGCTGATTGGGACCAATTCAATATCCTCTCCTCTGATAGCAATCAACAACAAATGCAGCATTGTGACTCGGGCAGACAGACTTTGAAAACCACAACAATGGGATAAAGGGAGTCGTTTAAGTGCCCCCCCCCCCCCCAAAAAAAGGAGTGAGTTAGCAGCAGCAGTGTGAGTCAGGACTAAATCAGGAGAAAATCCACTGGAGTTTGCTGAAAAGGTGGATGCAAGCCAAGAAGCCCAAGTACCCTCTCTGTGTGGCTGCAGCAGAGCCAGGCCTGAGTTATATGCCACTAAATCACTCTCACATCCAGCTGACTCCCCAGCTTCTTGTCTGTCATCAGTACGCACGGGCAGGCGCATACACGCACACGCGCACGTATGCGCACACACACACACACACACACACACACACACACACACACACACAACAGCTAAAGCTGTGTGTGTCTGCGTAGGTTGTTGAGGAGAAAGAGCAGTGCCCATACTTAATTAGAGGCTGGAGGGGGGTAGACCTAAGTGTGTGTGTGTGTGTGTGTGTGTGTGTGTGTGTGTGTGTGTGTGTGTCTGTGTGTGTGTGTGTGTTTGATTACAAGATGAAAGAGAGAACTACTCATTACCAGATCAATGTCTGTTGCGGTGTCTACTCCGTAACACATAGAAGTACACAACCAAAACTACAATATGGAAGAATTATGTACAAGAAAAGGGAATCAATTCCATATCCGGGTTACCTGTGAGCAACTATTCTTTCATATCTGATATTTAAGACATGAAAATCTACTACAGTACAATCTCATACTTTACTGTGAGGGAAATTTACTTTATACAACATACACATAATACATTAAAGCCAGTGTTCATTCATTTTTTTTTGTCATTCAAATTTAGTTTTATTGATTTTTTTACTTTTAATTCTCTCCTTTCTTCTGTTGTATTTCTCCATATCATGTAATCAAGTGTACGGTTTAAATTGGCCATCAGTGAAGTCAATGTTAAGATGAGATTTACCTGCAGTCTATGTACAACAAGCAGAGTTGTAGAGACAATGTAGGTTAATACCAAAGTGTACAGGCATCAAATGACCTACAACTCTTAATAGACCGCAGTAATTACTCAATGTGTTTCAACTGCCTCATTGTTTGTTTTTATATATTTACCGAGGATTCTCTGGAAAGCAAAACTCACACTGAGCGAATCATTCTGATAAAATTAGGTAAATGAAACAGACAACGGCTTTTGGTTTACGTTTAAGACACTTCCTGTTATTTAGAACAATTGTAATTTGACATGGACATTATTTACAAGTTATAGATTATTGACCCTTGTGTTGACTTCGGGTCAAATTTGACCCGTTTTCAAACTTTCTGTATCAAAAATATGGGTTTCTTTTTAAAGGTGCTCTGAACGATAAACCCCCACCCCCAAATCCTTCTTGTCGGTTATTGGCTGGAACGCTGGAGCACTGTTTGTGTATGCTTCGTGGTGCAGGTGAGTTTGGTTTTGTTGCCATTTGTAGACCCTGGGCTGTCTACAGAGACCGTGTTTTTTTACAGTGTGTTCTGGGGACATGCAGCTAGCAGATAGTGAGGAGATGTTTGCTGTATCTTACAACAAATGTAGCCTAAAACAAGTCACAAGTACAACAAAATATCTCCAAAAAGCTCTCCACTGAATTTTAGGGTGTTTTATTTCATTTTTTGGAATTTGAAAAAAAAAAAAAAAAATAAAGGAAATGTTTCTATGTATCTTGACTGAACGTTGACCCTTCTGGGATTATCCTTCCTTTAATATTAGCCTACATAAATCTTAATTTCTCTTTTTGTAACTCAAGAATTAAGTATAATTTCCTATAAATGGTTTATTAACCATGAATTCCAAAAATAAATGTAAAACTAGTGGTGATAAGTTGGTGTTAGTGGTGTTCATACATGGTAGTGAAAAGAAGTGTTAAACGTGGAAAAAGCATCAAAAACAAGACTAAAATGTCAACCAGCAAGTGCATGGTGGAAGGGAAGACAACACGAGGGTTAAACCACTTTGAATGTGATCATGTGATGGCATTAACATGTTCTTCCGAAGACAAGTAAAAACATGCCGTTTTATGATGAAAACCATACGACTTTATTTCATGACATCCTGCCACAGATCAGCCAAACAGTAAAATGGGAAAGTTCTCATTGACAAAACAAAGTTAGAAAAAAAAGGTTAAAAAGAGAAAAACATGAGATCGCAGTCAAAGACCCATTTGATGTCTCTGCTCTGACGTTGTGTCCTCTTTACTGTCCACCCCCTCCTGGGCATTTGTTTCCTCTCTCTCCTCATCTTTCTTTTATATTATTATCTTCCTTTCTGTGTCTGTTTTTCCTCAACGATGGCCAGGGCAGGGGCGAGTCGGCTGTTTCATCACCAACTTCAGCATCCGCAATTTACTTCCGTGCTCTTCTGCAATTGGCCGTTGGTTACCATGGCGGTGACATTGGCTGTGGGTTTTGGAGGTAGGACATCACAACTGCAGAGATGGACAGCCTGCAGACAACACAGAGAACGGGAAATAACATCACGTTAAAAGTTTGCAATCTTAGTTTCATAGCCAAACTAAAAACATCGTGCTACCTTAATGTAATGAATTTCCTGCTCAGAATTATTTTGATTTATATTTTGATCCATAAATGTTGGAGAAAGTGTGTAATTTCATTTTTTTTTTTTCAGTTAATTTTTTTTTTTTTTTGGCAGAAGCCTTTAATGAGGTGTAGACAGAACAGCTTCGCTACCTTGGAATTTTCTTTCATGTTTGCATATTTTGCGGGCCATGAGCACCTTCGGTTGTGTGACATTTTGAAATGACTTTTTACTTATTGCCTATAATGCAAAAACACACTCCAGTTCTCTTTTAATTATTCAACGACATATTTTGCTGACATGTTGGCATATTATTAAACTGAGTGAATGAGCATGGGTTTGATTAACACCAACGCAGGTATGAAACCACTGAGGGGGTAATTCATCTCAACGTGAACGAAGTCCTGATTCCACCAATAACATCAGTGCCCTCCACAGCTCTTTTATCCTGTGTAGACACTCACCTTTGTTTAATAACACAGGGATACTTACATCATATCTTGGCTTTCGACAAATGTCCTAAAACTGGCCTTGAACCAGCTTCTATGCTCACGAGGCGGGGGCATTAACGTCATCGTCTGACATTGCTTGCTGAGCCAAACATTTTGCGTTACTAGACTACGAGTGCATCAAGCTTGTCTTTAATGCAACCTCATCTTGACGATGGACCAGAAGGTTTTTCCCCCCTCATTGCTAATCTGTCCGCAAGGCCTGGACAAGTGCCCTACTGTAGTACTCTTTTAGAAGCAAATGGGAACGTGGCACCCCTGGAGGTCACACAGTTAAAAGCTTTTGGACATTAGAGTTGGCTCAGCTCAAGTCTCAGTAGCAGACAGAAGCGAGACAAACCCAGCGGATTTAAAGAGGAAGGCTTTAAGGTAAACACATGGTCCCTGTAATTTGCCCTTTACTCTGCAACAGAGCACTAGAAGGTGACAAGGGAATCAATTGTCGTTTCTATACCGAGCCCACGAAAATACTCCCGTCATATCCCGATCACGTTTTGCTTGGATATGAAAAGACTCTCAGACATCTGACGCTGTAAATTGTACAAGCAAGAAGCCACCTTCTAATAGGTTTAATAATGCACCAGGTTAATGAAAAAAAGTTAGTTGGAAATACCTTTTACATATACACTATTTATTACATGTCCAACTGGTGTAAAGGCAATCACATGGCGGCAACTCAGTCAAAAGACATGGTCAAGATTTTTCAAACCGAGCATTGGGGAATGATTTGAGTGACGATTGATTTTAACTGGTCTGGCCTGCTAATGAGCACAACCATCTCTCAGAGAACCAGAATGGATGAATGCAATCTCAGGGTTCCAATGGTTCGAAACAACAGTAAAATTAAAACCAAGGTGGGCAGAAGAGCATCTCTGAAGTACGCCGAACTTTGAGGCAGAGGTTGCAGACAAACCAACCGGTGCCACAGCTAAAACAGGAAACTGAGGCATTTGCAAAGCTCTCTTCAATCAACTGCAGATGGTAGGGTCAGAATTTGGCAGGATCCATCCTGCCTTGTATCAACGGTTCAGGCTTTGGTGGTGTCATGGTGTGGGAATATTTTCTTTTTTGGGCCTCTTGACCATCAAGGTACAGTATTGTTGCCCATCCCTTTATGACCATAATGTAAACGGGCACTTTCAGCAGGATAATGAGCCATGTCATAAAGCTGGAATCATCTCAGACTGGTTTCTTGAACATGACAATGAGTTCGGCACTCAAATGGCCTCCACAGTCACCAGATCTCTATCCAATAGAGCATCTTTGGGATGTGGTGGAACAGGAGATTCGCATCATGGATGTGCAGCCGACAAATCCAGGTGTGATGCCATCATGTCAATATGGACCAAACTTCAGGAATGGCATTCTATGCCACGAAGAATTGAGGCAGTTCTGAAGGCAAAAGGGGGTCCAACCCGTTACTAGCATGGGGTACCTAATAAAGTGGCCGGTGAGTGTACATGCATGGTGTAAAGGCATATATCAAAAGATTGATTTTAATCGGGGAATCGATTATTTTAACACGGCCCTAGTGAGCACACTTCTCAGAGGAACCAGAATGGATGAATGCAATCTCAGGTTCCAATAAACTAATATAAATATATAAATTATCTCCAAGCTCTAGGTTAGACAAAAAACAGTAAGATAGACATTCCAACTCTCTTCTCAACTGCAGACAGCAGGACTCACTCATTTTAGATCTTTTCCTCTTTGGTGCAACCTCTCAGAACGGCACTGCCGGTAAAACGCAGCACGCTGTGCAGTGGCGTTATGAGGGAACCCTCGCGACTTCCAGGCTATCAGCCATTCAATGGCATTCACACGCTACTATTGGCCAAGCGTCCATTCTTACACAAGGTAACAGAACCCGATTTGTTCAGGGCCTGGCCCTCTGACCAGTCCGCTATCCTAACCTTAACTTCTCAAGGACAATGCCTAACACCAACCAATTGGGTTGCTTCGTAAGGTAGGATTGCCTAGAAGTTGCGTGGGATCCATAATAACGCTGCGCAGTGATGGCACAAGATATAGGTAGTTCAGCAGATAAGGACCAATATATAGCATTTCATATATACAGTATATACACACACTATATACAGTATATACAGACACTATATATATATATATATATACATACATACACACACACACACACACACACACACATATATATAAATACATACATACATAGTATATACACAGTGGGGAGAATAAGTATTTAATATACAGTATACACACAGTATACTACTGATTCAGTATACTTACATGAAGCTGCTCATCATCTGTTTAGTGTCCTCTGAGCTTCTTGAGTTTGCAAAGCTGATGAAAGAGCAGTAGACTGCGATCCAGGCACACCACTTCAGCTGAAAGGCACACAACATGAAGGTTAGCTGCACCAGCTTGTGAAAGACCAAAATGTAGATCTATCCAGCGTATCACATTACAGACAGTATTAACAAAGATACAACAGCATAGTTAAGAAATGGCACTGAATGAATGAGTACACGATAGAGCCCGACCGATAATGGATTTTTTTAAGGCCGATACCAATACGAATATTTGGTAATTTAAAAAAAACGATATGCCGATATTTCGGCCGATATATTTTTACAAAAATCCAGAAATGCATTACAAAACATAAACAGATCTCCCTAACATTAGTTATTTGTAGTTTTTATTTTATACTAGTTTTTGTAGTATTTATGAGTTCTTACTAAAGTAATGATCATAATTTGTTTTATTGTCACAACAGAACATAAAATATATTAAAAGGTCTGATAATTACAATGTATAAAAATACAAACTTAAGATATGAAACTTAAAGTCCTTTGAACAAAAACACATTAACAAAAAATAATCAGTGTTGCCAACAGGGACGTTGTAGAGCGCCCTCTGGTGGACAATCTATGCAACAACGTTCATAACATGGTTGACAGTCCCCTTTTATTTCTTTAGATATTAATTTATCAGAATCATTTATTTGTCATTATGGGCGATTCTGATGAATAAATATATTTTTTTTAAAAATCAGCCATTATAAATGCTGATACCAATATATTGGGAATGCCTAATATCTGCCGTTAATATCGGTCGGACGATAATATCGGCCCACCAATATATCGGTTGGGCTTTAGTACATGATGCCCTTTAATTTAAAGTGATTTTCGTTTGGAAACATGAATGTATCCTGGCCAGTATAGTATATGAAGATACACGTGGTGTATCACCCAAACACAATTCCCGAACAGGCCAACAGCACTTCAAGGAAAAAGCTATTCTGCAGGCAAAGGGTGGCTCTGCTTCTCCTTCGTAGGTGCCTAATATCCATACAGTATCTTGTTAGGTACTGCCATTATTTTGTACACCCCCAGTAAAACATGTACTTCTTTTGAGTGCATTGTTAGTAGTTGGACTGGGAGGCCACATGAGTCTGCTGCTGCCCCGTCTTTGTTTAATGTGTCCTTAGTGCTGAAATTCAAAAGCTGCCCTTCATCTAAAAGGTTAGTTTACCTTTAATCTTCTAAATGGAACAATTGGGCTGAACCAAGGACTACCATTCAGGGGCAACACCCTTTTAGTTTGCACGTGCACACACATGAGGTATGTGAGAGTGTGTGTGTAGGTTACCTTGAGCATCAGTCCACACATGCTGAAGATCATGCCGAGCAGGTTCATGTAGTCCGGCGTGGGGTCCTCCAGCGTGGGATTGGATTCTGTGCTGGGAGGCTTGTATCTGCAACATCAAAACAAATTATATATTACATAAAAAAAATGTTGAAGGTACCTTGCCACATATATTTCATTACTTTGTGGTAATGTCTGAAGTTCTACCATATACCCCAAAGTATTTGTCTGAAATTTTAACTGTGCGGGAACACAACCGGTCATTGCGGTCTTCAAATCAGTTGGTTTTACAAGTCCCAAGGTCCAGGTATGAACGGTGGGGTGATCAGGCTTTTGCCGTTGCTGCCCCAAGACTCTGGAACAAGTTACCCCCTGATATACGTACTGTTACAGATGTCGCTCTTTTCAGGTCCAAACTTAAAACATATCTCAAGTCAAGTCAAGTTTATTTCATCCATTAAAATGGAAATTACAGTGCTCACACTCGCCATCTTATCCATAAAAACTAGAAATAATAAATACAATACCACAAATACACTAAAATATTATACATAAATACAATGAAAAAAATAAAATAAAATAAAAACTTATAAAAATGTACGTTTAAAGTACTTGTTGTGCTGTCTAATAGCCTGAGGTATAAAAGAAAGAGCATACCACTTGGTTTGTGTCACAGGAGGTCTTAGCCTACCACTGCTCTATAACTCTGCCAATCAGATTACCATGAAGAGGGTGACCCGGGTCTCTCGTTATTTTCTGTGTCATTTTTACCAGATGATCGTCATATACCTGATCCACTGTATTTAACTCTCCCACCATTTTCCCAGCCCTTTTAGTCACTCTATCAATCTTGGCCTTCTCAGTTAAACCAGCATTCCCCCCACCCCACCACACAGTAACTCCAAACACTACATACGACTGACATAAAAAACATTCTCACCACATCCGTGTTCACCTTAAAGGACTGCAACTTCCTCATACAGTAGACCCGTGGACTTTTTCGTGAATTTTTTCATCAATGAGTCAACATGATCAGACCATGTTAGCCTGTCATGGTCAGCTGGCAGCCCACTCACTCTGACATCTCTCCATTAGTGCATGTATAGGTCCTGAGCGTGTGTGTATTTCAGGCCTGTGTGTGATTACTAACAAAGTGTGTACACAGAGTGTTAATTGAAATTAATAAACAAATTAAAAATTACACCCACATTCCAAAACCATAGGCATTACTCTCCTGCTATAACTGCCTTCACTTTTCTCAAAGACCACCAGATTTTGAATCCTGGCTGCAGGAATTTACTGCCATTCAGCCAAAAAAGCATTAGTGAAGTCCAACACTGATGTTGGGAGATAAGCCAAGATGTCACTGTAACAGTTGGCATTCCCGTTCATCCCAAAGGAGCTGGATGAGTCTGCGGTCAGGGCTCTATGCAGGCCAGTGAAGTCAGAGCATTCATTATGAACCTGACTTTATGCCACACTGAAACAGGAAAAGGACTTCACTAAACTGTCTGGAAGAATAGAATAGAATGCCTTTATTTGTCATTATACACAAGTACACAGTACTTGTGCAACAAGATTAAAGCAATCTATGAGGTATTATATTACAGTATAACAGTAACAGTATAAAGGTTCATAAAGGTTCCAGAAAGACAGTCACTGGTTACCTTTCGTGGCTCGTGTTTTCACACAAACACCAACATAATCAGTGGTAACTAACTGGAAAAAAGCCTGAGGAAACGACTTGTTAACTGACCGTCATGAGCAAAAGGCATGGCCATACAGCAGCGACAGACAGAAAGAAAAACAACCCGTAAACTAAAATATGAGCCGTTTAGTGACGAAGTGTTAAATCAGTGATCCGGCAGGATATTATGCATTTAGCATTATTTTGTGAGTGTTTAGTGGTGTATACACCCCACAGTTAATTAAATCAGCTAATCGCTAATCCCTTTAAGGTATAAGACTCGGGTTAATGGTGAGCTAGCTAGCTGTTAGCTACCCTTAAACAAGCTAATTCCATCAAGAACAACTTGTTTTTCTACATGAAAGACTCACCTCAAAATCTTATTTTGTCTCCTCGGGTCTGCCATATTGTTGGTAGACATAATTTGTCACAATGCTCTCCTGGGGGATGTATTATTAATAAAACTAGCTATCAATAAACTCAGGCGATCGAAAGACAGCTGATCGGCCTTTTCTTGAATGGAGAAGAAGGTGTAGGAATATCCGGTGCATTACAAAATAAAAGCGTAAAATAATCCGTAGGCAATATGGGAAACGGGAGGAGGGCTTTTTACTTTTATTTTGACAGGAGCATTTGATCCCAGTATGCATTGCGCGTACTAGAAAACAGGAGGGGTAACATGAATGGTGGATGCTTTTGATAGTCACAAACCAAACTGGGAAAAAACATACTAATAACGCATTATTATATTATATTAGCTGCGCCAGGAATATCAATATGTCTCGCCTCTGAAATTGAACTCTGTTGAAACGGTTCAAGGTAGTTAAATAAGTAAGTAGCGCGGAAAAACTACTGTGAATTGGAAATGTCCAACGTTAGCTAACGTTACAAATCTGTAACTATACTACTGTCTAATTAACGTTCAGGCTAGTAGTGTCCAACGTTAGCTAACGTTACAAATCTGTAACTATGCTACTGTCTAATTAACGTTCAAGCTAGTAGTGTCCAACGTTAGCTAACGTTACAAATCTGTAACTATGCTACTGTCTAATTAACGGTCAAGCTAGTAGTGTCCAACGTTAGCTAACGTTACAAATCTGTAACTATGCTACTGTCTAATTAACGGTCAAGCTAGTAGTGTCCCGCAAACTTTCGCACTTTGGTAACTCCCATTAGTTTTCTTTAAGAATGCTAATAAAGTGCATTCACTTCCATGTGACAAGAAATAATGCTAACCTTGCTTATAGTTTGTGTAGCCATTATGTTTTGCTTTGTTGAAAAATGAGAGTATAAAAGTACACTTCTGTAATGAAGGGTAAGTTAGTGTTAGTGTGGCTCACATGTCTGTGTGATGTTTTTAACCCCCCCACCACACACACACACACACACACACACACACACACACACACACACACACACACACACACACACACACACACACACACACACAGGTTATGTGACCATGGCGTTCCCTGAACCCAGACCTCAGGCTCCCCAGCTCCCTCGACATCTGCTCAGGACCATAGACTGTCAGCAAGGAGCTGTCAGGGCGGTTCGCTTCAACGGTAAGAGAGACACGACATATGTATCATCCTGATGTAAAAACTGTTGAGATATTGGCAAAAGCAGCTTGCGAACAATCTGCTTTAAATCTGAATCTGCCAAATTATTACCAAAGTAAGTTTATACTTATACTTACAGTTTATACTTTGGTGTATTTGGTGCATACAATAATCATATTAAAAGGGAGTAAACAATAAAGCAAAATGCTGCTACAGAACATACATACAGAACATGCACATACATAACATAAAGACAGAATAGATATATGACAATACAAGATAGATACAGTGGTTTTCATAAGTTTACACACCCATGCTAAAGTTGATTAAAAAGAGGAATAAAAAACATCTTTTGTAAATTGATCTTAATGCCTTAATTAAAAAAACTTAGAAAAATCCAACCTTTTAAGGACACCAATTTTCTTTGTGAATGAATAATGTATTGTAAATAAATAAATCTTCCTTAAAATACCGGTGGCATAAGGATACACCCCCCTATGTTAAATTCCCATAGAGGCAGGCACATTTTTATCTTTAAAGGCCAGTTATTTCATGGATCAGGATACTATGCATCCTGACAAAGTTCCCTTGACCTTTGAAATTAAAATAACTCCATATCATCATATACCCTTCACCATGACATGAGTCACAATTCATCCATGAAATGTCATTATCTCACACCTGCCCCTGTCTCATGTCTCCCTGCTTGGTCAGCTGATGGGAACTACCTGCTGTCTTGTGGCAGTGACAAATCTCTAAAGCTGTGGAGTGTGAGCCGAGGGACACCGCTGAAGACTTACAGCGGCCATGGATACGAGGTCCTGGACGCCGACGGGTGAGATAATTGTCACAGCTTCCTCCACAGTGTGTCAGGAAGTGTGTAGGTCGGTAATATACAAAGACTGTTAATAGTAATGGACAAAGCATCCGATTTGGCGAAGTGCCTTGAACCTGCTTTCTATCTGAATTCCAGCAGGGGACGAAGAGTGCGGTTGCTAAAGGAGGTTGGTTTCTGTAGAAGTCTGTGAGAAAGCGACCCACTTCTCACTTGAGTCTCAATCACTAGTTTTAAGACTTCTGCAACACAGAATGATCATTTTTTAAAATATGGTCTCGTTGAGTTTAAACTCTGCGATAAAGCAGGGGGTGTTTTAGGGCGTGGCTATGACGGGATTGCCAGTGAAAGTGTGTAACGCAACGTAACGCAGAGTGTAAGCTGCTCCTACCTCACTCCTCCCTCTCGTCTATAATCGTCACATCTGCATCCAGGAAGGCTGCGCCCGTAACGGCAAACTCAACGATGAATAGCAGATCTCCACAAACCAATAGGTGACGTCACACATGCTCTGTCCACTAATTTTACACCCAATGATAATACAGCATCAAAATGCGTGATACATGAGTGTAGGTGGTAAACACATTAAATTGCCAAATATTTTGATAATCAATCAACTGGTTCTAGTCATTTTTTAATGAAACAAATATCTGGACCCAGCTTCTTAAATGTGAATCTGTTCTAGTTTCTTCTCTCCTCTGTGACAGTAAACTAAATATCGTTAAGTTGTGGACAAAACAAGACATGTGAGGACATCATCTTGTGGCCTTGGGAAACACCGATTGACATTTTTCATTATTTTCTGACATTTTATAGACCAAACAGCTAATTGATTAATCGAGAAAATAATCGCCAATGAAAATAATCGTTAGTTGCAGCTCTAAAAACGTGTGCTGTAGAGATCGTCTCCCCCTGTAAGAAGTAACAGTGTTTGTTTCTCACTGGCTCTTTCAACAGTTCCTATGACAACAGTCACATTTGCTCGTGCAGCTCTGATAAGACTGTGATCCTGTGGGACGTCGCCACAGGCCAGGTCACACGCAAACTCAGAGGCCACGCCGGGGTCAGTTCTGCTGTTTATAACTCTGTTCAACCCGATTCATATGTTTATGTTTCACCTGTACAGTTCCACTTTTCTTGTTCTTTTGTGTCTCTGTACTTGTGATTTATTTGTTGTTTTTAATATCTCACTCACATTTTATGCTTACAGAAAGTCAACTGTGTCCAGTTCAACGAGGAGGCAACTGTCATCTTGTCTGGTGAGTCTGTGAAATGCTTACAATGCACAATACATGATTCTGTAACAATTGTGTGTTTTCTTGAATAGTGCAATGTTTTGTATTATGTGAAATATCTTGCCACTTGAACATTGAATTGTCTTTGTCTGCAGTGTCTTGGTCTGCGTTTTGTAACCGACTAATAATATTAATATTAATAATAATAATAATTATGTTTACTTTATTAATCCCGCAAGGGGATGTTACACATTACACTCTGTTGTTATTACACACAGGCCTGAATTACACACATATGCTCAGTACTTATTCATGCACTAAATGGAGAGATGTCAGAGTGAGGGTGCTGCCCATAGAAAGGCACCTCGAGCAGTTGGGGGTTTGGTGCCTTGCTCAAGAGCACCTCGGCAGTGCCCAGGAGGTGAACTGGCACCTCTCCAGCTACCAGTCCACCATACTTTGGTCCGTATCGGGACTTAAACCAGCGACCCTGATTAACTGATTGTAATTGTGTTTTAAATGTGTGTTAACTTGTTGTATGTGTGTGTGTTTTTGTCCTCATCCAGGGTCTCTAGATGGGACGGTTCGGTGCTGGGACACCAGGTCCAGAAAATTCGAGCCCATCCAGGTTCTAGACGAGGCTCGGGACAGCGTCAGCAGCCTGAAGGTGGCACAACACGAGCTGCTTACCGGGTCAGCACAGGAAACATAGTTTTTCTCATGAAAGCCATTATAAGTCATCTGCATGTTGAAGTTGATCTTAAAGTGCTCATATTATGCTGTTTGGCCTTTTCCCTTTTCTTTATTGTGTTATATATCTTTTTTTTTTTTGCTCGCCTAGCTGTTAATGTAGCACGCCTACGTAGTCCTTACCTAGGTACTGCGCATGTGCGACTCCCAACAAAGACGGAACAGAAGTGAGATGTCTCACTCTGCAGCTAAAACAGAGAGCTCAACACACAGGGGGAAAAGAGGAGCTGCAGCAATGTGCAGTACAACAAAAAACATGTAAACCTATTCTGATATAACCTCTAAATACAATTATGAACCTGAAAATGAGCATAATATGAGCACTTTAATGTTTTATTGATCAAGAATCACTTATAGACCCTGTTAATTCAAACTGCTGCAGTTTAGATTTGAACTGGAAGCAGTTAAAGAGACAATGTATCCAAAGTTGTTCCATTCCTTTGCTTACTTCTCCACCTGTTAGATTACATTTTTAGATTTCATGGTGGCACTATTTGAAAACAATGATCCTGTGTTTAGGTCGGTGGATGGCAGAGTGAGGCGCTACGACCTGAGAATGGGACAGCTGCATGTTGACTTCATCAGCAGTTAGTAATCTTTTTCATGATACATTTTCAGCATCCATTAAGATTAAAATTAACGACTACTGTTTTTATTAAAGCAGTGTATAAAAAATGCAGAACCCCCTTAACTAGAGTTGTAACATTTCAAATTTCACTTCACAACTAATTGTCCCAAAAATAATTGTGATTAACAAAATAATTGTTTTTATGTATTTTTTATTTATTACTTTTACAAACAAATTAAAGTTTTGAATGAGTCCAAGAATACGTCTTTTGGTTATATCACTGTCATGTGACACAGGTACACCGTCTATGAAGTAAACCACGCCTCTTTATTATGTAAAACATAAAATTGACAATTCCTATCAACCGTCATACCCCTTAGGATCTAGCTAACGTTAGCATTTAATTGCAGAAGTGTAATGCACAAAGTAATGGCGATTATGTAAAAAAAATTAGACAATTATGTAATAATTGTTCCAGGTCTGCCTGTAACTTGTAACTATGTTTGTGTGTCCCAGGTCCCATCACGTGTGTGTGTTTCAGTCAGGACGGCCAGTGCACTCTGAGCTCCAGTCTGGATTCAACAGTCAGACTACTGGACAAGAGCACCGGGGAAATGCTGGGAGAGTGAGTGCTGTTCAGTGTCATTCGCAGTGTGGTGGAATTTGAAGCGCTGCAGTTTGCTGAACATTTGACAAAGTATGTATATTCATTCAGACTCCATTATGATGTTCATATTGCTTTTTTTGTGTGCTTTCCCCTCAGGTATTCTGGACACAAGATGAAGGGCTATAAGCTGGACTGCTGCCTGTCCAGTAAAGACACCCACGTTCTGAGCTGCTCAGAAGACGGACACGTCTACTTCTGGGACCTGGTGGAAGTAAGTGTCTGATTACATTTATGTTCTTAGTGCATTGAACATAATGGGTTACAGTCCTGGATATTTATGGATATGCACGTATATTATCAGGAGCTTTAAGCATTATATCCTGGGGATTGTGTCCATTTATATACAGTATGTATGCACTGATGCAGTTTGAATCTTCTGACGCTCTGAGTTTTTTTTTGTACTGTACAAAGGTGTGGAGTCTTGTAAGCAATGTTAATAATATTTGTTTTAATCTTCCTATACATTTTATGTGATTCAACACAAAAAGTAATGTAAAGTATGACGTTATTGTCCCTTGATGATTTTTTTGTGAGGACTGTTGTGGTTATTTTTATATTTTTCTCTCTATCTATTAACGGATAACTTACCAGCAGGTTTTGGCAATATGTCTGAATATGAATGCTCTTTATAATTTGTTGTGTGGATTCATTATATGCCATAAGCATTTTACAGAACTTAAGTCTACAGAGACGCAGACAAAAGAAGGAGCTAGTCGGCATTCAGTGCAAACTTCCACCAATACTAACCAGCACATGAACACAGAATGATTATGTCTTCAAATCAATTATTCCCCCTTAAATCAGACATTTGTCCACCAACGTTTAGACAAATATGGTCCAACCTTATGTTAGAAACAGATGAAGGAAGTGTACTTAAAAACATTTGTTGTTTTTCTCACCTCCAGGGATCTTTGTCTTTGAAACTGCCAGTGGGGAAAGCTGTTGTCCAGTCATTGTCCTTCCACCCCACAGAGACCTGCCTCCTCACAGCCATGGAGGGACGCGTCCAGGTGTGGGGGGGGGAGCCCGAGGAGACGGAGGAGGATGCACTGGCCACATAGAGATGGTGAAAGTAGTCCAAAGCTACATTTGCATGCCGAGAAGATTATTATGTTTTAATCTTTTCACACCTTTTCCAATAACATACAGTCTGTAAACCTCTGATACAACTTATGGTGGCATGAGCGCATCTTACTTCCACATCAAGTTATTGTGGCTGTTAACACGGGGTTAGGTTGGAAAGGAATTGGAATAATCACGAAACATGAGGCTCATGTGGGCAGTTAAGGTTGAATATGATCCAAACTGGATACACTTCTAAATGTCCATGGAGGTAGAAAAAAAATCCACTTTGGTCAGAAGTGAGCTACATAGATACTTAGTTGACTTTAGGTACAGCTGACTTCTTAGCCAGATTATCTGTCTTTATGGCTGTTAGCTTTTCAAAGAGGTAGTTCTCTGGAGAAGGGAAGCAAATGCTAAACACATACCAGCTGACACAAATAGTGCAAAGCTCACAGATGTAGAGTTCATGATCTCGATGTAAATCTAATTTTAGTTTATGAATGGATCATAAGAGTTAACTAAGTGATCTAGGACTTGGATTTGTGTATGTGTGAAAACATATATTTTTGTACAAAAACCTTGAATAAACATCAATCAATCAATCAAAATGTATTTATATAGCACTTTACAGCAACCAGCAGGTATCCAAAGTGCTTAACATCAAACTAAAAACACATAACATGCAATGGAAAGAGTGAACATAGAAAACAGTAAAATCAGAAAAGGTTACAAAGAAACACAAGAATGAAATTGTCACACCACTGCTACGTATTAAAAGCCAGACTAAACAGATACATTTGGAGTTTGGACCTAAAAAGAGCTACTCTCTTTAATAGTGTGAATATCAGGGGGTAACTGCAAAAGTCTGATCACCCCACCGTTTATACCTGGACCTTGGACCTGGACTTCTAAAACTCTTCTAGAACGCAATGACCGGTTATGCTCCCGCAAAGTTAAAATTTCAGACAAATACTCTGGGGCCAGACTATTTAAGGCCTTGAAAACAACCAATAAAATCTTAAAATCTATTCTAAACATGTTCTTGTATAAATTAGACCACATCATGTCATTTCTCACCTAGAAATAAAGAAGCACTTTAAGAATCCCTCAATGGAGGACATTTAACTCGTTATACTAATGATGCTCACACAAACACTGCTTAGTTCTGTACAAGTTTATTTTTTTAGGAACTTTAACATAGAGATAACCACATACCAAAATAAGTTAATCAGCATGACAAAAGAATGGCAACAAATAAATAAATAACTTATCTTACATAAATACATTTTTTTTTAAACTGTAACTGGACTGCTGACGAATAAGTCTGACCTGTACAGAAGTTTATTCTGTTGCGTTTGTCGTACTAAAGCTTCGTACATTAATCAATTCTACCATGAACCCCCACATTGCACTGAAGATTTTAAATAAATACATGTCAGCTTATTTACAAAAAAGTCAAGTAGCTTGTAGTCTCTGTTCAATTTGAGCTTTAAGATGGCTTTGTCAGAAAATCAAGGGCAAAAGGGCAGAATCAGTTGATATAAGCAATTCTTTCATTTACTAAAAAGTATTTACATTTAAAGAGCTCATTTCTAATTCCCTATATTATTTATTTGCTAACATCAGACGCAAACTCCTATTTCCAGAATGCAAACTGTTCATGACCTAAGAAAAGCAGCTGTAATGTTTTAGCCTGACTGCTATGCGAGTAGTTTTTTTAAGTTTGCAAATGCCAAAAGTAATACTATTCGAAATCCTATTAAGGCCTGTTAGATCACCAGTTAAAGTCAAAACATTTATAGCAACACAACTGGATATATGAGGTGTGTAGAGGAAAATAGCTTATTTTTGTATTTATTTTGACATAAATAACTTAATTAGTTTTAGCTTCCTCAACAGTATGTTTGGAATAAAACAGACATTTCAAGAGAACATGCCAGCGAACTCATCAAAATCACCTTGTCCTCACAAACCCCCCCACCTCCCCCTTCAACTGTCTACGCTCAGCTGTCTAGCCAACACAGCTGCACCCAGCGGCAAACAGCTTCTCCACCTTGTGCCAGCGGTGCGAGTTATCGAGGAAGGCCATGTCCTCGTGGTGGGTGGGCCTGCAGCAGGGCGCGTTGTGCCACAGCTCCCCAGGTGCAGGCTGAGGGAGCACCCCGCTTATCAGCAGATTGGTAAGGGTGAGGTCGTGGTTGGATCGAGCGTGCGGACACGTCCCACTGCAGTACTTGAAGAGGACGGTCTCGTCTGAGTCGTAGCCCAGCCCGAGGTTTCGAACCTGCAGCAGGATGGAGCGCAGGCCACACTGGGAGTCCAGAGGAGAGCGACGTGACCGGACTGGGATCGGGATGATGGGATCGGGGGATGGCCCGGCTCCAGAGGCTTCTGTTAGGCCGTCTACTGCAGCTGGATCTCCATTGTTCTTGTCTTCATTTGGTGTCGTGTGTGGAGATGCTGTTTCTTGTTTCTGATCTGGAAAGGGCAGAAAGAGATTAATATACATCTGATGCACAAAATAATATGTGTAATTGACAGCAAAAAGCAACTAATTTCAATCTTTATCCCAATCCAAATTGAATTACCAGTTGTTTATACTCTTAATTAAGATTTTATATATTGTAAGAGGCAGAAATCAATGTGTAAGTCATACATATCCAAGCCCAGACACAATATTTAACACATTACCTTTAAAGTAAGATGAATTATGATTTTTAGCCAAAAGGTCATAGGTCACAACCTTCCCTTCAGCCAACGCTTACCATTCAGTGATCTCAGCCAGTGGCCCTCTCCCCTCTGGACGCAAAACAGAATAACAAGCAGCTTCAGCAGGGACCTCATCGCTAGTCTGCTCTTCGTCTGCGCCGTCGCTCAAAATGAACCAGACGTTTGTGTTTGTATGTCTGTGGGTGCGAGTGATGCTTAAGATGCAGACGAGTCACAACCTCCAATATATAGCCCTTGGAGATGAAGGGGGGGAGGGGGTGTATGGGGGGGGGAGACAGACACTAACCCGTTACTTGCCAACAGACTATCCCACTCACCTGAGCCTGACAGGGAGCGTAGGAGGGCAGCCGGGCGCTTGACCCAGAATTTGTCCTGTTGAGATTATCTAATTGGTGTAAATCACTGGCTTATGGTTGAGTTTCCCCCAGATGTTTTTCCAGAGGATGTTGGCCCCTGGCAATATGGATTTGCCGGAGGTTTGGGGCTGCTTAAAAGCTGCTAAGGATTGGACAATGATGTTACATTGATGATGCTGAGAATTATTTGTGACAAATGAATCCGTAGATAGGTAGCTAGACAGACACGGAGGTGGATTGGCAGGCAAGCAGCCAAGAGATACTGTCATACACAAAACGTTATCAATATACAAACACAAAAGAAATGATCCATGTAGGAAATGTAAAGGCAAAAGTGTGTTGAAAGGTTACAAAGGACAGGATGAGTCATTGTGGAATGTCCATTAACAGGCCCACGTCGTATACTGCTTTTGTCGTTCTTTTTATCGTAAATGTTACATCTGAGGATCAATAAAAGCAAAGGAACAAAAAAAAAAACTTTAAAAGATTAAACACCAAAGAAGAAAGGGAAGTCGGGTTATAATTAGAACATAAACGGGCCTGTTTCAGCAGACATTCCACAATGGGTGACTCGTCTTGAGCTGCTCCATAAATCGAGGGATTTCATCAGCAATGTGTGGCTGACATGTAGAATATGTAGAATATGCATTATGTAACGGTTATAGGGCCCAAGCAGGCAGTAAATGGAATTTGGAGTTTGCAGAAAAAGTGCATATTTGGACTCTGTCTCTGCCATCCAAATACCACAATGCACCTTATTTAGCAACTGATAACTCTGGTAACTCAAATATGAACTAAACCCAAATAAATAAAATATAAAATTTGTGAGTTGAAATTCTGTCCGTCTGTCCTGCCCTACCCCATAAGAGCTCAACAGTGTGTTTCCGGCAGTAAAAACCCTGTTCATTTTCTCCATAAGGATTTTGATTATTAGCCATGAAGTCTAAGGTAGATGTACCATGAGCTACGAAACTGTGAAACAAAGTTTAATGCCCCTGTAGAAGCCACAAGTCAATATGAAATCAGGTTTTAAGAAAATATGTTTTATTCCCAGTGTCATGAAGAAGTACTACACTACCCACAATCCTAAGCATAACAGCAACATATCTCATTGGTGGTGCTTGCTGTTACCATGGAAATGTTTGCTGAACTTGTGAACGGCTAGCGAGCTGCTACCATTGAGGTCTATGGTCGTTTATGTACACATCCTTAGGCTGTACCTGTGTTATTTTGTGCCGGATCAAATGTTTCATGGTAACTATTAATCTCCTAGCTGCTTGGCCTGGTTCCAGGATTAAAACTCTTCAAATTACCCTTAAAAAAACTTAACTTTTGCTTACGTTTTTGTCCCTTTTTTCAATGTTTGTCACTTTTTTTTATGTTGAACACTACGTAACACTAACTTATTAACTTTAGTTTTACAGTTATTTTTGGAATTTATGGTCAATAAACCTCATTTATAGGAAATTATACCTAATGTTTGAGATAGAAAAGCAGAAATTATGAACTATTTAGACTAAAATTGAAGGAATGGATGTTGATGATAATCACAGACTGGAATATGTCAACTTTTACTCAATACTATTTCAAAACCACTTCATTTGTTTCAAATACTTTAAATTGAATAAGACCCCCCAAAATTAATGAAAGTAGAGATTTGTATCTGCCAAAGAGCGTTGTGTGGAATCACTCATGTTATTTTGGGTAATTACAATTGGGTAGTTAAAAAGAACCTTGATATAGGAAAACGGGTCAATTTGACCCGAGGACAACATGAGGGTTAAGGATTTATTGAAACGTCAACGGAGATACTAAATGGGGAAAATCCCTTTCAGAACCAGAGCTGTTCAAAAAGTGGGCCGTCACTGTATTGAAGTTTTATTTATGTTTACAGGGAATAAAATTAATGGTCTTGGTTTCTGCTAGACCACATCCATATATTGGATACATATAATGTATAAAACCCCAAGGGTAGTAATACTCTGAAAATCAGGACAGCAGCTTTTGGTACCAATTGTTAGAACAACAGAACAGAGAATTTTCAGCCATGCTAGCAGCTCAGTCAGGCTGTATTTAGGTAAAGTAGTGCTCTGAGACAATGCTTACATGATCTAAGTACAGCTGCAAAGATTAATCCATTAGTTGTCAACTATTACATTTATCAGACACTATTTTGATAATCGATTCATCATTTTGAGTAATTTCTTCTCCAACTTCAGCTAATTAAATGTGAATATTTTCTAGTTTCTTCACTCCTCTATGACAATAAATGGAATATATTTGAGTTATGGACAAACCAAGAAAAACGAAACGACTAAACAACATTAGTTTGGCATTTTATAGACCAAACAACTAATCGATTCACCCTCCTGATGTCCTCTGGTCAAATTTGACCTATTTTCAAAAGGTTTAAAACTAAATAACATTGATGGTCTCATACGACGCCCTTTACAAGTTAAGTAAATGAAGAGTTCCCTACTTTCATTGAATTTGGTTGTTATATTGAATTTTATAGCATGTAAAGAAAAATCGATAATAGAACGTTGAAAAACACACCGAAAAAAGTGACAAAAATGTCCGGAAAATCTTCAAAAATATCAGGAAAGTGACAAAAGCATTTGAAAAGCTTAAAAAACATATAAAGGACAGAAAAATAATGACATAAACTTAGAAAAAAGTGACAAAAATGTCGATAAAGTCGACCAAAACATAGGAATTTTTTTTTTTTGAATTACATTTTGACCTAGAAACACAAAAAGTTGCATGTTGGTCAACGGGGAAGACAACACAAGGGTTAATGGGGAAAATAATCAACAGATTAATGGACAATGGAAATAGTTGCAGCCCTAGATCTAAGGCAGGTATGTTATTAATCATCTAACACGTAACACAAAGTACAGCCAAGGCTGATGGGAACACCATGGACAAATCAACTAGAGGAACACTTGGTGTCACCAACATTGTCACAATTCATTCTGAGGTGAACATAACATCTGTAACAAATTTAATGGCAATATATCCAATAGTCATTGAGACATTTCACCCAAAACCACAAATATGAATCTCATGGTGGCGCTACAGGAAAATTTGGGAAATGACCAGAAGGATCCATCCTCTGGTCACGGTGATTTTTTTCAACGTAATCCATTAAATAGTTGTTGAGATCTTTCAGTCTGGAGTAGAGTAAGTCAAACATTATGTATATTATGAAATATTTACTACAATTGCTGGCAACTATTACAGTAATCACAACAAAGAATATTACCTCTACTGCATTTTGTTCATGCCTACTGGCTTTACTTAGTTATATTTGGACATAAGGAGTGTGTCCAATGGGATTATAGGTTGATTTATTATATTTAAACAGCCCTGTTTAACATTATTATAGCTCTGTTGATATAAATTACAAAGGAATCATCCCTAAATCTTGATTTAATAATGGGCCATGAAATTTACTGCCAGGAATGTTAATAATTCTTTCCAGGTTAAAGGTTTTTGAGATTGCACTAAATGAAAATAGACAATGTATTTGTAATATGTTTGAGCCTCTCTCAGTTATGGCCTAGTTGACTCAATACATCTGACTCAAAATTATTATTATCAATAAAACATTTATGTTCTTTTCATCATTTATTTCGATATGCTACTTTTCCTTTTTTTTTTATCTACTTTGTAAACTAGAATTGAAAAAAAGTTATTTTTTAAGACTCACAAATAGTATGTTAACAGATTTATTTTATCTCAGGTGAAATGTTCAGTGGGGTGACACGGGGGGGGGGGGACTAATAATCAGTTGGGGTGGGGGTGGGGGCATTTAATCAAATTACAACATAGAAAATCTGCTTAGAAATATAGGAAATATTGGATAGGATAGAACAACACAATGTACAGTGTACACACCCATGCTGAAGCCTCCACCTTGCCCCCCCCCCTTACTTTCTAACCTACTGCTGGTGTCCTTGCTCGGACCCCACTCATCTTTGAACTCCACCTTCATTTCAATCTCAACTACGCATCTGTAAAGCTGCATCTTGCAAGGTTGTGATGCGATTGTGGTGACACAATCTGTCCGCAGACATATTAACACCTGACAAAACGCATAAAAACGCCACAGTAGGTGACTGCAGGAATACATTTAGCCATGATCACACACACACAGACACACACAGACTTCCAAAGGGGAAACAATACCTGTGTCATTGCTGGTAATGAAAACTGCGTAACTCAGCTGTCACCAAGCAAGCACAGTCATTCTCCGAGATCATCCATTTCCCAATAATTTGTACGGAGAACACAAACCCGGGCAAAGGGCCTGACACATTCCTTCCACCTCTCAAAGAGACAGGAGGATGAAGGCCAAGTGAGAGATGAAAAGAAAGTGGAGGAGGTGGTGGGAGAAATACAGTGGAGATAGAGCAATCCCATTGGATTACAGCCAACAGAACCAGTCTGGAATTCAGAGTTGTCAGAAGACAGGAATGGAACAAACCCAGCATACAATTTCTATAACATTTTTATACAGTGGTAAACCAGGCCAGATCTGGTAAACCAGGCCAGATCTGGTAAACCAGGCCAGATCTGAAACCCGCCTACTGCTGTTCCAAATTAGAGACCCATCATTTGAAAAAGTGTCACTTTTTCTTTTCATTTTTTAAAGATTTTTTTGGGGCATTTTGGCTTTTAATAGATATAATAGGACAGTTGCAGACAGAAACGTGGGGAGTGAGAGGGGGAAAGACATGCAGCAAAGGGTCCCTGCATGGGGCGCACTCTCTACCAGCTGAGCTACCAGTGTGCCCCAAAATGTCATTTACTCCTTATACTGAACTTAACTGAAAAGAATGATATGCCCGACACTGCTAATACTCCTACACGTTTTATTGTGCTGCTTTTGACCCAGCCGAGGAAGACTCAGATGGGTGGAAACGTTGTTTCACAATAAAACGTATGGGAGTATCAGCAGAGTGCGGGCATATCACTCTTTTCAGTAATATCCAGCCCCTTTTTTGCCCTGCACCTGCACACTACTACAGCTCTACTTATTCTTTATGCCAGAATTGATATGACACGTTTAGAACAAAGTAGCACACCTCTGGATGGGTATTAGGCAATCTTGGCACTCCATTGTATACAACACAAACAGTTGTATCGATGAGCAGTCATCCAGTGGCTACTGCAACTCTACAGGAGCAGCTGAGGGCTTTGTGCCTCGTTTGAGGCACTGCAGCAGTGCCAGTTAAAGTAGGGCAGGACGTATTTTTCAATCCACTTTCTTCATAGGGATCACAATGGAAATCAGTTTTTGGGCTTCTTTGTCTGACTATTTATGTATTTTAATGTATGACACAGAGTACTTTCTCCCTAATGGCCCAGCTTTCCTTACAGTAACTTTGCAGCTTTTCTAACCTCTGGGCTGCTTTTCAGCTCCATAAATGCCACTATCGTCTGGCTTCTAGTCCACTTTTAAATCTTTTTCGAGGCATCATAGATCTTTAAGGGGAGATTCACTCCTCCCAGCACTCTGTCTCTCCTGGCACATTCCTGTACGTTCAGCTCATTTATTTTATTTTTGTCTCATGAAGCAAACGTCTTTTTTATGATGTACTGCTTCCTGTATGTCTACCTCTTCTATCAGAATAATTTAAATAAATATCCTAATTGACAAATAAAACAAAACTAATTATGGTGGTTCCACGCTCTCCTGGGTCTCAGCTTATACTATTATACTAAACTGTACTGTTTTATCAATTCCGAGGGAATTGATATCAACCAGGATTTACATGTTTCATTTTCAGACCCTGGGCCAAATCACACAACACTCAGTTAGAAAATATACAAAAAATTATGTAACCTGTAAGGATTTGTCTTCATGTTGAAACACTTAAAGATGAGGTTTAATAGAACCCATCACAGGCAGTCTGACTGTTCACAGGCAGCCAGACCGCTGGGGCTCAGGTATGACTCATTGGGCTAAATGTAGCCTGAGTTATTGCAAAACTGATATGGAAAGGTAAAAATAGAACAGGGAACAGAAAATATAGATATATATATTATATATTTTTTGAAAAGACTTAAAAGATTAACAATGATTTGGAGGACCCTCTGCATTGACTCTGAAAACACCTAGGGGTCCCGGACCCCCTGTTGAAGATCCCTGATTTAGATCTTACAGTTTTTCTATATATATATAGTATATATATATATATATAGAAAAAAAAAGTCTTAACATGAATCTAACATATTATTAGCAAATATAATGATATGCTTACTGGCCTATAGGGGAGGTAGTCAGTAAACTCAATCCACAAATCCAGTCATCATAAGATATCATGCGAACAATATGAGACTATTTTAATAGCAATGTATTCTATGCCAAAAAGGTATGTATATTTAGGCCGCCCTACACGTTATTGTAGGCCCAGTTTGATATGCAACATTTTATACAGTGTATGTAGTAGGGGGTCCCTGCTCTGTCTCTTTTTTTAGGGGTCCTTGTCTTAAAAAGCGTTGAAGACCCCTGATTTAAAGGGTAAAAAAAAAAAAAGCTGGCACTGTATGAAAACATTTAACTCTTGCAGTGTGACAGTGTTTACACTGTATTTCTGTGTATTAAGTTGGCAGTGTCTCATGCAGCGGTCTAACTAAGACAAATCTGAGCATTTCTTTCACATTCCAATCACTCCATTAGCCATGTAGAAAGGTCCTAAAATAAGAAATGGTTACATTCAAATTGTATAAATGCTAATTGGATGAGGTCGGCTGTGCATTCCTGGGTGACCTGGTCAGACAGCCAGTCCATATAGGGCTCGTCTGAGCTGCGCGGGGCAGGAATGCAGAGAGCAGCCTTCCTGTAATGGGAAATATTCCTGAGGATTTAGTCTCGGAATCCGAAACTTGCACGAAGCTGCTCCTGTTTACACCGTAAATCTGTTGGTCGGACCTGAGATGCTCCACAGTGTGTCATAGAGGCCCAATAATCTGCAGGTTTTCATTCCAGCAGGTGGTTTCACTGACAACACACACCCGTGCTTTGGTTATGCAATAGAATAGAAGAGAACAGAACAGATCTTTATTGTCATTAAATAGTTAACTATCAACAACATATACAATTGAAATTGTGAAATACAAAATAACAAAATAGAAAATTTAAATAGTAATAAATAACAATCAAAATAAATAAACATGATGAGGTGGCACTATATACATCATGTTATTGTACACAAGTTTTTTTATAGAGGAAGGAGGAGGTGACAAGGGTTTGTGCTTTTGACAGCCTGGGGAAAAGCTGTTTTTAGATTAGATTTTGGAAGCTGGCTGTCAGGATTTGTTACCATTCAGCAACAAGAGTCGCCGTTCCAGCTCATTTTGGATGAGGTTGAAGTCATGGACCCGGCTTTGTGCACAGTAGCATTGTCATGTTGAAACAAGAAGTGGCTTTACCAAAACTGTTGGCACAAAATAGGTGATGGGTACCGAAACCCGGTTCCACCATGGAACACAGATCCTACACAACTGGTAGGAATCGGACCGGTTACGAACGGAAATTTTGGTTCCTCATTTTGGTTCCACTGAACGTATACACTGAAATGTTTTCCCTCTTTCGCTACCATTAGCTAGCTAAATGTATGCTACTTTTAAAATGCCATAATTTCCCTCTGGGCTCTGGTTAGCATACCAACTCAACATTTATTTTGTTGTAAGTTGTATAGTGTAACTGTTATTTATTGTTAAATTATTGTAGTTTTTTGTTAGGTGACTTAGGTTTACTTATATATTTAAGTACTTTTAAAATAATAATAATAATAATGTAATATATTGTTAAATTGAAATAATTTTCAATTAAAAAACAAACTCTTTAAAAGAGACTTTTTTTGATGTCATTTTTCAGTTTTTGAAGAATCGGTTTAGGAATTGGAATTGTATTAAAAGTACAGTGGAAATTGTAAAAATCCAAACAATACCCTGAACAAAGTAGGAAACACACCATTGTCTAAAATATCATTGTGTGCTGTAGCTTTAGAAGTGGACAGGGATGTCCTCATACTTTTGACCACACGCCTAACTGTGCTGTATGTGGTCAGAGTGACGGTGAAAGCACATTGAGAACACACACGAAGAAACACATTTGATGGTCATTTATAACTGGCACTCTAAAGATGCCAGAAAGAGAAACTTCAATAACAGAAAACTGAAGAAGTCAACTACAGTGCCCAAATTTAGTGATCAATTTGGATTGAAAACAGTTACTGTTTTGTTATTAATGTAGTACTAGTGTATGTACTGGCAAAAGATAATCTTTAGTAAATTACACTGAAACACAAGATGTTTTACAGACCTAGACTTTTGAGTTTCAAAAATGTATTTACAGTTTAAACTAATTTCCAGTGATGTACACTGATCAACAATTACAGTTTTATCTTCTCCTTCGATAAGGGACCGTTGGGCCACAGACGTGCATGCGGCTGTGCCTCAGGAGGTAGAGCAAGTTGGCCATTCATCTTAAATTTGGTTAGCCTGGCCAGCCAGACCCACATCAAGATATATAGCTGCAAATAACATTGGCTGCTGCTAGGGTGCTTCTAGACTTCTAGGCTCAAGTTTGGTGGTATCATTATCACAACTTTAAAATGGCCAAATATGATCGATAAACAGCCAAAATGCATCAGGTCAAAATAGTTTTAAAAGGGATTAGTTTAAAATTCTAACATTATTAGTTCTAACATCAGGCCTAGGTGATTTTAAAGAGTAAATACTGTTCAGACACAAAACATTTGTGCATTTGCATTTTATGACACTTTATGATACAGAATTTTCTTATTAATGTAACAATGTATACAAGCTATACATAATATTTAAATATAAATTACACTAGAGACTTGATGGCTCCATAACATCCAAAAGCCCACAAAACAAACATTTCAACAGAGAAAAGTTGATGAACGGAAGGACGGAACATCTTTTTGTTTGGCGCCAAGCGAAAATGTAACGTTCATTTTTCAGAAATCACAAATTAAAATAAATCAACTAACTTTTTTTTTTTTTTAAGTTTTCAGGCCTAGGAAACCAAACTGTGTCCAAGATAAGGGACCTTTCTGTGATTTGACAGTGGTGGAAAACATGTCTACAACACCAAGACCTTCCTATAACCAAGTTAGGAATAATAATGCATCATCAATGCTCTTCCTGCATTTGAGTCTACATTGTCAGAGGTGTAGTCAGGACATTGGTGAGTTCCTGTGTGTCCACAGCAGGACTGCATAGCAAGGACGTGTCCTGCATAAGGGACACCAACTCAACGGGACCAGGTGGATCTGTGTTCTTTTGTGCAGACCCTGTCAGGGATTCTGGCTGCCTGCGGTTTTTGAACACCACTCTCTTTGTTTCAATGTAACCGCTTAACCTGGAAGCAATAGATCTTTTGGGTTTCAGCTTCTTAAGCTTCTTTTTCTCCGGGTCGTGGGCAACGCTGTGACGCTGGAGGCTCTGCCTCATGGTGAAGGTCTTACTGCAGCCTGGATGGGTGCAGGCGAAGGGCCGCAGCTCCTCGTGGAAGGAGCCGATGTGGCTCTGCAGGTTGAACATAGTAGTGAAAGTCCTGTCACAGCCATCCCAGGGGCACTTGAGGACCACCCGTGTCTCAGAGTGGACCTGCTGATGCTGCTGTAGGAACCAGGAGTCCCTGAACTCCTTGTTGCACTGGTCGCACTTCAGCATGAGACAGGGCTTGCGTTTGTGCTGCTCCTTCCTGTGCTTCATGTACTCGGTCCAGGTTTTCCCTGAGAAGCTGCAGCCCACCTCCTTGCAGGGGTAGCCTATGTGCACCTTCTCGTGCCGCTTCAGCTTGCTGGGGAAGGCGAATCGCTTCTGGCAGCCTTCAAAAGTGCACTGGTAAGAGGGCAGCTGGGAGTGCTGCTCACACACGTGGGACTTGAGGTGCTTGTTCTTCTTGAACTCGAGCCCGCAGCCCTCATATTTGCATACGTACTTTTTCTGCTGCTGTGTGTGAACGCGGCTGATGTGTCGGGCCCGGTTTGAGTTGGTGGTGAAGGCCTCCGTGCAACCGTCCTCGGTGCACTGGAAAGGCTTCACACCGCTGTGACTGAGCTCATGGCGCGTCAGGTGGTACGGGCTACAGAAGGACTTACCGCAGCCCTCCTCCTCACATGTGTACGGCTTCACTCCCGTGTGCTTACACAAATGAGCATCCAGTTTCCACTGTTTGTTATAAGCCGCCGAGCAGTCGGCATAAGAGCAAATGTACCGTTTGAGCGACTCCGTTTTAGTTTCCATTCTTTTACTCTACTCTGCCCCATACACTGTATATAATATCAGATGATATACGTTAATAGAGCTACAGCCACATGTTCCGTCTTGACACCATAGACTGCATGCTTGACACCGATACTTCCCAGAATCCTCTGCCACCGTGCAACGTGACGCCACTTCCGTAACCTGGAAATTACCCATCAACCCTCTAGTTTTACTATTTGGTCGATGGTTGTTGTTTTTGCAGCTAGCTACAAGAGCATTGTAAGTATTTTTAGGTTTGTAATAAAGAGTACAGTGACAACAGCGCCTTAAAAATGATGACATGAGTTTGTTTGCAGTTGTCATTTAGCCACATGTTCATATTGATGCGAAGAGGAAGCTAACGTGACATAGCAAGCTAGCCTTTGCTAATGCTAGCTTCTAGCTCCGATGCGTTCACATGCAGTAGCTAGCTAAGTTACACCAAACTCAATTCAAAAATCAGTTTTAATGTTTTCATATACCTTTTAAAAACAATGTTAGCCTTTACTGTCGACACACACTTATCAGAAAGGAAGCAGACGTTGGTAAGCTAACATTGCTGGTATTCAGCAAAATACATTGTTGTCGTAGCTATGCTGTTAACTTGTTAGTTGTATACACGTTTGTATGTTTTGCCGTTTTCACCAATTGTAAACACACCTTAGTTTCAGCCAGATGTAGGCTACTAATTGACTGACAACTGAGTGTGTATCATTGTTTGTTTATATGTATCTAACTGTACTGCGTTACAGTATGGTGTAGGTGACCTGACTTCTCTTTTTATCTGGTTAAAAAAGGGGGAATCCATTACTAGCGTGGAGGTCCAGCCGCCACAATGGTATGTCATGATGTGTATACACAAACTTGTTCTTCAAGATACAAATAATCCCAAAGATTTTGTGTTTTAATACTCAATGTGTATACTTCACTATCAAAGTGTCCTGTGTTGCTTTCTTGACAGGGTGAAAGAAAAGGAACAAACAAGTACTACCCTCCAGATTTTGATCCGGCCAAGGTGTGTATGACCACACAGACCAGTGTCTGTCAGTCTCTTTAGTGGAACTTGAATGTGTATTAATACTGACTCATATTTTCATAATTATTTGTCTTTAGCATGGATCCCTCAATGGCTATCATAAAACTCACGCCCTGCGGGAGAGGGCCAGGAAACTGTCCCAGGGCATCCTCATTATCAGGTTAGTGCACACATGATGATTTGGTGTTGGCTGGAGATTGGAAATTATAAAGTATCATTTGCAATCCTGCAGGTACTGACATGTTGTCAGATATGTTAAGTTACTTTTTTAGCGACTTAAAAAAGACATTGAAAGTATGACAGGCACAAATACTACAGTGCATCTTAGTACTTACTACCTTTTTATCTAATGTATTTAAGAACCACACATAATTGTGTTGTTGAAAGATGATCAAATAAGCAAATCTAGAATAATCTCATGAATGTAAGTGGGCATGTCTAATGTACCTGATAAAGTAGGGGAACACTTAATTCCATGATTTTAATTAAGTTTATTAATTTATTAATAGGTGTTTTTCCTTTACACTCAACCTAAGTGTATTAACGGTTTGTCTGTTGTCCATTAAGGTTTGAGATGCCGTACAACATCTGGTGTGATGGCTGCAAAAATCACATAGGCATGGGTAAGTTTGAAGAAAAACATGACCCTTTTAGTTAGATTCAATCTCACATTCTCATACGGCGGCTTTTCATTTCCATGATCTTCTTGTACAGGGGTCCGTTACAATGCTGAGAAGAAGAAAGTGGGGAACTACTACACCACGCCAATCTACAGGTAACGTGCTGTACTGCAGACGTGAACGTTGCGCAACCCCTCTTTTCCACTGGGCGCATCTGCGCTGCAATCTGGCAGTTTAAACAGCCTGCGGCTCGCGTGAAGATAGATCCGGCCGATATCTTTAGCGGAGAGCCGCTTCATGCACGTTTCTGGGACGCGTCACAGCTGGTGAAATATCAAACATTGACTTGAATTGCCACAATTTCTCGCATGGGTCACAGCGCCTCCGGCACACAACGCACATGCGCCTGGTGGAAAATAGTGGTAAGCTGTGTGGTGCAGTTCACGGCATCTTTATAGCCAACAGAAAATCCTCAGGAACCTCTCTGACAAATGTTAAAATGCAGAAGTTAAGATATTAAGATCATCTTTATTACCTCATCAATCAGGTTTAGGATGAAGTGCCATCTGTGTGTCAACTACATCGAGATGCAGACGGATCCGGCGACCTGCGACTATTTAATAGTAAGCGGGGCGAGCAGGAAGGAGGAACGCTGGGACATGGCGGAAAATGAGCAGATCCTCACCACGGGTAAAGGACTCATGTTTGTTATCAATCAAAAGAGAAATGACATTCTTATGATGGAAATCGGCGCGATTGCAACAACAAAACGTGTTTTTCTACTAATCATGCAGTGTCAAGTGCACAGCCCATCTCAAACTGTGAAGATGGCTTTATGTCCTCACTGCCTTTTAGACTTTTCTTTTAATTTTCTGCTTCTGTTTTTTGGCCACCTGATTTTTCTTTTGCATGCTCATTGTTTTGTATTTAAACAACTCTCTCCCCCATCTCTCTCTGTACAGAGCGGGCAGAGAAGGAGAAACTTGAGACGGATGCCATGTTCAAACTTGACCACGGTGGGAAAGACAAGGAGAAGCTTAAGAAGGCTCTGCCTTCTCTGTCCGAGATCCAAGACTACCAGTCCAGCAAGAAGGACGACTTC
Organism: Etheostoma perlongum; assembly: GCA_026937815.1. Lineage (NCBI taxonomy): Eukaryota > Metazoa > Chordata > Actinopteri > Perciformes > Percidae > Etheostoma > Etheostoma perlongum. The sequence continues at coordinate 30,118,908 of CM049372.1, forward strand.
CAGCTCAACAGCTCCCTCCGCAGGAAGTTCAGGGTAGACTAGTGATCTCTTGTGTTGCCGACTGCTGTGTTAATGCTACCCAAGATGATGTTCACCATCTGTTATTGGTATATTGCTGATAGTTTTGTGTTGATAAAATTTAAAATGAAGTAAAACCTGCAGCACCACAGTATTTTTTTTTATTAATATTGTTCTATATAAAACCCACTTTATATTACTGCATGCCCGCCATACTCACACACACATGCCAAAAATACAGTTTCTTTTATTACCTGTTTCTGGCATGAGAGCTCAAACATCAGTGACACAGAAAGAAATTACATAGAAGACTAACTAATTACTACAAAGTTACTTTCAGCAGCACATGAAGCATTAATGCCAGGTTCAGATGTTTTAAGGTTGTATTGTATTGCGTCTGACGGTGCTGCTTTAATTTGACAGACAGAGAAGAAGATTCGAGCTGAGCAGGAGGAGAAGGACAACTCGGTGAGGATGAGGACCAACTTGTCCATCCCATTGCTGCCAGAGAAGGAGGAGGACAAGAAACTGGCAGCACTGCTCACATACCAGGCACCGGACTGTAAGTAACAGATATAGGTCAAAACTCAGACTTAAAGATGCTTATTCAGGCAACCCAGTCTAGATGTATTATCCAGACTTGGAAACAGGTTATTTGTGAGAAACTTTAAACAATTTCCCCATCTGAAATCACAGAAAGCACACACGGGCACCAATTCTGCATAATGTTTTTTATTTTATTTTTTTTTACATTCAATATTTTAAATAATTAGTCAACTTGCATTGATGTAGTCTGGCTGTAAAATATTAGAAACCTCTCTCAGTAAAATACAGTTCAAATGACCAAACTAAAGCTTCCAAAAATGACCATGAAGTTGAATCAACACTGTTTGAAACATATTGCTTAAAAAATGGCAATTAAAAAAAACCTTTGTTCAGAAATCTAATCTCGTAAAACCATCTTCTATCCTCTTTACTACTTTTGCCTTTTCTCATGACCAAATGTTCTACCAGATTTCCTCCTAATTTAATAAGCTTTTTTGGATATCCCGCCAACTAACAAAAAGACATTCTAAAGGGACCAAAACATTCTCCTTTGCAAAGTTTGTCTTAACACTACTTATTTGTTATTGCACATCACATTTGTACCTTCTTTGTACCTACTTATGTATTGTGTTGTTTGTACCTTATGTGTGTGTAGTCTGAACATTAAATGTTGCATCCTTCATTCTTTTTTGTTTAGCACCGTGGACCAGTAGAAATTTCAATTTTGTTCTTCTTTTGTATGACATGAAAGTCTCTCTTATATTATCTCTTACATTTTAGATATTCTTTAATACATGTGTGTGAACAGAGCAAAGTTTGAACTCCAGTATTAAGATGCCTTAAAAAAATGGTTTTGCTCATTATTTCCCTCCCTAATCAGCCTATGATGACAAGCAGCACAGCAAGCGCAAAGAGATTGCCTCCCGTTCGTGGTTCAACCCCGCCTCGGCCACACCGGGAACTGCTGCAGGGAGTCTGCTCCATAAGCTGGGCCTGCAGGGGAAAGAAGCAGCAGTAGCCAAAGCCCTGGGCTCCTCGCCCTGCTCCCTGATCCGGAAACGCTCAGGAGGACTGGGAATCAAAACCGAACCGTGCGCCACCATTGCTCGCAGGAAGTCAAACCCTGAAATCAACATGTGTAATGGAGAGGTCCCTCAGAGAGAGGAGGCCCCAAGTATTGTACCAACACAAATGGGGCAGGACGTAACAGAGACAAATAACAATGGCTCCAGGGAGACACATGTTAAAACCACAGAGGAAGCAGATAAAGGACTGACAAAGGCAAAGGATTTTGGGAAGGAGAAGGAACAGGGCAGCGGTTTAGGAGCACTTGCATCCTTGGTGGCAGACTACAGCGACTCAGATTCAGACCCTGGACAATGAGGCTGAATGATGAGCTTAAAGGGACAATTTCTGTATTAAATGAATGGAGGTCATCATACGCAAAGTCAGAGCGTCGTTTCGTGAGCGTGAGACCGGAGATGTTTGTCCCGACCGCAGACTTCTCCTGTAATGCGTGTCGTTTTTTGTTGTAAATGTTATATGACAACAGCATTACTTCAGTATGTGTTTAAAAATAAAGAGTTAGTAATATAGAGTATATAAGGCCTATGTGCAGAAACTACAAACCCAGCTTAAAGTATTTGGTTATTTAGATTTTTAAATTGAATACATATCTGTGATCTGATAAAAGAACTGTCAGGCACCTTGTGAAATAAAAAAACACTGTTTAAAGTTCTGTGTAACTGTTGATTGAGTTTAGTTTGTGACCAACATCATGTTTTTTATAGTTTGACAGCAGGTGGAGTGTGAGAGCCTCCTGACCAACAGACCTCCTCTTCCTGTTGACTGTACAATAAGGTAGAAGGGGGGTTACAGTAGTCAATTGTCTCTGCTGTGGACATAGTGGACACAGATGCTCCCAGTCAGTCAACATGGGGTGGTGGCCACTTCCCAACATTTTATTGTCATGCTTCTCTGCAGCTCCAATTAACCCTTTGAGGAGAAGCTACCTCTGTTTTCTGCTGACACATCGGCATATCTTTAAAGTTTTGTTTACTAATGATGCTTTGTTCTTTACAGACCCCCCCTGGCGTGACAGGTTCAGTTGTGTTAAGAATAATAGCAGTGTGAATAATGCTCAAAATCCATAGAATAACTTTTAATTCCATAATATCAATGCATTGGGAGCACTGCACATTCAATTCCAAATCAAAACAAGTTTGTGTTCTACCTTTACAGAAAGTGAAAAAAACAGTATTTGCATTTTTCTTGCCATTTCACAGCCTTTGAAATCATTTGGGCTGAGCAACCTATAATTTTTCTGTACTTCTTTATGTTTTCCCCTCTCCAATCAACTTTTTAATCAAAATCCACTCTTCCTCAGAGCAATTTCAGGAACGACCCATTTTGCTGAGTATTTCGATGTGAAATGTACTATAACCAGCATGCACAACATTTCCTTCCTTCCTTAAATATGGGCCATAACTGACACCTGTTTTTCAAAGAATCAATCATCTCACTAATTGAACACAACACTGCTATTATTTTGAACACAACTGTATGTGTGTGTTTTTATTTCTCCAAAAAAAAAACACTGATGGTTAAGTTACCTGTCTAATTGGAAATCCTTAAGTTTTAATAAGCTAACGTTAAAATAAGATTTTAATTTTAAGCATGGCGGTTTGTAATAGTCATTGTCATAAATGTTATATGACAACCGCATTACTTCAATATGTGTTTAAAATGATACGCCACTGTTAGTTGAAATAGGGCTTATCACGGTCTCCCCTAGCTGTAGATAGGTTGGCAACACTTTTTTTTTCAGTACGATTAGGCAAATAGATTGTTGTTGTTGTTTTTGTGTTAGAAATAACAACACCAAGATTAATCCCCTCAATACTCATTGTACCAGCGTTTATGGGATGATTTACGAGAATCTAAAATGAAAGCTTTTGACATTTTAATGCATTTTTGGCTCCATCAAGGACCCCCTTTTATAGTTGGGCAGCAGGTGGAGTGTGAGAGCTTCCTGACCAACAAACCTGCAGTTTGTTTTTGTGTCATTCTTGTTGATCTGAAACTGTGGTCCCCTCCTCTTCCTGTTGACTGTACTATATATGATATGACTGCGTATATTGTGAGGTAGAAGGTACAGTAGTCGACTGACGCTGCTGTGGACATTGTACACCGAGGCTCCCAGTCAGTCAACATGGGACGGTGGACGCTTCCCAACATTTTATTTCTCATGCTTCTCTGCAGCTCCAATGGACAGTTTAACCCTTCGAGGAGAAGGTACCCCTCTGTTTTCTGCTGACTGTCAATACATGTTGGATATCTTTAACGTTTTGTTTACTAATGATTCTTTGTTCTTTACAGACCCCCCTGGCGTGACAGGTATATGTGTGTGTGTGTGTGTGTGTGTGTGTGTGTGTGTGTGTGTGTGTGTGTGTGTGCGCGTGCAGGTGCAAAGATCATACTTGCTTCTTAGTTTTTATACAGTCTATGGTTGCAACCTTATAGTTTTAAAATGTTCTCCCCAGATTTACACCAATAGACAGATACTGGGATCTCCATGAGTAAGTAACCAACACTGGACTTAACAGAAAACCTGACACACACAGTATAAAACATTTATTTTGAGATTAATTGTGTTTATTTCATTACTACATAAATAGAAGCATTGTTTGCAGATTTGTGTTGTTGCAGTGTAACACAATGAAAGACTTAAAACAGTCACGAAACAACAAGCTAAACTACAGGGTTTAGACAATTATTACAGATTTAGATTTCTTTAGTCTGAGATTAGTGGTCATGGATGTATGAAGAGACGGTTAGTGGTAGCTGACATGTGTCTAAGGTCTTAAACTCTCACCTTTTCAATGCCCTAGATTTTCAGATATCTAGCCAAAAACAGCTCTTTAAAAACATAAGACTATCTCCAATGAGCCTATTGAATGATAGGATGATAGGACAATTGACAGGATGCACTGTTTTCTTTAAACCTTTATTCATCCAGGTAAATCGACTGATACAATTTCTCACTTTGTTTCACAAGAACATATTAAGAACTACATAAATTCCTGCTTCTATCTATTTTAGTGGTTATACATGTTGGTTATATGTCATGTAATGCTATATGAATGTCTACCGTTCCCTCCTTGTGTTTATTTTCACTTTATCATAATTAAGCTCAATGCCATGTTATCATACCACACTTTTCTTTAAGTTCTAATTTGCAGTTCTGTGTCATGACTGAAATGAATACTTGGTCTGTTTATTTGCAGCCTACCAGACCCAGAGATCACAATTAGTTCTTCACCAAGGTACAGTTCTCATATAATCATAATATATATCATATATATTCATATATTCAGTCATAGTCAGTATAACAGTCAGACCACACTCGTGTCCTCTCTAACCTCTGTTGTAGGATTAGCAGTTTATTTAATCTCTTCTGTTATCCCATCTCTTAAATTACTTGACTTGCTTTGCACAAGCTTTGCAGCGTTTCTTTCTTCTTTTTAAAAAATAAAAAACACTATTTAACCCAAATTAAGTATTGTTTGTTTTTAGTGGTAATAGTAGAATGGTAGTTCCAGTATTGTGGGTCAGCGATAATGAATCCAGGTCCTTCCTCTGAACATGTTGACCAGATGCCAAAAAAGTGTCTCAAACTTTTTTCTTACACTTTTTTTTTTCTTCTTATAATTGAATTCATTTAGTTTAAATAGAGTTTTCTCCACACTTAACTATAACTATAATTCTGGTTGGGAAGTGTACACCCCTTTTTTTTCAGCAGTGAGTAGAACATGCCTGTAAACATGAGAAATTACACATTGGATCCTTTCCAGGACATAATTAGGATCCTTTAGGACCTCTAAAATGAAGTCTTAGTTATTGAGTAGGATATGTTGTAGCAAAGGTTGCTGTAGCCTAGTAGATGTTTTAGTAAGTAATGAAGTTGTACTGATGTAGTGAAAGATAGTGAATGTGGCGGTATCTACCAGTTAAAGAATCCCTCCCATGCCTCATGTTGTGGCTTTTACCTGCAGGTTCACCCTGCTGGCTCCAGACCTGCTGAGGACAGACACCCAGGAGAACATCTACCTACAGGCAACCGATGTGTCCAACCCCATCGTTGTCTCCATCTCCATCCTGGACTTCAGTAAAGCCAATACCCTTCTCAAGGACTCGGTCACACTCAATGTGGAAAATGGATTTCACGCTCTCAAGTCTATACAGGTGACTCACCAGGGTTGTTTGTGTTTGGTTTACATGCCAAAAGTCTACCTGTGACCCCCTTTTGTTATCACGGGTTACTTATTTTGAGTGTATTATTGATACAAGATGCTGCTCCCTGTTTATTGATGCCTTTGGACTGATAGTGCCGTGGGAAGGCAGGCTTTGTAGTGAAAGTGCAGAAAGTAATGTGACAGAAACAACAGAGGAACTAAGGATACCAATTACCAGCAGCAGGATGGAGATCAGTCGTCTTTATCATTAATTACTCTCATCATGATCCTTTCCAAATTCTAAACCTCATCCTGTATTTGAATCTCATTTTATCCCAGCTTCCCTCTGATCATTTGAATCGTGAAGAGAAAAGCAACAAGTTTGTGTATCTGAAGGTGATTTTTGGGGGCTACCACTCAGAGGAGAGGATACTGATGGTGTCCTTTCACTCTGGATACATCTTCATCCAGACAGACAAACCCATCTATAACCCTGGAGATACTGGTGAGAACTGAAGATGATAATGGTGCATCAATGACACAAACTAACCAACAAACTATGAAATAACCACATGGATATAAAAGGCCACTGGATTCTAACTGGTAACTCTCAGACTCTACTGATATTACCCTATTCCTTCCCTCTCTTCATTGTTGTAAAGAAATTTTATATTTCTTTAAATTTTTAAATTATATTGTATTGTTGTTGTATTGTATCGTTGTACTGTATACTTAACAGTATTTGTTCATATGTCTTACTGTCTTTTCTGTTTTTGCTCTTTCTATGTTAAGTGAGTGTTGTACTTTGAGAGCAAAGATCAACCAAAGTCAAATTCCTTGTTTGTTTACGCAAACCTGGCCAATAATGCTGATTCTGATTCTGATAGTTGAGGTGATATAAGCAGTGATTATAGTACTAGCAGTGGATGGTCACAGAAAAAGTGCTATAAGTAGATGTAGAAATGATAATGCACTGAATTGGTGACACACTTGAGTAATATTGGACTGATGTACACATCATGAAAACTTTATGTTGAGCATTTTTCTGTGTGTCTTTTGTCCCTCTCCAGTTCGGTTCAGAGCCTTCGCATCCTCACCGTCCTTTAAAGCCTTTGACACCGCGGTCACAATCGATATCCAGGTAAAGAAATGATTAGACGATTAATTGATTTGCATATTATTCTCTTGTTCCAAGCTCAGAGGATTGGCTGTTTTACCCGTTTTATATAGTTTTAACTCTTGTGTTGTCTTCCATTCGACCATGCAGCGTCCTCCCGGGTCTAAACTGAAAATCACTTTTTCTAACAATTTTGCCTTTTTTGGGCGTTTTTGTCAATGTTTTTGGCTCTTTTTTGACATGTATCGCTTCTTATCACCACCATGTACTGTATAAACACCACTAACACAAACTCATTATTAGATTTACACAGATTTTTGAAATTCATGCATAACAAAGCTAATTTATAGGAAATTATACCTAATTCTTGAGTTAAATAGCAGAAATTATGATTTTTAATTTTTTTAATATTAAAGGAAGTATATTCACAGAATGGAAATGTCAATGTTCAGTCAAGATACTATTTTGGATTTAAATTTTTATTCAAATGCTAAAAAATGTAACAAACGCACAAAATTCAATGAAAGTATAGATTTTTGTTGTATTTGTTGAAGCATGGAATGGTCCATATTATTTTTGGGTAATGGGTTATATTTCACCCAAAGACAACACAAAGGTTAACATGAATATCTTGGGGTTTTAGACAGTTGCAATGAGAAAACAAGACGGTTGAAAACATATTATAGGGGTTTAAGAGAATTTAAGGAAAATCTTTCACAGTGCTTCACATTTTATAGTCTAAGCTAGGGATGGGAATCAGACTCCTCCCAATACGATATCATCACGATACTTATGACACAATGCAATATTATTGTGATATTAAACATGTTGCAATATTCTGCGATATATTTTAATTTATAACCTTTTTTCCAACTTTAAATTTTTCCCAATTTCTAATGACCCCAAAATGAAATTTTGTTAACATCTGTTACATCTAAAAAGATGTCTCTGTTTGTTCATATCACTTCAATTGTATTGCTGAAAAATGGGATTGTCAAGCAGACAAACTGACCAACTCATATATAATAAAAGATCAATACATTGCGCCTGTGTATCAATACAGTATTGCCTCAGAAAATATTGCGATATGATGCTGTATTGATTTTTATTTTGGCTCAAATTAATCTGTTTTTGTGTGTGCGTGTGTGTTTCAGAATCCAGATGGCGTGGTGGTTAAACAGATCTCCATGTTCAGAGCTGTTGATGGCGTCTTTGCAGATACTTTTCCGCTCTCTGACGTTGTTAAGTAAGTTCAACTTATTTGACTCATTTTCACTACTCCTTCCACTGCCAAGACATTTATATGTTTTTATCTCAATCTTTTATCCAGGGACGTTAGCTCAGCTTTTATGCTTTTTTTGACAGCCATTTTGCTTCACATTCACACATTACACAATCTTCAAGAATTGTAGATTCTTGGTTGTTGGACACACAGTATATGTACAGTGAGGAAAATAAGTATTTGAACACCCTGCTATTTTGCAAGTTCTCCCACTTAGAAATCATGGAGAGGTCTGAAATTTTCATCGTAGGTGCATGTCCACTGTGAGATCATAATCTAAAAAAAAAATCCAGAAATCACAATGTATGATTTTCTAACTATTTATTTGTATGATACAGCTGCAAATAAGTATTTGAACACCTGTCTATCAACTACAATTCTGACCCTCAAAGACCTGTTAGTCTGCCTTCAAAATGTCCACCTCCACTCCATTTATTATCCTAAATTAGATGCACCTGTTTGAGGACGTTAGCTGCATAAAGACACCTGTCCACCCCATACAATCAGTAAGAATCCAACTACTAACATGGCCAAGACCAAAGAGCTGTCCAAAGACACTAGAGACAAAATTGTATACCTCCACAAGGCTGGAAAGGAATACTGGGAAATTGCCAAGCAGCTTGGTGAAAAAAGGTCCAATCATTAGAAAATGGAAGAAGCTAAACATGACTGTCAATCTCCCTCGGACTGGGGCTCCATGCAAGATCTCACCTCGTGGGGTCTCAATGATCCTAAGAAAGATGAGAAATCAGCCCAGAACTACACGGGAGGAGCTGTTCAATGACCTGAAAAGAGCTGGGACCACCGTTACCAAGGTTACTGTTGGTAATACACTAAGACGTCATGGTTTGAAATCATGCATGGCACATAAGGTTCCCCTGCTTAAACCAGCACATGTCAAGGCCCGTCTTAAGTTTGCCAATGACCATTTGGATGATCCAGAGGAGTCATGGGAGAAAGTCATGTGGTCAGATGAGACCAAAATAGAACTTTTTGGTCATAATTCCACTAACCGTGTTTGGAGGAAGAAGAATGATGAGTACCATCCCAAGAACACCATCCCTACTGTGAAGCATGGGGGGGTAGCATCATGCTTTGGGGGTGTTTTTCTGCACATGGGCCAGGGCGACTGCACTGTATTAAGGAGAGGATGACCAGGGCCATGTATTGCGAGATTTTGGGGAACAAACTCCTTCCCTCAGTTAGAGCATTGAAGATGGTCGAGGCTGGGTCTTCCAACATGACAATGACCCGAAGCACACAGCTAGGAGAACCAAGGAGTGGCTCTGGAAGAAGCATATCAAGGTTCTGGTGTGGCCTAGCCAGTCTCCAGACCTAAACCCAATAGAGAATCTTTGTAGGGAGCTCAAACTCCGTGTTTCTCTCGACAGTCCAGAACCCTGACTGATCTAGAGAAGATCTGTGTGGAGGAGTGGGCCAAAATCCCTTCTGGAGTGTGTCAAACCTGGTGAAAAACTACAGGAAACGTTTGACTTCTGGAGTTGCAAACAAAGGCTACTGTACCAAATATTAACATTGATTTTCTCAGGTGTTCAAATACTTATTTGGAGCTGTATCATACAAATAAATAGTTAAAAAATCATACATTGTGATTTCTGGATTTTTATTTTTAGATGTCTCTCACAGTGGACATGCACCTACGATGACAATTTCAGACCCCTCCATGATTTCTAAGTGGGAGAACTCGCAAAATAGCAGGGTGTTCAAATACTTATTTTCCTCACTGTATATACTGTTAAGTATGCAGTATAACAATACAATATAATATAACAACAAATATACAGTAACAATTGAAGAGAGGGAAGGAATAGACTGTCAGTGTCAGTCACTCTCAGTGAGATTCACCCTCTGGTGACCGGCTGATGGACAGGTGGTAACACATTTTATTGTAGAAACTGTGTGAAAACTCCTTTTCACACAAATCCTGTTTGCATTATATATACATTCAGTATGTGTGTATATATATATATATATATATATATATATATATATATATATATATATATATATATATATATATATATACATATGTATGTTTTCATTCATGGTTCCAAGAGGATGAATCTTACTTACTTTGATCTCTGATGTGTCTTTTTGTCTTTTGCAGTGAAGGGAAGTGGACAGTGACTGCAAAGTTTGACCACTGGCAGCAGAACACATTCACCTCCCCGTTCGAGGTGAAGAAATACGGTAGGTCAAGTTAAACCATGCTTTCTTCTGCTATCAGTTGTAGGAGGGTGGGGGGTTATACTCCAAATAATTTTGTCTTGTAGGCATCACACTTTTTTCAATGGTAAAACAGACTGGGAGAATCTCGTTGGTATTAAATTATTATTTAGGGGATTAGTGTTTTAGAAACCTTGCTGTGTTGTTTGTTTAATAACTATGTGTGTGTGTATGATGTGTGTCTATATGTGTTGTGTTTCAGTGCTTCCTGCCTTCAATGTTACCCTGACTCCCAGGAAGTCCTTCCTCAGCCTGGAGGACACTGAACTGATAGTAGACATCTCGGCCAGGTCAGTCACATACACGCACGCACGCACACACGCACACACGCACACACGCACACACGCAAGTCCTAATATTTTAAGATAAAAATTCTTAATATTTCAAGATAAAAGGCCTTAATATTTCAAGATAAAAAATCCTAATATTTCAAGACAGAAAATTCTAATATTTCAAGATAGAAAGTCCAAATATTTCAAGATAGAAAGTCCCAATATTTCAAGATAAAAAGTCCAAATATTTCAAGATAGAAAGTCCCAATATTTCATAATGTTGTCATGTTTACTGAACTGCATTTATCTGACAGCTTTTGCTTTATTGCTTCAGGCTTGTTTCTGCAACAGCTCAGGGACAGGTCTGCTTTCTGTTCCCAGAGTCAGAACTAAAGATGGAGAAGCAGGGTTTTTTTAATTTTTTGGTACACCACATATCTGGACCAAACTCCCAGAGAACGGCAGGTCCGCTGCAACTCTCAGTACTTTTAAAGGTCCCATGGAATGAAAATTTCACTTTATAAGGTTTTTTAACATTAATAAGAGTTCCCCCAGCCTGCCTATGTCCCCCGGTGGCTAGAAAGGGGGATAGGTGTAAACTGAGCCCTGCGTATCCTGCTCTTCCTTTGAGCAAATAAAAGCTCAGATGGGCCGATTTCGCCCCTTATGAGGTCATAAGGGGCATGGTTACCTCCCCTTTCTCTGCTTTGCCCGCCCAGAGAATTTGGCCCGCCCATGACAGAGAGACATCATGGCTTTCAAACGAGCAGTGTCAGTGACACCCCCAGCCTCCACCTTGCCCCCCCCTCCTCCTCAAAAGCTACAGACTCAGAAATGGCACATAGTAAGGAAAGATGATTGTGGGACTGTCTCTAGCGGCTGTAATTCTGCACCAAGGCTGAATTTGTGGAAAGAGACTTCAGATATGGTGTTGGGGGACCACTAAGGTCTATATAAAAGCATCCAAAGAGCACCATGTCATTGGACCTTTAAATCAAGGCTTAAGACTTTTCTTTCTGATGTATTTGTTCTTACACTGCATTGTAACTTTTATTCCTGTATTTCATGCCTGTCTTATTCTAATTTTAGGTGTTTTTATATTATCTTTATGTTTGTTTCAGTTGTTTTTAACTGCTCTTTAATGTTTTATGTAAAGCACTTTTACTTGCCTTGTTGCGGAAATGTGCCATACAAATACAGGCATTGTTTTCGTAGAGGCACATTCTATAAGAAAAGAACGAATGACTGTTGACTGACCATTGTTCTGATTGTGTTTCAGGTACCTGTATGGGGAGCCAGTCCAGGGGACAGCCTATGTGGTGTTTGGAGTGAAGATCAACCAAGAGATGAGAAGGTTGCCTTCGGTGAAGCAGGTGTCGGATGTAAGTTACTGCTCCATCCTAAAATTCATCAGCTGCTGTCTCTGATGTAGCAGTGCTGTCATGACATTTTTCCTGCCACAATTGTGAGCCACGCATATCATAATTTCTTGCTGCTACTACAAGTTTTGGTTCTCTTTAGCATTGTCTTTACTTGCTTTTCTGTTCTATTAGCATGTTTGGTGCTAAGTAAATATTACTGTGGTGTTTTTGCATTGCGTTTCTGCGTTGCCCGGAGTTCCCCGATCAACTCTGAGTGAGTGCAGCAAAGAGTCATTTAGCTTAATTTTTTAGAAACAAATGTGTGTACAAGTTAAACTTTCACACACATTGTCTGAACAGTGTGAACTTTGAATTAGTAGTTTGACAAAAAGAAGAAATCCTACCTCAAGGTCCACCTAACAAGTCTTTTCTAGAGCTTTCGACCACATCTCACTGCCTTCCTCAGGGGAGTAAGATTGCTCAGTATACAGTGAGGAAAATAAGTATTTGAACACCCTGCTATTTTGCAAGTTCTCCCACTTAGAAATCATGGAGGGGTCTGACATTGTCATCGTAGGTGCATGTCCACTGTGAGAGACATAATCTAAAAATAAAAATCCAGAAATCACAATGTATGATTTTTTAACTATTTATTTGTGTGATACAGCTGCAAATAAGTATTTGAACACCTGAGAAAATCAATGTTAATATTTGGTAAAGTACCCTTTGTTTGCAATTCCAGAGGTCAAACATTTCCTGTAGTTTTTCACCAGGTTTGCACACACTGCAGAATGGATTTTGGCCCACTCCTCCACACAGATCTTCTCTAGATCAGTCAGGTTTCTGGGCTGTCGAGAGAAACACGGAGTTTGAGCTCCCTCCAAAGATTCTCTATTGGGTTTAGGTCTGGAGACTGGCTAGGCCACGCCAGAACCTTGATATGCTTCTTACAGAGCCACTCCTTGGTTATTCTGGCTGTGTGCTTCGGGTCATTGTCATGTTGGAAGACCCAGCCTCGACCCATCTTCAATGCTCTAACTGAGGGAAGGAGGTGGTTCCCCAAAATCTCGCAATACATGGCCACGGTCATCCTCTCCTTAATACAGTGCAGTCGCCCTGTCCCATGTGCAGAAATACACCCCCAAAGCATGATGCTACCCCCCCATGCTTCACAGTAGGGATGGTGTTCTTGGGATGGTACTCATCATTCTTCTTCTTCCAAACACGGTTAGTTGAATTATGACCAAAAAGTTCTATTTTGGTCTCATCGGACCACATGGTCAGCTCTTTGGTCTTGGCCATGTTAGTAGTTGGATTCTTACTGATTGTATGGGGTGGACAGGTGTTTTTATGCAGCTAACAACCTCAACCAAGTTCATCTAATTTAGGATAATAAATGGAGTGGAGGTGGACATTTTGAAGGCAGACTAACAGGTCTTTGAGGGTCAGAACTCTAGTTGATAGACAGGTGTTCAAATACTTATTTGCAGCTGTATCATACAAATAAAAAGTTAAAAAATTATAGATTGTGATTTCTGGATTTATTTTTTTTAGATTATGTCTCTCACAGTGGACATGAACCTACGATGACAATTTCAGACCCCTCCATGATTTCTAAGTGGGAGAAATTGCAAAATAGCAGGGTGTTCAAATACCTATTTTCCTCACTGTAAGTGTGTCAGTATCAGTTGCTTATCAAGACTGTGGGGGTGCTTTTAAAAGCTCCAGAAAAAGCCTGTAAGTGGACCTTGAGATAAGATTTAATTTTTCAAAATCATAAATATTGTTTAATAATAAGTAAGATATTAAATAACAGTGTTTTAATTACTTTCTTTGTTGTTTTCCTGCAGCTCGATGGAGGAGTGATCCGTCTGAGCATGGAGGAGATCAAGAGAGCTTACCCCGATGTTAGATCTTTGGTGGGCAACTCTGTGTATGTAAAGGCATCTGTGCTCACTAAGTCAGGTAAGCACCCAACAGAAAGCCAATAAATAGTCATTTGGAAAATGTGCAAAAATTGTCAAACATGGGTGACATTGTTCTTTTAAAGAGTTCAATTATCTTTCCTGTGCTGACACAACATACTGTAGGAGACTTGTGATGGAAGTTCCAGCGTATGAACTCATGCTATGTAAGTTGAGAGAGTGGTACCCATGTGTTATTTAGATCAGTGCCCAACATAACCTCATAACCCTTCCAGGCAAAGGAATACTTTACTCTGTGTCTCCATAGATGACGGGAGACAGCTGTATGATTACACAGTACTGCTTCATCCTGCCAAGTTCATGGAGGAAGTAAACATATAACACATTCTGTGTGTGCTGACAAATTTGGGTTAAGCATCTGTGTTTACGGTAGCCTGAATGCCAGCTGAACTCAGCCGGTCTGGACCATAGACTTTTTATTTATTAATGATCTATGGTCTGGACTGGATCCGTTGTAGAGCAACTATGCTCGAGCTTTTCGGACCAATCAAATTGTCAGGGCGGGCTTTATAGGATGATGGGCAGATGATCAACAGTAACGTAATCAACCACGTCACCAAAGAATGCTATGGTTGAATTAGTTTACAAAATAGACAGTGATGTGGATTCCGCCATTGCGTCCTTTATCGTAGATATCGACAGCGCATTCATTTTAAAAGAGGAACAAATAACTGCGATCAAGGCATTTGTCAATTGGAAAGATGTTTTTGCTGTCCTTCCTATGGGATTTGGAAAAAGTTTATTTTTATATTCAGAAACGTAACATTCACGAACAGTTACAAACAACACACTGGGACATAGGAATGCGTCCCAGGGCACAAAATCACAGAGAGGAAAAACGGGAGGGAGGGAGACAAAACAACACGTGCAGCAGACACACAAACAGACACACACACAGACAGACAAGGGACCAATCACACACACAAACAAAAGAAAAGGCTACAGCATTGCCTTCAAGGACTCAGCAATGCTGTGCCAAGTCTCCAAAGTCTTCCCTGGGGCTCCACCCACACGAGCCAATCGAAAGTTCCATGTACGAACAGATAATTCATGAGGTGGCTTCCAACGGGTTGCAATCATCCTCTTAGCAGCTGTAAGTCCCGCAAACACAGCACATTTTTGAGTTTTAGGGACCTGAAAGGCTGACGGGTCATTCATAATCAAAACATTGTCAGAAACAGGCACAGTAAGATTATTCAAGGTGGACATTTTGGATGCAATATTGTTCCAGAACTGACCAACAGGAGAGCACTCTCAGAACATATGAAAAAGTGTACATTGTGCTTTTATTGGGCAGAAAGTGCATAAAGGACTGTTAATTATTTTCATTTTTTGCATTTTCACGGAGGTGAGATATCTCCTATGAATGAAATTGTAGTTAATTTGCTGATGATCTGGATTGCGAGATACCTAGATGATTCTGATTCTGATACCTCTGGAATGTTAGACCATATATTATGGCAGTCGAGAGTGAGGTCTGGGTAGTCACGTGCCCAGATCCTCTCAATAGGAAGGCCAACGCGGGGCCAGATACCATACCACAGTTTTTAGGCTGCACAGTAAATAACTTCCAAATAGGATGGATGGGCAAAGGCCTCTGCCAAGGGACACCGTGTGCCTTAAGTGCCAACCTTAACTGAAGGTAGAAGAAAAAAGAGGAACGTGGCAAACCGAATGCATTTTGTAAGTCAGAAAAAGGTAACAACCCAACCTCACCAAAAATGTTTTTTTAGACAATGACCTCCCCTTTGTTCCCACTGAGGAGCTGTTATTGGCCTCCCACCAATCAGGAGTGCTGTATTATTGAATAATGGGGAAAAGGTGTGCCAGTTACAAGCTATATGACAGTATGTTTCAGCTAATCTCCAAGTCTTGATGAGATGAGAGATAATGGGGCCAAAGCATAGCTTGTACTGCTTGTTTGAAATATTGACAAAGAGAACTTCATGGAGTGACCAAGGCACTGTCATAGCACTTTCTAAGGTACGCCAGCAGACAGACACACCTGGACTAAACCAAGTGAGAAACACAAATAATGTTTAAAGTTGGGCCACAATCCTCTCTCCTCCACTGTAAAGTAGACATCTTAAGTTGCGGCCGCTTGCTCTTCCAGATAGATTTGGATACTGCTGATTGTAATCTATATCAATAGCCAGCAGGATGGGAGAGAGCTAGCATAGAGCTCGCAAAATTGACCCTGGGTAAAACAATCATTTTAACCACTGAGGTACGAGCTTGAATCAACATTGGGAGACCATCCATATCCTTCAAAACACTGTTCAGAGCAACATAATAGTTATGTTTAATGATCTGGTTTAAGCATAGTGCAGGACTCAAGGGGCAACCTTGGTGTGAAGATCTAGAGATTGGAAATAAAGATGAGGTGCATCTCGGGCTGAGGGATTAGAATACACAGCTTTGATCATACCAATGAAAGACTGACCATAAATTATTACTGCCCTCCGCTGCATCAACAATGTGGAGAAGGCGTCTAACATTATCTGCTGCCAGTCTCTTTTTCTGAATCTTGTTTGGTCAGGGTTCACTGATTTTGACATATGGGACTCCAGAGGGCGGGCTAGGAGCTTTGCAAAGATTTTTATGTCAGTGTTAAGCAGGCTCAGAGGCCAATAGCTAGAACACTCGGTAGGATGTTTATCCTTTTTCAGGAGTAAGGAAATCAAGGCTGTGTAAACATATCTTGAGAATTCACCCTTTTCAATAGAGAAGTTAATCGTGTCAAGAAGGAAAGGGCCCAACTGTTCCAAAAAAGTTGCATAAAATTCAGGGGGAATCCCATCAAAGCCTGGAGATTTTCCTTTTTTCCTATTCTGTACTGCCAGTCTTAATTCGGGATTTGGCAAAAGTTCAACATGCGTCACATACTCCATTGCTCTGATTGGTTGTAGCTCTATCCAATTGAGTGCAGAGGCATTGTCACAGTATGACTACGTCAGGCTAGGTTTACGGCTCCCACAATATCTTTGTTTACATTGAAGGTTCAGCTAAATTTAACGCCTCCAGTATGAGTTTAAATAATCCATCAGAAAGAGAGGAAATTAAGAGTCGGGACGGCATTGTGTTTGCCTTGTTCCTTACACCACAGCCTACTAAGACCAAACTCTTCAAAATGTCCTAAACAGACCAAAGTTTATTATTTTCATTGTACAGAACAAGTCAATGCCCGAGGGTTAGCTTTATGTCAACATGACCTTTGACCCTCTGGACAGACACATTCCCCTTGGCTCAGCTCTTGGGAAATGTGGGGTATTTCACAAAACACAAAACTGTGATGAGGCTGAAACTGGGAGGAGTTATTTTAGATGTTTGAATGCAAAGGTCCTGTTTATTTCTGCATTTGGTAACTGACTCAAGCACTTTGAAACCTTGGACAAACATGAAAAGCCTCCAGATTTAAACACTGGTACAAACAGTGACAGTGAATAAAAATATATTTGTTTTTACCCGGTAAAATTAAAAACAACATGCATGCATGTTTTCCTTCAGGAAATGTTAAATCCATTAAAAGTGTGTGACATGGTGTAAAAAGTAAAAATACCAAAGGGGACCTTTGAGTCTCGATTTCTTAACCCTTGTGATGTCTTCCTGACGACCATGAGCTTGTTATGAGCTTGTTATCCTTCTGGGTCAAAAATAAAAATTTACTTTTTTGTCACTTTTTTTCGCTTTTTTAAAGTCATGTTCATATTAACATACTTTATATGACATTATACAGTACCTCATTTCTAAGTTAAAAAAAAGCAGAGATCATGAAATATGTTGCAAAATAGACTGGTAAATGTAAAGTTTACTCAGGATACTGTTTTTGAAACAATTTAAAAATGTTTTTCAAATGCTAGAAAATGGAATAAATCACCCAAAATGAAATAAAAATTAATCATTATTTTTACCTGCCAAGATCACTGTATACATCTTCCATACAATGTACATCCATGTTATTTTTGGGGCAATTTGATTTAACAAAACACGTATTTCTGATGAAAAAAAAAAAAAACCCGGGGAAAACACAAGGGTTAGATGAATCAGGTTTGTGGTTATTGGAAGTATTTGACCCTTGTTTTTCTACTGTACAGGTAGTGATCTGGTTGAAGCAGAGAAGACTGGAATTAAAATTGTGGAGTCTCCGTACGTTGTATCCTTCAAAGACATACCAAAGTACTTCAAGTCGGGCCTGCCCTTTGACTTTACAGTAAGGACTATCATCTATGGTAATGATCTATCTACTAAAACTGGATACTTTATTGTTAATGTCCAGTAAAATTAAACATCACAGGCTGGATCCTCTGTGTCTGGTGTTCATGTGTTCTTCAGCTCAACCCATGTGAGTGAAAAACTGTAAAGTGTATTAAATCACTGGGAGAAATTTTCCTTCTTTCCATTCCAGATCCAGGTGAGCCACCATGATGGTTCCCCGGCCCGTAACATCCCGGTTAATGTGAAGCTGCAGGGCGTGTCTGAGGTCGTCTCCACCAGCAGCAGCAGGATCACCATCAACATGCCCAGCTCTCAACAGCCACAAATCATCACTGTTAGTATGACTGCATTCTGCTTTTACTCACAGAGATGGTCTAATGTTGTGAGAATTTAACTTAAAACTAATTCTAACTAATTCTTTTACACACAACAGCATGACTTCTGTTTGTGTTTTACTGCTTTACTCATTTCACGTTTACTCTACATTTTTTGCTCTTTCTATTATTAGTTACATATTTGCCATTGTTTGCTCTACGCATGTATTTATCTTGTTGTGTCCTCCTGGAACGGTTGTTGAAAGAAAGGTCTAAACTAGTGACATAGATCATTTAAGTTTTTATTATCTCACCAGAGGTGTCAAAAGTATTCACATTCAGTACTCAGGAAGAAGTATAGATACTAGAATTTAAAAAGACTTTTGTAGAAGTTGACATATCAACTCAAGCTTTTTACTTAAGTAAAAGTGTAAAAGTACTGGTTTGGGGGAAAAAATGCCATTAAGGACAAAAGCTTAGGCAGCGCCACAGGGGCCTATAGTGCACTGCCCCACCTCCCCAAAAAAACTTTTTTTTTTTAAAGGCCATAATGACTATAATGTTAAAAAAAATTGCGATGCTCCTGTTTCAGACGCATTTATGGCCATTGAAAATTAATGCATTTTCGTACAATGCAAATACATTAAAGAAGTATATATGTGTGTGTGTTGCCTATAAGTCATACTTCAGAGGCTTGTTATTAACAGCCTTTATTGGATTGTACATGTATATCCAAGCTTAGCTGCAGGAGTCTGTGGGGGCAACAGATTCACTCTATCCGGATGGCGCCATTTATCTGGATGTTTTTTTGTGTCCCCATAGAGCATCTTTCTAAAATGTCTTTTCTTGATTTCTTTTGTCTACTTTTGGGATTATAAAGACAACACTGTCACACACCTTGTGTTTTTATTTTGTCTGTTTCCCAGGCTGAGACCACGCAGGCAGACCTGAGACCAGATCAGCAGGCCAAGCAACAAATCACCGTTCAGCCGTACGTTGCCTTTAATCCAAGCCAAAAGAACTACCTCCATATCTCCACAGGGACTACCACGGTGTCGGTAGAAGACGCACTGTCCCTGAAGCTGAACATCGTTCCTGCAGACCCGACACACAGAAAATACATTAAACACATTACCTACCTGGTGAGAAAATATTTCCAGTACAGTTGTCAGAAAGTAGAGAGTAAAAGTAGAACAATCAGTACTGGTGGAAAAAGTATTCAGATCATTTACTTAAGAAAAGTACAAATACCACACTGTAAAAAGAATCTGTTACAAGTAAAAGTCCTACATTGAAAATGTTACTTAAGTAAAAGTATGTAAGTATCATCAGGAAAACGTACTTAAAGTATTCAAAGTAAAAGTACTGCAGAAAAATTCTTAATTCAGAAACTGGAAACAATCAAACAGTTCTATGTTTAAACGGTTAATCATTTCAGCTGTATGGGTTTGCGGTTATATTGTTGGGTAGTTTAATTTGTAATAAAACATAAAATTATATAAATTACATGTTTCGTGTGTAACAGTCTTAATTTGTAAAGTAACGAGCTAACTAAAGCTGTCAGATGAATGTAGTGGAGTAAAAAGTACAATATTACTCTCTGAAATTTAGCAGAGTAGAAGTAGAAAGTGGCATGAAAAGAAAAGACTCAAGTAAAGTACAAGGACTTTAAATTTGTACTTAAGTTCAGTACTTGAGTAAATGCACATAGTAACAGTACATTCCACCACTGACAAGCAGCAAGAACTTCAACACAAAACCTGTATTGATCACGACTTTCTCTCCCCAACTCCCTCAGGTGCTGAATAAAGGAAAAATTATTAAGGCAGAGCGTGTAGATGTGACGGGGCAGCTGGTCACCGGCGTCGGACTGAAGGTCACCCCGGAGATGATGCCGTCGTTCCGTTTTGTGGCGTTCTACAGTATTCCCTGGGCGGGGATGGAGGAGGTGGTGCCAGACTCTATCTGGGTAGATGTGGCAGATTCCTGTGTTGGAGGGGTGAGTGATCAGCTCAGTGTCATAGGTCACTAGAGAAGATTCCAGAGTTTGTTGAACGAGTTCAGCACTCAGTGTGTCTGTCAACATGCTAACCCTAACAAACCGAGGCTTAAAGCATAAAGGATCAGGCTGGCAGTGTCCTTTATCTTTTCTTAGTTTCCACAAATCCCATGTATCATAAAATTCCTTATTTTCATTTACATAAACTATGTAAATACGGTACATTCCACACTCCTTATATTTCTTCTATTTATATTTATTCTTTGATATTTACATGCTTCTTGCAACTGTAACACAGAATTTCCCTTCTGGGATCAATAAAGTATTTCGGATCGTCCTGCTGAACCAAATACTCACTAGAGCACCGAAGTTCGTAGAAAGTGCTCGACTGTTTACGTTCACTAAAAACTACAGTGTCTAGAAGTTTTGGGAAATTACTGAGCCTTTAGAAAAATGTAACTATTGTATATAATTCTAATACTATTACTATATAATTGTAACTTTAAAATTATTTTTAGGCCATTATTTGACAGGATACCTGAAGACATGAAAGGGGAGAGAGAGGCAATGATAAAGGGCCACAGGGCGGGGTCGAACCCTGGCCCGCTGCGTCGAGGAGTAAGCCTCTATATATGGGCGCCCGCTCTACCAACTGGGCTAACTGGGTGCCCATAATTGTAACTGTCATATATTTGTGTTTTTAGCAGGAACCAACAGGTTTGGGGCTGAGTGCGACGGACAGGCTAGGGAAGTGGTTAGGCAAACACATTGCTGTTTTTTTTTTTTTTGTGAAGTTTGTTGACAATAAGAAAAATATAGAAAAATGCCAGCCTTATTCTGAAATTCTGATCCTCTTATCTGGACTAAAATAAGACACCCTTACAAACCAAACTGTAAATTTGTATTGTAATGTATATCTTTGTAGCAATGTTTTTTTTCCATGCTGTTTTACAGCTGAATGTTGGGCCAGTGGACGGCATACGTCGAGATTACACGCCTGGGAAGAACTTTAATTTTAAGATCAGAGGCGATCCGGGGGCAAAGGTCAGCCTGGTGGCGGTGGACAACGCTGTGTATCTTCTCAACAGGGACAGACTTACACAGAGTAAGGTATGTGTGTGTAAACAGTAAACAATGTGTGTGTAAAATAAAAACTTTATTTTATTTCTTATTTTTTTAACCAATCAAACATGAATTTCCCACTCTTAAAGTATTTATTTCTTTGCAAACATGTATAACTTTATAAAAGTCAGTTTTTAAGTGACTTAATGGAATACACTGGAATGTTACAGTGTTACAAGTCAACAGTTTTTTTGTTTTTTTTCCTGTACCGAAGAGTATCATTAGTGTATTTTTTCATCAAAATGTTATCCCAAAATGTTCCCTTTTCCTCAGATTTGGGGTGTGGTGGAGCAGGGAGACATCGGCTGCACCCGTGGGGGTGGCAGAGATGCCAAGGCGGTGTTCTCAGAAGCAGGGCTGCTCTACGCCTCCAGCGCCGGGTTTCAAACCACAACCAGACAAGGTACCTATGAGAATGGAGCAGCAGCTGCACACTCAGCCCATGATGGGTCATCAACTTATATAGAGCATTGATTAGTAGGATAACCCCTTGAGATGAATCATTTCAGTTTAGAGGGATTCTAGCTTCTCACCTCAAACTGTTGAGCAAAACACAGACTAGTTCACAGGATTACTTCATATGCTGTGATTTGAACAAACTCTGTAAATAATGCTTAATTAATTTATAAGCTATACAAAAGTCTGGAAATGCAAACTCTGTTTTAAAACTACTGGCAGGTAATAAACTGGATAAATGAGTGAATGATACTCAATTGAAAGTTGATATTTGTGACAGAAAAATGGGACAGATGTTGAAAAAGTAGCACATATAAGGAGAGCGTCTTCTCTTGTTACTGTTAGATGTAAAGACAATGAACTTTAAGTCCGAATTTCCCTTTATAGCAGCTCAAGGCCATGTTTGCACTGTGTGTTTGCTCAAAGTAGAGAAATGCTGGAGCTATTATCGGTGGCGGACTGTGACAAACAGTAACTCTTATTGAAGGCTGATAAATGCCTACATTTAGGTAGATAGCTGGGAAAATGAAACTCTCCACTAAAACCCCAAATACTTGAAAACTGCTATAGTACTTCTTCTACTCCAAATGAAAATAATCATGTATAACATATTTTTAGACTCAGCTTAAAATTTGAATCCACTCCCTATAGATAGATAAGTGTAATATTGATCCATCCTGTTGTAATTAAGTAATTGCTGAAACTGTATACTATTACATCCTTGGTATCTATGGCACACTGGCAGCACTGATCTTTTTTATATAACGGATCATTGTTGATCAGATATGTTGATTTTTTTTTTAAAGAATGTTTGTGATAGAGACAAGCAGATAAAATGATAATTGATTGTACATTAATTTCAATTCAAAGGATTATTGTAATATGCACAGTAAGGAAATATATTTCCCTGTACAATTACAAATCTTCCTTTGCTGTCCACAGAGTGCCAAACAATGTAAATTATTACAAATTAGTATTACAAATTATATACAAAATAAAACAATTTTAAAAGGCAGAAAAATAAAGAAACAATACATAAACAGTGTGAATGTAAACAGTGCAAGTTATGCATGTGCAAAACTGAAGAAAAAAAAACAGTCAGTCAACAGTACAGATATATGAGGTAGACCATGATGATAAACTCCTGTTGCTTTAGGAGTCTGATGGCAGTAGAAAATAGAGAGTTCACGCAATGGTTAAAGCTGTTTTCTCCCCTCTTCTTGTCAGACCTGCGTTGTCCAGGCAGTGCCAGAAGGAGGCGCGCTGCTGAGCAGTTGCAGCGTAAAGCCGAGCTGGGTGAGTAAAATGAGTGGATGAACTGCATTAGTTTCTCACTTATACTCCTTATATTTCTTTATTTATATTTCTACTCTGATATTTCTACTATTTTTGCAACTGCAACACAGAATTTCCCTTCGGGGATCAATAAAGTATTTCTGATTCTGATTCAGGCTTTGACACACCAACCCAACAGCTGACCTTTGGCAGAAAAGGCAGTCGGACTGACTGCCTCCCCAAGTTGGTCAAAAAAAGCGCCTCTGAACACACCAACGCGACGCCAACTTGAGCGTACGCTCTGCATGTGCGAGAGACGTAATACGTGTCCATAACAGCAGGTGGCGCTAATCTGTATTGTCGCCCAAGAAATTTAAACTGACAGCTGATCACGGGTCCGGCTTCTCCCTGATTTCAAAGCCAGACCATCATGGCGTTCAGAATACGATCTCATATTTCATAAAAATAGTTCACCAAAATGTGTTTCTGAAAACATTTTAAACGAAAAATTGGCCATGCAGTTGCTGCATCAGTCTTCATTTCAGATCGGCAAATGTCAGTTTAAAAGATTTTCGTCAGATTTTGAGAGGCATTGTCAAGCTCATCCTGCTCTTCATTTCTGGGTTAGCACTCCACCAATAAGATTGGTCATTGAGTCCAACTGCCCGCCTTCCAACCCAGCAAGTCAGGTCGGGCAAAATGAAGGCCGACGGCCCCTCTGACAAGCGACGGCATGGATCACGCCAAACAGACTCGAGTCACCGACCTCGCCAGACTGTCCGACGACTGATTTATCGGGTTGGTGTGTCACGGCCTTTAGGGAAACAAGAACACCGCAACAAGCTGATATTGTAAAGTTATGACCTTGGTATTTCCAATGTGATAGCAAACAGTTTTTGCACATCCAGAAAAAGCCCAAAGTCCATCCTAAAGGGACTCACCATCTTCAACAGAAAACACTGTTCATAAACTGTTCCAAACAGCTCTATTATAGTCCAGCCTTTACTTCTGCGACAAACGGGCGTCATTTTGTAACACACTTTATAATGCCTGTCTAGCTGCTAGCGCAGCACTCCTTCATACTCTGCTTCTGACTGGCTAGTAGTCCTTACCTAGCTACTGCGCATATGCGACTCCCAACAAAGATGGAACAGAAGTGTGATGTCTCACTTTGTAGCAGAAAACTCAACACACAGGTTGGAAAGAGGAGCTGCAGCAATGTGTAGTTCAACAAAACATGGTGTTTTTTGAAAATTAAACCTTAAAATTCTGATATAACCTCTAAATACAATTATGAACCTAAATATTAGCATAATATGACCACTTTAATACTATAATTCATACTAATGAGTCTGGTTCCTCCCCCCTCTGCCTCCAGAGAGCCATTACAAGGAGAAGCTGCAGCGTCGCTGCTGTATGGACGGCCTCAGGGGGATCCCCATGCCGTACTCCTGTACGCGACGCTCCCTCTACATCACAGAGGGCTGGGAGTGCATGAAAGCCTTCCGATACTGCTGCGCCACTTACAGGAACCAAGAGTTTAACACCCAGATTCCCACGACCCCACCACCCTTTACAACAACTCCCCCTACCACCTCCCCTTCATTCCATCATTTTGGTAGAGTGGATATGATGGAACGAATACACCTATCACGGGATAGGTTTAGTAAGTACTACCTCAACCTTTTCTTTCCCATTCTGTTTAAATTTGAGTTGCCATTGTTTAAACATCTTGCTTTGAAATGTAGTGTTAGCGTGCTAACATTTGCTAAAAATCACTACTCACAAAGTACAACTGAGGCTGATAAGCATGTCATCAGTTTGTCATAAACCAAAGTATTGAACACAAAAGATTTGATCTAATGTTGGCACTAGAGAGGATAATCAATTCATCCTGACATTAACCAAATATCACGGCAATCCATGATTCACATTCCTATCAATGTTCTAACGCTTCACTTATCTATGAGTGGCAGTAACACCACAAAAAAGAAAGCAATGCACCAGAAATGGCAGGGAGACAACTGCAGATTAAACATGGACGTAAAATACTTACTGACATTGTAAATGACGAATAAAATTCATTCAACACAGCATCTTTTTAATTGTGCAGTACTTTGTTGTTGTGTGTGGGTATGGACATATGAACAGCTTCTAGAATCATATATTAGAGATATGAAATGAGTGTAATGAATGCTAATCATATGTAAATGTGTTCAAATAGATTGGGGTGAACGTGGGTTGCCTGGACAGCCTGGACCGCCCGGACGGTCTGCCCCCTTTGGAAGGCGTAAACAGTTTGGAATGGCTGTACCTGAAATGCATATGCCCCATTCAAACGCAGACAATGTGGGAAAAGAAATAATGTTTCAAGTTTCAGCGAGGCAAGAGGAGGATGAGGAGGAAGATGGGGAAGAGGAGGACGATTATCTAGATGCGACTCAAGTGTATCTGCGATCCAAGTTCTACGAATCTTGGCTGTGGATGGATGTTACCCTTCCCAGCCAGGCAGACAGAGACGGGTGAGTAATAGATTAGAGGAGAGGTTACATTGGAGGCTAAATCATTTACATAATTTAATTTACTTAAACATCGGGTGGAACAGTGTCCATCTTCGGATTTGATTTATATTAGTACCTTTTATTAATCCCTGTGCTGCAGTTAGGTTGTTGCAGGAGCAAAAGATGGGAACCAGCATAAAAGTAATTCACTTTCATAACTGAAAACAAACTGTGATAGGGTCAAAGTTCTAAGAAATGTACTGAAAACAAACTGTGATAGGGTCAAAGTTCTAAGAAATGTACTGAAAACAAACTGTGATAGGGTCAAAGTTCTAAGAAATGTACTGAAAACAAACTGTGATAGGGTCAAAGTTCTAAGAAATGTACACAGTGCCAGGTATATGCATTGCTAAAGCTCTAACCTGATTGACAGCTCGCTGAGGTAGAAAGAATTAGAAACGATGCTGGTTTAAGGCACTTTACTTTTCAGGCCTGGAGGTTGCTGCTGGGTTCATACCATAGACCGTTAACAGTCTGTGGTTCATACCCAAGCAAGCGTCAAGGATTTTTAAACAAACGCAGCACAGTCTCACCCCTCTGTGCAATGTAAATTTGAAAATGCTGTAATGGACCAGAAACCAGTCCCCAAAAGTCCTAATCCAGCCATTTTCATGGTGTGTCATATTGTAGTCCTATCTGATAAACGGATGGATCAGGTCCAATCCAAAGCCTCTTACTCGGTTTGATCACGTCAAACAGGTAGCACTGTGAACTCCCTGCATTGCATCATGTTTTGTTTAGTCAGTGATAGCAACTGAACACACAGATCCGAATTCCTGTTTGTATGTGATGTCCTTGTTGTCATTGTGAAATGCCTCAGTCAACCAAAACGGCAACGTTGCTGTTATTTTTTTTAATCACCAAGTTAACATTTTACAAGATAGCTGCTGGAACTGTAGAATGATGCAAAAGAAAAACTAAATGTAGAGTTTTAAAATCTTATTTCTTTCTTTGATTTAACATTTACACAGCTATGCTGTAACGTTTTTTGTTTCATCTATTTAAAAAGAGCCTGGGGCTTTGACCTTGGACCTCCTGGTGATAACACAGATGAATCTGATTAACAGGTTAGCGTCTAAGAATGTGGACAAAGCCTTACCTGACAGCATCACGGAGTGGGGAGTTCTGGCCATCAGTGCATCGCCTCAAACAGGTACGAGGAAGTTGTCACTTTGGGACTCTGTTTCTTACACATTTTATGACACCGGCCACTGCCTTGTGCAAGCAGGTATCTACATAACAGTGACATGACACTGTCACGAACACATGATTGACACTGTCATGACACAGTCATGGCACATAAACCCTAACCCTAACTTGTCATGACAAAAACCAAATAACACTTATTAAAAGAAGAGTTATGTCATACACGTTTATGACTTGTTTTTTAATGTTTATGACACATTCATGGCAGTGTCATCATGTCACTCTTATGAAGATATCTTCAAGTCAAGTGTGGACTGTCACATCTTCGTCATTATTTGGAGTGTCCCCAATTTTATGACTTAAAACTGGACTATAAAATGCAAGCACTTGCTTGTGAGATGTTCGCTACATGCCACCCACATCATTTCAGCATATTCTCAACAGTTACTTCTGTAGAATCTGTTGTCCAACAACTCACTCAGTTGCTCAACTCTACAGGGAATCAATACACTCTCAATGGCCTAATAATTGCAATGCTTAAATGCTTATGTAGCCATTTACTGAAGCAAAGGCTGAAAGTTCACATCTCTAAACTCAAAGTTACTTATACATGTTCACGTGCAGAAGCATAATCACATCACTAATTTACTTCTGAATGCCTGTAGGTTTCTGTGTCGCTGAACCTTACAATTTCAGAGCATGGAAGCGTTTCTTTGTGGACCTGAAGCTGCCGTATTCAGTGGCGAGGAACGAGCAGGTCGAGATTAAAGCTGTGGTCCATAACTACGACGACGACGACCTGCATGTTAGTATATCTCCTCAAAACTACTCAGCATAGTCACTTCCTTATTATTCAGCTGGGGAATTTAGTGAATCAAGAACGCATCTTCTGCATTTATACTGTTCAAAATCTTAGTTTAGCATGGTAGCGGTGACATTTGTTAGCACTTAACACACGAGGACAGCTAATGCTGGTGGGAATGCTATTTGTTTTGCATCTACTTTTTTGCAGTCCATTCAATAGTTGTCCAGACATTTCACTTACTGTAGAACCAGAAATGTGAGCTGGATGGTGGCGCTGTAGGGCATCATCAAAGTCAGCAGGATTTATGGCTAAAACAATTCTAGGTTTAGTCTGTTGCCACTCAATGGTTATTCAATAAATAAAGTCTTGAATGACTACATCTCGTAACTGGTTTCTGTTTAGGTGAGGGTGGTGCTGATGAAGACAGAAGGTATGTGCAGCATTGCCTTTAAGGAGAGTCACACACAGGAAGTGACGCTGCCGGCCGGCTCTTCTGTTGCGGTGCCTTACACCATCGTACCACTGGTGGTGGGGAAACTTCCTCTGGAGGTGATGGTGGTGGCCAGAGGCACGACGTCAGGAGACCGCATCCAGAAACAGCTACGTGTGGTGGTGAGTCACTCTTCATGATGAAGATCTTTTGGCAGTATAATCAGGGTAGGATCTTTAACGGGAGCGAGTAAAGTGTGTCTACTCCACCAGCCTTTTGGAGGTTGCTTTGTCCTTCTGAAAGTCAGCTGCTAAAACAGGAAAGTTGACGCTCTGCATTGTAAAATAAGTGTCCTTCATTGTCACAATCTTTTATTTCTATGGTACATCCATGATCTCGAAACAATTGCCATGCAGACAGTATGCAAAACAGAAATGAACTTAAGTCCAATTAAAGGTAAATAATTACAAAGAAGCTTATAACAAGAAAGTTGAGACTGACTTATATAAAGACATCTATTCTTAACCCAAACAGCTGGAGGGAGTGCAGAAGGCTGAAGTTTGGAGTGTGGTGTTGAACCCGTCTGCCGTGGGAGGTAAAAAGATAGCAGTGATGAATAATTTCTTGTTTACTCCTGTCAAATGTATGTTAACATGTCAGATTTATATGTTTTAAGTTCTATTCTCCTTATTCAGAATGAGTTGATTCTGCCTCTAACTCTGGCGTTCTGTGGTGGACACAATAAATATGTCTATTTATGTATTGCTATTTTAAACCAGCATTTTGCATGGTGAATGATTATAATTGATCACAGTTTTATGATCTAGATATCCAGTATTTTCCAGTTCAAGTGTTCTCACAGACCTGACGCAATAAACAATCTCAGTGACTAATTCTAATTTGACTTCACCTTGTAAGACCTTTACCTCCTCAGGTTCGGATTAACTAGTGATGAAGTTTAAATTTATGGCTCTGTTTCCGTCCACCATAGGAACACAGACGGTTCGGGTGGGCAAGATCAAACTGGAGTCAGTTGTGCCGAACTCTAGGCCAGAGACATTCATCAATGTCAGAGGTCAGTCACCAACAGAGCTGTGGAAAAATTCAAAATAAGCCTATGAGAAAGGACTGCTTCCTGATTCATCCTCTCTCCTCCAGGCAATGTGTTGGCAGACAGCATTGATAACTCTATCAGTGAGGACTCTCTGGCCTCCCTGATCCAGATGCCCGGTGGCTGTGTGGAGCAGAACTTGGCAAGCATCACACTGCCCCTCATCGCCACCCTCTACCTGGATCGAACCAACAGCTGGGAGAGTGTAGGGGTGCAGCGCAGGGATGAGGCTCTCCGGTACATCAGGAGAGGTGCCAGAGAATGAATGAAACGGATGGATGAATGGATGGATGGATGGATGGAATTCAAAAATGTAAAGAAAGAGTGATGGCTGTTATCCCCCTTACAGGAGGGAAGGCGCAAGTACATGGTACTGTCAAGATTTTACATATTTAGTCAAATCTTTTGATTGATGATTTCCAAAGACAGATAAGCTAGAATTGTTTCAGTTTTTGTGGCTATTTGGGAATATCAAATTTCAGCTTCTCTATAAACTGACATGTATGAGGTATTAAGATATCTGATGAAAAAAAGGTAGCCAATGTTATATTTTAGAGGTTTGAATCAATCGTTTTCAAATTGGTATCCATGATTATTGGATGTGAATTATTAAGCTGAATGTTAGTGTAACATTTACGTTTAACATTTTTAATTCCTCCCTCTTTTTTGTTGTAGAGATGATTGATTTGCTGGTGTATAATTAGTGAGTGGATGGACTGATATCAATGTGGGGGGATGAATGTATAAATGGATAGACAGTTGAGTACATAGATGGAGGAAGAGTTGGAAACATGGGTGGATAGTGAGATAGATAGATAGATCAGTGAGTAGTTGAATGGATGGGTGGATGGATAGTTTATTACATGGATAGATGGAGAGTTAGAAACATGGATGAATACATGGGCGGATTGATGGTTGGATGGAAGGATAAGTGGATATATTGATGGTTAAATGGAAGGATAAGTGGATATATTGATGGTTAAATGGAAGGATAAGTGGATATATTGATGGTTAAGTGGAAGGATAAGTGGATATATTGATGGTTAAGTGGAAGGATAAGTGGATATATTGATGGTTAAGTGGAAGGATAAGTGGATATATTGATGGTTAAGTGGAAGGATAAGTTGATATATTGATGGTTAAGTGGAAGGATAAGTGGATATATTGATGGTTAAGTGGAAGGATAAGTTGATATATTGATGGTTAAGTGGAAGGATAAGTGGATATATTGATGGTTAAATGGAAGGATAAGTGGATATATTGATGGTTAAATGGAAGGATAAGTGGATATATTGATGGTTAAGTGGAAGGATAAGTGGATATATTGATGGTTAAGTGGAAGGATAAGTTGATATATTGATGGTTAAATGGAAGGATAAGTGGATATATTGATGGTTAAGTGGAAGGATAAGTTGATATATTGATGGTTAAGTGGAAGGATAAGTGGATATATTGATGGTTAAGTGGAAGGATAAGTTGATATATTGATGGTTAAGTGGAAGGATAAGTGGATATATTGATGGTTGGATGGAAGGATAAGTGGATATATTGATGGTTAAATGGAAGGATAAGTGGAGATATTGATGGTTGAATAGACAAATAGCTACATTTCTATTAGGATACATGGATTGAAACAGGAATCAGTGGATGGATACATCAATGGAATGGCTAGCTGGATGGATGGATGAATGAATAAACAGGTGGATTAATGGCAAGTTGGATTTGTGGGATGATGGATGAACAGATGGAAGGTTGTACATGGATGGGTGGATGGATGGATGGGTGAGTGAGTGAATGAATGGATGATGATCAGTATGGTTGAGCAAAGAACTTCAGACTTGCCGCACAAATGTATTGCTAGTTAGCTTGATGGATTTTGGGAACACGCTTTATTTTCATTGTGAAAAAAATTCCATGTTGTTTTCAGGCTACGAGAACCAGCTGGCATACAGAAAGAGTGATGGCTCTTACCCCCCCTACAGGAGGGAAGGCGCAAGTACATGGTACTGTCAAGATTTTACATATTTAGTCAAATCTTTAAAACCCATTGATTGATGATTTCCAAAGACAGATAAGCTAGAATTGTTTCAGTTTTTGTGGCATTTGGGAATATCAAATTTTTGCTTCTCTATAAACTGACATGTATGAGGTATTAAGATATCTTATAAAAAAGGTAGCCACTGTTATATTTTAGAGGTTTGAATTAATCATTTTCAAATTGGTATCCATGATTATTAGATGTGAATTATTTAGTTGAATGTTACTGCAAAATTTACGTTTAATGTTTTTAATTCCTCTTTTGATTATTATATTTACTGTTTTTTCATGAGATAAATGCAAGAATAATGTTACATATCACAGATTCTTTACAGAAATGTCAGAAACTTTACAGAAATGTTTTTTTAACATGATCGCAGAAGGTGCAATACATATCAAAAGTTAATATCTCTGGCAGGAAAATCACAATTGATTTCCCCCAAATCATTCAGCCCTAGTTTGAATTCATGCATGCAAACAAATTTATACTGTGCCACATTCTGAATATGAAATTAGTTAGGGTGTATTACTATCAGTATCCATTTCCTCATTACTCAATCTGTTAGATAAGTAGTGTAATGTGACCAAATAAAGTCTAACAACAGTCCACCTGGATCCTGTCAGGATCACGGCGTACGTGGTGAAAGTTTTCTCCATGGCTTACTCCATCGCTGGCATCGACGAGCAGCAAGTGTGCGACCCTCTGCTCTACCTGGTGAACAACAAACACCAGCTTTTGAGAGGGAGCTTCAGAGAGGACAACCCAGTTTACACCACTACCATGACTGTGAGCCACACACTTAATACACACCATGTCACCCTGCTGAAAAATACTGCTGAAATCTTTTCTGCATGTTGTCTATCCTCTTACCCTCTCTGTGTTCCTTCTTTGTTGTTCCTTTTTTCATTTAACTAAAATGAATGAATAAATATTAGTATGATATAAATATCCTCCTAATCAAGTAAACCTCATCATTAAATGTAGATACTGTATAAGTGGATGACTTATGTACTGTATGTTGTTTTTCCTAGTAGTCAATGGTAAAGTTCATGTTCACACTAAATCTTTTGTAAAACAGTCAGAGGTGGGAAGAGTACAAAAATATTCTACTTAAGTAAAAGTACTATTAGTTTGATGAACGTTTGCTTACTGTAAGTACAAGTAGAATTACTGCTATAAAAATCTACTCACGTAAAATTAAAAGTAGCTCATTTAAAAGTTACTCTGAGTAAAAGTTACCTAGTTACTTTTTAACAGTGAATGGCAGATATACTTTTATATATTATATAATGTACTTAAGATCTTATTTATACTTATTATGCTTATTTTATTTATTCAGTCTTTTGCAATTTGCTAGGAGCACAAAGCCAAGAAACTCAAAAAAGCAACAAAAACCTTTAGAAAAACAAAAAGCATATTAAAATGAAAATGTGACAAAAAATGATGCTAAAACATGTATTTTTACTAAGCAACGTGTGTGCTTTAAAATGTAGCAAAGTAAAATACTTCAAGGAAAACACATTTAGGTAAAAGTATAGATTTTAAAAACTACTTTAAAAAGAAAAGTACGCAAAACAAATAATTCAATTACAGCAACGTCAATAAATGTGATTAGTTACTTTCCACCACTTTTCCACCAAAACGGTAACCTATAGGCACAGATGTTTTGGAGTTTGTTTTTGTATTTTTTTTTTAGGGTTATTTCTCCATTTCCGTTTGAAAGCAGGTATCTTTTGCACACAACTTGAACATTAATGTTGACTTCCTCAGAATCAAAGTGTGAGGGCTTCTTTTTAGAGCTGCCAGAATGAAATCAGTCCTAGAAGACACAGAGAGACACATGTCTCATTCTGCCTCAATAGACCGGTATGCAACGCAGCCACAGTTATGAAAGGCATTTTTTACTTAGGAAATACAATAAATGTGATATGCATATATTGGAGTGAACTGGTTATGTGACTCCAAAGATGATTTTTTTTTCTTCTTCAGTTTGTGTAAAAACGTCTTTTCCTGTGTCTCCAGGGCGGTCTCCGTGGAGATGACCCGAGACAACGCTGACAGCCTTCGTCCTCATAGCGCTTGCCGAGGCTAAGCAGGCTGGGATCCGCTGCACTGGTCCAAGCGTAGAGGTAATTCACACCAAAATGATCTGCAGAGTTGGTTTTGCCAAGCATTTACATTTCATTTTTAGTGATGTTTGTTTTATAGGAATAGATGTCTTTACTCTGCTGGCTTTGAAAGACATTTGATGAAATAAATCAAAAAGTAATATACCCTTTTTTCTAATTACTGTCTTACATTTACTTTTATCAACCAATCAATCAATCTTAATTTATACAGCACTTTAAAGCAACCAAAGATATTGTTGCTTACACGCATTATGTACCAATTTGTAACAAAATGTGGCAGATAATTACATAATGTAGGTATTATTACGTGATGAAGTGAAAATGTTTTACATGTTGACACTTTATTACATTTATTATTACATAATGCGTAACAGTGCTTGTAACTATTGTCTACCATATGTGTCTGCTGTAGGTAGCTGTCCGTAAGACAGCTGAATACCTGAAGAGTGCGCTGATGACGACGGGGAGGAGGCCCTACACTGTGGCCATTGCCTCGTATGCGCTGGCTCTGCTGGGGAAGGCTCAGCCCTACATCCTGACACCATCTTTACTTGGAGCTGCCGCTCCAGGTATCTCATACACTCAGAGCTGCAGCTCCAGGTATATCATACACTCAGAGCTGCAGCTTCAGGTATCTCATACACTCAGAGCTGCAGCTCCAGGTATCTCATACACTCAGAGCTGCAGCTCCAGGTATCTCATACACTCAGAGCTGCAGCTCCAGGTATCTCATACACTCAGAGCTGCAGCTCCAGGTATCTCATACACTCAGAGCTGCAGCTCCAGGTATCTCATACACTCAGAGCTGCAGCTCCAGGTATCTCATACACTCAGAGCTGCAGCTCCAGGTATCTCATACACTCAGAGCTGCAGCTCCAGGTATCTCATACACTCAGAGCTGCAGCTCCAGGTATCTCATACACTCAGAGCTGCAGCTCCAGGTATCTCATACACAAGAACATCAAGTTACTGCTTCAAATAATTCAGTTTACTTATTTTATTTGTCTTATGTCAGCTAGTCTGACTCCCTGGATGTAGACTCTGAAAATAAACCATAGACTGTAAAGATTTTTTTTCATATTTATAGTCTATGGTATAAACATGCCATTGTTAGCATATTTCATTCTCCCCCCTTCTGCTATCTGCATATTACCATTTTTAAAATCCCCTTTGGCTATGAGAAACAACAACCTCCGAGCTAGCAACCTACACGCAGAAAATGGCAAGTTTTGACGAAGGTTTGGATCATGCAATAAAACAGGTCTGTTTGGTTCTTTCAGTGAATGGTTGTAAAGAAGATGCATATAATATATTTTCCTAAATCCTCCTTTACTGTTAATTGTTTTCTCTCTCCTCCAGGTGGCAGCCACTGGCCCGACAGTCAGAACCCCTTGTTCACCCTGGAAGCGACTGGCTACGCCTTGCTAGCTCTGGTGAAGTTGGGGCGCATGGAGGAAGCTGCAGCGCCGTTTAAATGGCTGAACAGCCAGCGGAGGAGAGGAGGCGGCTTCGGCTCCACTCAGGTAACAGCAGGGGAGTCTCCGAGCTGAGCTGGGATCTGCAGATCCAACATTGTTGTCTTTTTACATTCATTCACCTGCTCCAAGCTCTGATTAGTAGGTACTGCCTTATGTTGACTACACTGTTTACTGTTACATTATAGTGAAGCAGACTTTTATTCAAATCCATTCAGATTATTCATTTAGATTATTTAGATGAAGCATCAACATGAACACCAATTCTGTTGGAAATGGAGTGAAGACTGTAAGTCATTTATTCTCAATCTTTGGGACTGGTATATGCTATATATACACATGCACTCAGTTGCCAGTTGGTTTTTATGTACATGTATTTAAAACTGAAGCAATCTAACTGATTATCAAAATAGTTGCTGAATATTTTTTTCTGTCGTAATCTGAAAGTGTATATCTTCTGAAAAATCATTGGTATGATGATGAAATTAGTACTACTGCTGGTCACTTCACTATTGCGTCACAGATTACAGCAAGAAAAAGTCAAACTCACAATGCCCTCCAGACCCACAACTACCCAAAGCCCTTAACTCCTTTTATGGCCGCTTTGAGGCATCAAACACCACCACCTGTAGGCCTAGATGTCCCGGGCCGGGACCTGAAGGGCTGCGCCTACCAGCTGGCAGATGTCATGACGGACATTTTTAACATCTCACTCTCCCAGGCCACCGTACCAACATGCTTCAAGACGACTACCATCACCAAGTCCGCTATAGTGTCCTGTCTAAATGACTACCGCCCGATTGCTCTCACACCAATAGCAATAAAGTGTTTTGAGAGGCTGGTTATGTTGCACATAAAAAAAGTCCATCGACATAACAGCTGACCATCAGCAGTATATGCCTACAGGTGGAACTGCTCCACAGCTGACGCCATCGCTGCTATAGTCCACCGGTCCCTCACGCACCTGGAGAACAAGGACTCCTACGTGAGGCTGCTTTTCTTGGACTTCAGTTCTGTATTTAACACAATCATCCCACACACACTCCCACAACACCTGGCAGCACTAGGTCTAGCTCCATCAATCTGCAACTGGATGTTCAACTTTCTGACCACAAGACCCCAGTCTGTAAGGGTTAACAACACCACATCATCATACATCATCTTCAACACTGGCTCCCCCCAGGGTTGCGTCCTCAGCCCGCTGCTCTACACACTGCTCACACATGACTGCAGAGCTCACTATAACAGCAACCTCATAGTGAAGTTTGCAGACAACACTACAGTGGTTGGGCTCATCACCAAAGGGAACAAGTTA
Organism: Etheostoma perlongum; assembly: GCA_026937815.1. Lineage (NCBI taxonomy): Eukaryota > Metazoa > Chordata > Actinopteri > Perciformes > Percidae > Etheostoma > Etheostoma perlongum. The sequence goes on from CM049372.1 coordinate 30,155,361, forward strand.
GCATCCACCCGTGTTGTGCGAATGACAAATAAAGTATCTATCTCATTCACTCTTGAGGATTATGCAATAACGTTAACAGGGAGAGGACAGACGTCACCCACTACTATCTAAAATCTTATTCTAATCATTTCTCTGTTTTCCTACTCTGTCCTGTCCCAGTCCACCATGGTGGTGCTCCAGGCGCTGTCCGAGTACCTGGCAAACAAACCTGAGGATGTCCATCTGGATGTGGATGTCAGGCTAACAGGGCGCAAAGAAATCCGCTACCATTTCAACCCGGTGAACGCCTACGCTGCTCGCTCCTCCAGGGTGAGAGACATGACACTGGGTTCATCAGCAGGAGACACTGGAAGCGTATCATGATGTTTCTCTCTCACAAACAGTGTGTTTAGGGACATTTCAGGATTTCAGAGAACAACTGGTTGCAAAAAAATAACCAGGGAGTGTATTTTTGTGATGTATTTTTTAAGATGTGTGCTTCTACAAATGTCTTCTTCTCTGGTGCTTTTGTTGCGTAGTTGCCTGCTGATCTTGATTTGGAAGTGCAGGCCCGAGGGAACGGACAGGGAATACTGGAGGTACAATCAAGTTTTAAGTTTAGCGCCATCTTTCTTTCCATACAGAAATGCAGGATTTTTGTTTGCACAGTACAAGGCTTCACTCACCCATAATTTGCATGATTTGTTTCTCTTGTGTGTGTGTTTCTTTTGTTTTGCATGTGGTGTCTTCGACTCTAGGTTGTGACCCATTACAACCAGCTGCCAGAGGTGGATGAGAAGATGCCCTGCAAGGACTTTGAGTTTAGTGTCGCTATCGAAGAATCCAGCGGTAACACAAGTTCTCACACTCTCATATGGAGTATGAATGGTGTCTTTCTCTACAGTGTTGTCTTCTGTCCTCTTACTGTAGGCCAAGAGAAGTCACTTTTAGTGCCATAAAGGGATGAAATACATTTCAGCAAAGATAAAAATCTCCTGGATTTTTCCATTTCCTTAATATGTCTGAAACAAACAGCTTAAAACATGACAGAATTACAGCCTAATATAACACAAACAAAGTTAAAACTGATACAATTTCATTTTAACCTATTTTACATGCCATGATATAAACATAACATAGCAAAAAAATATGTGAAAGATGTTAAGTCATCACACACAAGAGCATTGAACATCTTATTGAAAAAATGCATAAATACATTTAATAACCTACATTTATAAAACACCTTTTAATATAATGGTGAAATATGTTGTTGAAAGCTTTTTCTTATTTTATTTTTTAAAAGATTATTTATTTGGGCATTTTTAGGCCTTTCTTGACAGGACAGCTGAAGAAATGAAGGGGGGAGAGAGGGGGAATTGGCTGCAGGTCGGAGTCTAACCCGCGGCCGCTGCGTCGGGAGTAAACCTCTATATATTGGCACCTGCTCTACCAATTGAGCTATCTGGGCGCCCACAATATGTAAAACATATGTTCAAAACCTGAAAATGTAAAACAAATTTAAAGAAGAAAATAGTGCATGTCAAGATGTATTTTTTGACATATCACAACACACACCAAATATCTTTAAGTAAAAATTAAATAGCATACGGTAGCACAGCCAAATAAAATAGTGTTACATAAATTAAAGTCCAAAGGACAAGCAACCAACTTCTGCACGTTTCTGTCTCATAACAGAAAAGCCTCCAGCTGATGTGGAAAAGTCCTACCAGCTCACCATCAAAGTGAGGTGAGTCACTGTTATTATTTACCTTTTATTTTTTTAATAAAAAAGGGGAATAAAATCCTAAAGTATCCGTTTGTCTCTTTCTACCCCACAGGGCTTTAGGACCCAGAGATGTCCGGATGGTGACTCTGGATATAAATCTGCCCACCGGCTTCACCCCAGAAAACTCCGACCTGGAGATGGTAATCAGCCTCTACTGCTAGACTAAGATGATCCAGGTTCAACTTTAGTTTTTGTTATTTCAAAATCATAGAAAATGATCTTGAAGAGTTACAAACTGAACACCTGAAGTGATGTAACTGACAAACTGAAAGAATAATTTCACACTTTCACTACAGAGGAGTAAAGTACTTAAACACACAAAAGACCAACCTGTTTTGATAACATGGATTCTACAATTAACTTTCTATATAAAACTATACATATTATACTATATAGTATATATACTATATAACCTATGAATGAGGTTACAAATGTCTTGAAAAGAAGCCACAATGTAAGCCCTGCTGATAAATAGACCTCAAAGTGAGCAAGTAATACACTGAGACGAGACCGGGTCCAAGGGCCAAAAAAAAAAAAAAAAACATTTTTGCAAATAATAATTAAACCGAGAACAGACGGGAGGGCGGGAGACAAAACAACACACGCAGAAACAGACACACACACAGACAGGCACAAGACAAGGGACCAAACACCTGCGCAAGTTAGAGGTCCTCCGAGTCAGCAATGCACCGCAACGTGTCCAGAGTCTTCCCTGGGACACCACTTATCCGCACCGTGGACAGTTCCAAATAGACCACATCCAGGTAAGGATGTGGCGTTTTCCAACAGGCCGAACCAACGGTAGCGCACTCCCAGAACATGTGTAGATATGTGCCTTGTGCTTTAATTGGGCAGAAAGTGCATAAAGGGCTGTTAATTATTTTCATGTGAGATATGTCCTATGAATGAAATTGTAGTGAATCTGCCGATGGTCTGGCTTGCGAGATTGATTCTGTACATTCTTGTGTTTGTCCAGTTGTCAAACTCAGTGGACCGATACATCAATAACTTCCAGATTGTTGATAATCTGAGTGACCGAGGCTCTCTGATCATCCACCTGTTCAAGGTAAAACATTGTTAACTTGTTTCTACCCAGAAGGAAGTCAAAACGGGTCTCTTGAAGTCAGTGTGTACATGTTTTGCACAGCACTGTTACACAGAATACTCAGATCTTAGAGAATGACCCATATTTTGGAGCTAAAGCTTCCGAAAATAATATCCTCACTGGCTGTTTCTCTTCTCTGTTGCACTTAATTACCCCCCTTTGTCCTTTCAGGTCTCTCACAAAGAGCCAGAGATCCTGATCTTCAGGCTTCAGCAGAACTTCAAAGTGGGCCTCCTCCAGCCATCCTCGGTGACTGTCTATGAGTATTACAATCCAGGTGGGAGAACACATTCAGATCATCACAGCTCACATCACATATCATAAATAGTTCACTACCAAAACATATTAAACATCAGTAAAAGACCCAAACTGAGACAAAATAACACTCAGATTTGGTCCTAGTTTGACTGTATAGAATGTCCAGTTTATTTATTGTGATAGTAATACTGAAAAATAATATTGAATCTTTCAGTATGATGGTGACAGGTGTTGTACGTACCTCCTCTCTCTCTCTCTCTCTCTCTCAAACACACTCAGATCACCGCTGCACTCGTACCTACACTCCCAGAGAGGACAAAGAGGCGCTTGCTCAGATCTGCAGGGACAACGTCTGCCGCTGCACGCAGGGTAACGTGTGCATGTGTCTGCAACAATGCATTAGTGGACACCTTTGTATTTATGGTTTTCTCATTTTCTCATACTGTCCAGGTGACTGCTGCGTCCCAAAAACAGACAGTGAAGACTTCCTCAATAAAGAAAGAGAGGTGTTTGCCTGCAAGACTTTACACCACGGTATGATACACTGTCACACACACACACCTTGATAATCACAGAAGCAAAAACGAGAAGATGACATGCAAACGATTATTTTCAATTATTGGTACAATATATATAATAAAATAAATTTTGTGCAAAGTTGTCACGAGTTCAATGTAATGCTGATATTGCGGCAGTGTTTAGGCAATTTTTTTAAATTCAGTTTTATCATCGGCCTATGGCCCTGTCATTTTGCAGTGTACAGATGTAAATCTTTTCTGTAATTTAGTGGAACTTGTATGTGTTTAAAAGAGAAATATGCCTGCCCTAATAAATATTTGGTTATGTTTATTTGAATGATATTGATACATTACTAAAAAACGGTATTAACAAAAAACTGCTATTTCCCGGGATTCCCTGAGTCATGTAATTTTTGGGAAAAATATTAAACCATACAATCTACCTGTTAGTGGTATTTAATGAATTTCCTTATGAGATTTTCTTGTGCTTCAGTTTTCAAGGTGAAGGTGCTGAGTGTCAGCCAGAGTTACTACGACAAATATGAGATGGAGATCATGCAAGTTATCAAGCTGGGTGAGTCCGAGGCTCTCTTTATGGTTATCAACTCTTTTTATTTTCAAATATAGGATAGTTAACTACTAAGTAAGATACTTCCTCACAATGGCCTCATAATGTAGAATATCCAAACAGATTGCATGATTAATTATCAGATGGACCCATATTCACACTCGGTGGATTTCTAGTTCTGAAGCTATATATCATCTGATCTCTCCCTCCTACCATCCAGGTGTGGAGGCAGGAGTTGTAGTGGGTCAGACGAGGTTCTTCATGTCTCACGGAGGCTGCAGGGATGGAATCAACCTGAAGCAGGGCTCCGAGTACCTCATCATCGGCCCCAAAGAGGACCAGTGGAACACTGATAGTGACACCAACAGGTAAGAAGAGCAAGGAAAGAAAAACATATACTAGTTACAAAAAAGGGTGACAAATGCAGGAGGTGAAGTTAGCTGCAGTGCAAGTGACAGTTGGAGGTTCTGACTAAACGTGGATGAGTTCATGTTCTCAAATTTGGCAAATGTATCTTTTCTAGCCGCCATCAAATGAAGCTACCAAAGTAGAACAAGTTAGATGCTAAATGATGAGATGTAAATGAATTGGTTAAATGTCATTGTACTTGTACTGTTTTCTGCATCGCAACAACGTTAAAACATTATTGTCCCCCTAAGTACAAACTCTGACTCACAGTAAAAAGGTTCCTTTATTTTTATTTTGCTAGTTTCAGTTAAATTGTTACCAGTGTACAAGAATGTCAAAGAAGCAGTCGTTGGCAGTGAAAATGTTTGATCCCTGGCCTCCTCCACCACTGCTCATTAAACATGTATACAAAGAAAATAACCTAAGTAAAAACAAAATGATAATCTCACACATAAAATATTGCAGAAGTTGAAAAATAGGAATGAAATAAAGTAAAATGCATTTGTGTTAAACAGGTGTAGAGTAATTGCAAATGAATACACTAGTGTAAACAGTATAAGTATACAGATGTGTAAAACAGTAAGTAATAAGTATGTAAAGGTAAAGTGACGGTATAATTTATTTCTGGGGACTGAAGGACAGAGAGACTACACCGGTGATATTCTTTAAATGCATTAAAAGATGTAGAAGAGAGAGAGTTCTAGTTTCTTAAAAAAAAAATAATAACTATAAATAAAGAAGTCTCTGTGTTGCACCAGCGATGTTTCATAGCCATTTTGAGGCAAGGTGCAGAAGCAGAAATACCTCCTAACAGTCCCAACTCGTCTCTTGTCTCCCTGTCTGCCAGACCCATCTACATGCTGGGAAAAGACACCTGGGTGGAACGCTGGCCTACGTCTGCAGAGTGCTCCAGCATGCAGGCTAAATGCAAGAGCCTCAACGATACTGTGGAAGAACTGTCTGTCAACGCCTGCAGGGTGTAGACGCGTCTGAGCAGCGACCTCACACCTTTATCCTGGGATGTTTTGTTGCAAAGATGTCAAATAACTTCACAGAAACATGTAATGATCATTTTAGGGTTAAAGCCGGAGTGATAATGGCATTTAAACCAGTTCGTTGTGATTTCACTGTAGAAAAAAAGAACTGAAGTATAGTTTGTTATAGCAAAATACCCATAAGGTTTTTCTTTACTGTAATGATATAAGAATTTACTAAATATCACTGATAAAAAAAAAATAAACTGACCTCTCAAGGGTATTATAGCTTTTATAGAATAGTTAATAAAAAACAGTTTCAATGCCTACTGTAATAGGAGCTCAAATAAAAACGATGGATTAATACAACAAACTGTAGCAAAAGGTCTTCATTATCCTGCATACTTGTCAATTCTATTTCATTTATAGGGCACTTAAAGCAAACAAGTTTTGCACCAAAGTGCCTCACAAAGACACTCATTTCAAGTGAAAAGGTTTCATACTTAGGTTAAGTTCAGGTGGAGTTTGATTGCTGTTACACACATAATCAAGTGTAGAGGGTTGTATCTGCTGGGGGCTAAAACGTCAAAATAACAGGGTGTCATTAAAATGTACTTCTAAATAATTAGACTCCCAAAAGACATGTAAAATAAATTAAGTTTACAATTAAAAGGAATTATCTAATTTTGGTATGGTTTTAATTTTGTAAAATTGAAATGTATGGTTCTCTTAATGCTGTATTTTCACAAAGAAATATATACAATAAATGGTTACCAGCTTAAATAAACACACTAGTCAATGTAAATACCAGGCTGGAGATTCCTTCTGTGTTCAGCGGGTTTTTTGTTGATTGGGCCGTACAGTGCAGCTGAATCCTCCCCGTCTGACTTCTGGTTTTCAAAGTCAAAAAAATGATAATCAGGGATTTTAATAAATAGGACAATAAATGATCAAACCGCATCAGGCAAATGCAACAGCGATGAGATATGTCCAAGCTAATGTCATCCTAATCTTAAAGTCAGGATCCTGTTCCTGTGAGAGGATCCGCTCACCTCTAAAATGTGACCTCAGCGTACACAACGCTGTCTTCCTCCTGTCTGTGGAGCCGAGCTGGTCTGATGCAGAGAGAATCTGGCTGCTTCTTGGAGAACTGGACACTGGCATAGTGAAGGTCCTCCTGCCCATTGGCCAGCTGTCTCTGAGTGCAGAGACAAGATTACAGTTACTTACAGTAAACTTACTCTCCCGAAGGGTGGCTTCGTTCCAGGAAGTGTCATTACAGGTGTGGAGTAGATTGCTGCAGCCCAATGTAATTGGTCCCATAGAATTTTGGAAACAGCAAGACGAAGAGCTTTCACATGTGACCCAGCAGTCTGGTTCAACTCTTCTTCCTCACCTGTTCCCTGGGTTTTGGTTTCTCTTTAGGCTCAGGTGATTGCTTGGCAGCCCTCTTCTTTCTGGTTAGAAAAAAACTTAATAAATTATTTAACTCTGACAAACTGTCTGCTTTAAGGATTTCAATGAGTTAATGAAGGGAAACATTTTAAGCAAACATATTTGGAAAAGGAAATTTAGGCCAACTTTAAAATCATTACCCGAACTGTCAGATTACAGACTGACTTCCTGTTACAACCTATTGTATCCATAGTTTTGTGTTAACATAATGGTTATGTTAACACTGACATTTAAAGTGAACTCTTGCCTTATTTGACAGAATGTATGGCCAAACCTTTACAAAAATAAGATCCAAGTTGACTTGTTTGAGTCATGTTTGTTTCAATGACTATGAAGGTGCTTACCTAGCCAACATAAAAACCGAGAGCAGTATGACAGCCAGGACAGCAGCAGTGGTTGTTCCAACGGCTGATGATTTCCATGCTCCTAGAAGTGGTGATAAAATGACAACGCTGACAATTAATTAGGCTGATGCAAGCTGTACAGAGTCGTCTGACTACTCCTCATAGCATTCAGGGATGGTCCGGGGACTTAAACCAACAACCCTCCGGTTCCCAACCCAACTCCCTCCAGACTGAGCTACTGCCACCACTAATTGTGTGTAAAAAATGGTCCCTGCTTTCAAAATAGTGCTTAAGCAAATTGAAAAAAACTAACATGCGTCCAAAAGGTCTGCAAAAGCTCAGTGTGTCAAAACCAAAAGACATGGCTGGTGTTTTTATCTACTACATTCTTACCAATCTTGGGGGGAGGGGTCTGTTACCACTGCATTACATTAGATGGTGTGTTATGATCTCTGGTGCAGAGTGCAGGTGTGTTAAAAAAAAAATAAACGTACCTGCTACAGTCAGATGTAAGGTGGAGCTCTGACGTCCTCTTCTGTTCTGGGCTTCACAGGAATAATCCCCACTGTGTTCAGGTCTGAAGTCAGTGATGGTGAAGATCTGTCCTGATGCTTTTGGGGAGTCTTCATTCTCCTTGTACCAGGTGTAGTTAGCTGCTGGGTTAGCATCACTGCTACAGGTCAGAGTCACTGAACTGCCCTCCACTATCTCAGCAGAGGGACTCACTGACACAGAGGGACGCTTTGGACCATCTGGGGGAGAACATGTAGGGAACCAAATCATTAATGTCAGTAAAGCTGGTCTGGACAGGTTTAAACTTAAATGTACACACATCTTTGTGTCCCTCTACCTCCATTATGGAGTACATAAAATGGACTCTTACAAACATATGATCACATGAGACGATTTTGTCCTTGGTTTTCTGGAAACAGGTTGCTCTACTTCCCCAACCACACAAATCCCTACTTTTAAAAACAGTGTTAGCCTAAGAGAAGTGTAATGTTTAATACTTACACTGAACATCTATAAATACAGACTTGGAGGCTAACTCTCCATGCTGATTCTCAGACTTGCAGTGGTAGTTTCGTCTGTCCTCAGAGCTGATGGAGGGAAAATGGTAGATGTCGTCTGGGCCATGAAGTGGACTGGCCAGTGTTTGGTTCTCCTTGTACCAGGTGTATTTAGCTGCTGGGTTAGCATCACTGCTACAGGTCAGAGTCACTGAACTGCCCTCCACTATCTCAGCAGAGGGACTCACTGACACAGAGGGACGCTTTGGACCATCTGGAGGAGATGAATTTACATAAGTTAACTATACAATCAGCCACATGTTGCCAATAGTGAATTAAACCTCTCCATAAGCAACTACTGGAACTACTGGAGCTGCTCAGTTAAATACAGCAGCAGACTGTGAATATGAAGCAGAATTGAAGACCAAGAAAGACTACGTTTTTTTAAACCTCAACATTAAGCTGTATGATTTCTGCATAACTGTAAATGCTGATTCAGCAGCATTCACAGTGTTGTCATCCGATTCTTCCATACACCTTTTTCTGCTTTTATACTCGGTGTGTGGACTTACACTTTGTGTGTTTTCATGTTCTTCCAGACTTTCCTTTTTATGATATCACTGTTTTCAACACACTGTATTTGGTGGTATGGTGGCGCAGTGGTTAGCGCTGCTCAAGTAGGCACTGCAGACTGTGACCCCTGGTTTGATCCCCAGTGGTGGACTGGTAGCTGGAGAGGAGCCAGTTCACCTCCTGGACAAGGCACTGAACCCCCAACGGTACCATACTATGACTTTCTCATTATTTTTTCAACACACTACAGTTTTTAAAAAGTCTTTATCACTATTTTTGGACATACTATACTATTACTTATACTACACCATTACTGTTTTTGACATACTATGACTTTATCCATTTTTTTTTTTACATCAAATACTTTGACCTTTTTACTATGATATCACCTTTTTGACATTGGTTAGTATGACTTTTATCTACATACTAAGCTATGCTTTTAAAAATAATGAATTTTTATTCAATTTTTTTAAACATACTATACTATGAGGGAACATCGTCTTAAAACTTACTCCAACTGCTTCTCACGGCCACAATTATTACTTCTCATACACTATACGTTAAACGTACATACTTGTCTACTTCACCTTCTTACACATTTTAACCAGCAATTCAGTGTACAGACAGCTTTTAAAAACAAATCCCACCTTTGTTTAAAACATTGGTATTCAACCTTTCAATGAAATTACAACTAATTAAAACCATTCCCACTTTTCCAACTATTCTCACTACTTCATGTACAGTACTTCTTACGCAATTATGCCAACAATCCAGTTTAGCAATTTAGCTTTTCATTATTCACAAACATTTTCTGCAGGAAATACATTTTCTAGTACAAACTGAATTTCACTCACATTTCACATTAATAAAGATGGGTCCAGATGTCCTCTTTCCAAGCTCGTTTTCAGCTGCACAGTAATATTCTCCAGAATCAGAGGACAGGATGGGACTGAAGACAAGCTGTGGTTCTTTGTTGAGAAGTTTTTGGTTCTCCTTGTACCAGGTGTAGTTAGCTGCTGGGTTAGCATCACTGCTACAGGTCAGAGTCACTGAACTGCCCTCCACTATCTCAGCAGAGGGACTCACTGACACAGAGGGAATCTTCAAAGCATCTGGAGTTGAAAACATTAATATGTTTATAAGGTGGAGAAGCAAATATTTCACCCAAAGTGGCACTGGGTCATGGAGGTTGATGTTGGATATACATTTTTTGTTAGGTACACAGTGGAGTAAACTCACAAATTGGCAAAGATCTGTAATTGTCATGTCGTTTCAACGCACAGGATATGATGTCTCCGAGATAAAACCGGTCTTTATATGAAGAACTTTGCTCCTTCGTGATTCTCCGTCCATTCTTGAACCAGACGTAGGAAAGCCGATCAGCTGGACTGCAGCTGCTGTGACACGTCAGCTCTGCATAGGTATAATAATGGTAAACTATGTTTCTGCTCACCTTAACCCGGAGAGCTGGATGTGAGAGGAGAAACCCACAATGGCGTTAGCTAACAGACATCACACACACGCGATAATCTTTACAGCTGTGAAATACTTTGAGATATCAGTAACCTAAATCATTAACAACTCACACACTGTTTTTTTTACTGTTTTTGGACTTAAACTTGTAACCCATACTTTTGTAACACTTTCTGTTGATGCACTTTAAAAAATAAAACAAAAAGGTTTAAACATTGTAAATACTGTATATGTCAGTTACAAGCCATGCATAAGAACGTTTGGGTTGTAGAAAAGCTCTTTAGCTGATTTGTCTCCTCATCAACCATGACACATAGCAGTTGTTCACCCACTAAGTGTCATGGTTAAAGAAAGTAATCGTCCTGATTTTCACAACCTTGTAATCCAAAAGTTATTTGTTGCATTGCATTATCACTAATCTACAAAGCGTTTGAAAAGGATTTTGAATAAAGTCATTAGATCAGCCTGTATAGACCCATGGGGCACAAAAAGGTTTTGTTAACCTGCTGTTAATATATCAGTTTGTGTTGATCAGTACCTGTGACAGTCAGAGTTGTTCCAGGTAAACTGCTCCTCCATTCAAAGCTTGGTGTTATGAACTTGAAGTGATACTCAGCTGAGTCGCTCTCTCTCAGGTCAGAGATTCTCAGAGTGGAGCGTCCTCTCTCTGTTTCTACCTGAACACGACCTTCATACTGGGGGTCTTTACTAAGGTCTCCAGGCTGGGAAGGATTCTGCCATCGATGATTACGCTCACGACTGAACCAGAATGTTGATTCAACTTGATCTTGGTAGCTGTTGTAAAAGCAAGAAATGTCCACTGAAGAGCCTCTGGGGACGCAGATGCTTCTGTCAGTGTACGTCACTCTGTTGCAGGATTCACCATGGACACCTGAAAGATAAAAACACATTTTAAACATTGTATTGCATCTATTTAAGGCATATATTATTGGACATCATCATCATCGCAAGAAAGCTTGACTATGCAGACCTTGTAACTCTAATCAATCCGTCTAGGAACTAGACAAACATTTGCTCTGTCACTGCTGTTGTCATGTTGTCATACATCTGCCATTCTTCTTTCTCAGAGGGACATTTTTATAATTGGAATATATACTATGCAAGTTACTTTCTGGACTCATCTAAAACTGAGAGTTAAGTGAGAAACTGGTTGCCAGATTGAACCACAAAAGAAGAATATAACAACAGATCACTGAATTTCCCCAATGACTAAGTGTTGGTTCAAAAGGCTTAGTCGCCACATCCACCCAAGGCTTTGTGATCCCACGAATTTAAACAGAAGAACTGAATACACACGCCAAAATGTAAACTTTGAAATGCAAAATGTCTAAAATTCTCTCGAGCCATCAGTGGTATGATTTTCCCTCAAACTGTCAGCTATTTTTCAGTCACCAGCTCCTGCTGAAGCAGTCAAGGTCCAGTCCAGGTTACAGGCTCCACTGCATGGCAACATGTCAGAAGAAGACTGGAGTAAACTCACACACTGAAGGAGAGGGGAAGTCCTCATGTCCTCTTACAGCACAGGAAAAGCTGTCTGCAGGATCCAAGTAGACTGAATAAGAATATGATGTTTCTTTCTGAACTTTCTGTCCGTTCTTGTACCAGATGTAAGAAGAATGACCAGGCAGACGACAACGGCTGAGACACTTCAGTTCTGGCCAGGGAGAAAACCATTTTGATCTCACGTGCACCTGCATATCTGGATCTTTAAAAAAGAAAAGAAAAGAAAAAGGATTTTTTTGTATTTTGGTAACACTTTATAATAATCATTAACAGATGGTTTATTGATAGTTAATTCATCTTTAGTTAATTGTCATTTTACTGTTAAACAATGAAATAATACAATATTAGTATTGCTGTGAATTAACAGTTTGATACACACATTACTGTATGTCCCTCATATACTATATTAGGTATTGAGTAATGATTAAAAAATGTTTGGAAACCTTTAAGAAACCATTTTTAAAACATGTATAAACATTACGTCAATAGATGGACCAGATGTTCCTAACACGTTGAGGGTTACTAGTTGGTTTTTAATTGTCTACAAACAGTGTCTGGATGGTTATTATGAAGTTGCAACAGAATGTAATTGTTTTTGTAAAATGACTGTTTGCTAACAGGTAAATGACAATTAACTAAAGATGAATTAACTATCAAGAAACCATCTATTAATGACGGTTATTACCGTTTATTAAATATTAGGTTCACATGACATTCTTCTACATTACATCAGCTACATGTCCCATTCACTGTGCTGTGTTGATCAGTACCTGTGACAGTCAGAGTTGTTCCAGGTAAACTGCTCCTCCATTCAAAGCTTGGTGTTATGAACTTGAAGTGATACTCAGCTGAGTCGCTCTCTCTCAGGTCAGAGATTCTCAGAGTGGAGCGTCCTCTCTCTGTTTCTACCTGAACACGACCTTCATACTGGGAGTCTTTACTAAGGTCTCCAGGCTGGGAAGGATTCTGCCTACGACGACTACGTTCAGGACTGAACCAGAATGTAGATTTAATAGATTCATAACTGTTGTACGTGCAAGAAATGTCCACTGAAGAGCCTTTGAAGGCGCAGATGCTTCTGTCAGTGTACAGCACTCTGTGGCAGTGCTGACTATTTACACCTGAAAGATAAAACATTTTTAACTGAGCCGTTACAACTTTTTGAATCTATTTTTTCACAGCAGTAACAAAGAAAAGGTTGTATTGTCATTGAGCTACTAACAGCAGAAGTGAGAAAACATGGTGTTAATATAGAAAGGGGAAGTGCGCTCATCCATTTTTAAAACATGTCATTTGACAGTGCCACAAGTTGAATGTGCCATGGCGTTCTGTTAGTGGAAGACTGGAGTAAACTCACACACTGGAGGAGAGGGGAAATCCTCCCGTCCTTTAAGAGCACAGGAAAAGCTGTCTGTTAACTCAAAGGAGATTGTAAAAGAAGCCGTTTCTGCCTTAATTTCTTGTCCCCTCCTGTACCAGATGTAGGAAGGATGATCAGGGAGACAAGCGCTGTGACACCTCAGCTCTGCCTTGGTATAACCCTGGTGGACTATTGGTTTCACGCTAACCCGTAGATTGGGATCTGTGAAAAAGGAACAGAAATATAATTTATATTTATACAATAATCTGAATCACATTTGACATCATCTATGCATGGGTGTTCATGTTTTCCACTCGTGAACAACATATGGTGAAGAAAGAATCTAATTTCAAAGATATTTTACCACCCATCTTTGACTCGCCTTTATTTTGATACAAACTACACACCTGTAAAGTTTCATGGCTGCAACTTGCAGTGTGACGCCATCTCTGTGACAAAATGTTTGTACTGTATGTACAGTATATACATCACTGTATGCTTTATATAGATGATAGATATAGATGATGGAGAGAATAAGATAAAAGATCAAAATACCAGAACACCTACTGAAAAAACTATACTTGACCACCAAGATCCTGGGTCCCAGGTTTCTTCCTAAAGGGAGTTTTTCCTCGCCACTGTTGCAATGTTGGTTGCTCTGGAGCGAAATACCACAACTGTGGTCTAGACCTACTCTCTCTGTAAAGTCTCACGACGAGATAACTCAATATGAATTGATACTATAAATAAAATTGAATACTTAAGAGGAATTTAAATAATGTACATTTACAGTGCATATAAGTGTAGAATATGAATGAAGTAAGTAATAAAAACCAAAATGAACAAGAATAAATATGTAGATGAAAATGTTACCTGTGACTGACAAGATGACTCCAGGTTCACCAGCAACACTCCCACCTGGTTGGTTTGTTGTGAACATGAACTTGTACTCGGCTGAGTCTCTCTCTCTCAGGTCTGAGATTGTCAGAGTGCAGCTGTTCTTACCGCAGCGATACTGCACACGGCCTGAATACTCCGAGTCTGTTCTCAGATCCACGGGCTCACGATCACTTACTCGAGTAAACCAGACTGTTTTTTCAACTGCGGTATCACGGCCATTTATCCTGGATGGGTATCTGTAGGTGCAGCTTATTTCCACTGTTGATCCCTTTAAGACACAGGTCTCAGTAGGATTGTAGGTCACTTTCCAGTTCTGACCCTGCATTACTGTAACACAGAGCACAATCACATACATCAAATCAAACAAAGTGTTTCTTTATGTAAACCTGCAAGAGAACTAATTCCAAATATCCAAAATGCCACAAAGTACATTTATTTAAGTACTGTATTTCAGTAACAATTTTAGGTACTTTTAGTTTACTATGAGTCCTTTCTTTTCATGTTGCCAAATATTGTACTTTTATGGATGTGTGTTGAATTATTTAAACAAACGACTGGGGAAACAAACGCCTCTCGTCAGAGTCTCCTGATAGCTCCAGCCAGCTCACAGCGGGGTCTGTGAAGGAGGACAGGCCAGGCGGCCAGGCGGCCATTGACCCTGGCACCCATGAACTCCGACACAGTCGGACCAAATTTGCAATTAGCCACCAATTGTCGTAAAAAGGCCCATATTTGAGCTTTAGATAATTGATTTCTCGCGTAAAAAAGTCTCAGAAGTGAATTTAGTAATTGTGATTGTTGCAGCGCTTTGCACACCATCACACTTAAGTTTTAGCAGGGTCAAGTCTATTTTGACTAAAGATCCCAAAACTCCTCCAGTAGTCCCTCAAATAAAAAACAAAAAATCAACAGTCAACAATAGGGTCCAGGTTGGAAAATACCGAACCTCTTTAAAGACTTGAAAATTGCAGTCATCATGGGATTTATTTAGAATACTTTTTAAATACTTTAATACTTACCATTTATAGTTGCACTGAATAAGTGGACTAAATGACCTACAATGTAAATGTGGATGTACATTACCTGGCACAGAGAGAAGGAAGACAACAAAACCGCTTGCTGCTGTTGAACTCATAGCTGCTCCTCTCATCCTTGTGTGGCTCCACTGAGGGAAAAAGACTAAATGTACACGAGATATAGATTAGTCACATTGAAGCATTCTACTTTCAATGTTCCTCTCTGGGTATGAAAGTAAGCCGGAGACAGAAAGCAGACGGTGGTAAAACCCACCAGACTTCCTTTCCTCTTCCCATTATTAATACACACAGTGGACCAGGTGCCAGTAAATTACTATGCCAATGACTTGTTTGGCAGAAAAAGACACCAGTTTGGTGACCTGCTGCGACCAAACCGGTATCATCCACACCTCCTCTTCAACACTAAGAATATTTCTTATGTCTTCTTTTTTTAATGCACAAGCCAGTATCTTAAACAATGTTTTAGCAATCCTCTCAACAGTGCACAATTTAACCTAAGTTCCTAATGAGACAACGGAAAGTTTGTAACATCACTTTACATCAACCTTTAACTGTGGACATGAGCGGAGAGCATTTCACTCTTTATTGAAACAAAATGAAACACTACAGAACATGGAAAATGTAAACAAATGCAATACAGAACAAAATAACTAGGCCATAAAAGGTAATGGTATAATGAGCTGTGATGGTAATACAATATACTAAATAAATAGCTAAAAACCAACAACCCAATTTTGATAATAAAAAAAAAAAGCATAGCAGAAAAATAATGTGGTGAAAAAGACTGCATACACAAGAGAAATGTCAGGCTATATATATATATATATATTATATTGTCTCATGCTTTTCTTTAAAGATTATGTTTGGGCATTTGCGCCCGTCATGGATAGGTCAGCTAGGTATGAAAGGGGGGGGGGAGAGGGGGGGGGGGGGAAGACATGCAGGAAATCGTCACAGGTGAGCCAAATGAATGCTTTATTTAATGGTGTAAAATAATTAAAATAAAACGTGTAAAATGTTTTTAACACCAAGGACCATGTTGGAAATAAGTGTTCACACTTTAACATGTTATCCTTTGGATTATGTTGTCTGTTAATTCCAAAATAAATCCAAAACAAAAAAATTATTACACATGTTCAGAAAAAGGAATATGAAAAAAAAGCGTATTTAATTCTATCCCCTTTTCCACTACTACAGTATACATTAATAATCACCATGAATAGCTACAGGTTTATCATAAAGTATTTAGATCATATTTCACACAATGTCCTACATATGTTTATTTACACACAAAGAAAAGAAATTGTACTTATGTACAGTATATACAGTACATTGCCAGGCTTCACAGTTGGAGTTAAAGTTAGGGGATAGCTCTGATAATCATGAATGTCAGCGAAAGTGTATGGCAATCCATTGAGTAAGTGTCTTGTCCTGATGTTTATGTGTTGAGGAAATAAGTCCTGGACTTCCTGTTTTTTTCCTCGATTGTATCTGATGTCTTTTCATGTGTAAGGCATTCTTGATACAATTCAATAAATCAAATCAAAGTTGTTGAGCCATTTTAGTCTGGAACAAAGTGGAGGCTGCTAGCATATATTACCTATTAAAAAAAAAAGTTAAAAAAAAGAAGGAAATACTAGAGTTTCCTGTTAAGTTCAACAGTTTTGTTGACTGTACTGTAGCATGCAGCTGGATCCTCCCCCGTTTCCTGACCTCTGGTTGTGAGAGGAAAAAATAAAAAGGGGATATATTATAATCTAATAAAAATACAAAAACTGAGTTAAAATGTACACAAATGCAACAACCTATCAACAATAAATACCTAAATGCATGCCATTCTGAGATTTTAGTGAGAAGAATGTTCTGTGAGAAGAGCTGCTCACCTCGGCGGAGTCCTGGCACTGTTAAATTTGACAGCAGAATACTCCACTTTGTCGTCTTCTTCTTCTTCTTCTTGCTCCTCATGTTTGCGGAGTCCAGCTGGTCTGATGTTGCAGTATACAGGGTCTGTCTGGTTCTGGGAGAAGTGGATACTGGCGTAGTGAAGTTCATCCCGCTCCTCTGACTGATTGGGTAGACAGCGCAGAGACAAATTTACACGTACAATTATAGAAGATGTAATAGTTAATATAATCGCTAATAGCTAGTAAGTTGTAGTACATCTTCTTCATCAATTAAACCATCCATTGTCCGTAACTTATCCTTGTCTGAGTGATGGTGGCAGCACACTAAGCAAGATAGTCAAGTCTTTCTCTTCATGCTAGATCTTAAAGTGCTCATATAATGCTTTTTGGCCTTTTTCCCTTTCCTTTAATATGTTAAATATCTTTTTTGAGCGTGCTATAGGTTTACAAAGTGAAAAAGCCCAAAGTCCACCCCAAAGGGACTCACCATCTCTAACAGTAAACACTGCTCATAAACTGCTCCAAACAGCTCTACTGTAGTCCAGCCTTTACTTCAGAGACCAACGTGCGTCACTTTATAAACACACGTTATAATGCTCGCCTAGCTGCTGGCATGACGAGCCCTTATATTCTGCTTCTGACAAGTTAGCAGTACTAACTCCCAACAAAGATGGTACAGAAGTGTGATGCCTCACTCTGTAGCTAAAATAGAGAACTCAACACAGAGGGTGAAAAGAGGAGCTGCAGCATTGTACAGGAAAACAAATATATGGTGTTTTCTGAAAATTAAACCACTGTTAACTATTCTGGTACGACCTCTAAATACAATTATGAACCTGAAAATGAGCATAATATGAACACTTTAAGGCCTTTTTGGAGCCAGATGTGGTATGTAACACCACCAGCGTCTGCTGCTGAAGGTCTCAAACAGTTGATATAAGCATATCAACATTTCTATATACAGAAAACATGTTCAAGGAAACATCAAGGAGGGATCTTAACCACAGACCATGGCCACAGACTTGGAGGGGTTGAACCTTGCTTACCAAGGATGTTTCACACTCCATAATAGAGCCAGCAGAACTACATGATCTGCAAAAGAGACAAAGTCCCGAGGTACCAAGACCTGCTGACTATGTGCTTGACTAGAAGTAGAGAATGCAAAATGTATTAATGCAACACCTCCCACATATTAGGCCACGGTCATTTGTTGGTTTTGATTGGTTGCCAAGATTCAAGGAGGATTCATTTGTGTGAAGAAGGGTGGCTTAAAAGCCACATGGAGTCAAGTTGAACTTTATACTACTACTGAATGACTTAGGAACCAGAGCTTCACAGGAGGTTACACTGAAGTGTTCTCCTTGCTCACCTGTTCCCTGTCATCTGATCCATCTCCAGGCTTGGCTAATTGCTTGGAGGTTCTCTTTTTTCTGGTGAGGAGAAATTATCAAAATCAAAAGGAATTTATAATTTAGTTGCAAAAATACTGAACAAAATAGATTTTCAGCTATTTCCTTTACACTGCTTTAGTGAAAACAAACAAAATCTACTCACCTTGTCAGTAGGAAGACAGAGAGACACACGACAATGAGGATAACAGCAGGGATTGTTCCAATGATGACTGATTTCCATGTTCCTGGGAAAACTGTGATACAAGGTAGCAGGAGAAGTGACATCAAATGGGAGTTTCATTTAAATGTGGCAGTATAAAGCTCAGGAACTCTGATCTGCATTCCGCCTGGTCCATACAAATGAAAATGTTGGCTAGAAAACATGTTCATGTGCATGTTCATAATAGGCCTGCACGATTGGGGAAAAATATGAATCACAATTTTTTAGCTTAGAATTGATATCACAATTCTCTGCCACATTTTTTTTCCTCACAAAGGGTAATGATTATTGCACACATGAACCATGACAAAACAAATTGGCAGTTCAATGAAGAAGAGAAGGGAGAGCATTAAAACCTATTTTACACAGTCCATGTTTAAAACTCAAACAAATTAGTAGTGTTTATACGGAAGAGGATTAGGGCCAAAATTAAATTAGAATCAAAATCATATAAAAAAAGAAGTTATTTAAATATTAAATTGTGAACAGGGTGAATTATTAATTGTGCAGGCCTATCTCATAGCCTGCATTTCTTGCTAAAAAAGCCCCTAACTTAATAAACATGCAGGTCTTTTAAAGTAAAATATCCAGTCCATCACAACTTTCATGTTTTTATAGGTCATGGTGGCGTTATTATGGGACCCTCACAACTTCTAGGCAAGACCTGCCAATAGCATTCAATAGGTCATTATGCTTACACAAGGGTTACTAACCCGATTTCATTCACACTACTATACGATATTAGCCCCTGACCAATCAGCTATCCTTACCTAAACCACGCAACGTCACTGCCTAACCCCAACCAATCAAGCTCCTTCATGGTTAATTGCAGAAATCTGGGAACACATAAGGACATCACTCCTGACAGGGAAACATCAGTCAGACAACAGGGCAACTATGTAAGCGTTCAAATACCGCAAGTATGATGGGTCAAAATGAAACCAGGAAGTCCGTCTGATGAGTAACTATTTTGGTGTCAGCTTCTGTTTTTTTGGGGGTTTGGATAAACCCTGCCTCTGGTTTCTTGCCCCAGCTGATGTCTTTTTAATAAGGACATGTTCTGATATTCAAGCTATCAATTTTTAATGATTTCAGTCTTATCAGATTTAGTCATCAGCTGCCAATACACAACACAGTCATTCAACTCACAGATCACTTAATTACAATCTGACATCAACATGTGTAGGTGTAAATAACAAAATAAAAACTTACCTGCTACAACAGTCAGATGTAAGGTGGAGCTCTGACGTCCTCTTCTGTTCTGGGCTTCACAGTAATAATCCCCACTGTGTTCAGCTCTGAAGTCAGTGATGGTGAAGATCTGTCCTGATGCTTTTGGGGAGTCTTCATTCTCCTTGTACCAGGTGTAGTTAGCTGCTGGGTTAGCATCACTGCTACAGGTCAGATTCACTGAACTGCCCTCCACTATCTCAGCAGAGGGACTCACTGACACAGAGGAAGCTTTGGACCATCTGGTAAGCAAGTAAACAATATGTATGGAGACATATTCCATAAATATTATCATGCATGATTAGATGATTATTAAAAAAGTGACTTACACTGGACATCTATAGATAGAGATGAGGAGTTAATCAGTCCATATTGATTCTCAGACTTGCAGTGGTAGTTCCCAATGTCCTCAAGATAATGGATGTGAAATAGTAATTTCCTTCTGGTCCATGAATCAGTGTTTGGTTCTCCTTGTACCAGGTGTAGATAGCTGCTGGGTTAGCATCACTGCTACAGGTCAGAGTCACTGAACTGCCCTCCAGTATCTCAGCAGAGGGACTCACTGACACAGAGAGAAGCTTTGGACCATCTGTATATGAACATAGATTATAAATTGATCAATAGCATCTTTATTTAGACACCGTTGCCTTATTAAAGCCCACTCCTTTGAACCCAGCAGCACAGCTTGTAACGCAGGCTTCTTCTTAAAAATGTCTTCCAAAACTATACTTCATGTGTAATCAGTAGTGTGTCCCTTTAAAAAAGAGCAAAGCATGTGACAGATGTATTTTACTCACATTTGACATTAATAGAAATGTTTGCTGATGTCCTCCTCCCCAGCATGTTCTCAGCTGTACAGTAGTACTGTCCAGATTCAGAGGACTGGATGGAGCTGAAGACGAGCTGTGGTCCTTTACTGAGGCCATTCTCCTTGTACCAGGTGTAGTTAGCTGCTGGGTTAGCATCACTGCTACAGGTCAAAGTCACTGAACTGCCCTCCACTATCTCAGCAGAGGGACTCACTGACACAGAAGGAGGCTTTGGACCATCTGGAAAGTAAGAATGCCATACATGTTTATTTTGTAGTGATTAATATTCTCAAGATTCATTCATCCAGTAAGAAATTAAGGAAAGTCAAATATTTTCTTAATAATTTCAATGTTGTGATTATTGCAGTTCTGGAGCTTAAACTTAACTGGTCATGATTTATAACACTCTGCATTATGTGCACTTTACTCCAATAAAACTCTTTATAGCAGTAAGGTAAAATATTCCATTGTTCCTTTTAGTTTTCTTGTAATAACTTTTTTCTATGTTTTTTTATCTGGGAAAAATGTTCCCCCATTAATATTTGTGTGGTGTGAGTTGTTAAAATGAAAACAAAAAGGCTTGGGAAGTGAATTAAGCTTAATGATTGACATCACAATTTGGTCATAATAAATGTTTATAAAAAGGAACTGAAATGTGGGAGAGGTAAAAGCTGAATAGGACTTGTTCTTGACTATGTAGGTAAAATCTTCCGTCAGATGATTATAGTGAAAGAAAGAAGTAAACTCACACACTGGAGGAGAGGGGAACATCTGGTATCCTGATACAGCACAGGAATAGTTGTCTGCAGGATTAAATACGTCTAGATGAAAATAAGATGTTGTTATAAGATTGAGTTTTTTATCTACAACTTCCTGTCCGTTCTTGTACCAGATGTAGTAATATTGATCAGGCAGCGGACACTTGTTATGACATGTCAGTTCTGCCCAGGTAGGCTGTTGGTAGGATCCGACTGTTGATGTCCTCACATGTACCTGGAGCTGTGGATCTGGGATTAACCAACACAAATGTTATTTTAGAATCAAGTGTCAACATATGCATCCAATAGGTTTATTTTATGTTTTTAAAGCAAACTGACTTTCAGTGAAAATATTACCTGCTACTGACAAAGTGACTCCAGGACGACCAGTATATCTTCCAACATCTTGGTATGTTATGAACCTGAACTTGTACTCCGCTGAGTCGCTCTCTCTCAGGTTTGAGATTCTCAGAGTGCAGTCGTTGTTGTTTTTACAGTCATACTGCACACGACCTGAATACTCAGTGTCCTTTCTCAGATCCACATAATCATCATTACCCTCTTTAGTAAACCAGAATGTTTCCTGTAACAGTGGTGAATGGATATCTGTAGCTGCAGTGCATTTCCACTGTTGCTCTGTTTAAGGCACACATCTTAGTAGAGGTGTAAGTCACTCCCCAGCCTGTTTCCCCCTGCATCGCTGTAATACAGAGCACATCAGAAACTACAATCACATTCATAACATCTGAGAACAGAATTGAATACTTTGTGGAAGTACTTCAGTATGTAAACCTGCTGGAGAACAGGATCTCCTCCTTAGAGTGAGACTTTTCAAAATGTGTTAAACTTAAGTTTTTTTATGAAGCAGACTACACACACAAGCACACAACCTGTCTGGTTAAACAAAAAATACAAGCAAAGTGTTGTCATCCAAGTGTACAGTAGTTTTGGTACAGTACACTAGCTAAAAGGCTCCACCAGGTGGCGGACTAGTAAAGACAAGTAAACTCACACACTGAAGGAGAGCGGAGGTTCTCATGTCCTCTTAGAGCACAGGAGTAGCTGTCTGCAGAATATAAATAAGAATCAGATTGTTTGTCCCTGAATGTTCTGTCCATTCTTGTACCAGACGTAGGAAGGATTATTAGTCAGAGGACAGCTGCTCTGACACTTCAGCTCTGCCCAGTTATAGGACGTGTAGAATTCAATAACCTGCACCTGGAGACCTGAGTATGTTAACAAATCTTCATTTTAGACTGAACTGTCAACAGACACACATACACAGATTTAACTAACATTCATAAGATGTTAAAAGAACACTTAGAAGTAAATTATAAAATATTCAGATGAAACATAACCTGTGACAGACAGAGTGACTCCAGGTGAACCAGTATATCTTCCACCTTCTTGGTTTGTTGTGAACCTGAACTTGTACTCAGCTGAGTCGCTCTCTCTCAGGTCTGAGATTCTCAGAGTGCAGACGTTGGGTTTACAGTCATACTGCACACGACCTGAATACTCCGGATCCGTTGTCAGATCCACATAAACATCATTACTTTTTTTTGTAAACCAGAATCTTTTCTTAACTACATCACCAGTGGTGGATGGGTATGTGTAGCTGCAGCGTATTTCCACTGTTGATCCTTTTAAAGCACAGATCGGAGTAGAGGAGTAAGTCACTCCCCAGCCATCCTGACTCTGTATCACTGTAAGAAGAAGAAAACAAAATCTAATTCATAACATCAGAGAACAGATTCATTTTTTTTGCATCAGAACTGAGCTGAACTACTTTCCAAAACTCCTTTCAGTGGTGTCAAACCCTTTGCCATGGAGAACCAACAGGCTGCAGGTGTACATTTAATTTGAAAGACTCAATTCATTTATTAAGTTAGGTTCAGACAAAGAGGAGCATGGCACTAACATGTTGCCATGGAGAAGTATCCTGGACAAGTTTTACAAAACTCAGAATCAGAAAGGTTACTCTGTTTTTATGGATATCACTTGTTTGCTCCTATGTTGATATGGCTACACAGACATGAAGTCAAAATAAAAAAAGGCCTCCTCCTTTTCTTTCATGGATTTCATCCAATTTTTATCATTACAACTGACTCAGGTGACATGTCAATATCATGGCTATAAACATATATTTCTTATTAAGCATGTACTCTTTACCCAAACCACAGGAGTAATACTGTACAGTGTACACATTTATAAGCAACCTCACCTAGACTCCTCCCTACTGTTGACCTGTTTGTTGTTATGATCCATACTTTTGACCTGATTTGGCACAATATATCTTTTTATTGTCATTGCAATATACATATTGGCTGCGACATCACGATACGCACACAGAGATCTTTTTCTTTCAAGTAACATTGTTATCACGATAGTCAACATAGTCAGGTAATTTGAACCTTATTTTTACCTTACTGTGATTAGGGCTGCACAATATATAATATGTTTTTTTTCATCGTCATCACAATATGTTATATAGTTATAATATATCATATTAATGTTTCATATGTTTGTTTATGTATGCACTTTTCACCAAGACAAATTGCACATAAGTGGTCTTATTGGAGCAATAAAAAGATTTCAAATTATAAACTTCTCAGTAAATGTGCGCCTGATCTACCACTGAACCAACCCGGCAGTGTTGCGTTTTATATTCAAATAATTGTTCAATTTGTTCAATAAAAGAATGTTGGAAATTATTTTCTCTAATTAGTTTTGTATGTATGTATACAGAAAGGTAGAACTAAGTTTTCTTTACAGTTCATCTATTGCAAGTGATATCGTTATCACATTTGGCCCATTTTCCTCATATCGTGCATCCCTAATTGTTAGATTTTTTTTTTTTTAACTTTTATATTATGCACTCTTCCTACTTTGTATTGCAACTGCTGCAGATCATTTTCAAACAGGATAAAATAGAGTTATATCTTATCTTACTAAAACCTTGACAGACAAATGTTCCATCGCAATTAGAAAATAATTTGCTGTATTTTTAAAGGAAATTGCCCTAATAAGGTTGGAATTTCTCTGACAGGAAGACAAAAGTATAAGAGTAAAACATATTAAAAAAAAAATGAGAATTCATGCTAAAACAAAAATATTAAAACCAAAGTCAAGATTATGTACTGTATATGTCAAAGGTCTTATGTTATAAATCAAAATTGTGATTTAGTACTAACATTGTGTTGACTTCCAGTCATAGTATACCATTAACCTTATTTTACATAATGTAAATACACAGGCTGCCAATTAATGGAGACTCCATTTTCTTGTCATACATGGGATTCCATACCTTAAGGATTAATATATTTTCACACAGGGCTACCTCATGTGAGCAGCCGGAAAACAGTTTCAATAAAATAAAAAAATTAATAGAAATTACATTCAGCCTAATAAAAAAGTCCGACATTAACTAAATGACAGTGAGACTCTCAGAAAGTGCAGGGGAGCCATTTATAGTTAGGAGTTATATAATGTAGACGACATACCGTAATTGTATCCATATTTCAACATTAGCTTCATTAGCTTCCTTCGAGGTAGGCTACATTACGAAGCTAAGCTAACCTACGCTCACTCCATTGTTGAGACCATAGTGGTTGAGACGTGAGGGCACCGCGCGGACTTGCCAGGTGTGGTTAATTAAGGAAACAAGATGGCGAAGCAGAATAGCTCGCGCTGCTTTGCATCAGTTTCCAGTCAACAGACCCCCCCCCCCCCCATCCTCCCCACAATGTTGCTGCATTGTGTTAAAGCAGAGGTGAGTGTCTTTTTTTTTTTTTTATATATTTTTCTTCAATAAAAGTAGCAATAGGCTACTACAGGGTAAAAATACTCCATTACAATTAAAAGGCATAGCCTACATTCAAACCTTTACTTCAAAGTACAAAAGTAGCATCAAAATAAAGTAGCCTACCAAAGAAAAATTGTGAATTATGCAGAATGTCTCATTTTAGAACAATGAATAATATCACTGGAGTTCTTTAGGGAAACATTAATGTACATAACTTTAATGTTAAGGCTGGTAAAGGGAGGGGTGGGGTGATTTGAATAACTGTATATGCTGCTGGTGGCTTAACCTATAAATAATGTAGCCTATTAGTTGTTAAAAAAACAGAAATATGTCATGAGTGGAGTAAAATTTGCGTCCAAAATATAATGGAGTAGACGTATAAAGTAGCATAAACTAGAAATGTAAAATACAAGTACTAAGAAACTGTACTCATGTACAGTAATGAGTAAATGTATCTAGCTACATTTCATTACTATCTTTACTGTACACAACAACACTTTGCGGTGTTACCAAAACATGAAGTGAAAAATGAGAAACTTGATAAACTACTGAGCTGTGCTGTACTCTGGCTGCCAACCCGGGAAGACGTACTCAGTGCACTTAAAATGTCCAGAGTTTTAAGTTTAACCACTGAATCACTTTACAGCTCAGATCTATGAACATGGTGACCTGAGAACGAGTGAATTTAAATAGTGACTTTGTGTAAAAACATAGTAATAAAAACACAGTACCTGGTGCAGTGAGGAGAAGGACGACCAATCCACTCACAGCTGCTCCTCTCATCTCTCTGGGTATACGTTTGAAGCTATAAAACATGCCTGCAGGAATATAACGTATGTATGTATCAAGTCAGTCACATTAGAAACTTCACATGAAAGAAGGCTGTCTTGACAGAAGTCAAGTTGTTTAAAATACACCCAACTTCCTTCCTCTTTACATCATTTACATGCATGGTGAGCCAGAAAAGTTAAGTGGTAAAAAACTAAGAAGTAACTTGTTTTTGCAAACTAGGAACTTCGTAATGCAATTTTTTAAGGAAGCATGAGAAACTAGTTTTGCGGCAAATAAGAAAACCACTAACACATGAAAGACCATTTCAAGAGAGACCTTGAGGGTTTATCCACAACTTACAGTAGTACAGAGACAGACTAATAAGGGAAGTACTGTATTCAAATACTAGCATGAGCAGCAACTTGTCAGCACTATAAAAGAGAATTGTGCAAGACAATAAAGAAAAAAGAAAAACGTAGGCAGGACTGCAGCTGTGGTGAAGCATTTGTCATCTGTAATCTCTCACACTCCTTTACTTACTTCCAACATTACCACTGTACACCACAGAGCAACCTCAGCCTACAGTACCTCCCTATTACAGTAACCTATCCACTTCCGGTGGCATTGCACTGCAGGCACGAGAGAGCGGGCGTCTGTGGTAGTCTCGGGAACGAGTCTGAATACTGTATTTCTGGGTTAGTTTCCTCTCTGTTCACTCTGAGGTCAGGTTGATGCTGAGTGTGAAAACTAACAAGAAATGCAGAACACTGAAGTCCGAGCGTACAGAAGGAAGTAGCAGGGTTGGGCTCAGATGTGTGATCAATAAAGAGAAGTTGAGACGGTATGTGATGCCTTTACTGACCAGTATTCCTTTAAAAAAAACTGTTGTTTCTACAACCAGGGTCGTCTTTAGAACAGATTAAACAGTAAAATGTTTTCACAGAGTGAGGAGGGAACAGTTCTGAATAAAAGCCACAATATCCTCTGTTTACAGCATGTAAAAGTGCTTAGAACACAGTTACTTCATTAAAATTAAAAGATACTGTCCAATTAACACAACAACAAACAAAACTGATACCGTCTGCCAAGTTTCCACAATTGTAAACAAAACTAATATTTGTAGTGTTTCTGGAAGTTTGCCCTTCACTCTCCTTTAAAGAATGAATGTAACTGTAGATATACAGTACCTGACACAGAGAGAAGGAAGACAACAAATCCACTCGCTGCTGCTGGTAAACTCATAGCTGCTCCTCTCATCTCTCTGGGTGAGACACTAAAACATGTCTGCAGATAAAATAATGTACACAGGAGGTATACAGCATCAATAAACTAATCAATAAACTGTTTCTACTTACAATGAAGACGGACGTCGTCTTTAAAGATGCCTCTCCTCTGCTGTCAGTGGGCAGACGACAGATATGAGGCTAATAAAGACTACATTTCCTTCCTCTTTTGATCATTAATATGCAGGGAGAGCCATACATCATACCAACACCAGAAAAGAGCGTTCATAAAGAGAAGAGAAAAACAGACAGACAGGTCATCTCTATGTGCACTGAGACAGGGTGTCACCCAGTCTGTAGGCAGGGTTCAACATCAGCAACATCCACCAGCACAATACTGGTGAAATATGCAAGTAGCGGGTAGATTTACTTCACTCACCTGCCAAAAAAAATGGTTTCAAATTCCCTCCAGTGGCTTATTTTTTTTTTAGATTTTGTTGAAAAACTGTGTTCCCTAAAAACCAGATACTAATTCCTCCATCCCCACACTTTTCTAACCTCTGATTAGCACACTACACATAGGTGGGCATGTGACGTAGCAATTAAACCATTCACACAAACCTACCACACACACACACACATGGCTATACACACACACACACACACACACACACACACCAAAATTGGCTACAACACAGTTTGGGTGGATCTGCTGGATAAACTGTGTGCAGAGATGTCCTACATTTAAAATGGGATGAAACACAGGACACTAGTAGGACACTCTGAGAGCACAGACCTCTGCCAAAGAACTTTATTTATCCGTTACGAGCTTCATAGGAACATCCACAGCAATGGGGTCAACCCCGCGCCCCTTCTCGTAGCTTAAAGTTCTCGTTTCTTACTAAAAAATGTTCAGCAGATTTCTGAAGAAACTCTAAGATGAGGACGTCTAGTATCATGTAGGAGGATTTAGATTGTTGTCTACTCTGCAAGACAAATCTGTTTAATCAGAGCAGAAAACAAATAGGATGTCACTGCTTAACAAGAAGAACAAAAAGACTACACACCCCCCTCGAATGAGCCATTTAAGAGATTGTACTGGACAAACACTGACTCATCAGGCCAAAGAACATAAGAGGGAAAATCTAAATGTTTATTATTTTTTATTTAAGCAAGACAAAAAGCAATATAGTACAAGTATAAAAGTATACATACAGTACATGGTGTTGAAAGTACAAACATGTGTTAATGTAATAATAAGACAGCAATATAGATGATCGTAACGAGCAGGTGTGGCAGAGGAAATCATTCACAAAATAAGTTCAATACTGATAGTTAATATTGATATTTATACAATGAGTCTAGTTGTGATGGAACTGGTTAAAAAGAGAGAGAGGAGAAGAAGTACATGGTAAAGATATAGAGTATTGTTTATACAGAAATCCACTTGACATGAAAATAGGAATGGTCTGTTATCAGTAAAATAGTAAAATATAACTCTTTACTTATATCTAGTAGCAACAGCTGTAAACTACACATGAAATACATGTTCCCTACAATAGCAACGCAGCAAAATAAGAAGCTGTAAGTTGTAACAGTCATGTAGAAAATACTTCTCAGGGGAAATGTGTCCCCCGGTAGAAATCTTCCAGCCGTTCCAGGTCACAGTTCAATCTTTGAGGTCTACACGGCCTCTCTGTGATCCCATCATGCACACTGGTTTAAAATGAATAGGAAGTTGGTGTCTTTACATTTAAAAGACTTTCATAAAAACACACCAACGATTACAAAAAGATGTGAAGCCACCGACAACGGTGATGCAATATAGTCAGTTGAGTTTGAAGAGTCATTGTTAAAGATTGAACACTTCTACCCAAGTCTTCTCTTCATCATTGACCTCTGCTGTCATTTGGTGCTAATTTGCATGT
Organism: Etheostoma perlongum; assembly: GCA_026937815.1. Taxonomy (NCBI): domain Eukaryota; kingdom Metazoa; phylum Chordata; class Actinopteri; order Perciformes; family Percidae; genus Etheostoma; species Etheostoma perlongum. The sequence goes on from CM049372.1 coordinate 30,184,672, forward strand.
CAGAAAATGGTTAAAGGCCTAATGATTAAGACTCCAATCAGTTCATTGCAACGTCAAAAGGTTTTATTCCAGCCAGCAACCTTTGCTGCATGTTATAACTTTCTCCTCACATTTTCTGACTTTTTCTCTACCGTCACCATCAAAGATTTAAACCCAGTCTCACGTAGTTTGTGAAATGGCCACGTTATTTAATCTATTGATCCGTGTACACAGACACGTTTGTCGTTTTTTCGTGTGGGTGATCACACATTTTAATCTATTGTATTTGAATGGGAAGCATGTTTGGTGATCACAGCATGACTACGGTAGCAAGTAGTATGAAAAGCCTAAAAATCCACGCAGGTAGCTTGGTCGGGGGGGTGAGTGGGTCAAAAAACACTAGATTTCACCCAAGAGACCGGGGATCGTCTCCTGCGTGGGACGTGTCATTTCCCTGTTGTTCTTTTCCTGAACCCAACTGTTGCCGCGTGTCCCGATGTTGTCGTGCATAACCCCATAGGCCGCGGATCGTGTCCCGGTGTGAGAGGTGTCCTTTCCCCGTTCTTCTTTTCCTAAACCCAACCTCCGTATAGATGCTTCCCATTGTGTGCTGAGCCCCTCGAAAAAGGAGAAACTGAAATACAGGACATAAAATTTCGTGCTCACCACCATGAAAAAAACAATATAAACGTGTCCGTGTACATGAATCAATAGATTAAAAATAACGTGACCATTTCACAAACTGCAGTGTGACCCTGTTGAATATATCCATAAAAAATACATTTAAAAAGTAATACAAAAACATTGCCATTGTTGGCTTGACCGTGCTTTCCAACCAAAATAACTTCCAGTGTCTGCAGGTGGGAAGCCAGTTGGGGATCACATCCCTTGTTGCAGTAACATATGTTTTCCCGTCTGCACGGGGACATTTGGTAGGAAGACCAGTTAGAGACTAATTCAAACTACACATGAATATTGGCCTTTCATAATATATACATATACAATTTAACAAAATAAATCATGAAATACTATAGTCATTCTTTAGAGATGACTCATGCAGAGTAAAATAAAACTCTGGGGTATGTTTAAGAAATACATTTAAGTTTCTATAAGATATATAATTGTCTCTTTGTACATTCTTGGAGAGGGGCATCCTGGAAATAAAACATATAAAAATCAATTATTACCGGATTAATTTTAAATCATCTTTTGGGGATAAAAGATAGAAATGTCAGACTATAAATACAATGCCTATTGTGTTCATCAGGTTTTGTTGACTGTGCTGTACAAAGCAGCTGGATCCTCTCCAGGGTCCTGACCTCTGGATCAGAGAAGAAGAAAAAAATGGTCATTCTGAAGATATGATACAATATAATTCTCATCATACTGTAATAGGAACGTAAAAGCAATGTATTACATTCTAAGTTGTGTGGTTTGTAGTGAGGATAATGTTCCTGTGTGAGGAGCTGCTCACCTCGGGGCAGTACTGCGTCTGTTGACCCTGACGGCAGCGTACTCCACGGCTTCCTGTTGCTCCCTGTGTCTGAGGGGCTGAGCAGCTCTGATGTTGGAGTACAGAGGATCTGCCTGGCTGCTGGAGAAGTGGATGGTGGCGTATTGAAGGTCAACCAGCTCCTCTGGCTCGCTCTGATCAGGTACACGTTGCAGGGACACAATTACTTTCAGCTACGCATTTTACATGAATACATCTTCTATTCAATTTGATTTATAATGTCAAATCATAACAGGAGTTATCTCAGGAATCTTCACAGATAGAGTAGGTCTAGACCACACTGTAACTTACAAAGACCCAACAACTCCCCCCAAGAGCAAGTATTTGGAAAGAAATCCTTTAAACAGACAGAAACCTCGGACAGACCCAGACTCTTGGTAGGCCGCCATCTGACGTTGCCGGTTGGGACACAGAGACACTGATACATATATACAGAAACATGATTCATATTAATTATAGCAGTTGGTTTGATGAACAGTGGCATTTATAGCAACAATAAAGATAATGTCATTGGAATAGTGAATCCTTACAACCAGGACAGAAAGGACCAAAGCAACAGCAGCTGTCTTAATGATGGAATTAACGTTCTTGCTGTACCAACTTGTTGCTGTATGACTAAGAAAAGGAAAGATAGTAGGAAATGAACAACAAACAAACTTTTCTTTTGTACTAGAATATATGTAGCTCACCTGTTCCCTGTTGTCCGGTCCGGATGAGTTCCTGGAAGCCCTCTTCTTTCTGCTCAGGAGAATTAATAAAGACATCAAATTATTGAATGCTTTAGTTGTGACAAACTGGCTTTCAATGATGAATCAAACAATGGTTCAGTGGAACAGAACTGCTGACCTGATCCACAGGAAGACAGAGAAGGAAAGGACAGCCAGGAGAACAACACTGATTGTTCCTGCAGCTATGAACGGACTTACTCCTGAGATATGATGATCAAAAGAAAACAGTTAATCAGGGTGTTATAACATGTTTAAGCTCATTGGTTCAATAGACGGTTATATGACAAAATGGTGCATGTGTGGATATTACATCCATTTAGTTTAAAAAATCTAAATATGATTTTGTGAGCTGATGAACTGGTTAGTGGAAGAAAAATGTAATGATACATGAAAACATGTGAGCCCTGTTTCACACCCAAGTTGAAATCTGGACTGTTGTCTTTATTGGATCTTGGTATCAGCGATTCTAGGAAGGCAGAGGTGTCTGACTCCCAGATAACTGGAACAAACTCTTCTTTTTTGCCTCAACAATGTCATGCCCTTACTGAACACATTCAAGCTCATAAGTTTACAGTTGTAGCTGAATGCAAAAACTTACCTGTTAGAGTCAGATGTAAGGTGGAGGTCTGACGTCCTCTTCTGTTCTGGGCTTCACAGTAATAATCCCCACTGTGTTCAGCTCTGAAGTCAGTGATGGTGAAGATCTGTCCTGATGCTTTTGGGGAGTCTTCATTCTCCTTGTACCAGGTGTAGTTAGCTGCTGGGTTAGCATCACTGCTACAGGTCAGATTCACTGAACTGCCCTCCACTATCTCAGCAGAGGGACTCACTGACACAGAGAGACGCTTTGGACCATCTGGAGGAGATTTAGAGAGAACCATGTCATTCACATCTGATAATGATGTATATTAAATGTTACCATGGCTTTGTCACATGTTATTTGGGATTAAGTGCAGAACACAAACAGAACACAGTTAACAAACATCCACATCACTTCTTTGAAGATTGTTAATAAGAGCTCTGTACCAAAGAAATAACATGTGAACCAGGTTCACTGTGGCTACTTGTTATATGTCTCTTACTGCTGGGTCACCAGATTTCCTTTTCACCAGATGTTTGGTACTTACACTGGACATCTACTGACAGAGACAATGACATGATCTGTCCAAACTGATTCTCAGACTTGCAGTAGTAGTTCCCTCTGTCCTCAGATCTGATGGAGGTGAAATGATAACTTCCTTCTGGTCCACGAAGCAGTGTTTGGTTCTCCTTGTACCAGGTGTAGATAGCTGCTGGGTTAGCATCACTGCTACAGGTCAGAGTCACTGAACTGCCCTCCACTATCTCAGCAGAGGGACTCACTGACACAGAGGGACGCTTTGGACCATCTGGAAAAGATCAAATAAATTACCACAATTAACATATATTCACACATCTAGAGGTGGTTTGTGACTGACAGCAGGCTGGTCTCTTTGTTAGAAACAACTTAAGTGATAAACATTAAATTCTAACCAGAGAGTAGAAGAATGTTCCATATTTTTGAGGGAAACAGAAATAAATGATACCACACAATATGTGTGATATATGTTGTAAATACTGGAATGATGGCCCTGATGAACTATTGCTGAGCAGATTTGGTGTAAGAGGGTTGGACTGAGACCAGGACAGAAGCCTGAGGTGGTTTTCTGGATCACTGATGGTTTGAATCCCCTGAACATCCGTGCAGATCTGGGAGACATTAGTAAATAAAACTTTTCATCATCTACTGCAGCAGCTCAGTGAACTACAGCAGCAGACGGGGAAACAGGCAGAACTGAAGAAAGAACATGATCAACACAACACTGGAGTGGGTAATAAAGCTCTCAAAAGTTGTCAGTAGTTGCATGATGAGATTTAAATGAGCTTTGTTTTACATTTCACATTTATATTGATGTATTTCTCTAATTTGTTCTCAGCAGTACAGGAATACTGTCCAGAGTCATAGGACAGGATGGAGCTGAAGACGAGCTGTGGTCCTTCAATGAGACCTTTGTGCGTGTGTGTGTGTCGGTGTGTGTGTGTGTGTGTGTATCTATTTGCTGTCATTAAATGAGCCGTTTCACTCACATTTCACATCAATAGATCTGTATTGAGATGTGTGTGTCCCCCCAGCTTGTTCACAGCAGTACAGGAATACTGTCCAGAGTCAGAGGACAGGATGGGGCTGAAGACGAGCTGTGGTCCTTCACTGAGATATTTAAAGACTGGCTTCCTCTTGTTCCAGGTGTAGATAGCTGCTGGGTTAGCATCACTGCTACAGGTCAGAGTCACTGAACTGCCCTCCACTATCTCAGCAGAGGGACTCACTGACACAGAGGGACGCTTTGGACCATCTGGAGGAGAAATCACAGAGACATAGAGACATTTAACATTTAATTCCAAGATGAATTTGTTTTCCCAGTGGAAGATATTTAAATCAACACTAGTTCATAGAAACACAAAGTGGGTGGTGAAACTTCACTTCCTTCTGTATTAGAAACTCAGATTGTAGAAACGATGGTGTCCTGTTACCATGGTTACTAGTTTGATACAGTTACTGACGCAGTGAAGTAAACAAGGAAATGATTGGTGTTCAGTGTGTTTGGACACCGTCATGTCTACTGATGCCCTCTGCTGGTAAATAAGATACATGAAGGCATTAAATAATGAAAATGAGTCAGAAATGATTTTCCTCCTGTGACATCATCACTTCCTCAAAGAAACATGAATGAACAGATTCATTCTTTTCAGTCATGTTTTGTGAATGGACCAAAATAAAAAATGTAAGTTAAAACCTTTACCCATGACGTGTTTTGCATCTGACATGAAGGGTCAAGATTGCTGAATAACACATTTCAACGAAGAAAAGTGTCAAATAAAGACACAAGGACATATTTTAAACAGACGCAGGACATGTTGACACATGTTGTGAGGCTACATTTCCAGTGTGAGCTTTTATTTTACAGCTTTACTTTACAGTGAGGTCACTAAATAAGAAATTATTGATTAGTGATTTGGTTTTCTTAAAAATCTGCAAAAATAAATCACCAAATATTAGAGTTACATGCAGTTAAGGTACAGTACAAAAGGTTAAAGGCTCCACTAGATGGTGTTATATGTCAGAGGAAGACTGGAAGTAAACTCACACACTGAAGGAGAGGGGAAGTCCTCATGTCCTCTTACAGCACAGGAAAAGCTGTCTGCAGGATAAAAGGAGGCTGAATAAGAATCAGATGTTTGTCCCTTAATTTTCTGTCCATTCTTGTACCAGACGTAGGAAGGATGACCAGGTAGAAGACAACTGCTCAGACACTTCAGCTCTGCCCAGTTATAAGACTCGTAGACTTCTAATCTCTTCATCTGCACCTGGAGACCTGAATATGTGAATAAGGAACGGAAGTCTTAATTTTAGACTGTCAAAACACACACACACACACACACACATGCACACATGCACACACACACCTTACATAAATTACCTGTGACAGTCAGAGTGACTCCAGGATAACCAACATAGTTCCCACCTTGGTTTGTTATGAACCTGAACTTGTAGACAGCTGAGTCTCTCTCTCTCAGCTCTGAGATTCTCAGAGTGCAGTCAGACAGAGTGATACTGCACATCGACCTGAATACTCTGAGACTGATTTCAGATCCACAAACTGTTGAATAAACCAGAATCTCTGCTCAACTGTAGTAGCAACTCCACCTACAGCTGATGGGTATGTGTAGCTGCAGGTTATGTCCACTGTTGATCCTTTAACAGCACAGATGTGAGTAGAGGTGTAAGTCACTCCCAAGCCATCCTGACCCTGTATCACTGGAACACAGAGCACATCAGGAAGCAGCATGAATTAATATCTTCAGTTAACAATCAGTTCATGAAGCAAAGTGGATCATACTACCAATGTGTTCTGGAGGAACCAATTATCTACTACAATCACTGTCATTAAAGGTCCTCATCGTGCATCTGACTAATAAGAACTTGATTAAAATATAGAATGTCAGAAAATGCCTGAAAAGTTTATCTGATGTGAACACATCAACATTTAACTTAAAGACAAGTTTGTTTTCCCGGTGGAACATAACTAAAGTGGACAATAGTTAACAGAAACAGAAAGGGGGTGGGGGAGCTTGAGTTTCCTCTCTATTAGAAACAATGGTGTCCTGTTACCATGGTTACTAGTTTGACATTTTGTTACCAGTGTTGGGCAAGTTACTTTTAAAAAGTAATTAGTTACTGACACAGTGGAGTAAACAAGGAAATATTTGGTGTTCAGTGTGTTTGGACACCGTCATCTCTACTGATGATGCTGGTTAATAAGATACATGAAGGCATTAAATAATGAAAATGAGTCAGAAATGATTTTTCCTCCTGTGACATTGTCTGACATCATCACTTCCTCAAAGAAACATGATTGGACAGATCTTCTAACACTGATAACTAGTAATTATTCAGGACTTCATTCTTTTCACTCATGTTTTGTGGATGGACCAGAAGAAAGAACAAAGTTAAAAGAAAAGACTCAAGAAGGAGAAAAGACATATGGACCCATCTTGCTTTGCTAAATGTCTCATTTTAAGCTGTTGTTTTACCGCTTCATAGTGAGGTCATGAGATAAGAGATAATTGGTAAGTGCAGGTTTTCATTTAATTGCACCAATCACCAAATACCACTGAGTTACATGTTAGTTCAGGCTCCACTAGATGGTGTTATATGTCAGAGGAAGACTGGAAGTAAACTCACACACTGAAGGAGAGGGGAAGTCCTCATGTCCTCTTACAGCACAGGAAAAGCTGTCTTCAGGATCCAAGGAGGCTGAATAAGAAATCAGATGTTTGTCCTTCAATGTTCTGTCCATTCTTGTACCAGACGTAGGAAGGATGACCAGGTAGAAGACAACTGCTCTGACACTTCACCTCTGCCCAGTTAAGAGACTGGTAGACCTGTAATCTGCTCACCTGCACCTGGAGACCTGAATATGTGAATAATAATAACAGAAGTCTTAATTTTTTAGACTGAACTGTCAAAACAAACCAAATGCAATGAACTTTCATGTTGTCATCAAGATGTTAAACCCTTGAATCATTTATTAAATATTCAGATAAAATGTTACCTGTGACAGTCAGAGTGATTCCAGGATAACCAGTATACTTCCCTGTGAAATGGTTTGTTATGAACCTGAACTTGTAGACAGCTGAGTGTCTCTCTCTCAGCTCTGAGATTCTCAGAGTGCAGTTTGTTTTTTTTGTCATACTGCACACGGCCTGAATACTCTGAGACTGTTGTTAGATACATGGTTTCAATTATTTAATTGAATAAACCAGAATCCTTTCTCAACTTTGTTATGAAGGCCATTTATTCTGGATGGGTATGTGTAGCTGCAGGGTATGTCCACTGTTGATCCTTTAACAGCACAGATGTGAGTAGAGGTGTAAGTCACTCCCCAGCCATCCTGACCCTGTATCACTGGAACACAGAGCACATCAGGAAGCAGCATGAATTAATAACTTTAATTAAAAATCAGTTAATAAGACAAAGTGATCATTCTACCAGCGTGATCTAGGGAAAGGTAACCTGGACAAGCTTCATAATCCTCAATAATCAGACCAATTATCTGCAGCCATTAAAAAAAGTCATAAAAAGTTCGTCATCATGCATCTGTCTAACTTCACTGTATTTTAGAATTTCATCAGATTTTATCATATTTTATTACAGTTGAGACATAGGGATATGTGTTACTTCTGGATTTTCTTTGACTTTGGTTCTTTAATAAAAAAACGTTTTCTAAAATAAACCTGAGAAGTTATTCTTACGTGTCAAAAAAACATATGAATACATTTTACAGACTGTTTTATGTTACAGCAGAATTATACATAACGTGTGTTTTAAGTTCCTCTTTCAGGCACTTTCCAGCTCCTGTTAACAATGATTTCTTTCAAGTTATTACAGAATGAAACCAGAATGAACAGACAAAAACAACAACACAAAAGGAAAAGTTAAAAGATATGTTAAAAACAACAAACAAAACTGAAGAGCAGCTGTATATATATATATATATATATATATATATATATATATATATATATATATATATATATATATATATATATATATATAATATAAAACATATGAATACATTGCTGCTGTATATTAATATACATAAAAAATATTCAGGGATAATAGTAAGTATGAACTGTATATTTCATGGTTAGTTTTTAAAGATGCCTCTCTGTTCACTCTGAGGTCAGGTTGATGCTGAGTGTGAAAACTAACAAGAAATGCAGAACATTGAAAAGAGCACAGAAGGAAGTAGACAGGGTTGGGCTCAGATGTGTGATCAATAAAGAGAAGTTGAGACGGTATGTGATGCCTTTACTGACCAGTATTCCTTTAAAAAAAAAATGTTGTTTCTACAACCAGGGTCGTCTTTAGAACAGATTAAACAGTAAAATGTTTTCAGGAGTGAGGAGGGAACAGTTCTGAATAAAAGACACAATTCCTCTGTTTACAGCATGTAAAAGTGCTTAGCACACAGTTACTTCATTAAAATTAAAAGATACTGTCCAATTAACACAACAACAAACAAAACTGATACCGTCTGCCAAGTTTCCACAATTGTAAACAAAACTAATATTTGTAGTGTTTCTGGAAGTTTGCCCTTCACTCTCCTTTTTAAAGAATAATGAATGAATGTAACTGTAGATATACAGTACCTGACACAGAGAAGGAAGACAACAAATCCACTCGCTGCTGCTGGTAAACTCATAGCTGCTCCTCTCATCTCTCTGGGTGAGACAATAAAACATGTCTGCAGATAAAATAATGTACACAGGAGGTATACAGCATCAATAAACTAATCAATAAACTGTTTCTACTTTACAATGAAGACGGACGTCGTCTTTAAAGATGCCTCTCCTCTGCTGTCAGTGAGCAGACGACAGATATGAGGCTAATAAAGACTACATTTCCTTCCTCTTTTGATCATTAATATGCAGGGAGAGCCATACATCATACCAACACCAGAAAAGAGTGTTCATAAAGAGAAGAGAAAAACAGACAGACAGGTCATCTCTATGTGCACTGAGACAGGGTGTCACCCAGTCTGCAGGTGTAGTGACGGACCAGGAATGTATTTGACCTTTGACCTTTGAGGCAGTTATATTAAACAGAATAAAGTATTAATCATAAGAGGGGGATGGAAAATGACATCATTGTTTTTTCTTGATATGTCTCTTCTCTGTTCTCTCTGCGGTCAGGTTGCTTCTTTTTTCAGAGAAATGCAGACCACTGAGGGTGGTGATGGTGCAGTGGATATGATACATGCCTTTGGTGTGGAAGACCGGGGTTTGATTCTCACTGCTAACAGCTACCAATGTGTCTCTGAGCAAGACACTTAACACTGAGGTGCTGCAGGGGCGTGCGACCTCTGACATATATAGAAATTGTAAGTTGCTTTGGATAAAAGTGTCAGCTAAATGACATGTAATGTAACTGAGGAGTGACAAGCTCACATGCATGTTAGTGTTAACTAAACATGGACGTGTAACAAAACAAGGGGTAAAAGGAAAATGTTTCAAAAATGTTTTAGCTATCTATGGCTGTTTGATTGCTAACGTTAGCTCAACACGCCATTCAACCGACAACCTTGTTGTGTTTGATAGCTTGTAGCCAGCAATGAACCAACTTCGTTAAGTAGGTCTGTTTTTACTGTATTGATTACAGAAGTCTCTCGTTAGCATCTTGTATGCTACCTGTTGCTAAGTGATGCATGAAAAGACTCAAATCTGCACTCCCTTACATCGGGGGTGACAGAAATCGCCATGAACTATCTTCATTTACAGCTAACTGCTAAAACATTAGCACTGACAACCTGCATGAAAGATATCCATACAGACACACAATAAACAAGATTTAAGTTTGTTGAGTTTAAATACAAAACCCCCGCCAATACTATCACAAAATAAATAAGGTAAAAACAATAGAATCTTTGATTAGAAACCTGTTCTTGGTCCCAAAACTGTACATGGAAAATGAATATGTGATGATTTCAGTTCCAGCGTCTCTGAATTGAACCAACTGGATTGGCTCTGTCAGCCAGGACAGGTACAAACCCAGAGGCTGAGTCGGAGTTCTGAAAAGATTATTTATTTTTACTTTAATCATTAATGTCTACAAAATAACTAACATTTCTTTTGGACATTTTGTTCATTAATTAGAAAATAAAGTCAAAAAACAGAATAATTATTACAGCTCAGTTAATATTCGTTAGTTACTCTGTTGCCGCTATGTTATATTCCCCGTCACTCTCAAAGGCATGACTCCTGTTCTGACAACCATTGTAATCAAAAAAAACACATTTAAAATTTGAATAAAAAAAAAAAGTTTGTTGAGAAAATTTTCAACCTATACCTTTGAAGTGTGCCTAATTATTTAAGCCAGTTGACATCTATATAAATATTGTCTTAAATAGCATATGGCCTAAAAGGGACAAAACTAACAAACTAAACAAAAATTATCAAAATATCCAAAACAAATACAACCAGCCACCAAAATAAAAATAATATAAATACAAAATATACGTCATTTGTTTTTGTTTTTTTCCCCCTTTAACCCTGAACCCTCCTTCCCATGGGTCTTTATCTAAATCCCCATGCCAACACATCTTCAGATGAACTTTATAAGATACAAATAATTAAATCTAAGATAGATACAAAATTGTCATTTTCAGCATTAAAATCAAGTGGGGCATCCTTCCTAATCATATCATGGCCTAAACAACTATAAAAATAATTAAACGTTCATTAAATCGTGACAGCACCTGAGCATCAGCTGGGGAACAAAAATAGAAATGTCAGACATGATTCAATGCCTATTGTGTTCATCAGGTTTTTCCAACTGTTCTGCTCCAGCAGCTGGGGGCTCCATCTTTTCCTAATGATCTGGATCAGAGAAGACCATAAAAATGGTCATTCTGAAGTTGAGACCAGTTGAAGGTGAAATGTATATCACATCCCCGCAACGCAAAAAAATCAATGCCGCTCTAGCCTCAGAGGATAATAGATTAAAGGTTTTCAATGTCGTACTGCTTTGTTTCCATCAGGTGAGTCCTTCTTTGTACATACTGGAGTTGCCATGGGCTGATCCAAATGCTCTGCAGAAATCAATAAACTGGTGTAAAGTTTTTGGATGGAACTGAGAAATTTCAACCTGTCTGAAGCCTTTGATCAGGTTTGTGGATGCAATTATCCATTTTACAAAACATGACAATTTGAAGATTTTACTTCAAATACATAACAGGATTTTCCTCTGGGTCTTCTATCTGAGCTGCAGGGTCTGAGATGTTTAAGTCAAGATAATATTTGTCTGAGGAAATCAGCAAACAGACAGAATCTAACTGATGGGGGAGACAACAAAATGGGACCTCGCTCATGAAACACTGCTTATACTAAAAGACTTAATGAAAATAAATTTATAGCATTTAATTGATAACACTGGCATTATTTTAGATAATGTCATGGAAATGGACATTACTGGACAGAAAAAACAACAAGCAAGTTTTTATTTAAACATAAATTCATGTCTCACCATTGTTGCTTTGACTGAACGTTTTTCAAAGCATGTATGAGCACAAGTTATTATAACTAATATATAGGGAAAGATATGTCAGGAATTCAACTCTCTCTATATTTCTTTCTCTCAGTTGTAATGATATACTATGAATAACTATGAATCTCCTGAAAAGGAAAGATCACCTCTATCTCTGTGTCTAGGTTGTTGTGATCCAGTTCCGGAGCTCAAGGCTTCTTCCTGGAATTAATAAGTCAATAAAAATAATTAATGATTTATTGTGAAAACTATTTCAATGATGAATCAAAGGTTCAGTGGAACAGAACTGTGATCCACAGGAAAAGAAAATAGGACAGCCAGGAGAACAACACTGGATTTTCCTGCAGCTATGAACGGATCCCCAGAGATATGATGATCAAAAAGAAAACAGAATCAGGGTGTTATAACATGTTTAAGCTCATTGGGTTCAATAGTTATATGACAAAATGGTGCAGTGATGGATGTACATCCATTTAGTTTAAAAATCTAAATATGATTTTGTTGATGAACTGGTTAGTGGAAGAAAAATGTAATGATCACATGAAAAGATGCAGCCCTGTTTCACACCCAAGTTGAAATCTGGACTGTTGTCTTTATTGGATCTTGGTAGTCAGCGATTCTAGATGGAGAGTTCCTCCCAGATAACTGGAACAAACTCTTTTTTTGCCTTTTAACAATGTCCTGCCCATACTGGTCACACATTCAATGCTCATAAAGTTTACAGTTGTAGGTGAATGCAAAAACTTACCTTTAGAGTCAGGATGTAAGGTGGAGCTCTGACGTCCTCTTCTGTTCTGGGCTTCACAGGAATAATCCCCACTGTGTTCAGGTCTAAATCAGTGATGGTGAAGATCTGTCCTGATGCTTTTTGGTGAGTCTTCATTCTCCTTGTACCAGGTGTAGTTAGCTGCTGGGTTAGCATCACTGCTACAGGTCAGATTCACTGAACTGCCCTCCACTATCTCAGCAGAGGGACTCACTGACACAGAGGGACGCTTTGGACCATCTGGAGGAGATTTAGAGAGAACCATGTCATTCACATCTGATAATGATCTATATTAAATGTTACCATGGCTTTGTCACATGTTATTTGGGATTAAGTGCAGAACACAAACAGACCACAGTTAACAAACATCCACCTCACTTCTTTGGAGATTGTTAATAAGAGTTCTGTACCAAAGAAATAACATGTGAACCAGGTTCACTGTGGCTACATGTTATATGTCTCTTACTGCTGGGTCACCAGATTTCCTTTTCACCAGATGTTTGGTACTTACACTGGACATCTACTGACAGAGACAATGACATGATCTGTCCAAACTGATTCTCAGACTTGCAGTAGTAGTTCCCTCTGTCCTCAAATCTGATGGAGGTGAAATTATAACTTCCTCCTGGTCCATGAAGCAGTGTTCGGTTCTCCTTGTACCAGGTGTAGATAGCTGCTGGGTTAGCATCACTGCTACAGGTCAGAGTCACTGAACTGCCCTCCTCTATCTCAGCAGAGGGACTCACTGACACAGAGGGACGCTTTGGACCATCTAGAAAAGATCATATAAATGACCACAGTTATTATATGATTACACCTTTAGAGGTGGTTTGTGACTGGCAGCAGGCTGGTCTCTTTGTTGAAAACAACTTAAGTGATAAACATTAAATTCTAACCAGAGAGTAGAAGAATGTTCCATATTTTTGAGGGAAACAGAAATAAATGATACCACACAATATGTGTGATATATGTTGTAAATACTGGAATGATGGCCCTGATGAACTATTGATGAGCAGATTTGGTGTAAGACGGTTGGACTGAGACCAGGACAGAAGCCTGAGGTGGTTTTCTGGATCACTGATGGTTTGAATGCCCTGAACATCCGTGCAGATCTGGGAGACATTAGTAAATAAAACTTTTCATCATCTACTGCAGCAGCTCAGTGAACTACAGCAGCAGACGGGGAAACAGGCAGAACTGAAGAAAGAACATGATCAACACAACACTGGAGTGGGTAATAAAGCTCTCAAAAGTTGTCAGTAGTTGCATGATGGTTTTTAAATGAGCTTTGTTTTACTCACATTTCACATTTATATTGATTTATTTCCCCAATTTGTTCTCCGTTGTACAGGAATACTGTCTATAGTCAGAGGACAGGATGGGGCTGAAGACGAGCTGTGGTCCTTCACTGAGATACTTAAAGACATTTGTGTGTGTGTGTGTGTGTGTTTGTGTGTGTATCTATTTTCTGTCATTAAATGAGCCGTATCACTCACATTTCACATCAATAGATCTGTATTGAGATGTCTTCGTCCCCAGCTTGTTCTCAGCTGTACAGGAATACTGTCCAGAGTCAGAGGACAGGATGGGGCTGAAGACGAGCTGTGGTCCTTTACTGAGATATTCAACGACAGGATTCTCCTTGTACCAGATGTATTTAGCTGCTGGGTTAGCATCACTGCTACAGGTCAGAGTCACTGAACTGCCCTCCACTATCTCAGCAGAGGGACTCACTGACACAGAGGGAAGCTTTAGAACATCTGGAGGAGAAAACAGAGACATAGAGACATTTAACATTTAATTCCATGATGAATTTGTTTTCCCAGTGGAAGATATTTAAATCAACACTAGTTCATAGAAACACAAAGTGGGTGGTGAAACTTCACTTTCTTCTGTATTAGAAACTCAGATTGTAGAAACGATGGTGTCCTGTTACCATGGTTACTAGTTTGATACAGTTACTGACTCAGTGAAGTAAACAAGGAAATGATTGGTGTTCAGTGTGTTTGGACACCGTCATGTCTACTGATGCCCTCTGCTGGTAAATAAGATACATGAAGGCATTAAATAATGAAAATGAGTCAGAAATGATTTTCCTCCTGTGACATCATCACTTCCTCAAAGAAACATGAATGAACAGATTCATTCTTTTCAGTCATGTTTTGTGAATGGACCAGAATAAAAAATGTAAGTTAAAACCTTTACCCATGACGTGTTTTGCATCTGACATGAAGGGTCAAGATTGCTGAATAACACATTTCAACGAAGAGAAGTGTCAAATAAAGACACAAGGACATATTTTAAACAGACGCAGGACATGTTGACAGATGTTGTGAGGCTACATTTCCAGTGTGAGCTTTTATTTTACAGCTTTACTTTACAGTGAGGTCACTAAATAAGAAATAATTGATTAGTGATTTGGTTTACATACAAATCTGCAAAATAAATCACCTAACATCAGAGTTACATGCAGTTAAGGTACAGTACAAAAGGTTAAAGGCTCCACTAGATGGTGTTATGTCAGAGGAAGACTGGAAGTAAACTCACACACTGAAGGAGAGGGGAAGTCCTCATGTCCTCTTACAGCACAGGAAAAGCTGTCTGTAGGATCAAAGTAGCCTGAAAAAGAATCAGATGTTTGTCCCTCAATGTTCTGTCCATTCTTGTACCAGACGTAGGAAGGATGACTAGGTAGAGGACAACTGCTCTGACACTTCAGCTGTGCCCAGTTATAAGACTCGTAGACCTGTAATATCCTCACTTGCACCCAGAGACCTGAATATGTGAATAAGGAACAGAAGTCTTAATTTTAGATTGTCAAAACACACACACACACACACCATAAAATTTTGAGATAAAAACGTTACCTTTGACAGTCAGAGTGATTCCAGGATAACCAACATAGTTCCCACCTTGGTTTGTTGTGAACCTGAACTTGTAGACAGCTGAGTCTCTCTCTCTCAGCTCTGAGATTCTCAGAGTGCAGTCGTTGTTTTCAGAGTGATACTGCACTCGACCTGAATACTCTGAGACTGATTTCAGATCCACAAACTGTTGAATAAACCAGAATCTCTGCTCAACTGTAGTAGCAACTCCACCTACAGCTGATGGGTATGAGTAGCTGCAGGGTATGTCCACTGTTGATCCTTTAACAGCACAGATGTGAGTAGAGGTGTAAGTCACTCCCAAGCCATCCTGACCCTGTATCACTGGAACACAGAGCACATCAGGAAGCAGCATGAATTAATAACTTCAGTTAACAATCAGTTCATGAAGCAAAGTGGATCATACTACCAATGTGTTCCGGTGGAACCAATTATCTGTAATCACTGTCATTAAAGGTCCTCATTGTGCATCTGACTAACAAGAACTTGATTAAAATATAGAATGTCAGAAAATGCCTGAAAAGTTTATCTGATGTGAACACATTCAACATTTAAGTTAAAGACAGGTTTATTTTCCCGGTGGAACATAACTAAAGTGGACAGAAGTAAAGAGAAAGTGGACAGAAGAAAGTTAACAGAAACAGAAAGGGGGTGGGGGAGCTTGAGTTTCCTCTCTATTAGAAACAATGGTGTCCTGTTACCATGGTTACTAGTTTGACATTTTGTTACCAGTGTTGGGCAAGTTCCTTTTAAAAAGTAATTAGTTACTGAAACAGTGGAGTAAACAAGGAAATATTTGGTGCTCAGTGTGTTTGGACACCGTCATCTCTACTGATGATGCTGGTTAATAAGATACATGAAGGCATTAAATAATGAAAATGAGTCAGAAATGATTTTCCTCCTGTGACATCATCACTTCCTCAAAGAAACATGATTGGACAGATCTTCTAACACTGATAACTAGTAATTATTCAGGACTTCATTCTTTTCACTCATGTTTTGTGGATGGACCAGAAGAAAGAATAAAGTTAAAAGAAAAGACTCAAGAAGGAGAACAGACATATGGACACATCTTGCTTTTCTAAATGTCTCATTTAAGCTGTTGTTTTACTGCTTCATAGTGAGGTCATGAGATAAGAGATAATTGATAAGTGCAGGTTTTCATTTAATTGCACCAATCACCAAATACCACTGAGTTACATGCAGTTCAGGCTCCACTAGATGGTGTTATGTCAGAGGAAGACTGGAAGTAAACTCACACACTGAAGGAGAGGGGAAGTCCTCATGTCCTCTTACAGCACAGGAAAAGCTGTCTGCAGGATCCAAGGAGGCTGAATAAGAATCAGATGTTTGTCCCTCAATGTTCTGTCCATTGTTGTACCAGACGTAGGAAGGTTGACCAGGTAGAGGACAACTGCTCTGACACTTAACCTCTGCCCTGTAAGAGGACTGGTAGACCTGTAATCTGCTCACCTGCACCTGGAGACCTGAATATGTGAATAAGGAACAGAAGTCTTAATTTCAGACTGAACTGTCAAAACAAACCCAAATGCAATTAACTTTCATGTTGTCATCAAGATGTTGAACACTTGAAGTAATTGAGTAAATATTCAGATAAAAATGTTACCTGTGACAGTCAGAGTGACTCCAGGATAACCAGTATACTTCCCTGTTAAATGGTTTGTTATGAACCTGAACTTGTACACAGCTGAGTCTCTCTCTCTCAGCTCTGTGATTCTCAGAGTGCAGACTTTGTTTTTACTGTCATACTGCACACGGCCTGAATACTCTGAGACTGTTGTTAGATCCATGGTTTCACCATTATTTAATTCAGTAAACCAGAATCCTTTCTCAACTTTGGTATAAAGGCCATTTATTCTGGATGGGTATGTGTAGCTGCAGGGTATGTCCACTGTTGATCCTTTAACAGCACAGATGTGAGTAGAGGTGTAAGTCACCCCCCAGCCATCCTGACCCTGTATCACTGGAACACAGAGCACATCAGGAAGCAGCATGAATTAATAACTTTAATTAAAAATCAGTTAATAAGACAAAGTAATCATTCTACCAACGTGATCTAGGGAAAGGTAACCTAGACAAGCTTCATAATCCTCAATAATCAGACCAATTATCTGCAGCCATTAAAAAAAGTCATAAAAAGTTCCTCATCATGCATCTGTCTAACTTCACTGTATTTTAGAATTTCATCAAGTTTTATCATATTTTATTTTAGTTGAGACATAGGGATATGTGTTACTTCTGGATTTTCTTTGACTTTGGTTCTTTAATAAAAAAATGTTTTCTACAATAGGCCTGAAAAGTTCTTTTTACGTGTCAAAAAAACATATGAATACATTTTACAGACTGTTTTAGGTTAGAGCAGAATTATACATAACATATGTGTTTTAAGTTCCTCTTTCAGGCACTTTCCAGCTCCTGTTAGCAATGATTTCTTTCAAGTTATTATAGAATGAAACCAGAATGAACAGGCAAAGACAACACAAAGGAAAAGTTAAATATGTTTAAAAGTTGAAGCAGCTGTATATATATATACTATAATAAATATATATAATATATATATATATATATATATATATAAAACATATGAATACATTGTTCTGATATTAATATACATAGAACATTTCAGGGATAATAGTAAGTATGAGTCAGTATTTTCCTTTAAAAAAACTGTTGTTTCTACAACCAGGGTTGTGCTTTAAAACAGATTAAACAGTAAAATGTTTTCACAGAAGGAAGTGGAAGAAGAAGGGAGGGAGGGGGGAACAGTTCTGAATAAAAGACACAATATCCTCTGTTTACAGCATGTAAAAGTGTTTAGAACACAGTTAATTCATTAAAATTAAAAGATACTGTCCAATTAACACAACAACAAACAAAACTGATACCGCCTGCCGAGTTTCCACAATTGTAAACAAAACTAATATTTGTAGTGTTTCTGGAAGTTTGCCCTTCACTCTCCTTTAAAGAATGAATGTAACTGTAGATATACAGTACCTGACACAGAGAGAAGGAAGACAACAAATCCACTCGCTGCTGCTGGTAAACTCATAGCTGCTCCTCTCATCTCTCTGGGTGAGACACTAAAACATGTCTGCAGATAAAATAATGTACACAGGAGGTATACAGCATCAATAAACTAATCAATAAACTGTTTCTACTTACAATGAAGACGGACGTCGTCTTTAAGATGCCTCTCCTCTGCTGTCAGTGAGCAGGCGGCAGATATGAGGCTAATAAAGACTACATTTCCTTCCTCTTTTGATCATTAATATGCAGGGAGAGCCATACATCATACCAACACCAGAAAAGAGTGTTCATAAAGAGAAGAGAAAAACAGACAGACAGGTCATCTCTATGAGACTGAGACAGGATGTCACCCAGTCTGCAGGTGTAGTGACAGACCAGGAATGTATTTGACCTTTGACCTTTGAGGCAGTTACATTGAACAGAATGAAGAGCAGAGTACTAACCATAAGAGGGGGATGGAAAATGACATCATTGTTTTTTCTTGGTATGTCTCTTCTCTGTTCTCTCTCTCTGCGGTCAGGTTGCTTCTTTTTTCAGAGAAATGCAGAACACTGAGGGGTCTAAACTTTGAGTTAGTGTAAACTAAACATGGACATGTAACAAAACAAATTAAAAAGATTTTTAATAACGTTGGCTTGTTTAGGTGGATCTGTTGGACAAACTGCGTGCATAGATGCCCTACAATACGTGATAAAAGCGAGCTGTCGTTCTTTTCAACAAGGGTCATCAGCTTAAATGTTTTCACAGAGTGAGGAAGGAACAGGTCTGAATAAAAGCCACAATATTCTCTGTTTACAGCATGTAAAAGGGTTTAGCACACAGTTACTTCATGCAAAGGACAAAAGACAGAGATGCTGGCCAACACACAAGAAGATCCTGCTGATAAGTGACCCAAAACAATCAAAACTGATAACATCTGGTGAGTTTCCATAATAGTACAGCAAACCAAAAATTGTAGCATTTCTTGGAAGTTTGCCTTTCACACAACTCTGATCCACTTATTTCCACATGTGACCTTCAGTCCCACATTTTCCCAGAATCCCTCTTTTAAAGAATGAATGTAACTGTAGAGAAGGAAGACAACAAATCCACTCGCTGCTGCTGTTAAACTCACAGCAGAGGCCAGTACTACGAATGAAGATCAACATGGCCTGCGGTCCCTCATAAGCTGTGTCCCGACGCTGGTTAACAACTAGTTTAAATAACTCAGGGTTTCCTAATCCAGCGACGCGCACGTTTACATTAAAGAAGCACAGACCAATCACAAACATTTACCAGAAACATTTACCTGTATATTTTACACAGCAGGGCTGTGGAACCCTCTTGTTTTCGCTAAGACTTTTATTTTTCTGCCCACTTTTTCATTAAAAGTCCTACTGCAGCCTACACCGTACCAGTGTAGGAGAAGAAAAAGCGTTTGGCCCTATGACTCCCAAATCATATATCACACCTTTAACTAAATCCAACTGAATCTCCTGATATAGGCCACGCCCGTTTCCTCCTATACTTTTATGCGTGAAAAATCGTAATTTATCAAAAACCTACTTTTTTTCACAATACTTGGCACGTAGCATCTCCAGATATTTTCACACTACATTGCTCTGTACCAACTTTGGTGAAGCTCGGCCATTAGGGTTCCGTGTACGTTTTGATAGTTCGTTAGAAGAAAAAAAATCAATCAAGATATGAACCTGGACCAAAAGAAATATGTTAGCAACAGTAGTTTATTACAGTTATTTAATATCGTGCCTATCCACGTACACATCACCAGCCACGTTTAATGAGCGCATTGTTTGGTTCAATACAGTTGGTAATATATATGATATTATATGTATTATATTATTATAATAATATGTAATAATATGTGTGTATGTATATTATATATATGTGTGCAGAGTTGGGACCAAACTGTTCCCCTTTCTACCAGCAGATGACAGTATTTAAATGACTGACTGTAAATCAAGATTACTGATACAGATGTATTTATTGTTGTTCATTTCATTTGGTTTTTGATTTTATTTGTAACCTAGTTATCATCATCATCATTCACCCCCAGCCCAGAGTTAAACCTGCATGCCCTTCTGTTTTAACCTGACTCTAACACTGCTATCAGCTTCTTAGCAGCTCAGACAACAAACTCACATCAGAGATGTCCTACTGTAGGCCATCTGGCCAAAAGAATGATTTACCAGTGTGCTGTATACTGTGTGAATCTTTCTTCGCTATACACATTCCAGTGTGTATAACATACAACACTCCCATTGTGTCATTCAAGTGAAGAGAATCCATACACGCTATACATTTATTCAACATATAGCACACATGCTTTCAAAGGCATGCATGTACACTCTATGTCTGCAGAACATTTCCTGTGAATCCCTAAGGTAGGAACGTTTTACAATGTCCTCAAAAGAAAGTACAAAAACATAATTATATTATAAAAAAAACAGGCTGTCAAAGCTGAGTACATCAGCGATAACTGCAACAAAACGTTTCCAGTAACTTTTGAACAGTCCTGCTTATTGACCTGGATGGATCTTTGCCCGTTCCTCTGTTCAGAACAGCTTCAACTCTTGGAGGTTGGTGGGTTTCCTCACATGAGCTGCTTGCTTCCTCATCCTTCCACAACATTTCAACCATTTTAAGGTCAGAACTTTTGACTTGGCCTTTCCAAAACATTCATTTTATT
The DNA here is from genome assembly GCA_026937815.1 of Etheostoma perlongum. Classification (NCBI taxonomy): domain Eukaryota; kingdom Metazoa; phylum Chordata; class Actinopteri; order Perciformes; family Percidae; genus Etheostoma; species Etheostoma perlongum. The sequence continues at coordinate 30,205,905 of CM049372.1, forward strand.
CTTCTTTAAGGTAGGTGGGTAGATTTATTTTGTCACAATAACAGGTTATATAGTATAAAGTATAAAGTGAGTTTGTAACTCCCTTCTGCTACATAGCAGACAATATACATTAATATACTGTAGAAGCAATTATAAAAATGGTAAACAGAAATAAAAAAAGCTTTGAGGGAAAAGCTGCTCTGCAGTCTGGTGGTGTGGCAGCAGGAACTTCTATATCTCTTCCCAGAAGGCAGCAGGGTGAACAGGCTGTGGCTGGGGGGGTACTGTCCTTTAGGATCCTTTGGGCTCTGCGTATGCACCTCACCGATATCACTGATGCTCGGGAGATGGGTACCAATGATCCTCTGAGCAGTTTTAATCTCCCGCTGCAGAGCCCTCAGGTCCTGGTCCTGGTCCTGGGCCGTGCACATCCCATGCCAGTTTGGGATGTTTCCAGTCAGGATGCTTCCTATTGCTCCTCTGTAAAAGCTGACAAGAACTTGGTGTGGGAATTTGGCCTTCTTATAATTCCTCAAGAAATACAGTCATTCTGGAGCTTTCTTCACCAGCGTAGAGATGTGAGACGACCATGTCAGGTTCTCTGTGATGCGGATTCCCAGGAGCTTGAAACTATTCACCTGTTCCACCTTAGCACCACTGATGTAGTCAGGAGTGTGTGTCATTTTTATTTTAGGAGGGTTGTTGTTGATGGGGGGGGGGGCTGTTAAATTGAGTTATGTTGCTGACCATCATGGTGATGTTATTTTAGGCAAATAATAAATTATTAAATTGTTCAATTTTTTTCTATTATGTTCACTTGCAGAATAGTTAATTTTAGTTGAAAGCTCCCTTTGTTGTTAATCTGTTGTTATTTTATGCCAATAATAAACAAATCTGTTTATTTGATTAAAATGTTTAGATTATGTTCACTTGCTTGTTGTCTATTAAACACACTAGAGCCACACCCCCCACTGGACTGTAGGCCTATATGTGAGACATGTTTTTAAATTTTTGAATGTTACAGTCAACTCCTAAAACTGTTCACGCAGTATAATAGCACACATGGAAATCAGCCAATCAAACATCATGAGGAGAAAGAGCTCATTTTGGTGAGTAGGCTAATGTCTTAAGCAGCAGGGCTAAGAAATGGGATTTATGAAAGCACAGTTATAATGAAAATAATGAAAAATGTTTAGTTTTCCAAAATTACAGAACATAAAACTTAATTTCTAAATGATCTCCATATGACAGTAGCTAGCACACAGCAGGCATGGTGCGACACCTACTGGTCTGTTTTTGTAATCGTTTTGAACTGCCCTTGATGGTCCATTACGGTAGAATTAACCACATTAAATATTAATTTAATTAAATAATATAGAGCTAATAGTACCAACTTTGCACACACAAGTTCTTAGGTTACCCTATAACACAATAATGTAATAATATAATACATATAATATAATATATATTACCATCTGGATCCAACCACACAATGCGCTCATTAAACGTGGCTGGTGATGTGTACGTGGATAGGCACCATATTAAATAACTGTAATAAACTACTGTTGCTAACATATTTCTTTCGGTCCAGGTTCATATCAGACTATTTATTGATTGATTGATTGGCTTTTATTTTTGTAAGCTATATTTACTATTACTTCCGGGTCACTTAGGCCCACCTTTCTTTCTTTTAATGTAGATTTTCAAACGGAGAAAAGAAAATAGGAATTTCAAAAAAAAACAAAAACGGACCGATATTTGAATTTGGTTTAGTCGTTTTTCTTTTTTTGAATTCAGAAACCAAAAAACTCGGTTCTCTCGGACAGCGCCGCAGTTACCGGGTTTTCCCTCCTCGCCCTTAGGAGGAATCCCCCCCCTCCTGGGGGGATCGGGCCTGGAGACGGCGATCGACGCCCCCCCACTGGAGCTCTCTCCGTCTCCCGAACGGCCAGGGCACAGGCCTTCCCCTTTTGCCTCAGACGGGCTCCCGTCTCTCGCTACGCCCTGTTTACTCGGGCTCAAGGCGACACGGATGCGGGTTTTCCCAGGGGCTGGCGGCACAAACAACATAGCCCACCGCCATCCTCACCCTGATCCCGGCGTCCATGGTGGCGCTGTCCAGGGTCCTGGCTTGGCAGACTGTGGCCCAGTGAAACACCTGGATCCACATGCCTCAGCTGCCAGTGGGTTTATTGTTATTATTTACTAGCATGTATGATTCCTATGCATTGTGTATGGTAGCTTTTACAATGTTATTTATTTCTTTTATTACCACACACACACAGCCATAGCCCCCCCCCATGTTTATACTGATGCTTTATTGTAATAAATCATCAACAGAGAGAGTTGTCTCTGTCCGTGTTTTAACAGACACACCTGGGCCGAAGTTGGTAACCAGAATCTGCTTTAAATCCAGTCCTAATGTGGTCCTCACTATGTTTAAAATAATTTTACTGGAGTTAGTTATTATTTTATCGTCATCAATACCAAATTGAATCTAATTGGATGGGAATATACACAGACTTCTCACAAAATCACACTTGAATTCACATCTTGCTACTTTGTCAGAATCTTATGTCACAATATTTAAGCTATATGTTTTATATATGTTTTAGGCCTATTGGCAGACAGCCATTTAAAATGTAGGCAATGGCATATAAAAAATAAAGAATAAAGAATAAAGAGCCTTTCCTCCATGTCCACTGTAGTTTCTCAGCGTGCTCTCTAGTAACATCTGTCTGGTCCAGGGAGCTTTGTCATTCTAAGGCTACTTTTACTTTTATACATTTCCAAGCCTCTACTTTGTTACTTTTACTTGAGTATAGTAGTTAAATCAGTACTTCTACTTTTACCAGAGTATTTTTAAACACAATCATCTGTACTTCTACTTGAGTATGTGAAGTTAGTACTTTTTCCATCTCTGGTGAGGAAGGACAAGCTCACATGCATGTTAGTGTTAACTAAACATGGACGTGTAACAAAACAAGGGGTAAAAGGAAAATGTTTCAAAAATGTTTAAGCTATCTATGGCTGTTTGATTGCTAACGTTAGCTCAACACACCATTCAACTGACAACCTTGTTGTGTTTGATAGCTTGTAGCCAGCAATGAACCAACTTCGTTAAGCAGGTCTGTTTTTACTGTATTGACATTACAGAAGTCTCTCGTTAGCATCGTGTATGCTACCTGTTGCTAAGTGATGCATGACGACTCAAATCTGCACTCCCCTTACATCGGGGAGTGACAGTCGCCATGAACTATCTTCATTTACAGCTAACTGCTACAACATTAGCACTGACAACCTGCATGAAAGATATCCATACAGACACACAATAAACAAGATTTAAGTTTGTTGAGTTTAACTACAAAACCGCCAATACTATCACAACATAAATAAGGTAAAAACAATAGAATCAGGTGATTAGAAACCTGTTCTTGGTTGCCACCAAACTGTACATGGAGGAATATGTGATGATTTCAGTTCACGTCTCTGAATTGAACCAACTGGATTGGCTCTGTCAGCCAGGACAGGTACAAACCCAGAGGCTGCTCGGAGTTCTGAAAAGTTATTTATTACGTAGAATTTCAAACAGACATTTACTTTAATCATTAATGTCTACAAAATAACTAACATTTCTTTTGGACATTTTGTTCATTAATTAGAAAATAAAGTCAAAAAACAGAATACATTACATACAGCTCAGTTAATTGTTAGTTACTGCAACATATTCCACTCTCAAAGGCATGAGCTCCTTTCTATGCAACCATTGTAATCAAAACACAACAGAGGGCCAGTTAACTTAAAAAAAAAAAAAAAAAAAGATATGGAAAATTAGACCTATACCTTTGAAGTGTGCCTAATTATTTACACAGCACATGCTATATAAATATACTCTCTATATAGCATATGGCCTAAAGGGACAAAACTAACAAACTAAACAAAAATGAGCAAAATATCCAAAACAAAGGCACCAGCCACCAAAATAAAAAATAATATATTATACAAAATATACATGTCATTTGTTTTTGTTTTTTTTCTCCCCTTTAACCCTTCCAACCCTCCTTCCCACATGGGTCTTTTTCTAAATCCCCATGCCAACACATCTTCAGATGAACTTTATAAGATACAAATAATTAAATAACTAAGATACACATACAAAATCTAATCATTTTCAGCATTAAATCAAGTGCATCCTTCCTAATCATATCATGGCCTAAAACTAACTCTTCAGTAGAAAATAAGCTTGCATATACATCAGTAAGTCAGACAGCACCTGAGCATCAGCTGATCTGAACAATAAATCATGTTTGATGTCTCGACATGATTCAGTTTAAGCTGCCAGCACCACGTTCTTCTAAAGGTTCTGCTCCATGCTGCTGCTGACTCCTACCTGCTGCTGCTGCTCAAAACTGACCATAAAATCTTCTGGAGTTGAAGGTAAATGTATCCACATCCCCCGCATCCTCCACAGCCTCGCTCTCCACAGGGAGATTTCAATGTCGTACTGCTTTGTTTCCATCAGGTGAGTCCCGCCTCTGGTCCAACTGCATCTGCAGAAGATCACATGAAACTGGTGTAAAGTTACGGATGGAACTGTGACTGTAAATCTGAAGTGGGACGGTTTTATTGGATGCAGGAGGCTCTAACCTGACTGGACTTCACACCAGGTCTTCCTGCTCCTCTGGGTCTTCTGTCTGAGCTGCAGGGTCTGAGATGTTCTCATAATCAGGACAAGAGTCTAACTGATGGGGGAGACGACAAAATGAGGACCTCGTTCATTAAAACCGCTCATACTAAGACTTAATCAAAATAAATTTCACATTTAATTGTAAATTATTTTCAGATATTGTGTCATGGCCAAATACATTACTGGTTCCTACTCAGCAAGTTTTATTTTAAACATAAATTCATGTCACACATTCTTTAGTTTTCAGAGCATGTATGAGCCAAGTTATTATAACTAATATATAGGGAAGTTATGTCAATTCTCTCTCTCTCTCTCTCTCTCTCTCTCTCTCTCTCTCTCTCTCTCTCTCTCTCTCTCTCTCTCTCTCTCTCTCACCTCTATCTCTACAGTTTTGTGATCCAGCGGTGGAGCTCAGAGTTTTCTTCTTCCTGGATTGAGTCCAACAAGAAATACAGAATTTATGATATTTATCATACTTCATCTAAAGTAACTGAAAGATAGTAGTAGAAAATAAAATAGTGATGACTGAACTGATGGATTTTTCAGGTTTTACCTCGCCCACAGACTCAGGAGAAGCAGAGGAATCAGCATCAGGACCACCACAGTCAGCCTGGTGATATACGTTATCATTGTTAGATTCCCTGAAAATATAGAAAAATATGTTATACACCTCATTAGTAGGATCAGATTGATGAATCACTTTGCCAGGTGAGAGTGTCTGTTAATCAGTCAGTCAGTGTCTGACATGATGGAGGTTCCTCCCTGAACACAGCAACACACACAGTTATTTCCTTTTAACCAATTATGGGCTGCTACATATTAACATGGTCACCAGGTCTGGTGCAGTAAACAGGTTTTTGTAGGTAAAAGTCAAGAAACTTACCTGCTACAGTCAGATGTAAGGTGGAGCTCTGACGTCCTCTTCTGTTCTGGGCTTCACAGGAATAATCCCCACTGTGTTCAGGTCTAACATCAGTGATGGTGAAGATCTGTCCTGATGCTTTTGGGGAGTCTTCATTCTCCTTGTACCATGTGTAGTTAGCTGCTGGGTTAGCATCACTGCTACAGGTCAGAGTCACTGAACTGCCCTCCACTATCTCAGCAGAGGGACTCACTGACACAGAGGGACGCTTTGGACCATCTGGAGGAGATTTAGAGAGAACCATGTCATTCACATCTGATAATGATCTATATTAAATGTTACCATGGCTTTGTCAAATAGTATTTGGGATTAAGGGCTGGTATTTTGTAAACCAAATTTTTTGGGGCAATCTGTCTGTCAACATACACAAACAGACCACAGTTAACAAACATCCACTTCACTTCTTTGAAGATTGTTAATAAGAGTTCTGTACCAAAGAAATAACATGTGAACCAGGTTCACTGTGGCTACATGTTATATGTCTCTTACTGCTGGGTCACCAGATTTCCTTTTCACCAGATGTTTGGTACTTACACTGGACATCTACTGACAGAGACAATGACATGATCTGTCCAAACTGATTCTCAGACTTGCAGTAGTAGTTCCCTCTGTCCTCAGATCTGATGGAGGTGAAATGATAACTTCCTTCTGGTCCACGAAGCAGTGTTTGGTTCTCCTTGTACCAGGTGTAGTTAGCTGCTGGGTTAGCATCACTGCTACAGGTCAGAGTCACTGAACTGCCCTCCACTATCTCAGCAGAGGGACTCACTGACACAGAGGGACGCTTTGGACCATCTGGAAAAGATCAAATAAATTACTACAGTTATTATATATTTACACCTTTAGAGATGGTTTGTGACTGGCAGCAGGCTGGTCTCTTTGTTAGGAACAACTTAAGTGATAAACATTAAATTCTAACCAGAGAGTAGAAGAATGTTCCATATTTTTGAGGGAAACAGAAATAAATGATAGCACACAATATGTGTGATATACTATATGTTGTAAATACTGGAATGATGGCCCTGATGAACTATTGATGAGCAGATTTGGTGTAAGAGGGTTGGACTGAGACCAGGACAGAAGCCTGAGGTGGTTTTCTGGATCACTGATGGTTTTAATGCCCTGAACATCCGTGCAGATCTGGGAGACATTAGTCATCATCTACTGCAGCAGCTCAGTGAACTACAGCAGCAGACGGGGAAACAGGCAGAACTGAAGAAAGAACATGATCAACACAACACTGGAGTGGGTAATAAAGCTCTCAAAAGTTGTCAGTAGTTGAATAATGGTTTTTAAATGAGCTTTGTTTTACTCACATTTCATATTGATATTGATGTATTTCTCTAATTCGTTCTCAGCTGTACAGGAATACTGTCCCGAGTCAGAGGACACGATGGGGCTGAAGACGAGGTGTGGTCCTTCACTGAGATACTTAAATATATTTGTGTGTGTGTGTGTGTGTGTGTTTGTGTGTGTATCTATTTGCTGTCATTAAATGAGCCGTTTCACTCACATTTCACGTCAATAAATTTGTATTGAGATGTCTTCGTCTCCAGCTTGTTCACAGCTGTACAGGAATACTGTCCAGAGTCAGAGGACAGGATGGAGCTGAAGACGAGCTGTGGTCCTTTACCGAGATATTTAAAGACTGGCTTCCACTTGTACCAGGTGTAGATAGCTGCTGGGTTAGCATCACTGTTACAGGTCAGAGTCACTGAACTGCCCTCCACTATCTCAGCAGAGGGACTCACTGACACAGAGGAAAGCTTTAGAACATCTGGAGGAGAAAACAGAGACATAGAGACATTTAACATTTAATTCCAAGATGAATTTGTTTTCACAGTGGAAGATATTTAAATCAATACTAGTTCATAGAAACACAAAGTGGGTGGTGAAACTTCCTTTTGTATTAGAAACTCAGATTGTAGAAACGATGGTGTCCTGTTACCATGGTTACTAGTTTGACAGAGTCACTGACTCAGTGAAGTAAACAAGGAAATGATTGGTGTTCAGTGTGTTTGGACACCGTCATGTCTACTGATGCCCTCTGCTGGTAAATAAGATACATGAAGGCATTAAATAATGAAAATGAGTCAGAAATGATTTTCCTCCTGTGACATCATCACTTCCTCAAAGAAACATGAATGAACAGATTCATTCTTTTCAGTCATGTTTAGTGAATGGACCAGAATAAAAAATGTAAGTTAAAACCTTTACCCATGACGTGTTTTGCATCTGACATGAAGGGTCAATTGCTGAATAACACTTTTCAACGAAGAGAAGTGTCAAATAAAGACACAAGGACATATTTTAAACAGACGCAGGACATGTTGACAGATGTTGTGAGGCTACATTTCCAGTGTGAGCTTTTATTTTACAGCTTTACTTTACAGTGACGTCACTAAATAAGAGATAATTGATTAGTGATTTGGTTTACATACAAATCTGCAAAATAAATCACCTAACATCAGAGTTACATGCAGTTAAGGTACAGTACAAAAGGTTAAAGGCTCCACTAGATGGTGTTATGTCAGAGGAAGACTGGAAGTAAACTCACACACTGAAGGAGAGGGGAAGTCCTCATGTCCTCTTACAGCACAGGAAAAGCTGTCTGCAGGATAAAAGGAGGCTGAATAAGAATCAGATGTTTGTCCCTCAATGTTCTGTCCATTCTTGAACCAGACGTAGGAAGGATGCCCAGGTAGAGGACAACTGCTCAGACACTTCAGCTCTGCCCAGTTATAAGACTCGTAGACCTGTAATCTGCTCACCTGCACCCGGAGACCTGAATATGTGAATAAGGAATGGAAGTCTTCATTTTAGACTGTCAAAACACACACACACACACACACTATAAAATATTTGGATGAAAAGTTACCTGTGACAGTCAGAGTGATTCCAGGATAACCAACATAGTTCCCACCTTGGTTTGTTGTGAACCTGAACTTGTAGACAGCTGAGTCTCTCTCTCTCAGCTCTGAGATTCTCAGAGTGCAGTCGTTGTTTTCAGAGTGATACTGCACTCGACCTGAATACTCTGAGACTGTTGTTAGATCTACAAACTGTTGAATAAACCAGAATCTCTGCTCAACTGTAGTAGCAACACCCCCTACATCTGATGGGTATGTGTAGCTGCAGGGTATGTCCACTGTTGATCCTTTAACAGCACAGATGTGAGTAGAGGTGTAAGTCACTCCCAAGCCATCCTGACCCTGTATCACTGGAACACAGAGCACATCAGGAAGCAGCATGAATTAATAACTTCAGTTAAAAATCAGTTCATGAAACACAGTGGATCATACTACCAATGTGTTCTGGAGGAACCGATCATCTGCAATCACTGTCATTAAAGGTCCTCATCGTGCATCTGACTAACAAGAACTTGATTAAAATATAGAATGTCAGAAAATGCCTGAAAAGTTTATCTGATGTGAACACATCATCATTTAAGTTAAAGACAAGTTTGTTTTCCCGGTGGAACATAACTAAAGTAGACAATAGTTAACAGAAACAGAAAGGGGGTGGGGGAGCTTGAGTTTCCTCTATATTAGAAACAATGGTGTCCTGTTACCATGGTTACTAGTTTGACACTTTGTTACCAGTGTTGGGCAAGTTACTTTTAAAAAGTAATTAGTTACTGACACAATGTCATCACTGATGATGCTGGTTAATAAGATACATGAAGGCATTAAATAATGAAAATGAGTCAGAAATGATTTTCCTCCTGTGACATTTTCTGACATCATCACTTCCTCAAAGAAACATGATTGGACAGATCTTCTAACACTTATAACTCGTAATTATTCAGGACTTCATTCTTTTCACTCATGTTTTGTGGATGGACCAGAAGAAAGAAAGTTAAAAGAAAAGACTCAAGAAGGAGAAAAGACATATGGACACATCTTGCTTTGCTAAATGTCTCATTTAAGCTGTTGTTTTACCGCTTCATAATGAGGTCATGAGATAAGAGAAAATTGATAAGTGGAGGTTTTCATTTAATTGCACCAATCACCAAATACCACTGAGTTACATGTAGTTCAGGCTCCACTAGATGGTGTTATATGTCAGAGGAAGACTGGAAGTAAACTCACACACTGAAGGAGAGGGGAAGTCCTCATGTCCTCTTACAGCACAGGAAAAGCTGTCTGCAGGATCCAAGGAGGCTGAATAAGAATCAGATGTTTGTCCCTCAATGTTCTGTCCATTCTTGTACCAGACGTAGGAAGGATGCCTAGGTAGAGGACAACTGCTCTGACACTTCAGCTCTGCCCAGTAAGAGGACTGGTAGACTTGTAATCTGCTCACCTGCACCTGGAGACCTGAATATGTGAATAAGGAACAGAAGTCTTAATTTTAGACTGAACTGTCAAAACAAACACAAATGCAATTAACCTTCATGTTGTCATCAAGATGTTGAACACTTGAAGTAATTGAGTAAATATTCAGATAAAATGTTACCTGTGACAGTCAGAGTGACTCCAGGATAACCAGTATATCTTCCACCTTCTTGGTTTGTTATGAACCTGAACTTGTAGACAGCTGAGTCTCTCTCTCTCAGCTCTGAGATTCTCAGAGTGCAGACTTTGTTTTTACTGTCATACTACACACGGCCTGAATACTCTGAGACTGTTGTTAGATCCATGGTTTCACCATTATTTAATTCAGTAAACCAGAATCCTTTCTCAACTTTGGTATAAAAGCCATTTATACTGGATGGGTATGTGTAGCTGCAGGGTATGTCCACTGTTGATCCTTTAAGAGCACAGATGTGAGTAGAGGTGTAAGTCACTCCCAAGCCATCCTGACTCTGTATCACTGGAACACAGAGCACATCAGGAAGCAGCATGAATTAATAACTTCAGTTAACAATCAGTTCATGAAGCAAAGTGGATCATACTACCAATGTGTTCTGGAGGAACCGATCATCTGCAATCACTGTCATTAAAGGTCCTCATCGTGCATCTGACTAACAAGAACCTGATTAAAATATAGAATGTCATAAAATGCCTGAAAAGTTTATCTGATGTGAACACATCAACATTTAACTTAAAGACGAGTTTGTTTTCCCGGTGGAACATAACTAAAGTGGACAATAGTTAACAGAAACAGAAAGGGGGTGGGGGAGCTTGAGTTTCCTCTATATTAGAAACAATGGTGTCCTGTTACCATGGTTACTAGTTTGACACTTTGTTACCAGTGTTGGGCAAGTTACTTTTAAAAAGTAATTAGTTACTGACACAGTGGAGTAAACAAGGAAATGATTGGTGTTCAGTGTGTTTGGACACCGTCATCTCTACTGATGATGCTGGTTAATAAGATACATGAAGGCATTAAATAATGAAAATGAGTCAGAAATGATTTTTCCTCCTGTGACATTGTCTGACATCATCACTTCCTCAAAGAAACATGATTGGACAGATCTTCTAACACTGATAACTAGTAATTATTCAGGACTTCATTCTTTTCACTCATGTTTTGTGGATGGACCAGAAGAAAGAATAAAGTTAAAAGAAAAGACTCAAGAAGGAGAAAAGACATATGGACCCATCTTGCTTTGCTAAATGTTTCATTTAAGCTGTTGTTTTACAGCTTCATAGTGAGGTCATGAGATAAGAGATAATTGATAAGTGCAGGTTTTGCTCGACTAGATGGTGTTATGTGTCAGAGGAAGACTGGAAGTAAACTCACACACTGAAGGAGAGGGGGAAGTCCTCATGTCCTCTTACAGCACAGGAAAAGCTGTCTGCAGGATCCAAGGAGGCTGAATAAGAATCAGATGTTTGTCCCTCAATGTTCTGTCCATTCTTGTACCAGATGTAGGAATGATGACTAGGTAGAAGACAACTGCTCTGACACTTCACCTCTGCCCTGTAAGAGGACTGGTAGACCTGTAATCTGCTCACCTGCACCTGGAGACCTGAATATGTGAATAAGGAACAGAAGTCTTAATTTTAACTGAACTGTCAAAACAAACCCAAATGCAATTAACCTTCATGTTGTCATCAATATGTTAAAAACTTGAAGTAATTGATTAAATATTCAGATAAAATGTTACCTGTGACAGTCAGAGTGACTCCAGGTGAACCAGTATACTTCCCTGTGAAATGGTTTGTTATGAACCTGAACTTGTAGACAGCTGAGTCTCTCTCTCTCAGCTCTGAGATTCTCAGAGTGCAGACTTTGTTTTTTACTGTCATACTGCACACGGCCTGAATACTCTGAGACTGTTGTTAGATACATGGTTTCACCATTATTTAATTCAGTAAACCAGAATCCTTTCTCAACTTTGGTATAAAAGCCATTTATTCTGGATGGGTATGTGTAGCTGCAGGGTATGTCCACTGTTGATCCTTTAACAGCACAGATGTGAGTAGAGGTGTAAGTCACCCCCCAGCCATCCTGACCCTGTATCACTGGAACACAGAGCACATCAGGAAGCAGCATGAATTAATAACTTTAATTAAAAATCAGTTAATAGACAAAGTGATCATTCTACCAGCGTGATCTAGGGAAAGGTAACCTGGACAAGCTTCATAATCCTCAATAATCAGACCAATTATCTGCAGCCATTAAAAAAAGTCATAAAAAGTTCCTCATCATGCATCTGTCTAACTTCACTGTATTTTAGAATTTCATCAAGTTTTATCATATTTTTTTTCATATTGTGTTACTTCTGGATTTTTTGGTTTTCTTATATGAAATTTTTTTTTTTCTACAATAAGCCTGAGAAGTTCTTCTTACGTGTCAACAAAAAACATATGAATACATTGCTGCTGTATATTAATATACATAAAACATATTAAGGGATAATAGTAAGTATGAGTCTGTATATTTCATGGTTAGTTTCCTCTCTGTTCACTCTGAGGTCAGGTTGATGCTGAGTGTGAAAACTAACAAGAAATGCAGAACACTGAAGTCCGAGCGTACAGAAGGAAGTAGCAGGGTTGGGCTCAGATGTGTGATCAATAAAGAGAAGTTGAGACGGTATGTGATGCCTTTACTGACCAGTATTCCTTTAAAAAAACTGTTGTTTCTACAACCAGGGTCGTCTTTAGAACAGATTAAACAGTAAAATGTTTTCACAGAGTGAGGAGGGAACAGTTCTGAATAAAAGACACAATATCCTCTGTTTACAGCATGTAAAAGTGCTTAGAACACAGTTAATTCATTAAAATTAAAAGATACTGTCCAATTAACACAACAACAAACAAAACTGATACCGTCTGCCGAGTTTCCACAATTGTAAACAAAACTAATATTTGTAGTGTTTCTGGAAGTTTGCCTTTCACTCTCCTTTAAAGAATGAATGTAACTGTAGATATACAGTACCTGACACAGAGAGAAGGAAGACAACAAATCCACTCGCTGCTGCTGGTAAACTCACAGCTGCTCCTCTCATCTCTCTGGGTGAGACAATAAAACATGTCTGCAGATAAAATAATGTACACAGGAGGTATACAGCATCAATAAACTAATCAATAAACTGTTTCTACTTACAATGAAGACGGACGTCGTCTTTAAAGATGCCTCTCCTCTGCTGTCAGTGAGCAGACGGCAGATATGAGGCTAATAAAGACTACATTTCCTTCCTCTTTTGATCATTAATATGCAGGGAGAGCCATACATCATACCAACACCAGAAAAGAGTGTTCATAAAGAGAAGAGAAAAACAGACAGACAGGTCATCTCTATGAGACTGAGACAGGATGTCACCCAGTCTGCAGGTATAGAGACGGACCAGGAATGTATTTGACCTTTGACCTTTAAGGCAGTTATATTGAACAGAATGAAGAGTATTAATCATAAGAGGGGGATGGAAAATGACATCATTGTTTTTTCTTGGTATGTCTCTTCTCTGTTCTCTCTCTCTGCGGTCAGGTTGCTTCTTTTTTCAGAGAAATGCAGAACACTGAGGGGTCTAAACTTTTAGTTAGTGTAAACTAAACATGGACATGTACCAAAACAAATTAAAAAGTATTTTTAATGACGTTGGCTTGTTTAGGTGGATCTGTTGGACAAACTGCGTGCATAGATGCCCTACAATACGTGATAAAAGCGAGCTGTCGTTTTTTTCAACAAGGGTCATCAGCTTAAATGTTTTCACAGAGTGAGGAAGGAACAGGTCTGAATAAAAGCCACAATATTCTCTGTTTACAGCATGTAAAAGGGTTTAGCACACAGTTACTTCATGCAAAGGACAAAAGACAGAGATGCTGGCCAACACACGAGAAGATCCTGCTGATAAGTGACCCAAAACAATTAAAACTGATAACATCTGGTGAGTTTCCATAATTGTACAGCAAACCAAAAATTGTAGCATTTCTTGGAAGTTTGCCTTTCACACAACTCTGATCCACTTATTTCCACATGTGACCTTCAGTCCCACATTTTCCCAGAATCCCTCTTTTAAAGAATGAATGTAACTGTAGATATACAGTACCTGACACAGAGAGAAGGAAGACAACAAATCCACTCGCTGCTGCTGGTAAACTCACAGCAGAGGCCAGTACTACGAATGAAGATCAACATGGCCTGCGGTCCCTCATAAGCTGTGTCCCGACGCTGGTTAACAACTAGTTTAAATAACTCAGGGTTTCCTAATCCAGCGACGCGCACGTTTACATTAAAGAAGCACAGACCAATCACAAACATTTACCAGAAACATTTACCTGTATATTTTACACAGCAGGGCTGTGGAACCCTCTTGTTTTCGCTAAGACTTTTATTTTTCTGCCCACTTTTTCATTAAAAGTCCTACTGCAGCCTACACCGTACCAGTGTAGGAGAAGAAAAAGCATTTGGCCCTATGACTCTCAAACCATATATCACACCTTTAACTAAATCCAACTGAATCTCCTGATATAGGCCACGCCCGTTTCCTCCTATACTTTTATGCGTGAAAAATCTTTTATGCATGAAAAATCGTAATTTATCAAAAACCTACTTGTTTTACCAACTTTGGTGAATACGCCCATTAGGGTTCCGTAGCATTTGATAGTTTTTAGAAGAAAAAAAATCAATCAATTTATGAACCTGGACTGAAAGAAATATGTTAGCAACAGTAGTTTATTACAGTTATTTAATATCGTGCCTATCCACGTACACATCACCAGCCACGTTTAATGAGCGCATTGTTTGGTTCAATACAGTTGGTAATATATATGATATTATATGTATTATATTATTATAATATGTAATAATATGTGTGTATGTATATTATATATATGTGTGCAGAGTTGGGACCAAACTGTTCCCCCTTTCTACCAGCAGATGACAGTATTTAAATGACTGACTGTAAATCAAGATTACTGATACAGATGTATTTATTGTTGTTCATTTCATTTGGTTTTTGATTTTATTTGTAACCTAGTTATCATCATCATCATTCACCCCCAGCCCAGAGTTAAACCTGCATGCCCTTCTGTTTTAACCTGACTCTAACACTGCTATCAGCTTCTTAGCAGCTCAGACAACAAACTCACATCAGAAATGTCCTACTGTAGGCCATCTGGCCAAAAGAATGATTTACCAGTGTGCTGTATACTGTGTGAATCTTTCTTCGATATACACATTCCAGTGTGTATAACATACAACACTCCCATTGTGTCATTCAAGTGAAGAGAATCCATACACGCTATACATTTATTCAACATATAGCACACATGCTTTCAAAGGCATGCATGTACACTCTATGTCTGCAGAACATTTCCTGTGAATCCCTAAGGTAGGAACGTTTTACAATGTCCTCAAAAGAAAGTACAAAAACATAATTATATTATAAAAAACAGGCTGTCAAAGCTGAGTACATCAGCGATAACTGCAACAAAACGTTTCCAGTAACTTTTGAACAGTCCTGCTTATTGACCTGGATGGATCTTTGCCCATTCCTCTGTTCAGAACAGCTTCAACTCTTGGAGGTTGGTGGGTTTCCTCACATGAGCTGCTTGCTTCCTCATCCTTCCACAACATTTCAACCATTTTAAGGTCAGAACTGTTGACTTGGCCTTTCCAAAACATTCATTTTATTCTTCTTTAAGGTAGGTGGGTAGATTTATTTTGTCACAATAACAGGTTATATAGTATAAAGTATAAAGTGAGTTTGTAACTCCCTTCTGCTACATAGCAGACAATATACATTAATATACTGTAGAAGCAATTATAAAAATGGTAAACAGAAATAAAAAAAGCTTTGGGGGAAAAGCTGCTCTGCAGTCTGGTGGTGTGGCAGCAGGAACTTCTATATCTCTTCCCAGAAGGCAGCAGGGTGAACAGGCTGTGGCTGGGGGGGTACTGTCCTTTAGTATCCTTTGGGCTCTGCGTATGCACCTCACCGATATCACTGATGCTCAGGAGATGGGTACCAATGATCCTCTGAGCAGTTTTAATCTCCCGCTGCAGAGCCCTCAGGTCCTGGTCCTGGTCCTGGTCCTGGTCCTGGGCCGTGCACATCCCATGCCAGTTTGGGATGTTTCCAGTCAGGATGCTTCCTATTGCTCCTCTGTAAAAGCTGACAAGAACTTGGTGTGGGATTTTGGCCTTCTTATACTTCCTCAAGAAATGCAGTCATTCTGGAGCTTTCTTCACCAGCGTAGAGATGTGAGACGACCATGTCAGGTTCTCTGTGATGCGGATTCCCAGGAGCTTGAAACTATTCACCTGTTCCACCTCAGCACCACTGATGTAGTCAGGAGTGTGTGTCGTTTTTATTTTAGGAGGGTTGTTGTTGATGGGGGGGGGCTGTTAAATTGAGTTATGTTCATCTGTCCATCATAGTGATGTTATTTTAGGCAAATAATAAATTATTAAATTGTTCAATTTTTTCTATTATGTTCACTAGCAGAATAGTTAATTTTAGTTGAAAGCTCCCTTTGTTGTTAATCTGTTGTTATTTTATGCCAATAATAAACAAATCAATTTATTTTATTAAAATGTTTAGATTATGTTCACTTGCTTGTTGTCTATTACACACACCAGAGCCACACCCCCCACTAGACTGTAGGCCTATATGTGAGACATGTTTTTAAATTTGTGAATGTTACAGTCAACTCCTAAAACTGTTCACGCAGTATAATAGCACACATGGAAATCAGCCAATCAAACATCATGAGGGAAAGAGCTCATTTTGGTGAATAGGCTAATGTCTTAAGCAGCAGGGCTAAGAAATGGGATTTATGAAAGCACAGTTATAATGAAAATAATGAAAAATGTTCAGCTTTCCAAAATTACAGAACATAAAACTTAATTTCTAAATTATCTCCATATGACAGTAGCTAGCACACAGCAGGCATGGTGCGACACCTACTGGTCTGTTTTTGTAATCGTTTTGAACTGCCCTTGATGATCCATTACGGTGGAATTAACCACATTAAATATTAATTTAATTATATAATATAGCGCTAATAGTACCAACTTTGCACACACGAGTTCTTAGGTTACCCTATAACACAATAATGTAATAATATAATACATATAATATAATATATATTACCAACTGGATCCAACCACACAATGCGCTCATTAAACGTGGCTGGTGATGTGTACGTGGATAGGCACCATATTAAATAACTGTAATAAACTACTGTTGCTAACATATTTCTTTCGGTCCAGGTTCATATCAGCCTATTTATTGATTGATTTTTTTTTTCCTGGTATAACGTTAGTGCTGCATATTATGCCCGTTCTAAAAGCTTGGCTTTTATTTTTGTAAGCTATATTTACTATTACTTCCGGGTCACTTAGGCTCACCTTTCTTTCTTTTAATGTAGTTTTTCAAACGGAGAAAAGAAAACCGTTATTTGAATTTGGTTTAGTCGTTTTTCTTTTTTTGAATTCAGAAACCAAAACGGGAGAACGGCTCTTTTTTTTACCGTTTCTTTGTTTTTGGTTTGAAACGACAAACAAAAAAAGGTGGTTTTGTAGTTATTTCGTTTTGTGGTTCAAACGAAAAAAACACACTATCAAAACGTACACAGACCGCTATGTACCAAATTTGGTGAGACGGGTATGGCTGCAGCCTGGAGCGTCCCATGTCATCCGTCCCGTCTCATGCGGTCTCGTCTCATGCCGAGGTGTGTCCAACGGAAAATTCATAAGGTCAAAAATATGAAATCGCGAATAACGGCAGGATTTCCTGAGGAGGGATAACAAGTATCTGCACACACAACAACAAGAATACAAAAATAAACATGTTACACCCTTTCCAAGACTCTTTTTAATTTTATATTCTATATTGTTTTCACACTTCACTGGGACATTGCTGCAAATACAACTGCTTATCAGCATGGCTGCAACTTAAATCAAAGTTGCAGCCATAGAAGGATTTTTTTAGTTTGCCTATAATCTGCATTTATTTTTACCGA
The DNA here is from genome assembly GCA_026937815.1 of Etheostoma perlongum. NCBI lineage: Eukaryota > Metazoa > Chordata > Actinopteri > Perciformes > Percidae > Etheostoma > Etheostoma perlongum. The sequence goes on from CM049372.1 coordinate 30,223,852, forward strand.
CATATATTTTAAATATTTAAAAAAACACCCAAATATTTTTTTCATTAGCATGACAGTTGATGAGAGCTTTTACTTTGAAAAGTAAGGGCAAATTGTATTCCAGATGCAAGCTTTTATTTTGAAAAGTAGAAACTCCGGGATGGCAGAAGGATTTTTTTAGTTTGCCTATAATCTGCATTTATTTTATAGACGGACATATATTTTAAGTGTTTTATTCATCAGTATGATAGTCTGCATTTATTTTATAGACACATTGCCGTTATAGACCAATTGCCGTTACTGTTTAGTTAAAAAAAACACCAAACATTAAAAGTATTTTATTCATTAGCATGATAGTTGACGCAGGCTTATTTTATTCCAGACGATAGTCTGCATTTATCTTGTCAACACAACCATAACATTCAGAAATCAGCAAACTATGTGTATGGCAAAATTGTTACTTTAACAGTTTTTAACGTTTTTCAATTGATTGCAACAAATGTGGTCACGAATTTACCCGTGACTCCATCTGGAAAATTATTTGCGATTTCGTATTTTTGACCCTCTGAATTTACCGTTGGACACACCTCGGGATGAGACGAGACCGCATGAGACGGGACGGATGACATGGGACGCTCCAGGCTGCAGCCATACCCTCTTGAATTTGCTGAAGATTGGCCATCAGGGGGCATTGTGGTCAACGTAGACCAGTTTTGGCCCTTCTACTCAATCAATGTTAATGGGATATTTGCAATGTCAATGTACCACAAACCTTGCAACACACACCTTTTGATATTTTCTGACCTTTGCCTCCCACCGTTACGCTTTTGGGTTCGAGTCGGGGCCAACTTACACAAGAAGGTTTTGGACCCCGGTTTATTTTACAACTGTTTGTAACTTGGGTCACTTTGTGTGCCATTTTATGGTTTTGCCGAGATTGGAGAGTACAAACTTGCAAGTCAAGCTATAAGTAGCATATGCCAATATTTCTTGTTTCAATGCCAAATTTTATTTTCAATACCACAGGTTACTGTCACTGTTCTAGCTCCATACATATTGCCATTAGCCTGTTATTTGATAGACACTCCAGCGTAATGTATGTAAAGTAAAAGGTGTTTTCTTTGTTTTTCTCAGCTCTTACGGTGGTTCAAGAGATTCACAGTGTATTAAGAAATGTTGCAAAGGGACAATAAAGCTTTCTGAACCATCAGTCAATAAAGAGCCAGAACATTATTCAGCCGGGGACGCTACATGCTCCTCTCATCTCTCTGTGTGAGACAATAGAACATGGCAAAATGATATATAATGTACACAGGAGGTATGCAGTATCAATAAACTGATCAATAAACTGTTTTAACTTACAATGAAGACGGACGTTGTCTTTAAAGATGCCTCTCCTCAGTTGACAGTGAGCAGAAGACAGATATCAGGCTGTTGAGGACTAGATTTCCTTCCTCTTTAGTTTATTAACATGCATGAAGAGCCAAATGCCAGTACCCATAACATAAAGTTATGCTGTTTTACAAACTATAAACTAAAACAAAGACAATAAGTAGTGTAAGGTCAGCAAACCAGAGCACATTTTCCTCCCATACCAGAATGCTGTGTGAAGTAGCCAGACCTTCCTTTGGAACACTTTGGGGGAGGGTCTGGCAAAGCGAGACTAGCCTGCTGGTAACTAACTCTTGTGTTGTCTTCTCGTCAAAATTGAAAATCAACACTTTTGTTGACGCTTTTTAATGTTTTTCACTTTCTTTGACGTTTTCAACACTACGTAACACTAACTTATTAACTTTAGTTTTACAGTTATTTTTGGAATTTATGGTCAATGAACCTCATTTATAGGAATTATACCTAATGTTAGAAAAGCAGAAATTAGGAATTATTTAGACTAAAATTAAAGGAATGTACTGTATGTTGATGGATAATTACAGACTGGAATATGTCAACTTTTACTCTACAATAATATGTGATTTGAGGGCATGCAATTGAATAGGTATCGAGTTGTAAAAAAATTAACAAAGTAGGATAATAGATTATGACTAACAACGTTTTTTTCTTTTTAAAGGGCAACAAAAAACATACATTGTTGAACAAAAGTGAAATGTACTCGACAAGATGTCTGAGTTGATATGCTGCTTGTATTATTCATTTTAATTTTAAAAAGGAGAATGTAGAACAATAGTTAACTGTTGCAATAGTACAATACAAAATTAAAACAGTATACCTATCCCTCCCCCTCTCCCATCCCTCCCCCTCTCCCATCCCTCCCACTCTCCCATCCTCCCTCAGTGGCAAAAAAACAACATCACAGCCCTTGATGTAAGCATAAATGAAAGGAGATTAAATACTCAGTGTTGGGCAAAAAACTTCCAAAATGTAATATATTATAGATTACTAGTTACTGTCATTTTTGAGTAATTAGTTATATTACAATATTACTGTCTCTGAATTGTAATGCGTTAAACTATTATAACTTTTGCATTACTTTTGAGTTACTTTCACCAAAATAACGCAAGAAGTTTGACTTGGCAGCTAGCGTGTGAATTTCACTACCTGATCAATAAAGTCTCTTTATCCACTTACATCAGATTATTCATAATATTTTGTAAAATGTAGCAAAGTAAAGTGATACAAATAGATATTTAAAACATACAATAGGCAAATAGGAGAAAATGAAACTACTCAATTAAACCTACCTTACAGTTGTATTGAAGTGCAGCATTGTTGTAAAATGTTTGTAAAGCACTTGAATAAGAAATTCATGTTGTTTAGTTTAAAACTAAGGTTGTCTAATGGAAATGGTCAATATAGTGTGATTAAAACTCACTTTTTACATTATTTACACTACTTGATTTACAGCTGATATGTGAAAACAGAAATTTAGTTTTACTGCAAACCGTCACAGGAAGTGCTTTTATTTGGAAGCACCTACACAGAAGTTCGTCAAGCTTAAAGGAACACCCGGACTTATTGGGAGTTTAGCTTATTCACCGTATCCCCAAGAGTTAGACAGGTCTATACGTACCCTTCTCATCTCCGTGCGTGCTGTAACTCTGTCTGACGCCCCTAGCATTAGCTTAGCCTAGCACAGATGCTGCAGGTAACTAGCCTACTGCTCCCAATAAGTGTTCCTTTAAGCTAACTTATATTGAGTAAGAGCTGTCCTTTTCTATCTTCTTTTTCCTTTTTTCTGCTTTGCTGCACCCGAAAGCATCCTAAAACATGGTAGTGTAATGTTTATGGCTAGCTAACATAAAAAAAAAACAGAAACTTATATTTTGGCAATTGGCGTATTTACTCTACTGTACATAATATTTACACTAATATACGTGTTAAATTTACATAAAAAATATATTTTTACCTTATAGTGTCTTTAGACACGTGAAAGCCAATGCTTAAATCCAGGTCTGATGACGGTGTCATGTAAAAAGCATCACACAGATATATGTAGGAGAGATTCTACATGTCCTAGAAAGCATTTCAGTTCCCAAACAGGAGTTTGATAAGGGGCCGCCTTCTCAGAGTAAGATACAAATGTGACTCTGTACGGACATCTAGTGGCAGCAGTGTGAAATTACAGACTAGATCTGAAAATTGATGTTCCCCAATTCCCTTTTTTAAAATAGCAGATTCTACATTGGGATTTCACCTGTCAGCAAACTGATACAACACTGATAACATTTAGGCTGCATGTTGTACAAGCATGTAGTGAAATCTACAAATCTAACTTATGAATACATAATATTTTCATAATATACAATATTCAAGCTTTCAACATAAAAAGTAAACATGACAAAGAAGTTGTTTTCTGCATACTGTAGGTGGAACTAAAGAAAGGACTCCTCTCTCAAGCTGCATTGTAGAGATCTTTGCTTTCTTCTAATTCAGACTGAGGGGGTGGAAACTATTTATTGGCAGACCCAGGCTTCAGTTCCAGATATTGGGACCTCTGGCTTTGGTTGTACAATGGGGCTGGGTTTCCTGGAACGCAAAAGACAAACAACTGCTGTTAGAGCGCCTGCAAAGACGCAGGCAAGAGGAGGAAAAGTTGATGAAAACCAAATGAGAGCATAAAGGCCTGTGAAGATAGGACTCACATTTGTTGGGTGGCTACAGAAATATCTTACACAAATCATGATCACAATCTATTTCACTCATGAATACTTGTACATGTTAGTCGAAGCACAAAAAACAAACAAACAAATAAGCACTGTTTTATGTACCAGATGACCTAAGACCAAACAAATAATAATAATTACCATGTATGAATAGAAGGTTAGGAATTCTGGTATCCATGTTTTGGGGCGGGGTTGTAGACTGTGCTGTACAATGCCGCTGGATCCACTCCAGTTTCCTGACTACTGTTTCTGAGAGGGGTGGGGGACAAATGAGAGCATTCTAAGGATTTTATATTACATTTCAACAGTGATCATAAAACTAAACAAACATTTATAAAATATGCAGTTAGATAAAAATAGATGTAACTATAGACTTAACAAAATCTGAACCATTCATAAGACAACACAAAACGTACACTCATATGCACATTCATTTATTAGCCACTGTGGTCATTTCCTCTCTCCATACTGGCCGTGAAATTATCTCCTCCTAGAACTCCAGGACAAAATCCACAGTTCTCTCTGTTCATTCCCTCTTTTCACTAACGTCCCTCCAGTTAAGCTCATGTCAAAAGTGGGTGCCTATATATCTGTATAGTTCTATATCACTAACTGGATGATGCATTGCTGTGATAGTGTTTGGTGTTAATTGGACTAATGGCATGTGTTTTTACTATTTTGGTTTTTACAACCTGATCTCACAGAATTCCGTAAAATAAATGTCCCTTAACTCCAAATCTGTGTATGTTTCACGAAATCACCGAAAATTCCGTGATGGTCTCATGGAAGAATTACCTGAAATTAACACGGCCCCTTAAAAGTCTGATGTGCACACGGAAGAATTACCTGAAATTAGCACAGCCCCTTAAGTTAAGGAAAATGCTGTGGGTGGGCGGGACAACAATGGGTTGAGTTTAGGAAAAACAAGACGGCCTTATACAGCGGGCGTGTTGGGTTTAGGAAAATAACAGGTTAGTTTCGGAAAAGAACAACGGACTGTTGGGTTTAGGAATCGTGCCACATGGGACATGATCTACGGTCTCCTGGGTGAAAGTCTTGTGTTGTTTGACCCATCCACCCCCCAAACCAACCTCCCAATATTCCCTCCCCTTTTTGGGGCTTTCATACTACTTGCTACTGTTGTCGCTCTTAATGCTAAGTCATCTTCTCATTGACTTTACTTTGGTATTGTTTTCCATGGTGGCCACACGACATGTTCTGTGCCACCAACACGTAATGCGCTGATAACAGTTCATGATTATTTCATGGCATTCTGTGAGACCAAGCTGGGTTTTTACTAAGATCAATTTCATGTGTTGTAAGGTTACCAAATGTAGCAAGTCAATCCATTAGTCATGGTAGCAAGGAAAGGTTTAGATAGATAAAGAAACACATCATCTGCATATGGGGAAATTGAATGGGTTCAATGGTTTATAAATGGTACTTCAAAGCTCAACACAAAACAAAGTGGCAACAAAGGTAACACTGGATGCGGCTCTCTCTCAAGGGAAATGTGTAAAAATAAATATTATACCTCCAACAAAAACTGCACTGTGTGGGGCAAAATAGTTGCAATCTTTGCCAATTCTTAGTAAAACGTTTAGAAAACTCTTATAGAACTGTAATTTCCATCTTCCATTCCAATAAGGATAATGTTCCTGTGAGAGGAGCTGCTCACCCTGCTGCAGTGCTGCCACTGTTGAGTGTGACAGTAGAGTACTCCACTCTGTCCACCTCCTCGTCCCTTTCGGGTTTTTGGGCCAGAGCAGTTGTGGTGTTGGCGTAGAGAGGATCTGCCGATTTCTTAGAGAATTTGACACTGGCATAGTGAAGGTTATCCTTTGGCTCTGCTGGTTGTTTCTATAGACAAATAGGAACATGTGTAAATCTATGTAACTGACACTCTGACATCCAGAAGTTGCAGCAAGTGTAAAAAAAAAAAAAATGCTAAACTTTGGTAAAACGTTTAAGTAGGTCTACATTCAGCATTTTTAGTAATTCAGTTACTCTAAGAGGGTGAAAGATCTAAAAATCAAACGTTCACATACTTGGGAAGAAGGAATCCGCACCGCATTGAAAAAGTGCTAATATGTTGTCCTGACTAGACTACTATGTTTCCAATACTGTGTTAGAATGTGGAAATCTCTTTTGTACTTGATCCTCCTCACCTGTGCACTTCTGTCTGGCATCTCTGTAAGCTCAGGTGGTTGCTTACAGGCCCTCGTTTTCCTTGTTGGGAGAATGAATCAAAAACAAAACAAAAGGGACAAATTAATCAATTGTAGAATTGACTATTTCAAATGTATTTTGAATGTACAATAAACAGTGAATTACTGCTCACCTAATCCATAGCAAGACAGCGATGAGTAAGACAATTATTAAAATGGCAGTGACTGTTCCAGCAGTTATTGATATCCATTCTCCTGGGAAATGGGACCCAAACACTGACAGACGACATTAAAGGTAAGGTTAATATATTATGTTCTTAACACACTTTTAATCTAGAAGAATTTCTAAGAAGCTATAGCATGTTATTAGCAACGTAAGACACTTAACTTTAGCTAGTATAACATTAGCACATTAACAGCTGCGTTGTCGAGGTTACCATGCTGCAACGTTAACATTACCTGTTAGTCAATATCGACTTATGTGTAAGACACACAAAACAATCCCCACTAGGGTAATTAGGTAAGTTAAAAACATTTTGTTTTCAATTTTGTTCAAGTGTTCAACAGTTTAACAACATATACATTAAAATTTATGTTTTTTTTGTTTATTGAAAGATAACATTGTGTGTTGCAACTGCCCTTGCACCCTTATAGCATGGGACAGCTACCACCGCAAATAGAGTTCAATTCTGTGGGAAACATTGTATACATATCTTAAATCATAAGAGAGAACTTCAAAATTTAAGAGAACTTAAAAAATATTCTTACAATTATTAGGTATGCTTAGTTATGTCAGGCTATAATCTAATTAAAAGGAAATTTGACCAAGTTTACACATCATAATCTGTCTACAGGTGTCATTTGAGTCAGCAGCATTTGCGGCTTAAAGCAAAACCTTAACTGTGTGTGTGCACAGGACAACTCCATCGCACAGAATCAAAAAGCAATGGAAAGACTTACCAGACCTAACAGTCAGATGTAAGGTGGAGCTCTGACGTCCTCTTCTGTTCTGGGCTTCACAGGAATAATCCCCACTGTGTTCAGATCTGAAGTCAGTGATGGTGAAGATCTGTCCTGATGCTTTTGGGGAGTCTTCATTCTCCTTGTACCAGGTGTAGCTAGCTGCTGGGTTAGCATCACTGCTACAGGTCAGAGTCACTGAACTGCCCTCCACTATCTCAGCAGAAGGACACACTGACACAAAGGGACGCTTAGGAGTATCTGGAAACAATATAGAGAGCTATTCAGTTGTATTAGAATGCATGATATTGATGGGCAATTGAAACACAAGGAATACATTTAACTTGTTCATTGTGTGGCTTACACTGGACATCTATAAATAGAGACGAAGAGTTGATTTGTCCATGTTGATTCTCAGACTTGCAGTGGTAGTTTCCGCTGTCCTTAGAGCTGATGGAGGTGAAATGATAAACACCTTCTGGTCCATGAGGCAGTGTTTGGTTCTCCTTGTACCAGGTGTATCTAGCTGCTGGGTTAGCATCACTGCTACAGGTCAGAGTCACTGAACTGCCCTCCTCTATCTCAGCAGAGGGACTCACTGACACAGAGGCAAACTTTGGAGGATCTGATGGAAATGTGGTAACATGAATTAACTTTGAAGGGAAGGTGTTGCTTTAGAGCCACATATGTTCAACTTGTAAGACAACAGTGACTAAAACTGCCCCCTAAACATCTTCTACAGACTGCTTAAAAAAATAACAAAATGAACATTCAGTTTATTTTTCACTAAGCTGTTTTACTCACATTTCACATTAATCAAAATGTTTGCTGATGTCCTCCTCCCCAGCACGTTCTCAGCTGTACAGTAATACTGTCCAGAGTCAGAGGACAGGATAGAGATGAAGACAAGCTGTGGTCCAAAAAGTTTTTCTTTTTGATTAGGAATCTCCTTGTACCAGGTATAATTAGCTACTATGTTAGCATCACTACTACAGGTCAGATTCACTGAACTGCCCTCCATGATGTCACCAGAGGGACTCACTAACACAGAGGGAACATCTGGAGTATCTGGAAGCGGGAATAAAAACATCTGTGTTTAAAAGATCAGGTCAAGTTCAACAATGGATGTCCATACATTATGCATAAAGTTTATATTCTCAAATTAATACAGTGGGTATAGTGTGACCAGATATGAACGGGTAAAATTCTTTTCAGAACTCTGCACCAAAAAAAAATATTTTATTGTTTTTATTCAGGAATTCAACTGTCATGTAAACCTGAAAATACAAATAAAAAAATCAGCTCAGCAGCAGCTATTTTGTTATACATGGAGTCATCCTCCTGCTTAAAGAAGGATGAGCCCAAAGTATAGGTCTGTACAGATGTGCTGTATGTCTGATGATGTCTGACCCCACCCCCCCACCCCGACCCCATGTTTGAAATACCAAACTCCTTCCTATATTCATTACTAAACACTTTGTTTGCATGACATAACACTGCAGTAATCCAGGGGTATGTCCCTGCCCAGTCCTCCCAGTATCTGCAGAGACGTTTTTGCTTTTTAGTTACGTGTTCATCGGATCCCGGGACACCAGCCTGAGCCTCCACTTCAACAATGAATGAATGAAAAAAAGCAATGTGTGTTTATCCAAATTTACGCCTTGCTGCCTATGTAGATGCCGACGGGAGCTGGCTGCAGGACGACTCAATCACCATGAACAGTTTTTAATATCAGAATATACAGTGGGTACGGAAAGTATTCAGACCCCTTTAAATTTTTCACTCTTTGTTTCATTGCAGCCTTTTTCCAAAAATCAAAAAAGTTCATTTTATTTCTCAGTAATGTACACTCAGCAACCCATCTTGACAGAAAAAAACAGAAATTTATAAATTTTTGCATATTTATTAAAAAACAAAAACTGAAATATCACATGGTCATATGTATTCAGACCCTTTGCCGTGACCCTCATATGTAACTCAGGTGCTGTCTATTTCTTCTGATCATCCTTGAGATGGTTCTACACCTTCATTGGAGTCCAGCTGTGTTTGATTATACTGATTGGACTTGATTAGGAAAGCCACACACCTGTCTATATAAGACCTTACAGCTCACAGTGCATGTCAGAGCAAATGACAATCATGAGGTCAAAGGAACTGCCTGAAGAGCTCAGAGACAGAATTGTGGCAAGGCACAGATCTGGTCAAGGTTACAAAAAAATTTCTGCTGCACTTAAGGTTCCTAAGAGCACAGTGGCCTCCATAATCCTCAAATGGAAGACGTTTGGGACGACCAGAACCCTTCCTAGAGCTGGCCGTCCGGCCAAACTGAGCTATCGGGGGAGAAGAGCCTTGGTGAGAGAGGCAAAGAAGAACCCAATGGTCACTGTGGCTAAGCTCCAGAGATGCAGTCGGGAGATGGGAGAAAGTTGTAGTAAGTCAACCATCACTGCAGCAATCCACCAGTCGGGGCTTTATGGCAGAGTGGCCCGAAGGAAGCCTCTCCTCAGTGCAAGACACATGAAAGCCCGCATGGAGTTTGCTAAAAAACACCTGAAGGACTCCAAGATGGTGATAAATAAAATCCTCTGGTCTGATGAGACCAAGATAGAACTTTTTGGCCTTAATTCTAAGCGGTATGTGTGGAGAAAACCAGGCACTGCTCATCACCTGTCCAATACAGTCTCAACAGTGAAGCATGGTGGTGGCAGCATCATGCTGTGGGGTGTTTTTTAGCTGCAGGGACAGGACGACTGGTTGCAATTGAATGCGGCCAATCAGGGATATCCTGGGACAAAACCTTTTCCAGAGTGCTCTGGACCTCAGACTGGGCCGAAGGTTTACCTTCCAACAAGACAATGACCCTAAGCACACCGCTAAAATAACGAAGGAGTGGCTTCACAACAACTCTGTGGTTGTTCTTGAATGGCCCAGCCAGAGCCCTGACTTAAACCCAATTGAGCATCTCTGAGAGACCTGAAAATGACTGTCCACCAACGTTTACCATCCAACCTGACAGAACTGGAGAGGATCTGGGAGGAATGGCAGAGGATACCCAAATCCAGATGTGAGAAACTTGTTGCATCTTTCCCAAAACGACTCATGGCTGTATTAGATCAAAAGGGTGCTTCTACTAAATACTGAACAAAGGGTCTGAATACTTATGACCATGTGATATTTCAGTTTTTGTTTTTTAATAAATATGCAAAAATTTATAAATTTCTGTTTTTTTCTGTCAAGATGGGTTGCTGAGTGTACATTACTGAGAAATAAAATGAACTTTTTTGATTTTTGGAAAAAGGCTGCAATGAAACAAAGAGTGAAAAATTTAAAGGGGTCTGAATACTTTCCGTACCCACTGTAAGTACTCAAGAGTCGGCTCTTGAGACTTTGCTCAAATTTTCGGGACAATCAGGGCAGGATTCGGGACAACTGCTTGGATTTTGGGACTGTCCCAAAGTTTTCACGACGTCTGGTCACCCTAATTGGGTATAAGTTTGGTTTATGACACAGTTAAGAGAACTCACACAGTGAAGGGGTGTGGTATATTTCCTGTCCCTTCAAAGCACAGGAGATGCTGTCTCCAGGATTCAAATAGGCTGTGTAAGAAGAATCTTCTCCAAGAACTTTCTGTCCATTCTTGATCCAGACGTAAGGACCGCAGCTGCTATGACACCTCAGCTCTGCCTTGGTAACAGACTGATTGAATGTTACTTTGTTCACCTGCATCTGGAGAGCTGAAAATGCCAAAAAAAAGCACACACATTCATGGTTACTAGAAACACACACATCACAAGTCCAGTAACTTAAAAAAGTGCTTTAATTAAACTTTTGATAATCAAAGCAGTTAAGATGATAAACTCACAGTCCAGATGATATAATCACAATCAACTGTGTATCAAAACATATTCCCCTGGACTAAAATCTTCTGCTCTCGTTCAAAACTTTCTGCACATTTGGAAGACATTCCATGTCTGTTTTCTGGGTTCTGTTTTTCAGAACATTTTCAACAATTTGATTTTAAAAAGTGGTCCCCTGTATAAATGACACCTACTGTATGAAGCTACCACACTAATGGCAAACATGGTAAACACTATACCGGCTTAAATCAACAACTTTTTCAATGTGAGCATAGACTTAGGCTCCGATATACTGTACCTATGTACAGCTTGACACAGCTGCTACTATGGCTATAAACTGTTAATACAGTTTGTTATTTGAATGCCATTTTAACTTAATCAGGACCTGTGACAGTCAGAGTAGTACGAGGTAAGCTACTCCAGCAATACTGAGCTGAATCGCTTCAGAGTGAAAGTTCAAAGTACAAGTAAGCTAATATATACAGTAAGCTTTGATGTTTCTAACATGCTCAACATTTAATACTAAATCCATTAACCATAACGTTACCTGTGACAGATAGTTTGACTCCCGGTTCACCAGTATATCTTCCACCTACTAGGTTTGTTATGAACCTGAACTTGTACTTAACTGAGTCGCTTTCTCTCAGGTCTGAGATACTCAGAGTGCAGTTTTTGTTGTTCCCACAGTTATACTGCACACGGTCTTTGTAGTCCAAGACTCCTTTTACATCCATACCATTTTGAAGATGCCAGAATGATTCTGTAACTGCTGTTACAGTGGGTGGGTATGTGTAGGTGCAGTGTATGTCCACTGTTGATCCTTTAACAGCACAGATCTGCTCAGAAGTGTAAGTCACCCCCCAGCCACCCTGACCCTGTATCACTGGAACACAGAGCACATCAGGAAGCACAATCAGAAAGCTGAATTTTTGTAAAAGTGCTTCATTATCTAAACCTGCTGGAGAACTGAACTACAATTCCCAAAATGACTTAAGCTTCATCCCTGACATTTTGCTTGTTATATTTAATTCAATAAAAACTCTGAACAAGGCCTTACTCATAAGTTAGAATTTGTATCATAACTTGTTACAGTTTTCCTTCTTGAAGATGTATCTGCGTAAACCTAGCTTGAACCAACGCTCGAAACGGCTTTTAGAATCCCAGAGGACAAGGCCAGTACATAATACCTAACCCTAACCCCTGACCCTAACCCTAACCCCTAACTCTAACCCACAAACCACAAAACAATCGTAATCATGATCATGTCCATTAGTTCAGACTCTTTTTTGGATAATTTGTTGACATCCGGTTCAGGACATATGCTTGTTTTGGATGTGTAAGTTTACTATTAAAGGCCATTTTGATGACCCAGAACCACTTTTGGACATATAGCCATGTAACGGGGCATCCATACAAATCAAAGTGATCCAGTTTTTTCTGCAGGGTGGTGCGGGGGGCTGTGTGTTAATGAAATGGCCTATTTTTGGCCTATTTTTGTGATGTCCTGTTGTGTTCTAACACCCGTGCCCTAAGCACTAGTAGACTTTATATTTCACGGTTACTGTTTTCCATCAGATCGCAACTCATAAAACCATTTAATCAACAAAACACTGATTTCATCTCATAGATTGTTGCTTAGTTGAAGTCCTCTTCTTTTTTTTTTTTGGAGATAAGTTGTACCTTCAGTGAGTAATCTAAATGAATGCAGCAGAAAAAACACAGACTTGTTCTGCATTGTGTATATTTGCATGATTACTTCCTTTTTTCAAGCAACTTCAGTTGAAAGGAGCAACAAAAAAGTGTTAGACTTTTATTGTGTTAGTGTGTTACTAAGAAGAAGTGTTTGCTTAATAAACAATTGTTTAAATTTACAGAACAAAGGAGCAATGAGAAATGTACACATGCTATCTAAAGTTAATCAACCAGTCGGACAATGTGATGAAAGAACAGGAATGTACTGGACCTGAACAGAAAAGTGAATAGACAAGAGAGATAGTTTATGCTTGTTTGGTTTGTGTCATCTGTGTTTAGATTGTGGTCAGGCTGTCAATGTGTGTCAGAGGAAATTTATTATGCAGATAAAAAATGCAAATTATGTTTGACTTACTAGAACATGGAAATAGCACTGACGGATAAGAATGTGACCTTTGTTTTGACACACAAATTCTCTGTTTGGCATCAACATCAATATACGCCCCCCCCGCCAGTATGAGCGGAAACACAATTTATGATTTGACATGACTGTATTGTCTTTCTTCACATCCTTACATGACAGAGCTGTCAGACTCTCTAGAAAATGTCCACAAAAGTCTGAACACTTGAACCCAGCGCTAACATTCACATAGCAGTAGTGGATAGAAACACATTCATTTGCATTCTCTTTTGCCCCTTTTCTGGACATTTGTTGTAAAATATGTGCTGCATTCAGATAGAAACCTGGCTTTTTAGTAGGGCATACATTAACACATTAAGGGCCCTATCTTGCACCCGGCCGAGCACAGCGCAAAGCCCAACTCAAGGGTCTTTGCTTTTTTAAGACGACGCGGCTGTTAATTTCCCGTCCTGTGCCCACGTTTTTTTAATAACAAATGCACCTGCACCCATCTTTGCACCCATGGGTGTGCTGGTCTTACAGGGAGGTGTGTTTAGGTGAATTCTTGGCATATTTCTATCTTGCGGTAGCAGAAAGTGATCGCGCCATTGACCAATAAAAACCTGGTCTAAAGTCAATAGCGCAGCATTTCATTGTTAATTTAACAGAAAATTAGAAAAACGGGTCTAGGCTCGTGCACAGCGTGCGCACACTATGCTTGTTACACACAGAGGGACGCGCAGATTCCCACACACATGCAAAAGATTAAAAAATAACATTACAGTTACAATTACAGTGCAAATCCGCCATCATAATAGCAATATAATATAAAATATAAAATATATAATAATTTAAAAGGGAATGGGAGATGAGAATCTGATTGGTTTATTGCATGTTACGCCCAAAACACACCTATGAATTAATGAAGACACTAAGTACAACCCTTTTGAAAGGATCTCTTTTTGCAAAAGAGAGGCTGCCTTTCTGTGAGCCTTCCCTGAATAAATAAAGGTTGAATAAAAAATTTAAAAACAAAATTAGCTTTTTAAAATGTAGTCTGGTGGTTTTAGTGCTGGCAACTTCAAAGCTGTTACTGGTTTAAACAGAAAGGTCTAAAGACATTTAAATAGGTCTATCTATGAAGGGATTCTTTCCATAATGTCGTCAGACACTTAGAATATTAATCTGAGCCCGTCAGCGGCAAAACGAGCACTTTTGTGACGGTAAATACAAGATGGACAATTGCCCTTTACTTATATTGTAGCTTAATACTGGACCAATGTCAATAATTGTTGTTCCCAACAGTCACTTAGACACAAAACACAGGAATATATGGTCCAGGTTGAATAAAACTGTAGTTATCCTTTAATGCAGATACCTTTCGGTATGGTATCGTCATTCCCTTCCACTACTCTTACCGTCTTCAACAGTATATAACTTTTTACAATGTTCAGGTAAAATAATACAAAAAGACTGGGATTTAAATGGACACTCAATGTCTAGTTCTAAAGAAACATAATGCATAATATCACACCTCAAGTCTCAGATAAAAAAATGCAAACCCACTGGAATATGCTTTAAATGTAAATGTAGATATACAGTACCTGGCACAGAGAGAAGGAAGACAACTAATCCTCTGGCTGCTGCTGTTAAACTCATAGCTGCTCCTCTTGTCTATCTGTCTTCAGAGACAGGAACACATCAACGGGTCACTATTGTGCTCAGATAACATTGATCACATTGATAAAGAGAGAGAGAGGGGGGGGAGAGAGAGAGATGTGGTCTTGATGGACAAATGTATTCTGTGGTCAATAAGCAGAAGACCGATGCTAACAGTCCTCCCACTTCCTTCCTCTTTATATTATTAACATGCATGGTATCAGTAAATACCCTGTCAGATAACATCAAGGTAACAACCAGTAGATATATAAACCAGTGTTAAAACAACAACAGGTGTAAAGAGTGGTACAACACTACAACTGTAGTTTAATAATTTCATGTTGCCACTGTGAGAGCAGAGCTCCGCTGGGATCAGACATCTTTTTCCAGTGTTATCACTCTGTGACACCCTTTGAATTGCTTTGTATGGAGCGCTAAAAATAAACTTGGACTTACCAGTTGTAGTCACACACACACACACACACACTCACACACACATATATATACACATATATATACATATATATATATATATATATATATATATATATATATATATATATATATATATATATATATATATATATGTATGTATATTAAAGATATATTTTATGATAGGTTTGTCAGGAACACCAGAAAAAAGGCAGATTTTCATTGTAGTTAATATACTTCAGTCCTTCAACTTTTAACAACTGCTATGACCTTTTGGTAATATCTAGGTAAACTCAGGGAGTAATATAACCAATTTAACCCAAAAGAAAAAGGCTTCTGAAAACACAACAAAACAAACAAAAAGTGTAACAATGAATGATATGTATATACAGTTGTGCTCATAAGTTTACATAACCGTGGTAAAGTTGACTAAAAAGAGGAATAAAAAAATCATCTTTTGGAAATTTATCTTAATTAAAAAATGAGGTAAAATCCAACCTTTAAGGACACCAATTTTCTTTGTCAGTTAATGATGTATTGTAAATAAATGTTCTTCCTTAAAATACAGGGGGCATAAGGATAAATACCCCTATGTTAAATTCCCATAAAGGCAGGCAGATTTTTATTTTTAAAGGCCAGTTATTTTATGGATCAGGATATTATGCATCCTGTTAAAGTTCCCTTTGACCTTTGGAATTAAAATAGCCCCCCCCCACATCATCACACACCCTTCACCATACATAGAGATAGGCATGGGGAACTTTCCATAAGATCATCTCTCAATGCAAACCAGCTATTAGGCTAACTGAAATAACACCATGCCAATCTCTATATATGGTGAAGGGTATGTGATGATGTGGGGGGGGGGGGGGGCTATTTTAATTCCAAAGGCCAAGGGAACTTTATCAGGATGCATATTATCCTGATCCATAAAATAACTGGCCTTTTAATTTTTCAACACAGGGGTGTGTATACTTATGCTTATCCCTGTATTTTAAGGAAGAACATTTATTTATTTACAATACATTATTCATTCACAAAGAAAATTGGTGTCCTTAAAGGTTGGATTTTACCTCATTTTTTAATTAAGGTATTAAGATCAATTTCCAAAAGATGATTTTTTTATTCCTCTTTTTAGCCAACTTTATTATGGGTATGTAAACTTATGAGCACAACTGTATAGGAAATGGAACCACATGAGGCATCAGCATCTCCATGGGCAAAATAATAAACAAAAAGGCCACACTGAATAGAAAATAAAAACTCAACTGGTCTACAGAAGAATACATAATTATCAGTTCCCTAACTGACATTGGAGAAAAAGGGAAGCAAAATAAAGACTGGTTCTGAAGCTCAGAGGGCTATTTCACAAAACCTAGATAGTGGATTAAGCTGGGATTGTCCAGGTATCCTGGATGACTTAAGCCTAGAATTGGTTTCACAAAAGCAGGGACAAATAAATTACCATGGAGATTTATTCTGTGCAGCCAGGATTTATTAACTTGGTTTTACCTCATTATTATTAGCCTCCATTAAAAAAAACAGGTGCATATAGCTGTTCAATTAAATGTTTTTTTTTTTAACATTGTGACAATGATTTTAAAAAGTATTCATGTGACAGTCTTTGGTGCAGTTCTATTGTGTTTATGAAGACTGCTGTTCATATTGTTGTTTGAAGTTTGATGAATATATTATGGCAGTTGTTGAGATAATTAGAAAATGCTGATACAGGGTGCCCGGATGGCTCAGTTGGGGGAGCTGGAGCCCATATATAGAGGTTTACTCCTGGACGCAGTGGGCCCGGGTTCGACTCCGACCTGTGGCCCTTTGCTGCATGTCACTCCCCCCTCTCTCTCCCCTTTCATGTCTTTCAGCTGTCCTGTCAATTAAAGGCATAAAAAATGCCCAAAATAATCTTAAAAAAAGAAATAGGCTGATACTGTTGCAAATGTGTTTTAAATGAAGTCTGTAATGGAAAGGAAATATATAAAGTGATGTACACATGTGTTCCTAAGAACGTCAGACTGGCCAGAGATCAATACAGCTTATTAGTTGAGTTATTTGTTTTCTCTCCAGTAAACTGGGACTGCAATTTGGAGGGATTGTACAATTATAAAAACCTATCCTATATAATTGTACAATCCTCCTTAATTATAGTATTAGTTCACTGGACCAGTGACCATCTAGTGTTGAACATACTGTGCATACTGTACATTCATGAAACAACAGGGAAAGGACACACCAATGGTTTTTGACCTTATATTTTGCTGGGGGGAAATAACTGAGGAATAATAAAATTAATAATACTGTTACAGTCATGTTTACAGTGTGCACTGAGTTTATCACTTAATTATCTTCATAGTTCCTGATTTTAGAGTCCAATTTGTCTGTGTATTTCCCTTTTATGTCCATATACAAACTAAGCTAAGCATAAATATGAAGACGCAAATTTGGCCACTATAATAAAACAGCAATGGCAAGATATAACTGTTAATGTGTGCAAATGATTAGTAGCTTAACTCCTTGAATGGTATGATTATGACGGTTTCCATTCAAAGCAGTGGTCAGTAAATTTATATTTTAGGCTGTTTACGCATTCGGTCGGGTTTCTCGTGTTTGTTATAAACAATGTTTCACTTCATCAAAGTTGCAGAAGAAGCTGCAGCTCACTCTGTGAAAGTATGCACAATGCATATTCTGCATTTTAGTGTAATGCGTGTTCAGGTTAATTAAGTATAAATGCCCAAAACTATTTTATCAGCAAGCAAGAGTTTTAATCAATTCACAACTTTAGTTTGTCTTTGATGGGAATGCAGGTTAAAGCGCCCATATTATGCTTGTTTTCAGGTTCATAATTGTATTTTGAGGTTGTACCAGAATAGGTTTCCATGGTTTCTTTTTCAAAAAACACCATATTTTAGTATTAGTTGTAGTACTGCACATAGCTGCAGATCCTGTTTTCACCCTGTGTGTTTGGGTCTCTGTTTTAGCTCCAGAGTGAGACATCTCACTTCTATCCTATCTTTGTTGAGAGCCGCACATGCTCAGTAGCTAGGTAAGATCACATCAGCTAGATAACTGTTTCTCCAGCTTTGGTCAGTAGAAGGCAGGATTAGCTGGGAGACTTCTTCTAAACGAGGGCACTTGTGGAATACCTGCAGAACAGGGACAGGAAGTAGTTCTTTTGGAGATTATGGTCATCTAGTGTGTGTTGTAGCAGTGTTTTGCCATTGAGAACAAGCTAGCATGCTACGGTTAGCCACCTCGTCTCGGCTAGTGAGGTAGAAAGCCGTGCAGAGGACATTCAGAAACCGGATCTCACTCAAAACAGCATGGATAGTTTTTTTCAAGTTTGTATGCATGTGGACCAGAGACACCAGAGACACAAAATAACACCCCAAATCCCAGAAAAAGTTTTTTTCACAATATAGGTACTTTAACAATGTTAACTACCTCAAAACTGTGGCATAGGTCTTGACACTCTAATTCAACACTCCTTCCAAATGATCACAGCTTTCTCTTTGTCTTTATACCTATGATAGTTAACCGAGTTCTCTAGTTCATCAACCCAGTCACACAGCTAATGAGCCTGATTCTCCTTTGGCAAGTACACAATCTCCAAAGAGGACAGGGAGGTTACAGAGAAAGAGGATGGTGCAGCAGACACGTCAACAGGTGGATCACAGGCTGTGCAGCCAAATGTTTGTTCTGCTTACGCAATCTTTCCTTCTCTGTCTTTTCACTAGACAGCCTTTCCTTTACCGTGGTAAAGTTGGTTTTATATTAGACGTTGGATAGTCAACACATTTAAAAAATCTATAAAGCAGCTGGAACTTTTGACCTACCCATGTCAAAACAAAAAAAAAAAGGCACTTGGACTGACTGCCCCCCTGAGTTGGCCAAAAAAAGTGCCTTCGAACACATCAAAGTGATGCTGGCAGCTGATTGGACCAACGCATCACGTGGGTCTGGTTTCTCTGGAAAATTCAAAGCCAGACTGTCATGGCAGCTTGTTCAGAATACAATCTCATATTTTACTAAAACAGTTTTGTGTTTCTAAAAACATTTTAAGTGAGAAATAGGCCGTGCAGTTGCAGAATCTGTCTTAATTTCAGATCCACAAAGGTCAGTTTAAAAGATTTTCGTCACATGTAAAAGACTCTAGTCACGCTCATCCCATTTGTCCGGGTTATTACTTTACCTATCAGAATCTTTTGGTCATTTGAGTCTGACTGCCGGCAGTGCCCGCCTTCCGACTGAGCATGTCAGCTCGGCCAAAATGAAGGCCAACGGCTCCTCCGACAGACGACAGCACAGAACACACCAAACAGACTCGAGTCACCGGCCTCGCCAGACTTTCCGACGGCCGATAATCGGGTTGGTGTGTCAGGGCCTTAACCCCTAACCCTAAAAATTTTGTGGGAGGATAGGGCTTAAATTCAAGGGAAATGTAGGAACACAAGACATAATTTTAAAAATGTCCTAGAAATGTGGGAACATAGGGCTGACCCCCTCAAAGCACCAAACGTAATGCATGTACAGGTTAATTAAAGATGATTGACCAAAACTATTTTAATCAGCAGGCAAATTTAAGGATACAACCAATACCATGAAACAAACAATATACAACCATAGACAAAGACACGTACCGTATTCAGACGAGCCTCACCGCGTCCATGCACCTTCACACTATGAAGACAGTACAAACGTCCACACACTTTATACTTAAACAGCATACAATTCAGAAAACAGTTTACATAATACAACATTTTAAATAAAATTATGCACAACACAATTACCCTCCAGCTAATCTTGACGCTTCTTTATGCCGTCATCAGCAGCGTGCCCAGCTACCGTGTGCGCAACTACACCTGTAGCTGCAGTACCTATGGCAGCACCATACATTAGCACCAGTAAAACTGTAATTGACCTTACGGTTTGTTAAGGAAGCTGTGAACGCGCATCTATATGAATTATTTCAGCCTGGCTCAACCTTCTTAATACGCACCAAGCCAGGATGCACAGATTATACTAGGTCAGGCCTCGCTTTATCGGTTATCCTGGACTCATAAATTCTGCTTTTGTGAAACAGCCCACCAGGTGTAGGCAATCCAGGCATTTAGAGAGGGACGAGGCAGGTCTGAAACACAGTGAGAGAGACAGCTCTTTCAAAAAAAGAGGCCTGAGGAAAGCCAGTGGATGTAAAACAAGAACAGTAAGCCGGGCCCGGTTTGTACAGTGGACCACCAAGACACAGCATACAATTATGTGGGGACCAACTGAACTCAACAAACCAGAGAAATCTGCCAGCTCGTTTCATTTGACCTCCTCCTACTTCCCATTCAAACAGATTTACAGCCGTCCAAAAAACTTGACGGGTCAATCATAATCATTTATTGCCCATGATTACGTTTTAAAACAATGATTGACAGAGAAGTGTCATGCTTGAATTACATGACTGGCATCCAGCGCACACCATGATACTCAGATCAAACTAGGTGGTTCTGATCAAATATGAATCAAGATGCTGTTGTTGCATTACATATTTCTTATTCTGTTTTAGCAGTACTTTGTGGACGTGTGTGACTCAGCCGCCATTTTTTTTCCTGTTTCAAAACCAAGCACGGCCACAACTTATATGTTAAGTAAACTTTATTATCCTTGTAGGTGGCAAATAGTTTTACAGCCAGCAGAGAATAAAATACAGCAGTTCATACACAGAATACACATCATACTGTAACAAGCAGATGTACTAATATTCATACAGGAAAAAATCACATTGAGCTAATAATGAGACCAATGGTAACAGGGACAAATGAGCTAACCTTAACCTTACGAAACCAAAACACTGTAAACAAATACTGATTTAAGTTTGAAGAGTAACAAACTGACATCTGACTCTGAGAGAATAAGAAATATTGACTGATTACTCTCTTTGCTGTTCTTGTTGTTTTGAGTAAAATGAAATAAAGATACAGATGCAGTGAATAAATGATGTTACAACAAAACAGAAATTGAATAAAATAGGTGGGCATTATAATCTGAAATAAAGAAAGCGGCAATATAGATAATTTAGCAATGTTACAGCAGAAAAAAATTAAGAAAATGTGAGATATTTGAGTGATATTTGAGACAATAATAAACGGATACAAAACATATTTGACAGGACTAGTAAAGAGCCATTGTAAAATAATTTATATCAGATTATAACTAGATTAGCAAATGGATTATAGAGCCTAAAGGTGGGGGTGCACTGGAGGTTTAAGAGCCAACAAATGCAGCAAGGCACAAGCAGTATTTCCCACCACTGACTGCTTGTTTTTGGCATTTCTATTGTGCTTTCCATCCAAAATAAGTTCACTGCTTTCCGCCGCTGTTGTTAAGGTTCTTTAATAAAAATCGATCAGCACGACAGGCTGCAGTTTCTAGGATTTCCCGGTCCATCCAGGTCACAGTCCATTGACTTGAACCTACACTGCTTTGTGTAGGCAGAGGTGGCAGCCTGCCTAGCTCGCCACTTTCAGAATGTCTTTTTCTGTCAAGGATGTTCTCATTATTGTGCAATAACAGGGTTCTTGCACAAACCTTTCAATTTTATAAACTGCTGCTTGTTGCAACAAGGTTCTGGGACAATAAATTAGAACCGGCTCATACACTAAAAGCTTGGTGATGCCCAGTGTTATTTACAGAAAAACTTGGCGTGGGTCTAAATTCTCACCCATCACTGAGACACAGGTTTTGATCCCAATAGGTGCTCCCAAAGGCCTGTTTGGTGTTTTCCACAAAGTGGGAAGCCAGTGAGGGATCATGTTGGAGCACCTGCATGGAGGCAGGTGGGAGGAAGAGGAGGAGATCAAACAAGTTTACGCCCATCACTTTCACAATCTAACACAATACAATCATGAACACTGTACATATGTACAGTAATTTAGCGTTGACCTATGCCAAGTCAAATAGAAATCTTAACACTGCCATATCTATGGCTTAAATTTGTAAATTAAAAGTTGTGTTTTATGTATGGTCAGCTGTATTCCTGGACATTTTTTTTTTTTTTTAAATTCAATGTGATTTGATAAAGATTAAAAAAAATACCATAGATGGAAGTAGACTACAGATTCCTCATTTTGTTGACTGTACTGTACAATGCATCTGGATCCTCCGCAGATTCCTGGGCCGCGTCATAAATAACATCAGGGGGCTCTGAAGATGTGTCGTTGCTGTAAAAAGATACAAACAGCCCAACCATGACCATAAAAAAGCCTAAAACAGTGTTGTGCAAAAGTGACAACAGCATTAGAATAAATGGTAACACTTTACTTGAAGGAATCTACATAAGATTGACATGACACTGTCATGAACACATGACAATGTCATGACACATGATCCCTAACCCTAACCCTAACCCTAACCCTAACCCTAATCCTAACAAGCAAAAATCCGAATCACACTTACTGAAAGAAGCACTATGTCATTAACATTTATGACTTCTTTGAAATGTTTATGACACGTTCATGACAGTTTCATGTCACTCTTCTTTAGATACCTTCAAGTAAAGTGTGACCAAATAAATCAATAGTGTCCTGTAACTGTAATTTAAGCCGAACATTCTTGAGTGAGAAGTTGCTCACCTCGGGGCTGGGTTGGCACTCTTAAACTTTATAGCAGCATACACGACCTTCTCTACTTCTTTGTGTCTTCTGGGGCGAGCTGGTTTTTTGGGGAAAGCGGATACTGGCATAGTGAAGTTCATCATGCTGCTCTGCTAGTTGCATCTGTGGACATTGGACAAACAAGATTCATTTTTTATTTTACATGGGTAGATAGGCTCCCATAAGAAACTAAGGCTAATGGAACGTATAAATACTATAATAATAGGTAGGAGTTTACTCAAAGCCAAAGATTTGGATGATTATTTGCATCTCTCAAGAGGGAGGAATTTCAAATTTAAATTCCTTTATTAACACAACATTAATGCCATTTTCCAAAAAGACAAATATCTGCTTTGCATTCATGTTTGGGCTTATATGCAAAGAAAAAAATTAAATACTTTTTTTCAGGTGCTCACAGCCACTGTTAAAGACGGACATTATTTTACAGTATTATTTCTATTTGTAGATCAAATATTCTTTTTTAACTGCTTCGAACATGATGAAGATCAAGGCAAAGGAATTAAACTCTCCGGCAAAAGGAAGCAACGTTTTTGATGTATTGTATCATGTCAAAGATGTAAAAGAAGAAAAACAATTAATTTTGGTAACAGAAGGGGGAACAAAAGGTTTTATTTCTTGAAGTATTTTTTTTAGGTTGAGTTAGAAACCAGGGAGTACATTACATTGTACATGCAATACATTGTAGCTACTGCATCTATTGCACATATTGTATGTTTGTCCAGAGTGATCCTTACTCTGTGACTCTTCCTAAGGTTATTTTTTTGTTATTATGGATATATAATTAAAATTGACATTGGCAAGCAGTCTCTGCTTAACCTTAGAGCCTGAATGTGTTTTCTTTTGCCGTGGAGTATTATAAACTCTTCTTCCTCACCTGTTCCCTGTTGTCTGGTCTGTCTCCAGGCTCAGACGGTTGCTTGGAAGATCTCTTCTTTCTGGTCAGAAGAATTAATTTTAAAAAGTTAAACTAATGCACTAAACCCACTGCTAAAATGAAAACATGTTGAATAACTTTATGAAAAAGGATGAAACAGATCTGCTCACATGATCCATAAGAAGAGAGAGATGAATATGATGGTGAGAAAAATAGCAGGGACTGTGGCAGCAGCTGTTAATTTCCAGGACCCTAGAAAACCATAATAAATGAATAGACAGACAACTAATAGGAAGCAGCATTACACACAACAGGCACATGGACAAGCTACAACTTCTTTTAAATATATTATTTATAAATAGGAGGAATATAATATAAAGTGTCATGGACCAAGGAAGTGCTGATCAAGAATTGAAAGGTAAGAAAGCCATAAAAGTCTTTTACCATGACCTAAGTCTTTTTGTAACTTTTCAAAAGAGGAGAAAGAAGAAAATAAGATGTTATTGATAAGGCTAAATCAAATTTTAACCATGAGAGAATGTGAATCTTTATGCAACGGTTTTGGAAAGCACTAAAACATATCCTCCAACCTTCTGAGATCTGGGTTCAATTCCCACTTTGATACATCCACCACTGTGTCCCTGAGCAAGACACTTAACCCCTAGTTGCTCCAGAGGCGTGCAACCTCTGACATACTATATAGAAATTGTAAGTCCCTTTGGATAAAAGCATCAGCTAAATGACATGTAATAATGTGTAACTTACCTGCTACAACAGTCAGATGTAAGGTGGAGCTCTGACGTCCTCTTCTGTTCTGGGCTTCACAGTAATAATCCCCACTGTGTTCAGATCTGATGACAGTGATGGTGAAGATCTGTCCTGATGCTTTTGGGGAGTCTTCATTCTCCTTGTACCAGGTGTAGTTAGCTGCTGGGTTAGCATCACTGCTACAGGTCAGAGTCACTGAACTGCCCTCCACTATCTCAGCAGAGGGACTCACTGACACAGAGGGACGCTTTGGACCATCTGGAGGAGAACATATGGGCCATTAATTTTGCATGATTTTGAAGGACTTTGTATCATATAAATAGAACACCCTGGTGTGACTTACACTGGACATCTATAGATAGAGATGAGGAGTTGATCCGTCCAAACTGATTCTCAGACTTGCAGTAGTAGTTCCCACTGTCCTCCGATCTGATGGAGGTGAAATGATAACTTCCTCCTGGTCCATGAAGCAGTGTTTGGTTCTCCTTGTACCAGGTGTAGTTAGCTGCTGGGTTAGCATCACTGCTACAGTTCAGAGTCACTGAACTGCCCTCCACTATCTCAGCAGAGGGACTCACTGACACAGAGGGAAGCTTTGGACCATCTAGAAGTGAAAACATTTTTTTTTTTTTAAATAAAATATGAACATTAAAAGTTGGATAACTGATATCTATTAGAAACTGTTGAAACATGAACTCTAATTTTACAGCTGTGATGTCCATCTCCACCTATCAGCTCTTAAATATGAAAGAAAGGTAATGAAAGGTAATGGTCTAGTGGCTTTGACCTCAGCCTCTTTAAGTGGTTGTATTACTACAATCTCATTCTTAATGTTATATTTCAGATTATGTTCATTTTAACGTGTAATGTGTGATATGATGTAAATGTACCTAGAGCAAATGTTGGACACTTTTAGTGACATAGAGTAAACACACTGTGAATAAGTTATCATTTCCTTTAAAACCTATTTTTTGACCAAATTGCAGGCTCCAGCTGAAATGTTAACTCTTTACAGATTAATTTTGCAAGGACGATTTTGGATAATGCTTCAAGTCAGATTAACTGAACTCCTTCCACAATCTTACCAGAGGGAGGCTTTGAAAGAGATGTATTAAAATAAATCATTTTTAAATTAATTCAGTAATTCATTTCCAAGTATGAACTACTTACAAGGAATTTGTTAAACATTAAAAACAGACAATGAATACAGAAACAAATAACACATATATAACTATGAACATGATAACAAACCATGGGTTTGTGACTGGATTATGAATATTGTGACAGCCCTAAACCACAGGGTTTATTCTGATATCCCCAGTGGGAGTTCCAACATCTGGAAAAGATAATAAACTTTAATCATAAATTGTGGTGTAAAAGTGTGTACTGTGTGTGTGTGTGTGTGGGGGGGGGGTATGTTTTTGTATCAATCAATTTGCTGTTATCAAATGAGCCGTTTCACTCACATTTCACATCAATAGATGTGTATTGAGACATCTTCGTCCCCAGCTTGTTCTCAGCTGCACAGTAGTACTGTCCAGAGTCAGAGGACAGGATGGAGCTGAAGACGAGGTGTGGTCCTTCACTGGGGGTTTGACCTTTACATTCTCCTTGTACCAGGTGTATCTAGCTGCTGGGTTAGCATCACTGCTACAGGTCAGAGTCACTGAACTGCCCTCCACTATCTCAGCAGAGGGACTCACTGACACAGAGGACGCTTTGGACCATCTGGAGGACAAAATGTGTAAAGACACATTAAATAAAAAATGTACAGTCTATTGCTTTATGGAAAATCATTTGTATCATGAACAATGTAGAGCAGACAAGTGAGTACATATTGACATTTGGTTGCTACTGTGTGTTATATTTTGATCACTAAAGGCAGATTACTGTTAACCATACAGAGAAGTAAAACCTCACACCGTCTGTCAACTAACAGAATGATGTGGCAAAGTTTGGTTCCTATTGGTGAACTCTTACTAGACAGACAGATTAACTGTTACATGACTGAATCCTTCAGATGAATCGCTAACATCTCCAGTTATACAGGTAATAAAAACTGCTACTGTACAAATGATACATACTAATTAAATGTCCTTGTGAAAGGGTGTGGTGAGATGTGTGAAAACATTAAAATTATGACAAATCATAGAGTAGTTTTATTCTGAGAAGTCAAACTGATGCCAACAGCCACTAAAAACAGTTCAGTGACCTACAGCTGTCAATGTGAAGCAGACTGAGCCAAAAAAAACAGGAATGATCAGCAAAGTACGCCTACAAATTCAGACAGTCACTAGCTGTATGTTGTTGTTGTTTTTTTAATAGAGATGTTTTACTCACATTTCACATCAATAGAGATGGATTTAGATGTACTGCTCCCCAACTTGTTTTCAGCAACACAGTAATACTGTCCAGAGTCAGAGGACTGGATGGAGCTGAAGACAAGCCGTGTATTTTCATTACGAGGGTTACCATTCTTGTACCAGGTATAAGTAGCTGCTGGGTTAGCATCACTGCTACAGGTCAGAGTTACTCTACTGTTCTCCCTGATATCCCCAGTGGGAGTCAGAGACAAGGGAGACAACCTTTGGAGCATCTGGAAAAGATAATGAACTTTAATCATAAATTGTGGTGTAAAGGTGTGTGCTTGTGTGTGTGTGTCAATCAATTTGCTGTTATTAAATGAACTGTTTCACTCACACTTCACATCAATAGATGTGTATTGAGACGTCTTCGTCCCCAGCTTGTTCTCAGCTGTACAGTAGTACTGTCCAGAGTCAGAGGACATGATGGAGCTGAAGACGAGGTGTGGTCCTTCACTGGGAGGTTTGACCTTTACATTCTCCTTGTACCAGGTGTAGTTAGCTGCTGGGTTAGCATCACTGCTACAGGTCAGAGTCACTGAACTGCCCTCCACTATCTCAGCAGAGGGACTCACTGACACAGAGGGACGCTTTGGACCATCTGGAGGACAAAATGTACAGAGACACATTTCATTAAGAACAATAAAAAGTCACTATACAGAAAATTATTTATATCATGAATAAAACAGTGGGTCATCTGGTGAGGACAAAATGTCACGTTGATATCACATTCTTGTTAATATAAAAGTTGAATGAGTGACTGAATATAAGCTCAACTATTACACATAATGTCAGGAGTTTCACACATTAAAGTCTATAGTTTTCTAAGTTTGCTCTTTTATTAGTGACACTGGAGTAACTCACACACTGGAGGAGATCTGTGATCTTCATATCCTGTAACAGCACAGGAATAGCTGTTGTAATAGCTGTTGTAATAGCTGTTGTAATAGCTGTTGGAATCTTCAACATAGACTCTGAGAGGAGATCTTTCTTCATACATTTGCTGTCCATTATTGAACCAGACATATGAAGGATTATTAACATTACAGCTGCTGTGACACCTCAGCTCTGCCTGGGTCGATGATCTTGTCACCTGCACCTGGAGGTCTGGAACTATAGATAAGACATGTCATTTCAAACTAAATCATTTTAGTACATGCATCCAAACAGTGAGACAAAAGTTTCACAAGAAAAACAATATATTCCAATGAAAATATTACCTGTAACAGACAAAGTGACTCCAGGACTTCCAGTGAAACCACCATGGTTTGTTGAGAACCTGAACTTGTACTCCACTGAATCACTCTCTCTCAGGTCTGAGATTCTCAGAGTGCAGCCATCCTTATGAAAGAAATACTCTACACGACCTGTGTAGTCTGGATCTGTTGTCAGATCCATCGGTGCATTATTACTCCTTTTCACAAACCATAATCTTTTTACCACCTTAATAGTCTGATGACTCTTTTTGTAGGTGCACGACATTTCCACGGTTGATCCCTTGAAGGCACAGATCTGAGTGGAAGTGTAAGTCACCCCCCAGCCATCCTGACCCTGTATCACTGCAACACAGAGCACATCAGGAAGCCCAATCAGACTCAGGAGGTTCTTCCACATGAAAACTTCCTAGATGACAAATATTCTGACAAAAACTACTTGGCACTAAAATGAGAAGAGAACCTAAAAGGGGTAAAGTGTTGCTTAGTAATGAAAGGTAACGCAGCTTTAAGGAACTCTAGAGTTGGGAAAAATAATCAATTCTTAGATCCATCTCGATTCTCTCTAGAACAATTCAATGCTCTAATTTGATAAGTTATTAATCAATTATTAAAAAAATATAAATTTTCTTTTTTTTTGTATAAATGTGTTGATTTTTATTTAAAAGTGACTGTCTCCAGACATGTACAAATCAGAAACCAGTGACTGAAAGAGGATGGGATAATGGACAACAACTTAAGAATTTAGGCAAGAGTGCAGAACAAAACACACAAAAATGTCCAAAAGAACAATAATAATAATAATAATGTTTTATATACATACACATGATCTAATGAAACATACATAAAATAATTAGGCAAAACAAGGCTGTTCATCTACTTTATCACATTACATCTGACCACCTCATGTTTCATGTTCTAAGAAGCAAATCACTGAGCCTCTGACATGGAAGATCACTGGAATGACTACACAATAAAAACCTCAGTATACAAAACATTTCATTAAAACTTGTGTGTTACAATAACTGTATGTGACAAAATCTAACAAACTCAGATTTTATATGTATATTTTTTTAAATCACGCATAGAAATGTACATTAAACAATGATGCATCAAGATGCATCGTTATTCATCATCATTATTATTATTATGAGTTTAATCTTTGGTCAGAGTG
Source organism: Etheostoma perlongum (assembly GCA_026937815.1). NCBI lineage: Eukaryota > Metazoa > Chordata > Actinopteri > Perciformes > Percidae > Etheostoma > Etheostoma perlongum. Next base: position 30,253,183 of record CM049372.1, read on the forward strand.
GCTCTGAGATGAACGTTGGTCACAGACTCATGAGCACACCGTGGCACTCGGCTGCTTCTGTACATTATATTTAGAAATCACTAAAGGCTGATTACTGTTAACCATACAGAGAAGCGAAACATCAGACCAGTGCCTGCACCTTACAAAATGACTGAAGAAGTTTAAATTCCACTCACTTTTGAATGTTTGTTTTTTGTCTCAAAAATGGACATCAACATTTTTACATTAACTCTTAAATGACCAAATCCTTCAGCTCCAGTTCTACCGTTCATTGAAACAGCCCTACACTTACTGTGACAGACGCTACTCAAGATATAAATGCTAAAATATAAAAATATGGACACTTACTAGCTGAATGTTTGCTTTTTTTGTGTAGTTTTTTCACTTAAATATTTAGGTTAAAGGATGCAGGGAACAGAAATATTCACAGTGGTAAGTGTAATAAGTGTACATACCCATGCTGAAGTGACTAAAAAGAGGAACAAAAAATCTTTTGTTCTTCCTTAATTAAAAAATGAGGGGCAAAATCCAACCTTTAGAGACAGGCACCAATTTTCTTTGTGAATTCCATGGATGTATTGTATCCTGAATAAATGTCTCTTGGCCTTAAAATACAAAAAGTATACACCCCTGTGTTAAATTCCCATAGAGGCAGGCACATTTTGATTATTAAAGACCAGTTATTTCATGGATCAGGATACTATGCATCCTGCCTAATAGCTGGTGTGATTTGCATTGAGAGATGATCTTATGGAAAGTTCCCCATGCCAATCTCTATGTATGGTGAAGGGTATGTGATGATGGGGGGGGGGGGGGCTATTTAATTCCAAAGGCCAAGGGAACTTTATCAGGATGCATAGTATACTGGATTCATGGAATAACTGGCCTTTACTAATACAATCTGCCTGCCTCTATGGGAATTTAACACAGGGGGGTGTATATTTATGCCCCCTGTATTTTAAGGAAGAACGTTAATTTATTTACAATACATTATTCATTCACAAAGAACATTGGTGTCCTTAAAGGTTGGATTCTTGCTAATCTTTTTTAATTAAGGCATTAAGATCAATTTCCAAAAGATTCTTTTTTATTCCTCTTTTTAGTCAACTTTACCATGGGTTCATAAACTTATGAGCAGCACTGTAAGCAATCTGATGACAATAGTTACCACCACAATAAAACCACTGAGTGCCAAATGCAATGATACACACTAACATCTCAAACAGAACATTACCTACAACGAAAAGCAACAAAGAAACAGAACTGAATTTGTTTTAATGGTTTGCATCACACCACACATTAAATATAGAAAAGGTGATGGTTTAGGGATGAATCTGTTTCTATTTATATATTTGTTAAACTCTAAATAAGCATACTATATGTACCTAAATGTAGAAATAAAGTACCTGGCACAGAGAGAAGGAAGAAAACAAATCCCTCCGCTGCTGCAGTTAAACTCATAGCTGCTCCTCCCATCTGCAGGACTTCAGAGAAAATATCAAACAGGTAAATAATGTCTGCAAGAAACTGCAATCACATCAATCAAAAATTCTGCTTACAACAGAGAGAGATGTCGTGTTGAAAGAGAACGCTCCTCTGGGGTCAGTACAGTAAGCAGAAGACAGAAGTCAGGCTGCTAAGAGGAAGGAAGTCAAGTTAAGTTTAACATTATCAATATGCATGAAGTGCATATAATGATACAGTGATAGGACTCACACACTGATAGAGATTGGTAATCCTCACGCCCTTTCAAAGCACCACAGGACTTCTCAGAGATAAAACTGGACTGGTTATCAACTCTGTCTCTGTCTACAGTGCTGCTGAGCTATACATTCATTCTGTTTCATAAATAGAAGAAGAAAATCCAATGTCAAACTTCCAGCAGAATGACATGAACTGTCAGAAGCATCTGTATCTCCAAAGGCTGTTTCTTATCCATATTTCCAACACAAATCTGTTTCAAACTTGCACAAAGCCCACAGTGGCCGAATCCTTCTCAACCTGAGGACTTTAGTGAAGACCGCTCGTATGCAGGTTGTGTTCAAGTACTTGAAACAGAAAGAGGATGCTCCACTTCCAGCCCAGTATCACTTCTTCAAATTCAAAACGCAGAGCTTCAAATGGCACAGTGGTCAACCTGGAAGGACTCTGATTGTAACAGGTACAGATGAACACAGAGTATACTGTATCAGCAACCAACACGGTGCATTAACAGAAGCAGATCTGATCAACAAAAAAACTAATGTGATTGCAAGAAGAGGCAGTTAGTTGTTGATGTGGAATAACTTCATATGAAATTGTCACAATGTATTTGACATACTGGAACTGAAACTGTTTGGGGTCTATCATCCTCTCATATCCAGTTCTCCAGGTGCAGGTGACCAGAAAAAGTCTACCAGTCATAGTAAACCTGGGCAGAGCTAAAGTGGTTGTCTTTCCTTTGTCTGGCTTTAGAATGGAGAGGAAAGGAGGAAGGACACCTTGTCTTAACCAGTCCAGTTTTATCTCTGAGAAGTCCTGTGGTGCTTTTAAAAGGCGTGAGGATTACCAATCTCTATCAGTGTGTGAGTCATATCACTGTATCATTATGCAAATTGATTCACGTCTATCTGAGGTAACGCTAAAACATATGCTTTTAGATATGGGCATCCAAAAATACAGTTTCACCAGAATAACTCACACTTCTGTCCAATCAGACAGTCACCAACTTCATGCATATTGATAATGTTAAACTTAACGTGACTTCCTTCCTCTTAGCAGCCTGACTTCTGTCTTCTGCTTACTGTACTGACCCCAGAGGAGCGTTCTCTTTCAACACGACAGCTCTCTCTGTTGAAAGCAGAATTTTTGATTGATGTGATTGCAGTTCTTGCAGACATTATTTACCTGTTTGTTATTTTCTGTGAAGTCTTGCAGATGAGAGGAGCAGGTCAATGTGTGGCACTGGTCTGATGTTTCGCTTCTCTGTATGGTTAACAGTAATCAGCCTTTAGTGATTTCTAAATATAATGTACAGAAGCAGCCCAGTGCCAATGTGTGCTCATGAGTCTGTGACCAACGTTCATCTCAGAGCCACTCTGACCAAAGATTAAACTCATAATAATAATAATGATGCATAACGATGCATCTTGATGCAACATTGTTTAATGTACATTTCCATGCATGATTTAAAAAAAATATACATATAAAATCTGAGTTGTTAGATTTTGACATATACAGTTATTGTAACACACAAGTTTTAATGAAATGTTTTGTATACTGAGGTTTTTATTGTGTAGTCATTCCAGGCTTCAGCCTTCAACATGCTTTTAAAGTCGCCTTCTCTCACAGTGATCTTCCATGTCAGAGGCTCAGTGATCGGCTTCTTAGAACATGAAACATGAGGTGGTCAGATGTAATGTGACAAAGTAGATAAACAGCCTTTTTTTGCCTAATTATTTT